>OX415239.1:29126056-30376056 GCA_948330725.1 Sherardia arvensis
CTATTGCAGAAAATGGTCTGGAAATTAGGGACATTAGGACTGTCATTACTGCCTTCTCTACTAAACTTTGGTGGAAGATGCAACACAACACAGCCATTTGGACCAGACACTTATGGTCACTCCCACAAACATACAAGGTCTCACAGGCTTGGAGGAGGATATGTGATATTACAGAATTGGCAAACTCATGCTCTTTGGTATTAGTGGGTAAGGGTAACAGTCCATTCTGGGATGCAAATTGGCTAGGGGAAGGAGCACTGTTCTACAAATGGCCACATGATATAGATCTCCCTTTCCCTAATATCACTATTTCGGAATTTTTTGACAGAAAGGTTTATTACATTAACATTTTCGAGCCTCATCTGGCTACCAATCAGTTTCATCTTTTGCAGGCTGCTACACTTAATTTTGAACATAAGGACAGACACATCTGGAAGCCAGGAAGAAATTGTGCATTCTCTGTAAAATCTGCATACCAGGCTTTCAGAACCAGACAAAATAACTCTTCAAGTCACACTGCCAAAATCTGGGACAAATGCTTACCAAAAAAGGTTATAAATTTTTATCTGGAGAATGAGAAATAGACTACTCCTTTCTCAGAAGTTTTAGTAAAATTTGGTTTCCATTTCCCATCAAAATGCATGCTTTGTAGTGATCATGACACAATTGAGCACTATTTTAATAAATGTCTGGTAAATGGTCATGTCTGGACACAAATGCATAGAGTGTTGTTAATTCAGCCCCCATCCTTTCTCAATTTCAGAACAAGAATTAATTACTATTTGTCATGTAGATGCTTTTCCAAAATCCACAGTCTAGTTATCAGAATAACAGCTTTGTTGATATTCTGGCACTTGTGGCTCAGAAGAAACAGACTAATGTATGATAATTGTGATGTTCCTGCATCTGAAATCTGCAAAAACATTTTAAAACAAGTCTCTCTCATTTTTACTGCATATCCACTCTTTGGAAATACTGAGAGGAACCATTTTTTAATTAGTCAAATTGGTCCCTTTTATTACATATAAAAGGCCAAAATTGATCAAAATTATTAAGTGGTACCCACCTGACAGTGGCTTAAAAATTAATGTGGATGCTGCCTTTAAAAATGGTTACCGTGGGATTGGAATTATTGTAAGAAATGGACAGGGGGCTACTGTGTCTCTTAGGATGAAATGCATGTCTGCTCAGTCACCTCTCCATGCTGAAACATTGGCAATCAAGGAAGGACTGACTGAAGCAAACCAAAGGGGACTTATGCAATTTCAGATTGAATCTGACTGCTTACTGGCTGTGAAAGGTATCTCTGATCCCCTACAAGCAGTTTGGTCTGTATACTCTCTATGTACTGTACTTAATATGCATGCAATTAAAATCACTCACATTTTTAGAGAAGGCAATCTGCCTGCAGACTATCTAGCAAAAGAAAGTTTGAACATGTGTTTATCTGATACACTTCATTTTAGACAGGCACCTGATAGGTTAAAAGGATTTATTAGACTAGATAGTCTAGGTATGGCTACTTGTAGAATTTTATAACACTAATGCTGCTAGGTGTGCTTCATGTGCAGTTAGCTGGTTCTGCTCAGGCAAGAATTCAGAAACACACTTCTCAGGCTACTAACTCTCTGCTCAGAAGACAACAATCCTAAAATCAGCACTCAAAGTGTTTTTTTTTATCAAGGGCACCCATAGAGCCCTTACAGTGATCCCAATGCTGAATCTACATGATGGCCATTTTTTGAACCTTTTCTAGTTTTTTTGGGCCTTGTATTTGTACATAAGCTTCTGTCTGGTTTTTCTATGTTTTCAGTGTCAAAGGGTGGCTGAATTGTGCTTCGATATTTGATTATCGATCACTAAAAAGCTCCCCTCTAGGCTCCTGATTCACTATAACCTAATCACAGAGCTATCTAGTTATCATAGGTATTTTTGGAAGCTTAGTTGCTTCTTAGATCTGAGATCTCTTTTGTAACAAACTTTAAGCTTGTCCTAATTTTGGTTTGGGGTGCCAAATAAAATCCCTCCACCAATGGTAGTTTATTTTTTTTAAAAAAAACACATGCTCAAAGTTCCCCTTTCAATTTTGTGACGCTGATTAAGATTTGATTTGATTTGAATTTCCAACACCAATATCGCCGGAGAAGTCACCAAGCTCGCGTCCGGGAAGATGGGATGTCTTGAGAGAAATTTTCTCGAACTCCAAGCATTCTATGAGAATTGAGGAGTACCAAAAGAACCCTAACATTCTTGATATGATGATCCAATTCAAAGAGGACAAAGATTCTCCAATTGAGTTGACCTGGAGCCATGTTAAAGCAATAATCACGGTAAAATTCAAACCAATGTATATTTTGTTTATTAAATTAACAATTATGAAAGAATTATAATTTATATACTTTATATAGAACTCTGATCGAGAAAATTCTATTTTGACACGTTTGAGAATTTTGATAAATTTGATTTCAACCATCAGACAAAAAAGACCGTGAAACGGCTAAATGTGATGGGCATTATAAGTTACTAGAAGAATCAACCGGGCTTCGCCCGGTATGTGATTTTTTCATAAAATATATTAAAAAAAAGACAAATTTATTTATTTCAATGTATTCGGATGATTTATTGAGATTTATTAACTATTTCTAGTGATGTTATTTTATATAATTCGTAGTATTTTTTAATGTGTAAATTATTTAAAACATATATGTGAAGTATGTATTCTTCCGATATCTTATGTTTTACTATGCATTACTCTGTATACATTAAATAGCACAACTTGGCGGCATATTTAATATTTTTTGATAATTTTTCAACTAAAACTACGTAGTTTTATAGTATTATAGTTTTACGTTGATTGATTATTTAAGGAAAAATATTAATTATACAAGAAAATAAAAATATTAAAGGAAGTGAAAAATCACCATCACTACCGGCCCTGGGGGTGTGCGACCGGTGCGGTCGCACAGGGCCTCAAATTCCCCAGGGCCTCAACTTTTAATTTTTCACTAATTAATAATTTGATAAAATAAATATTTTAGAAATAAACAAAGTGTATATGTGATTAAATACTTAGAAGATTAAGGAAAATGATCTGATACATCGATGAAATTTGGATTACAGATAACGGTTAGGTGGATAACGAAAGAAAAACATTATTTTTAGGAGATTAGTTTGAAAAGAGTTATAATATATGAGTTCAAGAATTAACAATTGTCAATTTTAATATTTTCCTTCATTACTTGGTAGAAATTAACATATTATTATTCTAATCTCCTTAAAATTAAAAAAAAATGTATATTGTGTAATATTTTGTGCTACTAATTTATTTTATGAGTGCAAAATATTATTTAAGTTTCTGTCACTTTTAATAAGAATGTTGAAATTAAAGTATTTTATTCCACTAAAAAAATATAATTATATATTAAAATTTAATAATATGTATAATTTAGGGCCACAATTTTATTTTCCGCACAGGGGCTCGGAAATATTAGGGCCGGCCCTGATCACCATATAATTAACAACAAATTATACCATGCATACGGGGTACGTATCTCCAATATATATTTTATGTATTTTAATATTAGAAATTTTGCATTCTAATTTATATAATTATGCGTTATAATATTTTAACTTACAATTCCTATAAATAGTGTATACACAATAAAACATGTAAGTTAAGGCAGGGGATACATACACGTGGTGTATGATGTACAAACTAATAATTAATTAACAATCAAAACATCATTAATATTTTTCAATTTATTAGTAAAATAATAATGATGGAAATATATATTTTCTCATGATATTGATTGCATTCTAAATATATTATGAGTCCAAACCCAAATTTCCAAAAAGCCCCTCCAAGAAGCTTTATTTAAGGAAGTGCCTATGATCAACCCAAAAAATGTAATCTCCCACATTATAGTGTCATGGTAGAAGAAGGAAAATTTCATAATTAAAAAAGAGTAGTGATAAATGCAAATCCATGTTTACTAATGCAGGTCCAAAATATAATATTTTGGGTGCACTAGCACAATCCAGGGCCACATATTGTGTTTTTTGGACCTGTAGTAGTAAAAATGGACCTGCATGTATAATTATTGTTAAAAAAAGGCACCATTTGTTTGATATGCTAAAAAAGGCCCTCTAAAATAACAATCCTCGCACAACCTTTCTCTCACTAGAACAAATGCTCTCTCCTCTCTCTACTTTCTTTCCTAATAATTCTGATCCTTTTTACTGTTACTGACCGTTTCCAGCAACAACGGTAACAAAAACGGTCAAATGTCGACGGAACCGCCGCATCCCCGCGGCGGAGCCACCCCTAATTTGAGCTTTCTGCAAGCTCTTACCGCCAAATCAACCCCCCTCTCCACTACTCTCCCCTCCAACCCGTCAATTAACCCCATTCCCGAGTACAAGGGAAAGATCGCCTGTATCTTATCACCGGAAGAGGTTGCTCAATTGTCCGAACACTACAGCAATGCACTCATCGGGAAGTTTCTGAGAGTCAAACCTTCAATGGACTTCCTCAACGAGGATTTCAAATCGATTTGTTTCTAGGGGAGATTTCAGCTTGGTTCTATAGACTATAAGCACATTTTAATCCGGCTAGAGGATCCTGAAGATTTTCGGAGATGTTGGATGAAGTCAGTCTGGTCTTTCAAGGGTGCGCTCATGAAGGTATTCAAATGGACCCCCAATTTTTCTATTGATACTGAAACTTCTATCATGCCTGTCCGGATCACTCTACATAATATTCCAATCTTTTGGTATAACTCTGCTATGTTAGAATCCATCGGTAATAAAATTGGTAGATTCATTAAGATGGATTCTGCTACTGCAACCTTAACTAGACCCTCAACAGTTAAATTGTGTGTGGAGATTGACCTCCTTGCCAAACTGCACAACTCAGTTACATTGACTGTCAACCTGGAGGGTGATGTAGCTGACTTTCCTATAGAATATGAGCAATTTCCCCTTTATTGCAAGCATTGCAGGAAGTTAGGGCATGAAATCCATGAGTGTAGGATCCTCCATCCAGAAATGAAGCCTATGACCACTAGGTATCCTACTAAACCAATCCCAGCCACTAAACACCCTCAGCCTGCCCAGAAAATCCCAGTGGTTACCAAAGCTTATGTTCCAAAAAATCCCCCTTCTCAATCTGCCCAAGTCACACACCTTTCACCCTCCAATATTGACACCCCCAAACAGATCACCACTTCTTCCCTATCCTTAGACAAAGGAAAAGAAAAGGTTATTGATCCCATGCATGTTGACATATCCCCAGGCCCTCTCACCACAGAATGCCCCCCTCTGCATTTCAGGAACCATCTCATCTTACACTATCTGACTTTGATGATGAGATGTCCCAGATAAATGAGCTAATTAATATACCTGATGTGGATTTGGGGCATGGGGAAGTACCTTATGATGGAGCCTCCTCCTCTACCTCTCTCACTATCAGTGATACTGTAATCATAGAACAAGAATGGCAAACTCCAAAAAATCCTAGGTCATATGCAGTAGATGACACAACTCTCTTGTCTGGTAAGCTCTCTATCTCTTCCCAATATGACATTACTGCTAACAAAATTTCTTTCTACTCCCAGCCAAGAAAACAGGGAAACAGGTTTCTACCTCTTATTTTAGAGGATAACAACAAACAGCCATTGAGGAAAATAATGTATCTGAAGAGCAACCACCTTCTCTCCAGGTACCTGTTCAGTCTTATGCTCATGCATTATCATCTAGTCCCCTAAAAACTATCCCTGAACCAGCTTCTGCTATACTTGATGAAAATAAGGTTCCATCCTATTTTAATCAGGTTAACAAAGTTGTTACTAGGACAGCTACTAAGTGCATTAAAGCCCGTAAATGATTAATACAACAAAAGGTCTTAATGTCATGGTCTGGAACATTAGAGGAATTGAAACTTCTTTGAACAGATTGCAAAGATTAATACACAATCATAAATTAGATATTCTGTGTATTATAGACCCACTACTACAAAGAAGTAGATGCAAGACACATATTTAAGGCGTTTAAGCCTGGCGCGTTTTTTTACGCCTTGATTGAAAGTAGCGAGTTCGCTACCTCTTCAAGCTAGCAAAAAAAAATTACATTCAAGACGGAAAGAGGCAGTTAAAGGCGGAAATGGGCTTTGACGTTAAAAAATACTTGACCAAGGTGGACAAAATGTATCCGCCTTAAATTGAAATGGTTGTTGCGATCTCGTAACCTTTGTAGTAATATAAACGTGTCTGTAGCGATTTCGTAGGTTAGCTCGTTAGTTGTAGGTTTGTGCGTTGCGATATCGTAAGCTTTGCTAAATCCTAATTTTATCAGGCGAGGATATGGGAGATGTCGTAACTGGGACGCTAGTATATTGCGTTTGATGTTACGGTATCGCTTCTGTGCACGTCAAATTTGTAATTGTTCAATGTACAGTGCATGTGAGGGTGATTGAAATGTTACGAGTTCGCTGGCTATTCAAAGGTGTTAGCGACGTATTAGCGATATCGCAAGCGCGTGTGTATGGGTCACAGATTTAAGCTGAACTGGCCGTTCTAACTCCAAAAACAAAAACGTTAAAAGGGTCTAAACAGGTGGGTATTGAAGGGTGATCAGTTCAAGTGTTCTCGGAGGTCTCATTGTTCCCGTGCTGGTGTAGGTAAGGTTTAACTTGCGTAATGTACTGGCTTGTCTCTTGATTTTGGTTGATTTTATGCATAATTTTTGGTTGCATTTTGGTTTATCTTGGTTGTTTTGTTAATGCAGTGTGTAGTTTATGTGTTGATCATCTAAAGTCAGTGGGTTAGTAGTATTGTGTAGCTGTTTCTCTGATTTGAGAATTATGGACCGCGAAAGAATAATGAAGGAGAATGCTCGATTAGCGAAGGAGTACTTAGATTTGGTTGAACATTTCTTAGATGTCGGGTTGCGACATTGTAGACAGAACAGCATAGGAGGGGTTAGATGTCCATGCAACAAGTGTAGAAACAACGCCATATTTGAAGATATTGCTGTCGTGCGTGAACATTTAATTTGTAAAGGTTTTGACAAATCCTACACAGAATGGGTTTGGAATGGGGAAGGCCATTATGGAAGTGACCAAGGGGAGATGGAGGAGGGAAGCACCGAGGAAATCCTGCAGTATAATGAACAGCTTTCAGACATGTGCGACGATGTTGTTATGGAGTTTGTTGGAAAGAAAAGTATGCTGGAGGCAATGTATGACGATAAAAAGACAAGGTTATATGTTGGGGCTAAGCATTCTAGACTGGGAGCAACATTGTTGTTAATGAACCTAAAGGCAAGGCATGGTATTTCTGATAAAGGAATGACGGAATTGCTAGAGTTGGTTAAAGAGTTACTTCCTCAGGACAACTTATGTCCTGACAGGGTTTATGCTGCGCGGAAGATATTGTGTCCTATGGGCATGGAGTTTACTAAGATTCACGCATGCCCGAATGATTGTATGTTGTAAAGGGGGATTGTTGATTCCTTGAGGGATGATTGCAAGGTATGCGGTGAGTCTAGATGGAAAAAGAAGGAGGGAAAGGTCGAGGTATGTGGAGAAACAGTGACAACATCGACAAAGCAAGGTCCTGCTAAGGTGATGTGGTACATGCCCTTGAAACCGAGATTGACGTGTTTGTATGCCAATCCAGTTGATGCAAAATTGTTAACATGGCATGCCGATAGGGTTCGAGAGGAAGATGATGATATTATATCTCACGCTTCTGATGGTGATCAGTGGAAGAAGATGAATGCTATGTACCCAGAATTTGCTGACGAACCTAGACACGTGCGCTTAGGACTATCTACCGCCGAGTTGAAATTAGTGGGAATGAAGTCGCGCGATTTCTACAACCTGATGCAAGATTTGAATGTCATTGCTCTGAGATGTTGCTTGCCTTCTCACGTTGGAGATGCAGTTGCAAGGCTTTGTTATTTTTTTAAACAAATATGCCGCAAGAGAGTAAGCCGTCGTAAGTTGGATGAATTGCAGGATATGGTAGTTGAAGTACTGTGCAGGCTAGAGATGTATTTCCCCCCTTCATTTTTTGACATAATGATTCATTTGATAGTTCATTTGGTGCGGGAGGTGAATCTGTGTGGACCGGTGTACTTGAGATGGATGTACCCATTTGAGAGGTACATGAGCATTTTCAAGCATTTTGTTAAGAATCGTTATCGACCAGATGCCAGTATAGTGCAGCGATATGTCGCGGAAGAGGTAATAGAATTCTGTACCAACTATTTACAGGATGTACCTACTATAGGACTGCCAGTCTCCAGACACGATGGTAGATTGGATGGTGTCGGACTACGCCATAAGTCTAAATTTAGCCCTTCTACCGATGAAATATCTACAGCACATCTGTACATTCTGCGCAACCATCATTCAGTGAGTCCTTATGTTGATGATGTTCACCTTAATGATATTAGGTCAGCACACCCGAGCTGGTCGGAACCTAGAGTTCTAGAAGCTCATTGCAGAGACTTTACTAGTTGGCTCAAAATACATGTGCAGAATGGCGGTGAAAACCCCGACGTTGTAAAATGGGTTGCCAAGAGACCCTTAGGCACAGTTACGTCGTTTAGCGGGTATGACATCAATGGATACACGTTTGGTACTAAGTGGAGTGATGATAGATCTGCAACCCAAAATAGTGGGGTATCAGTACCTGGAGAGGGTGATAATGGTTTTTTTGGTACCATTACTGATATATGGGAAATGGACTTTGTTCATGTCCGAATCGCATTGTTTAAATGTGAATGGGTAGATCAAGGTGAAGGGGTGCGTACAGAGGATTTAGGCATGACTCTAGTTAATAGAGGAATTCTCGGGTGTAGGGATGATCCATTCATCATGGCGGCTCAAGCTCATCAGGTATTCTATGTGGAAGATCCAACTGATGCTCGATGGGAGATCGTTGTTGATGGTAAGAAAAAATTCATCTATGGTGACGGCTTGTTCGACGATGACTCCACTGTTTCTATCGACACCATTCCGCCCTCGGTGTACGAAACTCTGGAGGAGGATGATGACATTGTTTGTACGTCGGTGTGCAGAATGGATCATGAGGAAGGCATGTGGATTAATCTTGCGGGGAAAACTAAAAAGAGGAAGGGGGGGCAACCAAAGAAGAAGAAGACTAAAAAGAGTAAAAAACACAAGTATCTATTTGATAACCATTGTTTTTGAATATTATGCTGTATTTCATGGTTCATGTAGTTAAATTTTTATTTAATTAATTTTAGTACACTAAATCTTCTAATTCTTAAAAATTTGTACACTGCTGTAGACGTGGCGATATCGTAACTAAACACGCTAGAAACGAATGCATGTTAACTTGTTGCGTTGCGAGTTCGTAACATTGGCAAACCGGTTACGCTTTCGCAACAAAAGGCTGAAATTCGCAGATGAGCTTCTATATCTTGAGTCTGACAGGTTACCATGTCGCTTGATGGGAAAAAAATTGTATACATTTGATTAACTTGATACTAGTGAACTCGGTAGTATCTCGCCAGGTGAGTAACTTGATACTGGCGAGCTCGCTAGTATAAAGCCACATACCAAAAATTTAATTTTAACTCCTTAGTAAAGTGGTGTTATATTTTGAAAATTTAGCCACACTAAATAAATAATGGAAGTTTAAATAATCAAATATACATAATAAAATAGATGACATTCAAATTCAAATATTCTTTGCAATGTTGTTAGAGAAACTGACAAAAACAAATTGAAAATGAAATTGTTTGGATTTGAGTACAACTACTAGCCAACATGAACGAATGCAAATCTAATAATCATTGTTAGGAGATGGTGTCTGTGATGGTGCTGGTGGATCCCCCTTCGATTTTTTCCTCGCACTAGCCCTTTCAATGCCACGTATCACCTTCTCCGTTAACCAGTTTGCGTGATTGATTTTGGCCACTTTATCCCTGAAAAGGTCGACCGTGTCTTCTACACCCTTGTAGTATGCCTCTGAGGGTACACCTGTTCATGTAAGTGAAACAAAAAAAGGGTGAGTATAGCAAATAAATTGTATAAAACAGAAATTAAACTGTAGGGGTAACCTTCGACGGTTTAGTGTGGCTAACCTTCGACGTTCTCTCTGACTTCTTCAGGATTAAACTGTAGCGGTTTCTTGGGTCCATCCGCTACTTTCTTCCACACACCATCAATCAACTCAAACTTACCTTTCCTCTCAAATATGACATCGTATAGAGCAACACTCCTGGGCTATTGGAGATAATTTTATCTTGGGATGCAGTGAGGTAAGAAACATGGTTATGAAATTACCGTAAGGGAGCTTCTTGGCTGTCCTATTATTTTCGACCACACTTTGTCTCATGTGCTCGAAAATGACATGGCCCGGGTTCAACTGTATCTCCTCCATGACGCAATAAAATATGCTCACAGTAGTATAGTTCATCTCGGTGATCCAACCACCCTTAGGCACGACACTCCTAGAGACCATCTCATAAACATTCCTCTCCTCACCACAAAGTTTATCCAACTTATAAGATCTAGGCACCCCTAAATCGTCAGCATCTCTATCAAAGTACTTCTTAGCATACTCTACAACTTGGGCTCGATCCAAAACCCCACACTCAGGCCATTGTTCACTAATGTAAAACCCCGGAGGGGGTTGGTTGATATAGTCCTCGTTAACAGCATGGGACACGTTCAATGCCTTGTTAAAAAACTCATCCCCAATCTCGTAGTCCTTCTTATTAACCCTGGTGAACCACCTACCCGTCTCCTTTTCTTCCTCAATCAACTGGTGAAAATTAGCATAGAATTGGCACGTCTCATCCTTATGTGCCGGATAATTCAAACCTAACAAGTCACCCAACTCATGAAATTGAAATATCTTTAACACATTCCCCAAACCTAGTTCTTCTATCTGATTAAAATCAACAACATAACAATCTAGCAATTGACTATGCTCCATGTAATTAGAATAGGCCTGGGATGCATCAAAACTTACAAATCTTTGCTTATCATATTTGGTTGAAATTTTTCCCACCGTCGCCTGTGGCTGAGATCCCGAAGCCCGACCTTCATCACGTCGGGCACCCTGCACAAACGGATTGGGTGCCAAATTCTTCGTCCTTGCCATTGCTCTTGTCGGATGGGTATGTGAGATTTTGGTTGGTTTATTTTTTCTAAGCTCTGAGACGTTCGATCGATGTTTGAAATCAGAAGATCCCCAAATTTGATATTTAAAGGTTTGCGACTTGCGATATCGTAACTACCAAGAAATCTTATATTCAAGTTGGTTGCGATATCGTAAGTTTCCACGCATAAAAGTAAATGACGCCGTGTAACATGCTGCTAGGGTTTAATTCTCAGCAGTAACACTAGCGATATCGTAACTAATTAAATTCACATTATATTAATTCTCAGCAGTACTACTAGCGAACTCGCAACTAATTTTATTCATATTAACCTAGCGAGTTCGCTACTATGCCAGTCATAAGTTTTGTTGTTCTATGTGTCAATCTTTGTTGTTACGAATTTGCAAGGGTAGACAAAGTACGCTGGGATATCGCTACAGATTCTCTAACTAGGCTCCGTTGACTGAATACGGCTTGTTGCGATATCGTGAGAACCTCGTAAACAGGCGCTAGTTAGTTGCGAGTTCGCTTGGTGTTCTGTTAATAATAAATCATCATGAAACGTGACAGTGACGAGATCGCTATGACCACGCACTATTTAAAAAGTAAATGATTTTGCTGATACGATATGGGCTCTTAGGATGAAAAAATAAAATGTAAGGGACAAGATATCAAAACAAGAAAAAATAAAATGTAAATGTGCCAGAATGGAAAACACAAGTTCATTACAATCGAAACACACTGGTGATACAAAAATACATAGGGAAGAACAAACAACTAATACTAGTAGATCGTTCGTTCACCGAGGACATGAAGCAGTTCCTGATCGCAAGTGCATGCATCACAGGTGATGTCCGCCGGATCAAGGGGTGCCCAGGGATCGTACCTCACAAACTTATTGAGGCCAGCATGCGGATTGCAGCAGATCGGCCTAGGCCTAACTACTGCTTCTGAGAAGTACCTAAGGTAGTGTCTCCAACCCCAAGCGTATCTCAGACCTCTTTTGACGCGTTGCCGAGCTAGACGGAGGCCCTGTTTGTCGGTTCTCTTCATGGTTGTGATGACATTCATGCCTCTTTGAATGTCACCTACGCAGATTGCAAAAACAGCCAACACATAGGTCGACGGTGTGTGACCTACTGCAGAAGCTTTGGTGAGCCACTGTCGAGCCCACTCGGTCGCTCTTCCGCTCACGTAGCGACGAAGAACCTAGTCGAACATAACACGAATCATTACCAGATTTATCATGTCATCTGGGAGTGCGTTGAATAGAGACACATCCATGGGAAGCAGAAGGCAAGGATTATGAGAAGGCAGAAGGGAATGTGGGAATGAAGGGTCTAATGAGGTTCTAAATGGAGAAGGGGTTGATATTTAAAGGGTTGAGGTGCTCCATTATTCAAAAATATGTCAGAGTTCCTAGACAAAAATCAGTCATTATGGTATTAATGGAAGGAAAATGTAAAGGCATTCTCACCTTTCCATGGACACCCCATGCAAACCCCCAAAATAAATTAATTACTGATGGAATTTCAAAGGTTTTTACTGATGTCACAGGTCAGACAAAGCCCAATACTTATACTATCACTACTACTACAGCCCAATATACTACCAAAATCCCTTATCTCGTTGCGATATCGCTAGAGAATCGCCAGCTAGGCTCTGTTGACTGAATACGAGCTGTTGCGATATCGTTAGGACCACGTAACATATAAGCGAGTCTGTGACAAGTTCGCTTGTGCTGAGTCTACTAATAAATGTGACACTGACGATATCGCTAGGAACACGCACTATAGAAACAGTAAATGATTTTGCAGAAAAAGTAACATTTACGATGAAGCTAGTGATTTAGCGAGCGATTTTGCTGAAAAAATAATCGTTACGATGAAAAAGTAAAATGTAAGGGACAAGGTATCAAAACAAGAACAGCTATTCAATAATTAAATTAATGTGCCAAAATGGCAGACATAAACTTATTACAATCCTAACAAATTTTACATAAAAAACAACAGAATAAAATAAGAAAGAAACTACAACATCCAAAGTGGCGGAGGGGTTAGAAGGACGTGAAGCACTTCCTGCTCGCAAGTGCATGCATCACATTCGATGTCCGCTGGATCAACCCTCGTGTAGCGCCGGTACCTGAAGCCGTGATTGAGGTCAGCATGTTCCTGGCAGTATCTAGGCCTAGGCACTACTACATCGAGGTACCCCAAGTAGTGCGCATTGCCCCAGGCGTAAGCCAATTCGAGGGTGACGCGATCCCGAACTTCCTTGAGGCCTTTCTTGTCGGTTCTCTTCATCTCGGTGATGACATCCATGCCTCTCTGAGCATCACCTTCGCAGATTGCAAATATAGCCAAGGCATAGGCCGACTCTCTGTGACCTATTGCAGAAGCCTCGGTGAGCCACTGTCGAGCCCAATCGGTCGCACTAAAGCTCACATACCGACGAAGAACGTGTCTGAACGTAACACGAATCATTATAAGATGAATCATGTCATCTGGGAGGGCGCTGAAAAGTGTCAAATCCATGGGAAGAAGAAGGCAAAGAATAGGAGAACTTTGAAGGGAATATGGGAATGAAGGCTCTGATGGGGCTCTAAAGGGAGAAGGGGCTGACTTTTATCGGGGTGAGGTTCTACATTGGTCAAAAACATGTGAGAGTTCCGAGACTAAAATTAGTAATTGCTGTATTAAAAGAAGAAAATTGTAAAGGCATTCACACCTTTTCATTGATCACATTCACACCCCCAAACAAAATAATTACTGATGGAATTTCAAAGGTTTTTACCAATGGGTCCGTAGACTGTAGCGATATCGCTACTCTCCAAGCCTAACAATTGTTTGTTAGGTGTGTCAAGCTTTGTTGTTACGAACTCGCTAGAGAATCTCAAGCTAGGCTCTGTCGACTGAATACGACTTGTTGCGAGGTCGCTACTATAAGTTACACAGGTAGCGACTTCGCTAGGGAGGCGCCAACTTATGCTACAAGTATGCGATGTTTATAAAAGCTAATTAATAACAATTAATAAACTTATATAAAAGGGAAAATTCCTAGAAAGGGCGTAATAAGAGTTAAAATTCTCACTTAGCGCGTAAAACTTTTAAAATTCCTACTAAAGGCATTTGATTTATTATTTGACGACTTTACCCTTTTTTTCTTTTAATTCTTAGCGTAAAACTGGCTAGGCATTCTTGTTCCTTGATAAAAATGGGAAAGGCCAGTTGAACAAGAAAGATGTGGTCAAGGCACTCAACGATACTTTTCCCCGCGAGAAATCTCCTTCACATGTGATCGAAACACGATTCAGTAAGCACGAATTCCATCAAAACTATCTTCCTGTCAAATGCAACCATTTGTTTGAGAGATTCTGTGCTATACACTTGTTAAAATGCAGAGGAAAAATGGACTGGAACAAGAAAGGGAAAGTCAGTTTCGTGAATTCCTCTTCGCATTCATCAATTGGGTAGGAATCAACTCTGATCATGAGGAAGTTCATACGGAGAGTGATGGTAGAATCCTGAAGTTGAATCAAGAAACAGATTCAATCAAATATGTATGTGCTGGTACATGCATGTTTATTTGGTTCATTTGAAAAACAGATAATTTATGTAAAATAGACAAACTGTATTGTTTTCTGAATAGACAAACTGCATTTCCTTTTTACATCATATCAAAAACTAAAATACCTTACAAAATCCCTTGACAATAGCCACAGTAGTAAAACATGAAAGATCTTTTCCGTCATTTCTAGGGCATCTAAAATAAAGCAAACTTTTCATTCGATACCTAAAGCTTGAATTATTCTAATAACCGACAAGGAAGTAGCATTAACAAGCTTCCATTCTTCAATCTCCTCCGCCTTCTGCGCATTATCAATCAACCACTGATCATATCCATCAAGAATGCTAACAATCTGCTTCATGCTCGACCTCGATTCTGGCTTTGAACACGTGCAAGCGATCCTCAACTTCACCAGCCTCCTTAGCTCCCTAACTTTATACTTCCCATCCAATTCCTCCCGTCTGCTAACTCATCGTTCCCTCTTTTCTGCTCCACAAACTCATGCAATTTTCTCACTAATAAAACATTCGGTCACCTGAAATTCACCGCTATTTTTCTGGTCATGACCACCTCGAGCACCACCACCCCAAAGCTGCACACATCAGCCATCGTGGTGGCCTCGCCACGGTCCAGTTTTACCATAAGAATAAATTTTAAAAAGAGGGGTAAAGTTGTCAAATAAAAAATCAAATGCCTTTAATAGGAATTATAAAAATTCAACGCCCTAAGTAGAAATTTTAACTCTATTACGTCCTTTCTAGGAATTTTCCCTACATAAAATGTAAAGGACAAGGTATAAAAAAAAAACCTATTATTTAATTATAAATGTGCCAAAATGGCAAACAAAAGGTTATTACAATCCTAACAAATTTGGGCTAAAAAAGAAAGAACATAATCAAACAACAAATAAACTAGAACATTTAGCCTAAACGAGGACCGATGACGTGAAGCAATTCCTGATCGCAGGTACATGCATCACATGAGATGTCCGCTGGATCAAGCCTGTCCCAGCGATCGTACCTCACCCTGTGATTGAGGTCAGCATGTTCCACGCAGCAGATCGGCATGTGCGTGACTACCTCATTACTGAGGAACCTGTAGTAGATCGGCCAACCCCAGGTATTACCCAAACCGGCTCTGGCACGTACTCGAGCTTCCCGGAGGCCTTTCTTATCGGTTCTCTTCAGGGTGGTGATCACATTCATGCCTCTCTGAATGTCACCCTCGCAACATATTGCAAATATGGCCAAGACATAGATCGAGTCTGTGTGACCTAGTGCAGAAGCGTTGGCGAGCCACTGTTGATGCCATTCTGTCGCTCTTCCGGTCGCGTACGCACGAAGAACCGAGTCGAAGTAAACACGAATCATGATTAGATTTATCATGTCATTTGAGAGGGCTTTGAATATAGACAAATCCATGGGAAGCAAAAGGCAAACAATAGGAGAAGAGAGAAGGGAATGTGGGAATGAAGGATCTAGTGGGGTTCTAAAGGGAGAAGAGGTTGATATTTATAGGGTTGAGGTGCTCCATTTATGAAAAAGATTGTAGAGTTCCTAATAAAAAAGTAAAGGCATTTTTACATTTTCAAGATATCCTCATGCAAACCCCAAAAAAAAATTAATTCCTTATGGAATTTGAAAGGTTATACTGAATTTTTTTGAATGTTATTTCATCAAATCAAACTAAACTAAATTGAAAGTATTGAATTTGTTTTTTTTTTTTAAAATCTTGAAAAAAAGAGCATGTGCTAAAAAATAATCCTGAGTTGATAAACTTTATCCCTACATTTTAAAATTATTAAATTTCGACTAGATTAATGTTGATAAATAAAGCTCCTACTTAGCTATGGCTGCGTCGTTTGTGGGTTTGTGGGTTTAGGGTTAGGGTTTAACTGTGGTAACGTGTACACTAGCGATATCGCTACCACAGAAGCTAATTAGATTGTAACCATAAGTTACACAGGTAGCGAGTTCGCTAGTGAGGCGCCAACTTGGCTCTGTTGACTGAATACGAATTGTTGCGAGCTCGCTACTTTTAAGTTACACAGGTAGCGGGTTCGCTAGTGAGGCGCCAACTTGGCTCTGTTGACTGAGTACGACACGTAGCAATCTCGCAAGTTACACGTAAATTGGAGCGAGGACCAAGCGATATCGCTAGGAGCACGCACTATACCAAAATTACTTGATTTTGCTGAACTGAAGTAACAACAACTCTATAAAAAATTGAACAGTATACATCTAAAAATTGTAAAAGTTATTTGGTGACGCGTACACAAGTGATCACAAGTTCGCTTGTAACCAAAACGGCATCTTTGGTGACGCGTACACAAGTGATCATAATCCAAAAACTAGTTAATATTCAAAAAAGTAAATGTTTAAACCAAACTAAACTACGAAATCACAGGCCGGCAACTAACATATCATGCAAGTCATCAACACACATCTTGTCGCTGCCTTCGGCCTTCTCCCCCGAACTGCCTTCTCCCTCTTGTTGCTTGTCTTGCTCGTTCTGGCCAGCTGGTTGAGCTTCAGTCTCGATCCAGGTGTTCTCTTCTTTTCCTTGGCCCGGTTCAACATCCTCGTCGGGTTCTCTGATCAGCCTCTCTTTCCTAATCATCTCATACCTCGCCGGCTCATCTTCTGCATCAGAGTCGCTGTCATGATGATCACCATCATCACCATCATCACTATCCGCATCTGCATCCCTTACATGATCAGCAACAAGCTTCCCATCGGATGGCTCCTTCTCGCTGGCTGTAGGAAAATCTTCGCTAGGACCCGCGGTGTCTTTTTGATTGGGAAATGTGGTGCGGAAATCAGGTACCTCCTCCTCATCGCTCAGATCACACTCCACTACCCCGCTGGATATCAGTTCGCCGAGCCGTTCGTTGTTAGCACATGCCCTTTTCTCGGCCATTTCAAACTCATTCAATAACTGGCCCATAGACACCACAAGCCTACCACGGGCATCAAAAACAACATCTACACAAACAAATCAAGGTTGATAAGAACCAATTATTAACAAATTAAACAACTTGAACCAATTACAGTTAATAACAATCTAGAATCATACCTGATACTCCCATCCTACCCCTTGCCCTTCTGGCTGCCTCTTCAGCTTCTTTCTTTCTCACGTACTTCCCATCGGCCTTCAACTCTAACCTCTTGTGCTTGAGCCACTCCTTGTCGTATTTGCCGAGCGGCATGAGACGGCCTCTTGGAAAGATACCTGCTTTCCTGATCAGAGCTACAATCAAATTGCCATACGGAAGCGCGACGTTCTTGTGTCTGGCCATCTTCATCATTTGAGTCAGAATTGTGAAGCCGGGGTTGATTGGAAGCTTCTCCATGATATAGTAGAACACCATGAGACTGCAAACTGTGGGCTCACATGCATGCCCTAGGGACGGGACCACATTACCGCAGATTAGCTCAAAAACTAATCTCTGCTCCTCGGTAAGCCTGTGGATCGGGTAAAACCTAGCTGTACCCGCCTATCAGAAGTCCTTTTAAACCACTTCTGACCCATCTCACCGGCCTTCAACGGTTGCTTGGGGCTAACAGAAGGAATCCTCTGCTCGTAATGTACCTCGTACGGACCATCCTTTTTGGTAGGCCTCAGCTCGTTACGAGACAGATAAGGACATTTCAGAACTTCATTGATGCTAAACTTATCGTCCGTAAACTTAACACCCCGCACCATTGTAGTTATTTCCTCCACCGCATCCTCTAAACCTAGGTTCGCATAAAATTGGAGAACCTCTTCATAGTAAACAGGCTCAGGCAACAAAAGCAATGTATCTAGATGTTGTGCCCTAAAATGGTCTAGCACGTAATCTAGTTGCAGCGAAGGCACCACACTACTATCAAACACATTATTATTTACAAGTTTCCGAGAGGAACAACGCTCATACCGAGCCATGGCGGCGTCGTTGAAGAACTCAGGCGTGTCCTCCTCCTCACTGGAACTGCTTGGCCTTTCCCCACCATCATTTCCGGCAGCAGCGGCAGCGGCAGGGACGACTGGAACTTCGGGCGGCGGCGGGGCGACTGGAACTTCGGGCGGCGGTGGGGAGACTGGAACCTCTGCCTCCTCAGTCCGACGCCGTTTATTTCCCACCGGCGGACCACTTCCCCGTCCACTGTCTGAGCCTCTACCACCCCGTCCCTGCACCGCTCCTCTGGTCTTTGGCCGCATGTTGTCGTAGGGTCGTCGCCGGTGATAATGGTAGTAGGGTTTTCAAATTGGGGCTAATTAATTTTAACCCGATCCTTTTTTTTATTTATAGTACTGTTACTTGCGATATCGCTAGTTGATACGCTTCTACATGTTGTGATCTCGCTAGCACACACGCATCTGTATGTTGCGAAGTCGTTAATATCTCGCTCAAGCCTGACTTTCTAGTAGCGAGTCTTAAAAAGCCTCGCCAGGCAAGCGTTCGAGTAGCGAACTCGCTAGAGAAGAATCATTCTAATTAGTAGCGAGGTCGTAACCCAAAAAGCCTTTTTTTAATTAGAACTACTAACTAGCGCTATCGCAACTCCTTCATACTGGTTTTCTGGGTTATGTGGGTTTGTGGGTTTGCGGGTTTGTGGGTTTAGGGTTTAGGGTTTAGGGTTTAACTGTGGTAACGTGTATACTAGCGATTTCGCTACTACACAAGCTAATTAGATTGTAACTAAAAAATAAAACTTTTTAATTTTTTATTAGCAATTTTCACATTCTAACATATATATATTTTATATAGATGCAGTATAATACTCTATTTGTTAAATATCCATCATGATATTAACTCGGGTAGAGTACATCTTTGTCCATAAGCAGTATGACATAACTCTATGTAAAACATCAATAATTCTGTTTAAATTTTTAAACGCACTATCATATTCTAAAATATGTACATTTTATATATAAACAGTATAATACTCAATTTGGAAAATATCGATCATCACATGATGTCAAGCAGAGTACATCTTAGTACATCAGCATGCAATGTTATTAAGCGATACTCGATAGTATGATGAGTGATGACAGTTGGTGAGTGAACGTGTGCGTGATACTTTGTTTAATTCAAGAATCGTGCTTGTAATCACATAAATGAGTTGTAATAAACTAAGTATCTCTAATGAAATGCACGTGAACTGCTCATATATATATATATATGTAGTTCATGTGTGAAGCTCTACTATGCTGTTGTCTCTAAAGGTAAGCGATGGATGGCGTTTTCAAGCGTACACATGATGTGTAGAGTTTGTTATTGTCTTACAATTAAAGACTAGGTTTCTTAAAACTCTTTCAAATTATGTAATTGCAGATTAAGTGACCAAATCCCTATCCCGTTCTACATGAGCATACGACGGAATAAATGAAAATTATTCTTAAAATAGAATGATTAGTGTCTTATACCATCATTTCGTTTAAATCATTTTAATCGTCATTTAAAAATGTATGAGTGCATTTAAAAAAAAAATCTTAGGTAGGGTTCTAGAGAGCATCCGTAGCGAAATCGCAACATCCTAGTAACATACTTTATGTCAGCTTTTCAGTTACGATGTCGCTAGAAGGATAAAGTAGAGCATAAAAGCCAATCACATGAGCACGTAACGACTTCGTAAATAGCCACGTCAGGTGTAACGAGATAGTTGCGATATCGCAACAAGGTAAGCTAGAATAAAGTAAACACGTTATAGAACAGAAAAACACTACACTTTTGGCATCTTATCCATCACTTCTTACGGGTTTCATCTCCAAAAGTTCAAACTTTTGCACATCTTCTCAAATCTCCTCAATTTTCTTCACATCAAATATCCATTACCCATCCCATACATGTTAGACACATCAATTGTTTCAAAACAAAGTGGAACTAGCCACTAATTGCATCCAAAAGATTGGTAAGTTTTGCAATAAATTCTCAACAACATTTTTGCCTATAGTTTTTACAATTAATGTCAATCTTTATTTGTTCTTGTTAAATTTGGTAACATCCTTTGTTATGGGTAGGAGAGGGACAAACAAGGTAGACTATCCCCAACCAAAATAATCAATTCTACCGACACAACTTTGTCATATACCAAAGGTACGATTTTTTTCATTCTTATATGCTAAAAATTTGATTTTCTTGTACATAGTGCCTCCATTTATCATGTTATTACTAAATATCATGTCAGAAGCATGTCCTGAACGAAAATCAAGATTTTCTTTTAAGATTCTCCAAAGCTTGCTTAGCCCTAAATTTTAGGATTATGAAATATAATGTTTTTACTACAAAGTACAACTTTGATTTATTAGTATTGTGTTAGTCATTAACTAATTTCAATATACAAAGGAAAACTTAATGGAGAGCCCTTCAAGTTCCATTAACTCCGACTCAAGTGGGGGGAAAATGTTGTTGGCAGTTCAAGTGAGGTTAGAAGACAACGAGAAGTGACTCGCGCATCGAAAGAAGCTCAACTCCTCACACATTGTCGCGAATTAGAGATTAGGATCGATAAAAAAATACTAACACATGTCAAGTTTAATGACATTGGTGTTGCTATTTCACCCGACGATGATGCCGCGCGATAGTCGAGTTGGTGTGCTAAGACGGGTAGAATACGCACACCATTAGACACAACGGATTGGAGGCTACTAAGCATCGATATCAAAAAGGATATATGGAAGGAATGCAAGGTTAGTGTGGTACTTGTTATTTTTAATTTCAATTGAAAATTGTGAGTGTGACTATTTTTATGATCACATTTGTAGCGCCCCTTTATTATCGAGGCAACATCCTATGATCAAGTGAAGAAGAAGGCTCTACAAATCGCATAAAAAGCTCATCGAGAATACAAATATACCCTTGCCAAGGATTATATCAAACCGAAGGGCACGAGGTTTGGGGAAGATCCAAGTACGCGTTACAATCATATTGTAACCCTTACTTGGGAGGCATTCAAGAAACGATGGTTAGAAAATGACGCAAAGGTTAGTTTACTTACTACATCTTGCAATAATAGTGTCATGCGAATTAGCCAAATATTTTTGTTTCGGTTAGTTCTTTATTCCTAAAATGACATAGAATTTTTAAAAGGGTTTGGGGGATAGGAAGCGCAAAGCCAGTGCTGATAATGTTATGCCTTACACCGGGGGTAGGGCGGGGTACTTGGGTGTGGGGAAGAAGACCTCAAAAAAAAAACATGAAACCGAGGTGAAAGAGCTTGTGGATGGGGGCATGGACGCGGAAGTGGCGAACAAGCTAGTCATTGCCGAAGACCCTACAACATATAATAGACAACAATTATTCGTCTTGGGTAGAATTAAAAAAGACAGGACTTTCTCAAGTGATGAGGCAAAAAGGGTGGCTAATCGAGTGGTACGCTTTACCTACTACGCCATACCATGTTCCATTTTAGTATCTACAATCACACCATCAAACACAACAATTGATTACGATAATAACTTTTCATTTACAATACTACCTTTTTAGGACGAGGTCGAGCGTGAAGTTGAAGAAGGCTTGTTCATCCCTGTCGGTAAACACGATGTACTACGTAGGGCACTTGGGAAGGCCGAGCATCCGGGAAGAGCTAAGGGAATTGGTGGTTATGTTACTCAAATGGAGGCGTTTGGTACGTAGTAGCAAAGACCCTAAACCATCCAAACTCCAAATAGCATTGAACCAAGCCAAAACATCCGACCAAGAGGTCAAGAAATTGAAAACAATGTTATCCTCTTCCATCCGATTTTTGTGACACCGATCTAATCAATGGACTCTCGTCTAGAGGTTCACATCCTTCCCCACCACAACATGAGGTTGACCAACCTATTTTTGACCAACCTATTGTTGAACCCAACAAGGAAATATGCACACCTTCGGCCCCTATCAAAGAGCAAGTTCACATACAACCATCCGATCCCAAACCAAAGGTACGTTTAATTACTTTCACCTCAATCAAATGAAAAATTCTACACAACTAATGATTATTGATATTTTTTAAATATACTCATCCTACATATGTCTAATTCGACCTAATTAAACATGCCTTATTTGTATATTAGAACTCCCCTTCTTGCAAGTTGTACGCTGAATGTGGGATGAATTCTAAACCCGCCACGTTGCAACGGGAAATTCATATCCTGACATGGCACTACATCATGAAGACAAAGTCTCTATTGGTTTCGTTAGGGTTTCTATACTACATGTGTTAGTTGAGGATGCGTTGGTACCGGTCGCGGATCAAGAGTGCACGACAGTGGGTAAAGGTTTGGGCCGTTTTTTTGTGTGGCCCAAATGGTTGGTCGTTGATGTGAATTCTAATTCTATCCCAATTAATAAAAACACACCTTCACCCGTCGTAGAACCGCTACATTTTCCGGTACCTAAGAAACCGATGTCGGTGGGAGAAGTTGGATTCATAAAATCACTCCCGGGATTCCTTCGCACGTTTTATGATCTGGTGGGCCACCATAGTCGGGATTCTGTTTACTATTTCTACTCCAATAAACATGTGTTCGGCGAAGCGAGGGAATTAGTCGTTCCATGGGAAGACTTTGCCCTTTTCTGGCACTATAAAACCCTTCCCGAAACAATCCTTATACTACATCAAATGTAAGCTACTTGATCTCATCTCTTCTATCGTATTGCAAGTTACAAATTTTCATGTACTTGTGCACTATTATACGTTCATATCCCATCTATTGTATATTTAGGTACATGCAATGCCTTTCTCTAAATGCAAATACTTTCATTGGGTTTTTGCAACCAATATGCTTGCAAGAAATGAATGAAAGTAATCAATCACGACTTGCTTATCTCTCTAAGATCCTTAGTGACAAGACCAAGACAATTTACGTAGGCCCATATCTAGAGGGGTTAGTTTTCTTTGTTACAATTGGATATTTGCACTTCGTAACCATTATAATCTTCGAGACGGGTTCTTACATTTTCATTTCTTAAAATATGTAGCAGCCATTGGAGTTTTGTAGCTATGATACCATCGTTGAAGGGAGTGTATTGGGTACCTAATATTAGTCTCGAAACTCTCACATGTTTTTGACCAATGTAGAACCTCACCCCTATAAAAGTCAGCCCCTTCTCCCTTTAGAGCCCCATCAGAGCCTTCATTCCCATATTCCCTTCAAACTTCTCCTATTCTTTGCCTTCTTATTCCCATGGCTTTGACACTTTTCAGCGCCCTCCCAGATGACATGATTCATCTTATAATGATTCGTGTTACGTTCAGACACGTTCTTCGTCGGTATGTGAGCTTCCAAGCGACCGATTGGGCTCGAAAGTGGCTCACCGAGGCTTCTGTAATAGGTCACAGAGAGTCGGCCTATGCCTGGGCTATATTTGCAATCTGCGAAGGTGATGCTCAGAGAGGCATGGATGTCATCACCGAGATGAAGAGAACCGACAAGAAAGGCCTCAAGGAAGTTCGGGATCGTGTCACACTCGAATTGGCTTACGCCTGGGGCAATGCGCACTACTTGGGGTACCTCGATGTAGTAGTGCCTAGGCCTAGATGCTGCCAGGAACATGCTGACCTCAATCACGGCTTCAGGTACCGGCGCTACACGAGGATTGATCCAGCGGACATCGAATGTGATGCATGCACTTGCGAGCAGGAAGTGCTTCACGTCCTTCTAACCCCTCCGCCACTTTAGATGTTGTAGTTTCTTTCTTATTTTATTCTGTTGTTTTTTATGTAAAATTTGTTAGGATTGTAATAAGTTTATGTCTGCCATTTTGGCACATTAATTTAATTATTGAATAGCTGTTCTTGTTTTGATACCTTGTCCCTTACATTTTACTTTTTCATCGTAACGGTTATTTTTTCAGCAAAATCGCTCGCTAAATCACTAGCTTCATCGTAAATGTTACTTTTTATGCAAAATCATTTACTGTTGCTATTGTGCATGTTCCTAGCGATATCGTCAGTGTCACGTTTATTAGTAGAATCAACACAAGCGAACTCGTCACATACTCGCTTATATGTTACGTGGTCCTAACGATATCGCAACCGCTCATATTCAGTCAACAGAGCCTAGCTGGCGATTCTCTAGCAATATCGCAACGAGATAAGGGCTTTTGGTAGTATATTGGGCTGTAGTAGTAGTGATAGTATAAGTATTGGGCTTTTTACTGACCTGTGACATCAGTAAAAACCTTTGAAATTCCATCAGTAATTAATTTATTTTGGGGGTTTGCATGGGGTGTCCATGGAAAGGTGAGAATGCCTTTACATTTTCCTTCCATTAATACCATAATGACTAATTTTTTTCTAGGAACTCTGACATATTTTTGAATAATGGAGCACCTCAACCCTTTGAATTTCAACCCCTTCTCCATTTAGAACCTCATTAGATCCTTCATTCCCACATTCCCTTTTGCCTTCTCATATTCCTTGCCTTCTGCTTCCCATGGATGTGTCTCTATTCAACGCCCTCCCAGATGACATGATAAATCTGGTAATGATTCGTGTTATGTTCGACTGGGTTCTTCGTCGCTACGTGAGCGGAAGAGCGACCGAGTGGGCTCGACAGTGGCTCACCGAAGCTTCTGCAGTAGGTCACACACCGTCGACCTATGTGTTGGCTGTTTTTGCAATCTGCGAAGGTGACATTCAAAGAGGCATGAATGTGATCACAACCATGAAGAGAACCGACAAACAAGGCCTCCGTCTAGCTCGGCAACGCGTCAAAAGAGGTCTGAGATACGCTTGGGGTTGGAGACACTACCTCAGGTACTTCTCAGAAGTAGCAGTTAGGCCTAGGCCGATCTGCTGCAATCCGCATGCTGGCCTCAATAAGTTTGTGAGGTACGATCCCTGGGCACCCCTTGATCCGGCGGACATCACCTGTGATGCATGCACTTGCGATCAGGAACTGCTTCATGTCCTCGGTGAACGAACGATCTACTAGTATTAGTTGTTTGTTCTTCACTATGCATTTTTGTATCACCAGTTTGTTTCGATTGTAATGAACTTGTGTTTTCCATTTTGGCACATTTACAATTTATTTTTTCTTGTTTTGATATATTGTTCCTTACATTTTATTTATTCATCCTAAGAGCCCATATCGTATCAGCAAAATCATTTACTTTTTGTATAGTGCGTGGACATAGCGATATCGTCACTGTCAAGTTTCATGATGATTTATTATGAACAGAACAACCAGCGATATCGCAACTAACTAGCGCCTGTTTACGAGGACCTCCCGGTATCGCAACAAGCCGTATTCAGTCAACAGAGCCTAGTTAGAGAATCTGTAGCGATATCGCAGCGTACTTTGTCTACCCTTGCGAATTCTTAACAACAAAGATTGACACATAGAACAACAAAACTTATGACTGGAATAGTAACGACCTCGCTAGGTTAATATGAATAAAATTAGTTGCGATCTCGCTAGTAGTACTGCTGAGAATTAATTTAATATGAATTTAATTAGTTGCGATATCACTAGTATTACTGCTGAGAATTAAACCCTAGCAGCATGTTACACGGCGTTGTTTACTTGTGTGCGTGAAAACTTACGAGATCGCAACCAACTTGAATATAAGCTGTCTTGGTAGTTACGATATCGCAAGACGCAAACCTTTAAATATCAAATTTTGGGATCTTCTGATTTCAAACATCGATCGAACATCTCAAAGCTTAGAAAAAATAAACCAACCAAAATCTCACATACCAATCCGACAAGAGCAATGGCAAGGACGGAGAATTTGGCACCCAATCCGTTTGTGCAGGCCGCCCGACGTGATGAAGCTCAGGCTTCGGGATCTCAGCCACGGGCGACGGCGGGGACAAGTTCAACCAAATATGATAAGCAAAAATTTGTAATTTTGGATGCATCCGAGGCCTATTCTAATTACATGGAGCATAGTCAATTACTAGATTGTTATGTTGTTGATTTTAATCAGATAGAAGAACTAGGTTTGGGGAATGTGTTAAAGATATTTCAATTTCATGAGTTGGGTGAGTTTTTAGGTTTGAATTATCCGGCACATAAGGAAGAGACGTGCCAATTCTATGCTAATTTTCACCAGTTGATTGAGGAAGAAAAGGAGACGGGTAGGTGGTTCACCAGGGTTAATAAGAAGGACTACGAGATTGGGGAGGAATTTTTTAACAAGGCATTGAACGTGTCCTATGCTGTTAACGAGGACTATAGCAACCAACCCCCTCCGGGGTTTTACATTAGAGAACAATGGCCTGAGTATGGGGTTTTGGATCGAGCCCAAGTTGTAGAGTATGCTAAGAAGTACTTTGATAGAGATGCTGACGATTTAGGGGTGCCTAGATCTTATAAGTTGGATAAACTTAGTGGTGAGGAGAGCAATGTTTATGAGATGGTCGCTAGGAGTGTCGTGCCTAAGGGTGGTTGGATCACCGAGATGAACTATACTACTGTGAGCATATTTTACTGCGTCATAGAGGAGATACAGTTGAACCCTGGCCATGTCATTTTCGAGCACATGAGACAAAGTGTGGTCGAAAATAATAGGACAGTAAAGAAGCTCCCTTACGGTAATTTCGTAACCATGTTTCTTACCTCAGTGCATCCCAAGATAAAATTATCTCCAATAGCCCAGGAGTGTTGCTTCTATACGATGTCATATTTTGAGAGGAAAGGTAAGTTTGAGTTGATTGATGGTGTGTGGCAGAAAGTAGCGGATGGACCCAAGAAACCGCTACAGTTTAATCCTGAAGAAGTCAGAGAGAACGTCGAAGGTTAGCCACACTAAACCCCTACAGTGTAATTTCTGTTTTATACAATTTATTTGCTATACTCACCCTTTTTTACATTCACTTACATGAACAGGTGTACCCTCAGAGGCATACTACAAGGTTGTAGAAGACACGGTCGACCTTTTCAGGGATAAGATGGCCAAAATCAATCACGCAAATTGGTTAACGGAGAAGGTGACCAATTTGAAAGGTGACCAATTGGCATTGAAAGGGCTAGTGCGAGGAAAAAAGCGAAGGAGGATCCACCAGCACCATCACAGACACCACCTCCTAGCAATGATGATTAGATTTGCATTTGTTCATGTTGGCTAGTAGTTGTACTCAAATCCAAACAATTTCATTTTCAATTTGTTTTTATCAGTTTCTCTAACAACATTTCAAAGAATATTTGAATTTGAATGTCATCTATTTTATTATGTATATTTGATTATTTAAACTTCCATTATTTATTTAGTGTGGCTAAATTTTCAAAATATAACACCACTTTACTAAGGAGTTAAATCTAATTTTTTGGTATGTGGCTTTATACTAGCGAGCTCGCCAGTATCAAGTTACTCACCTGGCGAGATACTACCGAGTTCCCTAGTATTAAGTTAATCAAATGTATACAAATTTTTTCCCATCAAGCGAGATCGTAACCTGTCAGACTCAAGAGACAGAAGTTCATCTGCGAATTTCAGCTTTTTGTTGCGAAAGCGTAACCGGTTCACCAATGTTACGAACTCGCAACGCAACAAGTTAACATGCATTCGTTTCTAGCGTGTTTCGTTACGGTATCGCCACGTCTACAACAGTGTACACATTTTTTAGAATTAGAAGATTTAGTGTACTAAAATTAATTAAATCAAAATTTAACTACATGAACCATGAAATACAGCATAATATTCAAAAACAATGGTTATCAAATAGCTACTTTTGTTTTTTACTCTTTTTAGTCTTCTTCTTCTTTGGTTGCCTCCCCTTCCTCTTTGTAGTTTTCCCCACAGGATTAATCCACATGCCTTCCTCATGATCCATTCTGCACACCGACGCACAAACAATGTCATCATCCTCCTCCAGAGTTTCGTACACCGAGGGCGGAATGGTGTCGGTAGAAACAGTGGAGTCATCGTCGAACAAGCCGTCACCATAGATGAATGTTTTCTTACCATCAACAACGATCTCCCATCGAGCATCAGTTGGATCTTCCACATAGAATACCTGATGAGCTTGAGCCGCCATGATGAATGGATCATCCCTACACCCGAGAATTCCTCCATTAACTAGAGTCATGCCTAAATCCTCTGTGCGCACCCCTTCACCTTGATCTACCCGTTCACATTTAAACAATGCGATTCGGACATGAACAAAGTCCATTTCCCATATATCAGTAATGGTACCAAAAAAACCATTATCACCCTCTCCAGGTACTGATACCCCACTATTTTGGGTTCCAGACCTATCATCACTCCACTTAGTACCAAACGTGTATCCATTGATGTCATACCCGCTAAACGACGTAACTGTGCCTAGGGGTCTCTTGGCAACCCATTTCAACGTCGGGGTGTTCACCGCCATTCTGCACATGTATTTTGAGCCAACTAGTAAAGTCTCTGCAATGAGCTTCTAGAACTCTAGGTTCCGACCAGCTCGGGTGTGCTGACCTAATATCATTAAGGTGAACATCAACATAAGGACTCACTGAATGATGGTTGCGCAGAATGTACATATGTGCTGTAGATATTTCATCGGAAGAAGGGCTAAATTTAGACTTATGGCGTAGTCCGACACCATCCAATCTACCATCGTGTCTGGAGACTGGCAGTCCTATAGTAGGTACATCCTGTAAATAGTTGGTACAGAATTCTATTACCTCTTCCGCGACATATCGCTGCACTATACTGGCATCTGGTCGATAACGATTCTTAACAAAATGCTTGAAAATGCTCATGTACCTCTCAAATGGGTACATCCATCTCAAGTACACCGGTCCACACAGATTCACCTCCCGCACCAAATGAACTATCAAATGAATCATTATGTCAAAAAATGAAGGGGGAAAATACATCTCTAGCCTGCACAGTACTTCAACTACCATATCCTGCAATTCATCCAACTTACGACGGCTTACTCTCTTGCGGCATATTTGTTTAAAAAATAACAAAGCCTTGCAACTGCATCTCCAACGTGAGAAGGCAAGCAACCTCTCAGAGCAATGACATTCAAATCTTGCATCAGGTTGTAGCAATCGCGCGACTTCATTCCCACTAATTTCAACTCGGCGGTAGATACACAACTACTAATATTCGAACCATATTTAGAAGGCACCTTTACTGATTTAAGAGTTCTACAAAAACTCTCCTTCTCCTCAGATGACAAGGAATAACAAGCAGGTGGTAAGTATGTCGTACCTGCTTCTTCTTGAACGGGAGCAAGTGACGTCCTTATGCCAAGATTGACTAAATCCTTTCTACTTTTCAATCCATCCTTACACTTGCCCGGTGTATTCAATAGCGTCCCAACCAAAGTTTCGCATACATTCTTCTCTATGTGCATGACATCTAGACAGTGGCGCACATCCAAGTGCTCCCAATAATCGAGCTAGAAAAAAATCGAACATTTCTTCCAAATCGTAGTTTGAGCGCTTTTCTTTTTTCCCTTTCCCAACACAAACTCCATGCCCGCTACCTTTTCCAATATTTCAGTACCTGATAGTGGGACTGGGGCAAAACCATGCTCTTTCTGACCGTTAAACCACTTCTTTGCACTCCTCCACGGATGACTTCTAGGTAGAAATCGTCTATGACCTAGATAAACAGGCTTACCGCCGTGCTTTAATTGACAATGACTAGTATGGCTCTCACAAACGGGACATGCAAAATGCCTTTTCACAGAACACCCTCCAAGGTTACCCAAAGCAGGGAAATCATTGATGCTCCACATCAACATGGCTTTAAGTTGGAATTTTGCGTCCCCTCGACTTCCGTCAGGAATATGAATCCCATGCTTAAACAAGGATTCCAACTCCTCAACAAGAGGTGCTAGATATACATCAATGTCATTGCCAGGTTGCTTAGGCCCCGAGATCATAGTGTTCAAAAGCACATACTTTCGTTTCATCATCAACCATGAAGGTAGATTATAAATAACAAGCATCACTGGCCATGAACTGTGGGTGCTGGACATGTTCCCGAAAAGGTTCATTCCGTCAATAGATAGTCCTAAGGCACGTGTCTAGGTTCGTCAGCAAATTCTGGGTACATAGCATCCATCTTCTTCCACTGATCACCATCAGAAGCGTGAGATATAATATCATCATCTTCCTCTCGAACCCTATCGGCATGCCATGTTAACAATTTTGCATCAACTGGATTGGCATACAAACGCGTCAATCTCGGTTTCAAGGGCATGTACCACATCACCTTAGCAGGACCTTGCTTTGTCGATGTTGTCACTGTTTCTCCACATACCTCGACCTTTCCATCATTCTTTTTCCATCTAGACTCACCGCATACCTTGCAATCATCCCTCAAGGAATCAACAATCCCCCTATACAACATACAATCATTCGGGCATGCGTGAATCTTAGTAAACTCCATGCCCATAGGACACAATATCTTCCGCGCAACATAAACCCTGTCAGGACATAAGTTGTCCTGAGGAAGTAACTCTTTAACCAACTCTAGCAATTCCGTCATTCCTTTATCAGAAATACCATGCCTTGCCTTTAGGTTCATTAACAACAATGTTGCTCCCAGTCTAGAATGCTTAGCCCCAACATATAAGCTTGTCTTTTTATCGTCATACATTGCCTCCAGCATACTTTTCTTCCCAACAAACTCCATAACAACATCGTCGCACATGTCTGAAAGCTGTTCATTATACTGCAGGATTTCCTCGGCGCTTCCCTCCTCCATCTCCACCTGGTCACTTCCATAATGGCCTTCCACATGCCAAACCCATTCTGTGTAGGATTTGTCAAAACCTTTACAAATTAAATGTTCACGCACGACAGCAATATCTTAAAATATGGCGTTGTTTCTACACTTGTTGCATGGACATCTAACCCCTCCTATGTTATTCTGTCTACAATGTCGCAACCCAACATCTAAGAACTGTTCAACCAAATCTAAGTACTCCTTCGATAATCGAGCATTCTCCTTCATTATTCGTTCGCGGTCCATAATTCACAAATCAGACAAACAGCTACACAATACTACTAACCCACTGAATTTAGATGATCAACACATAAAATACACACTGCATTAACAAAACAACAAAGATAAACCAAAATGCAACCAAAAATTATGCATAAAATCAACCAAAATCAAGAGACAAGCCAGTACATTATGCAAGTTAAACCTTACATACACCAACACGGGAACAATGAGACCTCCGAGAACACTTCAACTGATCACCCTTCAATACCCACCTGTTTAGACCCTTTTAAAGTTTTTGTTTTTGGAGTTAGAACGGCCAGTTCAGCTTAAATCTGTGACCCATACAGACGCGCTTGCGATATCGCTAACACGTCGCTAACACCTTTGGATAGCCAGCGAACTCGTAACATTTCAATCACCCTCACATGCACTGTACATTGAACCATGACAAATTTGACGTGCACAGAAGCGATACCGTAACATCAAACGCAATATACTACCGTCCCAGTTACGACATCTCCCACATCCTCGCTTGCTAAAATTAGGGTTTAGCAAAGCTTACGAGATTGCAACGCACAAACCTACAACTAACGAGCTAACCTACGAAATCGCTACGGACACGTTTATATTACTACAAAGGTTACGAGATCGCAACAACCAATTCAATTTAAGGCGGATACATTTTTTCCGCCTTGGTCAAGTATTTTTAACGTCAAAACCCATTTCCGCCTTTAAATGATTCTTTCCGTCTTGAATGTAATTTTTTTTGCTAGCTTGAGATGGTAGCGAGCTCGCTACTTTCAATCAAGGCGTAAAAAAACGCGCCAGGCTTAAACGCCTTAAATATGTGTCTTGCATCTACCCCTTTGTAGTAGTGCGCTACACTTTGGTCCATCTACAAAATTTGCAGATTTATTAGAGGTTGTTATGCATAGTGCACATGACGACACACTACTTCCCTTCAACCTTATAAAGATTCAGGTGACATTACAAATCCAATGCTCATTTATTTCCACTATGATTTCATTTCAAATCATTTGGTATACTTCTTCACTTTCAGCACCGAAAGCAATTGTCAAATTGGGTGTGCGGTTACTATATGATGTTGTACGCAAGCGAGTGTGTAGCTGGCCTTGTTCAAGATAATTTGGAATTACATCGCGTAAGCATTCTTATAACCTACTTATTGTACCTATTACTATCTACGTTGCATTCAATAGTATTAAAAAACATTTCATATTCTTAGATTATCGAGGAAAATCATGCACCGTACACCAAGAAGGAGTTGGAGGATGGTAGAGATGCATTGGCTAGACACTTGGTCCTTATTAGATCTCGGTACATCTCTAGGCCTCACATTCCCAATAAAAGCTAGTTTCTTTTTTTGTCAAATGGATGCATATACTTTTGAGTTCCATTACTTCCATTAGTTTATAAAGTGTGGCTTGATAGTGTTTCATGTTCATGTTTTGTGCTTAGATACCATGCATCTTGCAATTCACAGCTTAGACAATTAAAATGAAACCCAATTTTAGTGGAAATGGGTGGAAATGGCTCAAATCCTATAATTTTGTGATACTTACGAATTCCCTGCGAGATCGTTACTTCTCTCGCCCGTAACATTAAAATAGTTGCGATCATCTTGTACTATCGCTACTTCTCTCGCCCAAATTATATTTCTGAGCTTAGTTTTTGCGCCCTCGCTACCCAATCGCTCGTTCTTCTCTGCCTCTCCAAACTGATCTCTGTCGAGCTCGTAACCATAAACGCCAAAGCCAGGCGAATGTCTAGCTACTCGTAACGTCTTTTTTTTTCTCGCTCACCCAGTGCTAAAACGACGTCGTTTAATGTTAGTGAGATCAGTAGCGAATTCGTTACTACACACATAAGCGATTTTCTTACGATATCGTTAACTCTCTCGAACCAACAACTTTTATTATATTTTTATAATATCATTTTCACAATTTTATATTTTTACAATTTTTATGAAAAACAATTGTTCGGTTGCGACCTCGCTACGGTGTTACTAGCGAGTAGCTAGTGGCTGTCCTAACCTGGCTCATTTTGATTAACCGAAATTGTTTAATTTGGCTTGTAACGAGTTCGCTACCTATGACCGAGCGATTCGCCTCTATTTGTCGTAACCAGTCTCGTCAGTAGATAAATATATGACAAACTAGGTTCACTTACGAGATCGCAACCACTATTAGCGATCCGCACGGTGGAAGTCGTAACCAGTCTCGTACACATTCATAACAGTCTAGGCTTTTCAATGTAGCGAACTCGTTAGTATTTCATCTGGCGATCCAGCTGCTGTCGTAACATAACAATCAACCATTTGTTTGTGACTAGCGTTTGCTAGATACGGTATCGCAACGAACCAATTCATATCATACAGACTTTCACGCTAGCGAGTTCGTAAGCTTTTAGCAAGGCGTATAAGCCTTCATCCAAGGCGGAAAGAAACGCCTTAAACCCAAAAACTTCTAAGGCGGAAGAGGAACCGCCTTAGATGATTTTTCTCATTCAAGTCACAACCAGGGAAGGCATTTGTTTTCTGCCTTAACACATGAAGGATGAACTGCCTTAGATGGCTTGATATTCTAGTAGTGACCCTCAACATGATAACTCTGAATGTGATGCATACAAAACTAGGTTACATTTTGAGCATTTTCTTTTCTCCTTTAACTGTAAAATTTGGTTAATGTGGAATGGCCAGGTTGACATAGCCTTAACTTTTGACCATAATCAATTCATTCAAGTACATGTTGCAATTAATACTCTGAACCAATTCACTGACTTGGTCTTTGTGTATGCTTTGACAACTAGGAAAGAAAGAGTAGAACTATGGTCTTCTCTTAAGTCTAGGAATATACCTGACACCATATGTATTGGTGATTTTAATGCCATGGCATCTATTAATGAGTACAAAAGACATGCTTCTACTAGTCTTAGGAGAATTAGAGAGTTCAGTTCTTTTATAGATTCTTTAGGCCTAGTTACACCTCACACTGTGGGCAATTTCTACACATGGTCAATTGGTAGAGTGAAGGAACAAGGAAAGTACTTGACTGTGGAAAAATAAGATAGAGGCTTGTGCACTCTGTCCTGGTTACATAAATTTCCACAGTCATCTATCCATGTCTTGAACAAGGACACTTCTGACCATTGCCCCCTTCTCCTTAGAATAGGTAGTAAGATTCCCTCAGTTCCAAAACCTTTCAGGTTTGTGAATACCTGGTTCAAAAGGGAGAGTTTTATGGAGGTAATTAATCTTCACTGGAACTCTTCTTCACAAGGTAGAGGCATGCTTAAATTCTTTCTAAAACTAAACAGTCTGAAACCCATTCTCAAAAAATGGAATAAAGAAGTGTTTGGAAATATAGGTGAGAATATTATTAAGGCTGAGGAATATTTAAGGGTCCAGGAAATAGCTTTTGAATTAAACAGCTCCACTGAGGAACTTATTAAACTCAAAAAAGCTAAAGCTCTTTTAACCAAGTCTCTTAAAGAGCAATACCATATCTGGAAACATAAAGCAAAGGTTAAATGGCTAAAAGAAGGTGATGAAAATACAAAACAAATTTCATAACTCTGTTATGGAGAAAAGGAGTAGATTACACATCACTAAAATAAAAAGTACTGATGGTGTATGGTTGACTGGGGCAGATGATATTGAAAATGAAGCTATTCTTTTCTATCAGAATTTGCTTACTGATTCACCACACCCTGATCAGGACCTTTTTAGATCTCATTTCTTGTCCAAAATTCCATCTATAATTTCTGGATCTGATAATGATGAATTGTGCAAGCCAGTGACCTTACAGGAACTGAGGCAGATTGTTTTTAAACTTAATAAAATGAGCAGTCCAGGGCCTGATGGCTATACTGCACTATTTTTTATTAAGGCCTGGAACATTATTTGCTAAGATTTACTTGAGGCATCAAATGACTTTTTAACCCTGTCACATCTTCACAGAGGGATTTCCAGTACATGGATTACTATAATTCCTAAAAGAAGTTCTAGTGACCTTTGGAGATTACAGGCCAATTAGCCATTCAAATGCTACTAATAAAAGTTTTTCTAAAATTCTTATGGAAAGGCTAAAACCATTGATGCCCAAATTGATCTCCCCCAACCAAACTGCATTTCTAAAAAATAGGGACATTTCAGATAATGTCATCTATTTAAAAGAAATGTTTAGGTTTTTAAATAAAAAAGCTAGAGACCCTAACTGTATCATTAAGTTAGATCCGATGAAAGCCTTTGATAGGGTCAGCTGGAAATTCTTAAAGCAAATTCTCCTAAAATTTGGATTTAGAGACACCTTTGTTCATTGCATTATTAAAAACTTGTCTGATGCTTGGGTTTCAGTCCTGATAAATGGTAAGCCAGTAGGTTACTTCCCTACCACCAGAGGCATCAAACAGGGAGACCCCCTCTCTCCTTTCCTTTTTAACATTTTCTCTGAAGCCTTTACAAGGATTCTGTCCTTTGTGTTTCAGTCAGGGGCCATGCAATATTTCTCACTACCTAGAAATGCTATCAATATTTCACACCTAAGCTATGCAGATGACACAGTTATATTCCTTACAGCCTCTAGGAAAAACCTCATTAGAATGAAAGCATTTCTGGTAAAATTTGAAGAGACCTCTTGCCAAAAAATAAATTTTGAGAAATGTGATTTTTACCTAAGCTCTCATGCTTCTGATTCCAAGCTCAGACAGGTCAAACAAATAATGGGAATAAAACAGGGTAAGCTGCCTTTTAAATATTTTGGGGTACAAATATTCAGTGGAAGAAATCTAAATATTCATTTCCAACCTGTTCTGGAAATGATTGATAGAAAGATTCTAAACTGGAAAAATAAATGGCTTTCAACAGGTGGCAAATTGACATTAATTCAATCTTGCCTCTTATCTCTGTCCCAACACATTTGGGCTGTGATGGAGCCAACAAAATGGATAATTAAAAAGATAGAAAGAAGACTTGCAATTTTCTTTTGGGGCTCTTCTGATTCAGGTCCGAAAAAATCATGGAGAAAATGGAGTTCAATCTGCGGACCTGTGCTGCAAAATGGACTGGGAATTAGAGCTTTGGCAGATACAATTAAAGCTTTCTCATGCAAGCTCTGGTGGAAGTATCAACTGGCTTCTGCCCCCTGGACACTCTTTCTGGCCTCTATCCCTCCCTCGCATAGAAAATCACACAACTGGAAGAGGATATGTGGCATTAATCTCTTTGATGAAAAACACTCAAGAATTATTCATGGAGATGGTCAGTGCGATTTCTGGTATTCAAACTGGACAGACAAGGGGCCACTCATAGATTTTTATGAGCCAATCTCACCAGCTCACCTATCCCTCACTCTAGCAGATTTTGTTTTAAAGAAACAAATCCTATTACCCCTATTGCAATTAGTACTCCCCCCTGCAGTGATGAATGTGATTTCAGATACAGTAATCCATCAACATAGAGGTGACAAGATGGTATGGAAGCCAGATTTACAGGGCAATTTCTCAGACAAATCTGCATATGCCAAAATCAGAGTACAATCAGGTACCTTCCCTGTATTATCCAAAATTTGGAATCCCTACACTCAGAAAAAATTGTCAGTCTTAATGTGGAAAGTGATGAATTGTCTTTCTCCCTTTGATGATGTGCTAAAACAGTTTGGCTTTCAAAATGTATCTAAATGTTGTTTCTGTGCAAATTTTGACTCTATACATCATTTCTATAATGAATGTCATGTGGCAATATCACTGTGGTCTTACATGCATTTCCTGTGTGGCTCTTTACCTTTTTCAAGCTCAAACCTATGGGATAGGTTAGCCACTAACTGGTCTTTTTCTAGTTTGTCCAAACTTCATACTAGGCTCAATCACAGTCCCCCTAGTGTGGTATGTTGGATTTTGTGGAAAGAAAGAAATAGATACTTATATGACAATATTCCTCCAGACTTAGACTTGATGAAAAAAGAGCTTCATTCAGCTATATATTTTTCTTTCATCAAAAAGCCAGTTTTTCTTTTAAATTCAGTGGATAGAGAGCTCTCTGAACAATGCTGCATCCCTCCTCTCTACATCCCTCCTAAACCAAACATTTCTCCAGTTGTATGGCTTAAACCAATTTATGGTTTAAAAATTAACACTGATGCTTCTTGGAAGCAAGACAGTGCAAGCATCTCTATCATTATTAGAAATTGTAAAGGGGAGTTTATCAAAGCTGTAACCTCATTTATTCACTCCATCCCATTTACACTCTGAACTCTGTGCCATACAAGCAGCCATTACTTTTGCATCTGCTGTTCCAGATGAGCAAATCTGCATTGAGTCATATTTCCTACAAGCCATCTCTACGATAAAGAACCCATCCTTTTGGCACTGGTCAATGTACAATCTCTGTGAATCTATTTATAGAAAGGTTCAGTCTTATACTTTGTTGCATACACTGAGACAGGGCAATCACCCTGCTGACCTGCTATCTAAATGGGCTTTTACAAATCAATCTGATCAATCTTTCTCCTGGGATAATATCCCTATACATGTTAAAGGTCTCATTAATTTAGATGCAGCAGGGATCCCTTCAATTAGGATCTCTGAAGCTCAGACTGATACTGCTAATTGATTTTCTCTGATTTTGCAGATGTTCAAGCTCAGATGATTCTACCAGGTGCCAGTCTTCTCTGGAATTCAACAAGTCTCTCAATCCATCATGCCTCAACTCATTTCAAAGGGCTCTGAAACTTAACTCTCTACTGATCCATCAGTTTTGAGTCTTTAGTACATTGTGTTCCTATAGTCTCTAAGCTAATGTCACCTTGTGTTTTGTTATCAATTCGCTAATAGGCTTTAGTTTATGAGACTATTTGGAACCTATTTATTTAGTGTTTTTTTCAAATTTTGAGGAGCTTTCTTTGCTTCTTAGAGGCTTAGTGTCTCTTAGGCGGTTAGGAGATGTAATATGTCATCTTTTGCCTTTGGTTTGGAGAGCTAAATATATTCTCCCACCTTTCTAAGGTATATTTTTTTTAAAAAAAAAAAAGGCCCTCTAAAAATGAAAGATTACAAAACTTGCCATAGTCAACCAAAATTTTAGAAAACTCATACATTATAGTGCAATGGTAGAAAAATAAACTCAAGAACAAAAGTTGACAAGGTTACAGATAAAAAATCTAAATTGAAATTATTGGTGATACCAGGCCCAGACCCAACTACCCTACAGTAGTTTGGGCTCGGCCCATAATGAGGTAAGCTAATATGGAAGCATCCGGGATAGTACAACTCGAATAAGGACGGGTATACTAGATGCCACAGAGAACATGGACCACATGGAGAGCATGGATCACTGTATAAATAGTGCTCCTCAACACTATTCCAAGTAAGTATCTTCTCATTATTCTAGTGAATACCCCCTTTTCTCTCCCAGGATCCATCTTTCATCATCACGCCGGAGGGTCTACCAATACTACAAAAGGGTGGATGCAAGGCACATATTTAAGGCGTTTGATGGGGGCGCATTTTTTTACGCCTTGATTGAAAGTAGAGAGTTCGCTACCTCTTCAAGCTAGCAAAAAAAAATTACATTCAAGACGGAAAGAGGCAGTTAAAGGCGGAAATTGGATTTGACGTTAAGAATTACTTGACCAAGGCGGAAAAAATGTATCCGCCTTAAATTGAATTGGTTGTTGCGATCTCGTAACCTTTGTAGTAATATAAACGTGTCTGTAGCGATTTCGTAGGTTAGCTCGTTAGTTGTAGGTTTGTGCGTTGCGATCTCGTAAGCTTTGCTATACCCTAATTTTAGCAGGCGAGGATGTGGGAGATGTCGTAACTGGGACGGTAGTATATTGTGTTTGATGTTACGGTATCACTTCTTTGCACGTCAAATTTGTCATTGTTCAATGTACAGTGCATGTGAGGGTGATTGAAATGTTACGAGTTTGTAGGCTATCCAAAGGTGTTAGCGACGTAGTAGCGATATCGCAAGCGCGTCTTTATGGGTCATAGATTTAAGCTGAACTGGCCGTTCTAACTCCAATAACAAAAACATTAAAAGGGTCTAAATAGGTGGGTATTGAAGGGTGATCAGTTGAAGTGTTCTCAGAGGTCTCATTGTTCCCGTGTTGGTGTAGGTAAGGTTTAACTTGCGTCATGTACTGGCTTGTCTCTTGATTTTGGTTGATTTTATGCATAATTTTTGGTTGCATTTTGGTTTATCTTGGTTGTTTTGTTAATGCAGTGTGTAGTTTATGTGTTGATCATCTAAAGTCAGTGGGTTAGTAGTATTGTGTAGCTGTTTGTCTGATTTGTGAATTATGGACCGCGAACGAATAATGAAGGAGAATGGTCGATTATCGAAGGAGTACTTAGATTTGGTTGAACAGTTCTTAGATGTTGGGTTGCGACATTGTAGACAGAACAGCATAGGAGGGAGAAGGGAATGAAGGAAATTTATAGGGTTGAGGTGCTCCATTTATGAAAAAGATTGTAGAGTTCCTAGTAAAAATATAAAGTCATTTTTACCTTTTCAAGATATCCTCATGCAAACCCCAAAAAAAAGTAGATTCCTTATGGAATTTGAAAGGTTATACTGAATTTTTTTGAATGTTATTTCATCAAATCAAACTAAACTAAATTGAAAGTATTGAATTCGTTTGTGGGTTTGTGGGTTTAGGGTTAGGGTTTAACTGTGGTAACGTGCACACTAGCGATATCGCTACCATAGAGGCTACTTAGCGATTTCGCTACCATAAGTTACATAGGTAGCGAGTTCGCTAGTGAGGCGCCAACTTGGCTCTGTTGACTGAATACGACTTGTTGCGAGCTCGCTACTTTTCAGTTACACAGTTAGCGAGTTCGCTAGTGAGGCGCCAACTTGGCTCTGTTGACTGAATACGACACTGAGCGACCTCGCACATTATACGTACAGAGGAGCGAGGACCAAGCGATTTCACTTGGAGCACGCACTATACCAAAAGTACTTGATTTTGCTGAACTGAAGTAACAACTCTAAAAATAATTGAACAGCATACATCTAAAAATTGTTGAAGTTATTGACCACAATCATGTAACCAAAACGGCATCTTTGGTGACGCGTACACAACTGATCATAATCCAAAAACTAGTTAATATTCAAAAAAGTAAATGTTTAAACCAAACTAAACTACGGAATCACAGGCCTGCGACTAACATATCATGCAAGTCATCAACACACATCTTGTCACTGCCTTCGGCCTTCTCCCCCGAACTGCCTCCATCGTTTTGCTTGTCTAGCTCATTCTGGCCTGCTGGTTGAGCTTCAGTCTCGATGCAGATGTTCTCTTCTTTGCCTTGGCCCGGTTCAACATCCTCGTCGGGTTCTGCGATCAGCCTCTCTTTCCTAATCATCTCATACCTCGCCGGCTCATCTTCTGCATCAGAGTCGCTGTCATGATGATCACCATCATCACCATCATCACTATCCGCATCTGCATCCCTTACATGATCAGTAACAAGCTTCCCATCGGATGGCTCCTTCCCGCTGGCTGTAGCCAAATCTTCACTAGGAACCGCGGTGTCTTTTTGCTTGGGAAATATGGTGCGGAAATCAGGTATCTCCTCCTCATCATTCAGATTTGCACTCCACTACCCCGCAGGATATCAGTTCGCCGAGCCGTTCGTTGTTAGCACATGCCCTTTTCTCGGCCATTTCAATCTCATTCAATAACTGGCCCATAGACACCACAAGCCTACCACGGGCATCAAAAACAGCATCTACACAAACAAATCAAGGTTGATAAGAACCAATCATTAACAAATTAAACAACTAGAACCAACTACAGTTAATAACAAGCTAGAATCATACCTGATACTCCCATCCTACCCCTTGCCCTTCTGGCTGCCTCTTCAGCTTCTTTCTTTCTCGCGTACTTCCCATCGGCCTTCAACTCTAACCTCTTGTGCTTGAGCCACTCCTTGTCGTATTTGCCGAGCGGCATAGGACGGCCTCTTGGAAAAATACCCGCTTTCCTGATCAGAGCTACAATCAAATTGCCATACGGAACCGCGGCGTTCTTGTGTCTGGCCATCTTCATCATTTGAGTAAGAATTGTGAAGCCGGGGTTGATTGGAAACTTCTCCATGATATAGTAGAACACCATGAGACTGCAAACTGTGGGCTCACATGCATGCCCTAGGGACGGGACCACATTACCGCAGATTAGCTCAAAAACTAATCTCTGCTCCTCGGTAAGCTTGTGGATCGGGTAAAACCTAGCTGTACCCGGCCTATCAGAAGTCCTTTTAAACCACTTCTGACCCATCTCACCGGCCTTCAACGGTTGCTTGGGGCTAACAGAAGGAAACATCTGCTCGTAATGTACCTCGTACGGACCATCCTTTTTGGTAGCCCTCAGGTCGGTACAAGACAGATACAGACATTTCAGAACTTCATTGATGCTAAACTTATCGACCGTAAACTTAACACCCCGCACCATTGTAGTTATTTCCTCCACCCCTTCCTCTAAACCTAGGTTCGCATAAAATTGGAGAACCTCTTCATGGTAAACAGGCTCAGGCAACAAAAGCAATGTATCTAGATGTTGTGCCCTAAAATGGTCTAGCACGTAATCTAGTTGCAGCGAAGGCACCACACTACTATCAAACACATTATTATTTACAAGTTTCCGAGAGGAACAACGCTCATACCGAGCCATGGCGGCGTCGTTGAAGAACTCAGGCGTGTCCTCCTCCTCACTGGAACTGCTTGGCCTTTCCCCACCATCATTTCCGGCAGCAGCGGCAGCGGCAGGGACGACTGGAACTTCGGGCGGCGGCGGGGCGACTGGAACCTCTACCTGAACCTCAGGATCCTCGGTCCGACGCCGTTTATTTCCCACCGGCGGACCACTTCCCCGTCCACTGTCTGAGCCTCTACCACCCCGTCCCCGCACCGCTCCTCTGGTCTTTGGCCGCATGTTGTCGTAGGGTCGTCGCCGGTGATAATGGTAGTAGGGTTTTCAAATTGGGGCTAATTAATTTTAGCCCGTTCCATTTTTTTTATTTATAGTACTGTTACTTGCGATATCGCTAGTTGATACGCTTCTACATGTTGTGATCTCGCTAGCACACACGCATCTGTATGTTGCGAAGTCGTTAATATCTCGCTCAAGCCTGACTTTCTAGTATCGAGTCTTAAAAAGCCTCGCCAGGCAAGCGTTCGAGTAGCGAACTCGCTAGAGAAGAATCATTCTAATTAGTAGTGAGGTCGTAACCCAAAAAGCCTTTTTTTATTAGAACTACTAACTAGCGCTATCGCAACTCCTTCATACTGGTTTTCTGGGTTATGTGGGTTTGTGGGTTTGTGGGTTTAGGGTTTAGGGTTTAGGGTTTAACTGTGGAAACGTGTATACTAGCGATTTCGCTACTACACAAGCTAATTAGATTGTAACTAAAAAAAGGATATATGGAAGGAATGCAAGGTTAGTGTGGTACTTGTTATTTTTAATTTCAATTGAAAATTGTGAGTGTGACTATTTTTATGATCACATTTGTAGCGCCCCTTTATTATCGAGGCAACATCCTATGATCAAGTGAAGAAGAAGGCTCTTCAAATCGCATCAAAAGCTCATCGAGAACACAAATATACCCTTGCCAAGGATTATATCAAACCGAAGGGCACGAGGTTTGGGGAAGATCCAAGTACGCGTTACAATCACATTGTAACCCTTACTTGGGAGGCATTCAAGAAACGATGGTTAGAAAATGACGCAAAGGTTAGTTTACTTACTACATCTTGCAATAATAGTGTCATGCGAATTAGCCAAATATTTTTGTTTCGGTTAGTGCTTTATTCCTAAAATGACATAGAATTTTTAAAACGGTTTGGGGGATAGGAAGCGCAAAGCCAGTGCTGATAGTGTTATGCCTTACACCGGGGGTAGGGCGTGGTACTTGAGTGTGGGGAAGAAGACCTCAAAAAAAAAACATGAAACCGAGGTGAAAGAGCTTGTGGATGGGGGCATGGACGTGGAAGTGGCGAACAAGCTAGTCATTGCCGAAGACCCTACAACATATAGTAGACAACAATTATTTGTCTTGGGTAGAATTAAAAAAGACAGGACTTTCTCAAGTGATGAGGCAAAAAGGGTGGCTAATCGAGTGGTACGCTTTACCTACTACGTCATACCATGTTCCATTTTAGTATCTACGATCACACCATCAAACACAACAATTGATTACGATAATAACTTTTCATTTACAATACTACCTTTTTAGGACGAGGTCGAGCGTGAAGTTGAAGAAGGCTTGTTCATCCCTGTCGGTAAACACGATGTACTACGTAGGGCACTTGGGAAGGCCGAGCAACCGGGAAGAGCTAAGGGAATTGGTGGTTATGTTACTCAAATAGAGGCGTTTGGTATCAAACGTAGTAGCAAAGACCCTAAACCATCCAAACTCCAAATAGCATTGAACCAAGCCAAAAAATCCGACCAAGAGGTCAAGAAATTGAAAACAATGTTGGCCAATATATCTACTTTTATAAAGTATCCTCTTCCATCCGATTTTTGTGACACCGATCCAATCAATGGACCCTCGTCTAGAGGTTCACATCCTTCCCCACCACAACATGAGGTTGACCAACCTATTTTTGACCAACCTATTTTTGACCAACCTATTGTTGAACCCAACAAGGAAATATGCACACCTTCGGCCCCTATCAAAGAGCAAGTTCACATACAACCATCCGATCCCAAACCAAAGGTACGTTTAATTACTTGCACCTCAATCAAATGAATAATTCTACACAACTCATGATTATTGAGATTTTTTTAATATACTCATCCTACTTATGTCTAATTCGACCTAATTAAACATGCCTTATTTGTATATTAGAACTCCCCTTCTTGCAAGTTGTACGCTGAATGTGGGATGAATTCTCAACCCCGCCACGTTGCAATGGAAAATTCATATCCTGACATGGCACTACATCATGAAGCCAAAGTACCTATTGGTTTCGTTAGGGTTTCTATACTACATGTGTTAGTCGAGGATGCGTTGGTACCGGTCGCGGATCAAGAGTGCACGACAGTGGGTAAAGGTTTGGGCCGTTTTTTTGTGTGGCCCAAATGGTTGGTCGTTGATGTGAATTCTAATTCTATCCCAATTAATTAAAACACACCTTCACCCGTCGTAGACCCGCTAGATTTTCCGGTAGCTAAGAAACCGATGTGGTGGGAGAAGTTGGATTCATAAAATCACTCCCGGGATTCCTTCACACGTTTTATGATCTGGTGGGCCACCATAGTCAGGATTCTGTTTACTATTTCTACTCTAATAAACAGGTGTTCGGCGAAGCGAGGGAATTAGTCGTTCCATGGGAAGACTTTGCCCTTTTCTGGCACTATAAAACCCTTCCCGAAACAATCCTTATACTACATCAAATGTAAGCTACTTGATCTCATCTCTTCTATCGTATTGCAAGTTACGAATTTTCGTGTACTTGTGCACTATTATACGTTCATATCCCATCTATTGTTTATTTAGGTACATGCAATGCCTTGCTCTAAATGCAAAGACTTTCATTGGGTTTTTGCACCTAATATTCTTGCAAGAAATGAATGAAAGTAATCAATCACGACTTGCTTATCTCTCTAAGATCCTTAGTGACATGACCAAGACAATTTACATAGGCCCATATCTAGAGGGGTTAGTTTTCTTTGTTACAATTGGATATTTGCACTTCATAAACATTATAATCTTCGAGACGGGTTCTTACATTTTCATTTCTTAAAATATGTAGCGGCCATTGGAGTTTTGTAGCTATGATACCATCGTTGAAGCGAGTGTATTGGATGGACCCGCTACACTTTGGTCCATCTACAAAATTTGCAGATTTATTAGAGGTTGCTATGCATAGTGCACATGACGACACACTACTTCCCTTCAACCTTATACAGATTCAGGTGACAGTACAAATCCAATGCTCATTTATTTCCATTATGATTTCATTTCAAATCATTTGTTATACTTCTTCGCTTTCTGCACCGAAAGAAATTGTCAAATTGGGAGTGCGGTTACTATATGATGTTGTACGCAAGCGAGTGTGTAGCTGGCCTTGTTCAAGATAATTTGGAATTACATCGCGTAAGCATTCTTATAACCTACTTATTGTACCTATTACTATCTACGTTGCATTCAATAGTATTAAAAAAACATTTCATATTCTTAGATTATCGAGGAAAATCATGCACCGTACACCAAGAAGGAGTTGGAGGATGGTAGAGATGCATTGGCTAGACACTTGGTCCTTATTAGATCTCGGTACATCTCTAGGCCTCACATTCCCAATAAAAGCTAGTTTCTTTTTTTGTCAAATGGATGCATATACTTTTGAGTTCCATTACTTCCATTAGTTTATAAAGTGTGGCTTGATAGTGTTTCATGTTCATGTTTTGTGCTTAGATACCATGCATCTTGCAATTCACAGCTTAGACAATTAAAATGAAACCCAATTTTAGTGGAAATGGGTGGAAATGGCTCAAATCCTATAATTTTGTGATACTTACGAATTCCCTGCGAGATCGTTACTTCTCTCGCCCGTAATATTAAAATAGTTGCGATCATCTTGTACTATCGCTACTTCAATCGCCCGAATTATATTTCTGAGCTTAGTTTTTGCGCACTCGCTACCCAATCGCTCGTTCTTCTCTGCCTCTCCAATCTGATCTCTGTCGAGATCGTAACAATACACGCAAACACCAGGCGAATGTCTAGCTTACTCGTAACGTCATTTTTTTTCTCGCTCACCCGGTGCTAAAACGTCGTCGTTTAATGGTTCTGAGCTTAGTTTTAGCGTCCTCGCTACCCAATCGCTCGTTCTTCTCTGCCTCTCCAATCTGATCTCTGTCGAGCTCGTAACCATACACGCCAATGCCAGGCGAATGTCTAGTTTACTCGTAACGTCAATTTTTTTTCTCGCTCACCCAGAGCTAAAACGACGTTGTTTAACCTTAGCGAAATTAGTAGCGAATTCGTTACTACACACATAAGCGATTGTCTTACGATATTGTTAACTCTCTCGAACCAACAACTTTTATTACATTTTTATAATATCATTTTCACAATTTTTATATTTTTACAATTTTTATGAAAAACAATTGTTCGGTTGCGACCTCGCTACGGTGTTACTAGCGAGTAGTTAGTGGCTGTCATAACCTGGCTCGTTTGTTTTAACTTGGCTTGTAACGAGATCGCTACCTATGACCGAGCGATTCGCCTATATTTGTCGTAACCAGTCTCGTCAGCAGATAAATATATGACAAACTAGGTTCACTTACGAGATCGTAACTACTATTAGCGATCCGCACGGTGGAAGTCGTAACCAGTCTCGTACACACTCATAACAGTCTAGACTTTTCAATGTAGTGAACTCGTGAGTATTTCATCTGGCGATCCGTAAGCTGCTGTCGTAACATAACAATCAACCATTTGTTTGGGACTAGCGTTTGCTAGTTACGGTCTCGCAACGAGCCAATTCATATCATACAGACTTTCACGCTAGCGAGTTCGTAAGCCTTTAGCAAGGCGTATAAGCCTACATCCAAGGCGGAAACAAACGCCTTAAACCCAAAAACATCTAAGGCGGAAGAGGAACCGCCTTAGATGATTTTTCTCATTCAAGTCACTACCAGAGAAGGCATTTGTTTTCTGCCTTAACCAATGAAGGATGAACTGCCTTAGATGGCTTGATATTCTAGTAGTGTACCCTCGGGTACCTCCCGGGGCTCTGTCTTGCAGGGCTAGGTTGTTAGATCAGAGATCAGGGGACGATCCGGACCGATCAGGCGGGCAGCATCAAGTTGGCACGCCCAGTGGGACACGATCTTTGTTCTCAAAATACACTGAGATGCCGCCCCGAGGTCGGCCGCCACGAAGAGGCATGGGAGGATCCTCTCTTGTAACGACACGGTCCGGAGGAAGGAGGGCCGAAGCAGCCGAGGAGGATCTCACCCTCACCAGATGAGGAATAGGACATGGAAGGGGGAGGGTTCGGTGCAACAAGACCCTGAAGTCTCGGAGTAAGAGGAAATGCCAGAGGACAGGAGGGAGCCGGAGATAACCAAGGACGAACGAGATCGGGTGGAGTTTGTCGCGACATAGGAAGGGGAGTATCGTCGTTGGTTAGCGGTAAAGCGGGGAGTAGGTCTAGAGGCGCAACCGTCCGGGGAGGGGCCATCTAACCCTCCGACGGCCGAGCCCAAGTACCTCCGGTTTGGCCAAAGGTAGGATCCTAACCGCCCCCGACGGCTCCGGGGCCAGGGTCCTCCTCTGGGCTCTCATCCGGGCTGGGCACTCACGGAACTGTGTTGCCTCCTTTAGCGGCGGATGTAGTCAGCCGGGGACCTCCTTCCAACCTGGGACAAGGGAACCTTCGTCCTCTAACAGAGCTTATAGATGTGGAACAACCTGTAGGAAGGACGGGTCAGCAAGCCGGAGCTGGTCGCGGGTATGGCCCAGGAGTGGGGCACCAGGGTTATGGAGCACCAGGCTATGGGATGTCGCAAGCCGGGTATCAAGGGTACCACGTGTACCCCCCGGCACCCATGACTAGTTATGCAGAGATGCGACCCGGAGGGTACTATGCCCAACCTGCTGGAGGCCCAGGGGGTTGGGCTCCAGGAGGAGGAATCCAGGGGCCGGTATGGATGGCAAACCAAGTGCCAATGGCGGGATATGCCATGGCTCAACCAGCTCCGGCCGCAGGGACCTACGGGATGTATCCGGTGGTGGTTGATAGGCCACCCGGGGCGCCGAACTCGGTGAAAGAAAGATTAGACAGGCTTATAGGAAGGAATGGAGGTAGGCCCACTTCGCCATGGATAGGCTACATCAGCACCCTCTTTAGGACAGTGGGAATGAGGGTCCCGGAAGGTGTGCCGACCTATAATGGAGAAACGGACCCGTGGGAGTTTGTCAGGACCTACCATAATATTGTGGGGACGCGCGACATCCGAGAGGATCTTCAGTGCAAGCTAGTGAGCTCTTATCTGAGGGGTAGCTTTTTGTCTTGGTTTGAATCTTAGCCTCCGGAGAGCTTCATTAATTATTATGATTTCTCAAGGGCTTTGATGCATAGATACCAGGCTAAGCGAAAGAAGTACCTTCCCCTGGCTGAGGTGGCTTACAGCCGGCAGGCGGCGAATGAGGATGTGAGGGGATTCCACAGGAGGTACATGGACGATTCCATGAAGGTAGTGGATAGAGAGGCTTGGGTGAAGGCCCTGATTGCAGGATTCGTAGCAGGGCTGAGGAACGAGGTGTTATGGGCAAAGATTATGGAGAATATTCCGACTACTTTCCATCAGTTGGATCTGGAGGTAGATATGTATTACTCATTGTTGGATGGGAGTAAGAAGAGGAAGGAGGAAGGGTACTTTGACGATAGAGGGATTGGAAAAGGTGATAAGACTTGGGTTGTGGATCCCGTTAGGAGGGATGCAGTTCAGGTGCCGGCTAGGCCGAGGGTTGACCCCCCTCGGGCTGAAACATTTACCCCTCTGACCAAGACCCGGTCGGAGATCTTGACCATTCACAGGAACCTGTTTCAAGACCCGGCCCCCATATCGGGAAACCCAACACCAGCTAATGCCACCAAATACTGTGTGTTCCACAAGTCCAACGGACACACAACAAAAGGTTGCCGGAGCTTGAGGGTGGAGATTGAAAAGTTGATTGAGAGGGGACAGCTGAGAAATTGTGTGACGCAGGAGCACCAGCGTCCGGCTGCGGGGCAGGGGCAGCAGGCCGAAGCTGGGAGGAAGAAGAATTGGAGGAACAGGCCTCGGAATGACAACCAGCGACGGCCCCCTGCACCGGCAGTCCAGCCCGGAACGGCAGCCCTGGTCATTGCCCCGGATCCGGTCAATCAGGCTCCTCCCCGTATGATAAACGTTATACACGGCGAAGTAGGCAACGGGCCCCAGTCACATGCAGCGGTTAAAGCCCGGAGCAGGTATGTATCGGCAGGAGAAGATAGGGAGAAGAGGTTACGTCCCACAGAAGTCATTACCTTCTCGGACGAGGATCTGGTGCCCAGTTTGATGCCCCACACGGATCCGATGGTGATTACGGCCGAGATTGAAGGATTCACGGTCAAGGGAGTGTTCATCGATGATGGGAGTAGCGTGGAGATCATGTTTGTGTCCTGCTTCGACCAGCTGGAAATCGGGCGCCACAACCTTCGTCCGAGCACCTCTCCGTTGTCAGGTTTCACTGGCCGAACTGAGCACCCCTTAGGAGTTGTGTCTTTGACAGTGACAGTAGTTGATTATCTTGACAGAAACAAGAAGACCTCGGTCCTCTGTCATTTTGCGGTCATAGACGCTCCTTCCCCCTACAACATCATTATCGGCCGTCCGTGGATGGCTCAGGCTAGGGCCATTTGCTCAACCTACCACCTGACCATGAAGTTCCCAATGGAGCAGGGGGTGGCAACGGTCAGAGGGAGCCAGTCTACAGCCCGAAGTTGCATGCTCACAGCCCTCCAGGATGCGAGGAAGGCCCCGGTCGGGCCAGTGCGGGGAGAGGTAGGGCCAAGAGACGTGGAAGATATGCAGGTCGGGTGCCGAGGTACAATCAAGGTCGGGAAGAAGATGCCATTGGATATAAATGAGCAACTGCGGGTTTGTGTTCCGAGTACGAAGATGTGTTTGCATGGGAAGAAAAAGACTTCACAGGGGTGCCCCCAGAGTAAGCGCTCCATAAGCTAAACGTATATCCGGATTTGAAACCCATTCGGCAGAAGAAGAGGGCCTTGGCAGGAGAGAGGGCCGAGGTAGCGAAGAAGGAAGTGTTGAAGCTGCTGGAGGCCGGAGTGGTGGAAGAGATCATATACCCGGAGTGGTTAGCTAATCCGGTGCTGGTAAAGAAACAGAATGGGTCCTGGATAATGTGCATTGACTTCACTGACTTGAATAAGTGTTGCCCGAAGGATAGCTACCCTCTTCCCTCGGTCGATCGGTTAGTGGAAGCCATCACTGGTTATGAGGCCCTAGCTTTTTTTGACGCGTACCGGGGATACCACCAGATCCAGATGTCAGAGCAGGATAAGCCAAAGACAGCCTTTATCACGGAGTTTGGGACCTACTGTAACAGGAGGATGCCCTTCGACTTGAAGAACGCAGGAGCGACGTATCAGCGCATGGCGGATGCTCTCTTTCGAGACCAGCCGGGAAGGAACATGGAACTCTACGTTGATGACATGGTGGTAAAGAGCAGAAGCTACCCAGGCTTCTTAGAAGACCTGGAGGAGATGTTCGGCATTTTGAGAAAAGTTAACCTGAAGTTGAACCCGGAAAAGAGCGTGGTAGGGGTGAATGCCGGGAAGTTTCTCGGCTATATGGTATCCAGCCGGGAATCGATGTTAATCCGGAGAAGGTGGAGGCCATAAGCCGGATGTAGTCGCCGAGAAATGTTAAGAAGTGCAGAAGCTGATGGGTTCCTTGGCTGCCCTAAGCCGCTTTCTGTCAAAAGGGGCGGAGAGGCAACTCCCTTTCTTTAACATCCTAAGAAATGCTAAGAAGTTTGAGTGGACCGAGGAGTGCGAGCGAGCGTTTGGATATCTGAAGGAACACTTGAGTCGGCTCCCGACCCTCTCAAAGCCAAAGGAGGGGGAGGAGTTGCTTTTGTACCTATCCGGATCGGCATCGGCCGTCAGTGCAGTGCTGGTCCAGGAGGAAGGAGGAAAGCAATGCCACGTCTACTTTGTAAGTCACGCGTTGCAGGGCCCGGAGACACGGTACACCAGCTTGGAACAGTTTGTATTGGCGCTGGTTTATGCGTCAAAACGTTTGCGCCCGTATTTCCAAACTCATCTGATTGTGGTCCAGACCAACCACCCACTTAAGCAAGTGATGCTTAAGCCCGAGGCGTCAGGGCGTCTGATGAAGTGGGCTTTAGAGTTGGGGGAGCATGAGATAACCTATCAGCCGAGCAAGGCCATTAAGGGTCAGGCGATGGCTTACTTCTTGACAGAAATGGTAGGACGGGTTGAGCCGGCCAAGGATCCCCCGAATCGACACTGCATGTGGATGGTTCGGCCCATGCAGGGGGCAGTGGGGCCGGGGTGTTGCTAACATCCCCAGAAGGAGAGGAGTATCACTATGCCCTGCATTTTGACTTCAAGACTACGAACAATAAGGCAGAGTATGAGGCTTTGGTGGCAGGACTCAAGCTTGCCCGAGAGCTGAATATAGGGTTGATCCGGGCCTTCAGTGACTCGCAGATCGTGGTACAGCAGGTGAATGGAGAATATGAAGCCAAGGAGCGGAGCTTACAGAGGTACCTAGAACTTGTCAGGCCCATGATTCGGCAGTTTGAAAGTTTCAGTCTGGAGCAGGTGCCGAGGGAGCAGAATGAAAAAAAAGATGCTTTGAGCAAGTTGGCATCCTCTAAGTTAAGGCCGGGTCAGAAGGCTCCTCTTAGAAGGGAGACCCTTGACAGGAGGAGTTACGAGCAAGGTAATGAGAGCCTGACAGTAACGACAGTGCTGGAAGACTCCTGGATGACCCCGATGCGGGCATACCTTCTAACCGGGGAGGTTCCGGTCGACCGAGTAGCAGCAAGGAAAGTCCGGGTCAAAGCACATAAGTATGCACTACAGGAGGGCATACTGTATAAAATAGGATATCCCCAGCCACTGTTGAAGTGTGTGGAACGACAAAAGGGAAAATACTTGGTCAGGGAAGTACATGAGGGCCCGAATGGTAGTCACCAGGGAGCAAGGACAGGGGCCATAAAGATTCTAAGGATGGGGTATTATTGGCCTACTATGTTTGAGGACTCGCAGGACAGGGTTCGCTCTTGTCTACAGTGCCAAAAGTTTGCGCCACTTGTACACATACCGAGGGAGGAGATGATAGGGATAACGGGTGCCTGGCCCTTCAGTAGATGGGGACTGGATTTGGTTGGGCCCTTCCCTACTACCCCTGGCAGCTTGAAATACTTGATTATGGCTATTGATTACTTTACCAAGTGGGTGGAAGCCGAACCCTTGTCGAACATCCGAGGGGCTACTTGTGTGAAGTTCTGCTGGAGTAACATAGTTTGTCGGTTCGGGGTGCCGAGGGCCATAGTAACTGACAATGGCGCACAGTTTGAAAATGATCTTTTCAAATCCTGGTGCGTGAAGTATGGGATAAGTCAAAAGCTCACGTCAGTATATCATCCGCAGGCTAACGGGCAGGTGGAGGTGACTAACCGAACGATAGTGAATGGGTTTAAAGCCCGGCTCCAGGGGAAAAAGGAAATTGGGTACACGAGCTTCTGAGCGTTCTATAGGCTCACCGGGCCACAAAAAGTTCAGCAACCGGAGAGTTCCCCTACAGTCTAACCTATGGCTCGGAAGCAGTAATCCCGGCTGAGATTGGTATCCCTAGTCTCCGGACAGCCGAGCCGGAGGCCGAGGACAAGAACGAAGAAGAATGCAGAACAAACTTAGACCTACTGGAAGAGAGGAGGGAGAAGGCGGCCTGCATGAGGCCAAAGTTAAAGAAAAGGTGAAGAAATAACATGACAGGAGAGTGAGGAAGGAGCTATTCAAGGTAGGAGACAAAGTGATGAGGCGAAATGACAAAGCTGGCACCCAACTGGGAAGGACCATACCGGGTGACAGAAGCCCACCCGGGCGGAAGTTACGTGCTAGAAGACTCAACGGGAAAGGGAATCCCCCGGAGGTGGAACATAGCGAACCTTAGGCGGTTCTATGGATAGTCTCTGGCACCAGATGCCTAGATAGAATAGCCTCTGGCACTAGATGCCTAGGTAGGGTAGCCTCTGGCACTAGATGCCTGGGTAGGTATAAGGACCCTCTAGTGCTTGACGCCTAGGGAATTTTTGTAACAAGGACATGCCTTATGGTTGATTTTAATGAAAAGAACGAGTGCGAGTACGATGATTGTTATAAAAGATGATTGTTATAAAATGAAAATTCTTACACATAAATCAAAGTCTTTACATATACAGAAGTGATATACAGCAAGGAGCTCTATTCTATTTTGGGTCCCCGGAGGTAGAGGCCTCACTGAGAGGAACTCTCCTAGTCTCATGCCTGCTCCTCCGGACAGCCTGTTCTAACATCATCTGCTCCTCGTCCTGGCTGCGGGGGACATCCAGATGGTCACTTGCCTCACTTTCTGGCTCGTGGACTTCCCATCCGGCCAGGAGGTTGTCTTGAAGAAACCCTTCGCCTAACCAGGGCTCCTCCGGCTTCGACGGCCTTCTGCTTCCCCTTTCGGTCATTTCGGGCCGGGTGTGATGGAGCTGCAGGGGGCAGGGAGCTAGCTGGAGGAGGTGAACCGGGTTGCCGAATGACTGCGGGCATTCTCTCTCGAGCAGGATATTGGGCATGGAATCTAGCGGCTACTGTCCGGAGCCTGGCCAGACGCCGCTCAGAAGCCTCCAAGTCTAGCAGTTGGGGTGCATGCCCATAACGCTCGTAAGCCAAGTCAACATCTTCAAGGGGAGGTATCTGAGAGAGAGATGTTGGAAGGACGTTCCGGCTCAAGATGTTTTGCCTACAGTCCACTGCTACCTGATGGGCAGCAGCCCAGACACCAGATGTGCTTTCGGAACTCTCCATCCAGGCGATAAGGTCATCAACTGCCCGGGGAACATCGGTCAGCACAGGAATGTCAACATCACCCTGGCGAAGACCCAGCAGGTGGTAGGAGAGATGGACTATTACAAGCTGCTGTTGCAGGGTCCGGTTCCTGGATGCTAACCTCTCATTCTCTGTTTCGAGTTTGGTAACTTGTTTCCGGAGCTCGCTCTGGTTCTGCATTCGCATGCACTTGTTATAATACAACCGAACATCATGCCACACCTCGTCCAACTCTTTTTGGATCCGGACTTGGAAGTTGTGGTGCTGGGCCTCATGCTCCGACATGACTCGGTCGAACTCTAGAACTTGGTCAATGCTCTCGAAGGCCAGTCTATAAAACTTCGGTAAGGACCCAAAGTCTTCTTGAATTTGGAGTAGGCGGGTGAGCAGGCAATCGGCGTCAGGAAACTCAGAGATGAGGGGACCGAGTCCTCCCTCGGATAGCAGGCCTGTCAGGCTTGGACAACCGGTTCCAGCTCGTCTCGGGGAGGGAACTAGGGTAAGGGCCCGAGGTAGCTCCTGAACACGACGAAGGCAGGGTTAAGGTGAATATTTACAGAAAAAACGAAAAATAAAATACAGGTAGTTACGAAAGAAAGGAAACGGAGCAGGAGCAATGCAGAAGATGATTGTAACAAAAGAAATTCTTCATTAATAAATTAAAAGTCTGGGTAACAAGATACAGGGAGATGAAAGCAATAAAGAGAGAAAAATCTAACTAACATTCTGAAAAAGCTCCCTTCCCCTGGTCATCCCCATCGTTGTTGCTGTCTACGGATTCATCCCCGGAGTCGTCAAAATCGAGAGCAGGGGAGAGGGCCAGGTCGGCAGCTCCGGAAGTGTCGGTGGCGCCGAAGCCAGGGATGACGGCACCAGGAGCGAGGGCACCCATGTCAGGATCTGGAGAGGAGGATCCCCCGGCTTCGATGTCCTTCGTGTCAAACAATCCCCGATAGTAGTCGTACATAGTGCAGTACGGGGTAAAGTTGTCATCTTCGGGCAAGTCCGATCCGGAGAGCGGAGCAGGAGGAGAGGACCCGGTAGCCGAACCACGTCCGTCGACCAGCTCCGGACTTCTTCGATCGTAAGGCGATTTTCTCGCAAAGCATCCCAAAAATTAGGAGATAAGCCCTTCATCCCACCCTTTTGGAGAGTGTCCACAAGATGCAGTTGTTGAGCCTCAGAGTTCGGATTGAACCACTGCTTCTTGAATGAAGCTCTGATCGAGGGAGGAAACCAACCCCGGACTTCTATATAAGTGTTGTGACACTGATGGGCATTGGCGGCGAGATTGAGGTCGGTCAGACGACGAGAAATGGTCTGACTCGCCAGGACCTTGTCGACAACAGCCTCGGCGAACTCCAGACGGCCTTTGCAGTTCGCCTCCCGGACAACTTCCAGTTCCTTCTCCAGGTCACTCACCCTCGCCCGAAGTTGGGCCGATGCTCCCTTCTCGACTCGAAGTTCCTCTTCCTTTCCCTCTAATTGATGATAAGGAAAGAGGAGAGGGCGGCTTGGAAGTCAGGGGAGTTGGCGAACTCGGAGCTGAGGATCCGAACCTATAGGAAGAGATGTTAAAAAAAAACCTTATACATCAACAGTAAAGGGTTGAAGGTACCTGCTGACTCGAAGAAGAGACAGAGGGGCACTGGTGTTGGACAGAGGCGGAGTCTGGGACTTGCTGGTTTGAGGCTTATTCCCTTGCTTCTCGGATGTCTCCCCCTTTCGCTTCGTCGCCGAAAAAGGGGGCGGGGGAGGAATGACAGGAGCAGATATGATGGTATACCTGGAGGCCAGGGACCTCCCATCCCCGGACGACGATCGAAAGTTAAACATACCACGTCTGAATAATCCCTCCTGGCGGGTAGTATCCTGGTTAGAGTTAGTTCCCGGAGCATCAAGGTCCCAGGAAGGTTCGGTTGGGTTCTGGGTCTTGGCAGGGTCCTGAACGGCCTCCTGCTGAGCAACCGCCTCGAGTATGGGACCCTTCTCTTGAACCTCCTGGGCTGGAGGAGATTCAACACTGATCACCTCGATTGAACTCGGGCCCAGATTGGGGGGAGGTTCCTGAATGTTGGGAGCAGAGGTTCCGGCAGGGTCCAGGGACTTCTGATCCATCTGCTACTAAAAGAGATATGAGATCTGGGGAGTGCTGTCCGGCTTGACGTTTTTCTTCTTCCTCGTCATTTTGGCCGCCTCAGGCTCGGCCACCTCCGTAATGACCTTCCTAGTCATCTTTTTTGGCACCGTGACCTCAGGGTCATTGGCCACGGTTGGAGCTGTAAAAAATAAATAAAATAATATAAAGTTAGGCAGAGTTCTTAATAAAAGAAAATAAATAGAAGGGAAAAAATGCCTACTTTGTACCGGCCAGATAACAACCCAGCGGCTGTCCAGAAAGGCATCGGCAGGGTATATCCGCCGGGGGAAGAGGTAGATGGAGTTACCAGCCAGCCAATATTGGTCCAGGTTAAGAGGCTCGGCGGACAGGGCAGTATGGTTCGCCGGGTGCTTGTCAGGAAGGTAAGCCTCCCGGACGTCAACAACAACCTTGTCATTCCAGCCAGGGACCCCATATCGCTCGGGATTGACCTTGACGTAACCCTTCGCCTGCCAGGCTTTGGCTGAATCCTTCTTACCGAGGATAAAGTCTTGAACACCCTGGCGTGCCTGGATATTGTATATCATCTCCTTGCTGGGGCAATTGATAAGCATATAGAAGAACCTCCAAAGGTTGAAGGAGGGGTCAATCCCGCAGCGGGAGCACCTTACAAGAAAGCCCATCATCACAGCGACAACATTCGGATGTATCTGAGCCGGAGAAATATTATAGTACTATAGGAACCGGGAGTGCAACCAAGGGAAGGGAAGACTTAATCCCCACATAAAGTGGATCCGGGGGATACATCGGACGGTCTTCACAGACTCTTCGGATGAGACGGAACCCAACCGAGCGTCCAAAGGTACCGGGACCCCCATACCGCTGAGACACTTCGTAGTCTAGACGCCAGCTTGAAGCGAAGAGGCCCGGGTGGTATCTATGACCCTCTGTTCCCTGTTCTTGGAACGTTTGAATTTCGGCGCAGAAGGAGTGACATTGCTGCAGAGGTAGATCGGCTTGTAGGACGCCGATGAGCCAACAGATTGTGAGGCAGAAGTCTCGGGAGAAGTACTCTCAAGAGAGTAGGTGACGAGAGCCTCGGCCTGGGCATCAGACTAAACATTGTTAGCAGCCATTGCGTTGAAGAGGAGAGAGAATATGAATACTTGACACAAATTGCGTTGAAGAAGAGAAGAATGATTTGGGACTTGAATGTGATGGATGGAGGGACCTATTTATAGAGAAAGGGAAAGGAGAATGAGAGACAATGATTAAATGGGCTCAGGAAGCGAGGAAATAATAATGACAGTTATTAATTATTCTCGAGAAATGCGCGCCCACGTCTCATCATTGTCGGCCGGGAGACAGAATTCAGAAAGCCAATCCTTTCGCCCTCGGATCAGGAGAGGTCTCATCCTCGGCCGAAAGAACCGGCTTCCGGGGGCTAGTGGTGATACCAGGCCCAGACCCAACTACCCTGCAGTAGTTTGGGCTCGGCCCATGATGAGGTAAGCTAATACGGAAGCATCCGGGATAGTACAACTCGGATAAGGACGGGTATACTAGATGCCACAGAGATCATGGATCACTGTATAAATAGTGCTGCTCAGCACTATTCCAAGTAAATATCTTCTCATTATTCTAGTGAATACCCCCATTTCTCTCCCGGGATCCATCTTTCATCATCACGCCGGAGGGTCTACCCTCGAGTACCTCCCGGGGCTCTGTCTTGCAGGGTTAGGTTGTTGGATCAGAGATCAGGGGACGATCCGGACCGATCAGGCGGGCAACATCAATTATAGATTGTTACATTGGAAACTATTGATCGTTATAATTATAGATTGTTACATTGGAAACTATTGATCGTTATAATTATAGATTGTTACATTGGAAATCAGTTATAAAAGAGGATGTTCGCCGGAGATGATGAGGTACTATTGATTGATAACTTGCAACAAATCAGTTATACTTTTTATTCCAAATGACTAAACGGAGTCACAAGTTGATTGTACATTTTAATCCAATTTATGGATACTATTCACTAGTTTAATTCAATTTTGTAAAAATAATAATTTAAAAAGAACATGTTTGAAATCTATCATCAAAACACTATAACATATGTAATTAACTAATAATGTGTAAAACTGCATGCATATAATTTGTATTATTCAGATATACGAGCTTATAGCATATTATGGTTAGGTAAGCTCGTGAAAATATATATGTATGAATAGGGCCGAATTACGCCCAGACTCGGGTAGACCTGTGCCTATACTAAAATTTGAAATTCAGTCTATATAATTATTTAGCGGTCAAATTTGAGCTTTTCCGACCTATGTCAAACCCGCAATTCTAAACATGCATTTCCATTCTCTATTTGTTTAGTCACTTGATCTTACCTAAAATAAATATATAGTTATGCGACTGTGTACGGACGTGAAGATCAACCTTAACTCCATGAAGATACATACGAAAGTTTTGTCTAAATTTGGAAATTGGAATTAAAAGTAGTTTCTTCGAAGTTTCTTGCCATTGTCACGTTATGCTGCTGATTTAAACTAAATCGAAATATTTAGTTCACAGAAAGCTAACGCCCTAATTTGGAGTCCATTAACGTTGACTCTCAAGTTTGAAGGTCAAATACGATATAACAATGTTGAAGTAGTTAATTTAAGTGACTGATAAAGTGATAAACATGCGATCAAGAAGAAGAAAATATTGCCAGCTTTTGCCATTTCCCAACCAATTTGCCTATCCCTTAAATTCATCATTATTATATGCATGCAACGGTATTTAAACAAACCACAATTTAAACTAATAAATAAATACACATATATTGTATTATAAATTCATAAGACAACCGACTTAAAACATGATAACTTGGTTGATATTTCAAGGGGCAATTCAACTGATCATATCCGCTTCAATATTTGTGCCATTTTTTATTCATAATCAATAATGTCTTTTATTTATTCAATAACCCCGCACAAAGTATTCGCTGTCAACTGAAGTTCAAAAAACAAAATAAACTGTCAACTCATATCGAAATCATTTGTTTTACACGTAATGGAGATTACTGCTTCGTTAGATCTATGAATTGGAATTGAAGGTAGTTACTTAGAAAAAATCAAGGTAAAAGATGCATCTACTTAAGATCAAGATCATGTTGTACTAATCAGGGTCGTGTCGTGTTGTGTTGAGCTAAGTTGAAAACTATTGATATTGTGCTAAAATGTAGCGAATACTATTAATCAAATTATGCATATTATTCATTCAAATTATGTTGATTCGAATCATTCAATAATAAATAATAATAATACGTTATAATAATAAAAATTCTCAATATATTTTATTTTCTTTTAAACTGAGTTAACTTTAAAAGTGTTGATCTGAAACGTGTTGTCGTTTATTGAAAAAGTGATGTGCTAATTAAAGTATTGTAATGTGTTGATCAGTGTTAAAGAATCACACGCATATGTTTGGCTATTTAGTGTTTTTCTATGTTAAAACACATTGAAAATAAGTTGATTATAATATTATGAACACTAATTAGTTAAGACCACTAACTTAAGTTATATATTATAATATTATGAAAACTAACTTATATGAAATCTATAATCTATAAATTTTTATAAATTATTAAATTAATTTTTGTTAAATATGTAAAATAAATATTTGACACATTACCCTTTCATAATAATTATTTTTACTAAATTAATGTACATATAATAATATTTTTAAGAGAAAGTTTCTGAGGAGACCGTCTATATTATGGACAGGGACTACATAGCAAAACCAGAAACTAGGGGACTGAAACGCAATAACCAGAAACTATAGATTTTCGCAGGTCGACCCGCGAAATAACCCGTTTTTGCCCGGGTATAAAAGGAATGAAACCCGATCAAAATCAAACAGAAACGGGACAGAATTTGCTTCCCCAATTTTGCACCGATTCAACCCCAAATTTGCAACGATCCAGGAGAATCTCACACCTTCTTCCCCAAAATTGCACCGATCAGAGGTGAAACTCACACTTTCTTCCCCAATTTTGCAACGATCCAAGGTGAAACTCACACCTTTTTCTGGATCGGAGGTCGGTTTTCGTTGTTCTCGTCTGCAAATCATATTTCGATCGTTTTGAATCTTCAATTCCATTGATTTGAAACTTCAATTCAATCGAGATTTGAGCGGATCGAATGCAACGGGTTTTAGGCCGAAAACATCAAGTTATGGATCAGAAAGTGTTATCAATGGAGATTGAACCACTGGTGAGTGTTTTGTGTTGATTTGTAGGATGTTGTATAGGATTTTGGTTGGATGATTCATATTGATTGGTTTTTTTGACCAGAATGAGAGAAGGGTGGAAGAAGAAGGAGAATCAAGCTCATTAACGGTGATATTAGGTATATCTAAACCTTATTCAGTTAAACAATGAGGTTTCATGTGAAAATGCCTTTGTTTACGTTTTTATGTGGTGATGCCGATGTTTGTGGCTATAATATGGAATATCTGTGATAAAAGTCCGATGTTATGTTGTGTTTGAGTCATGAATGCCAAGGCTGTGAGGTTTGTGTGCTGAAACTGGCTAGGTTAGCATTTTTATGATGTGATGTCGATGTTTGTGGCTATAATATGGAATATCTGTGCTAAAATCCTGATGTTCTGTTGTGTTTGAGGCTTCAATGCCAGGGCTGTGAGGTTTGTGGGGTGAAACTGGCTAGGTTAGCGTTTTTATGTGGTGATGCTGATGTTTGTGGCTATAATATGGAATATCTGTGCTAAAATCCTGATGTTCTGTTGTGTTTGAGGCTTCAATGCCAGGGCTGTGAGGTTTGTGGGGTGAAACTGGCTAGGGTAGCGTTTTTATGTGGTGATGCTGATGTTTGTGGCTATAATATGGAATATCTGTGCTAAAATTCCAATGTTCTGTTGTGTTTGAGGCTTCAATGCCAGGGCTGTGAGGTTTGTGGAGTGAAAATGGCTAGGTTAGCGTTTTTATGTGGTGATGCTGATGTTTGTGGCTATAATATGGAATATCTGTGCTAAAATCTCGATGTTCTGTTGTGTTTGAGGCTTCAATGCCAGGGCTGTGAGGTTTGTGGGGTGAAACTGGCTAGGGTAGCGTTTTTATGTGGTGATGCTGATGTTTGTGGCTATAATATGGAATATCTGTGCTAAAATCCCGATGTTCTGTTGTGTTTGAGGCTTCAATGCCAGGGCTGTGAGGTTTGTGGGGTGAAAATGGCTAGGTTAGCGTTTTTATGTGGTGATGCTGATGTTTGTGGCTATAATATGGAATCTTTGTGCTAAAATCCCGATGTTCTGTTGTGTTTGAGGCTTCAATTCCAGGGCTGTGAGGTTTGTGGGGTGAAACTGGCTAGGGTAGTGTTTTTATGATGTGATGCTGATGTTTGTGGCTATAATATGGAATATCTGTGCTAAAATCCCGATGTTCTGTTGTGTTTGAGTCATGAATGCCAGGGCTGTGAGGTTTGTGGGCTGAAACTGGCTAGGGTAGTTTTTTTAGATGTTCATGCTCATGTTTGTGGTTATAATATGGATTATTTGTGCTAAAAGTCTGATGTTCTGTTGTGTTTGAGTCATGAATGCCAGGGCTGTGAGGTTTGTGGGCTGAAACTGGCTAGGTTAGTTTTTTTAGATGTTCATGCTCATGTTTGTGGTTATAATATAGATTATTTGTGCTAAAAGTATGATGTTCTGATCTTTTTTGAAACAAATGCACATTGTGGCAGGCTATCTGATTTGGCTGAAAATTGATTTCACATCTTGTTTTGAAGACATCAAAGCAAGAACAATACCTGAGCTAGAAAACCTCTATAGACTGCAATCCAATGCACTTGGATTTTCGCATAGAAAATCAACTCAACGGAGAGACAGTAATGGGAGTGTCTATGAAAAGTATTTCACTTGTTCATGTGCTGGAAAGCCTAACTTAACCACCCCTCCAACCCCTATTCCTGTTAGTCCAACCCCTCAAAAGAAAAGGAGAAAGAGAAAAGAATATGCCATAACCAAAACTGAATGTCGAGCAGCAATGCGAGTGAAGTTGGAGATGGTCTGTTTGTTGTGAAGAAGCACATTGTGAACCACAACCACCCCCTGACCAGAACAGCATGGCAGATGTTCCAGCGAAGTGAAAGGAAAATCACGGCAAAAAAGGGCTAAGGTAATTGAAGGGATGGAAGCTGCAGGTTTAAAACTCTCGGTTGGATATAGATATTCCACATATCTATCAGGAGGTGATCATGCTGTTGGTTATGATATGCGTGATGTAATAAACTATGTCGGGAGGCTTAGGATGAAACAAATCGAAGGTGGTGATGCAAATACAATTGTCCAGCTACTTGAGGAACGAAGTAATAATCAAGAAGACTTCTTTTTCAGAGCTTTGAGGAATGATGACAAGGATAAGACACTGGCAACTCTATTTTGGAGGGATTCAATGATGAAGGAGGACTTCAACCTGTTTGGAGATGTACTTGTGTTTGACACAACATCCAGAACTAATAGATATGACTTATCTGTGCGTTCTTAGTTGGTGAAAACAACCATGGAAGTAACTCGATGTTTGCTTGCGCATTCATTGCAAATGAACAAGCCGAAACTTTTGCCTAGCTTCTAAAGACATTTAGGAAGAGTATGGGAAACAAGGCACCACAAACAATTTTCACTGATCAGGATCAAGCAATGGCGACAGCAATTGAAGAGGTAAAATCTGGACCTTTTTGTCAATATTTTAAAAATATGATGTTTAGTGTCAATATACCTATGTATGGGTTTAAAATGTCCATGTTTGGTGACAGGTTTTTCCTGAATCAAACCACAGACTTTGTTTGTGGCATTTGAAACAAAATGCAATTAGCCATTATGGTGAGTTGAAAAAGGACGGGCCTTTCAAGACAGCATTTGATAACTGCTTGACAGGTAACCACAGGTTGTAAATATTATGTTCATAACTTGATGATTAAAACTTTCATGTTTAGGTTCAAAGTAGCTATCTTGGAGTTTAAACATATTACCTTCTGAATCACAGGTTGTAGTGATGAGGATGAATTTGAAGAGAATTGGAAATCCATGATAAAAACTTACAAGCTAGAAGAGGGTCATCCATGGTTCACAAGGTTGTATAATTTGCGTCATAAGTGGTGCCCAGCATTTGGAAAGGATTTTTTTTCAGCCGGAATACTTTCGTCACAAAGAAGTGAAAGCACAAATAGTTCCATTAAATCAAGAGCAACTAAGTCAACTTCATTGACACGGTTATTGACAATTTTTGAGGATACAGTACACACATGGAGGAAGAATGAGCAAAGAGATGAGCATAATTCATTAATGTACATTCCAAGGAGTGTCGATGCTGGTCTTCTAAAGCATGCAAAAGAGGTTAGTTTTGGATTATTTCTTAGGTTGTATAATATAATATCAACCTTTAGATTTAAAATGCCTTTGTTCTGTGTTGTGAATTTAAATTCAAAGCCTTTTTGTTCTTTCCATCTGCAAACAGGTTTATACGAAAGAGATTTATGAGGAATTCAGGAAACAATTCAGGCGTGGAATGGCGACATCGATAACTGGAATGGAATGCAACCATGGAGGCTATATTAGATCTTTCAAAGTGGCAAAGGAGAGTGATCCGGAGAAACCTGAAACAGTCGTATTAACTACTGAGGCAACAACAAAATAAATTGAAGTATTTTGCTCATGCAAGCTGTTTGATGAGGCAGGTTTGTTATGCTCTCATTGCATAAGGGTGTTGCACATGCTATCCATATCAAAAATACCAGGGCAGTATATACTGGATCGCTGGACCAAACACATCAAGAGGGACGTCTGGACAAAGTACCTTGAACAGCAGCCTAATTTAAGACTTGAACATTTCACACCTTGGCGCCATGATATGAGCAGAAGATTCTACAATCTTCCACTCAAAAGTGAAGGAAATAATCAAGCTCGAAAGCTTCTGGAGGATACAATGATAAGAGATGAAGTAGTAGTACAACAGTTCTTAGCCACTAAAGCGCCTCAAATAGCAGAAAGTGATGGACCAGAGTCATCCGAGCCATCAGGTTCGGGTACAGATGATAAAATGCACTTTGGCAATCCGGAGAGAGTAATGGGCAAAGGAAGGCCTGATGGAAAAAGAATCAAGTCTGGGATTGAAAATAAGAAAAAGAAACTGAAGAAACAATCTCAGACTGAGTTTGGATCGTACACACCAAAACCGACATTATTTTAAATTGATTAGGAATGTAAGTCTAAACATCAGTGTTATTAGCAACAGGATAGGGGTTTTATATTAGATGCTTTTGTAAGGTTTTGGTTTTATCAACATTGGTATTATTGATCAAAACATTGAAAGTTTATAATTGAAGCTTGTGTTTCCTATATAAAAATGCAAAGCTTGTTAAAAGCATTGTTTTTTACTGTGTTTATGTTTGAGTATATAAAGTAGACCTTTGGAATTAAAATGCCTTTGTTCTACACAATCAAATGCATGAATTGTATGTTTAGGTTTGTGTATATAATGCAGACCTTTGGAATTAAAATGCCTATAATATTGGATCACATTATGGAGACCTTTGGAATCATATTTTTAAATGTGATGCTCATGTTTGTGCTTATCAAATGGGACATGTGTCCTAAAAGTCCAATGTTTTGGTGTTTTTGAGACATTGGCCTTTAATATATGTTTTTGTGCTGAAACTGGCTAGGGTAGCATTTTTATGTGGTGGTGTTCTTGTTTATTTTAGGTTTGAGTATATAATGGATACCTTTGGAATTAAAATGCCTTTGTTCTGCAAAATTAAATGCATAACAATGCATGTAAGGTTTGAATATATAATGTGGACCTTTGTATTTAAAATACGTTTGTTTTGATGTGAAGTTAATAGGAACTTAAGTTATTCCCTTTTAGTATGAAATAAATAAATTCGACTTGATAGCATCATGCTTTTGTATTAAAATTTTGAGGTTAAGGGTTAAAAATTGTAATTTGTAACATAAACTCTAAAATTACTACTTTTTAAATATTGCCAACTTTTAATACTCTATAAAATATATAAACTCCAACATTGATATTATACCACTAAACATAAATGTTTTAGCACAAAAGATGTTTCACCTACACAGATAGTCAAAATGTTAAACATAACAGATTGACAAGTTCACATCTACAATTCCTCGTCACTTGAGGCGTCAATGCGCAAGTCAAAAAAGTTGAAACTAGTCTCGGCCTTCTTCCGCGCATGATTGTAGACGTCGTCCAGCATCTTATAGAAATTTGGATCACACCAAAATTCCTGGCTTCCCCACACCTCCTCCTCACTATCTGGACCAGCATTCACTTGTCTTTTTTCAGCTTGAGCTCAATTAAAGCAGTCCATAAGCCTTGAAGTAGCAACAGCGAGATCTCTTTTGAAGAACTCCAGACCTTCTTCAGCAGTCTGAAAACAACATCAAAAGACCATGGTGTAAGTAAAAAGGGATAGGAAAATGATAATAAAGAACAATAGCAAAGAAAAATCACCTTCAGACCAAGGCTTTTAATTTCATCGTCAGTTTTGATATCACCACCGAGTGGGATGGTAAAACCACCAACATTAAGATTCTCCTTGACATCTTGTTTGCTGCAATCATCCTCAACAGAAGCATGCTTCAACAGCTTCCCACGTCGAGTCAGAGGATAAAAATCACTTGTAAGAGGCGCACGTTCATACTTCTGGGCTTTGATCTCCTGGCACCTCTGATTCACCTTCTCTTGAGGCTAATGTTGCAACAGCGGAAGAGCTACTGGATTTGATTTCCCCAGAACCAGAGCACGCTGCAAGATCTGGACAACGAGAACAAACACACACCCACTGATTGTTATGTACTTGGTTGTGTAATACCTTTGCACTCCCTTTGACAGTTTCGAATAGACAAACTCGCACCAATCCAAATTTTTTTATCTCAGATACATTCTCCACAACCTTCAAAACTTGCATATCAACATCCTTGGATGACACCGGAGATAAGAAACAGGTCACAGCATACAGTACGAAGTATCTGGTGAAGTCTTCACCACCTTCGGGATAATTCTCCATCGCTTCCCAAAGCATGCTCAAAGAGATTCCCTTATCACCTTCAATCTGGAATTTGGTCTTCCACGCTTGCCTTCTCTCGGCTATCGCCTTATCATTCTTAGCAACTCCAGAGCTCGACGAAACCTCCAAAGGTACACATTCACCACCAGTGGGCAGCCCCAGAACATCATGGACATCATCAACAGTAATTACATACTGGGCATTACCAACACGATGGGTGCAATATCCACCATCAAAATTCTCCAGGAGGAAGGGAAGAATACCTAACAGAAACTTCTTAAGCTGCAGCTTCAGAAGTGACCCAAACCCAATAGCTTCAATGTCCTTCTTCTGAGCATTAGTCAAATTACTAATCAACTCAACAAGGACTCCAGGTTGATGAGCCACAGTGAGCTGTTTCTGACACCTACAAAATCAAGTAGCAGTTCAGTTTAAAATGTGAACCTATAGCATTAAAAAACACATCTTATGCTGTAAAACCTTAACCTTTGCATCATGAGAGACAGCAGAAAAATAAGTTATAAGTATAAGTTTCTAAACCCTAAACCCTAAATGAACCCTAAACCCTAAACCCTAACCCTAAATCCTACACACAGGGTACTAATTCATTACAAACATTCAGATATTAAACAATTACCTTTTGATATAAAATATATATGTTTCTAACATGCAAAAATAAAGTATTTTTTTATTCAAAACCTTTTGATATTAAACCTTAACCTTTTTAATAAAATATATACCTTTTGTTCCATGAAAAAAAAAGAGTTAAAACAGATAGAACACTTACTCGGTGCCATCTTTGTTGACATATTTCACAACCTGTGAAACAGCCCTCTTTCTTTTTTTCTCGGCAGGCTCAACAATGTCAGCTCCCGCCAGAGCCTTCCATTTCCTTTTTCTGTTTTCAGCATCACGAACAGGCGAAGGGGGTGAATTCTGAGTTTGAGGGGGTGATTGGGGGGTGAATTTTGAATTTGAGGGGGTGAAAGAAGGGGTGATCGGGGGGGGGGGGTGAATTATGAGTTTGAGGAGGTGAGTGAGGGGGTGAATTCCGAGCAGGGGGTGATTGAGGGGGTGAATTCTGAGCAAGGGGTGATTGGGGGGTGTTTGCTGAGAATCATCATTGCTCATAAACACAGGCTGTCTCCCAACCGTGACAGTAAGTTTTGGCATCTGAAGGAAGAAAAAACATATCATATTTTTTAGCCAATTCGCATCTGTAATATAAGTCAACAGACTCAGATGAAACTTTTCATTAAAAAAATACCTTTTCCTGTTCTTCGGCTCGGGAGTTTGAAAATCATCATCTTCATTCTGATTAATAGGATGTTCAGAAGTATGAGCTTTGTTCTTCTCGGCAACAAACTTTGGGCCATTCTTCTTCTTTTGATGAACAGGGCAAGGCCCCTTGTGGTCAGAAGGAGGACATGTAGGGCATTTCTTCTTCTGATTTTGCTTCCGCTTCCGGTTGTCTGTATGAAATTGTCATTAAAATCAAAACACGTAAGAAACTGAGAACAACGAGTTCACAAAAAAAAAGTGAAAAACAATTAAAAAACAACCTTCAACATCTGGATTTTGCTTCTCTGGAACATCTTTATTCGCATTGGCAGCAGCTAGTTTTTTCTTCTCGGCGGCAATTTTCTTCACCTCCTTCTCGGCAGCAAGTTTCTTCGCCTTCTCCTCTGCAGCATCTTTAATCGCCTTCAGCTCGGCGTCCTTCTTTGCCTTCTCCTCAGCAGCGTCTTTAATCGCCTTCAGCTCAGCATCCTTCTTCGCCTTCTCCTCAGCAGCAAGTTCCTTCGCCTCCTTCTTGGCAGCAAGTTTCTTCGCCTTCTCAGCAGCAGCTTTCTTCGCCTCCTTCTCGGCAGCAAGTTTCTTCGCCTTCTCAGCAGCAGCTTTTTTCGCCTCCTCAGCAGCAGCTTTCTTCGCCTCCTTCTCGGCAGCAGCTTTCTTCGCCTCCTTCTCGGCAGCAGCTTTCTTCGCCTTCTCAGCAGCAGCTTTTTTCGCATTCTTCTCAGCAGCGATTTTCTTCTCCTTCTCATCAGTTTCTTTCTTCAACTTCTTCTGGGTAGCAACTTTCTTCGCCTTCTCCTCAGCGTCTTTCTTGGCATTCTCCTCAGCGTCTTTCTTGGCCTTTTCCTCAGCGTCTTTCTTCTCCTTCTCAGCTGCTAGTCTTTTCTTTTCAGCGCTACCATTATTATCATTCCCATCAACTTTCAGATAACAAAAATATGGTTAGAATTCTAAACATCTATTAAGAAACCAAAACAAAAAAATAAAACAAAAACAACACCTGCAGTTCCAATTTGCTGGTCAGACAAAATATTCTCCTGTAGAGATGCGGTCGCTATACAATCAGGTTCAGGGTCATTAGATAATAAACCTTCGGCCGACATAGCGTTTATAACATCAGAACAAACAAAATTAGCAAATCCTTGACTATCCAAATTTAGAATATCAACTGGGTCTTGTGTACCATTAGCATTATCGCCACCAGTGCCTTCAAACATGACATGAACAGGGACAGCTCCTGTTGATCCTGTTTACATGCCAAAATAAAACCCAAACCATAGTAAGTATAATTTGATGTTTACATATACAAATTAATTCAGAACCTTCAATAATAAAATAATAACCATAGCATGTTAAACATTGATGTTTACATATAATACCAAAATCAAAACCTTGGACAACAGCATGTTAAAAACAAAGATGTTTACAGATGCAAAACTAAATCATAACATTCAACACTAAAAATCCAACCAAAGCATGGAAAACATGGATGTTTACACAAATAAATAAAATTAAACCTTTGACAGTAAAATAACAACCATAGCATGTAAAATAGAGATGATTACACATTAAAACCAAAACCTATAACCTTCTAAAAGGTAAGGTATACTTATGACAACTTAACCTTCATTACTTAAATACAAACCTTTACAAGTAAAAAATCAATGATTATAAAAAGAGAAAAAAGGCGGGAGAGCAAGACAATAAGTTCAAAACAACAGTTATACAGGTTCGCAAATATAACATGCATCATTCAATACTAAAATCAGACCTTCTGGAAAATAAATCCAAACCAGACAAAACACATGCAAAACAATGAAAAATCACAGAACACGCAGAGAAACACAAAATAACGGCACAAAACATTGCCCAATCAAAACTCAACACAAAACAAGAGTTCAAATACACATATATAAGCATGTAAACATGAAACCGCCAGAAAACACAACCACCGGAGCACAGATCCGTCGATCAAAGAACATTATCAATCAAAAAATCGAAACAATGGCACGAGTTTATCGGTTTTTACCTTCAGTAGAGCCTGGAACGTTTTGATTTGCTCTTGTCAACACCATTGTACTCCGATCTAAAGCACAAAACAGAAAAAAAATCAAAAACAAACACAAATTCGCATCAAATCGTATATAAAGATGAAAACAAACAAATCGAGAAACTTACTAGCTATTGCGCACGGTAGAACACGGTGGATCGATGCCTGAATCGGAAAACCGATGGTTAATTAGGTTTTTGAATTTGGGGGAGGAATTGGTTGCGACGGTTCGGGGGGTTCTGCAAAAATTGAAATGGGAATTATGAAAGGAAAGTTGATATTTATATGAATCATAGTTTAGCATAATTGTGAAAAGGCTCTCGCGTTTTAGATTTTTTTGCAAAAAGGCCCTCGCCCAGTTTTACTCTTTTTTTTCAGTCCAGTCTATAATCTGGACGGTCTCTTTCGAGACTTTCTATATTTTTAAATATACCCGTGCATCGGCGAGGGAATTATACTAGTCCTTTCATATTTAATTATTTTTCAAAAATAAAATGGGGCTAAATAAATATGGGTGATCTACTGGAATTATTAAGTTTATTGATTACTCTCACTTTAAAATTAAATTAATCCTATTAGTTCATACAGTATGTGCAATTGGTGACATTGAATAAATCAATCAATTAGTGGAAAATTATCTCGTAGTTCTGAGTTTTAGGGTAAGTCCTATTATAATTTTGAATTCTTAGAAAGTCATATTGACATCACCCGCGAATTTCAACATTATTTTTACTGTGTTTTAGTTTTCTTTTAATAATACTTCCATCAAAATAAACTATCAATATAAAGAATTAATAGGTAATTTTAAGATTTGTTTTGCATCTCTAGGACTACAATAATAGAGCTTTCCAAGAAGTTAAGTTAACATTAGAACTTTTTCTGGCATAATTTTTCACATCCCTAAATCTATACTATACTTTAAAAGAGGATGGACTAGAATTTTCTTAGAGTTTTGAATTATTTTTAAGATTAACCACAAATTGGCACATCAGCATCTTATTTTTCCTCTTACAAATATTATTATTTATTTTTAGTTAGACTAATAATTCTACCTTTAACTTCCATTTAATGATCATGCATTGATTTTTTAAAAAATGTTTTTTATAAAGAAGAAATGGTTGAAAGAATTAAAAGTGGCTTAATTCACCATATTAAACATCTATCTATACTATACCTTAAAAGAGGATGGATTAGAATTTTCTTAGAATTTTGAATTATTTTTCGGATTAATGAGGAATTGACACATCAGCATCTTATTTTTCCTCTTACAAATTTATTATTTACTTTTAACTAGACTAATAATCTTACGTTTAACTTCCACTTAATGATCACGCATTGATTTAAAAAAACGTTTTTTTATAAAGAATAAAGGGTTGAAAGAAGTAAAAGTGGATTAATTCACCATATTAAACATCTATATTTATAGTATACTTTAAAAGAGAATGATTTAGAATTTTCTTACAATTTTGAATTATTTTTAAAATTACATGATATTTACACCTCAGCAGTAGCTCAAGAAGGTATTCACTCTCCTTTTTTATTTTTTTTATCTTCCTCTCCATTTTCTCATTATTGGAAATGTAAAGCCTTCATCCGTTTTATAATTCAATTTTCTTCACTAACGATATTAATCATGTCCGTTTCCAAAGTTTCACCAGTTTTATAATAGATTTCTCGGGACGATTTTGAAGATCATCAGAGCGCTGGATTCGATGGATTTGGGGATCAGGATCGCGGCGGTAGGATGCTTGATGGAGATCGGGTATTACGGGCGAAAGGAGGCGGTGGAGGGGATGATAGGCGGCGGGATTGTGGAGAAAATGTTACTAACACAAGTGCGAGCACACGGTGTGGCCTGGTGTCCAGCCGGGTGCGGGTCAGCCCATTTTAGCTCGGGGCGGGTTCAAGCTCCCACCGGGAAAGTCATTCTCCCTCCGCCTTCCGCCGGCGTGGTCCGGTCGCGTGTGGGGACGACACGGCTGCGTGTTCGACTCCGCCGGGCGTGGCCGCCGCGCCACAGGAGACTGCGGCGGCGCTCTGTTCTGCAATGGTATGGGCGGGACCCCTCCGGCGACCTCGGCCGAGATTACACTGACAAAGGAGCAGGATTTTTATGATGTTAGCCTTGTGGATGGCTACAATCTTGCAATCTCCACCATGCCATTTCGTGGATCAGGTGAGAACGCAAATTCCTTTGTTTATGTTTTTGTGTTCTTAGTACTTTAATCCATTTTAATCTGAGAGTGAGATCTCTGTTTGTTTGTGTTAAGAGTTTAAAATGACTGGTCACTTGATTTTAGTTATTTTAAGCATCAGTGTATGTTTTAGCTAAAGATGACAAGTTTGTTACTGGATCTCTTAGTTCATCTCTACTGGAGAAAAATATAAAATGCCTGGTCTGCTTTCATTTTCTTGAAGAAAGGCGACAACTTCATTGCAATCTTCAAGTTTCTTTACCAAAGAGAAAATTAACATTGTTCCAAATCAGAGTAACTATCATTGTAGTGTCTTCAATCAATAGGACATCATTTGGTTTCATTGGTATGTTGAAGTTAATTCATACTTTGTTAGGGTCATTTCTGCTATAGAACACCAATCCATGCTTGATATGCTTCATTTTCTTGAAGAAAAGTGGTACTCTAGCTCATTAGAGTGAGTCAAATCAACATCATTATGTATTCTCTTCTACCTAGACTAATATCAGCATCATTTGCTGTACCAAAAACCCGATCTGATAACACGTTCTTGATGTTTTGGATGTCGATTAGGTAAATGCAGCTATGCGGGATGTGTGAGTGACCTGAACACCATTTGCCCAGTAGGGCTTCAAGTGAGGAGTCATAATCTGTGAAATGATTTTAAATATGTATAATGATTTTATTTTTTGCATACTTATTTATGTCATAATGATACTAACTGCCTTGGTTATTATGAATTTATGATAGCAATGTTGTTTCAGTCTTTTCATCCGTTGCTTTATCGAACATTGAATCCGCACGAAGGCCTGGCCTGAACATAGAAAGGGTAGCCACGATGTAGTAGTACTCTCAACTCTTATAAAGGCCCGCACTTTGTGTAATTTGGTTTGTTTAAAAGTAACTATTGTACCTATCGTTTTTGTAGTTGAATAATCTTCATTTACAAGTTAAGATATTCACACTTTTAAAGCATAATTCTTTATGGTGTTGGTGACTATTTGATTTGTTCATTTGTTCACCCTTTCTTTTTTATAACCCGCAATTATTTCATTAAAAATTATTAATACTTAACCTACCCCATAATGTTCCATGAAATAAATAATGCACTAAATCAACCTTATAATTTATTTATTATTTTTGTAACGGTAAAACTAAATTGTAAAACCTGTCTCATAATGTTGCTTAAATAAAAACTGCACTTAACCATTCTCAAAAATTCTTTCTATTTTCGTAATGCCCTTTCTTCTTTATAATCTGCAATTATTTCGTTAAAAATGATTAAAACATGTATATTTTTCTTGAAATAAAAACTGCACTTAATGATCGTCACAAATTTTTTATTGTAACGGTAATACTTAATTTTAAAACCTGCATCGTAACGTTTCCTTAAATAAAAACTGCACTTAATCATCATCATAATTTCTTTATTATTTTTGTAGCAGTAATTCATCCATGTTTTTATCGATCGGGGAGCTCCATCGATCGGCTTATTTTTGCTAAACTAATTCAAAAAATAATGAAATAAATTATTTTGAATAAAAATAAAAATGAATGTATTAAAAATTATAAAAATATAGTTAAATTTCATGAATTCAGAACTAATTAAATCAATAATATTTGGACTAAGCTTTGAAAAATATTGAGAAAAAATCATGTAAACATATAATTTTTTAATATCGAATGGAATTAATGATTAGTCATTAATTTCATAATACGACTGAATGTTAAAAATATTTTTATGGTTACGAAACATTTTGAACATTAGAGTATTGTAACTCATTGCTCCTATTTAAGGATTAATGAAAACAATTCATTTTCCCTCATTTTGGGTTGTTAAAATTAATTGTGTATTGAATTATAATATTACTGGGTTATTAGCTGATTTAATTATAAATTACTCTTGAATGGATATTAATTCCGGTTAAATGGATATTTAATTTGGTGTATTAATCCACAATTAATTCATCCAACCTATTCCTTAAATAGATAAAAGTTGGGAATTAATGAGTCGTTTATATCTTTAGTCATATTAATTTGTTATGCACTATGCCTTCATCCTGTTTTATTTTTTCATAACGCATTTCTTTTTTTTTAGTTTTGAACAGTTTTCTTGTTTTATTAAAAAAAAATATTTGGTCCATTTAACATTACTTATAAATTATTCACTCATCAATATCAGTTATTTTTAACTATTTTTAGATTAAAATCACTATCTACAAACTCCTTTCCATTACATTCTCATACTTAAGAGTCACATATTTAAGATTCTTTATAATTTTGCATAATGATTATTCATGCACCATTTCTTCTTTATATCCTGCAATAAATGTATGAAATTATGAATCGTATAAGAAACTATTATATATACTTTCACTTCGTATAAAAATTACACACTTTTCTCTGAATCACTTTATCAATTAATAAAGGAATAGAGCAAATTATATCATATTTAATTGTTTAAGTGATACTTTTAATTTTTATTTAATATTTTTCTTGCATATATATATATATATATGACTGTATGTCAAAACTGTAATTATTTTTCATATCTTATGAATAAAAATAAGTTTTTACTAAATTAATTTATGTATATGATATTAATTTAAATAAATTACCGTGCATCGGCACAGGACATTATACTAGTTATACTTTAAAAGAGGATGGATTAGAATTTTCTTAGAATTTTGAATTATTTTTAAGATTAACCACAAATTGACATTTTCTTATTATTTTTTGAGCATTATTTCCATTTATGACCATTATCTTTTTTTCCTTTTTCTCTTTCAATTCAATTCAGACTGCAATGCATTACCGTTTCGACATTCATTAAATAATTAAATATTGGCATCCCGAACCTGAGAACTGGCAAGAGACTTGAGAAATATAGAGTTTTACAAAAGACTGTTTATAGCTGAAGAAGCAACCAAGCTTCCAAAATTGAATAAATATGGCTATCTATCCATTATGGCTAAATTATGGTTGATGTAATTCTTGCATTCAAAATCACAAAACGGGGAGCAGATTAGCAATCGAGTCAACAAAGACCGAAAGACAAATTAGCCACCCGAAAGGATTGAATGCAAGAATAAACCTAAATTATTGCTTATATATACAAAAATATTTGTGGATCTTATATGAGTTCTTGTGTTGGCCCGTCTGGATGGTAAATATTGCAGCAGCTCAGGCTTTGAACAGACTTCCATGATCAGTCTTTTGGTGCTTCCCTGTACATCCTGAAACAGGAAACAAATCTCAGCAGTACCTTTGTTCTGGAGAGTCACAGTGAGAATCTTAAATTTGGAACTCCTAGTCTATCAAGCTGTAAAATAGCTCTAAGTTTACTACGCATCTCATGTTGTAATAGTGTTTTTGACACTCTCTGCTCAAGGCATAATTTTGCAATCTGATCTGCTGCACATTTTCCTTCCCTCATGATATGAGTTAGTTTATTCTGTGCAGGCAGAGACATTTCATAGCATAATGAGAAGTTAATCCAGTCTATAGATCTAGGGTCTAGTATTCCTCTGACAGCAATCTGACAATCACTTTCTATCTGATAATCATTCAAAAGCATATCCCTAGCTGTCTGGAAACCCAGTTTTATTGCATGTATCTCTGCCTGAGTGGGAGAGACACAAACAATATGATGCATTGCCATAAAAAGAACATGTCCATGCATATTCCTAACAACAATTCCAATACCTGTCCTGCCATCATTTTCAAAAGCTGCATCCACATTAATTTGTGTACCAGTATCAGGAGGTTCCCATTTAATTATTTTGACTGGTTTTGGCCTCTTTTTTTTTATAAAAGGAGCTAGACCAATTTCAACAAGAAACAGGTTCCTAACTGGATTACCAACTAATGGAAAGGCTGTAAATATTTTTGAAACTTCTCTTAATATTTCATGACAAATTGACTGAGTACTGCAATTTATATTGTCATACATAAGCCTATTTTTTCTAGTCCACAGGATCCAGATTACTACTGAAGTAGTAATTCTGATGACTGTGCTATGGACCTTTGTCAGACCAACATATGAAAAATAAAATTGTATCCTCTGATCAATTGTTCTGAAACTTCTCAGCCCTATTCCAAGTAATCTATGAACAAAATCCCAGATTTCCTGATTGGCTGGACATGTATTGAAATAGTGTTCTATACTATCCTGGTTACAGCACAGTGAGCATTTAGATGTAATATTAAAGCCAAATTTAATGAGGATGTCATCAAATGGAAGTAACCTGTTTCTGAGTCTCCAGATTAGAGTGGAAATTTTTGGAGGTATTGGATTTTTCCAGATCTGCTTCAAGATGCGTACCTCTTCATCCCTTCTTCTGAGACTTTGGTAAGCTGCTTTGACTGTGAACTCTCCTGTTTTGGAGGACTTCCATACCATTTTGTCTGCATGTGTGTAGTGAATCTGGGCTTCCTGCAAAATAGTTACAATATTAGTATTCAAGAAAGGAGCAATTTGGGGGAGGAGTTGTGTTCTTCCTTCAATAAAAGATGCCAGGGTGATGTTTGGGAAGGGTATGTCTGTATGGTCTGGCCAGAGATAATACAATGGCCCCTCTCCTGTCCAATTTGCATCCCAGAAGGAGCAACTGCCTGTACCATAGAAAATCTGGGTGTTTGCATTTGCATGCTCGGTAACCCTACAAATTCTTTGCCAGGTGTGTGAATTCTTGTAGATTTTTGGCAGTGTCCACATGAATTTGCTTCATATTGTATCATTCTTCTGTAGTTTCCACCATAGTTTGCAAGAAAATGCTTGCACAAAGGCAAATAAATCTCTGAAACCTAATCCATTCTCACTCTTTGGCAGTGCTAATATCTCCCACCTTCTCCAGCATTTTCTCTGACCATATTCTGATTCACCCCAATAGAATTTATTGGCAATCCTCTCCATGGTTTTCAGTACCAACTTAGAAGGTTTTAAAACAGAGAAATAATGGACTGGGATGGCCATAAGGACATGATGCACCAGAACCATCCTCCCTGCTCCAGAAAGCCATTTATTCTTCTAATTCTTGGTTACATTTTCCATTCTTTCAATGATTGGCTGGTAATATATGGCTTTGTTTCTTCCACTGAATATAGGAACCCCCAAATATTGAAAAGGCATTTTACCCTTTGTCATTCCCAGGTTCCTTTTGATAATCCTATTCCTATGTCTGGAGGTATCAGGGTGAGTGTAGAATTCAGACTTAGAGAAGTTAACTTTCTGTCCTGAAGTTCTCTCATAAGCATTCAGAAACTGTTTAACTCTTTTAAGATTTCTCTTTTTGGAGTTTATAAATAATGTTGTATCATCAACATACATTAAGTGAGTTATCTGCTCAACTCCTCTAGGCATAATGAAACCCTGTATATAGTTTATACTCACCAACTTCTCCAGTCCCCTTGTAAAGGCCTCTGTAAGAAGGTTGTAGAGGAAGGGTGACATTAGGTCACCCTGCTTAATGCCCCTTGATGATGGAAAAAAAACAGATGCAACCCCATTAATGAGTACTGAGAAATTTGCAGAAGCTATATTCTGGAGTACAATCTTGACAAAGGATCCATGAAAGCCAAAATGTAGTAGGATTGAATTCAGAAAACCCCATGAAACTCTGTCAAAAGCTTTCTGCATATCATACTTTACTATAAGATTTTGACTATTATTCTTATATAACAGTCTGGACATCTCTCTCATTTGAATTATATTATCTGAGATGTCTCTTCCTTTTAAAAAGACAGACTGTTCTTGTGAGATCAACTTAGTCATTACTGGTTTCAGTCTCTCAACTAACAACTTTGAATATATCTTATTGATGAAGTTGGAGAGGCTGATTGGCCTAAAATCTGAGAAAGAGGCTGGATTAGGTTTTTTGGGTATCAGTGTAAGCCAGGTACTGGAAATTGCTTTTGGGATCAGTTCACCTGCTATGAACTCCCTTATAGAGTCTAGCAAGTCCTCATTGATAATCTCCCAACAGTGTCTATAAAAGGAAACCTGGAAATCCATCTGCACCAGGAGAGCTGTCTTTGCTCAAATCAAAGACAACTTGTCTTACTTCCTCACTGGTGGGAGTCCTTAGTAAACTGAAATTGTCTTCTTCAGTTATCAATTTAGGGATCTGAGAGGTGAAGTGTTGCATGTAGGTTCCAGCCTCCTCTGTGACTGGTTCATTCAGGAGATTCTGGAAAAAGAATATATCCCTTCATCTTTAATCCTCTTTGGATCTGTAATCCAGATATTCTCCCTATCTCTGATCTTACTTGTTCTTATCGTACTTATCTTCTCTTTTACAGAATTATGGAAGAATTTTGTACTGGCATCACCCTCCTGTAGCCATCTACTGTTAGCCTTCTGTTTCCAAAATATTGTCTCCTCCTTCACTGCTCTTGCCAACACTGCCTGCTCCGTATTTAATTCTGTCAGCTCTGCTTCACTACCAGAATTTTGGAATTTTTCCTCCAGTTCAGCCACTTTTCTCTCTGCCTCTAACAGATTGTGGTGAACATTTCCAAATTTCTCCTTGTTCCAGACCTTAAGTGATACTTTAAGCCTCTTAAGTTTGAAGATCATATTTTTCATACCTTGGAAAGGACTTATCTGAGTCCAATTCTCTTCCACTAAGGCTGTAAAGTCCACTCTATTGATCCACATCTATTGGAATCTAAAGGGCTTGGAGGTTTGTTCTTTTGAGTCCTGGATTGACAGCAAAAGAGGGTTATGGTCTGAAGATGTTCTGTTTAGCACTTGGATAGAATTATGTGGAAACATATTGATCCAGTGTAGGTTGGTTAGTCCTCTATCTAATTTCTGTAGCAGCAAATCATTCCCAGCCCTTCTATTTGACCATGTGAACCTATTACCTACAGTGCTAATCTCCTGTAATCCTAGGTGCTTATCAGACTGTTAAATTCCATAATACTACCTAGGGGGTTTTGTTCTACGTTTCCTCTCACTAACCTCTGTGACAGTATTAAAATCCCCCACATATATTGTGGGGGCTGCTGGAAGAGCCAAAAGATCATTCCACAAATTTCTTCTCAATCTTTTGAGAACCTTTGCATAAATGAAAACAGTATTCCAGCTAAGCAAGGAAGTAGCACATACAAGTTGATCAGTTTGAGATATAACCTGAATTTTAAAATTATTGTTCCATAGCAACCATATTTTTGCATGCATTGCAGGGAAAGCATTTGGAAAGTGTAGTAAGTGTTGCAAAGTTGTGATCATGTTATTGTCATGCATGGGTTCTATAACACATAAAATGGATATATTATGCATTACAACCAAAGTTTGAAGTCTGTCCATTGAGGTTCATATTCCTCTAATGTTCCATACCAACATATTTCCAATTATTTTGTGACTTATCATTTAAACAGTATATTTCACTTTTTGTTTAGGTCTCAGCAACCTATTTACACCCCCTGAGGAGTTTGTGCTTTTCCATTTTTTCTTGGAGTCATGTGAAACATACTCCTTAGTGATAAGACTATCAGTGGTGTGAATATTCTCATCTACCACAAACATGCATATCAGGTTCAAGAGATATTGGATTAACACACTTATCATGCATTTTGCCTTTATCCTTCTTTCCTGAGTTACCTGTTTTGCAGTCTGAAGTTTGAGTGTTTGGTGTGAAGGAGATGCCTTTCTTTATTGATCCAGGGTTCTGGTTCAGCTGGCTCAGTATCTCTTCATTTTCATCTTCTGAGCTACTTTCTGATTCCTGCAAAATTGAGAAAACATTGGATATCTCCACAGGTGAGTGATAAGGAATAATATCCATATTGGTTTTTGTTTTTCTGTTCTTTATGGAATTCTTAAGAGCTGGCACATGTATATCATCAAAAGAAAAAAAGGATACTGTGGAATTCATGGCTTTATTCTCTGCTTGAGACAGTAGCACTATAGTTGGATTTTTGTGCTTGTCATCTCTTGACTGTGAGCTTTTTTGAGGTTCTGCCTCTTGATAGACCACCATTTCCTTACTACTTGTGGCTTGCATTTCAGCCTGAGCTTTGGAGTCTTTGTCCTTCTCTGTTGGATCCATTCCTGATGCACCTGTACCAGCTTTGTTTCCAGTCTCTTCTCTCCTTCTCCATACTCTCTTAAGCTCTGGATGTAGGTGTATACATGCTACTTCTTCATGACCTATCTTGTTACATGACTTGCAGTATGTTGGGAGATTGTGATACTCAACTGGGCATTCTTTATAGCTATCTGTCCTCCCAATTGGAATGGAGGTAATCCTTTCTTCTTTCAGATCTAATTCTACCCACATCTTGATAACAGAAAGTCTAGTGACCCCATTAGTTGCAGCATCAATCTTGATAAATTTACCTAATTGGCTAGCAACATCTTGAATAAGAGACCCGGACTGGAACAACAGATGACTCTAGATCGGTGTTGAAATCTTCAATCCATTTGAGTACTTTCATCGTTGATCCAGCTATGGTCTAGTAAGGTTGAAGCCAAAACCTTTGACAATCCTCTGGGTCCTTGAAAAGGTTGAGGATGTGTTGGTAATCGAGCAAGCCAACTTGAAATTGGGATTGGAATCCGATCAGTTTGAATGCAGCTTGGATTTTTTCCATCGGCGGCTTTCCCCTGCTGAATTTACCTATCAAAGCATTCTCATAATGTGCGGCGAGGATGTTGACGGAATCCGGGTCGTACAGACAGGCCGGTCTTCCGTTGAGTCGTGTTATAGTTGGCTTGATTTCAGGATTGGATGGCAAAGACGAGAAAAGGGGTTGATTTTTGTTGGCCAGGGCATCAAGAAAGCTTTTTCCGGCGGTTGTGCCACCGGGAGGCGGTGGCGTCGCCGCCATGATATATCCGTTTGTAACCTATGTTGACCGTTTTCTGACAAAGAAATAGACGTTATTGGCTAAAAAAGGGGTGGCTGGGCATAGTTAGTGGCGCGTGTACTTTGGGTTTCTAGAGAGAAGTCGGAGCACAAAGTAGAGAGAGAAAGTTGAGGGTTGGTCTCTTGTAAAAAAAATGAAGAATGTGGTACTAAAAATGAAATGAATCTCATTAATTATACTATAACATATGTAACGTCTCATTTGTATTTTGTATTGTTGAATTAATCAAATTAAACTCAATTAATCACATAAACTACTAACAATACAAAGCAATTTGAACAAATAAACATAAAATATTTAAAAAACAAACAAACAGAAAGAAAATATATATTAAAATAGATTATCTTGGTTTAAGATGAAGATGATGAATTTATTAGGCCTGCAAAGTGCTGACATTAATTTTGTTTAATTTGAAGAGGAGTGAGAGGAGGAGTGAGAGAAGAAGTGTTTATTGTAACGATTTCAAATGGGAGGCGGAGGAGGAGTAGTTACATTTTTATTGAATGCCCTTAAGTAAGTGTTTGAATTATTCATGAATGTTCTTAAATTTGCAAGTTATGTTTGTTTGAATCACTAATCTTTATACATTGTTCATTCGTTAGGAACACAGGGCTAAAGTGCAGTACTCTTTCGTATAAATATGTTGAGCAAGTGGATACGTTTTTTGAAGATGATAAACACACTAGTCATGTTGTACACATCATCCAGTTTGCAAAGATCAATGAGTGGAGGGGTATTACTTAGTCTCTTTTTTAATGGTTTTGCAATCTTGTACATTTTTATCTATAATATTTTATTACATGTGTTCATTTTTAGAGGATTTTCTCAATTCAACAGAGAAAAACTATTGATGAGATGCAACAAACCAACGAGGTATTAGGTGTTGATTATTCCGGTTTACTACAATATTCATTTTAAAAAATCCAATTATTCCCTATCGTACTCCACAGATTGGCAACTATGTCACACTAGCTACAATTACTAAAGTCGACATGAGTGATAATTGGTACTACATGTCATGCAAGAAATGTACCAAATTAATGAATGAGATAGAAAATTCAGGAGAATTTTATTGTCAAAAATGTGATTCTCCATATAAGTATCACGTGCCTAGGTAAAATACTACACACTTCTATGCTTGATAAACTTACCCATATTTATTCTTTCATATATCCCAATAATTAATCATTGCACATTGTTTTGAAATAAATAGATATAGGGTTGAGATCGTGGTTGTTGATGCCACCGGTACTACAATCTTTGTCATGTTTGATCGAAACGTAAGGCAGATCATCCCAAAGAGCTCTTAGGATTTGTGTGAAACTATAACCCAGGAACCTCTTTTTTTACAAGGTACCAAAGATTGCTTATAATTTTTCAATATTTATATGACTAGTTTGGTGACGAATACAGTAGCACACTAGATCTTGATGACATTGTCGATCTCCTCTTGAGCAAAACCTTCTATGACAAATCATCCCAGTACGTCAACTGCTCTTCTTTGTTTTAGGGTTGGTTGTGTATGAAAATTGAGTGTGTATTTGATTATTTTTTAGCTTAATTATAGTGTTTTGATGATTGTACTTGGTCACGAAGACATGATGATGTTTGTGTTTGTGTTTGTTTTTGTTGATTTTTAGGAGAATTTCATGGTTTCTATGGAAAAAGAAAAGCAACGTTGTTCTAGAGTGGCTGAATTGATTAGATTCAATGTTGAGAAATTGTTCTGCCTTTTTCAAACATGATGTTGAGTGGCCTAGCCTGGCCTGATGAGCGTGGAGAAGGCTAGGAGGTTTTAATTTCTATTGACATCTCTGTAGAACAGAATATCCAAATATGGATACAAAAGCAGAAGGAGATTGAGGAGATTGGATGTCTTTGCCACACATTTACGCTGCTCACTGAGTTTAATCATTTCGATGCTTCTTTAGTTAAAGTAGCCGCACAATTGGCATTCAGTCGAGATCTGGTTGCTGAGCTATTGGCATCCCATGAGATTGGCCAAATACCAGCAGAATACATTGGGTATCCTGATGCGTGATACTTGTTTGATGTGCATCGGTTGAATAACAATTTTGAGGTTGATTGGACAATTAAATCGCTTCAGAGCAGCTTGACCACTATAAATACAAAACTCTTTAATTTGGAAACGGATTGCATGACACTCGAGGGCTACTTGATGATATAGCACAAGCTAATTTTCCATGTAGAACTTTGGTATTTTAAATTTATTCTTGTTTTGATTTATTTTTTTCCCTTCTAATATCTTGATGTTTCTAGGAGGTTGATGATCTTGATGAGCATGGAAGTGTTCGTCCCTCCTGCTTTCAAAATGACTTGGAAGTAGAACAAGTAGTAGAGGATAGAATTGAAGTAAAAAAAACTCTGATAATGTAGATTTTTATTCATGCATCAAAGAACATGTACTGATGCCTGTGATTTATTGCTCAAGACACGAGGTACGAATTCTAATTGTGTTTTAGAACAATCACATTTACTTTCAGCCAACACTACATGCATCATTTTCGAGATAATCGATCTTAACTTATCTATAATTACTTTTGATGCAATTTGGTACACCACATTACACAAGTTTATGGATCTAAACTTTGTGACGAATTAGTATTTATATATCTTTGGCAAAAGAACTATATGGTGTATTTTATTCTGGAATGAAGAACATGACTCTAATTCGCGAATCTTAAAACAAAACTGGCATCAAATTTGAGAATGCACCATAACTTAACTTACAAGAGAACACTGGATCACTCCTTAATAATTTCAAATAAACACAATTTAGCCTTGAATTGATTATAATTTGTGTGCACGAAAGTATCATTATTTAAGTGAGGGTTCCAGTAAGTTATATGACATAATATTTTATATTATTTTACATATTTATGAGGTTAAAACTTTAAACATTATAAATATGTTCTTACAATTAACTTAGGTGTTTGTAGTACTAGTATTGTGTTATTGTACTTTCTTTCATTTATTCATTTTAAAAAAAAGTATTGTAAATAAAGTAATTGAATCAGGTTGACTAAAACGTTAAAAATACACAAGCTATCCCAACAAATATATGAGAACTTATTTGTCTCATGGTACACGATCCTGCTAAAAAATTTGTATTTTATTAAAGAAAATAGAATCGATGATTGAGATTTACTACTAACTTTTCAAAATTGAAGCGTGTGATTGGTGATTACAATAAGATTGTGTCAAAACAATTTCTTGATCTAGAGAAAGTACAAATAATAATTTCTTGATCTAGGTATTGAAAATTTCATCCAACGGATTTGGTTTTCATTCGGCATATAATTCATAATGAGACGCCGATTTTCTTCAACAATTTCTTCTAAGAGCTAGTGATGAATAACAAACAACAAAGAAATCTTCAGCTCTCTATATTTTAATATTATGCCATTTTGATTTTTGATCATTACGTAGAGTAGGGAGATTTTGTCAATACTCAAAAAACTACTTACAAATAATAAACAAAATGTTAACTGTTTCCATGTAAATTTGCTAAGAAACGTCTTACCTAATTGAGTCTAAATATTCGTATTAGAAAAATATGATAGCACTCTTCCCATAATATTCTTGCTAATTAAGTAGCAACTTTTGATGAGCATGCATATAAAGTATTACGGGAAAGTGTCAAGACATGCACGTTTATAAAATCATCCATGTACAGTAAAATCATCCACTGTAAATAAAGTCCCACGCGTTCTCATGTGCTAAGCGGAATCTTTTTAATTAATACAAACTTTGGTACCAAAAATTTGACCAGGCATACGTTGGTTAAAACACAAAACTGCTACACCTTATCGAGTTTTCTTATCAGATGTTAGTTGAGTTACTTTATCTGTCGATCTTAATTATTTAACTGGCACTTTTATTTGTCTAAATTTCTTTGATTTCCAATCTGAGTCATATGAGAAAGGAGAAATTCAAGTCGGGGTTAGTTTGATTACTATCCTTTGGCTCCCTCAGATTCAGATTTGTAGATTGTGCAGGTTGATGGATCCCGCAGACCAGCCCAATATCCTTACTCTCTTTGAAAACAAACTAGAAAGTCGTTTAATGGCACCGATTGGGGAACCCGAACAGTTTCTCTAATAAAACTGATTGCGGAGTGATTACAGATTTGGATGTTATGTCTAATATTTTGGACAACTCGTATTCAGTTAGTTTGATCCGGACTAGTTGAAAGTGTCGTTGTTCACGCCTATATCATTCTTTATATATGCACTTAGCTTTACTTTCTAGTGTTAGATTAGATTTGTTATTTTGGCTTTGGTTCTCATAAACTCAGATACAGTAAAAGTTACAACTGATTAGCCGTAAATTTCTCTGTGATCTATCCATTCGCCTCCTTTTCACAAAAAGTTATTATAATTTATTTTATGTTGTGTTTTTATATAGGGATGGTTACTATAATACCCTTCCATCTTTTGGTGATTTAAAATCTTTGTATCCGAAAAAATAATGTTAATGCTCTTCCCATAAGATTCTTATAACTAATTAACAAGTTTTGATGAGCATGCATATAAATTATAAGGTGAAAGTGTAAAGGCATGCACGTTATCAAATCATCCATGTACACAAACTCAGTAGATTAAGTCCTACACGTTCTCATCTGCTAAATCTTTACGTTCTCATTTGACAAAATCTTCACACCAGCAGCTTAACATGTATAATTAATAAGTAAATTAATAAAAACCATTAAAAAGGATGAAATTACGTGCTGAAATGGCGACTGTGTGCGTCTACACTTTTTACTGTGTGTGATCTCAATTGATTGATCGGTGATCCGGCGACCCAGATCTGCCACCATGGGGAAGTCACTCAAGAAGAAGCAATCAACTGGTCGGAGAGTGGTAGTTGCGAGGGGGGCAAATCGGAATTTGGATGAACAGTTTTCGGAGTCGGATATAGAGAGGGATGATTTCTTGGCGAGAAGAGACGCAGACATGGCTGGGCTGAAGGATCTCTGCCCACAACCGAGATCGGAACAGGTGGTTTTGAAATCCCAGCAGGCACTGGCGCAGGGGAGTCAACAGAAGGTGGCCCAGGCGCAGGGGAGTCAGCAGAAAGTGGAAATCAGCCCGGATAAAGTGATTAATGAACCAGTGGAGGGGGCTTCAACACAGGGAGCAAGATGGGCTAATTTGTTCTTGGAGAAACAACCTGAGGTAAAATTCTATCCACCTGATTTAGTTGAGGGTGTGTTAATGGCTAAGATACCCAAGTTAGAAGTAGAAACTAGCTTGAGGAAATGGGAAAATGTAGTGGTGTGTAAGGTCTTAGGAGGTCATCCTCCTTTGATTATTGCTAATGCATTTTTCAGAAGGAACTGGAGGAATCAAATAGAGAATGTATGGCAGGCTAAACCTGGAATTTTTATGGTAAATTTCATGAACAAGGCCATGAAAGAGAGTGCAGTTGAAAGGGGAATGCTATTTCTAGATAGTAAGCCTGTGATTGTAAAAAACTGGAAACAGAATTATGACTTTGATGAGCCTGATTCAGTTCCTGTATGGGTACAATTACCAGGGCTTGACATGGTGTATTGGGAGCCTAGTATATTATGTAGACTGGTCAGTACATTGGGGATTCCCCTAAGGTTGGATCAGGCTACTTTGGAGCTGGGTAAGATGAATTATGCAAGGGTGTTAGTTGAGATGAAGGTGGGATCAGCTATACCTGAACAGTTGGCATTTATAGATGAGAAGGAGGTGGTGCAGCATCAGAAAATTGTCTTTGAATGGAAACCTATTAGTTGTACTAATTGTCATACCATTGGACATTCAGGAGAAGAGTGTACATGGAAGCCAAGAGCAGTTAACAAAGTGAAGGAGCAGAAAATAGTATCTAGGCACTATGTGCCAATCCCAGTTCCACAGTCAAAGCCTCCCATACTGGTTACTGACAGTGGTTCTAGTCAGAAAGATACTACTGGTGAGCCTAGCAAGCAGAGAGAGGGTAAGCAGCTTTGTGTGGAAAAACCTATTCCTCAGAAGGAGAAACCTGTAACCAGAGCAATGACTGGGATCAGAAATGTAATGGAAAATGGAAATACAGTCACTAAGCCTCCAGATCCTCCTTATGGGAAGTAATATACTTATATGGAATGTCAGGGGTTTAAATAAGAAGCAAAAGCAGATTGGATGCAGACAATATTGTATGCAACAAAATGTGGGGTTCGCTGGTTTACTTGAGACCAAAGTTACTGAAAAAAAACAAAAAGATGTATGGGAAGGATTAGGGCTAGGATGGCAACTGGTTACTAATTGTAAGGAGGCAGGGGTAGGAAGAATTTGGTTACTATGGAGGACAGATTACTATGATATTAGTATTCTGAGTGTTGGAGATCAGTGGATAGACTGTATGTGTAAGGTGAAACAAGGTGGATTGCAGTGTTATATGACTGTGGTGTATGCACAAAATGATGAAAATCCGAGGAAGAAACTTTGGAGGCAAATTAAGACTTCAAACCATCAGGACCTTCCTTGGTTGGTAATTGGAGATTTTAATAGTCCTTTGGAGCTGGAAGATAGGATGGGAGGGAATGCTGTGAAGTTAGAGGAGGTGTATAAATTCAGAAGAGCAGTGGAGAAGGGTAATCTTCATCCTATGAAATACAGTGGTTCAATGTATACCTGGAGTAACAGGAGAATGGTGGGAGAGTTGATTCACAGTAAGATTGACAGGGCTTTTGTGAATGATGACTGGTTGCTAAGCATGCCTGAGTTGTATTATGAGGTTAAGCCTCATGTATTATCTGATCATTTACCCCTTCTTCTGCAATGGAGAAAAGGAGAAAAGAAAAGAAAGAAACCTTTCAAGTTCTATAACATGTGGACATCCTCTCCACAGTTTATGAACCTTGTTAGGTTAGTTTGGCAACAATACAAAATACTCACAATCTAAGACTTATATAGGGTATTAGGGCTTCTTCAATTAAGCCTTAATAAACTGAATAAGCTTGAGTATTCTGACATTGGTAAGAGGTCAGTTGCAGCAACAATAGCATGGGAAAAGTGTCATGAGGAATGGTATAAGGATCCAGAGAATGCAGAAGCACAGGAAAAGGAGCAGGAAGCAAGGAAAGTTGCAGAATCAATGGGGGAAGCTGAATTTTTATTTTTGCAACAAAGATCTAAGGAGAGGTGGCTGAGAGAGGGGGACAGACCTACAAAAGTTGTTTTATTCTGTTATGAGGAGGAGGCAGTATCAGAATCATATTGTTACATTGTTGGAGAATGGATCAGTGATCTCAGGGCAACAACAAGTGGAGCAGCATTTGTTGTCTTATTTTCAGGGACAATTGGGAGTCAGTTATCCTACAGAAAATAGCATTGATAATCTCATAGTTCAGCAAGGCCCAGCTCTGTCAGTGGAAATGCAGGTACAGTTGTTAAAGAAGGTCACAGACAGGGAGATATGGGAAGCTCTCAACAGTATAGGTTCAGCCAAGAGTCCAGGGTTTGATGGGTACACAAGCCAATTTTTTAAAGCTGCATGGCCAATTATAGGGACTGATTTCAACACTGGAATCAGGAGTTTCTTCAATGGAGTCACCCCACCCTCTGAATTTAATAGGGCAGTGCTCACCCTCATCCCAAAAATCAATCAGCCACAGGAAGCTAAGGATTACAGGTCCATTTCATGCTGCTCTGTCATATACAAGGTAGTAACTAAAATCCTAAGTAACAGATTAGGTGAAGTACTTCCTTCTCTGATTAACAGCAATCAAGGGGCATTTGTGAAGGGGAGAAGCATCATCCATAACATATTACTTACTCAGGAATTGTTAAGTAAGTACAAGGTGAAAGGAGATCTAGTACCAAGTTGTATGGTCAAGATTGATATACAAAAAGCATTTGATACACTAAACTGGAGTTTTTTATTTGACTGGCTTGCTGCACTAAAGTTTCCTCCTGTCTTCATTGAGTGGATCCAAAAATGTGTGATAAATACAAACTTCTGTATCTCACTTAATGGAAATTATACAGACTGTTTTGATGGAAGAAGGGGGGTCAAGCAAGGTGACCCCATGTCACCATTGCTGTTTGTTATAGGCATGGAGTACCTTACAAGACAGCTTCAGTTTGCTATAGAAATGAAGAGGGTGGATTATCATCAGAGATGTCAAAGGGTGGGAGTTCATAGCCTTATGTTTGCTGATGATCTACTCATATTTTGTAGAGCAAATCAGAAATCCATGGAAGGGGTAAAGCAGGTGCTGACTGATTTCAGAAAGACCACAGGCCTTGCCATAAATGAAGCTAAATCAGAGGTCTTCTTCTCCAGGATGTCTACAATGGAAATGAATCTACTCACTACTACTCTCAATGTGGTACTAGGTGAATTTCCAGTCAAATATCTGGGGATTCCTATTACTACTGGGAGATGGTCAAGGAGCAGCTGTGATATGCTAGTGGATAAGATCACAAGGAAAATCAATTCTTGGGGGAGCAGGAAATTGGCATACCCTGGAAGAATCCAGCTCATTAACTCTGTGTTGCTGAGTATGGCAGGCCATTGGGCCAATGCCTTCCAGATCCCTGAGAGTATCCACCACAAGATTGTTACTTGCTGTAGGAATTATTTGTGGGGTAAGGAGCAAGGAAAAAGGAAGTTGATACCTGTAGCATGGGATACATTGTGTGTAGCTAAAAATAGAGGAGGGGCTGGTTTGAGAGATCCTTCAATATGGAATGCAGCACCACTTTGCAAACTGGTTTGGGACTTGGCCAGTAAAAAAGATGTTCTGTGGGTGAAGTGGATTCAGGCATACTATCTAAAGCAACAGGACTTTTTAGATTACTATGATGTTTCAGCTCATCTAAGCTGGGGATGGAAGGGCTTGGTGAAGCTAAAGGAAAGAATCAAGCCTGTGATCAGAAGCTGTGTAAGGTTAAATGGTACCTTCAACACAAGAGCAGCTTATGATATATTCAAAGGTGTACAGAAGGATGAGGGAATAGCTAACTTGATATGGAGGACAGGGCTGCAACCAAAACATTCATTCTTCCTGTGGATGATGGTGAAGAGTAGATTGTCTACTGTGGATAGACTTCAAGCTAAAGGGATGTTACAAAATCAAAGCAGTACTTGCAGTCTGTGTGGATTGGATAATGAAACTGTTTCTCATATATTCATTCAATGCTCTTACTCAAAGGAGGTTCAGAAACTTATGAAAATGAAGTGGGGAGACAATATCAGAAGTTTCAAAAAACTGCTCAGGTGTTGTGCTGGAAGGTCAAAAAGGAAAGCTTTGTACTCTATGGTGTCTGCTCTTTATCATTTGTGGCTTGAAAGGAATAGGAGAGTATTTCAGCACAGATCATTGGCTGCTGCTGATTTATATAGAAGAATTGTGGCTGGACATGAAGACTAGATAGGATCTAAATTTCTTTTATTTCCTATAATTAGATTGGACTTGAGAATGGCTGGGAGTGAAGGCCTATATTGTACTTGTCATTTTTGATTTTAATGAAAATTATTTCCATCAAAAAAAAAAAAAAACATGTATAATTAGTGGCCTGTTTGGCTTCAACTTCAAGTTGGCCGCCCTGCACTTTGGTTTGATATAATCATTGTTTTATTTTGAACTTTCTGAAAATAGATGCCCCGGTGATGAATTCTCACGCCACAAATCTAGGTAAGACTTTATCAAAAATGATAGTAAAAAGGTTAGGTAAATGTAACCATGTAAGATCAGCTGATGCTGTCATTCGATAACATATATATAAGATCATCTGATGACTTCCGTCCCAACCGGTTCTACATAAATTTCAACTAATATATACTTAATAATATCATCATTTGAGATATTATTGATTTACAATATACTCTATTTTAAAATTATTAAATTTGTATATATAATTTATAAATGTAAAAAATAATTTATTAATAATCAGATATATCTTTTAAAAAATGATGATTGAAAAGGCTGAAGAACATCATTATCCCGTGGATATAACTAGAACGAGTCATTTGGCATGAGATTTGTGACCGGTCGAACCTCTACTATTTCAATAAGATTTGAATTGATGTTACCATATTAATTTTGTGAAAACATAATTTATTAATATTGAAAATAAATTTCAATGTTCGTTCGTTTGGTAGTATGTACCTTTATTTAAAATGAATTCGTGTGTTTATGCAGCCGGCTTATCACTAACCAAAAGCTTTCATTTTTTTTTCTAATGTTGCAAATAAATTTTATTTCGTGCTAGTCAGCACAGCTAAATTATAATTACGGGTAATATATTTGTTAATAAAAAATTCGTTTCTATCAAATGACTGCTTAAGTATAAGATATTTATTTTTAATATTAGTCTTGGAATAGACCTATAATATAGACGGCCTATTTCTGCAATTAAAATAGGAAAGATAACTCCTCTTTTGCAATTAATATTTACACAGGTCCTTTTTAGCAATATAGGGAAATTGCATCACAGACCCTCCTCCATAAATATATATACCAAATTTCTATTATTTAATTTTCTCATTCCTTCTGAAACCTCTGTTCCTAATTCCAAACTTTCGTTCATCACTCGCGTTCCCAATCTGCATCGAACCGGCGCAATCCAACCGGCGCAATCGATTGGGCATTAATCCAATCTCTGATTCAGGTATTAATCCAACTATTCGTGTTATTCGTTGTAGGAGCCAAACTCCATCTCCTCGGCGTTGCAATCGAGGGCCCTCCGGATCCAGGATGAAACGAGGGCGCGGCGGCGGTGGTCCGGGAAGTAGTGGAAGGACAGCCGGAACTCGCGCAGAGGGATGGATTTGGGGCGGTAGTGGAAGATTCGGGTGATGCGGTTAGCCATGGCGATGTGCTTTGTTGGGCATCTGTAATTGGTTTTGTCGAGGTAGAACTCGAGGATGGGGATGAGATTCTGTGTTGTTATGAAATTCATGTGTTTAGGTTGAAAACTAGACTGCTTAATGTGGTTTCTATCTGCATGTGTTTAACTTGAAAACTAGGCTTCTTGATTTGTGTTGAAACTTGATTATTTATTATGAAAACTGTGGTGTTTGTAAAACTTGATTTTTTAATGTGAAAACTGTGACTGTGAAAATTTGGTTATTAAGGCTGAAAACTACAGTGATTGTAGAAACTATATTTTTTAGGCTGAAAACTATGGTGTTTGTAAACTTGATTGTTTAGGTTGAAAACTGTTTTTATTGTGAAAACTTGATTGTTTAGGTTGAAAACTTTGGTGTTTGCGAAACTTGATTATTTATTGTGAAAACTGCGAAAATAGTGAAAACTTAATTATTTAGGCTGAAAACTAGAGTGATTGTAGAAACTTGATTTTTAAGGCTGAAAACTGTGATTTTTGTGAAACTTGATTGTTCAAGTTGAAAACTGTGATGATTGTGAATTATTAGGCTGAAAAGTTTGGTGAAACTTGACTAAATTTAACAACATTATTTAACCTAAACAGCCTAGTTTTTTTTATGTACCTAAAATCTGATGTTTATAATATGGAAACTTGTCTTTCTAACCTGAATTCTTTGTGTTTACAAGTGTTTAAAATACAGAAATTATATTAACTGATTTGAGTACATATTCTTTGCGTGAACAGTGTCGTGAATAGTGCTCGTGAATAGTGCCGTGAATAGTACTTCCCAAATTTTGCAAATAAGGACCTCCTTCCTTCCATATTGTAATTTAGTCATTGGTCTATATTATGCTATAATATAGACGGTCACTTCAGAGACCAACTCTTTTTAATAATGTATATAAAAATACCATAATAATAGTATTTGTGTGTGAGGATTACTATGCTACTGGCTTGTCATGAAAGATCGGTATTCTGTTCTCACCAGACTACGGCCCTGTTTGTTAAATATATTTCTCGTTGAACTGAACTGAAAAAAATTTAACTGAACTGAGAAAAAATAAAAAAAATACTAAACTGAACTGAAAAAATAAAAAAATATTGAACTGAACTGAAAAAAATAAAAAAAAATACTAAACTGAACTGAAAAAATAACAAAATATTGAACTGAACTGAAAAAAAAAAAATTGAACTGAACTGAAAAAAATAAAAAATACTGAACTGAACTGAAAAATATAAAAATACTGAATTGAACTGAATTGATCTGAAAAAAATATAAAAATATTGAACTATACTGAAAATTTTAAAATATATCGAACTGAACTGGTTAACTATCGACATTCTTTTCTACGAAACACCATGGAAAGGTCATTTGGCAACTTGAAAAATAGAGAATGTATGCTTAAGGCGATACCTCAAATGAAGGAGGAATGGCAAATGACCTTAATAGTAGCAACAATCACACTCATAACATATGCAAATGGAAAAACGTAGGATACCTATTGTAGAGCATGACAAAAATGCTCAAGGAACAGCGGATAAGAAATTGCTCAGCCCTCAAAGGAAGGAAGAAAGGAATCAAATTTGATTGAATATAGCAACAAGAATTTTGCATTTTATGCCCTCGTGATGAAGATACTGAAGTGAACTAAATGTCATTATTTTGAATTAATTTGATATGGTTTGAAACTGAGTTGATTTGAATTAAAATTAAATGTATGGCAAAAGAGTGATATTACTTCTGAATTACTTTGATCAAACAAGGTTTATTGATTTAGACATACTTAAATACTAATAGTACACCTACATTAGGTTGAATAGCATCAACGAACTTAAAAAAAAACTGATTTGAATTGCTATGAAATAAACAAAAAGTAAATATACTGAAAATATCATGACTAAATTATTTTGGATTGCATCAAATCACATTTTGAAAAATTAATTTTGTGATCAGATCTGAACTGAACTGAATATAAACTGAACTGAATTGAAAAAATAGTAGAGAACCATAATTAAAAATATTTATATAGGAAATTTACTGAACTGAAAAATGTATAAAAAGTATTTATAAAACCCAAACTAGGGGCAAAACTGGAGCCTTGAAAACGCTCTGACCTCTCTCATCAATTACCAACATGCGCCGCCCACAAATTCTCACTTTTCCCTTATATATATAACCGTTACGCTCTGACTTCCCCGTTAACGGTCACAAACTGTCACAAATGGGGGCTCCCCCGCCCCAAACCGGTGGCGTTCCTACCGGAAAATCCTACGCCCAAATCCTTTCTGCCTCAAATCAGCTCCTCTCACTATCTCCCCTACCTTCGAACCCAGAAATCCGACCGATAACAACTTTCAACGGCAAGCCGGCATGTATGTACACGAAGGAATCAGTCCAGATCCTATCCAGGCACTACGAAAATGCCCTCATCGGAAAGTTTCAGCGAGCCAAGCCCGCAATGTTCAACATTCAAGCAGCTTTTCAGAAATTGGGGTTTGCCGACCGATTTCAGATTGGCTCTTTGGATAATAAACATGTGTTGATCCAATTTGATACCCAGGAGGATTATCAGCGTTGCTGGTTTAAAGTTTTCTGGCTGGTAGCAGGCTCATCCATGAAAATACTCAAGTGGTCACCGGAATTCTCGCCGGAGCACGAGTCGCCGGTGGTACCAGTGTGGGTGTCGGTAAAGGACATTCGATTATATTACTACAACAATACTCTCATTCAGGATGTCGGGAATCAAATCGGCAAATTCATCAAAATGGATTCTGGGACAACTCACATCACCAGACCCTCAACCTTGAAATTGTGCGTGGAGCTGGATCTCACCAAAGAGCTTATGCCATCCATCCAAATCGGGTTCCCTGATGATCATAAGGACTGTGAAATCGAATATCACAGTCTCCCACTCTACTGTCAACACTGCCGGAAAATTGGGCATCAGAATGCAAATTGCAGGATACTCCATCCCGAGTTAAAGAAGGCCTGGCAAGAGAGGAACCAGAAGGAGCATCATGAGAAACAACAAGCTCCACCACGCCAGCAAAACAACCAACAACAACGTGACAGAGAGAGAGCAAGCTCATCTGGCCTAACTCCACAGCAAAAGGAACAAACTTGGGTGAAAGTCTCTAATAAAGGCAGTGAGAAGGAAACCAGAATGGTGTTGTATAAGCCACATACTGGAGAGACTGTCTTCAAAGGCTTGAAAAAGCCACAAGTATCCTTTTTCTCCTTTGATGAACTAGATATAGGCAGAAAGAAAAAATTATCAAAGCTACACAGTCACACCAACACAAACTCACAAACACACACTCACCCTCTCACAATCCCATCACAGCCAACACAGCATAATTGTGACCTCACCATGGTCACATATCAACCAATAGAAATATCAAATGCTTTTGAAATATTGCAGGACAATCTCAGTGATGATAGTTCTGAGGACACATTTGATGATGCTCAGGAGGACACAGGCTGGATCTCTGATTCACAAGTGAAGATGCTGCAAGAGAATAGCATGGAAAAATCATCTCCAACAGGTAAAATGATTACAGGTAAATCTCCTTCATCTTCAGCAACTAAGGGACTTACTGAAAGTTTCAGTAGAATTCTTAGACCAAAAACAAAAATAAACTATTTTTAAATGATTAGTTTTAAATCAAATATTTTAGTCTGGAACATAAGAGGTTATGGCACCTCAATGGAAAGACTTAGAACTTTAATTCTATTACATAATATTCAAATTTTATGTATTATAGAGCCTATGCATGATAGTAATGATATTAGGAACTTACAGCATCAAATAGGATTCACTCACTGTATGGCAGCTTCATCAGCTAAAATATGGCTCTTCTATGGAGACCATTTTGATATTGATGTCATTTCTGAATCAGATCAGTTTATTTAGGTTCAGATTTCAGAAAAGATATCAATGACAACATGGATCTCAGTTTTTGTTTATGCTCATGTTACTAGAGGTCCCAGACTACAGGTATGGTCTGATCTGTGTAATTTACCCCATCAACCAACAATGTATGTTGGTGATTTCAACACAGTGGCATCTGTGTTTAGACCACCCGTAGGAATCATTAGAGAATTTAGGGGCTTCATTGATGCATTACAGCTACAGTAAATACCAACTGTTGGAAATCAATTCACATGGACAAACAACAGGATCAAAGAGGACAGACTCTTACAGAAACTAGATAGAGGGTTGTGTTCTCTGGACTGGATAGCCAACTTCCCTCATTCATCCATCCATGTTTTAAATAGAACTTCCTCAGACCACAATCCCCTACTTATAACCATCCAAAATACAATTCAGCACTCCTCAAAACCTTTTAGGTTCCAGGAAATGTGGTTGAACAGATCAGAATTTAAGGAGATGGTTAAGAATAGTTGGGAACAGCCTAGTCAATACAGTGGAATGTTTAATATGGTGGGCAAATTGAAAAGATTGAAGACTGTTTTGATAGCATGGAATAAATCCTCATTTGGGAATGTCCATTAAAATTTGCTTCTGGCTGAGGAGAGTGTATCAGCCTTGGAGGACAAGTATCAACTGAGTGGTACTGAACAAGATTTATTGGAGCTAAATGAAGGGAAGGCCAGACTAATAACAGCAGAAAAAGAAAGCCTCATATTTTGGAAGCAAAAGGCAAGAGTCAAGTGGTTACAGGAGGGTGATGCAAACTCAAAGATCTTTCATAATTATGTTAAAGAAAAAAGGTGCAGAGCAAAAATCACTAAGATCAAGAGAGTAGATGGCACATGGATCACAGACACATTGGAAATTCAGACAGAAGCTGCAACATTTTATGAGAAACTTTTAAATGAGAGTATAGAAGAAGTTGACCTCTCAGGGCAGTATATGGAACATTTTATGTCTGTTATCCCAAAACTCATATCTGACCAGGACAACTCCCAACTATTAAGAACCATTGATCTAGAAGAACTTAAAAAGGCAACTTTTGAGTTGAGCAAAGACAGTGCTGCAGGCTCAGATGGATTTTCTTGATTATTTTACACAAGCTGTTGGGAAATTATTAAGATGGATTTACTGGGAGCAGCAGAGGAGTTCATGACAGGGAAAAGACTTCCAAGAGCAATAGCAAGCACATGGCTAGCTTTGATACCCAAAAAACCAAACCCTAGCTCATTTGGTGACTACAGACCAATCAGTTTATCCAACTTCCTGAACAAAATTTTATCAAAAGTGCTGATGGAGAGACTTAAGCTTTGTATGCCAACCATCATCTCAGAGGAGCAATCTGGCTTTATGCAAGGAAAAGAAATTTCTGACAATATTTTGCAGATGATGGAAATGGCCAGATTATTACCTAAAAATCAGAAACTGGGAAATATGATCATCAAGTTAGACATGCAAAAAGCATTTGATAGGGTATCTTGGGCCTTCTTAAATTCTGTAATGCTTCAGTTTGGGTTTCATGGCTCTTTTGTCAAGCTCATTATGCAGAACATTGAATCTGCATGGTTCTCAGTCATAGTAAATGGGATAGCAACAGGCTTCTTCCCTTCCAGTAGGGGCATAAAGCAAGGTGACCCAATTTCACCTTTTCTCTACAATATAGTTACAGAGGCCTTCTCCGGAGGGATTAAAAGACTTTTTGCAATTCACTATCTGGAACATTTTCTAGTACCAAGGAATGTGCCTCCTGTTTCCCATTTAATGTACGCAGATGATACAACTATTTTTATAAACAGTGGGAACAGGAACCTGAGAAGATTGAGGCATTTTTTGTTTGCTAATGAATCTGTCTCAGGGTAGAAAATAAGTTCTGAAAAATCAGAATTTTATGTCCATCCTGGCACAAGGCAGATAAGGAAGACAGTGATAAAAAGAATCCTGGGGATGAGAAGTGGCATTTTACCCTTTACCTACCTAGGAGCTCCCATTTTCTATGGAAGAAACCTGATCAGATACTATCATGGATTATTGGAGAGAATGGAGAAGCCTCTGGTGAACTGAAAAAACCAATGGTTGACACGGCCTGGGAGGCTGATTTTAATTAACCATGTTTTAATGGCCATCCCCACTCATATCTTTTCTGTGCTCCAGCCACCTAAATTGATACTAAAGAGAATGGAGAAAATGGCAGCAAATTTCTTTTGGGGAAACTCAGAGTTTGGTCAGAAAAGAAGTTGGAGAAGATGGAATAAGTTAACTTTACCAACTGTGGAGAATGGACTTGGAGTCAGAGACATCAGGGCAGTGGTTAGAGCTTTTTCTTGTAAGCTCTGGTGGAAACTCCAGAGAAATGAAAATATATGGACTAGACATCTTTGGTCCCTCCCACATACATATAAAACCTCCCCTACTTGGCAGAGAATCTGTGGTATCACTGAACATGCAAATGCTCATTCACAGGTTTTATGTGGAGAAGGGAAGAGTTCCTTTTGGAATGCCAATTGGTTGGGAGTTGGTGTACTTTTCTATCACTGGACACACACCTCTTTACCTTTTCCCAACCTAACAGTTTCCCAATTCCTGACAAGCAAAAGTTTTTACACTAACTATATGGAGCACCATCTTGCTACCAATATTATTCTTTTGTTACAGGAGGCTGAGCTAATATCAAATCATCAGGACAGGATTATCTGGAAGCCTGGAAGGGATGGATAGTTTTCAATTAAATCAGCTTACTAATCACTCAGAGAAGTTGGAACAGTCAATCAAATTTTCGAAGAGGTTTGGAAATCCAAGGTACCTAAAAAGATTGCCATTTTCTTATGGAGAATGAAAAATGATCTTTTACCTTTTGATAACATTCTCACAAAAATTGGCTTTTCAATCTGTTCTAAATGCCTTTTTTGTAGCAGCAGTGATACATTAAACCATTATTTCAATGCATGCTCAAGTAGTTTAGAAATTTGGGATTCTATGCACAGAAAACTGATCATGCAGGTTCCAGTATTCAGAAATACCTCTTGTAGATTGAATTTTTATTTATCATACAAAGGTTTTTCTCAGATTCATATAGAGGTGATCAGAGTCTCAATGATGATCACTTTCTGGAACCTATGGATCAGAAGAAATAAACTCTTGTATGATGAGCAAAACTTATCTACAATAGATATCCTGGATATGATCATCAGACATACTGCACTTGTCTTCACAGCAAAACCATTAGCAGGTAATAGGGACATGAAACAATTTATGATTTGTGCTGGATTAATTCCATTTGTTAGGTCTAAGAGGGCTAGAGCTGTAAAGATTATAAAATGGTACCCTCCTGACAATGGATATAAAATCAATGTGGATGCATCCTTTACAAATGGTTTATGTGGGATTGGTATTGTTATTAGAAATAGGAGAGTAACTGTTGTCTCACTTCACATGATACACACACAATCTAGTTTAGCACTTCATGGAGAGCTTCTGGCAATAAAGCATGGCATCTCAGTAGCAAGGCAAATGAATTTACAAAATGTGATAGTAGAGTTAGACTGTAGACTTGCAGTCATTGGATCAAATTTTCCTCATAAATGTGAATGGAGACTCTATGATATCTGCACACAGATTAAAGATTCACTCCCACAAAATTTTCAAATTCACCACATCTTTAGGGAGGCAAAGAGACCTGCAGACTTCATTGCTAAACTATGCATAGTTCAGAACATGAGTGCTCAACTTGATTACTCGATTATTTGTTTACTCGATCTTTAGGTATTTGTTTACTCGATCACTAACCAGCTCCCCTTATTGATTCTGATAATCAGAGTTACCAACAGATAGCCAGTAGTTTAGAATTCAAAATTTTGTGAAGCTTAGATGCTTCTATGGGCTTGTCACTTGTAACAAACTTAAGGCTTGCCTTATTTTGGTCTAGGGTGCCAAATAAAATCCGTCCACTTGATAGTGGTTTATTTTTTTTTAAAAAAAGAAACATAAAAATACTTATCTGAACTGAATGAACTGAAAATGTATGAATATATTGAATTGAACTGAACTGAACTGAACTGAAAAAATAAAAAATACTGATCTGAACTGAACTGAAAAAATAAAAAAATGTATTTAACTGAACTGAAAAAAATAAAAAAATTCTGAACTGAACTGAAAGAAAAATAAAAAAATATTGAACTGAACCGAAAAAAGTAAAAAATAGTGAACTGAATTGAAAAAAATAAAAAAAATACGGAACTCAATTAAACTGTTTTACAGAAAAATTATGGCAAACAGGTCCTACGTGTTAACTGTTAAGTAGGCATATGGGTCCAAAACAAACCATTTTAATTCTGAAATGCTATACGCAATCCACTATTTTACTCAGTGTAGTTCAAAATACCAATGAAATGACACTACCGTCCCTTGCAAGTTTTTCAAAAATCAATTAGTTTAGATCATTTTCATACTTTTACACCGTATTTTAACTACAAGAATAAAATACTGGACTGTGTATATCAATACCCAATTTAATTTTAACAATTCATGTTTCTCGAAGAGCGCAATACACTGAAATGTTACAGTCACTTAGGGCAAGTCCAACAGATTAGGTAAAATAGAGATTTGGGCTATTTTTAGATATATTTTAGAGATTTTGACTTCCAACAGATTAGCTATATTGTTCGGTAAAATAGAAATTCTGATGAGAGAGAGTGTGCAAATCTCTATATATAGCGAACAAGTGAAAATTTTTTGCAGAACGTAGTTCACGCCACGTTTCATAAACTGAGGGAAAATATTCTATTTATGGCAAAATTTGACACCCAAATTCTCCATCTCCTCCTTTCATCTCTCCTTCCCCGCCTTCTCCCGCCGTTCTAAAATCGCCCAAATACTGACCAGGTGGGAGTTTATAAACTCGTCGGCCGACGAGCTTTTAGCAATAACATCCAACACGCGCTTCAACGGCAGACAGAGACATCCACCGGCTTGCGGTGCCTTCATATTCTGCAGCTCACCTTCGATTCAGTTGCTCTGCCCTACTAATATATTGATGGAAATGAATAAATCTTATTTAGCGGAATATCAATTACCAAACCGAAGATCGCATGCATGTCATTAATATGAATCTGAGTGAGTGTTTAGAATTACCTTGTAGAACAGAATAAATCTATGCGGAGCAAAGGACTTTCTTCAACTGTGTTCTTCCTTCAAGTGCAATCCACTCCGGAGACAAGAACCTCAAGTGTGATTCCTCTATAAGTATCCACACAGCACGATCAGAACACCTACACCGTTGTCAGCTTAGAACGGATCAGCAAGCAGGACCGACAACCGTCTTCCTTCTTCTGATTTACGATGAGGTTGTTTTATGAGAATTTCAGAGTTTATTTATTCTGCTTGTTCAACACATGAACTCTAGAATAAATTGTTAATTCTGTTTAACCCAGTACCATCTATTTATACTAGTTAAACTGAATTAGTTTCCAACCTGAATTAGTCCATGTAATCCCAATCTTGTTGGATTAGATAATCCCAATCCAGTTGGATTAGATAATCTCTATCCTACTGGATTAGATAATCTCTATCCTACTGGATAAGATAATCCTAATCCGATTAGATTCCATGACTTATCTCATATAATTACAATTAGACTCTAAGTCTAATTGATATTAGTTTTTCCCAATTTCATACCTTGTGTGTGACCCTACAGGTTCAGTCATAATAAACTGCTACTAGCTGATAGAAGCGATTTCCAGCTAAACATTCTAATCACTTAAATGACTGAATTAATTATCTCCGTAATTAACGTAACCTCCAACTATATTAGGAAAGTGCACATTGATTAAAGGACATGATTCCAACAATCTTCCACTTGTCCTTTTAGACAAGTGTGCACTCATATTCCTTTGTCACTTAATGTCTTCATTCAAACATAAGGTAAGATAACATGTTATCCTTATCAAGTTCAAATGCATTACTCGAATTCCTGAATGAATTGTTAAAGACAGATGATTAATCTCTAATCCATCTGAGCATGGCTATGCGTTTTACAGTCTCAACTCTCCGAGAGGCCTATAAGACAACAATCTCATGTTAATGAGAGGACAATCCCAATCTTGTACATTCAAGTTTTCTCTACTTGATTCATGGCAATTCAATAGCTGTCTTTATAACCCCCTTTTACGGCAAGGCGTTTGACAGAAATTAAAATGTCCAATCCACAAGTAAGTAAACAATGAATTACTCAGGTCTGTGAAATATTTTCCCATAGTCAATGAGAAACACTTATAACATTCCATATATCTTAAATTATTCTCATGGTGGGTCTGTCCAATACAAGTTCCCAATGTGTATCCATGCAATTGATTCAGACATCTCATGTCCTTGAGCCCAAGAAACAGCGCTATAAATCACCTTGCAAACTAGTCTTCTTTAGTCATTAGTGTCCACTCTCAATGACCTGGACTAGGGACTCAAACAATTTTACATTCCAGTTCACTTAATAGGGTTTCATTATCCAAGACCTTATCTTGATAACCTATTTGGAATTGTAAATTGTTTTGGACTTTCATTTAACACTAAACCAAGTTAAATGAATGAGAAATAATAATCTCATAATATTTCAAACGGTCCATTCTTCAATGTCTAAATTACATAATTGTAATAACTAGAACATCATAGAAATCACAGCCACTTTCCAAAGTGCTTGATTCCTATCACAAATATATGAGCCATAAACAATATTTGTGGAAGAGGTTTAGGTTATGGATTAACAATCCATTCTTGCATTTCATAAAACAATTTCACCATTCTCAATACACATTTGAAGAATGTGAAATTTACCAAGTACAAAGTTTGATTTTGATGTCCTATTGACTTATCTTGTCTAAGCAATGACTCTACCATTTTAGTCATCGAGTTGACTAAGTCAAGAACCACCATACACAAACTAGTGATGAATTCCAAATTCAAAACCTTTATCTTGATGCTTCTAAAGCATCAGTGTACTCATTTAAATGTATAATCAACAACACTTTTCACAACCAACTCATTTTCAGCATAAACATAGGAATCTATCCATAGTCCTTTTCAGGCACTATAAAATTTTGTTGGATGCACACCATTGCACCATTTCCCAGTCTATTGCATTTGATATCCATTATACTCTAAGTATATGAAATATCATTGCAGGTACATATCATAGCAGAAATGATAGACTCTATTGCCGATGCAGTAGCAGTCATATTCATTCTCTTTCGCTCATCATGTCTACATAGACACTGAATCTTGCTAAGAGTCATGCCATGAATCTTGGGTTGAAAATCTTTTACAATCTTTCATATTGAATATATCAAACACACTACTCAGTAAGTGTTTACATATGTCAATCATCAATTTCAATCTACCTTAGATACCGATGCCCAAGATGCACTGTACATTTCCTCCTAAGTCCTTTATTGCAAAATACTTTCCAACCAAGTCTCCATGAACTCTAGTTAGATTGTCATTTCCAATATATAAAATGTCATCGACATAAGGAACTAGGAATTCAATATTGCTCCCACTAACCTCCTTGTATGCACAAGATCACATTTCTTTAAGCGTCAATCTCTAAATTGATTCATCGAAATATATTTTCTAACTCCTTAATACTTGCCTCAATATCCATAAATAGATACCGAAACTTGTATTCATCCCCAGCAGTATAAAAGCTCTCAGACTATGTGACATACACATCTTCTTCCATAATCCAATTAAGGAAGGTATATTTTGAAATTTATATACTAAATTTCATAATCACAATGAGCTGCTTTTTCCAGGATTTAGAATAGACTCAAGGATTCCAATTAGAGTAAAGGTCTCAACACAATCCATCACATGGATTTGTTTACACTCTTTAACTACTAACCTAGCCTTTCTTTGTAACTCAATCAAATTCCAAACTTGATTTTCATACATAGAATCTGTTCCGAATTTCATGGTCTTAAACCACTTTGCGGAGTTAGGGCTTGTCAAAACTATAACTGTTAGTCATGCATATTTTAATCACTTTCTAAAAGTATGATTTCATAGCTTTCAACTGCAAGGACATAAATGTACCCTTGCATGAAATCTATGCCTTATTGGCTTACATGGGGCTTGAGCAACTTCAATAATTTCCAAGACTTTTCCATATTCATCTTTCACCACATCTAAAGAAGGGATCAATGTTTATGGTTTTGATTGTTGCTAACCTCGAAAGTATCGAGGTCTAAATTTCTCCCACTTGTCATTTTGGAAAGACGACACTTCTCCAAAAAGACACATTCTCGAGCAACAATATATAGTTCTCGGAATATAGAAGAAAAACCCCTATCTCAATATTTCCATAAAGAGACAAATATCAGATTTGATGCAAAGCTTACTGGAAACATCCCACATATGCTTCACAACCTCAACTCTCATAAGAAAAGACATTTAAGGAACCAATCCTATCCATATGCCATATGGTCTTTTCTTAAACTTCTGACAAGGCCAAATTTAGTGTGAACACTATTATTAAGAAATATATCCATGAAGGATTGGCTTGAACCATCATAGAAACTCATTTCCAATAAGATAGTCAACAAATTTCTGGCTCAAATATTCACCACCTCAATCCAATTGCGTGTTTCAAATTTATTGCCAAACTGATTCTAAACTTCATTTTTGAAATCCTAAAATTATATTAAGGATTCAAAATTTCCTCTCATGAAGTAAACATCCATTGTTACTCAAATCATGATGAAACTAATGAAGTGATATATTTACCTATTTGAGTTGAACCCATCTACAAACCATTTTTGTAAATAAAACGTTCATTTACTCCATCACCCATCACTATGAAGGGTTATTGTCAATTCCCAACAAAATAACTTGAAAGTATCAATTGACTCCAAGTCAAATGATTTCACAGTTCCCTCCAACTTGAGTAACCATCTATGCTTAACGTCATTGTGGCCTAATTGACAGAGGTATACCATACTTGAATCATTTGTTTAGCCCTTTTGATATTTACATCATAAACTTGTTTATCCATAGCTAGCAAATAAAGACCTTTGTCCAATTTTGCAAACTTGCAACATAATTGAAACATTTCTATGTCCAACATAGAAATGATGATTGTGTTGTTGTGCCACTAAGATCAAAAAAACCATTATATGATCTAGTGCAATATCTTAAGGTATAGATAAACTCCTACAGTCAATGCAGCAACTATTACTTCATTACACTGGTGTAGTTTGACATCTCATTATCTAACACATACTCTGGTTTCTCTTTCTTCTATAAGAACCATATGGTATCCAATATCAATAAGTATTGCGTTACAATAGAGATAGTCTATAATGTAGAAACTGTAATATGAATATCATTTCTAAATGACATACACAATTAAAGTAGAAGTGTTAAAATATAAGCGCATAGGCACACTGATTGTCCTTGCCCTATTTCACTTCCTCAATCTTCCATGTCATATTTAAATCCATTTTTTTCACTGCACTAATGGAACCTCGTTCGCAATCTCAGTTTTGACTAAACATATTTAAGCATCTCATGCAGTTCAATCAAATTGTATTCATTTCCACTAAAATGGTTCAAACCCATATATGAAATGAATAGAAATGATGTCAATATCTGGCTCTCAACCATGAGCAAACCATTGATCTCCATAATTTTTCAAAATAATCCAATCATTTTTCAAAATATGAGATCACTTTTAAGAATAGTCTCAGATGGCTCAAACCTCTCAATCATGGACTGCTCCTGAATCACATTTCAGAGCTCCATATTGACATGGTAAGTATACGAGTTCAAAACTTGCCTAGCAATTTTGTACTCAACACTATTCATCATAAGACTCTTGACATCAATGATTTGAATATAACGACATACTTCTTCTTTACTTGAAATCGAACAAACTTAAGTTCCTTTGCCAAGTTTCTGTCATTCAATTCATCCTTCCAAAGGATTGAACACAGATTAGAAGAGTTGTTGTTTGTTGTCAACTTGTAAAACATGATTATTATGACATAAATAAATGCAATAAAAATCGTCTAAACAGAATAACATAAAGAAAAGCACACAAGCAATCAAAGTTATTCAACATTTTATTCATAAATTTTGTCCCATGAATAAAATGATTCCAAGATCCTAAAATCACAATAATTTTAGCCTGCTTTGGCTTGTCTTAAATGCTTTGATTTTTAGGTAAGGAATCCCATTGCTAATAGGATCCAATACTACTCTTGGTTGATAGAGTATACATCCGATGTAACACTATCTCCTTTTGTCTCAACATCCGAGGACTCCTCTGCCGATATTGATGAGCAAACCAAAACTAACACGTAGACCCCTTAGTCTAGGCCTGCCCGCAATTGTCCCAAGATTAAAAATGACACCATCGCTTTAGCGAAATCTGTCACTAATGATCGAAGGATTAATGGGTGTTACTTGTTTCGGAAAGACAAATTATAGCTCATTATTCTTTTGGGACTTGGTTCATAATGTTGTTTGATTACTAGTGAACAATCGCATAATCATTCCACACACATAAACCAATCACATGCATTCAACATATAAATCACGTAATACATGTGACAAATAAATACACATAAATATATGATGAATATATTTCATGCATTCCAAAAATTTTGCAGATAAAATCATACAATCAATCATGCAATAAAATCAATAATTAAACTTAATGTTACTCCTTAATAATTCCAAATTATTAAATTAACATATTTTGATATTAATACCTAAATAATTCTCAACATAGAATAATTAAGTTCATCAATTTCCAAAATTATGAAACTTAATTATTTCTCTATGTCACATTTTAATAATTCCAAAATATTAAAGAAACGTATTAGGTAATTGAAATATCAAATAACGTGGGATGAAATTACATAATAAAACATGCCAAAAAATAATTAAGTTAACTAATTTCTAAAATTATTAACCTTAATTACTTTTCACAAATTTATAATTTCGATAATTAAGCGCCTTAATTACAATGCCTTAATTAAAAACTATTGTGTGCATATTCTAATTTTTTTATAATTAAGCACATCCAATACCTTAATTAAAAAAATATAATCATTTATAATTAAGCACATCCAATGCCTTAATTTATAAAAATTGATTTAAATTTTAATTAAGTTGATGAATTTCTAAAGTTATCAACCTCAATTAACATTCATGTTCATAAACTTTAATTTTGCACTTCCAAAATCAAAATTACTCCCACTTAATTTCAAAATTATTTAAAAAAAATTAAAAAAATTTAAACAAATTATTATTGCATTGGAAAGCCCGGCCCGGCCCAGTTCGGCCCGCCTCTGTTCAGCCCGGACAGATCAGAAGTTTGTTGGGCAAATTTGGTCCAAACAAACTACTAAAACCAAAATCAGGGATGGGCCTAGCCCAATGCCTAAAATTGGCCCAACAAATTAGAGTTTCTTAAACCCTAAATCTGTCCACTACTATTCATCGTTACCGTAGCCCAACACCTCTATTTGCCGCTACCGACCATCAGTAGTGCAATAGTAACATCGGTGATGAATAGTAAATAATAATTATAATAATACTGAATAACTTTTGAGTGGAATAAATCAAATCAAATCATTCAATAATTTATTTGATTTAAAATTATGAACATAACATAAACACCCCTATCATGCAAATCTAATTCACATAATCATAGATCAAATTAATACACGCAAGTAGCTCTTGATACCACTGATGGAATTGAAAATAAATCTTATTTAGCGGAATATCAATTACCAAACCGAAGATCGCATGCATGTCATTAATATGAATTTGAGTGAGTGTTTAGAATTACCTTGTAGAACAGAATAAATCTGTGTGGAGCAAAGGACTTTCTTCAACTGTGTTCTTCCTTCAAGTGCAATCCACTCCAGAGACAAGAACCTCAAGTGTGATTCCTCTATAAGTATCCACACAGCACGATCAGAACGCCTACACCGTTGACAGCTTAGAACGGATCAGTAAGCAGGACCGGCGACCGCCTTCCTTCTTCCGATTTACGATGAGGTTGTTTTATGAGAATTTCAGAGTTTATTTATTCTGATTGTTCAACACATGAACTCTAGAATAAATTGTTAATTCTGTTTAACCTAGTACCATCTATTTATACTAGTTAAACTGAATTAGTTTCCAACCTGAATTAGTCCATGTAATCCCAATATTGTTGGATTAGATAATCCCAATCCAGTTGGATTAGATAATCCCAATCCAGTTGGATTAGATAATCTCTATCCTACTGGATTAGATAATCTCTATCCTACTGGATAAGATAATCCTAATCCGATTGCATTCCATGACTTATCTCATATAATTACAATTAGACTCTAAGTCTAATTGATAATTAGTTTTTCCCAATTTCATGCCTTGTTGTGACCCTACAGGTTCAGTCATAATAAGCTGCTACTAGCTGATAGAAGCGGTTTCCAGCTAAACATTCTAATCACTTAAATGACTGAATTAATTATCTCCGTAATTAACGTAACCTCCAACTATATTAGGAAAGTGCACATTGATTAAAGGACATAATTCCAACATATATCAGTAAGGCTTGTGTTTATTATTTTTTGTTAGAAAGCTAGGTACTTGATTCCTTGCTTAAAGTTCATGATGATTTTCTATGAAATTAGAATTCAGGCATTCTTTTCTACTAAGTCACGATTTGTGTTTTGGTATGGGATTTTAGCTTAGAAGCCCAGATGGATAAAGTATGATTCTTTAGTTGGTCTTTGGTTAATTTTGTGTAGTTCAGTTCTTCAGTGTTGCCCAGTTCCTCTGTCCAAGTACAGAAAAAAAAAGTATGGAGTTGTATAAATTGTTTTATGAGTTGAAACACATTCGTTACTTCCTATTAGAGTACTTTGATGCAGTTTCTCTGTTTATTTTAAGGGATTATGATTCTCTAATCACATGGTTGAAATTATATGCATGACTATCTAAAACAATGAGTACAATTGAATATTCTGAATTAGGGCTTGGATTCTTATCATACTACTGATGTTTATTCTGGATTGTTTAATGATTAGTCATCCTTTACACTGATGTTTCAAGGAAGTTTCAGAAATGGTCTTCTGATCAGTGTTCAAGCTATAATCTGCTTCTTTAATGTTCACTTAAAAACTAGTGTTATTTTAAGTGTGAACAAGACTATCAGTTTATGGTTTGTGATTGAATCTTTCATCCCTCTCACGATAGGCTAATTAGAGTATCAATTTTCCTATCTTTTGTTCTCTTTCTCTCATTTTCTCCAGGTTACCTATTAAAATGTCCATTTTTACTAATGGTTGGATGTTCCTTAAAACTGATCATTTATGTTTTCAGGTTAACCAAATAAGGATTCTTTTGTGGTTTTTGTATTTTGTATGTATTTTTGAACATAAGTGTCTACTGCCCGGCACATGGTTTATGCTCTTTTCCGCGTCTTAGTCTTTTCTTGATGAAAAGGTCATGAAATTGAAGTAATGCTTGTTTGTTGATGCTGTTGCATGCCATGATATGAATCATTGTACAAGTATACATTTAGTTTCACACCGTCACTTGAAAGGTCTTATTTTGCTGATTACATGTTTAGTCCAGGATTGGGTAATGAAGTTTGAATCATTAGCATTAACTACGACCATTATAAATTATAATAAGCACCTTCATAATGTGAGTTTCTTTCTCAATTTTCTAGATGAGTTATAATGGAGAGTTGCTGTTTGCGGACCTTAATCAAGAACCACCTCCAATTGATGACTTTCTGCAAGAAACAGAGACAAACACTGCCACACCTGTGAGCAAGAGGCAAGAAAATTTTACCACTGACGAAGATAAACTTCTTGTGTCCGCATGGTTTAATGTTAGTTTAGACCCGGTTACGGGAACTGATCAGAAAGTTACTCAATTCTGGAAAAGAATTGCCAAGTACTATGAAGAACATAAGTCGTGGTCCAATGAACGGAGTGAAAAATCGTTAGTAAGTCATTGGACTAAAATCAGTAAAGATGTAAGCAAGTTTTGTGTGCATTATGGTGATATCGATCGTTTGCAACAAAGTGGAACCACTCAACAAGATAAGGTATGTATGTGTTGTTGTGTAGGCTTTCTGAAGCACTCAGCATGTATGATAAACCAAACATCTTGATTTAAATCCTAATTTTTTTACTCAGCCAACTTTATGCTGCTCTGATGGGCTAAGCTCTCTGAAATTCTAATGCATTTAGTGTTAGAACTTACCTGAGAAACATAATATTATTGTCTGGATATGTATTCCGCTCTATCTACATTGCTGTTACAGACTTGGTTGCAACTTATTATGCTGTTTTTTTAATGCATCGTGCCTACATTCGTGTTTTGAAATTAATTTGCTCGCTAGTTAATCATATGTAGTTGTTGCATTCTACTTATTTTGTGTGATATGGCATTTGTAGCTCCTGTTTGGTCAAGGTAGTAACATATATGCGGCCTCTAGAGAGATGGTTAACATTGCTTGAATGCTTAACTGCTACTTGTTTATGTTTTGAAATGAAAATGTTCCCTGGAGATCATAATACATATGTAGTTGTGCCATTCCACTTCTTTGAAGTGTGAAATGCATATTGATAATGCATGTGTTTATATTTGTGATTTTCTTTGTTGGTGTGCTCGGTTCCTGTGTAAAGCATACACTTTTGTAGTGAAAGTAACTTTTAATGAATCATCTGAATGTTTAGACTTTAGGAACATTGTTGCTATATGATGTTTACCTTAACAGAGACCATTGTTAGTCTGATTCTCTTCATTTTTTGTGATCTGCCTGTCACTATCAATGAGAAGGCATGAATATGGTTGTTTGCTTGCTAGGTTTGTGTGGTTCGTTTCCTGAACTCCAAGATGTTTTCCTTATACCATGGTTGTCACAGTAGCATTGATAGTAGGACATGAATTCTGGTAGGAAATTGACAGTAGGAAAAACCAAAAACATGAATTCTAATTATAATGTTTTTGAACATCAGATTTCAGCTGCAAAAGTGAGTTTAAGGCAGATGTAGGACATGCATTTGTGCTTTGGTGATACTAGGCCCAGGCCCAACTACTCGGCAGTAGCGTGGGCTCGGCCCACTAGTGGGTAAGCACAGCTTGGCAGTATTCGGGTTCGTACAACTCGGAAAGGGACAAGCACACTAGACGACACCCAGAGCATGGACCACATGGGGAGCATGGGTTACTGTATAAATAGTGCTCCTCAGCACTATTCCAAGTAAGTATCTTCTCATTATTCTAGTGATTACCCCTTTTCTCTCCCGAGATCCATCTTTCATCATCACGCCGGAGGGTATACCCTCGGGTACCTCCCGGGGCTTTGTCTTGCAGGGCTAGGTATTGGATCAGGGACAAGGGGACCATCCGGACTGACCAGGCGGGCAGCATCATGCTTGATCATTGTTGGGTTATCTTGAGATTCCAGCAGAAATGGATGGATGAAAACAAAAGAATACTCGCCAAGAAGAAGCAAAAGGCGCCTAGAAAGAGTACAATGTCATTGAATGTGGAAGATGATGGTGAAGAAGTTGAAGACCTTACTAATGTTGAGAGGCCATTGGGAAGAAAAGGTGCAAAGGAAGAGGTGAAGAAAGCAAGAATCAAAGAGAAAACTGGTGGGATTGCGGAAACCTCTAAAAGTCTTCAACTGTTGGAAGAGTTAAGTGCCAAGCGCCTGGAAAAGGAAAACAAAAGAAATGAACAGTTTGAGTTGCTATATGCTGCTGAACAAAAGCAAATTGCTTTAAAAGAGCAAGAAATAACAATCTTAGCTCGGAGTAAAGAAGATGAAATAATGGCATTAGATACTAGTTCGATGTCTCAGCTTCAAGCTGCGTATTTCATTGGTCGACAGAAGGAAATTATGGCTAAAAGAGCTTCCAACCTTGACCAGTAGATTGGAGTTGTTAATATTTGTCCAACAAGGAGATCATCCTTTGTGTCTCTTTTTTTATATTTGTTTAGTATCGACTCTAGCTTCATTTCGCATATTTGTTTATGCATTGACTCTATCTTTTTTCATTTTAATTTGTGTAAGGATGATGAACAGAAGTAAATTCAATTCTATATGTTTGAAACTATTTGGCTGTCTGTACTTTAGGATATAGGATATAGTTACCTTTGCAGATGAAGAGAATCCAGGTAAACAGGTAACATTGTGTGGTTGGAGAAGGCAATCATTCACTGCTTTTGAACTTGGCAGCCTTATTGATCCACAGATTGTTTTGATGGCTGCTAAATTTCTGTTGTTATATTTCAGTTTATGAGCACACTCAGATTATTTCATTTGCAGATTATTTATTATGAGCACACTCAGATGTCTGCTAAATGTCTGCTAAATTTCTGTTGTTTTGATGTTGCAATGTTTAGTTACTTTTTTTTTTGAAAGAATGGTCTGACTCCGATTATTTGACTTCTAAACAAAGAATGGTTTACTGCAGTGTTTAGCCATCTTGACATATACTAACAATACATAACTATAATAGTTGCAATATATTAAAGGTCAAAAGTTGTGTTATGGCAACTTTTTTCGAGTCACAGTTTTGGAAGGACACAAAAAAAAGAACCATAATTGAAAATAATCATCTCTTTGACATGTAATCACACAACTGAAAACACAACAGAATCATATGACAAGCCATTGAATTAACTTCAAAATGGCCATTTAATTAATAAATTCAATCCAAGAAGACAGTCAAAAAGTAATAAAACCAAATCATCAGTCAGTACATTTACTTCTTGTGATTTTAAGGAAACAGAAACTTACAAGACATGAAAAGATTACTACTTTATGTGATATAACACTGTTGTAAACATGAAATGCAGTTAGTGGAGATCCCAGAAACCCCTAATCCTTGGAACACGCCAGATAAAATGACATATATTTTAAACCTTCAAACATGCAAAAATTCACACTCTTTTTTTTTTAATTTTTTTTTTGACAGATGCAAAATCTTTTCAGCCAAATGAAGAACACCAGGATCAGATACATCAGTTAACTTATTACATTACATATATGCAGCACTTTTAGTCGTAAATAAGTAAGCAAGAAGAACTCTTGTTACCTTAGACTGCAGTCCCACTCGATCATTTGCGCATACCTCCAGCCTTACATCCTCACTCACTCTTCTTCTAATTTCAAAAATTCACACTCTCACATTTGTTATATGATTCTACTTGAAATATGCTTAGCAATTTTGACTGTCATATGCTTAGCAAATTTTGCTGTTGTGAATAGAAGAATTAAAACTTGCAAAGTAGCCTATTTCTTTTCTTTTTTTTCAAGAGCATCACTGAAATGCAAAGTTTGCCTCTTCTCTCTCCAGGGAGCACGAGGCCAAGATCACGAGGAGGACCCTGACTGCTTTTATGTGGCTTGCATTCACGCTTACTATACTGCTACTGAAATTAGACAGAAGCTGGAGAAATATGGACCCTTGCGCCATTTTCAAAAGGTTTAAGATGGCCTAATAAAAAGAAAACATGTTTACTTCCATTACAGCATTGTTGATGCACAAGAGACAATGTATTTGATTTTCTGAATATTCTCTCAATTTGAACCTTGTAATACAGAAGGTTAATACAATTCCTCTGGATGCTTAAAATAAAACTACTAATCATCGTCTTCTTCCATGTCATCATCTTCTTCATCTCCTTCATCATCTGATCCAGACTCATCTTGTTCTTACTCTTCTTCGTTAGCTTCCGCCTTTGTTGCAGCACCAGATATTCCTGAAAGGAACTGAACAGAGGGCCTTATGAGATAGCATCCATAGAGCGGCCTCTAATTAAATGGCCAACACATTCAATCCAATCAATATAACCATGCTCATAAAACAATGCTACACACAATCAAAACAGAAATTTTTGATTAGAAATTAAAACAGGTTTAACATATCATTCCTTTCCCAGAAATTGCAACTTTAGGTAAGCACATTTACATCCATTTATAACTTTGGATATGCTCTAATACACATTATAAACTTTTGCATGAAAAAACGTAAAAACAACCAGTATGCAACGAAAAACAAGAAGTCAATAATATAACAAGAATGAAAACAGTCGATCCATAGTGAAATATAAACACGAAACTGCATGTTCTTTACAATAGAAACTGCAATTAATCTCTCAATAACAGCTATCAATCAAAACAAACAGAAGAAAAGAGGCCAAGATAATATTAAAAAGACGCATCACAATCATAACAATAGAGAGTAATTCTACACCATAGATATATGTAGAAGATGGCCTTTGCATGCTACCATGATAGCCTAGCTTGAGCTACATCAGCTATAAGGAAGCCTGAAAGCGTTTATGTCCTGATTCTCCATGTTTTTTCCACAAGTGTTCAATGAGGTCTTCTTGAAGCTGAGAATGCATCTGCTTATCCTTAATACGACGATGATTTTCAATAAACTCCATCAATGTTGGAGTGCGCTGAAGTGATGGTGTAGCAACCGGAATCTCATCATGTTGTTTGTATTCTTGACTCCTTCGGGGCTCATCACGTTCATCTTCAACAATCATGTTATGCATGATTATGCATGCTGTCATAATCTCTGTTAAAATCTTCCAGGGCCCCGTACAATTGCAAAACGTTGTTGCAACACTCCAAATGCGCGCTCAACGTCTTTCCTCGCCGCCTCTTACTCTTGAGCAAAGAACTGGTTCTTATTCCCATGTAGAGATGGAATAGTTTTCACCAAGGTAGCCCATGATGGATATATACCATCAGCAAGATAATATCCCATATTATATGTTTTTCCATTGACCACAAACTCCATTGGAGGAACACGACCTTCAGCTAAGTCACTGAAAACAAAAGAGCACTCTAACACATTGATGTCATTAAGAGATCCAGGCAATCCAAAAAAAGCATGCTATATCCAAAGGTCATGTGAGGCCACAACTTCTAATATTATAGTTGGTTCATGAATGTGGCCAGTATACATTCCATGCCAAGCCGTTGGACAATTTTTCTAAGTCCAATGCATGCAATCAATACTGCCAAGCATTCCTGGAAAACCACGCTCTTCACCCTCTGCAAGCAATCTAGTTATATCAGCAGCATTTGGTGACCTCAAGTATTCTTCTCCAAAAACTTCAACAACTGCTCTGACAAAGTGCCTTAAACTAGCTATGGTTGTACTTTTACCAATTTGAATACACTCATCCGTGTAATCTGCAGGAACACCATAAGCAAGCATTCGAAAAGCAGCAGTTACCTTTTGAAGGGATGATAAACCAAGACGTCTAGCAGCATTCCTTTTTTGAACAAACTAACTATCATGTTCCACCACAACATCATGAATTCGCAGAAAAATGTCTCTCTTCATTCTAAACCTTGAGCGAAAGTAACGAGGCAGATACTTTGTACGATCAGCAAAATAATCTCGACAAAGTCTCTTGTGACCTTCAATCAACTCTCTTTCAATGATTTTATGACCCTTAACGGAACAACAACCACACTTTCTTTTGTTACAGTGAATCAATTCTTCTTGTTTTATACATTGCCACAAAACTTCTTCATATTTTTCATTAGTTTCATCACCATCATCAAACATATTCATGTCACGTAGATAACGACGAGCCATAACAAATAATCTGCAACAATATACAATGATTATAAACTTACTAATCAATACAAACAGATGAATGACCATAAACTAGTATTATTTTAATATTGAAAATTTGACTCATCCTATAAACTAACATACAGTCTCAATCATATTTGCAAAATATTGTCCAACACAAACTTATACAGTCAAATTCAAAGTCTTGGACAAAGATGATGTTCAATTCAAAGCAAGAATAAATTGATGTGGTATTCAAAATCCAAACTGAATACCTTAAATTAAAAGTGATGCGAAGTTGAAGAAAGTGACTCGGAGCTAGAGAGGAATTGCAACGGCGAATCGGCGACCAGTTGAAATTTCTGTCATGGGCGACGCGAAGTAGCTATAATGGGCGTTCAGTAAAAATAAAAATAAGCAAAAAATAGGAAAGAAGTGGCGGATGAGTAGGATGACATGTCGGAAAATTGCTAAATTAGAAAACCTGTTGGGTTGAGGGAAAAAAAATATAGAGAATATACCTTTTTATCTCTATTTTAGGAAAAAATTTAGCAAGTCTGTTGGACTTGCCCTTAAGTTCCTATTATTTATTAAGGGTGCTACAGCTCAGCATTAGACTGATAGAAAAGTTTAGTCAACAGCTGCAACAAGGGTCAAACACCATTTACCCCAACCAAAACGGAAAACCAAATGAAATGGAGAACCAGCATCAGTTTAGGTTTTATTAGATGGAGAGAAGGTAAGGAGTTCAGTGCATGAAAGAAATGTAAACTCCCTGTGGGATTACTCCAGAAAAACAAAAGCCCCACAAAATTATTCTGCTAATGTCAAACTAATATCATGGAACTTCAATTTTTAGGCAGTTTCACGTCAAGTTACAAATCTGAATCACAGCAGAACAAGCATCTATCATAGATTCCCTTGAATTCACTTTTACATCAGATTAAGTACAATAAGAGGCTGAACAAACAAGCCTGAACGGGCACCCAGTCATTCTTCTCGTGGAGCAGGATCCAAACCAGCAGAAGGGCTATCGGCAAAGTACTCCTGATGTTTGACATTGACGCCATACTGCAAATTACACAAAAATTAGGAATTATCAACAGGTGGGCGCACACACAATCACAGAGCGATCAAATTTCCTCCGATGCTACTAATACAAATGTTTGCAGGAGTAGCAATTCATAAGCCAAGTCTACCAAAGACTGTTAATCACTAAAGGAATCTTTAGAGATCACAGAAAATTGCTGGTATTAAATTTTATTGGTGGTGTCGTTCTTGTACATCTCCAGGGGGCAGACTGATATTAAAGTTTACTCATTGTACTTCTTTCTAGCGCTTCGTCCTTACAGTACATTCAACACAATACGCTCACAGAACTCACCTATACAAGGCCTACATCTGAGCAAATCTATCCTTCAGGATTTTTATCATGACCAACCCAATACTTAAACAAGACCTACCTCTGAGCAAATCTATTCTTAAGAGTTTCTATGACCTCTGGGCAAATCTATCATTCATAGTTTTTGTCGTGACAAACTCAAAACCTAAACAAGACCTGCTATGACAGGCTACTCTGAAATGAAAATCAAAATCACATTCTAAAGGAGTATACAACAACTTTTTGTAACAAACTTAACAGGAGATAGAGAATTTGTTTAGATACACCCGAAAAATCAGAAATACTAGGCACAAAATTTGTTCATTGTTACAAGTATTATTGCACTGAATCTGAATGCCAGCTTCGTCTACCCTAGTAGGGTAAGAAATCATAACCACCCACCCCACCTCCCATGCTTGTATTTTTTAACTTGTTAATTATACATCTTCTATCGTAGGGGAAGAAATGTAGATATTTAATTCCCTTTTTTTATTGAACCACACTAGGTATTTCAAATTTTACACATTCCTCTGACTTTCTTTCTCATTTTCTGAAAACGGCATAGCCTTACTATCTCAAACTATTGATCATGAACAAACTAAAAGTGCATGAAAAACCCAAAATATAATAAAGACCTGCCCTCGAACAATCAAAGTTTAGCTAAGTTAGTAGAACACATAAAATAGCTATTAATCAAGAATAGGTTTGGTCAAGCTCAATAAGTGCATAATGATTATGGCTGACCTCACGCAAAGCCTTTGAAAGATCATCCATAGTCAAGATTAGACGCTTGTCCTGCACACACAAAAATGTAATACTTAGTAACACTTTTTCTTGGCCAGGATGCAGTGAATAGCTCAATAACAGAAAAGAAAAATCACCTTCTGCTGCTTCTTATCTTTAACAACAGCAGACTGTCGGGCCTTGCAGTGTCTGCATAGCAAAAACAGCTAGTAATTAATTGCACACCTCATAGCCAGGAAGTAAAAGCTCTGAAATTATGTCTACGCCCCGTTAGCTAAACTTTTACCAGACTATTGTAGCTTACGGACAATATCTTCGCATAAAATTAACTAGGGACTAGGAGGCCGTGCACAAGTATGACCAACCAACACTTACACTCTTCTGATAAAACAATTCGAATATATAACAGTAAGGAACCAAAACTTACTGAAGAGACTCTGTAGCGACGTCGGAAATGAATTTCTGCGTAGCAACCGCAACCAGCCTGATTCTACATTAATTCACAAGGATGACCCAAATCAAACAAAGGTAACAAATTAAATTATGTTGCATAACATGTGGACAACAACAAAAAGACCTACAATCGAATATCTGGACACTGGAATCCGCTCTTAGCCAAATAATGCTCAACCAGTTCATCCGGGATCTAGTAGACATATCCAAGAATTAGAAACAATTCAAAAGCTCAGTATAGGGCAAAAGGAGTGGAGATTACATACAGTGGGAGCGAAGTCCATCAGAGAAGCCAGAAACTCGGAGAGGGCGGCATCGTCGTCGTGCCTGGCCTCGTTCACGGGTTGCTGCTGCTGATGACTTTGCCCTGTGTTAGAATTCATGCCTTTCTCAAACCCCTCTGATTATTATCTGAATGTGCTGGATTCTGGGAAAACAAGATTCAATACTTATAAGGTTTGGAACAACTTTATGGGCCGAATATATAACACTAGTGCCTTTGCACGGATATGACTGTAAATATTATGTATAAATATCTGTTTTTAATGTAGTTTAATTGATTGATGGAGATATTATTTAGAAAACTATAAAAACATAACTTGTGTTTCCTGAAAAATTATGATCAAGTGATATATAATTTTAAAATATGTCTTTTAGTTATTTACTGAATGCACCTTCTTATTTTTACTTGGAATTTAAGATTAAATCATGTGTATTTGTGAACTTAACTATTACATATTCATATATAATCTAGTTTCTTACATATTTCATAAACTGTTTTAATTTATTACACAGAACCCCAAAAAAACAGAACTACAGGTAACTGAAATCCAATGAAGAAATTAGAAATTAGCAGAAAAAGCATGAAAAAATGGCTAAAACACGACACTATTCGGTTACGACAAAGAAGTGCATGCTAATTGTAGACATCAGCAGCTAAAGAAGTGACTAAAAAAGATTCAGTAGCAAAAAAACTTAAAATATAGGCTTGCATTCAACAGAAAGATAACTTTGTTGTTATCAGCAGAAAACTATCATGTATATCAGAGGTATATTTATTAATGCAATCACATTCACTATGAATAAGGGATTTTTGATAATATCAATGCATCACCGGAATCTTTTTTTTAAACGTTATCATTGTGGCAGAGAATTCAATCCACAGGAACATTAAAAGAAAAGGCCATAACATCAAGGTAAAGCCTTTCTTCAAAGAAGTTCAGCATCCAGGGAAAAAAGAGAGAGTCTTGGCACATCAAATGCATCAATATTATTCAGAAGTGTGAAGAAAAACATAAACTATACTCCAAATTGAACTTTAGACTGCATCAGTAAGCTCGTCTAGTAATGTATAGTAAGATAAAAGCTTTATTATTCTAATATCAAATGTGATGTGTGATTTCCAAACCATTCTAAATTTATAATCACTATGCTTCAAAAACATGATTTTTTGATAGCCAGACCTAAACTAATTAAGTTGGAAAATCGGCAAAATATAACAATTTGAAGCTCGGAAGCTAACTGTGCTTGCAAACAAAGAGATGAGAGAAAAGAGAAGTTTTCTTACTTTGATGATTTACACTGCAGTTCTCATACAAATCCTAAAATTGTTGATCACTTAATGTCAGCAAGTTATCAACCCTGTATGTAGTGAGCTCTCTTGTTGTATGTGATATGTTTAAGCATCAATAATCCATGAGAGCTGAAAAGAGCAAGAAAGAAACACGTCAAAGGTAACACCTTACAGAAGCTATTAACATCTTTCAATACCATGAGCATAAGCATGTTGAAAAGCAGTAATATCACGGATACGGCGGCTAGGCCGAGTACCCGTCCCGGAACCGTCTCGGAGACGGGGACGCCCACGGGTACGCGTCGGAGACGCGTCTCCCTGTCCCCAAACTGACCGTCCCCGATGAACAATTGACCAACATTCGGTACGTACCTGGTACGGGAGAAGGCCGAAGAGTCCCGTTTTCCTCGATAATTATCCGCAGTTATGATTTGGGAATGCGAAGAGATCTGGGAGAGGGTGAAGAGGAGAAGACACTAATAATATAGTATTTACTTTCCTTTTCTTAAAATCTCTCATTTAATTCCACATAGTGAAAGTATTTAGAAAAATCAACCTCCCTAAATGTCGTGGAACTATCACTACATATTTAAACTTAAATGATACATTTTTATATTAAAATATCGATTATTTTAAAGTAAACATTTAGAAAAATATGTTTTAATGCAAAAATTCAAGAAATTTCATATAAATTTTTAAATTTTTTTAAGTAACAAAATTTACCGTTCAAATTAAAAGATGCACTGTACAAGTTAATTACCGTTCAAATTAAAAGATGCACTGTACAAGTTAAAACGTATAAAAATTTTCATGGAAAGTCAGAAAAAGTTGGGAGTTTAGGAGATATAGCTCAAGTAAACCCTACTCCAAACCAAAACCAAATTCTACGGATACTCATGGTCTCATAAACTATAACCGTAAAACTGCAAAAAAGTTCTAACCCTCCCAACTTCTATCGCCGTTTACAGATATCAAAGTTAGTTTGAATTGCTATATTTATATTTCTTGAAATGATACTTGTATATCCCTAAATCTGAGTTTTATGAGCAAGTAACGATTAACTGAACCAAAAAAAAAGCACACACGGTAATAAATTTTAGCTAAACAGTAGGTTAACAGAACCGAAACCACCCTAGTACCATGTACAATAGCCATATTATTACTAAAGAAAATGCAATAGTCATATCCATGTACACCAATTTGAAATCTGAGTTCCGATACGCAACCAAAGCATTTCATAAAATCATGTTGGGAGACCACACTTCCATAATGCACAACTCTGCATGCCAGGGACTAATTCGGCAAAAACAAACCAAGACCTAAAATTAGAATGACAAGAGTTGCTTAAAATTATAATGGCTGAGAGCTTCCATAAATACAACTGGTCAGTTGAAACAAAACAAACTGGTTCTAGTAGATTGACTGATGATGCAACATCTAGTCGAGTATTTCAACTTATTCTGAAACTGAACCAGCCAAAACAGGGAGTTACTGTACAAGTCTGTTACACCAGTAGCAAGAGAGCAAAAAGATCAAGCTTTATAGTGGACCAGTGTCACTCACAAGTCACAACATCACCGATGACATCACATGCCAATTAAGCCGGCAGCAGCTGCTTGATCTGCCACAGCCACTTCAGATACTGGATCAACTTCACTCTTGACTCGACCAAACCTAACAAGACGCTGCTGGTGCTTGGCAGCAGCTGCCTGATCAGCTGCTTCACGCTTCATAGCTCGTTTAGCCCGTCGGCCAACAGCTGCAGCAGATTCCTTACCATTAGCAGCCTCTTTCTTCTTTGGCTGGCGAGAAGGTCCCGCACTCGACTCTGAACCACTGGCACGAGGAACAGGCCTTGCTTCCTGCCTACCAGCACGAACAAAGCCATTGTCTCCCCATCTTCTGTTACCTATGCGTAAGCTTGACGAACTACCAAAGTAGGCCTCATTTATGTCTTCATCTTCATGTTCATAGTTAAAATAAAATCCAGTCTCGTCAAAAACCTCCTCCTTTTCCTCCACAATCACAGGCTTAAACCATGTGGCACGAAGGAGGAGACAAACACTTTCCTCAAACATATAGTCGCGAAGACTGTTCACAAAAGACAGGAATAGACAAAGAAGTGAAAACACTTACTCCACTGAGCATCTATAAAAGGCAGAATAATTTGACAGTGCGAGAGAAAATAAAACAGCAACATCCATGAAAAAGGCAACCCAAATATGGTTCCCTTGCCATGCATGTTTTTTCCACATCAAAGAGGGGCAGGGATGGGGGTGTCTTCGATTTCACTAATATTTTACAATACCATGCACATCTATAAGTTGTCTGGTAAAAAATCACAAAATACAGTAGAAAATCCACAAAGCGTTTTTAACTAAAATTGCAGTCAACGTAAGCTAGTAGATGAGCATTTTCATATATCCAGAGAGCCAGACACATGATGGGTAGGTAGCAGTAAATGCTAAAATACAATACTCTATATTCCATTTGAGAAAAGGTTCCCTATTTGATAATGCACAACATATTGTAGATTACAACACATGAAATAAGATTTACAAATACTTTATTATCCTAGTGTTCTAAGAACAATTTCAATAAAAATATAGCCTTGACTACCATTGCAGTTACATCCTTATTAGCCACAGCAGAAATTCATGCCACACATCGTTTCATTAAGGACATCAGATGTGAAAGTCAAAATCTGACTTTTCCAATGCAAAATAGAAAATTTTGAAAGAGATGGTAGTGCACATAACTTAAATAAAAAATCAATAATCCTGCTAACTTTAATAAAAACTCAATCCTGCAGCCATATGATTTTTCAGAAATGTTGCAGATACAACTGCATCTAGAAAGGTTAAGCAAGTGCAACAGCGGCCTATCATAAAAGGAGGTCCACTTACATCCTGACTCAGCTTCTAACAACTGTCTCAGCATTTAGGTAGGTTATTTAAATAGCAGCCTTCACGCTATTGGTTCAGTTTTGCATTCAAGGCTCATTGTAGTAGAAGTTCTAAAACAACTACTGTGGTAGCATACAAAAGGTTAAGTTATCATCCATCATTTCAATCTAAAGTTACATATCAACAACCAAAGAGAGACTTTACCTCCCATCAAGACAGCGATGGACATGAAGAAACTCAAATGGATGTTTGCACTGGGGGCACGTAGGTTCTTTCTTGTAGGTAGCCCATTGAAGGATGCATGACACACTGAGAACCCAAAAGAAAAAAACAATTCTGCATAAGTCATAGAGAGAGAGGGACAGTGAAATGCAACAAAACAATTGCGCAAACAAATAATTTATCTCATAACAAAACACCAACTATATGGATTCTGCATCTCACCATAGCACTGACCATGTTAAATTAGTTTTAATACGGCCTATCAGCTTCAAAACTAAATTTCACGCCCTGCTCTACCCTAGCCCGTTCAATTTACCTTAGCATTATATATTTTACAGTGAAACATCTTTGTGGATAATCAGAATGAAACCATCATAGTCATATTCCTCACTCTCAAAAATTCAGAATACTCGCATAGGTCTACATTCATATATCTTACTATTATTACAAATTCTCATCTGTGCAGCTCTCCATTGTTACATTAATATGCATTGCACTCTAAACCATTCCCTTAAGCTGTTTTTCTCCATTCGAGTATGATACATTTAAAAGTTAAAATCAACATTAAAAACTTTAAGAATCTTAAAATGCACAACAATAACTCATAAGAACTTGAAAGGTGCTAACCAGTATGCATGCTCGCAACCTTTTACAAGAGCAGTTTCCTGAAGGACTATAGCATTTAGGCAAACTGCACAGAAGCCAAATCGATGAGCATCCCTGCTAGAACTACTACTGTCAGATCCCAAACCCACTTTCGATTCCGAACAGATAACCTCCCCTGATTCATCACCAATAGCTCTCTCATTACCCTTCATCAAGTCATTCTGAAAACCACATACGTCAAAATAATTAACTTTCCACTAGCATACAATAAAATAACAAAACATTATACATACAAATTAACGATCAACAATTTTACAGACTACTGGAAATAAATCTCAAGGAAAAACAGCCCTTTATTGATTCTCTTATACATTTTCTTAATTGCTGTCTCAAAGTGAAAAGACACACACTTCTATAGCCTAGCATCATCAAAAGCCTACCAGAAAAACCCTTTACTTGTGAATATAATTATCTGAGTTAGATAAGAGATTGTTCTAATTTATAGACAAACACATGCTCCAAACAGTGAAATACCCATCATATTAGAACAATGATCATATAAAATTTGAACCATGTAAGAAAAAACCCAGCTTGCAGACAAGAATCAAATCAGACCGACAAAGCCAATAGATTTAAAGACCCAAAGAAAATATACAACGAGTTAGACGAACCTGGTGGAGAAGGGAGAGATCTTGGAGGTCGTGGGCGATTTCTGAGATGGTTGCCATTGAGATTTGTTGGGTACAATTAAGGGGATTAGAGCTACAAGTTAGCAAATTCTACAGATAAAACTCACTCTATATTTACAAAGCTATGGGGAAGAGAGAATACTAGATTCGGATGGGATTATTCGGATTCCTTAAGGAGGGGGGATAGAGAGGCGAGAGGCCCCTTGAGAAGGGGAGAACGAAGAAGGGCAGAGATTGGTCAGACTACGACAACTGATTTATACTCGCTGCTCATCCCTTCATAAGACACGCGTTTTATTATGAATTTACCTTCTCTCGTTCTTTTAAAGATCGGTTTAGCTTGGCTAGTTTTTATTTAAGGTTGTTTTCAAACAAATAAAAGGCTTTTTATTTAAGTAGTATAAACAAACTATGTGGGTAATTTTGTAATTTTAGTTTTAATTGTTTTTATTTGGAATTTTTCTCTCAATCATACATAATTTATTATTCTACTATTTTTATTTATGTTAATTTACTATTTTGCTTGATTCTATATGTATAATTAAGATTCAATTAGACCTGTTTTCGTCATTATTTCCTGATTTTCAATTGAATTGACTAATTATGTAATTTTGGTCCATTCAATTAAATTCAATTTGGTAGACTTACTATTAAGCATATTTATGAAAAATTATAAATGGTATTGAATGGATATTATACATGGTTAAAATATATTGAAGAAAATTACATGTAATAACTATATATTCACAGATAGTTACCCACACCGATATTCATAAATATTCATAGAAAATCAGCATCTTCCTTTTTCGTTGCCGTGGTCTCATTGTAAATCGATGCTAATCCCTTAGAGCAAGTCCAACAGATTATCTACTCACATTCTCCATAATAGGGAAGCAAATCCCATATTCATCATATTTTTTTACCACAACTCCAACAGTTTCTCCATTTTTTATTCCCTATAATTTATTGACATTTATTACTATACATTTATCCTATTGTTTTCTATTTTTTGATTATATTAAATAAGTCCAAATAATGATGAACAAATAAATAATTAACTTAAAATACATATTACAATAATATTTCATATTTGAAATTACTTACTCTAATTTATAAAATGATAAAATTAAATTTTATAAAAATAACACATCCTGAGTTACAATATAACTATTTTTGTAATGTATTATGAATAATTAGACTCATCTCTTTTCAATTTTTTGTTACAAGTTATTATTTTCAACCATAAGAAATAAAATGTTTAGTAAAAAATTTTAATTTAAACGTTATGACTTATATAAAACGTCAAAATAAATATATTTATGACCTTAAAATTAAATAAATTTATATTGGAAAATAGATTATATTTGATTATTAAATATCAATAGATATGTACATGTAAAAATAGTCATATGAGATCTTGTTACGATCGTATTTATGCATATATTTAGAATATGTATTTTTGATAAAATTTTATTGTAATTATTTTAAAATATTATCATTTAAAATTATTGAAGAGAAACAATTAATGAGTGAAATAACAAAAAACAATGCTGATAGCAATAAATTTTGGTTCTCCAAATCTTCTCCCTCATTCTCTAAATTTGGAGAAGCAAACCTTCTCTCTCTTCAATTTTCCTATTATGGAAAATGTGATGGAGAATCTGTTGGAGTTCAAAAAAGGCTCAAATTCTCCATATTTGAGCAAATTTGCTATTATAGCAAAGTTGTTGGTCTTGCTCTTAGAGCATGCCCAACAGTTACTCTATTATAGAGTTTTTAGTTAGATTTGCCCTTTTTGACTATATTATTGCTTCCAACAGATGCTCTATCTCATACTCTAAAATAGATATATGGTAAAATTGAAAGAATGAAAAGGCATATGGGCTACTCTTTTCACATACTCTAAAATTTAATGATATCATTGATCATTCTTTTTCTTTCCTTTTTTTATCTTATATTTCTTAATCATTCACATATTCACACACATAAAAATATTAAAATCATAAACTTGCAAATAAAATTAAGGGTCTGTTTGTTGGAGCTTATAAGTAGAACAGTTCAGTCCAATTCAATTCAGTAAAATATAATTTGATCAAATTCAAGAAAATTTAGACATTCTGATTCTATTTTTCAAAAACACAAATTTCACTTGAATTCGGTTGAATTCAATTTTGTTCAATTAATTTCAGATTAGTAAGAAATAAACACAGACAAACAGGCCCTAATTGTGTGCTCTTGGAAGTGTCAAATAGAATTAAATATACCTATTTGCGATAAATTCATGGAATGGTAAAATAGATCAACTGTTTGATGTGGGCAAAATAATTATGGAGTTTTTGGAATTTGGTACTCTATTATAGAGATTGTTTTAGAGTAGCTGTTGGGCTTGCTCTTACTCATCACACCCTAATAAGGATACAAGTTTTCATAGTGTATTTATTTAGAATTTAATTAGTGGGTAATTTTATAATTATAGTTTTAATTGTATTTATTTGGAAATTTTCTCCCAATCATACCATAATTTTATTATTTTACTATTTTTAGTTATGTTAATTTACAATTTTGTTTGATTCAATATGTATCATTCAGATTTAGTTAAACTGTTTTTCGTCATTATTTCCACATTTTCAATTGATTTCAATTGAATTGGTTAATTATGTAATTTTGGTCCATTCAATTAAATTAAATTTGGGATATTTATTATTCAGCATATTCATGAAAAAAAAAATTATAATTGATATTGAACGTAGGGGTGTTCATAACCGGGTACCCGCATTTTTGGGTAGTAAAATATGTGACCCGTACCCTGACCCGTAAATGCGGGTACCCTCATTGAGGGTACCCAAAAATTTCGAGTCGGGTACCTTTAACCCTTTTACTAAATTATTATATTAATATTTTGTACATATGTAAGCATAAACAAAATTTAAAAGTTCAACCACTACATTAAAATAAGTCATAATTTTTTTATAACTACAAGAAATAGCATCTTTTTTTTTGTTAAAGAAGCTTAAATGATGCAAATACATGCCAAAATTATTCATTACATCTCTTTCCTATGTAATATGTACATGAAAAAAATGTGTAATGGAAAATATGTAAAGTACTAAATAAGAGAATATACATTAATATATTTTTACGATTACTCAAAATAACAAACATATTTGTTATCATCTTTTTATTAGTAATAATAATATCTATTCGGGTATTTCGGGTACCCGGAAACTCAATTTTTGTGACCCGAACCCGAACCCTATTATAAACATAGTTATCGGGCCGGGTACCCAGCCCGCTTATATTTATAATTATCCGGACATTAGCATCTGTATCACTAGTGGAGGTATAGCCTACCACTACGCTGGAGCACGGCGGTTCCAGAAAACCATCGTGTATAAGGAGGTTCCGATATCGGAACGTTGCAAGAATGCAAGTGAAATATTGAATTACGGCACTACCAGACTGAAACGCCGCATAGTGAACAGCGGATAGAGATATACGGCGGATAGCGAATGGCAGTTATTGAAAACCGATGTATATAATAAGGTTCCGTTATCCTAACTTGCTGGTATAAAAGTTCCGACAGCTGAACTACATTGCTTGTCAATTTCCGGTTGAGTAAATACGTTGTCATTAAAGTTCTCTGTTCTTAATGTTGAATATGTTCCGCAATCATAACCAGAACTTTATGATGGTTCATAAGGAGTTAAGTATGCATAAAATTGTTCTGATAGTAGAATAGAGCATGTTTATAAGTACCGCAAGCGAAACAACATTTCGGTGGCGTAGTTCCGGGGGCGGGAACAACAAATGTTGTGGTAGTTTATGAGCATGTATGTTCTGAAAGGGGAAATTGTGACGAATTTAATCGTGCATGAAACAGAATCACGTTCCGATAGTGGAAACAGAAGAATGTGTATAATAGGAACTTGGTATGTTATATGTTTCAATACCGGAACAACTTAGTGAAATCATTAGTCAGTATGGTTACGCATACGGAACAACCGAAGACAAACAAGTTTGGGGATCCAATTGTGGAACATAATTATGGTCAATATTTGTTTTGTCTCCCATATAAAATAGTCGCGAAGACCGAATTGGCGCCTGATTCCGGAAGATCAGAGAATGCCAAATTGGCGGTACACATATGACTGTTATGCTATCGGAACTTAGAAACGAAAAATTGGAAAAAAATACTGAAGAAAAGGAAAATGTGTATAAAAACTTAAACACGACTCATTGTTTTTATTCCTTTCCCGACATAGTTCGAACAGATCACAAATGCGATTTCCAAGGTTCTGGTGGATCTCGAACTGGGTTTCTTCCATCCTCTCCATTCCTCACGTTCAATTTCTCATCTCAGTTTTCAGTGTTGATCACTCCTCGCTGTCATTGTTGCTATCTCAAATCTCGTCTCGCCGCCGCCGTTGTTGCTCTCTTAGATCCCGTTTCGCCACCGCCGCTATCGCTCTCTCAAATCGAACCTCACGGCGCCGCTGATCTCTCAAACCTAGGGTTCCTCTTCTTCACCATGGCGATTGGTTCATGTAAGCTCTCAATCTTCCGATTTGATATTAGAGATTTCGATTTAGATTTCATCAAAATTGAAGCTTTAGATTTGTTTTTAACTTTGTGAATTGGTTTCTAGGCAATATTTTTGTTTTGTAGTTGTAGTGTTCTTCACCTCTATAATGTTGTTTGTGATAGCTCATTATTTTTGTTGTTGTTGTAACAAATACGTCCGTTGTGGTTTGTGGAGGCATTATTTCCAGAACACTCAGGGTCTCATCTTTGTGGTGGACAACAATGACAGGGAACTTGTTGTTGAATCTAGAGACGAGCTACATAGGATGTTGAATGAGGTTTGTCCCCTTTCTTTTTGGTCAGTTACATAAGAACAATGAGTAGCGGTGTCCTTATTGGTCAAATTAATATGAATTGTTTGAAACTTGTAATGCCATCTGGTTTGGGTAAACTAGCTTTTTATAGTGTCTTGTGGTTATTATATAATCCATCAATTAGTGGCTACATGATTGTTGTGTGACTTGAACTTTCTTTTCCTAGTGGAACTTTCCTCTAAATGATATTTTACTAGCGGCTATCTAGTTTATATTTATGTCATTTGGTGATTAATCATATGTGTTTGGTTACATGATGAGTTGAGAGATGTTATTCTGCTTGTTTTTTCCAACAAACAAGATTTACCCAGTGCAAAGAATGCAGCTGAAATTACTGACAAGTTTGGTCTTCATTCTCTCCGTCAGCGCCATTGGTAAGTCTAGATTCAGTTATAAGGGATTTTCCCTCAATTTTGTTTAACTCAATGATACGAGTATAAATGGAAAACTAGTTTAATTAGGAATTATTCTCTTACGAAGAATTTTCCTATAAAAATGTGTTTTAATTCTAGTAATATTTTATTTATTTTCCATAATAGTTATATAATTAGATTTATTAGTTCCAGATTAATTTTAGGATTGTGATTTTATTTGAGGTTATATATATAAGCCCCAGCCTTTTAATTTGGGGAGAGATTTATTATAAAGAAAAAGGAGGTTTTCCGGAATAATTGACAGTTGTTCAATTTCAACATTCAATTGAGTCGCCCATGACAGGTGTTCGTGGTTTCTAGTTAATTGGCTAACAGTTGTTCAAGCGATTTTCATATCCCAAAAGCAATTTATAAATATTCCGCTGCAAGAACGTGAATTACCGAGAAAATACGCATCACCCAACAAGACATTTCTTTTTATATGATATGAGCAATTGACTGTTGAATAACCGAAACATGTCTTAAGAATGATCGCATATAGTTTAAGTTTGTGACTGAATTAAGCATGTATGTGTGTATGTGTTCAAAAATCTTTTGTTTAACCCCGTAAGACGTCTCTCTATATGATATATGCAATTCACTGCCGAGTCACCAACACATGGTCATAAGAATGATTGTATAGTTTTAGGTTGTGATTGAATTAAGCATGTATATGTGTGTGTTTTTCTAGAATCTTTTGACACGGCCCTTGTTGAGGTGTATATGCTAATCCTAATGGTTCATGTATCAGGTATATCTAGAGCACGTGTGCAACATCTGGTGAGGGTCTCTGTGAAGGTCTGGATTGGCTCTCAAGCAACATTGCTAGTAAGGCAAAACTTCTAAAATATTCATCGGTCTCAATTTTTATAAGACTTGTGGTCATCATTTCTTCTATTTTTTCAGTTCTTTATGCTAACATACAGTTTGGAATTGTTTGTGCAGGCTTGAAGTTGCTTGGTCAATGTTCCGGTTTTCCTTTTTTTGTGATTCGTGAAAGATGTTCAAGTAAGGCATCCATTCTAGTTTTAGTAAGATTATAGAGTAGACGGCGCTCTGAAAGATATGGCGATTGTGATGAAGCAGCAGAAGCGGGCAGAAGAAGCCATCAAAGCTATCAGTTCGTTGAGAAGCAGGTGCTTCGATCAGGCTCAAGAGGCTCTTGAAAACATTTTTCTAGATCTCCACCCTGCTCCTAAATTTGGATTTTCCAATTTAAATCGGAAAATCTAGTTTTTTTAATCAAATCTTCTTGTAGTTCCGATATCGGAACTATCTTCAGCTTGGCATGTTACGGTATAGGAACCAATTAATTAGAGTGATCATTAAATTATAATTCCGCCACAGGAACATAAATTTGGTGAAATGAATTTAAGATTTCCGATATCGGAACATGTAAAATATACGGCGGTTTTGCAGAACCGTCGTGGCAGACAATCGCGTATACGGCGTGACCACCCACGGCGGTCGGTAGCGCCATGGTAGAGGTGTCAGTAGCGCCGTGAAAGGTGTGTTTCTCCACTAGTGTATTTCGGGTATCAGGCCAGGTAGGTCGGGTCGGGTAATTTTAAACACCCCTAATTGAACGGCTGTTACACATGGTCAAAATATATTGAAGAAATTTAAATATGCCAAAATTAAAGGTTGCACATTTAGTTTATGGAAGACTTTCCATTTTTAATTGTGGAATAAGATTTTCCAGTTTATGAAAGACTTTCCTGTTTAATCAAAACACATTACAGACTGAATCTTCATACAGAAATGTCAAAAGTAATATAATTGATATCTTTCATTATCAATTTTATTCCTTTTTTTGATAAATTAATTTAATCAATTTAATAAAGTACATTTTATTTTAGTTATACTGTTCTTATTCGGTTTAATGATTTTGGAAATTCAGATATTTTACATGGTAATTTTCGTTTTAGGTATAGAATGAAATTTTGTAATTCAGACGTGAACTTATTGGCAGAAATTTACCATTTCATCACCATATAATTTGGGTAAAATTAAAAAAAATTACGTATTATTATTAGTTCGCAATAAAATTGTTGATTAAGAACGCCGTGCGTGCACGACGCAACCAACCTAGTTTAAATAACTAGGCTAACCGGACCGCGCGTTGCGCTGTTTTACGATGCATGTCAATTCAAAGTAAGTATTTGACACATTAGCATTGTAAATACTATATATGTAAAATGGATAATGTTTCTAATATAGAAATTTTAAAATAAATATAATTGAAAAGAAGTAAATCACAATAATTGAAAATTTTTGACTTCAGATCCCTACTTTTGGTCTCTTGTTTGCTTTAGATTGTTCTTCTGTGTATTCTTGAACCTCCGGGATCTTTGTGATTTTATTTGTTCGCAGCTGTATTATTGGAACCTCGTACTCATCATTTTGAGGTAAGGGTTCCATTGTATTGACCTCTTGTAAATACCCCCACCAAGTATCGTGTATGGAGTTCTGCATTTTTTTGTTTTGGTGCTTGAAGAAACACAATGTACTCTTTAGTGTCAACAACGTTGTTTCTGTCTTCTAGAAACTCCTGTTTTTACAATGTAAATTAGTATAAGACTCTATCAAAATAAAGTAAGGATCTTAAGTAAATTGGTTTGGTGAATACTAGTGTTACTACGTCCATTGTGATCTCTGAATTTAAACCAAGTACATTTTCAGCTTGTGAACCCAGAAAGGTAGCTTGTATAGTTCCATTATCGTCAGTTAAATTTGCATGGAATATGCACCTGAATATTTTGGAAGTCATTTTTGATAAGTCCATGGTTCGTATTCGGACCTCATTCATACTCGGACCAGGGCCCGAGAAGGGTTTTGGGCTCGAGATACGCGGAGGGTGGATCCGCAGGTCCATTAATCCTAATCCTAATCCTTATAAGGAATGCATATATTATGAATGTTCTACGAAGAATATACATCTTCTCAAAGATGGTAATACAACTATCCTAAACATGGTAACACAACCATGTCCGAAATACACTTCTATTATACATTGTAATACAACCTCTATTCCCATAAGAGTTGTATTCATACCATATATACATATCTTGGTGATCTACGAATTGTAGCCATATAATACCCTAAAGGTTTGGTATACCTCTAATCTAATCTCATACTTTATACTTTACGCCTTAAGCAAATATACTGATTTGAGCGTCAGAGTGTCTATCCCCGGGACACCTGGGGCCTTTATCTTGCAGATCAGTTCGAGAGCCTGGTTCGTCATCGAAGTGTTGGTGTCCAGCATACATCAATTTGGCACGTTCGGTGGGACATGTCACACTCATTGACGACGTCGCCGAACCTTGTCTCTGATCTGGTCTAGTGCACCTGAAGAAGCAACTTCCCCGACAACATGTCTGAAGTCGAGCAACCCAGACGTAGCGCCCGAGTGCGAGGGAAAAATCCAGAAGCAGAGCTACCCCCCTAAGGACGAGGACGAGGACGCGGTCGACCCGGAGGATCTCGCACACGCTCCACCTCTGAACCGCCGTCAGGCTCTACCGTGGGGGTAGGAAACTCCAACGTTCCAAACTCCTTCGGTCCAAATCCTGTCGTATCCGGGGCACCCCCCTCCGGTCCAAATCCTGTTGCGTCCGGAATGCCACCTTCTGGATCAAATCCTGTTGTGCCAGGAGCACCACCTTCTGGAGCGAATCCTGTTGCATCCAGAATGCCACCTTCTAGACCAAATCCTGTTGGATCTGAAGCACCGAACTCAGGACGCAGAGTCTCGATCCAGACAGACATGAGCTACAGCCAACGCGTCAACAACTCAGAAGGCCTTGACCAAGAGAATAGGTTTGGATATGACGAACCTGATTCGATCTTTACCTCAGAAGAACAAGCACTAAGAGATCAACAAATCCTCACGAAAAAACAACAAGAGGAGGAAAGACAAAGACGTCTTAGGGAAACCTTGGGTCGGACTGTAGGACATAACCCGCCAGGTTCCGGGTCATCTTATATCAACCTTGACTCAGAAACTCCTCCAGAAACGATCCCTGAAGGTGTCCGAACGTTGATGAGGAACTTACAGGCCCAATATCCTGATTTCGTCGCATCTTTGATAAACTCAAGTCAACAACTCAGTGCACAGATGCATGAAGCCCCCAACCTAGTATCTGTCTCAGGAGCTCAAACTACACCACCAGTTGATTTTACTCAAGAGCGGAGACTGCTCAATAATTTATCCAAGGATCTGCCATCTTATAATGCTCAGAGCAGTCTGCCACCACCTCCTAATGTATCTAATTATCAGGGCAAAGGCACGGGATTAAGTAGGGAGGAGGTGCGAAGGATGCGTATCATCAACATTGAAGAAGAGCTCAGACGAGAGAAGAGGCAACGAACTCGAAGCGAATGGCAAAATAGCGCCGATCGGCCCTACACTCAAGATGGAGCCTACCCTACCCGAGGTAAATACGAAGTTGACCAAGAAATCACACGTATCCTCGGACCAAGAGGACAAGCTGCTCGTTCTCCTTTCTCGCGGCATATAGTGAATCTCCCCTTCGATAACCACAAGAAGGTCCCAGAGCATTTACCCACATACGATGGCACCAGTGATCCTAGAGAATTTCTCTCGGTCTTCTTTAAGACCTTAGAAACCAGGAACTTCCATGAATTGGAAATATGCAAGATCATCCCCAGTTACCTCTGAGGGAAAGCACAGACATGGTTTACCCAGACGAAACCAGAAAGTTTAATTGATTACTGGGATTTCGCCGAATTTCTTCTCCACGCTTTCTTCCAGAAGAAGAAGTTCACCAAGTCCCTCGGAGATCTGGGGTATGTGGCCCGCCTCGAAGGAGAGACTGTGATAGAACACTATCATAGATACATGGATCTAGCACTGAATGCTATGATCGAGATGAACGCCTCCTGATAAATATGTACCGGATGAGCGTGGATGATGACATTCTAAGGATGAAGCTGGCAACAAAAAATCTAACAACCATCCAACACCTCCAGGCCATCATGGAAAAGTACTCCAGCAAATCAAATGTCGTGACGGGCAAAAAGCCCCCAGAATTCCTTATGGACAGAAAATAATCCAGGGCGAAGATACCGAAGGTCGAGAAGACTGATAATGCTCCAAAGCCTACCTTCGAGTCATACACTCCTCTGGCGAGATCTCGGGCTGAAATTCTATCCATTCACAGGCACCTTTTGAAGGATCCGCCCGCCATGAAGGAATCAGCCGAGCGCCAAAGGTCACCAAAGTTCTGTCAATATCACCGAGATCGGGGGCATGACACCGAGGAGTGTTATCAACTCAAGAACGAAATCGAGAAGTTGATTTGCTAGGGAATTGTGCAACAAATTGCACCATCAACAACCAGCGATAATCAGGGAACCCAGAGAAGGTATGGGGGAAAGCCCTGGCAGAAGAAGAAGGATGGCTACCGCAATAATAACAACAACAACCAGGGCGGCGGAGGCAACAACCCTTAAGATCCTCCTCCACCACCGCCAAATGGAGCCAACCGAGTCATCAACAGCATCAATGGCTACACAGGAGAAGCAATTTCCTTGACCAAGCTGAAGGATATTGTACGAGCTATACCCCACGTTGAGCCAGTCAACAAGAGGCTCCGCCCCGAGGAAACCATTACCTTCTCGGATGCGGACGCCGAGCCAAATCAGATGCCTCACTCGGATCCTCTCATCATCTCAACAACTGTACAAGATACTCTGGTAAAAAGAGTCTTCATAGATGATGGGAGTGGGGTAGAAGTAATGTTCCAAGACTGCTTCTAGAAGTTAGGATTTACCAAAGATGATCTCAAACCTATGGGTCCGATCTCGGGGTTCACAGGAAATCCAGTAATACCTATCGGGGAAATCACACTCCCCGTCACAGTAGCAGAAGGAGCCAAGAGCCTAACCTTATACTGGAAATTTGTGGTAGTAGACACAGTCACACCCTTCAACATTATCCTTGGCAGACCTTGGATGTGCCAAGCTAAAGCTATATGGTCTCCTTACCACCTGATGCTGAAGTTTCCAACACCACAAGGATTAGCTTCAATCAAAGGAGACCAAGGAGTGGCGCGCTCTTGCATGATCACGGCCATCCGTGATGCCAGAAAAGTGAGCAACATCTCGGCCGTTAACACTATTCTAGGAGATCTGGTCCCCGATCCTGATCTCGAACAACCCATGGTGTTCCATTTTGAGGAAGAGGCCTACAAAGAGATGACTACACTATGGCATAAACGCCGCCACCAAGCCTTCCAAGTGGGGGAACTGGTAATGCCAGTTGGCCCGTGGTGCACCAACAATTTAGTAGAGCGCTGGAGCCGAGAACCAAAGGACCATACAAAATCTCTACAGCACAATCCGGTGGATTCTACCTCTTGCAAACACGCGAATGAGAGCACTTAGACCCTGTCATTATGGCACCCTTCCTACGCGGGTACCTCGGAGCTAAAACCAAGTAGACCTTCTCCATATAAGGAGAAACTACTTTAATAAGGCCTACGGGCCAAGCTCTTTTTCTTTTCATCTTTTTACATTTTTATACCCGAGCACCCAAACTCGGGGTTGTCTTTTATAATTTTACCGAACTCTCAAGCTCGAAGAATGCAATTTCTTTTCGATATATATCTTCTATTTTATTTTTAAGCAGTCCATACTCTCTAAATACAAAGAGAAATTATGCCTCACAAAGCATAAGTAAAGACTGCTGCCTAAAGATCTATACGCTTATAAGTGTATGATTGATGCTTATCTAATATGAGCTGTTTAGACTACGTGTCTGAACTACAATCATCTTAGGCCAAAATAAAATAATATACTTACAAAAAGTATATGGTCAAAGACCAACATGATACGGGTCATGCAAACTCACAAAGTTTGGAATACGACTCTCCATGTGATACTCCTATTAAGGTACGCATCATATTTACTAAGGCTATTCATAAGCCTAAAGAGTCAATCTTCTCAAGGATTGCAATATAAAGACCTTTATAAAGGCAAAATCAAAAAGTGTTATTACACTACGAAGCTTCTTAAACCTGGTGAAGGTCTTTAAATACAGGGGTACGACCCCGACCGCGAGAAGAAGTAGAGGCACGACCTCGAACACTCTGGAGGCCACGGCCCCAATTACTTTCTTCTGCTATCCTCATCAACTGAGAGGACGTAGGGGATCCACTTCTATTTTCTATAATCACAGGTCGAGCAGGAGAGTCAGTAGAGCCACAAGCTCTAGGAGTAGGTGTCCCCTCTCTGCCCCTTCCACATGGGATCCCTCGAGATACACCCCTTGGGACATGAGGCCTTATTAAAGGTCCTGAATATGGGACACCAGAAGGTCCACCTATCTCCCTCCTTGAAGATCCTGAAGGTATGACAAACACACCTTGAGCTTCTAGTTCCTTTATTTGGAACCTGCAAGCGTTCAGCTCGGCCTGGCACATCCTCAATTCATCAATCCTGGAGGCAATCTTGTGATTCACAGTGATATTCTCATCTCGGAGATTAGAAATAAGAAGATCCTTCTCATGACTTTCACCCTTGACCTTCATTAAGTCACTCTTGACTTTCCTCCATTCTTGGTCATGCTCCTTATTGGTGGCAACGACCTTGTTGTGAGCATCTTCTAGATCTTTATATCTCTTCTGAAGATCACTCAACTCCTGATTCAGTTCAGCTCTTCGCTTCAAAGCCTCTTTGAGCCCACCGCGAAGACTCTCACATTCCTCCCGCACGATGCTGAAACAGCCCTTGGAGTCATCCAGATCTTCCTCCAGTTCCATGCTCTTCTGAAGGACAGCTTCATACTTGACCTGCATATCAGCACAAGCGGCAGAGCAACACTGGACATAAAGGAAGATAAAGACCAATTAATTCCAAAGGCAAAACACATGTTCAGAATACATGAAACGCCAAAATCTGGCGAAAAGAGAAAAATCTTGAAGTAAAAGACAAGGCTCAAAGGAGTTACAGTCTTCTCCTGCCCATCAGAAGTCTTCGGGTCCTCAAGTGAAGTTTCAGTAGCCGGCTTCTCCACCAGGAATGTCAGCTCAGGATACAAACTTGACAGTCTGTCCTGGAACTCCTCCATAGTTAAAGCCTTCTTTAAAGATTCCAGACTAGACAGTAAACTGGTCTCAAATCCCCCAATCTGGCTAAACTTCGCCCGAAACTCCTTCAAATTCTCCGGTACTTCAGGCCAAGTGTAGGCAGGGGCAAGACATCCTTGAATCTCTTCATTGAGAAACCCCTTCAGAGGAATCCACATCTTCGAGAGCTCAGATTTATGGTAGAATTCACCATACTCTTGGCGATGAGCCTCCATCTTTGGACAGTTGAGGCAGAAGTCTATTATCAACCGAACTAGCCGCCTCTAGCTAACAGGATCAGCATACCAGCCTCTCTCCGCTTCCACCAAAGCCATGTTCCTTTTCAGTTCTAAGAAGGAACCATCAGACAGCCATTTTGCCTTCTTCAAGGCTTGATTCTCTTCTTCTAAGGCCTTTATTTTGGCCTTATCCTGAGCCATCTCATTCTGGAGGTGCTTCAGCATATCTGAAGGTTCCTTAGACCTCTTGGACATCTCTTCCTTCACCAGCTCGAGCTCGGACGCCTGCCCTTGGGAACGGTTGTACAGTGTCCGAATAGAGTTGTACATGTACTTCATCTGGCTCACAGACTGTAAAAGAAGATAAAGAGAGTTAGCTAACTACACAGCTAATCCTATTGAGAGCTAAGCCGAATTATACCTGGCTATCTCAAGATTTCTGGTACCACCTCGACAAGAACCTCGGAAGGAGGTGGTGACACATATTTCTCGAACTCTTCCAATGGTCCGAGTTCGAGCCTTGGCTTCTTCGGAGACTTATCCGCAGAGCTCCCTGAAGACTCGAGATCCCTCTTCTTCTCATTACTGTTCGATGGCCCCCTTGATTCAGCTATCTGAGCCAACAAACTTGCTGCCTTGTTCATCCTAGAAGCACCCACTGCATATAAAAGGGAGGAAGTCAGCATAAGAAGTAATTGGCACATTGTGGACGAGAATAAAATAAACAAGAAGAAATACCCTTTTGCAATGCATCCGACTCTACTACAGGAGTTATCATCATGACCTCATCGACATTTTCAGTCATGGTTGGGAGAACACTAGAAGTCCGAGACACCTCCTTTCTCGGACATCGAACTAAGGCTGAACCCTCATCCTCTTTCTCATCTGATTGATCTAAAGCCACAGGAACAAATAGGCAATCTGCCTCCTCAATCACCTTATGCTGGGATTGAGTCTTCTTAGGCCCTTGAACCAGCCTTTTGAATCGACGCCCACGTCGAACATCTTTCATCAGACCCGAGATCTCCTTTTCTACATCTTTCTCGGATACCTCATCTCGAGCAGTTCTTTCTTCTAATGCCCTATAGGCTTGCAACGCCTTAGCTGCACCAACTGGGTCCTGCTCCATAGACAGAAGGGTTTCATACCAATCCATCTCAACACCTTCTGGCTGATCAAAATGTGTCAACTTCAAGAAGCTGCAATTTTGAAGAGTACGACCGGATAGTTGATTCAACCAATCATACGTTTCTATAGGCCATTGCCAACCCATTTGATGATCTCCAGATACAAACTTACCCTCTCTAAGTTTGATCCAATCATTCACCAACTTCCCCGCTATATTCAGCAGTTTGCGAGACGACTCCACTTCATGCCAGATCTCATTTTGGACCTCTTCATTCCAATCAGGAACTTCATACTTGGTTCAATCGAAGGTTAGTTTTACCTCATCCCACTTCCCGCAGTTCACAGGAAGCACAAAAAGCTTACCTAAAGTGGTATCCTGAGAGGTCAAGGTCACATTTTGTTTAACAACGGAAACCTTATAAATGGTCCGCAACAAGGAGAGACTGGGACGGTAACCTTTACGAGCACACCAAGTTATTAAGGCCATAATGATTAATGTCAGGGAGCTGGGCCGAGAGCCCACTCCCTCTTTATTGGGCTCCAGCCCAAATGGAAACCCTAAGGAGGCTCCTCCTCATGAGACTATAAAAGACAAGGAAGGGTAATGAGAAAAAGGCTCTCTTCTCTTTCTCTCTCTCTGGGATCTGGATTCTCCCTCTTTTCTCCTCACATATCCATCTCTGCCTCCTAAAGCCATCAAAGCTTACTTAGGCATCGGAGCGGGCACGGGCAATAGCCCTCCCGCCCTGAGTGATGTCATGTTATGGATTTGCAGGTACCCAGATGATTTGCTCACCGGAGAGGGACTACCCCTGGACGGGATCATGGCCCGTCCGTCGGCTTGACAGTCGGCCCTGTCCGTCGGCTCATCAGTCGGCTCGTCTGTCGGCTCGTCAGTCCGCCCGTCAGTCTGATGGACAGGTGTCCAGATGCTTTGCTCACCGGAGAGGGACTGTTCCCGATGGGATCTCGACCTGTTCACCCGTTAGTCCGGCCGTCAGCCTGCCCGTCGGTCTGACGCACAGGACCCAGACCTTTCCCGGCACTGTCTGCTATTCAGGGAAATTTGGGGCTGTAACATTGGCGCCGTCTGTGGGGATTAAACGTTTAGTCGCCCACGCAGTTCATGGATGCTTCCGAATCATCCTCCATGGAGCTAAATCATACGCTCAAGGTTAGTTTCTTGTGAAAAGGGGAATATCTCCACCAAAGATACCACCTTTAGAGCTCAGATCTGTAAAAGTCAACCAGCAAAAAGCTAGCACAGATTAATTCCATTCATTTTAGCCCAAAAAGTGAATGTTTTCGACAAAGATCCGACCTTTATGGCTTAGATCCCAGATCTGTGTTAAATAGCTATGAAGACATCATAAACCAGTCATAAACTTTCGTTCTTGATTGTTAGAAAAACTATTCATGCTCTTCTTTTCCGCAACGGAAGAAGCCATACCCATATATGTGCAAACACCATCCTAAATATCTCTTTACACATTTCCTTTTTGGGGGAAGAGTGTACCATAACTTAGCACATGTGCACAAATGGTACGATCTAAAAAATACGATGTTTCTGCAAAATTAACCTGTCGAGTGACAAGTAGAGTCATCTGGTTGCCTTGACGGTTGCCTCCGACGGTCACCTCAACGGTTGCCCCGACGTGTGGACGATCCCGCAGCGCAGGCCGCAAACGTTGAACATGCTCTATGACAATGTGTAAGGATGCTTCAGACGGTACTCACTTTAATTGCGCATAATATTGCCTTGCTCGATTGTATTTGTCATTCATGCATCTGGAGAATCTGCTCGAGGCATCGGGTGATTCGCCAGTCGAATGACCTGCCCGACGGATCTCTGGGTGAGACTTGGGGCCAAGAGCGAGGGCAAAACAAGATAAAGGGGCCAATAGTTGCTCCAATGGTCGCTTCAACGGTTTCCTCGATGGTTGCCTCTGACGATTGCATCAACGATCACCTCGACGGTTGCCCGACAAGATAGAGAGGCCGATAGTTCCTTCAACGGTTGCTCCCAACGGTTGCCCCGACAGTTGCTCCAACTGTCGCTTCAACGGTTGCCTCGATGGTTACCTCTGACAATTGCATCGACGGTCACCTCGACGGTTGCCCGACAAGATAGAGAGGTCGATAGTTTCTTCAACGGCTACTCTCAACGGTTGCCCCGACAGTTGCTCCAACGGTCGCTTCAATGGGTGCCTCGACGGTTGCCTCAGACGATTGCATCGACGGTCACCTCGACGGTTGCTCGACAAGATAGAGAGGCCGATAGTTCCTCCAACGGTTGCTTCCAACGGTTTCCCCGCCAGTCGCTCCAACGGTCGTCCCGAGAGTAGCTCCCTGACAGTTGCTCCAATGCTTGTTGAAGGTAGGAGAGCTTGCCCTCCGGAAGAATGAGGCCAGCCGAGCAGAAGGGACGAAGGAACTGGACGTCGCGTAGGAGGGTCCATACCAAGTGGCAGAAGCGCTTGGCAATGGAGCTTACAAACTCCACAACATGGCGGGGGAGCCCGTTCCCCAGACGTGGAACATGAGCAACCTCAGGAAGTTCTATGGATGACCAGGTATCGGCCTGGATATTTATGTGTTTTCTTTTGTGGCAAGTAATATAAAGCAGGTCTTGGCGGTACTTATGTTTAGTTACCCACGCTTGCTTGTCGACATAACTGAGCTCGCTGTCCTTGAACCTTATGAGGACACAGCCACCTCAGTCATTTTCAAGATTCACATTGACTGACGAGCTCGACGGTGGACCAGACGGTAAGCTCAACGGGTCGTCGAGACAGCGCTCAGTCAATTTCGTTTGCTTGCCGACATAAACGAGCTCGTTGCCCCCTAACTGTCCGGGGACACAGCCGATTCAGTCGCTTCAACGCCCATTACAACGGTGAGCCCGGCGATGGACCCGACGGTAAGCTCGACGGGTCGTTAGGGAAATACTTATTCAATTTCGCTTGCTTGACGACATAACTGAGCTCGTTGTCCTCGAACCTTATGAGGACACAGCCACCTCAGTCGTTTTCAAGATTCACATTGATTGACGAGCTTGACGGTGGACCAGACGGTAAGCTCAACAGGTCGTCGAGACAGCGCTCAGTCAATTTCGTTTGCTTGCCGACATAAACGAGCTCGTTGCCCCCGAACTGTCCGGGGACGCAGCCGATTCAGTCGCTTCAATACCCATTACGACGGTGAGCCCGACGATGGACCCGACGGTAAGCTCGACGGGTTGTTAGGGCAATACTTAGTCGATTTCGTCTACTTGCTGACATAAACGAGCTCGTTGCCCCCGAACTGTCCGAGGACGCAGCCGATTCAGTCGCTTCAACGCCCATTACGACGGTGAGCCCGACGATGGACCCGACGGTCAGCTCGAGCGGGTCGTCAGGATGACACTCAGTCGACGTGATCAAGCTCGTCGCCCCCGATTTGTCCGGGGACGCAGCCGATTCAATCGCTTCAACACCCAATACGACAGTGAGCCCGACGATGGACCCGACGGTCAGCTCGAGCGGGTCGTTAGGATGACACTCAGTCGACGTGATCGGGCTCGTTGCCCCCGAACTGTCCGGGGACGCAGCCGATTCAGTCGCTTCAACGCCCATTACGATGGTGAGCCCGACGATGGACCCGATGGTCAGCTCGAGTGGGTCTTCAGGATGATACTCAGTTGACATGATCGAGCTCGTTGCCCCCGAACTGTCCGGGGACGCAGCCAATTCAGTCGCTTCAACGCCCACTACGACGGTGAGCTCAATGACAGACCCGACGGTCAGCTCGAGCGGGTCATCAGGATGACACTCAGTCGACGTGATCGAGCTCGGTGCCCCCAAACTATCTGGGGACGCAGCTGACTCAGCTGTCCAGACAACCATCCCGACGGCGCAATTGACGGCGGACCCGACGGTAAGCTCGATGGATCGACAGGATGGCCCTTAGTCGATTTCATTTTCTTTCCGACGCAGTTGAGCTCGTTACCCCCAAACTATCCTGAGTAGACCGACCGTGGAACGACCTGACGGTGAATCGACCGGATGCGATCGGGTATGAGCGAGATTCGGGTCCCCGCTTTCCAAACATATCTCGAGGTCTTGCGAACCCTTGATAATGAAAACACGCAATCCCAAGTAGACCGACCGTCGAATGACCTGATGGTCAATCGAATGGTTGCGATCGGGTCGAAGCGAGAGCGGGGTCCCTGCTTTCCAGACATGGTATCGGGAAGTTGGTCAAGCTAACCGTCAATTGGCTCGTTCAGCTGATGAACCCTATGCTCCGCCTAGGAGGCTGTCGAGTTGCGAATAAAAGGAATAGCTCGGCATACCGCGATGGTTGATTGGAAGTTCAAGATGAGCAGACCGGTCCAGACGGCTACCAAGAAGCCGACCAGTTCATCCGGACAGGTCAGCCATCCAGTAAATCATCAGATTGTGCACGAGTTTCCTTCAGGAGATGACACAACGACTTAGGCGAATTGTCAGGTCAGTGGGTCGCATCACCTCCGACAAGGACGACGATGACATTACCTACGCAGATCGCCTGATCATTGGTCACCATCGACGAGGAGGAGGCACGACGACTCAGTCATGCCACCAAAAATATGGGGCCATACCGTTCAAGCCAATGGTAGCATGACCCAGGTGAGACACCAGGATGAGTGGCTTGTCCGATGACGGTAGTACCACAACACCCACGTCGGGTGCCACGCACCTAGGCGAGCTACACCGAATGCGCGAAGTGGTTATGCGAAAGCCCCAAAGAGATAACGAGTTGCAGATAAGTTGGGATGGCTCAGCAAACTGTAGTATCTGCCCTGAATTTTAAGCCGGCCACACTGGTTAGGATGGTTACCAAGCTGAAAACCAATCCGCGCCTTCGGTCCCGCCATCTGATTTACCGTCGGTTCGGCAATCCGATTGACCATCGGTCCCGCCATCCGGTCAACCATCCGGTCCAGGGACTTTTCGGATCAGCGACTAGAATGCCATCTAAAGCCGCCATGTGTTTGGGCCCAGTACCATGCTCCCTGGTGAGTTGCGGGGTTTGATCTGATCATGGACACCAAAGACAGAGTTTCTCGTGCAAAGTAAAACCTTGACCCGCCTCGGGGGTTGACCTCGCAAATGAACCAATCAACAGCCAGTCCTGCGAACCTATCCCCTCCAGTATCATGACTAGCCAAGAGCTGCCAAGGGCACCCAAGGTTATCAACCCGTATCAACCCCTCCGTCGAGTTATTCCAGATTGTGGACCAGCCCCAGCCGTTTTAAGCGGATATCGCCATGAGTGGGAATTCACATTCAGACACCTAGAGTGCAAGAGAGACCCTGTTGTGATCTTGTCCATGGGCGCGACTATGAGTTGCTGGATGTATGCCAGAACGGTTGGTTTGCCAGCTCACTCGTCAGTTCATGCGATCGCATAGCCAATCAATCTTCAATTTGCTGAGGAAGCCGTTGCGAAAGAAAGAAGTTTACATGTGAGCGCCTAAAGTGCAGCGTCGCGGTTGATGTGAGAATGAAATAACACAGAGGAGTTGAGGTCAGATGTCCGATTCTATATCTATCTCATCGGTGAACTAGTTAATGTGGATGGTAAGCTTACTGTCTACCCGACCGTTGAGCCAACGGCTGAATTGATGGTCGACCTGACAGTCGACTTCGTCAGGATACTGAAGAATGAGCTAGTTGTCCTTGATTCATATAAGGGCACAACCGCTTCAGAGAAAAGGGACATTCATGCCCTACCCGTCGTGGCTAAGCTAACAGGGCACCGACCTGTAGCCGCCAAACACGCCCAAGGGTCTCATGAGCTTGTGCATGCAACAAGTACGATGATGGACGTCGTGATCAATTGAATTATCAATTGATTCGATGAGCAATCAGACGACTCAACAGATGAATCAATAGGTGGGAGAATGGCATGCACAAGTCAGAAGAAAATGAAGGTAATAACCAGATAAATGGGCGGATATCGGGACCGCTCTAGTTACCCGCGGCTGTCTCCTCATCTACCTTGGTAGGCACAACCCCGACGTCGACAAGGTCATTCAGCATGTCCTCCTCTCTCGGCGACTGCTGCGGCGCCGGGCGACTGATCGGACGGGTGAGTGGTTGAGGCAGCAGGCTCCATGGATGGATCTCGATTTTGCTCGACTCGACGAAATGGCTCCCGATGACCTACCATAGTCCGAAGCGTGAGACATCATCACGACTTCGAACTAGGGGGGACTTGTCAGGGAGCTGGGCTGAGAGCCCACTCCCTCTTTATTGGGCTCCAGCCCAAATGGAAACCCTAAGGAGGCTCCTCCTCATGAAACTATAAAAGACAAGGAAGGGTAACAAGAAAAAGGCTCTCTTCTCTTTCTCTCTCTCTGGGATCTTGATTCTCCCTCTTTTCTCCTCACATATCCATCTCTGCCTCCTAAAGCCATCAAAGCTTACTTAGGCATCGGAGCCGGCACAGGCAATAGCCCTCCCGCCCTGAGTGATGTCATGTTATGGATTTGCAGGTACCCAGATGATTTGCTCACCGGAGAGGGACTACCCCTGGACGGGATCATGGCCCGTCCGTCGGCTTGACAGTCGGCCCTGTCCATCGGCTCATCAGTCGGCTCGTCAGTCCGCCCGTCAGTCTGATGGACAGGTGTCCAGATGCTTTGCTCACCGGAGAGGGACTGTTCCCGATGGGATCTCGACCTGTTCACCCGTTAGTCCGGCCGTCAGCCTGCCCGTCGGTCTGACGCACAGGACCCAGACCTTTCCCGACACTGTCTGCTATTCAGGGAAATTTGGGGCTGTAACAATTAATATCACATTGGCATGTAACTGCCCTGGATGCACCCTATAATGCTGAAGAAAATCACCCAACAGTGGGGGAAAAGGGAAGGCTAACCCATGCTGCAGAAATCTCCCATACATGACCCCTCGGGTCGGAGTTACTAATTCAGCTGCAGACTTGTCTTCTCCAAAGTACATGAGGTCAGTATCAGACGGAATTGAGAAGGGACAACCTTCTGCGAAGATAGCAGCATCAGCGCGTACTTTATCCTCCTTCTGCGACTTTCTACTACTACCTTCGCCATCCATAGATACTATACCTCCGGATGCATGCACTATCATGGGGCTATTCATCTCTATCTGAGCCCTCCTGGCCATAGCACTCAACCTCTTCTCTTCCTCAGAGGCTTTCTTCTTCAAAACTACATGTTTTTTCCCACTTGCTACCTCAGTCCTATGGAGTTCAAGGGAGCTACTCTCCTCAGCCTGAGCTTCTACATACTCTCCCTCATCATGATGGGGGAAGGAAATTGTTCTACTACTATTACTCATGATTACAGAGAGTATGGGGGAAAATACACACAGAGATAAAAGGAAAAAACAGACACAAGAAAATGTGCAGAGAAAGAAGATGGCACTTACTGATGATGGAAGCAGAAATTTGGGGCTTCAGAAATTGATGAAGTACTGATGCGTTTTCTGAACTTGGAAAGAAGAAATTTTCGAATAAAGAAGACAATGGGAATGATTTGGGAAATTTAATCCAAACCCAGACAACATTAAAGATGAGCAATTACCTCGATTCTGTTTCCAATGCAAGTAATTGGAAGAGACGGGGGACAGACCGTCTCTTCTTGCTAATGAAGACACGCCACGTGTACCTACCATCTGGATTTCAAAGAAAGCTAATCTCAGCCGTTCATATATTTGATGGAATACGAAAGAACTTGAAGCTAGATATTCAGAAGGGTAAGCCCGAAAGGACAGTCCTAGAAGGACACCCCGAGCTTAACACCCCGAGTTATTCTCCCTTGAGTTATTGGTCCTCCCTCGAGAAGCAAGCCTCTCCTTCAACCTTCGAGATGTAGTACTCTATATTTTGAAGATCTACCTTGGGGCTACTGATAAGTCCATGGTTCATATTCGGACCTCATTTATACTCGGACCAGGGCCCGAGAAGGGTTGTGGGCTCGAGATACGCGGAGGGTGGATCCACAGGTCCATTAATCCTAATCCTTACAAGGAATGCGTATATTATGAATGTTCTACGAAGAATATACATCTTCTCAAAGATGGTAATACAGCTATCCTAAACATGGTAACACAACCATGTCCGAAATACACTTCTATTATACATGGTAATACAACCTCTATTCCCATAAGAGTTGTATTCATACCATAAATACATATCTTGGTGATCTACGGATTGTAGCCATATAAATACCCTAAAGGTTTGGTAGACCTCTCATCTAATCTCATACTTTATACTTTACGCCTTAAGCAAATATACTGACTTGAGCGTCGGAGTGTCTATCCCCGGGACACCCGGGGCCTTTGTCTTGCAGATTAGTTCGAGAGCCTGGTTCGTCGTAGAAGTGTTGGTGTCCGGCATACATCAATTATGAATTAAAGAAAAATAATATTTTTGAAAATGACGTATGAAAAACATGTATATTTGAAAAAACACACATTACCTAGGTGCTGCAATTTGTTGCTGTTTGCAATTGTTGCACTTGAATTCAAAGCCATAAGATGTAGTTGTTGATAATGTGCAGGATTCACATGCCATGTAAAAAGAAATTGTCGAATATCTTTGAAAGATATTTTGACCTTTGAAGCTGTATTTTCATCCTGTAAAGTGTTTATAATATTTTGTAAGTATAATATTTTTAGCCTACAGATTTGACTATATATATATATATATGATATTAGATACTTACCTCCTCTAATGTAGCTCGTGTAATATCTGATAAGTGTTTGTAGTCAATTTGTTTTTCGTCAGTTGTCATAATATGTGCTTCTTTGAATGTTTAATTGTCTTGAATTCCAGTTTGAATTTGCTCGATATTGGTCATAGCCCTGCATATTTGTTTTGTCAGTAAACGTATAATTTTAAAATAGCGATATATAGATCTAGTCAGTATACCAATTTCTCAATTCGTTTGGTTCTTTTCCATTGTCGTCCAACAAAAATGACGTGGATTTGTTTGTCATGATTTCTATTCCTGTTACATTTAAGATAAGATAGATATATTAGAAACTGATATGTGATAATGCAATAAGTAGAGATAAGTAGTATAACCCAAGTTTGTAAAATTACCATTGTAATATTTGACTTTGAGTCGCCTAGCAATTACAATTGGTAGATTGCTAACATTTTCATCCAAGTATGTAGCATCTTTTTTCAAATTCTCCCCAAATTGTTCGAACCTGTATGTTGAGATTGTAGAATTGATTATCATATATCAAAAACCAGCAATGAAATAAGCCAAATACTCGTGTATTTTTTTTTTTTGCCTTTTTTTTTTGGATTCCCAAACCAAAAGAATAGGTGCCTTAAAGCAGCAAGTTTGTACAACCTACATAGGCACAAGGACAAAAGGCCGTAGAAGCATAGTAATGCTTCTCAAAATTGATCTATAGGCCAATCTCTTTTTGCCTCAAGTCTATTAGTGAATTGTCAAGACAAAACACAAGGCGACCTAAGGATCAAGAAAAGAAAGGTATGATACAAAAACTTTACTGAAAATATAAATGTTGGTGACAGCAGAGTTGGGACCAAAGCAAGTTCCATTAGTAATAGTCCCATCTGTGTTGAGCTTTTTGCTATATCATCCTAGAGAATCTTGAGTGAAGCTTTTGGGAGAGCAGCTCTTCCAACCTGCATAGGAGAAATAAATCAGTTAGCAGTATCAGTTGAGAAAAGAGGAGATTCTTATTGTAGGAAATTCTGCAGCATCAAGCAGAATTTTGCTTTTAGCAATCGGAGGCAAGGAGTTCCAAGTATAGATCAGAGATATTTGATTAGAGTAACAAAATTTAGCAAGGTAATCAGATGGCTGATTGGCCTCCCTAAAAATGTGACTAAACTTAAAAGCATGTATCTCCTCTGAGATAAGGTTTAGAATTCCATAAAATCTCCAGTGCAATAAAGTGGGATTATGGATCATTTCAATTGCTTGCTTACAATCTGATTCAATTTCCACAAGGGAAAGGTGTAAGGATTTAGCAAAATTGCTCCCTGCTAAAATAACTTTGAGCTCAGCTTCTAAAGGTGAGAGAGCCTGACAGTAAATGCACTGGGCAAGAAGGAGATCCCCTTTACTGTCTCTAACAGTAAGTGCTAAGCCAGCCTGTCCAAACTTCCAGGCTGCATCTACACTAATCTTATATCCCACAATTGGTTTGGCCCAGTAAATAGGGGAGATATTAGGTTTAGGAGGGATATAAAGTGGAGGAATACATGTTTGTGTGTCCAGCTCTCTATCTACCTCATTTAAAATTGGTAATGGATTTTTGATGAGTGAGAAGTAGATAAGACTATGTAGTTCCTGTGCTAAGACAGTAGGGTTTGGAGGACAGTCCTCAAAAAGCATTTTATTTCTGGCTTTCCATAAGATCCAACAGACTAGAATAGGGGCAATATGGTTGAGTCTATTGTGCAATCTAGAAAGACCAGAAAAGGCCCAACAAGTAGCAAGTCTATCCCACAGATTTGTACATTTGAAAAAAACCGAACCACATATATGGTGCATCTGTCTCCACAGCAGTAGAGCAATATGATATTCATTATAAAAATGATGCAAAGAGTCGGAGCTATCACAAAGACAGCATTTGGATGCAAATTGGAAGCCAAACTGAGATAAAATATCATCAAATGGAACTAAACAGTTTAGCAACTTCCACATAAAAATAGAGATTTTTTTCTGAATAGATTCATTCCAAATCTTGGACAATACAGGGAGATTACCTGATAAAGGATTTAGCCTCTGGTAGGCAGATTTGATTGTAAATTTTCCCTGAGGTGTCAGCTTCCATATTAGCTTGTCTTGTCTTCCTGGATATATTTCAGATCCACTGATGGTGTGTCTATCACCACTTGAGGTAGGACTAGTGCCAAAAAAGGCAACAGAACATCTTTGTTTGCAACAAAATTCGCAACAGTGCACTGAATGTGCTCTAATTCTTGGGTTCATAGAAATCTATAAGTGGACCATGGTCAGTCCAGTTAGAACTCCAAAAATTGCACAAACCTTCACCATGAATCACTCTTGTATGTGCCTGTGCAAAACTATCAATTTTGCATATTCTTTTCCAGTTTTGTGATTTTCTGAATGAAGAAGGCTGAGAGGCTAGGAAGAGTGTCCATGGAGCTATTCCTAACTGGTACTTCCACCAGAGTTTACAAGAAAAGGCTTTTATGGTGGTAGAGAGATCTCTTATTCCCAGTCCATTATTTGACACTGGTTTGCAAATCGAGCTCCATTTTTTCCAGGCTTTTTTAGGGCCTGTTTCTGATGAGCCCCAAAAGAAAATGGCTAGCCTTCTTTGGATCTTTTTAACCATGTGTTTTGTAGGTTCCATAACTGCCCATATGTGTTGAGGCAAAGACTGAAGGCAAGATTGAATCAGAATCAATTTTCCTCCAGTAGAGAGCCATTTATTTTTCCAGTTAAGAGTCCTTCTATCAATTAATTCCACAATAGCTTGTGAGTGAATGTTTAAGGCTCTACCACTGAAGATTTGTACTCCCAAATATTTAAATGGCAGATTACCTTGTTTCATGCCCAATATGTTTTTTACCTGTCTAAGCTTGTTCTCAGTAGCCCTAGAACTCAGAAAGAAATCACTCTTTTCATAATTTATTTTCTGGCCAGTGGTTTCTTCAAATTTCACTAAAAAGGCTTTCAATCTAATCAAGTTGTTTCTGGAAGCACTGAGAAAAACTACAGTGTCATCAGCATAACTTAAATGGGAAATAGGGATGGCATTTCTGGGGAGACGGAAGTATTGCAATTTACCAGTATGGAAAATGTAAGAAAGGCTTCTGGTAAAAGCTTCACTGAAAATATTGAACAGGAAAGGAGACAGTGGGTCTCCCTGTTTGATCCCTCTAGTTGCTGGGAAATAGCCAACTGGTTTGCCATTTATTAAAATTGAGAACCAAGCATCAGACAGGTTTTTCATAATGCAATCAACAAATCTGTCACAAAAACCAAATTTAAGGAGAATTTTTTTAAGGAATTGCCAGCTAACTCTATCAAAGGCTTTCATTAGATCCAATTTTAAAATACAGTTTGGATCCCTGGCTTTCCTATTTATAAATCTAAACATTTCTTTTAAATAGATGACATTATCAGAAATGTCTCTATTTTGAAGAAAAGCAGACTGGTTTGAAGATATCAATTTAGGCATTAATGGTTTCAGTCTTTCCATTATGATTTTTGAAAAAAATTTGTTTGTAACATTAGAAAGACTGATAGGTCTATAATCACTAAAAGAGATAGGTATTTCTTTCTTAGGGATGATAGTGATCCGTACTGGAAATACCTCTATTAATGTGAGACCTAGTTAGAAAATCATTAGATGCCTCTAATAAATCTAAGCAAATTATGTTCCATGCCTTAATAAAAAATTGGGCAGTGTAGCCATCAGGCCCTGGACTGCTTGATTTATTAAGGCCAAAAACTATTCGCTTTAATTCAGGCAAAGAGACTGGCTTAATGAGTTCATCATTTTCTGCCTGTGAGATCAGTGAAGGTATCTGAGACAGAAAGTGTGTAGAAAAGAGATTCTGGTCAGGGTGTGGTGAGTCAGTTAGAAGATCTTGGTAAAAAGCTACAGCTTCAGACTCAATTTCCTCATTACCATTCAACCACTGTCCCTGTGAACTCTTAATTTTAGTGATTCTAAGTCTACCTCTTTTCTCCATAACAGTGTTATGAAAATATTTGGTATTCTCATCACCCTCTTTAAGCCATTTTACTTTTGCCTTATGTTTCCAGAAATTATTTTTCTCTTTTAAAGATTTGTTTAGAAGAGCCTTTGCCTGTTTGAGTTTAATTAGTTCATCAGTTGTGCTATTCAACTCAAAACTAATTTCCTGGATTCTTAAATTTTCCTTAGCTTTTATTACATTCTCATCTATATTACCAAAAATCTCCTTATTCCATTTTTTAAGGACAGACTTAAGGCTTTTAAGCTTGAGAAAGAATTTATACATTCCATTACCCTCTGAATGATCATTCCAATGAAGATTGATGACCTCCATGAAACTTTCTCTCTTGAACCAGGTATTTATGAACCTGAAGGGCTTTGACACTGAGGGAATATTGCTACCTATTCAAAGTGATAAAGGACAATGATCTGAGGTGTCCTTGTTGAGCACTTGGATAGAGGACTGTGGAAATTTTAAACTCCAATCATGAGTGCACAGTCCCCTATCCAATCTCTCAACAGTTAGCCTCTTTCCTTGTTCCTTAATTCTACCATTAGACCAGGTGTAAAAATTACCTACTGTATGTACAGGAAATAGAGACATGTTATCAATGAAAGCACTAAATTCCCTAATACTCTTTAGGCTAGTTTTAGCATGTCCTTTATATTCAGAAATGGAAGCCATGGCATTAAAATCACCTATAAACATTGCTTCAGGAGATGATATAGCCTTAAGATCAGACCACAGTTCTACTCTTTCTTTCCTAGTTCTTAATCCATACACAAAGAAAATCTCAGTAGATGATTCCAGTGTATGTATTGAGAGCTGTACTTGAATGAATTGATTATGGTCTAAAATTAAAGAAATATCAGCCTTACAGTTCCACATAAGCCATATATTACACAGACTTGAATGCATGCAATTTTGAAAGTGCAATTTGTTTTTGTAAGAATCACATTCTGAATTATCATGTTGTGGTTCAATTAGGCATAGTACATCAATTTTATGATTAAAAATTAGTCTAGATAGTCTAAGCATAGAAGTTTCCATGCCTCTAACATTCCAGACCAGTACATTTAAACCTAATGTTGTACTAATCATTTACGAGACTTAATGCTATTTGTGGCAGTTCTAGTCACTATCTTATTAACCTGAGCAAAAAAGGTTGGGACTTTGTTCAACTCAGAATCAGCAAGAGAGGTACTAGTAGTAGATGTCACAGCATCAGCATAAGATAGAGGGGTTACCTGTGGAGGAGAATTTAGAGGTTGGGATGGTTCCACATTTTTTCCAGCAGTTGTCAACTCCTCAGAGGTATCATCAGTACACATGTCATCCTCCATAATCAAAGGGAGAAATCTGTTGTTACCCTGTCTAGGCTGAGAATAGAAACTGACTTTGTTGGTATCAGGAATGGATAGCTTGGCTGAGTGTAGGTTCATGTCGTCCTTCGCATAATTTTTTGATTTTCTAGGAGTGCACCAAGGTTCCTCAGCTGAAATGACAGGGTTTTGAGGATTAGAGGAGGAGCTTGGCTCAGAAGGGATGTCAGTATGGATATCAGAGGCCTGGGGGTAATGGAGGGGATTGACTGAGCAGAAGGAGAAATCACTGCTGCTGTATCTGTAGGCTCTTCTGCTGTACTCTCATCAAACTCCAATGGTTTGGCACCACTGGTATGTTGGGAAATCTGTAGAGACTTATGTGAGAGGTTTGGAGTCTGTTCAGTGTCAGACAATACTACAATTGGAGAGTCATAGATCATTGGAGTGGTAAGGCAATTTGTGAGTTGGTGAGTGGTTGCAGAAGGGGTGGGGAGTGTATGGGGAGGTGATGGTAGAGAGAGAGGTACAAGTGATGGTGGTGTGGGATCAGGAACTGGAGTGTGGACAACTTCTTTCCCTTTGTTCAAGTCCATTTGTTTCTTCTGAACATACACTAGATTCTGAGTGTTCTGTCCTTTCCAATAACCAGAGGGTCCAGCAACCTGCTTCTGTTTAGTGTCATTGGGGTTTTTTGGGGAGTTTGGCCTAAGGATGTTCCTTCTTTGCATTGGTCTTAACTCAGGGTTGAGGATTCTACACTCATTCAATTCATGGCCCAATTTCTTACAGTGCCTACAATATAGAGGGAGCTGCTCATACTCTATTTCAAAATCAGCAACCTCACCATCCATATTAACAGTCAAAGTGACTGTATTATGGAGCTTCGCAAGCAGATCAATCTCAACGCACAACTTTACTGCTGAAGGTCTAGTAAGACTAGCTGTGGCCGCATCAATCTTAATGAATCTACCTATCATGTTTCCTATAGCCTCTAGCATGGCTGTATTGTACCAGAAGATAGGTATGTTATGTAGGGTGATCCAGATAGGCATAATTGAGGTTTCTGTGTCAGGGGTGAAACCAGGGGTCCATTTAAAGACCTTCATAAGAGATCCCTTGAAAGACCACACATTCTTCATCCAACATCTCTGTAGATCCTCAGGATCCTCAAACCTTATCAACACATGCCTATAATCAATAGAGCCAAGCTGATACCTGCCTTTGAAGCCGACAGATTTGAAGGATTCGTTCAGAAACTCCATCGAGGGTTTAAGCCTGGGAAATTTGCCGATCAAGGCGTTGCTGTAGTGTTCAGACAAGACGGCGACCTCCTCCGGGGAGATGATCCAAGCAATCTTTCCTCGGTATTCCGGCACCGGGGAAATTGACGGATTGGAAGGTAGAGCAGAGGCAAGAGGGATGGGTTTTGCTGTGAGCGCTTGAAGAAAACTAAGTTGGGAGGTGGCTCCGCCGCGGTTAGGCGGTGGTTGCGGCGACATAGTGGCCGTTTGTTGACCGTTGTAGGTGGTTAACGGGCAGAAACAGTTGCTGTCGGGAAAAGGGATAAACTAAAAGTAGAGAGAAGGGAGAGCATTTGTGAATTAGAGAGAAGGGAGAGCATTTGTGAATTAGAGAGAGAAAAGTTTAATCAAATCCTATATTTTACTACACCAATCTGACAAATACTCGTGTAGATTTTGTTTATAGATTCTCCAGATGCTAATATATTATATTACTTAAATATGCATAACAACATATAAATCCATCCTAAAAAAAACTTAAAAATTCTTATAGTCACATAGCATATGAATATAAACGTGTGTATATCAATTTTCAATGACGTAACGAAAACATTCAAAATTTCAAATTCTAATTTTCATGCAATATATTGATCTAAATAATTTACACATGCTTTGGTTCTATACGTTTCAGGTTATGCAATATATATAAGATTTATCCATATTGAAATTAAAAAAATATAAAATTGTTATTCAATAAAAGCATTTATAAATAACATGACATGGGAACGTAGTACTTACTTGTCATTTATGAGAATGAATTTTTGGAGCCTTGCTCATGTGCCTGAAGTGAAGCGTGGAGAAAAGCATTGTGCAACAATTCCAATTACCTCTCTTTATACTCCTATAATATTCTTAAGTAGTTTTATAGATATATTCATATTTTTAAACTTGTGAAAATAAACTCATAATTTCGTATATTTTTATACTTTTATCTAAATAAAAATTTATATTTTTAGTTATAAAATTGTAAATGCGTAGTGTTGTAAATAAAACTGCTAAACCCTTTATTAGATTGACTTATCCCATACAAAATATCAACAAAGGAATATCACAAAAAGTTTAGAATTTAATATCCTCTTTGGAAGGAAAATATAGATTTATTGCATTATTTTATAAAAAAAATAAGTTTTTGAGATAAAAAAAAAAGATTATCAATTGTACTGTACATTCCATCTTCTTTATTACATTCCTTTAGTTGAAAATGTTTTGGACCCTGGAATGATCTTGCTTAACTTTTCCCATCTGGATTTCATTGGCTTGTATCCAAAATCAAACAGTTTTCTTGCATTTTCTTCCATCACCACGTTTAGAAGCTTCAAAGTTCTCAATTGTGTTTCTCTAGAAACGCCATATGTATTAATATCCATGTAATTAACTATTCTTTCATAAACATTCTTGTCTTTTACTATAGCCCACCTGAAATACAATCATACATTAGACATGTTTTCAGGAGTAGTTTCTAGGTTAAAACTGAGAACGTTAAAGTCGGTATTTAATTTGATTTGATTAATATAAATTTATGGTAATAGTATATCGATAATTATAAATTTATTGTAATAGTATCTTGAAAATAAACTACAGACGTTAATTAAGATATAAAAATCTTTGTATATGGAAATCGCTGCTGTTATATTTTGGTAATAAATGACAGACGTTAATTAACATATATTAATATTTATATATGGAAAATGGCTATCATATCAAATATATAAAAATATGGTTAAAAGGAAAGATAAGCATACAAAGAAAGACATGAAAATTTAAAATATGTAATTTAATAAATCGGACGGTGCCTCTTATCAAATCAAATAGATAAAAAATGTGTAACAGGAAAGATAAGCATAAAAAAGAAAAACATGATAATTTAAAATGCATCATTTTATGTTTTATGTTCACCAGGAAAAACACCGTAAATCTTGAAAAAAAAACATGCTCCATCATCTTTTTACTATCATCATCAGAAGCCACCTAGATATCACTACAAAACACAACTGTCAGTTAGGGCCTCTCTAAAACAAAGTCACAAACTACAGTGTGCTTAAGAATAAATCAAACAAAACTAACTGGATAACAGACCATATGAATCCCACCCATATACACAGTAAAGCAAAACAAACTTCAATTTCCCAACACTAAGAAACATTTAGTCAATGAAATAAACATATCAACCTCATTCAAGTTTCTATCTTTTTTGGTTTACTTGCAAATGAGTCATGGCCTAATCATATGATAAGAACTCTAACATCATCTCAGATTCTGGTTTACTATACCTTTGTGCAAGTCAAAACATTCCTAATTTTCAAACTAAAAACCAAGCTCGTGTTTAAGCCTTATGGACCTCAGTTTGCAGCCTCTGATTATCAGCCAAAGCATGGTTACCCATTAACCATTAAACATTCCTAATTTTTATAAATGGTCTTCATCCTTTTGAATTTTCAGTTTTTGATGATTGCTTCTACAAACTGACAGGAATTATAAGCTAAATGGATCCGGTGTTGGAGGAATTTGAGAAAGTGAAGACACGGCTTGAAGAAGAACATGGGAAGATATTAGGATATATTAAATTGATTCAAGAACATGGCATGACCAGTCGATATTTATCTGCTGGTGAAGGAGATAAAGTTAAAGATTCACTGTCTCGATTAAACGGATTGGCTCATGATTGCTAGAGTTCACTGCAATTGCTCCATTCTCAGCTTGATTTTTTGGCTCTACAACTTCCAAGTGATGATCAAGTTCAACAGGCTCAACATTTGACGCAATCTTGGGAAAAGAAAATAAAAAGTTAGCCTCTGATCAGCCTCTGATATGAATCAAGAACAAAAATCACAACCATAACAATATATAACCATGAATCAGGGATTTCTAGTGTCTCTCTTCAAATTCAAATTCTCTCTATATGTATATATTCACTTCTATTCATGCCACGGCCTGAGATTCATGCAAATTTAGTTCTGAGCGGGTTGATTCAACACAAACTCTGGCCTATTTATATGTAAATCGGTAATAGTAAATTAATATATTTTATTTGATTTGATTAATATAAATTTATGGTAATAATATATTGGTAATCTTAAATTTATGGTAATAGTATCTTGAAAATAAACGACTGACGTTAATTAACATATAAAAATCTTTGTATATGGAAATCAGCCGCCATTATATCTTAATAATAAATGACAGACGTTAATTAACATATATTACTTTTTGTACATGGAAAATGGCTATAAAATCAAATATATAAAAATATGAAGATATATTAAAATAAAATATATGGAAAGATAAGCATACAAATCCTGTAATTTAAAATAGGTAATCTTTAACGACGGTGCCTGTGTTAAATTCAGTTATGGAATCACGCTGTCGTATATGGAATGAAGAGGACAGTGCCTCCTGGTTGTCCAAAACGCAGCGTTTCATGCTTTAATTTATATTTGTGGCGGCGGCGTTTTTATTTATTTATTTACGCCGCCACTCTACTTTTTAACATATACCTAGTAATTAAAAAGATAAACAAACTATTTTTTGGAAAGAAAAAAAATCACATTCATGCATTTGGAGAACGTCCAAAATCGTTTGACAAAAAGAACACCGGAGTTATATCCCAATCTTTACCAAGCTCTATAATATTCTTTGCAGATGTCACTAATTGGTGAGCCATAGTATTGCTATTATTTGGTATCAAATGTGGATGATTGGATTCAATTTCATCCAACGTTCTTCTCGCAGAAGCTACCAATTCCCTGCACTGTGAGGCCGGTTCCTCTAGCCCCGGGATTGCTCTGATGAGTAGACAATCGCATGCGATAGTTAGTCCATGCATACGTAAATCTTGTGCCATCTCCAACCCCATATTGATTGCTAGTGTTTCTGCATAGATAGGGTCCGTAATCCCTGGCATTTTCTCGTTGTCGCCCGTATAAACTCTGTTAGCTTTCACATAGATAAGTTGAGAAGAGGAGAAAGAAGAACAATGATATTGTGCAGAAAACTTGATACTGCTTTTCTATTCATATCATCCTTTATATACACAAACTCTGAAAGAAAAAAGGAATACGAAATAATCTGCTTCTACGGAAGAAGGAAACTAAATAATCTAATTTCTACGGAAGGAGGAAACGTAATAATCTAATTCCTACGGAAAAAGGAAAGGAAAATATCTACTTCCTACGGATGCTAATTGGCATCTTTATTTTCTAGAAATAGCTGCAGAAAATAAACAAACAAGGAAAAGAATGATGACTGGAATATCTCACAAATCACCCCCGTAATCTTGTCATCACTTCATCTCTGCAACTCCGATTCTGTCCCTAAGTTCCTGAAAACGAACTCGTCCGAGAGGCTTTATCAGGATATCAGCAAGCTGAGCTTCTGTGTTGATGTAGTCGATGTCAATATTGCCCTGCTCCAGATAATCTCTAATCAAATGGTAACATATATCAATGTGTTTACTTCGATCGTGAAACACAGGATTTCGGCTTAGATCGATTGCCGATTTGTTGTCCACCAGTATCGTTGGTGCTTGTGGCTGTTCACCTTGCATTTCACCAAGCAATCTACTAAGCCAAACACCTTGGCAAGCGGCAGTGGCAGCTGCAATATATTCTGACTCGCACGAATAGAGTGCCACCACCCGTTGTTTCTGTGATTGCCAACTCACCGGAGATTGACCTAGGAAGAAAACTAGCCCCGTCGTGCTCTTCCTATCGTTGACGTCTCCGCCCAAATCAGCATCACTATAACCTGCTAAGAGTAAAGGTCCAGCACTTTTTCCATATGAAACTCCAAACTCTAGAGTTCCCGCCACATAGCGTAGAATATGCTTCACTGCTTCCATATGCTCAACTCTTGGCTACTCCATGAATCGGCTAACATAACCAACTGCAAAAGTAATGTCTGGCCGAGTATGAACTAAGTACCTGAGACTTCCCACCAAGCTGCGGTAGTCCGTGGTGTCCACCAGTCTCCCGTCTCCCGTCTTGCTTAGTTTGAGTCGTGCCTCCATTGGTGCCGCGCATGGATTGCACTCTTCCAGTCCGGCCTTTTGTAAAAGCTTCTTTGCATAAGATGATTGGCAAAGAGTGACCAAACCCTTCCGTTGTTGCACTTGGATGCCGAGGTAGTAACTTAGAGCATCTCCAATGTGATTGTCAATTTAATGAATTTTGATTGACACGTCATTATGATAGACTTTCTATACAAAATCATGTCTCCAATGCAATCCTCATCTAATATAGTCAATCCTATGTGTTAAAATTTTCAAGAGACAATGTCAATGAGAACTTCTACTTCTTGACACTCAACTTGACATTTTCTTATATTAAATTTGACATTAATTATCAAAAACTTTCCTTTTTTATGAATTCATCCAAATATAAATTATTCAAAAATCTAGTATACTTTATCTCATAAAACATGGTTAGTATAAATTTCACTTTTTATGTATATGCTACTTGAATATAATTGTCAATTTATTCTAAATAAAATCATACTAACGACTTCTAAATTATAGCAATGACTTCTAAACATATTCTAGTTATATTTTGCTTATAAAATTTTGAATTTAGTTGAAATTGGATTTCAAATGCTAAATTTTAAAATTACTTGGATGTTAATAGTATGTTATAAATTATTTTGTAATAACTGTTAATTAACATTATAAACAAATATCACTACTTTCAATTTTATTTGAAATGAGTGCTTTGAATAAATATAAGTTAATGGTAATTAACATGTCCAAAGAGAAGAAGTTTGCATTGGAGATCAACAAATTTAGAATGTCAACATTCAAAAATTATGTGCTTATGTCACTTTAAAGTTCTATAATATCATGACATTTGTCACCTAAAAACATGGATGACATCCATAGCATTGGAGATGCTCTTAGTTCGCCGAGGTCGCTCATCTCAAATAGATTCGTCATCTCCTTTTTAAACTTCGTCAGTTCTTCGATTGAAGTTCCGGCGGTGATCAAGTCATCAACGTAAACTCCAACTAGCAGTTGCTCCTTCCCGTTGCTCCGGCGAAATACCGCGTGCTCGGCTTCACATCGTACAAACTCCAAGTCGCGAAAACTCTTGTCAAGTTTGGCATTCCAAGCCCCCGGAGTTTCACGTAGTCCGTAGAGAGCCTTCTTAAGCCGAAGAACCTTGCCTTTGTTGCCTTGAATTTCGAAACCCGGTGGTTGCTTGACATAAACCTCCAATCAGATCACCGTTGAGGAACGCGGTCTTGACGTCCATGTGGTGGATTGGCCACCCGTGGTGTGCAGCGAGCACAATCAGAACCCGCACCGTCTCCATTCGCGCGACTGGAGCGAACACTTCCTCGTAGTCCACCCCCTGCTGCTGCACGTAGCCCTTTGCTACTAACCACGCCTTTCGTTTCACCATCTCCCCGTTCGCGTCCTTCTTGAGCTTGAAGACCCACTTAAGTCTGATGGCGCGGTGTCCCGATGGTAGATCGGTGAGGCGCCAAGTCTGGTTTGCCTTGATGCTTGCAAGTTCCTCCGTCATCGCCATTCGCCATCCTTCGTCCTTCTCGGCTTCAGCTAGGCTCGTTGGTTCGTCGACTGTGAGAAGACAAAGCTCCACGTCCTCAGCTTCAATCTTCTCGGTGGCGTTGAGAAGGTCCTCCATGGTTCGATACCATCGTTGTGCCTTAGCTCCGGAAGATGGTTCCGATGCGTTTGCCGGAGGTGACACAAATTCCACGTTTGGTGGTGGTGATGCACTTTGGGGTTCTTGGACTTGACACTGTAGCTTCACTTCTAGGCTTGCTTCTGGTGAAATTCTCATCGTCCGAATGAAGGATTTTCTAGGCTGGTTCGCTACCTACACCAAAAGAGACAAAACGGTCGAAGTTGGAACCCTCACCATGCCCGTGGTTTTGTTGTTTTGCCGATGTGGTCCAGTCCCATGCTGTGTCTTCATCAAAGACAATGTCGCGTGAGACTTTCACCGGGTCTGTGACAGGGTCGTAGACGCGGTACGCCACAGTTCCAGTTTCATAACCAAGTAGCACCATCGGCTTACTCCGGTCCTCCAGTTTCTTCAGCCCTGGCTGCGTGACCTTGATGTGGGCGACGCACCCAAACACTCGGAGATGGCTCACGCTCGGCCGACACCCGTGCCATGCTTCGTAGGGTGTCTTGCCGCTGACGCTCTTCGTGATTCCCCGGTTTAGAAGGTAGACCAACGTTGTCACTACTTCTCCACAGAAACTCATCGGCATGCCTTTGGCCTTCAAGAGGCAACGTGCCATGCTAACCACCGTTTGATTTCGTCGTTCGACCACGCCGTTTGCTGGGGCGAGTATGGCGCCGTTGTTTGTCGATGCACACCGTGGTCAGCAAAGTACTCGCTGAGTTCTTGAGACGTGAACTCACCTCCACGGTCGGTCCGCAGCATCTTCTACTTGCACCCGCTTTGTCGTTCGGCTGCTACCACGGTCCTTTTGATGGCGTCCGCCGCTTGATCCTTCGAGGTCAACAAAACTATCCACATATATCTACTAAGATCGTCTACCATTAGTAGAAAGTATCGCTTACCTCCGGGAATTTGTGGCTCGATGGGTCCGCACATAGGATCGTTGAATCTCTTGATACCACTTGTTAGCTTTCATAGAGATAAGCTGAGAAGAGGAGAAAGAAGCATAATGATGTTGTGCAGAAAAGTTGATACTGCTTTTCTATTCATATCATCCTTTATATACACAAACTCTGAAAGAAAAAAGGAATACGAAATAATCTGCTTCTACGGAAGAAGGAAACTAAATAATCTAATTTCTATGGAAGAAGGAAACGTAATAATCTAATTTCTACGGAAAAAGGAAAGGAAAATATCTACTTCCTGCGGATGCTAATTGGCATCTTTATTTTCTAGAGATAGTTGCAGATAATAAACAAATAAGGAAACGAAAGATGACTAGAATATCTCACAAACTCTCCATACCCCGTGGCCGTCACTGTAGCTATGCCCGCTGCACTATCCTTAATGCTCGTGTCAAATGTGAATCGTGAACCCATTAATGGCGGTCTCATCAACGAGTGTTCAAATAATTCTTTCGATGTTCTTTCAGGCCACCCATTAGCATCATGGAAACGACGCAGATTTGCACTAGTCGACACCGCGATGAATTCCGCCTCCTGCTTCTGATATGTGAACGTTCTGTTATTTCTTTGTAGCCATAAGGAGTCACATAGCATTAGAATTAGCTCCGCCTTTGCATCATCGGGTTCTGACAATAAATTCCTGAACCATTGTTTCCCTCTGCAGCACCGTGAAGCTTCAATCGTCGAGGTTAATCCCGCCGCTATCCAATTACGTTTCGCAAAGTCACAAGAGAAAAATAAGTGCTCGATAGAGCCATTCTCTCTCTGATCAAAAGAACGTTTAGTGTTCTGCCTCTTAGGTTAACGCTCGTCGGGAGTGAATCTGTAACAAGTCTCCATGCAAAGTGTTTTACGCGTTGTGGAACCCTACATCGCCAAAATCTACTCCAAAACTTCCGATCAACTTCTCTCTCACTCTATGTCTGTTCTGTATCATTGTTCTTCTTCTCCCTCAACATGTGGTAAGCAGTCCTCACATAATATTTTTTAGTAGTTGTATAATGCCACCACCAATGGTCCGAGGCATTTCACTTAGTTAATTTGAGGGAGATGATTCTTTCAGCATCCTCCGCTTTCAACTACTGGTCTAGTAAATCCAACCTCCACCAGTTAGTGTCCGGGTCTATTAGGTCGGCTACAAAGTTTATAAAGTTTGGGATTTTTTCTAGGCCTCCTAAGGCAGCCAAGGATCATAAAAACTTCTAGTATTCAGCCCAGAACATTTGTTTACGTGCCGCCTGTCGGATAACTTCCACTCCTTTTGATATATTTCTCCATGCCCACGTAATATCGCTTCTTGGATAAGCCTCCATAATACTAGAGTCTGAATAATATTTATCTGCAAAACTCGAGCAACAAGAGAGTGTGGTTCCGTGAATAATATTTATCTGCAAAACTCGAGCAACAAGAGAGTGTGGTTCCGTAATAAATCTCCAAGCCAACTTTTCCGTACTGGGGAAATTTGTGAGGCATCAGACGCTTTTAGGAAGAAAAATGGAATTGTTCCAACAATATGTATTTCGCATTTTGTAAATGCGAAATACATTATGTCTCGCATTATCTGAATGCGAAATAGAAAATTTATTTTTTATTTAATTTTAAATCTAATATCCACAGTGGATATTAAACGTTGCAAATGTCACAGTGAGCAAATACGAAATTACTATGTTTCGTATTCTCCAAATGCGAAATAGCTTGTTTCGCATTCTGCATATGCGAAATAGGAAATTTTATTTTTTATTTAATTTTAAATCTAATATCTACGTTGGATGTTAAACGTGGCAAATGTCACAATGGGTGAATACGAAATTACTCTGTTCGCATTCTCCAAATGCGAAATAGCTTGTTTCGCATTCTGCAAATGCGAAATAGGAAAAAAATTTCTTTAGTTTAAAATATGTAAAATATTTAGCATTTCTATGTTATGCATTTTCCGAATGCGAAATAAGTTATTTCACATTTTACAAATGCGAAACAATCTATTTCCCATTTGTAAAATGCAAATGCGAAACAGCTTATTTCGCATTTGTAAATTGCGAAATAACCTTAGAAATAGAAAAAATATTTTTTCTTAATTTAAAATATGTAAAATATTCAGCATTTCTATGTTATGCATTTTCCGAATGCGAAATAGGTAATTTATTTTTTCTTTAATTTTTATACCTAAAATTAATGGTGTAGATAACGCGGCTAATTTTGAAATAGGCATGTTTCATATTCTTTAAATGCGAAATAACTCGTTTAAATTTCATTTTATTTCTAGAATTTCATATCGTATTCCTATTTAATTTATATTTAACATTAACTGATCCTTCAAATATTTTTTCATATATTTTGTTTTGAAGTTAGGGCTTGTTTTGTAAATCAGTTCAGTGCTATATAATTGAAATTTTTTTTCAATTTAGTTCAATTTAGTTCCGAAGAATATATATATGTAACCCTTTATTTATATATATACAAAAATTTATTTTATGTATAACATAAAATGACTTTAGTTTAATTTAGATTTTTTAGTTCAATTGAATGCATTTATACCTTTCAGTTCAATTAAATACATTTATATTATAGTTGTTTAATTTTTTCAGTTAAATTAGATACATTTATATCAGTTTAATATATATCAGGATCATCCTGATATTGGCAATATTAGGCACCAATTAAATAACGACACATCATCTTTAACTAATTTATGATTGGGCCACGTGTTCAATCATTACCCAGACGGGTTTAGGCAATCTAAATTAGGGTTTTAGAACTTTACTAAAACTATCTTAACAAATTAAAACATTACAATTATACACGTGTCATTATCTTATTGGTGCCTGATAAGGCCTATATCAGGATCATCCGGATGAATGTTATTCTCCATTTATATTTAAGTTGTTTTTTTAACACAAAAACATTACAATCATGGTAATTAACAAAACCATCAAAGCTGAATGCGAAATAGATTTGCCAACAGGATGCCACCTCATTGCCACCTAATTACCAGCTCATTGCCACCTAATAAAAATATTATTACCGAAAATAGCTATATGTCGCATCCTCCAAATGCGAAATAGCCATGTTTCGCATTCCCAAAATGTGAAATACCTATTGTAGGAACACGCACAACAACCACCCTATTAACCTCCATCAATTCGTATTTCATCACAAAACAGTAAATTTTTCCAATTTTCCAAGTAATTCTAAGATTATTGACCTAAGCTATCGATAACTTAGCCCTCCACATCTTTTCCCCTTCATCATATTTTTCCAGTCAACCAAGTGGATCTTTAGGTTAGATTCTGTATCTCCCCACCAGAAACTATTTTTCATAGACTAAATGTCCTCCAAAATCTTTCCTAGTATCTCGAACTAGCTCATTGAGTAGCATGGTATGGCATGCACTACAGATTTCAATAACATCTCCTTACTAGCCTTTGATAAGGTTTTTTCTGTTCATCTATTAATCTGATGTCCGGCCTTATCTTTTAGCGGCTGGAAGGTCTCATTCTTACTCCTTGCCACCTTCTCAGGTAATCCCAAGTACATACCATGTGATTCCACCTCATGAGCCTTTAAGGTGCATATATTTCTCCGAAAAGTCTACATCTAACCGGCGGTTAGTCCAACCACTGACACGTGGCAAGTGGTCATTGGAGTAACCAATAAAGGAGATAAAATAATATTATGGACTACCACCTGTTCCAAACATGTGAATCATATATTTGTTACTCTGGTATATACATAGGTAAAAAAAGTTTGAAGCAATAAAAAAAGTGTAGAAATAGACTGAAATTTGGGCTCGATGTAAAGGGTTGGATCAAACAAAACTAAGTAGTACAATTACCTACACCAAAATAAGATCTTGTTTGCCGGGATTTTTCTTGAAAGCAGTTCAGTTCAATTCCGTATTTTTCTAATTTTATTCAGTTCAATTCATTATGCTTATATTTTTCATTTTAGTTAAGATAAAAAATTTTTTTGCAGTTCATGTACATATTTCTATTTTTTTTCAAATCAGTTCAGTTTAGATAAATATTAACAGTTTTTTTTCAGTTTAGTACATTTGATCTATATTTTAAATTATAGCTCTCTACATTTTTCCGGTTCAGTTCAATTCAAATCAAATAAGTCAATTAATATTTTTGAAAATGTGAATTGATGAAATCTAAAATAATTTAATCATACTATTTCAGTATTAATACTTATTGTTCAATCTTAGTAGTTCAAATCCAATTTTTAAATTTTGTTGATGCTATGCGACCTAATGAGGTGTAGTATTAATATTTTAGTATTTCCAATTCAATAAAACTTGTTTGATCAAAGTAATCCTAACTGGACCAAGCATGGCCCTCTCATTGAGTTCTTTGAGCCACAGGAACCAGCACACCTCCAATGTATTGTGGCCAATTTTGTATCAAGCAAAACTGCCTTGATCCCATTTCTGTCTCAGTTGCTCCCCCAAGACATTATTAATACAATACAGGAGGCTGAAATCACACCAGGGAGGCAGGACAAATTGATATGGACTTTGACTGATACTGGACAATTTTTTATCAGATCAGCTTTCCATAAATTGAAGGTGCAATCAGGTAGACTCCCTGTATTATCCAAACTCTGGAACTCTTCCATCCAAAAAAAGATATCTATTTTTATGTGGAAGCTCCTAAATTGTATGATACCATTTGATGATATTCTCTGTCAGTTTGGATTTCAGAATGTTTCTAAATGTTGTTTCTGTGCTCACACTGATTCCTTACACCATTTTTTTAATGAGTGTATTATAACAGAATTACTATGGAAACAAATGCATCTCATATGTGGCTCTGTCTTCTTTCATTGCTCAAATTTATGGGATAAACTTGCTACTTGTTGGTCTTTCTCTGGTCTATCAAAACTCCATAATAGATTAAATCATACAGCTCCAATTTTTGTCTGTTGGATTTTGTGGAAGACCAGAAATATATTCTTTTTTGAGAACTCCCTCCCTGATATACAACTCATGACAGTGGAGCTCCACAACCTCATCTACTTCTCACTCATAAAAAAGCCAATTTATCTTCAAAATGAAGTAGACATGGATCTTGCTTCACACAAATGCATTCCTCCACTTGACATCCCCCCAAAACCAAATATCACACCTATATACTGGTCTAAGCCTATTCTAGGTTTTAAGATTAATGTAGATGCTTCTTGGAAGTTAGGTAAGGTGGGGATTGCTCTGATTGTTAGGAATAATGCTGGAGAGGTCTCTTATGCTCAGACAATATTTTGTGAGGCTGCTTCTCCTTTAGAGGCAGAACTCAAAGCAATATTAGCTGGAATTAATTGTGCAAAAATGCTAGATCTTTTTTCAGTTGTTATTGAATCTGATTGCAAGTAAGCAATAGATATGATTGGTAATAGTTCTGCATGGCACTGGAACCTATATGGCATTTTACATCTTATATCTGAGGCCATCCCTTTATATCAATTTACACACATATTTAGAGAGGCAAATCAGCCTGTTGATCTCCTCTCTAAATTATGTAACAATACTGGTGATTCTCAAATGTACAATTGGAACTCCTTGCCCTCTGATGTTAAGAGTCTCATATTGCATGATGATGAACAGATTCCTGTTATCAGGATCTCTGGAGTAATCAACTGATACTGCTAATGTATTTATTTTGTTCACTTGCAGATGATGATGATCAGTTGAAATTCACAAGCTTATGCATCTAAGCCAGATCCTTGGATGGTTCTCAGGCACACTCAAAATCAAGTGGCTGGTGCTACCATTTCTACACTGCTTTTAATCTGCAACTACTGGTGTTCTATTTTGTTTTTTATAGGTTTACATCTGGTTTCATCCCTAGGTCGCCTTGTGTTTTATTATACAATTCACTAATAAATTTGGGGATGAAACTAGAGAGCTTTTTAGTAGTTAGCGATTTTGAGAAGTATTGTATATGCTTCTAAGGGCTTTTGTCCCTTGTGCCAATGGCACTGTGTATATGTCATGACTTTGTTTGATCTTAAAAAAAAAAGATCAAAGTAATCCAGTTCTGTTTAAATTAGATCAATTCAGTTTTGATGAATTTTAGTTACATTAAGTCGTATAATTAATATGTTTTTAAATTATAATTCGATTCAATTAGTGTTTACTAGATTAATACAAGTTTATTATTTGTGAATGTAATGAAATGAAGCAATATCCGTTGGAGATTAAATCTGAATTTAGTAATTTTAAATTATGCCTGATTTATTTAAAACAAGGATTGTCTAATTCAACTTTCTCTCCTTAAACCCTAGGGTTACAAGAGAAGAGAACGCAACCGCAAACCGCACGTCGATCATAGTTCCCAGTGACAAGCTTACCGATCTGTGAACTATGGACAATTTGGATGACATCACTGCACTCTACGAGGGACTCACCCTCACGGAGGAGGAGACCATGACGACGGAGACGGGGTTTTCAACTGCATCAGCCGTCGATCATAGCAAGCTTTTGGTGGGGAAAATTCTGTCTCCCAGAAAAATCCCGCCGTCGGACATCTTCACGTGTTTCTTTAGGGTTTGGAGTCTCCCAGACTTGAAGGTAAAAACCCTAGCATCTAACGTATTCCAGTTTACGTTCCCAAATCCGGGTTCGAGAAATAGGATCTTGGCGACACAGCCATGGGTTTTATGTCCTCACCTATTAGCCCTGATAGAGTCGAGAGGGGATATTGTGGCCGCGGATATTGTCTTCGACCGCGTTCCGTTTTGGGTCATTGCCCATAGACCTTTGTTGGACCAGATGAATGAAACCACAGCAAGAGAGATTGGAGATTGCATTGGAACCTTTCTGGAGGTCGAGAAGGACGCCGATGGAGGCATTGTTGGACAGTTTCTCCGTATTCGTTGTGAGATAGACAACACAAAGCCATTAAAGAGAATCCAGATACCGCCAGGCGCTACAAACCAACTCCAGCTTCAATATGAAAAATTACCAGATTATTTTTGCAACTTTTGTGGAATTATAGGCCACGAACGTAAAGGTTGCGTGAAGCGGTGGGACGCCCCAACTGAGCTAAGGGAGCGTATAAACTATCCCGCCGGAATGAGTATCAAGCCCTACCGGAACCTGTACCCAAAGTTCAGAAACCAATGGAGTCGTGACCAAGATTACCGCAAAGACAAAGGCAAAGGCCCCCAAGAGAACATGGCGAACAAGGCTGCTCAGGAACCGCCCAATCCGAGGGTGAAAATAGGAAGCTCTGTTGAAGAAAAGCAGGATGCAAATGGGCTGGTGACAACGACATACACAGGTTCTGTAGTTCATGAAGCACTAGAAGCTGATATTGATGACATAAGTGGTGAAGGAGCAAGATTGCTTCAAAGAATTGCGGATAAGCAGAAACGTCCATTTGGAGAGCAGTTTAGGATGGAACAATTTCGCAAACAGAAAGAGATGGGACTTCCCATCACTCAACTAGTTCGAGTTCGCGACATCATTAGCCGTATCAGAAAGGATATGAACTCTTTCTCTAATGGTACTGTTGCACGTTCTGTTGAACCATTACTGTTGACCAACACCGAAGGTATGGAGATCCAAGTCGATGAGAAGTGGCTTGAGGAAACTATGGTGGAACAGAAGAAACTGGATAAAGAATTGGATAGATACACTCGGTTGAGTGTAGCACGCTCGGAGCAGGAGGAGATGGCCATAATGAAGGAAAAATATGATGCTGAGCCGACACTAGTGAATCCATATAAGTATACCCTTCCCAACTCTGATATGGAGGAAGTAGAACTCATAGAACCAGCTACTATCACAAACGTGGATACTGGGCACACCATGCAAGCACACAATCCCTCGTCGGAGACTCTCCGCCACACAACAATTAAGCTTGAGCCCAATGATGAAAGAGGTCGCGGTTCATTATGATACCCCGACACGAAAAGAAGCAGCAACGATTGCAAGATATAAGGTGAAGACTACCCCTAAGAAGAGAGGCAGACCAGCTGTAAAGAACATAGCGCAACAGATTGTGGCAGCATCCCATCAGATGCTTCCAGAGGATGAGCTCTCAAATCTAGCTAGGCGTATTCAACGCAGAATTGCAACCGCAAGGAATGATACCAATACGGAAAACGCAGCTAGCAAGGAGGCTGAACAGAAGGGTCCAAAACGCAAGCTTTTCCCAGGTGAAGAGGATGCAAGTGAGGAGCAGGCTGAATATAAACGGGTAAAGAAGAATAGTGAGGATACACAGCCAGACAACATAAAACCAACCCCTACCTTGGCAGGTTCGGGCAGTGAAGAGGCAGAGGCGGTGAATCCGCCCTGTCAGGGCCAATGAATATCCTGAGTTGGAACTGCCGAAGGTTATCAGGCTCGGGCCCGGGAGCTCAGGCAGTTCAGGAATTGCGTACCATGGTACGCTTGAAATCACCTTCTATTATCTTTATGTGTGAAACAAAGTGTTTAGATAGAGATATAGAAAAAATAAGAGTTAATTTGAATGGACAAGAAATAAGAGTTACTGGAATCTATGGGGAGCCTAATGTATCACGAAGAAGGCAATGGTGGGAAACCTTCAAGGAGAGCCTACACAACTGTTCAGACATGCCATGGATATGTTTGGGAGATTTCAATGAGGTGCTGGCGCAGGATGAAGCGATTGGTGCTGGGTTTAGAGCTGAACGGCAAATGGTCTACTTCAGGGATGCTTTGGATCACTGCGGTTTATTTGACATGGGATACACTGGGCCCAAATTTACTTGGAATCGTTGCGCGAAGAGACCTGATACGAAGAGGAGTAGACTGGACAGAGCTACATGGAATCAAGAGCTTCATGACCTTTTCCCTTGGTCGAGTGTTACCACCATCCCTATGGTGCACTCGGACCATTTGTGTATTTTTGCACAGCTCAGAGTCCGTGATCCGGCGGCGGGATGACACAGGAAGAGGAGAGGATTCAGATTTGAGGCCAAGTGGATCAAATCGGTTGAATGTGAGAAGATGATCAAAGAAAATTGGGACATGCAGGAGGCCCCTCTCAGTGAGAAACTGGAAAATTGCGCGATAGGTTTGATGCGGTGGAGCAAGGCAGCGTTCCCTGTTATACCTACCCGAATGAAGGAGATCAGGAAGGAGCTGCATCAAGTGCAGAGTGGGGATATTGATGACACCGCGCAGGAGAGGATAAAGCAGCTGAAATAGGAGTACGATTTTCTTCAAGAAGCGGATGCTATACAGTGGAAACAGCGAGCTAAACAGCACTGGCATAAGGAGGGTGATAAGAATACTCAGTTCTTTCATAAATGGGCTTCGAAGAGGAGACAAGCGAACCAGATTCAGGGCTTGCGGGATTCAAATCAGGAGCTGAAAGAGGATGAGGAAAGCATAGAAAAGATAGTACTGGATTACTTCGGAGGCCTTTTCTCCTCGTCCAACCCGTCTGCTGAGGTGATGGAGACAGTACTTAGTAGATTGCAGCCGAAGGTCACTCATGACATGGCAAACAGCATCACAGGGAGATACACGGCAGTGGAGGTAGAGAGAGCAGTGAAGAGTATGCATCCGTACAAGTCCCCAGGTCCAGATGGTATGAGCCCAGTGTTTTTCCAGAATTTTTGGAAGGTGGTCCGCAAAGATGTCACAAGAGCTGTTCTTGGATTCCTGAATGAAGGTATTTTCGAGCCAAAAATGAATTATACACACATTGTGCTTCTTCCGAAGACAGAAAAACCAGAGTTGATCACGCAGTTTCGACCTATTAGCCTCTGTAACGTGCTGTACAGGATTGCATCCAAGGTCATGTCAGGCAGGCTCAGACCGATCATACCAAAGATCATCTCAGAATCCCAATCTGCTTTTATTCCGGGTAGGCTTATCACTGATAATGTTTTAGTGGCTCATGAGTTCCACCATGCTATGAAGGGGAGGACGACGGGAAACAGGGGACATATGAGTATCAAGTTGGACATGAGTAAAGCTTTTGACAGGGTGGAATAGAGCTTTGTATTGGCAGTACTTCGGAAGATGGGGTTCCCTCCATCATTTATACAGCTCATCCAACGCTGTTTGACTACAATATCTTTCTCGTTTATACTGAATGGGAATGAACTAGGTCACCTCCAGCCGCAGAGAGAAATTAGGCAAGGAGACCCTCTTTCTCCATATCTCTTCATTATTTGCTCCGAAGTGTTCTCTATGTTGTTGAGTGACTTACAAGCTGTTGGTAAGATACATGGCATGGGAGCAACGAGATTTGGACCGAATATTAGTCATCTTTTCTTTGCGGATGACACGTTACTATTTGGAGAGGCCACGGAAGAGGAAGCAAGGTACCTGCAATGGGCCATATCCCTGTTCGAAGAAGTCTCGGGGCAGAGGATCAATACAGACAAGTCAGGAGTTCTGTTCAGTCCCAACACAGGGGAAGCAGATAGAAGGAGGATATGCGACGTGCTGAAAATACCAGAAGTGGAATCACATGGCAAGTACCTAGGTCTACCATCAGAGATAGGCCAAAAAAAGAAGCACATCTTCCAGTACATAAAAGAACGAATCCGGTCCAGGTTGGATGGCTGGAGTGAAAGGCATCTGTCCAAAGCAGGAAAGGAGATCTTGATTAAATCAGTATTGCAAGCCATTCCGAGCTATGCAGTGAGTTGTTTTGAGTTACCTACAACGTTACTTGAGGAGATAAGAGTGATGATCTGCAAGTTCTGGTGGGGAGGAGAGCGAAATTCGAGGGGAAAGATACAATGGATTTCATGGCCTAAGCTCACTCGAGCAAAGAATAGGGGAGGACTCGGATTCAGGGACTTAAGGGCAGCTAACATGGCGCTGCTCAGTAAACAAGCATGGAGGATGTTAACTAATCCAACGACGTTGATATCATGAGTCTTCAAGGACAGATATTTCTCCAACGGCACAATCATAGAGGCCGTCCAGGGGTCTCGGTCGTCCGCTGCTTGGCGAGGAATTTCAAAGGGCATTGAGGCGTTGAAGCTAGGGAGCCGGAAGCACATCAGAAGTGGGAGGAATACCAGCATCACGCAGGACCCATGGCTACCGTCAACCAGCAACTTCAGAATCAGAGATCCGGATCATGTGCCAGGACACCTACAGCATGTCTCCGACCTGATCGACCAGGTCATGAAAGGTTGGAATATCCCGCTTGTTCGAAATAGTTTTACTGCGGAGGACGCGAACGATATACTCTCAATCCAGCTAATGGGGCAAGAAGGGAGAGATGTCTGGGTTTGGAATAATGGCCCTAATGGTAAGTTCACTGTGAAATCCATGTACCATACACTGAAAGAGAACCAGGGATCGGCTTATTATCACAACAACGGTGGTTCGGCGATAGTGGCTGATGATTTCTGGCCGAGACCATGGAGAATGCGCATACCATCAAGAGCAAAACACTGTGTGTGGAGATTATGCATGGACTCTTTGCCAACATCGGAGAACCTCAGGTATAGGAAGGTACAAGTCCCGTTGAAGTGTCAACTCTGTGATACCGAGGATGGGACGACTAGGCACTTGTTTTTTGAATGCGAATATGCAAAAGGAGTATGGCGAACTCTAGGTCTGCAACATAAAATACTGGGGAGTGAAAGAGCAAGAGGTGATAGATGGTTCAGATAGTTGCTGATCGACAATGATGATAAGACGAGAGAGCTAATGGCAACGGTCTGCGATGGGGTGTGGTTCCAGAGAAATACGAAGTTGTTTCAAGACAAGAACATCGATTCGAGTTTACTGGCTGCATCAATTCGTTCAACCTTGATATCCTTTGCTGATGCAAATGCTTGGCCTGAGAGAGTTTCAGAAGTCCTCTCTACAGGTAACTTATTAAGACCACCAGAGGTGGGAAGAAGGATTCTGTTTGATGCTGGTATAGCAAGGGACTGTGCAGGATTGGGGGTAATGGCAGTGGATGTGGATGGGTCTTTTGTTCGGGCTGTGAGCAGAAAGATAATGGATGTACGAGACCCCATGTTTGCGGAAGCAGAAGTTTTGAGAGAAGCACTGAGAATGGCGGCATATCTCCAATGGACCGATGTTGCTATTATGGGAGACTCATTGAGTCTAATGCAGATCATACATGGAGATCTGGATGCCCCTGAGTTATGCCACTCAATCACTGAGGCCTTAATTTGAGCAACAAGGCCTTAATTTGCCATGTTGGATACCAAGAACTGAAAATACGGATACCCATCTGGTAGCTAGTATAGGGAAAAATAATAGCTCGGATTATGTAGAGTGGAGTTACACTCCACAGTTCCTCTTGTCAAACGTTGCTGGACGTTTTCCACCACCTTGAGTATGATATCCAATTTTCCTTTAAAAAAAAAAGAAAAAAAGATTGTCTAATTCAAATTTATTTATAAAATTTGGGTAGTGGTTGAATTTAGAATCCAATATCATTTAATTGTATGTTTTTATGATTGTGTGTAGTCAACCTTTTGGTCCAATAAAACAGCGGACCCTACATTGGTTGTCCAACCGGAGGTTGTATCTAATACTCCCCATATTTCTCCTCTTTTCCGAAGTAGCGTTTAGGCTGAAAACAATTTCAGATTTCTTTGGATTGATTTTTTTGTCCTGATATACTTTGATATAGCGAGATTTCTGTTGCATATCTCAATAGTATGAAGTACAAAAAGAACTTGACAAGCACGAAATTTCCTATATACTTTCATACCCAGTAGCCTAAATAGCATACATTTTTGAACATTTTAAAATCAACCAAAGTAAAAAAAAAATACATGGGCGTAAAAAACAAAATATGGATCGATCCGTCAATATCATCGCAGAATACATGCATTTAAATCGTACTGTAAAACAATAAAAAAACAAATTCTTGAGGATTCCAGTCGGCGCCGGGAACGTCCTTATCGGTAAATGTCATCAGTCGGACGGCTCATAATCATAAATTGGGTAACAACTTTCATCGTCATAATTATCTTCTATCTTCAGGGTTTTCATTTGTTTTGAGCATCTCTCAGCCAAAGCACCGGTAAGGTCGAACTTGATCCACAGCTCAAGGTCTAGTGATTCCAGGCTGGCACTGTTGGAAAATTGGTTTTTTGAGTTGGGTTTTACTCGACTTTTGGGTTTCGATTTTGAGTTGCTTCCAATGTAATTTGGATTCTGTTTTTGGTGGTTTTGGATTCTCCTCTGTGAGTACTACAAAATCGACTATTTAAACACTCAAATCGGATCAACGGTGAATGAGATATCGATGCTCAAAGTTGATCTCTTGGACTGGAAATATTTGACGAATTGGGCCAAACTTGGGCCTAATTTTCAGAATATGAATTCAATTATTTTCCATAGTTGGGCCAAATATTAAATTCGAATTTTCATCTGATAAATACAAGCTGTTGAGATAAATTCGAGTTTGTTCAGATAATAGAAGATCAATTCGAATATTTTCTAATTATCTAAGAACATTCAAACATATTTACTTACCAGTAATAGTAAATCAATTATGGGAGATTGTGATCTCAACATATTTACTTACCGGTGATAGTAAATTAATTATGCAAGATAATTATTTCATAATCATCAGACTTATCACATTCTTATTCTGATAGGGTGTCTAGTGTCTATAAATAGAACCCTCTAGGTTCAGAATTATTCATCCCATTTTTCAGTTGACAAGTCCTGGAGTCTCAATCTCTCTCTCTCCCTCCTCAGTCTAAAAGGTCCGACTTTGTTTCAAGCCTTTTTACTGTGATTATGTGATAAATAGTCATTGGGCAAAGTGCGAGTACGAGGTACTGCTACTCTTTAGTAGGCGAGTACATTGATGGTTTTACCCTGGGGGATGAAGGCTTTACCGGGCCAATTTCGTTTCCAGGGGGCAGTGACCTGTCACGACTCCATCTGTGTATATATCTGATTATTTGATTTTTGGATTTATTGTGCATGATAATTAATTTTGTATTATCTTACAATTAATTTTCTGTATGTAGTTCCAACAGTTTGGAAACGAAATTGTATTCAGAACTATGTATTGGTTGAGATTTTCCAAAAATCAATGTTAATTGATATATTATTCGAACATATGTTAATCACGTTTTCGAAGCTGTTTGATTGATATGAATATTATTATTAATATGAATAGTCTTCCCTTTCAATTAGTATATGCATGTGAATATGTGTTAATTGTTTTAGCATGACACGTCTCTTAATTAATTAGATACATATTTTATTACATGGATGTAATTAAGTACTTGATTAATCTTGAATGATATTTTTTCTGCAAAGTGTCTCATGCATGCTAAACAACGAGTCTTACATGGAATGATTTCTAGTAATATTTAATTGATTTCTTTTCCATGCTTTAATATATATTAATTGATCATTGATATGTACATAACTTGATAAGCATGAACGAACGTGTTTGTATGGACTATTTTCATGTAACCTGCTTGATTGTTATATGCTTAATTCGTGAGAAAATCTCCGTCAATATTTTTATATTTGTACGGATTTTTTCAACACACGTATAACCACCAAAACTAATTTGGTTTGTTGTTTCGTACAACGGAACCATGTCTGCGAACAATAATGATTCGCTATGTTGTTTTTTACAACGAGAACTATGTCTATGAACAACAATGTTGTTACTGGATGTGATGGTAATAGGCTACCGCTGGTGCCATTTAACCATGTTGAACGATCTGAGAAGTTCAAGAATAGAATGAACTTCAAAATTGTGGCGGCTGAAGATGTTCTTCATGCTGAGCACTCAGGGTCTTGATAGCTACGTCTTCATAAAGAAGAGAATGGCTTAATCAAGACTACCATGCCTGCGGCGAAGGCGAATGTTGTTGAAGTTTGTGGCGGCTTCAAGTCAGACAAGTCTCGCAACGCAAAGAAAGGCGGAAAACTGATAGCAAGAGGTGGAATCTTGAAGAAGACGAAATCACCGAGAAATGCTATAACTGCGGCACCGTTGGACACAAGTCACCGGACTGCAAGAAGTCAAAGAAGAACCAGGCAAATGTGGTCATAGATCCCGCCCAGGATGTGGACTACATGGACCTGTGCGCTGTGATCAGTGAAATGAATTTGGCAGACTCCAACCCCAAGGAGTGGTGGATTGACACAGGCGCCACAAAGCATTTCACCTGTGTCAGGGGGCCTTTTGAAGCTTCCAAGTTGTGGAAAACGGCGAGCCAGTTTACATGGGCAACTCAACAACCTTCGTGGTTAAGGGACGTGGCACTGTGGTGCTGAAGATGACGTCCGGGAAGGAGCTTACCTTGAAGAATGTCCTGAATGTGCCTGATATTCGCAAGAACTTTGTGTCCGGTTCTCTGTTAGATAAGCATGGCTTTAAACTAGTGATTGAGTCTGGTAAAGTAGTCTTATCTAAGAATAATGTGTTCATTGGCCGTGGCTATGTGCTTGACGGCATGTTCAAATTGAACACTATGGTTGTACCTTCCAACAATAATGAAATGAAAGCTCCTTCTTCTGCTTACTTGATTGAATCTTCCAATTTATGGCATGGTAGATTAGGACACGTGAATTATGACTCAATCCGACGATTGATGAACATGGAAAACATTCCATATTTGAAAATCGATCAAAGTCACTAATGTGAAACTTGTGTTGAGGCGAAAATGACTAGAACTTCGTTCAAAAAAGTTAAGAGAAATACTAAACCGCTGGAACTTATTCATAGCGACATTTGTGATCTCAAGTTTGTTCAAACTAGAGGAAATAACAAGTATTTCATCACCTTCGTGGATGATAGTACGAAATATTGTTATGTGTATTTGCTGAAAAGCAAAGATGAGGCGTTGGAGAAATTCATTCTCTACAAAACTGAGGTTGAAAATCAACTTGATAAAAAGATCAAGGTGATTAGAAGTGACCGTGGAGGTGAATATGTTGAACCATTTGGGCAATATTGTGCTGAAAAGGGTATTATTCACGAAGTCACTGCTCCTTATTCACCACAATCAAATGGTGTAGCTGAACGGAAGAATCGCACTCTTAAGGAGATGATGAATGCGATGCTCATAAGTTCAGGGTTACCACAGAACATGTTGGGGGAGGCTATTTTGACAGCCAATTATTTTTTAAATAAGATCCCACGAAAAGATGAAAGCAAGACTCCACAAGAGTTATGGAAAGGTGTGAAACCATCTTTTAAATACTTAAGAATGTGGGGGTGCCTTGCAAAGGTTATGATACCACCTCCTAAGAAGTTAAAGATCGGACCTAAAACGGTTGACTGTATCTTTATTGGATATGCACATGAGAGCAATGCTTATCGCTTCTTAGTACATGAGTCTCATCATCCAGAGATTCATAAGAACACGATCATGGAATCAAGAAATGCTTCTTTCTTTGAAGATGTGTTCCCCGCCAAGGGTAGGGTGGATTCGTCAAAACGGACTCGCGAGTCTGTAGATGATGGTGTAGAGATTCCTGAAGATCTTGAGGGTCAAGAGGAACATGTGGATGAACTCAGGCGAAGCAAAAGAGTTAGGACAGAAAAGTCTTATGGTCCCGATTACATAACATACATGCTTGAGTCTGAACCTCAAAGCTATAAAGAGGCTGTGAGCTCGCCTGAGGGACCAATGTGGAAAGAAGCGATTAAGAGTGAAATCGATTCTATTCTACATAATCATACTTGGGAGCTAGTGGATTTACCTCCAAGTTGTAAACCTCTAGGCTACAAGTGGGTCTTCAAAAGGAAGATGAAGACTGATGGAACCATTGACAAGTATAAAGCGAGACTTGTCATTAAGGGTGATAGACAAAAGAAAGGTCTAGACTATTTTGATACCTATTCTCCTGTTACGAGAATATGTTCCATCAGGATGATACTAGCGATCGCTGCATTGCGAAAACTTGAGATTCATCAAATGGATGTAAAGACTGCCTTTTTGAATGGAGATTTAGAAGAAGAAATCTACATGGAGCAACCTGAGGGTTTTAGTGCTCCCGGCCAAAAAGGTAAAGTCTGCAAATTGGTAAAATCATTATATGGCTTAAAACAGGCACCAAAGCAATGGCATGAAAAATTTGATAGTGTTGTTTTAGCCAATGGTTTTAGAATCAATATGCGCGATAAGTGCGTCTATGTGAAAAACACTGATAAAGGATATGTGATTCTTTGTTTGTATGTAGATGACTTTCTCATTGTGGGTAGTAATGATGTAATGATCAAATCTACCAAAGCAATGTTGAATTCTCGATTTGACATGAAAGATATGGGATTGGCGGATGTGATCCTAGGGATCAAGATCATTCGTAGTTCTGAAGGTATTACCTTGACCCAATCTCATTATGTTGATAAAATCTTGGATAAATTCAACAAAGATGACTCTCAAACGTCGCCTACTCCAATAGATCCTAACACTACACCAAAACTGGCATTCAGCGACAAACTGTCACAAGGGGTCGTCACTAATGAGGGTCATTTGTAACGACAATAGCATATCGTCACCAGATTTTCGTCAACTGTGTAATGCATGGTGACGAAAATCCATCTCGTCACTAATAACCCATTTAGTGACGATACTAGTGACGAAAATCATTTCCCGTCAAATTATTGCCATTTAGTGACGAAAAAATTGAAAGTGACAAAATTTTGTGACAAAAATTTACCGACGAGAATATTTTCGTTACTGTATCTTTAGTGACGAAAATGGTATTGTTACTAAATAATCAGTGACGGAAATGCTTTCATCATTAAAAGCTACGGCGACGAAAAAATATAAAGGAACAAAAATGAGTCATTGAGACTTTAAAATAAAGGATGACAGATGCAGTCTGTATTTACCGTTCAAAATAAATACTATGTCTTTAATGTATATGTCATGATGCATATTTATTTATATCAGACATATGCATAGTATATATTACTTTTATTACATATAATTACAAATCAATTGTATATCCAAATTATTATATATAATTATATAATGAGAATACCGATCGCAAAGAAGCAAAATTCGGACTGCGTCTAGGAGGCTAGCCTGGGCCAAAATTTAGCAAAAATGTAATTGACAATTGATAAAATATTGGAACAAAATCTGAAAAACGTGTGTTTGGATATTTAAAATAATATAATGTTAGAAGTTATGTCAAAATAATTTTATCCAAATTATTCCCGCCCTTGTGCTCCCGCCCTTTATTAATAGTAAAATTAAGAGAAATTTTTATGGATGTCTGAAACACACGCTTGATCACGAACCTAACTCACGAACCGATCAGCAAGACAAAGCCCTGGTAGTAGTAGTTCATAATAAAATATATACTCCCACTATAAAAAGGGCTGGAGCACAACCATTTTCTCGCCAACCATATATAATTGTGATAATAGTCGCCATCAGCGGCTCTTTCGACCAAACCGGGTCAAACTGGCTGACTGCAAACTGATGGTGATATCGGACGATCCCCTAAAACCCTAGTCACTCCAACCTCAGTCTCTTTAAGCATTGATGATACCCCCTCATGCCAGTAGGAGACCTTCTTGGTTGCTTCTAGAGAATTAGGGCATCCGTATGGTGCCTAACGCGAACCAGACTCGATAATCAAATGATGAAATCCCTCGTGTCTACAAATCTGATCTAAATGAAACTCCGGAAAGTAACTAGAAATACTACAAACCGACTTGGATTTATCTTGTCATATACAACATCAGATCGAAAAGCCAACTTGCTCTACCAAGTGCATATTACTTGGCTAAACTGAGTTTAACTAATAATCTGTCAGATTTTACTTAACTTTATACTAACACTACTAGATTAGTATAATAACTAATCAAACGTCATAGTTGATTTATTGTAAACAACTATTTGTAACTAATGAAAGATCTTACTTGACATTCTATACACTCTGACTAAAATTAATATAACCAACCAAATCTCAAATCTTACTTGACTTTTTATAAATACTTACTAAGTTCAATATTATACTACTCAAAGATCATATCTTATTTGACTTTCCAGCTAAATTGAATATAACTAACCGAATGTAAAATCTTACTGGACTTTCTATAAACACTAACTAAATAGAGTATAACTAATCAAAAGTGAACCTCACTACAAACACCGACTATAATTGACCAACGATCGAATCTATATTGACTTTCTGTAAACTCTAACAAAACTGAATATAACTAACAAAATCTCAAATCTTACTTGACTTTCTGTAAACTCTGGCTAAACTGAATATAACTAACCAAATGTAAGATCTTAGTTGACTTTATATAAACACTAACTAAACGGAGTATAAGTGATCAAAAGTGAAACTGGGTATAAACACTAACTGTAACTAACCAAACATCAAATCTTATTTGAGTTTCTGTAAACTCAAAGAAAACCGAATATTACCAACCAAATCTCAAATCTTATTTGACTTTCTATAAACTCTAACTAAACCGAAAATAACTAACAATATGTAAAATCTTACCTGACTTATCTTATTTGACTCTTTATAAACACTAACTAAACTGATCCGTGTAACTAATCAAAAGTGAAACTCATTATGAATACAAACTATAACTAGTTAGAGATCAAATATTACTTGACTTTCCTTAAACTCTAACCACACTGAATGTAACTAATCAAATGTTAATTCTTAATTGACTTTATTTAAACTCTAACGAAACTAAATATAACTTACTAACTGTCTAGTATTCTTACTTGAGTTTCTATAAACTCTAACTAAACTAAATATAACTAATTAAAGATAAACTATAATTTAACTTTATATAACTCTATCTAAACTTGTATATCCAACCAACTGTCAAATCTTATAAGAGATATATTTTAAATGAAATTCTTGTACTCATATCAAATGAATCTCTCGTACTAATTAACATTATCATAAAAGTTGTATTTTAAATGTGATTATAATAAAAAGTAAAAAAATTTCTTTTGAGTACAATAATCTATTTGTTTCTGAAATGTTAAAATTATTTTTTAAGTATAATAATATATTTATTAATTTTGGAAGGTTTTAAATATATTTATTTCTTTTTAATCTGAACCGTCAATTTATTTTTTCTGTTGATCTCAGCCATGAACGCCTCAGGCCCATCTCTAACACCTCACCTTATCCTTCTATTTTCCACCACGATCAATCTCTGGATCAGGAGGAGGCTACCACCACGGGCACCGCCTCCGAGCCTTCCCGATTTCGATTCGCCCCGACGCTGTCGACCGGCGTTTTTACTAATCCACCCCACGGCCGACGACCTTGATTCTGTACCACCCATCACCGATAGCCTCGCTCCGATTCTCTGTCGGCTCAGCGGCACACCACCATCCACGCCTCCATCTTCCCCGGCTCCGACGCCTCCCACCTCTTCTCCCTCCCATGTGCCGCCGCCAAAGTAATTACCCACGAGGCCAGCCTCCTCGCCGCCGCCGCCGTAGAGGGATGCGCCGGTTGCGGCGTGTTCCACCTGGCGTCGCCGTGCACGCTGGAGGACCCGGTCGACCCGCAGAAGGAGCTGGTGGAGCCCGCCGCGCAGGGGATGCTGAACGTGCTCACCGCCTCCGAGTAAGCCCCCTTTGATTCTCGATTATTTTGCTTATTTGATTGAATGGAACTGATTGTATGCCTTGGTTTAGTTTTGCATAAGCTTATGATTTCACTGGATTTTAGTATTAATTTGTGCTCAAGGGTTTTGAATTTTATGTACTCGTGATTCTGTAGCTTTGGATGTAAGCAATATCTCTGTTCTTATTGGATTGCTGTTTTTTTTAAAGATTTGTTTATGTTGATACTGATGAAACTGTTGATTATGAAAGCTAGGTTGAGTGAATGATGGAGGAGGTGAAGGGCAAGCATATTAAAACAATCAAGGTATTGATGTCATGTGGATTCAAAAAGTTAGATACGCTAAGTTTTTGATGTGCATGTCTTTTTGTTTGATGAAGAGTGTATCTAACTTGTGAATGTTAATATATTATGGTGGTGGAACTCTATGTTTATGTGCTGTTTGTGGTTTCTTTCTCAATGACTGCAGTTGCCGAATCTGATTCCTAATTCTAACAAAGTGAGAATCTGTTCCATTTCATTTCTTCCTATTTGATTATAATAAAGTGAGAAGTTAAGTATATCCCAGCTTGAAATTTTTGCCTTTTTTACTGTACAGACAGACAAGGCATCAATGTTGGATGAAGCCATTGAGTACCTCAAACAACTTCAACTGCAAGTTCAGGTCGTTATTTCTGTCCCTCTATTTTCATGTTTTACTCTGATGGGATGCTCATTGTGTTCAAGTCACTATCATTTCTAATGTTCCATTGATATTTATTTATGAATATTGCATAAAAGGTTATGGGACTAAACATATTTGTTCGCTAGGAGTCCTGACAAAGTTTAGCTGTGCAATTGAGAAAATTAGAATTGGAAAAGAATTATATTGATCATTCCACACAATATTTTCTGTCAGTACTTGTTGGGCTTATAATTAAATGTTGAAGTTTCCTAGCAATGTTATCGTTGGATTACTGAGCCACTTGCTTTCGTGTTAGTACCACATTCCTTGCCATGAATTATCCATTTTAATACTGTCTTAAATATTACAAAGTGCCATCTTTTCTCTGGACAGGGAGTTAGGGGGTAGTATTTGTATGCGGTTTAGTTACACGGTGTTTTTAAATTGAATGAGTAATGAAGCTCTACTTGTGTCGTCGTGCTTTTTCACTTGGTTTTCACTTTTTTAGTAAGTACTGGAAATAAAAGCTTTGGAGACATTCTGTTGAATGTGATGTTTTGACATAACATAAAACAAATTGGTCTGTTTGTCTTTTACTGCTTAGAATATGTCCTCGCAATTCCTTGATTTAGACACAGTTACATAAGGATATGCTCACATTTTTTATCCTTCAGTTTCAGCCTCCATTAATTTTGATACTTTTTTTTTTTTGAAAATTTTCAGGTTCTACTTGGCGATATAAGGATGAAGTGATGATGGTGAAAGAAGCCTGCCAAAACAATCTTGAGGATCTGAGAGGTGGTTAATCTAGTATAAATTTAGTTTCATATACTCTTTTAGAAGTAGAAGTAGAAATAGAAGTAGATACTTAGGTAGGGTGCTTTGGATGTAGGAAGATTAGTGTATGAATATTATTATTATTTATATAATATTTTTTCTGCAATATTTATTTTTTTCTGCAATTTAATTCATTTTTGTATTATTTTATTACAGTTTAATATATATCAGGATCATCCTGATATTGGTAGTATCAGGCACCAATTAAATAACGACACATCATCTTTAACTAATTTATGATTGGGCCACGTGTTCAATCATTACCCAGACGGGTTTAGACATTCTAAATTAGGGTTTTAGAACTTTACTAAAAATATCTTAACCAATTAAAACATTACAATTATACACGTGTCATTATCTTATTGGTGCCTGATAAGGCCTATATCAGGATCATCCGGATGAATGTTATTCTCATTTTATTATAATTATATTGACAGTCCAATTTCGTCACTAAACTGCGTCACTAAAGAGTTTGACTGTTAGATAAACGTTGACTGTCTCTTATTTGTGACGCTCAAGTATTGTCACCAAAGGATTAATTTAGTGACCATTAAATCTGGTCGCTATTTCTTTGTCACTAAAGGTTACCCATTGGTGACGGATCGGCTCCCTATAGTGACGGGTAATCAGTGACAAATACGCGCGTCACTAGGCTGGTGACGAAAAAATAATCGTTGCCAATGACACACTTTTGTGACAGATGAACAGCAAAAGCGTCGCCCCACCCTTTGGCTACGATGTTTTTGCAACGCGAATTTGACGACACTTATTTTCGTCGCTAAAGCATTTAGTGACGAAAATTGAGGCTTTGGTGACGCTTTTGGCTTGTCAGCGAAGACCCGATTTGGTGTAGTGTAATATGCATCTATTCAAGAATAAATCTGATGCTGTTAACCAGTTGGGGTATTCGAGAGTCATGGGAAGTCTGATGTACTTAATGAATTGTACTAGACCAGACATTGCTTATGCTGTAAGCAGATTGAGTAGATATACGAGTAATCCAAGTGAAACTCATTGGAAGGCTATAACGAGGTTGTTGAGATACCTTCGTTTTACTCGTAACTACGGTATACAGTACACGAGTTATCCAGCAGTACTTGAGGGATATACTGATGCCAACTGGATACAGGATATCAAGGATTTGAAATCCACTAGTGGTTATGTATTTCTACTAGGTGGTGGAGCAATTTCTTGGAAATCTACAAAACAAACTGTTATAACTCGATCCACTATGGAATCGGAGTTTGTTGCCTTATATAAGGCTGGTGAAGAGGCAGAATGGCTTCGTCAGTTTGTTGAGGATATCCCGAGATGGCCGAGACCCATATCTGCGATTAGTATCCACTGTGATAACACATCTGCTATAGATATGGCTCAATCCGCGATATATAATAAGAAAAAGTCTCGTCATATCAGACGGAGACACAGTTCTATTAGACAACTACTCTCAACTGGAGTGATCACGATAGACTATGTTCGGTCAAGGGACAACATAGCTGATCCCTTAACGAAAGGGTTGAATCGAGAGGTAGTTGAAACATCATCAAGAGGAAAGGGACTAAAGTCCATCAAATGATGTGGTTACGTATGTGGACACCCAACCTATGCGATTGGAGATCCCATGGTCTAGGTTCAAAGGGACAACTAAACTGCAAAGACCCATCGACGTTCACTGTGGGGGTTTTATACCTACTATCCTATTCCTGATGAGAAACAGTGAAAGATTAAACGCTTTTATTGTTAAGCATTAATTGCGTTTAATGGTTTGTAAGGATAAGCCTTTGTGTGCTTTTAATGATTCACAAGTAATTCTGTTAGTCGATAATCCCAAATTTATGGTCGAATTTCTTGAATTTCGATTCGGAGATTGATAATTCCAGATCTTTGGTCTACTTTCAGAATTCAAGGTTTAAGGATTCGTTCCTTAGTAGAGAATCACCTATGTAAGCGAGAAGTGTGGCCGCTTCAAAAGTGAATAGTTGGGACGCTATTTCATAAAACAATTACAGAACCAGGGCGGTGTTCATGGCCTTATTAACGAACACAACCGAGGAAAGCGCTGAGGCTAGGACAGATGGTTGTGGGAAGTGCATTGTTGTTCACACAAAATGGTTGGGGAAGTTCAAAGACATCGTGTTCTACTTCCTACCAATGAGCTAAGTGTACTCTCTTAAGGGAAAGTTCAAAGGGTAACACCTACTTATCCTATGCAGCATCTATGCCGTCAATAACGTATCTATCACATAGTCATACTCCGTGTCTGTCGTGATTGTCTGATGCCCGCATCAATATCTGATTCATGTGGGGGATTGTTGGAAAATTGGTTTTTTGAGTTGGGTTTTACTCGAATTTTGGGCTTCGATTTTGAGTGGCTTCCAATGTGATTTGGATTCTGTTCTTGGTGGTTTTGGATTCTCCTCTGTGAGTACTACAAAATCGACTATTTAAACACTCAAATCGGATCAACGGTGAATGAGATATCGATGCTCAAAGTTGATCTCTTGGACTGGAAATATTTGACGAATTGAGCCAAACTTGGGCCTAATTTTCAGAATATGAATTCAATTATTTTCCATAGTTGGGCCTAATATTAAATTCGAATTTTCAGCTGATAAATACAAGCTGTTGAGATAAATTCGAGTTTGTTCAGATAATAGAAGATCAATTCGAATATTTTCTGATTATCTAAGAACATTCAAACATATTTACTTACCAGTAATAGTAAATCAATTATGGGAGATTGTGATCTCAACATATTTACTTACCGGTGATAGTAAATTAATTATCCAAGATAATTATTTCATAATCATCAGACTTATCACATTCTGATTCTGATAGGGTGTCTAGTGCCTATAAATAGAACCCTCTAGGTTCAGAATTATTCATCCCATTCTTCAGTTGACAAGTCCTTGAGTCTCAATCTCTCTCTCTCTCCCTCCTCAGTCTAAAAGGTCCGACTTTGTTTCAAGCCTTTTTACTGTGATTATGTGATAGATAGCCATTGGGTAAAGTGCGAGTATGAGGTACTGCTACTCTTTAGTAGGCGAGTACATTGATGGTTTTACCCTGGGGGATGAAGGCTTTACCCGGCCAATTTCGTTTCCAGGGCAGTGACCTGTCACGACTCCATCTGTGTATATATCTGATTATTTAATTTTTGGATTTATTGTGCATGATAATTAATTTTGTATTATCTTACAATTAATTTTATGTATGTAGTTCCAACAGGGACAACCATCAAGAATGGCTTCCAGACCTTTGTTAGTCATCGGATTTGCATCAAGAAGTCGGAGATAGCGCAGTCCAGGCATGGATTTTGCAATAGCCAGCGCATCAACATCATCTTCTCGATCTCGCATCATTAATCTTGGATAGTACAAGGTAAAAGACTTCAACATGGGGCAAAAACGGCCAACCTGTTCTATTGAATCACCATAGACATCCATTTCACCAATGTACAGCCTCTTCAGCAAAGGGAGCCTCTTAACGGTGTTGCTATACGTATTCTAATATTATATTTTTATAACTCAAAATATAATGTAAAAATACGAAAATGAACTTAACTTATTTGATTTTTTGAGAAATTAACCAACTTGCAGGGGATGGTAGTCTATTAATAAATTACGTGAAGTAAAATATTAAACTGCGCATGACACTTTAGTAATTTAATTAGGCGTTTTGCTAGTTAGACGACAAACTAAATCCGCCCAGATCCGCCTAAGCGAGTCTGGGCGCTAGACTTTTAAAAATAAAAATTCTATTTTGATGAAATTGTATTCCTTTGCTAATTCTAAATGCTATTTATTGTCCATATCTCTAGGCAATATTAAATAATTTTTTTTTTAATTTCTTCAGATTTTCAACTGTTTTTCCGTTTTATCTTATTTATTTTTTCCTAATTTTCCGACGTAACTTTCGTTTTTTAAGATAACTTCATTCAAATCTCAATCTATTCAGAGAAAGTCTCAGAATTTCTAACTTTTCTGACTTTACATAAAAGTGTTTATACGTTTTAATTTCTACTGTGCACCTTTTAAGTTGAACTGTAAATTTTATAATTTCAAATATTTTAATTTTTATATGAAATTTCTTGAATTTTTGCATTGAAACATGTGTTTATTTTAAAATGATCAATGTTTTAAAATAAAAATATATAACTCGAGTTTAAATACACAGTGGTAGTTCCACAACATTTAGAAAAGTTGGACTTTCAAAAGAGTTTGCTTATAAGTTATAATTAATTAGAATCAACAAATCCCAATCCAACAAAAACTAAGGCACGAGAAAAAGAGAAGGATAGTATAGTTGATTCGTATGAAGAGGATTGAACGAGCATGACATCTACTACTGAATTGAGTAAGACCAAAAAAAAACTATAAGAACGAAATAATTTGTGGATATCCACGAACGTCAGGACGGCGATGAGGATGGAAAATTAGGGTACATTTGGTTGGGGTAGTTTTTGAAAAATTAGACTTTCAAAATTCCGTTTTAGAAAATTGTGTTTGGTTTAGATTATTTTGAAAGTTTAGATTTTGCTCTCAAAATCTGGTTTTTGTACTTTCAAGTCTAAATTTTGCCTAAAGTCTGGTTTTTGTACTTTCAAGTCTAGATTTTGCCTCCAAACATGACTTTTGCTTTAGACTTGCAAAATTCTGACGAACCAAACAAGAATTTTGTTTCTGACTTACAAAATCCAACCCAACCAAATAAGGTTTTTGCAAAACCAAACTTAAAAAATCCCAAACAAAACCCCAAATTCTCAAAATTCCAAAACAAAATTATAGCTTTAGACATTCTCTTCAACCAAATACACCCTTAGATTCCGCGGCTTTCTTCCTTCATTATTAAACTAGTATGATATCCCGTGCCGATGCACGGGAATTTAATTTTAAAATATTATAAATTAGTGAAAAACAACAAAATGTTAGTTAAGTAATTTTGACCAAATATTATTTTGTGAAAATTAAGTATATAATGTAATAGCCTTTTGATGAAAAACAAATTGGTTGCTAAAACATTGTTCAGTTTTCAAGAATCTAAGAAATTAAGAAATTACATAACCTTATTATGCCATCTTCTTAAACACTTCCTTATAAACTATACTAATGTACTATGGATTGGTTGATCATACTTGTCACAAATCAAAATATTCTATCCCTTTCTACTTTTAACTCTAAAGACAACAACGTATAGTTGTTCATGAATGAAAACAGATTTTGAGATGCAGTACTTTTCATTGATAGTTGTCCGACGTGGGAGTAGCTTATATGCATATAAATAAAATATATGACATATATTATAAATAAAATATTATTTAAGTAAAACTTATATTTGAGTAATATAATAAAATTAAAATGTTAATGAATAGATGTCTGTGCATCGGCGTGGGTGTCTTATAACCCGAACATGGCAAAAAATAGCTGATATTGATGAGTGAATAATTTATAAGTAATCTTAAATGGACCGAAATTTTTATTTAATCAAATACGAACACTGTTAAAAACTAATATAGAAAAGAAATGTATAATAAAAAAATAAAACAATAAGAAGGCATAATGCGGAATAAATTAATATGACCAAAGAAATAAACGACTCATTAATTCCCAATTTTTATCTCTTTGGTTGCATGAATTAAATGTGGATTAATACACCAAATTAAACATCCATTGAAACCGACCTGATGTAATGCCAACCCAATAAAACGTTTTATTTTAATTCACTCATCAATTAATTTACATTGATACGGCCACGATGTATAAGAGGCCAATTAAAACGTTTTATATTAATTCACTCATCAATTATTTTTCATATGAATTCTAAACGTTTCTTTGACCACAAACTAACTACATTGACTGGACCATGAAAGGAATCACAACAAAATGACATTAGTTTTGAGTGGATTTAATGGGTTTTCTTAGAGTATCACCCGAGAATCATTAGTTTCAATTGGTTAAATACTAATAAATATAGTGTTATTTTTTTATTTGACTTTTATGAAATTTTTATCATTTAAATTATTCTTTCAAAATTTAATCAATTTTCAAATCATATGAAATTTCGTAGATTATCGGTGAATGAAAATATTAATAATTTTTATGGCATCCATTTACACTAATTAATTGTAAGGATGAGAATTAGGAAGATAAATCAAGACTGAAAATAAGGAAGAGAATTGAAATGGGTTGAAGAAGAGTAACATACACTATATTAAAAGTATTAATTTTTTAATTATAGCCCGATTTAGTGAGTTTTTTTTCCTAAAATAACCCCATTTTTGAAACTAATTTCACAACTACTACTCTCATTTTCTTGGTGGAACCACACCTATGACATGTATCTTACGTGTACAACACCTACATATGTCTAATTTATAAATTTTCGTAATTAAGTTCTTTATCTAATTTTAAAAAGTTTATAACTACATGAATTTTTTTTAGATTGTATGGTCTCTCAAAATAATTATTATTTATTCTAATTTAGTTCAAATAAACTTTGATGTTATGAAATTTAGTTTAATTTAATCATATTATAACTGTCTTTCAATACATTAATTATTATTTCATTTTAATTAAGATCAATTCATTTTGTGATAACCCAATGAAACTGTTTACGTACACTAATTCTTCATTACTTTCACCCTTGTTATCTGCACTGGTTGTCAATTCTCTGGATCATGTATTTAGTGTGGTAATTACTCTTGAAACTTTAAAGTAATGTCTTGATATGATTTGATTTAATAAAGCGGGAGAATTGTTTTGGAATTGATTCTATTGTTACCGTTACACAAAGGTATGCACATTTATGGAACAAAAGACGTTAAATACGACCTTCCATTGCAGCAATAAATTATTTAATTAGATGAGGCATTGATTCATCAGTTTTGGAAAACTGAATCTTTTTAATTTCGAATAAATTTAGGTCATAATAATAAATAGAGAAGAGAGAGATTTCAGTACACAATTTAGATAATAAAATAAAATAATGAGTAAACGAATTAAATCTATACAAATCGAACAAATTAATATCAAATTACACTAATTGAGTGTAAGGATGAGAATTAGGAAGGTCAATTGATTCGGTTCCTAATTCCACTATTTATTTTACTCATTAAAATTTTAAAATATTAAAATAAAGAGCTACGTACTTTAATTTTGGTTAGTTAAAGAAACTAAAGTTATGGATGTGGAGAAACTGAATAAAAATATGTGGAGAAATAATGTAATGAAGAATTAATTGAAAACTAAATAAATGCAGTAATTAAAAGTAACAAATGAAAATTGTAATGGGAAAATAAGAAATTTAAGTGTCAATTCCTCATTAGTCATGAAAAATAATAATGAAATCAAAAAAGTTGACACATAAACTCAAAAAATATTTTGTTTTAAAGTAGTTATAGATTAACATTTTGTAATTAAATATTATGTTAATTTGAAAACATTATGTAGTATATATATTAATTCAGGAAACGTTATTAATACAGGAAACGTTATTCCATTAATTTTGTATAATTATGTAATATATATTAATTTACGAAACGTTACTTTAGATATAAATTAAGTTATAATGGAATTAATAATTGCATTCAATACATTGTTAAGGGAGGAGGAATAGATAAATAAGTTTTTCAAAACAAATTAACAATTATATTTGGACGTGACATTTATACATCCAATATAACATTTAGTATATTCTTTCAGTAAGGTGCATCAACATTCTTCATTTCATTTAGTCCGGAAGCTGCAAGTATGTTTTCTCCATAAAGCTAAACCTTTTTAAAGGGGGGTTGATTGCTATCAAAACAGGACATGCTAGTACATGATAAGGCATAAACAAAAATAATTACAGCACGTGGGTACTAAAGCTGACGATTGAGCTGAAAGTTTATCAAAAACCAAAACCAAACTTACATAGGTGACGTCTTGTGAAAACCTGTTTTCAAGATTGTGAAGAATTGACGGCTCATTCAAATAACTAAGCAGCATAAGATTATCCACCGCTTCAAGAATATTGAGATTCGCTGGTAAAAGCTCTCCAGTCAGAAGAACCCAACTTTCTAAATAAGAGCATCTTCAACGGCAAGCTACAATGTATTGTAACTTATATTAATTCAAGCTAATTAGCTAGCAAATTACAAGTATCTCCAATGGTTATTAATATCATAAATTAACTTGTATGATTCCATTCATTTCTAATACACATCTAAATACATTGAATTATTGATGCGGGGCCTACTTAAGCTAGTTGCTTGCCAAGACTAGTTGCTTGTGAAGCTAGTGCTTGTAAAGGGTAAAACAATGGTAAATTAGTGCTAAATATTTTATAAAAATTGCCAAGCAAGTCCGAAAATGCAACCATTGGAGATGCTCTAACCCAACTTTCTAAATCATAAGTAAAAATTCAGGCAAAAAACCGCGTCTCCATGACTGGAGTATCCCAGAAGAGAAACTATGTTCTGATGCCTAATTTTACTCAACAATGCTGCCTCATTATGCAAGGCAGTTCATGCTGTTGATCCTCTCTGCTTCTTCCATCTCCAAATTCATCATTACTTTCTCCCAATTCTGCATAGCCGTGTCCATCTCCAGCCCCTCCTCCCACGCCTTCGCCGGAAACCCAACAAAAGCCCGCACTCCCAAGGCATCCAATCCCTTTCCCACTCTTCAGCATTCAATTCCCTCATGCGAAAGGTGTGCTCCATCCTAGAGAGATCCGGACGAACTCCGCCGACGGCGGGGCCGGGGAGGAGCAGCAGCGACTATCCACCAGCGTGAATGTTAGGCTAATTTAAAGAAAGAAATTGAGGGTGAGAAGAAGATAAACTGATGACGAATTAATGGAATTTAATATGGGATGTAAGGTGAGGAGGAAGTAACGATGATTGATTGAGGATGAAGGGAGGATGCTCCGCTTCAGTTACAAAAACTGATGAGGGATATTGTAGATGCAGACGGTAAGGAATTTTTTAAAGTGGAAGTATTGGAACGTATAAGGTATTTACCACCTTAATTATTTCAATGAATATTAAGTGTACTAAAAGATAAACATAAATAAAAGGAAAATAAGGCTGATGTGTCAAAAGCGGGGCCCAGCTGATGTGTAATTACCTGGATGCTTCAAAAATTAATTCTAAATTCTGAGAAAATTAGAAACCATCCTCTTTTAAAGATAGTTATAGATTCTATAAATGACAAGTAACCCGCTCAAGTTGTTTGGACAACAAAAAGTACTAATAGAGACTAGCTAAATATCATCGTGCGTTGCACGATATATTTAATCTTTTTAATGTAAATATTATAAACAAACTTATGAAGATCGAGGATGAAGTGTGTTTAAAGAAAAATTCAATTTGCAATTACCAATGTCGGGAGCATAAGAGGAAGAGAAGGCACCGTTCTTTGCCTGATATCCTTGGTGCCAAACAGAACTCCACCAATAAGAGAGTGTCAAACCAGCAATAAAAGGAGCCAACTGAGAAAGTTTGGCAAACAGAATAATCCAGTGGCTGGCAAGATGAAGGTCGTTCAATATCTCAATACTGGTGCACAGAACCTGCAGCTCAGTCCAAGCACTCCACTTCCTCGGGTAGGCTATTCACGGACTCCACAAGAACAGTTCGAGCAAGGCTCTGAATTCTTGAGAGTACAATAATCACTCAAAACCATCATCGTGTACATCGTGGATAATATGGATTGTGTGTGATGTAATATTTTCATACTTAATTAATTATGGATAATTGCGGCATTCATGTTAATTGTGTGATGTAATATTCATGGTTTCCTTTTGTAGATGTGTTAATTAGCATGATGGACTGAAATTACCGTGTAAATTAATGTGTAAAATAGGATTTTATTGGTGGAATGAGTTGTATTTGTAAAAATAGAAGCCGGAAGCTATTTAGTATGCTATAAAAATATGCTATAATATATGGTATCCATATATTATATATATTGAAACTACCAACTGCATAGTATATATATATATATGTATATATATATATATACGATAATGAACACCATGACAATCATATTAGAAAAAAATATATTAATACTAAAGCAATTACATAGATTAAGTTCGGGTAAATAGTATTAATATGGTATACAATATTAAGTTTGGTAAAGTTCGTAGATTAAAAAATATATATATATATATATAAATGGTAGGCGCCGGAATATGGTGAACTTGCGGTGGTTATGTGGTGGTTTTAGCCAAAACTACGTAGTTTCATCATTTTTAATTCTTTTTATTAATTTATTTATTGACCGGAGTAATAACTTTTCTAGTTCTCTTTAGGAAGAAGAGAATGTGTTAAAGGAAATGTAACTTTCCAACAATAAAAATGATAAGATGATGAAGAGGTTGTGTTGAAAGAGTAGTGGTGGACATGTGAGATGTTAGAGTTAGAAGAAGAACAAATACGAATTATTTGAGGATAAAAGTTTATTTAGGATAGCTGAAATATTAGGTAATATGCATCATGTCATTTTTTTCATAACATGCAACATAGAAAAGTTTGTGTTTGATTTAGGACGGACGAAGTAATAGGTAATATGCATCATGCCATTTTCTATGTGGTTTTTGAACGTTAGTTGGGCAACACTTCGATTCAAAGGCGGCGTTGTATTTTGAAATGCACCTACATCGAAAATATATGCATAATAATTAAAAGAAAGAGAGTTTTAACAATAAAGAGGATTCTCGATGCCAATATAGTCTTTCAGAACAAGAAGTGGGTGGAAAAAGCTCATGTTTCGGGGTGGCAATGGCCGGTTGTCACCTATGGGTATCTGAAGAACGCCCTCAACAGGTCTCCATCTAATTGCAGCTACTTGAAACCGGGGCACTCCCGGACTTCTCCAGATGAGGGAGGAGTTTCAGGCTCGGTTGCAATCAAGAGCGAGAAAAAACCCAAGAGGCAGAGTAAGCGATGGGCTCTAGATAAGTATCCCACTAGCCAGGCCTCCAAAGGTATGTGTTTTTGTCCATCCTGACTTTGGTGTATATGCTTGTTAGCTCTTAAGGTGTTGATGTGCATTCATAAAATGCCACAGTTTCTTCGCCCAAGAAGAAACGGGGCCAAGAAGGAGGTACTTCCTAAGGTCGAGATCAAGGAGGAATCCAAGGAGTTCTTCCCGCTCTGAACAGAACTTCCTATAGGAAGGTCCTTTGAAAGAGCTCAACTACTACTTGACAGAGCCCAAGGAGGAGGATATGGCTCAGACGGCTCTTAAGCCTTATGAGAAGTATCCCTTGATGTCCAAAGCAATCTCTCTCTCCTGTTTTAGAATCTGTTTACTATAAGTAGTAGTGTATGTTGCTTAAGGAGTGTTTCTGTGCAGCTGCTGAAAGGTTTGACCAAGAGAAGTGGCCAAACCATGGCTAGGTTGATGCGCTTGTACGAATCCACTTGCGAGATGTATGCTCGATGCAAGTCTCTTGAAGGTGTGGCCGAAAAGGGGCTCTTTCCAGGCTTAGGTCGCGGCCCTTCATGCTTAAATACAGGCGCCACATGTATCTACTGCTTCTTCTATGGAGGCCGATCGCATAGGGATCGAGGTGAGGCAAAGGCCATTAATAGAGACAAGGACTTGGAGGAAGCGAGGCTGGAATCCTTAGAAAGTATCATCAATGAGCAGGCCCTTTGGGTCGAAGAGCTTACTCAGAGCGAGCCTTGTTGTGCGATCCTGTGGAACAGCGGCGGCTGCTCAAGCTTTGGAGTGATTTCAGCGCCTGTAGCCCCGAGATGAGGATTCAGAGGGAGAAGTATGGAAAGTTACTTCATAACTCCAAGCTGGATAAGATGCTGAATGACGTTCTTGTCTTGTGCAATAGTGACTTGGAAACTGACGTCATGACTGCTACTTTTAGCCATCCTAATGCTTTCAAGAAATTGGCAGTTTTCTTGTCCGACCCTCGTCAACGCGGAGTTCCCGGGACAGAGCTCTTGTCCCAGCTTCCATTGAGAAGATATTGACATCGAAGTATTTGTTGGGCATTATCATAGCCAAATATCCCAACTTGTCTTTTCTTGGTGATTCATGCGAGGAGAATCTTCATCCTCTGCTCATATTAAGGAAGATGAGAATAGGGATTCTCCACCCTCGAGCGAGTTAGCTGCTGAAAGAGAAGGACCTATTCCTCTTGCTAAAGACCCCCAGGCTTAAAGAAAGCTGTTGATGCCTTCCTGGAAATGGTCTTCATAGTTCCAGTATTCAATAACTTGACATACTTTGGGTGGAAGAAAGTGTTGATGCCTTCTTACAAAAGGTATTCAGAGTTCCATCATTCATTAGCTCCACATACTTCAAGTGGAAGGCGGAGAATGGTTTACTGGAAATAAGCTTTACTATGTTCAGCTGGTCTGACTACGTCAAGTGGAAGGCAGAGAACAATATCATGGCTAGGCGAAAGTGGGGCTTCACCAAGTTCAGCCGCTCTGACTATGTCAAATGGAAGGCAAAGAACCGTATAACTTTATCAAGATGTATTTGTGTTTATATAGGGCTTCCCCCTTTTTATGTTATTGCCTTGGAAAGTAACACCATGTCATTTTTGTGAGTGTGTTTCTCTTATGTATTTGAGGTCTTTCCTCGGGGTTCGACTCGAGGCATCCTCTCAAACAAATTATCTTTAGTTGATTTAGCATAGTCATATTCGATGTAATGACATTTTTTTTATGACTAAGTTAGAATAGTCTGAGGATTTAGTTCGGGCTAGTCTGAAGTATCATATTCTGATGTAGTGACACCTTTGATATGGTCTCTAGTTTATTATAGGCTTTGCCTTGTATTGCTTCGAGCTGATTGATATTTGAACACGTCTGCTCAAATTGTTTAGCCCGTAGACCTCAATCAAATATTTTTTTCAAGTATTTTATCTTGAATCTGATCTTTCTTTATTTTACTCAAAGTGATTGACGCTTGAATTCTTCATCCAAACAGCTTATTTTGAAAGCGTCAATCATATACTTTTTTCAAGTATACTACTTATGAGTAGCAATCAAAGTTATGCTTTGGATAACGTTCCTCTTATTAAAAAAAGGAATTTTGACTACTTAAAATAAAGATAAAGATAGAAGAAAATAAGTATATTTCATTCAAGCTCGCGGCTTAAAGTAAAACAAGAGAAGTAAGCTTTCGAGTTTTATTACCCGAGCTTAAAGATCATGTAGTAGTCGTGCTACGTTGTGGTCGCCTCGAACCGTTTATGGGTCCTTTCTCGGGCTTCACCTTCCGTGGTATCTTCATAGGTTCACTACGTTCCATCTTCGTGGTATGGGTTCACCCTTCATTGTTTCTAAGAGGTAGCTTCCCCCTGGATGAGATTCTAGGACTCGATAAGGACCTTCCAATTTGGGGCAAGCTTGCCTTCCACTTCCTTCTTGCTTTTCTCGCTCAGCCTCCATCTCGGGGAAATCCAGATGGTAGATACATATGTCATGTGTTCATTGGTAATTAGAGGCGGTCTGTCCCCCGTCTCTCAAATTGCTTGCATCAGAACCAGAATCGAGATAATTACTCGTCATAAATGTTGTATGGGTTTGGGTTAAATCTCCTAAATCATTTCTCTTGTCTTCCTTATTCAAAATTTCTTCTTTCCAAGTTCAGAAAGCGTATCAGTGCTTTATCAAATCTCTGAAGCCCCAATCTCCGCTTCCTCAATCATCAGTAAGTGCTATCTTCTTTCTTCGTTTGTTTGTCTGATTTTTCCTTTTCCTCAGTGTGCGTATTTTTCCCCCATACTCTCTGTAATCATGAGTAGTAATAGCGAAACGATTTCTGTCCTCCATCATGATGAGGGAGAGTATGCATGTAGTCAGGCTGAGGAAAATAGCTCCCTTGTCCGTCATAGAGCCGAGGTAGCGAGTGGGAAAAAAACCTGTAGTTTTGAAGAAGAAAGCCTCTGTAGAAGAGAAGAGACTAATAGCCATGGCCAGGAGAGCCCAGATAGAGGGGAATAGCCCTGCTGCCGTAGGTAGACCATCCATGAATGGTGAAGGTAGTAGCAAGAGGTCGATGAAGGAAGATAAAACGCGTGCTAATGCTGCTATCTTCATTGAAAATTGTCCCTTTTTGATTCCCCCTGATGCTGATCTCATGTATTTCAGAGAGGATAAGTATGCATCAGAGTTAGTAACTCCAAACCGGGGGGTCATATATGGGAGATTTCTGCAGCATGGTATAGCATTTCCTTTTCCCCCATTGATGAGTAGGTTTCTTTGGTGGTATAAGGTGCATCCAGGACAACTGCACGTTGATGTGATAATAATTATAATGGCCTTGATAACCTGGTGTGCTCGGAAGGGTTATAAACCTAGTCTTGCTCTGCTGCGGACCTTATATAAGGTGTCTATTGTTAAGCAACTTGTAACCTTGACTGTCCGAGATACTTCCCTGGGCCGAGCCTTTGTTCTTCCTCGACAGAGTGCGGGATGGGACAAGGTGAAACTAACCTTTGACCGGACCCTGTATGAGGTACCTCATTGGAATAAGGATCTCCAAAATGAAGCATGGGATTAGGTTAACACCTCATATAGATTGATGGATATAGCCGAGGAGTTCGTGATGGAAAATATTAAACTTAGAAATGGTAAGTTTGTGTCAGGAGATTCCCAGATGGGTTGGCAGTGGCCTGTCGAGACGTATCGGTGGTTATATCAAATGCCTGACCGAACTCTTCAAAATGGTAGCTATTTGAGGTTATCTCATTTTGATCAACCAGAGGGTGTAGACATTGAGTGGTATGAAATCATTCTATCCACGGAGCAGGATCCCATTGGTTCAGTTAGGGCGCTTCGGGCCTCTAGGGCAATAGAGGAGAGGGCGGCTCGAGAAGAGATGTCAGAGAGAGAAGTGGATAGGGAAATTTATGGATTGATGACTGATGCTAGGCGTTGGTTCAAAAGATTGGTCCAAGGACCTAGGAATGTTAGATCGAAGGCTAAGATACGCCATGAGACAGAGTGTCTGTTCGTACCTGTTGCCCGAGATCCATCAGATGAAGAGGAGGATAAAAGTTTAGCCCTAGTCAGGTGTCCGAGAGGAGAGATATCTCGGACTCTTGTATCTCCGCAGACCATGTCCAGTAGGGCTGAGAATGAAGGATCTTTAACTTCTGTTGTAGTCTCTGATACGTTGCCTGAGGGTATTTATTCTTTGTTGTGCATGATATTCTCGTTCATACCATATCGTTTTCCTTGATGCTAACTTCATTCCTTTTGTGTATAGTGAGTGTTTCCAAGACCGAGAAGGCGTTGGATAAGCTGGCTCAGATGGTCAAGTCGAGGAAACAGAAAGATCATGAAAGCAAGAAGAGGAATGCCGAAGCCTCAGGGAATTCCACAAATGCTTTCACCAAGTCTCCCAAAAGGGCTAGGCTTAAGCTCGAACCGTTGGGGGAGTTCGAAAAGTATGTGATGCCTCCTCTTCCAGAAGTTAGGACCGAGATGGCTCTGGAATGTACTGAGATAAAACAGGTATGCTTAACTTAGATCATAACTTGATAGCATATGTCATTATCTGACTGTTTTTCTCTTTTCCACAGTCTCTGAACCATATGAAGCACTTGTATGGTTCTGTTAAAACATTGTATGGCCGTTGCCAAGAGTGAGAGGCTGAGTTGGAGCTGTTGAAGAAGCAGATGGCCAAGAATCTAGCGAGCCTTCTGAAATGGTGAAACATCTCCAAGATGGGATGGCCCAAGAGAAGGAAAAAAGAGAGGCCTTGGAAGGGGAAGTCAGGTCCTTAAATAAGGAAAAGAGATTGACGGATAACTCCTTTCAAGAACTGAAGAGGAAGATGGCCTTAGTAGAGGCGGAGAAGAACCAATATGCTAATCCCGATTGCCAGAGGCGGCTGGTTCGGTTGATAATAGACTTCTACCTGAATTTCCCCGAGATGGAGGCCCATCGCCAAGAGTATGGCGAATTCTATCATAAGTCTGAGCTTCCGAACATGTGGGTCTATCTTCAAGAAGTTCTTAGTGAGGAAAGCCAGGAATGGTTGGCTTCTTCTTATACTTGGCTGGAGGTGGCAGGAAATCTGGAGAAGTTCCGGGCGAATTTTCGCCAGATTGGGGGGTTCGAGACTAGCTTATTAACTAATCTGGAATCTTTGGAGAAGGCCTTGACTCTAGAGGAGTTTCAAGAGAGGCTTTGCAGTTTGTACCCTGAATTGTCTTTCTTGGTAGAGAAGCCAGCTACAGAGGCTTCAACTGAGGGCGAGGGAAACCACAATGGGCAGCCAAAAATTATAATTCCTTAGAACTCTAACTCTTATTTAGGATTTTCCTCTTTCCGCCATATTTTGGCGCTCATGTATCATGAATATCATGCCTTTTTATGAAATTAATCGGTCTTTTATCTTCCTTTATTTCTAGTGTTGCATTGCCGCCTTTGCTGAATTGCAGGTTAAGTATGAAGCTGTTCTTCAGGAGAGCAAGAAGCTGAAGGAAAACTTAGACGATTCCAAAGGCTTTTGTAGCCTTGTATGATAAGAGTGTGATAGTCTTCGTCGTGGGTTCGAGATATCTCTGGAGTGGAGAGCTGAGCTGAATAAGCAGCTAAGTGATCTTTAGACAAGGTATAAAGGTCTAGAAGATGAACACAGCAAAATCTTGGTCGCCAATAAGGACTATGACCGTGAGTGGAGAAAAGCCATGAGTACTTGATGAAGATCAAGGGTGAGGGTCATGAGAAGGATCTTCGTATCTCTACCCTTCGGAATGAAAACATCGACATGAATCATAAGATTGTCACCGTCATAGATGATTTGAGGATATGCCAGGCCAAGCTGAATGCATGTAAGTTCCAAATAAAGGAACTAGAGGCTCAAGGTGTGTTTGTCACGCCTTTGGTACCTTCATGGAAAGAGGTAGGTGTGCTTTCTTCAACCCCGAATTCAGGACCGTGGGTAAGGCCTTGTGTCCGAGGTGGTACATCTCGAGGGATGGTAGACCCTCCAGAAGAGACTTCGTACAGAAGAGGACGAGGGGCACCACCTACTCCTGGGGCTCATAGCTTATCTGGCCCTCCTGCTCGACCTGCAATTATAGGAAATAGAGAAGGATTTCCTACAACTTCTCAATTAATGAGGGTGGCAGAAGAAAGTAATTGGGGCCGTGGCCTTCATAGTGGTCGAGGTCGTGCCTCTACTTCTTCTCGCGGTCGGGGACGTATCCCCGTTTTCAAAGACCTTCACTAGGTGTAAGAAGTTTCATAGTGTAATAACACTTTTTTGATTGTACCTTTATAAAGGTCTTTTATATTTCAACCTTGGTGAGATTGATTGTTAGGCTTATTAATAGCCCAAATGAATATTGGCATGTACCTTAGTAGGTATACCATAAGGAGAGTCGATTTCCAAACTTTGTGAGTTTGTGTGACTCATATCATGTTGGTCTTTGACCATATACTTTTTATAAGTATATTATTTTATTTTGGCCTAAGGTGACTGTGGTTCGGACACATAGTCCAAACAGCTTATGTTAGATAAGCATCAATCACACGCTTATAAGCGTATAAATCTTAGGCATCAGTCTTTACTTATGCTTTGTAAGGCATAGTGTCTCTTTGTATTAGAGGGTGTTGACTGATTTAAAATAAAATAGAAGATATAAATTGAAAATAAATTGTATTCCTTGAACTTGGGAGTTCGGCAAAATTATAATAGACAACCCCGAGTCTTGGAGCTCGGGTATGAAAAATAAAAAGATGGAAAGAAAAAGAAGTTTGGCATGTAGGCCTTATTGAAGTAGTTTCTCCTTATTTGGAGAAGATCTACTTTTTTTTATCTCCGAGGTACCTGCGTAGGAAGGGCGCCATGATGACAGGATCCAAGTACTCTCCTTCACGAGTTTGCAAGAGGTAGAATCCACCGGATTGTGCGGTGGAGACTTTGTATGGTCCTTACGTCCTTGGCTCCAGCACTCCTTCTAGCTTGTTAGTGCACCATGGGCCAACTGGCATTACCAGTTCTCCCACTTGGAAGGCTTGATGGCGTCTTTTGTGCCATAGTGCAGTCATCTCGTTGTAGGCCTCTTCCTCGAAGTGAAACACCAGGGGTTGTTCGAGATCAGGATCAGACATCAAATCCCCTAGGACAGTGTTGATGGATGAGATGTTGCTCACTTTTCTGGCATCACTGATGGCCGTGATCATGCAAGAACGCGCCACTCCTTGATCTCCTTTGATGGAAGCTACTCCTTATGGTGTTGGGAACTTTAGCATCAGATGGTAAGGAGACCATACAGCCTTAGCTTGGCACATCCAAGGTTTGCCAAGGATAATGTTGAAGGGTGTGACGGTATCGACCACCACAAATGCGCAGTAAAGGGTTAGGCTTTTCGCTCCTTCTACTACTGTGACTGGGAGTGTGATTTCTCCAAGGGGTATGACTGGATTTCCAGTGAACCCCGAGATTCGGCCTGTAGACTTGAGGTCGTCCTTGGTAAATCCTAACTTTTGGAAGCAGTCTTGGAACATCACTTCTACTCCAGTCCCGTCGTCGATAAAGACTCTCTTCACCAGGGAATCCTGTATTGTTGCAGAGATAATAAGTGGGTCAGAGTGGGGCATCTGGTTTGGCACGGCGTCCGCGTCCGAGAAGGTGATGGTTTCCTCGGGACGGAGTCTCTTGTTGATTGGCTCGGTGTGGGGTATGGCCCGCACACTATCCTTCAGTTTGGTAAGGGAAATTGCTTCTCCCATGTAGCCGTTGATGCCGTTGATGACTCGGTTGGCTCCATTTGGGGCGGTGGTGGAGGATCTTGAGGATTGTTACCCCCACCACCTTGATTGTTATTGTTGTTGTTGTTGTTGTTGTTGTTGTTTCGGGAGCCATCATTCTTCTTCTGCTAGGGCTTTCCCCCATACCTCTTCTGGGTACCCTGGCTGTCACCAGCTATTGAAGGTGCAATCTGTTGCACAATTCCTTGTCTAATCAATTTCTCGATCTCATTCTTGAGTTGATAGCACTCCTCAGTGTCATGCCCCCAATCTCGGTGATATTGGTAAAATTTCGGGGATCTTTGACGCTCGGCTGAATCCTTCATGGCGGGTGGGTCCTTTAAAAGGTGCCTGTGAATGGACAAGATCTCAGCCCGAGATCTAACTAGAGGAGTGTAGGACTCGAAAGTTGGTTTGGGAGTGCCTTCAGTCTTCTCGACCTTTGGTATCTTCATCTTGGGTTTTTTTCCCTCATTGTCGAGGTCTCGAGGTCTTTTGTCCGTTACCGCGTCTGCTTTGCTGGCGTATTTCTCCATGATGGCCTGGAGATGCTGAATGGTGGTAGGATTTTTTGTTGCCAGCTTCATCCTTAGAGTGTCGTCATCTACACTCATGCGATACATGTTTATCAAGAGGATCTCGTCTCGATCATAGCACTCCGTGGCCAGATCCATGTATCTGTGATAGTGTTCTATCACCGTCTCTCCTTCATGGCGAGCCACATATCCCAGATCTCCAAGAGATTTAGTGAATTTCTTCTTCTGGAAGAAAGCTAGGAGGAGAAGTTTAGCAAAGTCCCAGTAGTCAAATAAGCTTTCTGGTTTCGTCTGAGTAAACCATGTTTGGGCTTTCCCTCGGAGGTAACTGGGAACGATCTTGCATATTTCCAGCTCGTGGAAGTTTCTGGTTTCCAAGGTCTTGAAAAAGACCGAGAGGAATTCCATAGGGTCGCTTGTGCCACCGTATGTAGGCAGATGCTCTGGGACCTTCTTGCTGCCATCGAAGGGGAGATTAACAATATGTCGGGAGAAGGGGGAGCATGCTGAGTATCCTCGGGGTCCGAGGATACGCTTAATTTCCTGATCGACCTCGTATTTTCCTCGAGTAGGATAGGCTCCGTCCTGGGTGAAAGGCCGATCAACACTGGTTTGCCATTCATCTGGGTTCGCTCCCTCTTCTCACGCCTAAGTTCTTCCTGGATATTGTTGATGCACATCCTTCTCACCTCTTCTCTGCTCAGCCCTAAGCCTTCATTATGGTGATTGGCTGGATCAGGAGATGGTGGCAGATTCCTTTGATTGTTGTAGGGAGGTAAATTTCGAGATAAATCATCCAAGAATCTTTGCTGTTGGTTGTGATCAGAGGGTGGTGTTGTTCGAGCTCTTGGGATAAATACTCGACTGGGGCTTCATGCGTCTTGGCACGAAGTGGTTGACTTGAGTTTATTAAGGATGCAACGAAGTCAGAATACTGAGAATGTAAGTCCCTCATCAGTGCTTTTACATCGTCAAGAATTGTTCTTAGAGGGGTGTCCGATACAAGGTTGACATAGGGCGGCTCAGAACCCGGCGGGTAATGCCGTATGGTTTGGTTTAAGGTTTCCCTGAGACGTCTTTGTCTCTCCTCCTCCTGCTGTCTTTCTGCAAGGATTTGTCGATCCCTTTGCGCTTGTTCTTCCACGGAAAAGATCGAGTCAGATCCGCTATACCCCAAACCATTCTCTCGGTCGAGGCCGTCTGAGTTGTTGACGCGCTCGCTGTAGTTCATGTCAGTCCGGATCAAGATCCACTGACCTGAGTTCGGTACTTCAGATCCGATAGGGTTCGATCCAGAAGGTGGTACTCTGGATGCAGCAGGATTTGGACCGAAGGAGTTCGGAACGCTGGAGTTTCCAGCCCCTACGGTAGAGCTTGGCGGTGGTTCCGAGGTAGAGTGTGCTCGAGATCCTCTGGGTCGACCGCGTCTGCGTCCTCGGGGAGGCTGCTCTACTTCTGGATTTTCCTCCAGATTTTGCCCTTGCATACGGGCGCTTCGCCTAGGTTGCTCTACTTCAGACATGGCGTGAAAAACTGGTGAATGGGTGCACAAGATCAGATCAGATACAAAGTTTGGCGACGTCGTCAACAGATGGCGTCCCACTGGGCGTGCCAATTGATGTATGGCGGACACCAGCACTTCGACGACGAACCTTGCTCACGAACTGACCTGCAAAAAAAAGTCTCGGGTAAGTAGACATTCCGACGCTCAAGTTAGTATGAGGCGTAAGGCGTATTGTATGTAGTATGAGATAGAAAAGGTGTACCAAACCTTGTGTGTATTTATATGGCTACAATCCGTAGATCACCAAGATATGTATTTATGGTATGACTACAACTCTTATGGGAATAGTAGTTGTATTACCATGTATAGAGGAAGTGTATTTCGGTCATGGTTTAATTACCATGTTTAGGAGGTTGTATATTCCTTGTATAACATTCATAATATACGCATTCCTTGTAAGGATTAGGATTGATGGACCTGTGGATCCATCCTCCGCGTAACTCGAGCCCACGACCCTTTTCGGGCCCTGGTCCGAGTATGAATGAGGCCCGAATACGAACCATGGACTTATCAAGAACCCTATACAGAATAAAGCAAGGAGCCTAAGATGAAGATACCCAAGGTCGAGAAGACAGAAGACACCTCCAAACCAACCTTCGAGTCTTACACTCCTCTGGCTAGATCTCGGACTGAGATTTTATCCATACACAGGCACCTTTTGAAAGATCCCCCCGCCATGAAAGAATCAGCCGAGCATCAAAGGTCCCCGAAATTCTGCCAATATCACCGAGATCAGGGGCATAACACCGAGGAGTGTTATCAGCTTAAGAACAAGATTGAGAAGCTGATTCGACAGGGAATTGTGCAACAGATTGCACCTTCAATAGCCGGCAACAACAAGGGTACCCAGAAGAAGTATGGGGAAAGCCCTGACAGAAGAGGAAGGATGGCCCCCGGAACAACAGCAACAATAACAACCAAGCGGGTGGGGGAAACAATCCTCAAGTTCCTCCTCCGCCGCCACCAAATGGAGCCAACCGAGTCATCAATGTCATTAATGGCTACACGGGAGAAGCAATCTCCCTCATAAAGCTGAAGGATAGTGTGCGGGGCATACCCCACACCGAACCGATCAACAAGAGGCTCCGCCTTAAGGAAACTATCACTTTCTCGGACGCGGACGCCGTACCAAACCAGGTGCCCCATTTGATCCTCTCATTATCTCTGCAACAATATAGGATTTCCTGGTGAAGAGAGTCTTTGTGGATGACGACAGCGGAGTAGAAGTGATGTTCCAAGACTGTTTCCAAAAGTTAGGGTTTACCAAGGACGACCTCAAGGCTACGGGCCCAATCTCGGGGTTTACCGGAAGTCCAGTCATACCTCTCGGAGAGATCACACTCCCAGTCACGATAGCCGATGGAGCCAAAAGCTTAACCTTCTACTGCACATTCGTGGTGGTTGACACTGTCACACCCTTCAATGTCATCCTCGGCAGACCTTGGATGTGCTAGGCTAAAGCCGTATGGTCCCCTTACCACCTGATGCTGAAATTTCCAACACCGCAAGGAGTGGCCTCCATCAAGGGAGACCAAGGAGTGGCACGTTCCTTCATGATCACGGCCATCCGTGATGCTAGAAAAGTGAGCAACATCTCGACCGTCAACGCCATCCTAGTGGACCAGATACCCGATCCCAATTTCGAACAACCCTTAATTCCACTTCGAGGACGAGGCCTACAACGAGATGACTGCATTATGGCACAAGTGACGCCATCAAACCTTCCAAGTGGTAGAACTGGTAATGCCAGTAGGCCCGTGGTGCACCAACAAGCTAGAAAGAGCGCTAGAGTCAAGGCTAAAAGGACCCTACAAAGTCTCCACAGTCCAATCCGGTGGATTCTACCTCTTACAAACTCGCGAAGGAGAACACTTGGATCCTGTCATAGTGGCGCCTTTCCTACGCAGGTACCTCGGAGCTAAAACCAAGTAGACCTTCTCCAAATAAGGAGAAACTACTTCAATAAGGTCTACGGGCCAAGCTTTCTTTTCTTTCTATCATTTTATTTTTCATACCCGAGTTCCCAAACTCGGGGTTGTCTTTATAATTTTTCCAAACTTACGAGTTCGAGGAATACAATTTCTTTTCGATATATACACTCTATTTTATTTTAAGCAGTCAATATCTCTCTAATATAAAGAGACACTATGCCTTACAAAACATAAGTAAAGACTGCTGCTTGAGATTTTTACGCTTATACAAAGCGTGTGATTGAAGCTCATCTAATATGAGCTGGTTGAACTACGTGTTCAGGCCACAGTCACCATAGGCTAAAATAAAATAATATACTTATAACAAGTATATGGTCAAAACCAATATAATATGGGTCATGCAAACTCACAAAGTTTGAAGTTTGACCTTATTTATAATGTGCCTACCAAGGCGCATGTCTATACTTATTTAACATATGTTAGGCTCTAATAGCCTGATAATCAATCTTCTCAAGGATTAAAGACCTTTATAAAGGCAAAATTAAAAGTGTTATTACACTATGATACTTCCTACACCTCGTAAAGGTCCTTAGAAATAGAGGTACGTCCTCGACCACGAGTAGAAGTAGAGGCACAACCTCGATCTAGGCCTCGGCCCCAATTGCTCTCCTCCGCTATCCTCATTAATTGAGAAGAGATGTAGGGGACTCCCCTCTACCTCCTATGGGTGCAGATCGAGAAGGAGAGCCAAGTGTACTATGAACTCTAGGAGTAGGTGACGTCCATCTTCCCGTTCCATGTGAAACCCCTGCAGGAGGATTTACCATCCCGCGAGATATACCACCTCAGGCAGGAGGCCTCATCACTTGCCCCGAACTCGGGACTGAGGAAGGTTCACCTACCCCTCTCCTTGAGGATCTTGGATGCGTGACAAACACACCCTGAACTGCTAGTTCCTTTATTTGGATCCTACAAGCATTCAGCTCGGCCTCACATGTCCTCAAGTCTTCAGTGACAGAGACGATCTTATGATTCACATTAATATTTTCATGGTGAGAGCAGAGATATGAGAGTCTTTATTATGACCTTCACTCTTGACATCCTTTAAGTCACTCATGGATTTTCTCCACTCTCGGTCATAATCCTTATTGGCAGAAAAAAACTTGCCATGATCATCTTCGAGAGCCCTGTACTTCTGCTGAAGGTCATCTAGCTGCTTATTCAACTCAGCTCTTCGCGCCAGACTTACTTCCTGTTGACGGCGAAGACTATCACAATTTTCTCGGACTAGGCTACAAAAGCCCTTGGAGTCTTCTAGCTCTTACTCCAGATCTTTGCTTCTCTGAAGGACAACTTCATACTTAACCTGCAATTCAGCACAGGCGGCAACGCAACACTGGAAATAAAGGAAGACGAAAACCAATCAATTTCATAAAACATGTGCTATTTGAAGTACATGAACGCCAAAATTTGGCAGAATGGAAAATATCCTAAATAAAGAGTGAAGGCTCTAGGGAGTTACAGTTTTTTGCTGTCCATCTTGGTTTCCTCCTTGATCAGCTGAAGCTTCCACAACCGGTTTCTCTACCAAGATGAAAACTCGGGATACAGGCCATAGAGCTTCTCCTGAAACTCCTCCAGAGTTAAAGCCTTCTCCAAGGCCTCCAAACTAGCTATCAAGCTGGGTTTGAACCCCCCTACCTGGCGAAACCTCGCTCGGAACATTTCCAAATCTTCTGCCACTTTCGGCCTATTATAGCTGGGAGCCAACCATCCATGTTCACTATCACTGAGGACCTCCTGAAGTGAGACCCACATGCGTGGAAGCTCGGACTTATGATAGAGCTCTCCATGCTCTTTGCGATGAACCTCCATCTCGGGGCAGTTAATGCAGAAATCTGCTATCAATTGAACAAGCCGCCTCAAGCAATCAGGATCGGCATAACGGTTTCTCTCTACCTCCACCATGGCCATTTTCTTGCGCGAATCCTGGAAGGAATTGTCCCTTAACCGTTTCTCCTCCCTTAAGGCCCTAACTTCCTCATCCAAGGCCTCTCTCTTGACTTTCTCCCGCACAGCCTCCTCTTGAAGATGTTTCACCAGCTCAGATGGCTCGCTAGCCTTCCTAGCTACTTGCGCTCTCAGCAGTTCTACCTCAGCCGCTTGCTCTTTCGCTAGTTTCTCCACAACCTGGCATCGGCCATGCAGTGTTTTAACTGAACCATATAAGTGTTTCATATGGTTATTCATGCTGTTTAGAGACTGCAGGAGAAAACAAAATAGTTAGATAACTGAACCTTCAATCAAGTCGAAATCTAAGCTAAGCATACCTGGCTTATCTCAGGACATCCTGAAACTATCTCGGTCCCAGCTTCCGAGATCTCGGGGGAAGGAAGCACCACATATTTCTCGAACTGCTCCAGTGGTCCGAGATCGAGCTTAGCCTTCTTAGGAGATCTACCGGAGACATCAGAAGATCCTCCTGAGGCCTCCAATCCCTCTTCTTGTTTCCTTCGCCTTTCAACTTCCTCAACTGAACCAGCTGAGCCAATGCATCTGTTTCCTTATCGGACTTAGAAGAACTCACTGCATACAAGAAGACCGGCGTTAGAAATAGGAAAAATGGTACAGTACAAACAAGAAGAATATACATGAGAAGAACTGATACCCTCATGCAACACAACAGGGGTTACTACAGAAACTACATAATTACTATCCTCGGGCCTGCCGAAAATAGTACACCAGTACTCATTTGTACTGGTAGATTGTGGAGAACAAGAGGTCTGAACCACCTCCTTTCTCGGACATCAAACTAGGGCTAAACCCTCATCTTCTTCCTCATCTGATGGATCTCGAGTAACAGGCACAAACAAGTATTGTGCCTCAACATGCACCTCAGCCTGTGATTGAGTCTTCCTTGGTCCTCGAACCAACCTCCCCCGACGACGCCGAGCATCCGGCATCAATCCATGAACCTCCCTATCTAAAGGAGCTTGATTTTCCGATACCTCGTTCTGAGTTGCCTTCTCCTCAACAGCCCTACAGGCCTGAAGCGCCCTAGCTGCACTAACGGGATCCTTCTTCATAGACAAAATGACCTCGTACCATTCAATCTTCACACCCTTTGGTTGGTCGAAACAAGACAACTTCAGATAGCTACCATTCTGAAGTGTCCGCCGGGCATCTCGTACATCCACTTATATGTCTCAAGGGGCCATAACCAACCCATCTGATCATTTTCCGGCACAAACTTGCCACTAGAAAGTTTGATCTTTTTCCTCACCAGCTCTCCTGCTATATTCAGCAGTTTGTGCGAAGACTCAACATCATACTTAACCTCATTCTTGAGCTTCTTATTCCAATGGGGAACTTCATACTTTATTCGATCAAAGGTTAACTTTACTCTGTCCCACCCCTCGCATTTTGAAGGAAGTCCAAAAGCTCGACCTATACAGCATCTCAGACAGACAGAGTTACTACTTGTTTAACAGTGGACACCTTATACAAGGTCCGCAACAGAGCAAGACTTGGGTCATAACCTCTCTTGGCACACCAGGTCATCAAAGACATTATGATTACTATCACATTGGCATGCAGCTGTCCTGGATAAACCTTATAACACTCAAGGAAGTCACTCATCAATGGGGGAAAGGGAAAAGTCAACCCATGCTGAAGGAATCTCCCATAAATAACGCCTCGGGTCGGAGTAACCAACTCAGAAGCAGACTTATCTCCCCAAAAATACATTAGATTACTATCACTGGGGATGGAATACCGACAACCCTCTACAAATACATGAGCATTAGCACAGGCTTTTTCATCCTCCACTGATCTCTTACTGCTGCCCTCACCATGCACAGACGGTCCACCTCCTGGTGCACGCACCACCATGGGGCTACTCCCCTCTATCTGAGCCCTTCTTGCCATGGCAATTAATCTCTTCCCTTCATTAGAGGCTTTCTTCTTCAACACCACTGGCCTCTTCCCACTAGCTACCTCGGTTGTACGACGGTCACGGGAGCTATTTACCTCGGCCTGAGCACATGCATACTCTCTCTCATCATGATGGGGGACAGAAATCGTTTCGCAACTGTTACTCATGCTTACAGAGAGTGTGGGGGGAAACACGCAAGGGAAAAGGAGAAACAGGAACAAGAAAATAACGGAGAAAGAAGATATCACTTACTGATGATTATGGAAGCATAAATTTGGGGCTTCAGAGAGTGATAAAGCACTGACGCATCTCCTGAACTTGGAAAGAAGAAATTTTGAATAAGGAGGACAATGGGAATGATTTGGGAGATTTAACCCAAACCCAGACGACATTAAGGTGAGTAATTACCTCGATTCTTATTCCGATGCAAGCAATTGGAGAGACGAGGGACAGACTGCCTCTACCTCCCAATGAATACACGTCACGTGTATCTCACATCTGGATTACAAAAAGAGTTAATCTTAACCGTCCACGTGTTCTGATGGAATAAGAAAAAACTTGAAACTAGAAATTCAGAAGGGTCAGCCCGAGAGGATGGTCCTAGAAGGACACCCCGAGCTTAATGCCCCGAGTTACTCTCCCTCGAGTTATTGGCCTTCCCTCGAGAAGAAAGCCTCTCTTCCGACCTTCGAGATGGAGCACTCCAAATTCTAAAGATCTACCTTGGGGCTACTGAAAAGTCCATGGTTCATATTTCGGGCCTCATTCAGTCTCGGACAAGGGCCCGAGAAGGGTCATGGGCTCGAGGTACGCGGAGGATGGATCCACGGGTCCATCAATTCTAATCCTTATAAGGAATGCGTATATTGTGAATGTTCTACAAGGAATATACATCCTCTTAAACATGGTAAATACAACCATGACTGAAATACACTTCTTCTATACATGGTAATACAACTGTTATCTCCATAATAGATGTATTCCTACCATAATTACATATCTTGGTGATCTACGGATCGTAACCATATAAATACCCAAAGGTTTGGTACACATTTTCTATCTAATAAATCATAAAATATGCCTTATGACAAGCGATTTCCCACGTCATTAAATGGGACTCCACGAGATCAAAATACTATTTATAAATCACCTACAACTTCTAACTACTAGAGAGTAGATAGTGGGAAGTAGGGGTTGAACCACAAGGAGAAGGGACTTGTAAGAGTGTTTTAAAGTAGAAAATAAGCATACTTATATATTATATAGAAAGCAATGTAAATATGGGGGGTTTTGAGATTGGTTTTTATTACACTATGAAAGGAAACTAAACTATCGTTAGCTAAGCTAAGGGGAAGATTCTAAGATTATGAGGCCTTGGGAGGCAAATGACTTCACTTTTCAACTAGCGACTCATCACCGAGAAAATGCAATTACATGGAAGTTTAGACCATTTGTCAAGGATGAAAGCATCATATTCTCTCGAATGTAGCTAGAGAGGATGATAACACCACTCAAAAGTTCTCATTGTTGATTCACCTAGATGATAGCATCATAGATAACTCAACAATGGTATTAGGATTAGAGAGAGACAAACTTACTCACACACCCGCGATAGCGAGAGCATACAAATAAGACATTTGATAACTAGCAAGGACCAAGACGATGATAGCATATATGTCTCGACTCCTACTCTGCTACTTATTGATATTGGAGTAAACGATAATGTTCTACCCACAAATCTAGCTATTCGTGATAATAATCATAAGTTAAAAGGAATCTTCAACTCAAGTATACAATCACATATTAGGGGGACCAATGATAACATTCAATCCTTACCTAAACACATAATTGAATAATCATGCAAGTTCATAAGATTTCCACTTCTAACAACTCATATTTATCATGGCATTCCTTAACTACAATCACACAACAAGGGGAAGAACTTTTCATCACTCAACCCCTTCCATAGTCATTAATCTAACAACTAAAGATTACACTACCATTATGCTAAGTCACCATCATCATCACACTAAATTACTCTAACCAAACTAACCTAATTAATGACTATGGAGCATGCAATTGATATAAAACAAAAAACCCATAACAAATTAAGCAAGATTGAACAACATTCATGCATAGAAATTCAAGTTCATCAAATGATAATCAAATCCCAAGTTTAAGCATACAAAGCCCTTAAAGTTTCAAGGGAAGTGAATTCAAATGCTCTCAAGGATCAAACTAAGTTATACTACAATACATGGAATCAAACTACTAATTTAAGGGAAAGGAATGGAAGAAAAAGGAAAGAAACATGAATAAAAATGGAGATCTACATTCTTGTGGCCGTTTTTGCTCTTGGAGGGGATAAGTGGTATTTATAATATGCAGTGCACGGGCCGCGCGGTACTTGGCGCACTTTGTGAAGGGCCATGCACTTTAACCGTTGATCCGATTTGCATCTTCTAGTAGTCCATTTCGAAGCTCTTGACGGGAGGAATCCAATGGTATGATCCTTGTGCTCTAATTCCTTTGCAAACATTTCCAAAATCAAGCTTCAAAACATAAGTGCATCACTTGTTCTTCAAAATGTAACTTTGACAAGTTTAGCCTTAAAGCTCCTTACTTTGCACCAAATGCTACCCAAATTAGATCTAAAATGTCATAAAACAAGATTATATTTAGGGCTCATCACCTTACGCATCATACTAACTTGAGCGTCGGAGTGTCTATCCTCGGGACACCCGAGGCTTTGTTTTGCAGATCAGTTCGTGAGCTAAGTTCGTCGTCAAGCGCGGTGTCCGCCATACATCAATCATATCAACTTCAAGTAGCTTGTCCACCTCTTCTCGAATGGCTTGTACTCGATCCGGGGCAAAGATGAGGCGTTTCTGTTTCACAGACTGCTGTGTTGGGTCGATGTTTAGATAATGTTTCGCCAGCTAAGCAGGTACTCCTACCAAGTCATTGGTATCCCACGAGAAGACGGCTATGTATTGGTTGAGAAGATCTCGAAGTTTCTCCTTTATCTCGGGGGGGGGGGGGTAGGAATGTGCCTACCTCGACGGTTCGGGACTTACCGAGTTGCCTGGGCTCGGATTCGGAATGTTTGACGCGCTCAAGAGCTGATTTCTTGAGGTTCTCCCTTATGGCCCCCTTGATGGATACAATGGTGCATACTTGAGCCACTTCCTGGCTTCCTCATACCGTGGCTATCCCTTGATTTGTGGGAAAATTCATGGCCAAATGGTATGGGAACCAAATAGCTTTGGCTTAACACATCCATGGTCGAACTTAATGATCGGCAGAGTTTGTAATTAAAGTAAGAATACAACTCTTATGGTGCTAACAGTTGTATTCCTATGATTAGAGGAAGTTTATTCCTTGTAGGCTATTCAGAATATACGTTCCTTATAAGGATTTGGGCCGATGAACCCGTAAGTCCAACTCTCACGTATCTCGAGCCCCTGACCCTTCTCGGGCCCTGGTCCGAATATGAATGAAGCCCTAGAGTGTGAACCACAAACTTATCAATATTCTTGTATCCTTTTGTTTGTAGTAACTCTTTTTTTGAAAATTTCCTCTGCACGTACTTCACAGTGTCTAGCCTTTTCCCTTTGTACATAATCATTACTTTTGGTCTGTACAAATTTTTATTTTTATCATTTTTTAAAAACAATGGCTTTAAATTTTTGGAGTACATTATCTTTTATGTGCGTCTAAATTTAAGTAATATAACAAATAAATATACATTGTGAATAACTAATATATATTAATGAATATCACCTCAAAAAAATATAAACATAAGTACTAAAAATATTTTTCTATACTTCAAAATAAGATGACACACTAAAATAAAAATGAATATTATAGATTATAATGGTGTCCTTTTCTGTCATTTAATATAACAAAATAGGTAACATCTATTTATCTTTTACCAAACAATCATGTGGAAACCGCTAGTCAAAACAATTACTCAAAACATCTCATATAATTAGCTAACATCTAATACTATTAGTTAAACGGTGCCAATAACCATTTGAATGCACAAATTAAACTATATTGTTTCTCATTTGTTTAAAAGGTCCTACAATAAATACATGTTTCCAACCACAAGGTTAGGTAATAGGTATTGATCATATGCAAGTTCAACTTTCTTTGATCCTTCTTAAAAAGATAAAATGAAAATTTAATAAAATTAACAATAAATTGAAAATATTTGGTTATGATATGACATGAAGTTTATGATAGCTAATTTACATATGTAGTGACTTGAAAAGAGAATTAAGTTTGTAATTAAATATTTTAATACCTATACATAAAGTTTATTTTTCAAAAATCTCAAGTGAAAATATACATGTACTGGAGCATCAATAGTTTCATTCTTGCCAGAAATTAATGGGGGTGAGTTTAAATAACAGAAAATCGTGAGTTTAAAAGAAGCTCAACAAAGAGGATTTATGCACTTCCAGATTGAATCTGATTGCTTACTGGCAGTAAAAGGTATCACCAAACCTCTTCTAACTGATTGGTCCATATACTCTCTATGTACTGAACTTAATGAGTATGCTGACAATATCACACACATCTTGAGAGAAGGCAATCAACCTGTAGACTACTTAGGTAAAAAGTGTCTGGAAATGTGCTCATCTGAAATAATTTCATTTAGAAATGCACCTGATATTTTAAAAGGCCTCATCAGATTGAAAGGTTTGGGTATACCTTCCTGTAGAATTTTATAAAATAGATGCTACCAGGTGTGTTGTCTGTGCAGATAGATTGCAGCTGGATAGATGTGAAAGCACCAATCAACTACCTGCTCAGGCCAGATAGAGAAAGCAGCTTACTCAGCACTCACACTATTCTCCTACAAACATGGCCATTATTTCGAACCAAGATTGGTTGTTTTTTGGCCAATGTAAATATAATTAGCCTCTGTTGGTTTTTCTTTGTGTTTCAGACTCAGAGGGTGGCTGATCTGTGCTTCGGTATTTGTTTACTCGATCACTAAAAAGCTCCCCTCTATCGTTTGATTCATAAAAGCCTGTCAGACAGAGCCAACTAGTTTTTAGTCATTTTTGTGAAGCTTAATTGCTTCTGTGATCAGAGATCTATCTTGTACTGAACTCTAGGCTTTTGCCTATTTTTTGGTTTGGGGTGCCAAATAAAATCCCCCCACCAACGGTGGTTTATTTTTTTAAAAAAAAGTTTCATTCTTGCCAGAAATTAATGGGGGTGAGTTTAAATGGCAGAAAATCGCGAGGATCCATAGGCTCATACCCTTTATATAGAAATAGTTATCATATAAAATAATTATATTTGGAAAAAATTGAATATAGAAATAAAGCATGACCATGTTAGCTAGTCACCTCACTCCGGCCAACTTCAATTAGTCTTCATTTTCTTCTCCATCAGCTCAGTCTAAATATGCATTCTACACATCTTGCATGATACTGCACCAACGTTCCACCACATTTATCTGCCGGAGTCATATTTTCAAGATCCCGTGCTGATTCACCGGCCCGCCGTCCCGATTTTTGATTAGAGACTTGATGGATGTTGAAACATAGTGGAAACAGAGAGCATCGAGACGGTACAAAGTATGACAAATGAAATTTTTCTGAAAGGTAAGTATATAAATTTATCGACTTGAAGATTCAACACATGGAGATTGGCTGTTGTTTCATCATTTGGGAAACCCTAATTAAGCTATTAGTCAATTTACTGCACATATTTGTGGCTCCAGATGATCCTTCAAGTTGATAAATCCTTAAAAAAGGATTTTAACTGAAATTAGCCAATCATGATTAGTAAATTATATTAATTAACCCTCTTTAGGGTTTGCAAGTAGGCTGTTCAATGGAATATCATTCATTTCATGGTTTTGGTGAAATGGATTGTTGATCATGGCATCTAGAATCAATTTCATTTCATCAGTCAGGTGGTAGAGTTATGGTTCCTTGATTCAATCACTAAAATGGTCTCTCGATTTAGATGAGAATTGGAGTTTTTATTTCTGTGCCTAAAATGTGTAATTACTTAGAACATGTTGGACTTCACTCAGGTAGCTATCCCTTTCTTATGGTTTAAGGATCTAATAAACCCTTGAAAAACCATCTACGATCATCATTTATCATCGTTTATTTCATTGTTTTTTTCTGATAAGTCCATCCCTCCCTCCCTCTCATTAATATCATCATCACATATAAATATAAACTCAAAAATTTATGGAGACTTTAACTTAGAGTTACACATAGGTAGGTGCCAACTCTGTCCTTATAATTATAGGAACAATAATGAAGCCAATAGGGGGAAGTGAGCACGAAACGTAAAAGATTGATATCGCGTTCATCAGTATGTTTTCTGGTGATGGATGTCTGGAACCCGCACTTGATCATGAACCCGGCTCACGAACTGATCTGCAAGACAAGGCCTCGGGTGTCCCGAGGGTAGACACTCCGACGCTCAAGTTAGTATGTGCGTAAGGCGTATTGTCTGTAAGATATTAGATAGAGAAGGTCTACCAAACCTTTGGTATTTATATGCCTACAATCTGTAGGTCGCAAGATATTTAATTATGGTATGAATACAACTCTTATGGAGATAATAGTTGTATTACCATGTATATGAGAAGTGTATTCGGTCTTTGCCGTGTTACCATGTTTAGGAGGAAGTGTATTCCTTTTAGAACATTCAGAATATACGCATGCCTTATAAGGATTTGGATTGATGGACACGTGGATCCATCTTCGCGTAACTCGAGCCCACGACCCTTCTCGGGCCCTGGTCCGAGACTGAATAAGGTCCAGAATACGAACCATGGACTTATCAACTGGTAGCTCCAACATTTACCGCAATCTCCGACTTCATCCAACATTCCCCGGGATTTATAGGTTCCCAGAGTTCAGGTGATCAATCGCAAAAAATTGGTGTTTAGATTCAGAGGGAAATGATCGGATGCAGAGATACTGCCATCACTTATTAATCAAATGGTGGATAATCTCATGCATCATTAATATACTCATCGGATCAAATGGGGATCATTATGAGTGAAATTGAGAATCTGAAACCAATAATTAAGATTCACATTATGTGAAATTATCTAATGCAGAGCTATTTACAGTTAATTTTACTCCCTCTTAATTTTGTTTTACTCCGTGCTTATTGTAACCAACATGTTTCACTTACAATTATTCTAACTAAACAATATTATATAGTAGTATATACTAGAATGTTTAAAGTCCAAGTAAAGAAGAACATGCAGAATGTACCTTTGAGTTCAGACTTCAGAATCCTATGGAAGCTGGAAATCTTACTGAGAAGCAGCAGAGAACTTCAAAGTGATCTTTCTATAACCTTTTCCCATACTTATAGAGAGCCTAATTCTGTAGGTGATGCACTAGCTAAAAGACCAAGTAAAAAAAAAATTATACATTTACACATCGGTCACTACCAAGGGAAATCAAGGGTTTAGTTGTTCTTGATAGATGAATATTTCCCTTTGTCAAAGTTGAAATGGTTATTATTTGGACTTTCTACTGCTATTTCCATGTTTTCAATTTAGGCGACAGGGCCGAAATGAAGATGGGATGGACACAAGCAGGGCAGACACATTTCTGGAGACCAAAACAGAATCAAAATTGCAATCATGTAAGAGTGGTGAAGAAACACAACATTTCTAGACAATGGAAGTTGTACATTAGAACCAGCTAGGAAAAATTCAAGAGCAAAGTTAAGATTTTTATAACTCATCATTACCTGGTTTAGTTCTACATGGATCCCATATTTGTGGCTAAGTTCTGTTTCGCGTGGCGATCACTAATCAACTCCGAATAAAAAGTCCTCAAGTTGGTTAAGTTGGGATTTGCTTAGCAATCCCTAAGTTGCTTGCGGAGTAGACAAGGATCCTACTTTAGAAATAAAATTTTGAACTTCTTATTGTACTCATCAATAATGTATCATACTTGGCTTTTTTGTTTTTTTGGTTTAATGAGCCTAATAAAATTCACTCCACTTTGTAGTATTTTAAAAATATTAAAAACAGTTTACCTTTGAGTCAGTAGCGTATTTAGGAATTAATATCAAGGTAGGCGATAATACAAAGTAGGAAGGCGCTACAGTGGCAGTTAGGCTTGAAATGACTATTCAAAGGCTTGTTTGGCGGATTCCAGGGTAGGCTGGCCACCTACCCTAGCCTAGGCATAGATCCGCCTCTGCTTTGAGTTATTTTGCATCATCATCAATCTTTTTTATCTTAGTAAATGTAGGACTTTTTCCATAAGAAGGTGTCCATATTACACGAATATGCAATGTACGATCAAGAATGAGACATCATATATAATTACAATCAAGTAACAGATTGATGAATCTTTCCAGATATTAAACATGGCCGTCCTTGAAATTATGAAGTTTTGTTCACGCACGAGAAATAAATCAACAAATTAATTTGAGCTTGTGTGTCATGTTGCTGGATCGACATACCATAATCATGTTGGAAAATAGTATATGAGATACAAAGTAATTTAAATTTTCTACTATATGAATTTTGTTTGGTTGAATAAAATCTAAATTCTAGTTTAGATTTTATATATAATTTTAGTTGATCTTTGTTTAATAGTTACCATTTTTAGATTCATCATCCCCTTATCTATCTTTATGCATCTTTTATGTTTGCACGAATCCCTCACGCAAAGTCACAATGCACGCACAAGTTCAAATATTTTTCTCAGTACACTATAGTAGACCAAATGGCAGTTAGGAACCAGGCAAATGTGAATCTCCCTTACTTAAAATTTGGGGTTGGAAACATATGTTCTCAACTGCTTCCTTGTTTATCCTGGAAGCTTTGAGCTTAACAAATGTTTCTTAATGTGATGTTTAACTAAAAGCCCAGAAGAGGAGGTTTGATCGTGCATTTGCTAGTCAATCTTTGATATTCAAGGCAACTCGAGCAAAGGTAATATTCGATCGGGAAACGATTCGATTGACGGAGTTTGTTACCTTTGCTCGAGTGTGATTTGAAGTTTTGAGAACTGAATGTCGCTCGAGATCTTCATTACATGTGCCCTGTCTTGATTTTGGCAGTGACATTAACTGTAGAAGGGAAGGTGTTGCTCCTTTTTGGATTTCGTCAACAAGTTTTTGCTAAGTACAAAGGTTCATCCATTCACAAATTTAAACTTGAAGGGAAGGTATTGCTACTTTGTGGATTTCGTCAACAAGTTTTTGCTAAGTACAAAGGTTCATCCATTCACAAATTTAAACTGGAATCTTATTTGGCCGACTCTTATGATGCTGCATTATGTTGAAAGTTTTTAAACAAAAATTTTATGATATTTATGCACGTACTCGTGCACAAATCAAAATACAGTATATTTATATGCACGTTCAACTTTCTCTAATCCTTCTAAAATATAAAACAAAATTTTTATAAAATTAAACATTAATGGTACATATGTGGTGATGATATGATTGAAGATATTATCATAAATTGTATATATTTATTTACGATACGAAATAGAATAAGATTTATATACTATAGTTATTCATGCACATTGAAAAATTAGGTACGATTTGAAACGATTGCACGACTGAAATTTGCACATTCATATCAAAATTATTGGAAACAGTAAAATAAATTAAACGTTATTTGTTCAGAGTGATAGCTGAAATAAATCAAACTTGATTTGCTCAAAGATACATATAAGTAATTGATAAGTAAAATTTATTGATAACAGTGAAATATATCAAACTTACAAGATTTGGCTAAGATTTGAGAAATAACAAAGTTTATTTTTAAGCATAATACTTATTTTATATACTTAAGGGCATATAGGTGCATTAATTCAATAAATTAACTATTGATAGCTAATTTAAATATAATATGACTTGAAAAGATAATTAAGTTGTAATTAAATATTTTATTACCTCTTTATAAAGTTTATTTATTTTTAATCTCAAGTGAAAATATCGCGAGTGTACTCAAGCTTCGATGGTTTCATTCTTGCCGGAAATTAATGGGAGTGATTTTAAATGGAAGAAAATCACGAAGATCATGAGAATGGAATCAACTTTGAGGACATAGGAAGTGTGAAAGATACTATGAAAGATCTTTTTGTAGCTGGTTATCAAATTGAATATACATTAGAAGCCTTAGGACCTGAATTGGAAAAGACCATAAGCCTTGACTTGCAGGGGATTGTTTCATCTATTAGTAAAGAAGAATCAATCATACAAGATGGAGCAAGCAATTGGGAAGAAGAAGAAAATGCGCATGTGAATGAAAATACTTCAATCCACTGTGTTGATTCAAGTGTTTTCATTAACCTTTTGATTTAAGTTAATATGTCCACTTGATTTTGTGAATTCTATATTTTCAAAAGCATTACATTTCTGACCTTAAAAGTTTTGTTTTTGAGCCCTAACTTCTTATTGTCACGTGCACACTTTTTTTTTAGCACCAGTTATAACAAAGAAGAAAAGGATAACTGTACCTCGAGATATTAACCTATGTACAAAATCTCAAAGTTAGAAAACTAAGAAAAGAACGAAAAATTTCAAGTGACATTTGTGAACATTTGCCCTGTTGGGAACAATGTTAAGGATATGGTACGTCATATGGGTAAAGTTTCAAGTGACAAATTGCAGGTGCCATTTGTGAACAATGTCCTTATTGGGAACAATTCTAAGGATATGGTACGTCATATATGTCTCTTTTGGAGGGCTATGGAAAAGTTGATGGGAGTTTTGCGTTATGCATTTGGTTTTTGATGGGATTTTGTGTCTTCATGGCTAATTGTTTCTATTCTTTTGTTTTATGGATCGGGTTTTTGATGTTTTAAAGGGGTATTTTTCATACACCCTTAACATTACATTATAAAATTCTTAGATTTTGATGAAAAATCATTATTTTAGATGACTATGGTTCCTCCTAATAAAGATAGGATGGAGCTGAGTAATGATGACCGGTTAAATTCTCAGCATGAATTTACGTGGATTCTTTTGTTAAATTTGCAAAAAAAAAAAAAAGGGTACACATGAAATTTGATGTCCTTGCACTAGATGCAAGAACTCACATTTGAAATCCGCACAAACAGTTGAACTCCCTGCGTTTCAGATCCAGGAATACTTTCTCATCATCGATGACATTATGGACAACTCCCACACCAGACGTGGCCAACCTTGTTGGTTCTAAGTACCCAAGGTTGGTGTGATTGCTGTCAATGATGGAGTCGTACGTCGTAATCACATCCCTAGGATTCTCAAGAAGCATTTCTGAGGGAAGCCCTACTATGTGGATCTACTGGATTTTTCAATGAGGTGAATCACATGAATCCGCCAAATCATATCATGTATCACTGTATCTGCTGAAATTCTATTTTATCTCATCCTCTACTCTCATCTGATTCTGATGCACATGTGGATTTCCAAACTGCTTCTGGACAAATAATTGATCTGATCACTACACTTGAAGGAGAGAAGGATTTATCTAAGCACTCATTATCAATGTGAGTTGCCAAACCTTGCCAACTTTATCATTAAGATGTTTGACTTTTTGTTGAATTGCCGCACTTTTCAATTGTCCATGCTCTATGATCAACATATGTATATGGTAATTTTGTTGTTACATAATGTAATTAGGCAGTCTGAAACCCCAGTTTTGTGGAATTGGTTATCTCATTTAACTTACTTTTGAGTTAGGTACTTTCTTTCTGTACCTTTTCTGTGTGGCATAATGTACAACCTTATTGACGAATTACTTTCATCCAACCATCGAAGAATAGTTCAATACAAGACTTCCTACTACTCATTTTACCTTCGGGTCAGTATGAAGTTTGAGCCTTTCTTGTTATTTTCGTATTAGTACCATTATCAACTTATACAATTTCTTAATGTAGATAGTAGTTGATAGTCGATATCGCGAGTATGATTAAGAATGAGGGTGGTTAAGTATATATGTCCATTCTTGATCCCAGTGATATCGCACTTGAGACTAGATTTTACTACAAGTGTGAGGGCTCGCTCACATTTCCCCCTTGCACAGAAGGCGTCATCTGGACCATCAATAAGAAAGTGAGTCATCTGTAAAAAGATCGAATCATTGAAGCTCAACTTAAGTATTACTCTACTGGTTTTGTGCTTTCACTGAACTAGGTTAGATTTTCTGCAATTTCTTGCTTTTTTTCTCATACGAATGCGAATGCAGGAAAATATGATATCATGGAGAAGAGAGTGGTTATGGCAGAATCAATGCTGGAGGCAACTCTGTAATATGAATCAAACCAAATTAAGGCATATGCTCAAAGGTTCTGTTTACTCTTTTATCTTATAACTTTTGTTTTGTTACTTTTCATCTCATAACTTATGATTATTTTCCCCAGCTCTAAATCTCAAAACAAGGCCCACACCTAGATCTCATAGCTTGGGTAAGCTGAAGAAGGAAATGCTTGTGGATATTGGTAGTACTGAAAGGACAATTTTGTTATTAAGGCAGTGTCGTTCATATTTCTCCATCTTTCATATGTTGTGATTTAACAGCACCATTTTCACGGCTGTAAAACATCAATTCAACGGGTGACACATTTACGAGGGAAGTTATACCAGCCCCTACAGAGACGGTCGTAAATGACCATTTACAACGAGAAGTACATCTATTACTACCAAATTCGCGACTACTATAGCAATTTTCTCTTGTAGTGATCGCAAAAAAAGCCGTAAAAATTCCAAGGTGAGCATCACAACAACTAGTCGTCCAGACACACAGTGAACTTCGCGCTATGAATAGCGCGATGACTTCCTTGCTCAACTATAATTTACTTCATGTAAATCACCAAACTTTCTAAAAACTTTCGTCATATGAAAGTGTAGATTTTCGGCACAGGAGATAGTATCAAATTCTCTTGATCATCTCAAAATTTTATCTTGATGTTCTCATCAGCCCCGAATTTAAACCTCTCGACCAATGCAAAGCACAGTTCTGCAATCCCTAAGTTAACATGGAAAGGAAAGTTGACAACATCATCTTTGTAAGTTGCATTTATAGTCGTGGAGATAGAATCTGATTCTTTCTATCAAAATGCAACATCTACATTTTATCTCGACCGCAGATAAATTGGTGCAATGTTTGCATAATTTAGCAGAAGTACATTCGAATTCAAAGCTAGTTATAAAAAATATAAAAACTGACATTTTTATTAAAATTGGGTCAAAATGTTTCTTCATATTAAATAATATGGAAGAGTTTTAGGTTTTTAATATGAAAAATAACTACAACGCTTAAAAATATAAGTACCTCTAAGTTCTTTTGCAGCATCATCTAAATGTTTCTGCCATGTATTTTTTTAATGGTTTCTTAGGTGATGGTTTCATCAGCTTCAACATTTTTTGAAATATGACCCAGCCTTTTTGATTAAGGTTTTGGGATCTTGATGATTTTTTCCATTTCTGATAGTATCCAAAATTTATAAATTTACAATTCCGTATGTTTTGTTTTTACTCCGAACCCTCTTCCGAACATTTGACGATGAATTCCTCCTTGTTTTTGATTCAAAAGCGACGTTGTAAATGCACCTAGATTGAAAATACATAGGAAATAATTAAAAGAAATTGTGCATGGTGATGCTACCAGTAAACTCCGTGATACCAGCCCCGGTATGAGTTATCCGGGGAGAGCTGGAATCCAAACTCGCGGCGGATCTCTCACCTAGATCCTGCAAAACAAAGCCCCCGGAGTCACCCGAGGGTAGACGCTCCGGCGTGATGATGAAGATTGGGCTTTATGCAGAGGAGAGAGAATATGAAGAAATACAGAGAGTATTTAAGTCTGATAGAACATACCTTTTACTGTTGGTCACTCCTCTATTTATAATGGCAATAAGCAGAGAGGGATTAGGCTAAGTGGTCCTCCTCTTATCACTCGGGTTTGGGGGGTCACTATCATGTCCTTCTTGTACCCGGGTGTGTCCAAGATAGCTGATGTCATGGGAGGACCACTGGTGGGCTGGACTCTCTCTTCTTCTTTGCTAATACACTTGTCGGGCCTATGTTGGGCTGAGGCCCATATCACCACTAGCCCCCAGAGACCCTGGCTTCCGGGGCTTGGCCCGGGAGGCTGGGTCTCCAAAAAGAAACCCAGCGGGCTACAGCGTTGTCAGCCCGTATCCCACACGCCAATTGCGCGTTTTTGGCGCGTGCGTCTCTTCGTCGTCCGCTCCTTAATTAATGCTAATTATTGCTTTCTCGAATGTTGGGTTTTCTTTTCCCAATTCCGAGAAATTCTTTGTATCCTCCACTATAAATACTTGATTAAAGTTTCTTCTTCTATCTGTCACTTTCCCATCTGTTTGATATGAGTTGTAGCGCTACCGCCACCGTAGACGATCATTCGTTAGACATCGAAGATATTCCTTCCCGTCCGACAGGTGGGAAAGGGTTGATGACTTCCAAAGTGACGGTGGTTTATGGTGCTCCCGTTCCTTCTGACCCCCAGGATTCTGGCGAGACCCCGGTACATGATTCTGTCCGGGAGCTCGTCAAACGGATGTATGTCCCGCTATCCTATGACGCGGGGCTCGACCCGTTTAGTGGTGACATGGAGTCCCGGGCTTGCGTGCCCCGACATCTTTTCCTCCATGGTCTTACTTTTCCCCTTCCTCCTTTGTTCACCGATTTTCTAAACTACTACATCATATCCCTGGCCCAGGTGCACCCTAATGCTGTCAGTGTTATGATCGCCTTCATCTACTCTTGTCATGATGCAGGGGTGACCGGGAGTGCTGCTGTGTTCCGTAGTTTTTATTACCTATCCAGTACTGCTGTCCCAGGGGTATTCAATGTTCAGCGTCGGAACAAAATGAAGGCAATTTGTTCTGGGAGGCTCATCTCTGTGAAGACAAGCGACTGGATGAATAACTATTTCACTTTCGATGAGGAGAAATATACCGTCCCGGCATGGAATCAACAACGGGCTACGGAAATGAAGGGTGCACTTCCTCCAGCTCAGTTTCATCAAGTAGCCGAGAGTCACAACCTGATATATGGATTCTTTGTGAGCCTGAAGGACTACTAGATGGTGGGCGGTTATGAGTTTCCCCGGGAGGCGTATCCCCCGGAGGTGTTTACCTGCCGCCGCCTTTATGCGAAACGGAGCCTTTGTAAGTTTCTCCTCTTGTCTTTAACATTTCTGTTATGTTTTTTATTTTTTTATTTTTTTATGTTTTTACTTATGTTAATTAATATTTTATTTTTTATGTGCCAGCCATATCCCCCAGACCAGCGATAGTCTCACCCGGGTCGAAGTCCAGCGAGGGGGCGGGGAAGGTCGCTTCTGAAAAGCTGAAGAAAGTCAAGATTGGGAATGAGAAAGGGGTCGCTGAGCCAAGAAACGGAAAGCGGGGGAAGAGAGTTCCGCTATGAAGGTTCCCGGGGCCCTGGTGTCGAAAAGGCGGTAGGATCGACCGAGGTTCCTTCGACTGGCAACCGTCGTCCTTTGGCGTTTTCAGTTCCCTCTTCCAGGGGTCATCCGGTAAAGAAGAAAAGATTGATTCCCGCTCTCAAGATTCGTCCCGGATTCCCCGGAGAGAGCTGCTAAAAAAATCTACTGCTGAGAGCCGTCTGGGGACTATAAGTGAGGCCAAGGCTGGATCATCTTCTCATACTATCCTGGTGGATGACTCACATGTTTGGATAATCCTCTTCTTATTGTTGTTTTCTTCAAGTTTATTGTTTTTGTTTGTTGTTGTTTTTTTTTATATAAGGTTTCATCCTTATGCAGGATCATGCTTCCAAGTTGTTTGACTTCCCTGGGATGCGAGAGTTAATCAACGAGGCTTGTGACTCCATGTCCGCTAGCCTTTCGTAGGAAGTTGACAAGCTGAGGTAGCAGAATGCATCCCTTTGCAAGGAACTCTCTGTCGCCCATAAGGAGCTTTCCCGTGTTAAAAAAGATGCGCTAACCAATGGTGAACGTGGTTTGGCCCCCGCGCAGGATGCTCTCTGCCAGGCCTTTGTTGACCGGGTTTTCACAAGCCACTCCTTCGAGGAAAAACTACTGGCTCTTTGTGATGTCTCCAACGAAGCAGCCCTGCACGCCCCCTATAAATCAGTCCGGGAGTATGTTCCCCGGGAGAATAGGGCGGAGTTCCGGGATGCCTGGTTTCGTCCCAAGGCGGATGGGAGGTTTAACTATGCCATTGACAAGTTCATGAAGGAAGGCGTTGAGGGGATCTCTCCCGGGGTGATGTCTGTTTTTAAAGGTGCCAGAAGTGTTGACCCCCGGGATATCACTTCTTATGCTGAGGATGCCGCCAACCTTGTGCAGGACAGGAAGGATCCTGGTCCAGATGATCTGGCCAATCTGGCTAACAGCGAGACTCCGGTAGCTTCAGAGGAGGAAGATGGGGGTTCTGATGAGGAGAATGACAAGTCCCCAGTTCATGAGGTCGAGCCAGAGCCCCTGGAAAATGAAGAAGCTCAAGTTTCCCGGATGACAATGAGGCTCAGCAGGAGGAGCAATCACCCCGGGATGAGGACAAGGATACTGATGTTGAAGTATAGTCTAGATTCTTTGTCCTTGTATTTCAGTTTCATTTCCTTTTCCTTTGAATTGTTATTCACTTCTTTCAAATTGTTGCTTTCCCCGGGCTCCTCCCTTGAATAGTTCTGTTTTGTGAATCAGGGAGGGAAAAAGAGATCCGGGGACGAGAGCGATGAATACAACGATGTAAGGGTCCCTCTATTTTGATCATTTATAAACACAAATTTATCAAGTTGTGATGGTTTGCTGCATATATATGTTTAACTTTGTGTCTGAAAACTTTTGTTTGTGTAGCCTCGGGATAATCCTCCCAGTACTATTCCATCCGGGTAAAGATCAGTTCCCCCGGGGTTGACCCAGAGGGTGAATCGTCGTGCCCCCGGTGCGTGGAGTTAGAAGATCAGCTAAGTCGTTGGCAATTGGACGGCATTCAAACCCGCTATCTTTTAGTTCAATCCGGGATTGGGTCGGTGATAGATGAGTTCCCAGATGTTACTTCGTTAGTAACGAAACTCCGAGAAATATCAAATCAGTTCGGATCCCTTTTCCGGTGTCAATCCCTGGCTCGAGACCGGGTAAACGCCGTTTTAGATGCGGACAAGACCATCTCCATGCTGCAAGCCGAGCATGATGCCTTGAAGTCCCGACTCAAAGATGAGTTCGATTTAGTGTGGTCCGAACTTCCATTTTATTGCGATAAACTCAAGTGGTTGGAAAACTGGGGTGATCCACTCAAGAGGAATCTGAAGCTGGAGCGCGAGAACCGGGAACTGGCGGCTCGAAACTTAATCCTTCGAGAGAACTTAGTCACTCTTCAACTAACTTATCACTTGATCGGATTGTGCCTGGGCCGGGTATCACCCCCGTTATATACTAACTTTCCCCGTGAGGTTGGGGCGTTGTTAGTGCGTTTGTTCCGTATGGGTTGGAACAACCCCGAGTCCCGGTATCGTCCTGCGTTCGAGGAAACCGTCGCGTGGTGGCAACATCAAAGAGAATGCCGTTATCTTCCCCCCTCCTTGGTACTCATTCCTAGTCGAGTTTCCATAGATTTCACCGTTGCAAGGTATCTCGGGAAAGGAGCAAGGGGAAAAGCAAAGTTGTTGCCAAAAAGAAAAATCTCCCCGTGCCCAAGGACCCATCATTATTGGAGCCCCCCGGAGGGTATCGTCGCCTTAAGTTTCATCCTCAGATGACGATTTTGATCCATATAACGAGGTTGGTCCTTCCGGTGCTTGTTCTTCCGGTGCTGGTCCTTCCGGTGTTCCCCCGGCGGGGGAGTCTAGTGCCCCGGGGGACGTAGATACTTCTAATCAATCTAGCCATCCCCCTACTAAGGACGACCAGGCCCAATCCCCTATAAGCTGGGATGGTCCTCCCTCCCCTCATTAATTAGGCTTGCATAGTGTAGGATTTAAAGTTGTAAATTTTCATGATTATACATTGCAAATTAATAGTGTGTGTTTGTATGCTCTTGTTTAATATTCTTTCAAGCATTTTTAGCTCTCTTTTCCCCTGAGGTGCTTGTTCAAGCATGCCCATTTATACTCTTATCTGTTTCCCGGGTGCTTGTTAAAGCGTGCCCGTTTTGTTATTCTCCCACTAGCCCCCCCGGTGCTTGTTCAAGCGGTCCCGGCTTAGCATGAATCGAAGAAATAAAATTCGTCAAACAACTTCTTTATAAATTAAAATGCAAATGCGGGCCATGGGACAACCTAGGCTTAATCCTGGCCAGAGGTTCCCATGCCGCTCTCATGCTACCATCCTAGGCATATCCCTTGCCAGAGGGGTAAATACAGAAATAAATTAGGCATAGTACCTACGTAAATTTGCGATGTTCCAGTGCCGCGGGACCTTTTTCCCGGCCTTATCCTGCAACTCGTAACTTCCCCCGAGATGGGCTGCCGTCACCTTGTAGGGTCCTTCCATGTTGGGGGCTAACTTCCCGCTTGAAACTTGCTGGCTTTTGTCGTTCTGGCGCATCACCCACTCCCCCGGGGTGAACTGCTCCTTGTGCACTCGCCTGTCGTGATACTTCTTGACCCGCTCCTTCACCCGGGCCTCGTGCAGTGCTGCTTTTTCCCGCTTTTTCTCCAACAACTCTAGGTCCAGCAGCCGTTCATTCTAGTTTGCTTGCTCGTCCGGGAACTTCGAATGAAGACTAGGCACTCCAACTTCTGCCGGGATTACCGCATCCGCCCCGTAAACCAAGCTGTAAGGGGACTCGCCTGTGGCAGAACTCTCTATTGTTCTGCTTGCCCATAAGACACTTGGGAGTTCATCAACCCAGTTTCCCCTCGCTCCCTGAAGACGCGTCTTGATTCCGTTGACAAGGGTCCTGTTGGTGACCTGGACCTGCCCATTAGCCTGAGGATGGTAAACCGAGGTTAGCTTCTGCTCAATCCCGTACTCCTTGCACCAGGATTTGAAATGGTCATTCTCAAACTGTGCCCCGTTATTCGTCACTATGAACCCGGGTATCCCATAACAGCAGATAATATTCTTCCAACAGAATTTCACACAAGTACTTCCCCTAATGTTAGTCAATGGAGCGGTTTCTACCCATTTGCTAAAGTAATCAACAGCCACTATCAGATACTTGAAACCTCCGGGCGCTGTCGGGAAAGGGCCTACTAGATCCAAAACCCCAACGGATGAAAGGCCATGTCCCGGATATTCCGATCATCTCCCCCTGTGGCACATGGATCAAGGGTGCAAACTTCTGGCACTGTCCACAGGAGCGTACAACTTTTTGGGCGTCCTCAAACAGCGTGGGCCAGTAATACCCCGTGTACATGATTTTCCGGGCCACAGTCTGGGCCCCTTGATGACTCCCGTTGGGACCCTCATGTACTTCTTTCAACAGGTGGCAAGCTTCCTTTCCATCAACGCACTTCAGCCAAGGTTGAAGGTATCCTCTTCGAATCAACTCCCCGTCCAGGACAGCATACCGGGGGGCCTTAACTCGGATCTTCCGGCTTTACCTTTGTCGTCCGACAGTGTTCCCTTCTCCAAGTACTCGAGGAGGGGCGTGATCCAGGGCTCTGTTTCCCGAACCACTGTGACTTGGTCGGGGTGCTCATATCCCCGGGTAGTTACCATTTCCATGAAAAGATTACGATCCTGGTCTGGCTTGAGCTCCGACGAAGCCAACTTGCTCAATGCGTCCGCCTTACAATTCTCCTCCCGAGGGATCTCTGTCAGTGAAACCCGGAGGAAACCCTGCATCATCATCTTCACCGCCTCCAAGTATTTCTGCAAACTTCTTTCCTTGGCCTCATACTCCCCATTGACTTGCTGTACCACAATGGCTGAGTCACTGTAGGCGTTCACAACTTTTGCACCTACCTCCCGGGCCAGACGTAACCCGGCTAGGAGGGCCTCATACTCGGCTTCATTGTTGGTGGTTTTAAAATCAAATTGTAGGGCATATTGATACTCCTTTCCCCATGGACTGACCAGCACAACCCCGGTCCCGCTTCCCCCAGCATGGGAGGAACCATCCACATGCAGTTTCAACCTTGGCTCATCTTCCACCGGGTCTTTTACGGCATTGTCCGTCATTTCCACTAGGAAGTCAGCCAAAGCTTGGCCTTTGATAGACTTCCTCGCCTGGTAAGTGATCTCGTGCTCTCCCAACTCAATCGCCCACTTCATCATCCGGCCCGACGCCTCCGGTTTCAGCATGGCCTTGGAAATACAGGCGAAGTGGTTGATTTTTGAGGACTGTTATAGGATGGCCTTGGAAATACAGGCGAAGTCTTCAGGACGCATGCACTAGGGCTAAGAGCAAACGCTTTAGTAAAGAGTAACGCGTCTCCGGTCCTTGAAGGGCCCTGCTCACAAAGTACACCGGACTCTGCACCCTCCCGGACCCCCGAACAAAGGCTGCACTTATAGCTTGATCTGTGGCCGCCAGGTACAGGAATAGCTCTTCCCCCGGGACTGGCTTGGATAGGGTGGGGAGGCTCCCAAGGTGCTCCTTCAATTCCTTGAACGCTTGCTCGCACTCGAGATTCCATTCAAACTTCTTTGCTCGCTTCAGAATATTGAAGAAAGGCAACTACTTCTCCGCCCCCGTGCTAGGAATCTGCTCAATGCCGCCAAGGACCCTGTTAAGCGCTGCACATCCTTAACCTTGCTCGGGGAGGGCATGCACAGGATTGCATCAACCTTCTCCGGGTTCACATCGATCCCCCGGTTTGACACCATATACCCCAAGAACTTGCTTACCGCCACCCCGACAGTGTTTTTTTCCGGGCTCAGCTTCAAGTTGACCTTCCGTAAGACAACGAACAGCTCTCGGAGATCCTCCAGAAAAGTTTCGTGCGTCTTGCTCTTGAACACCATGTCATCCACATAGACCTCCATATTTCGTCTGAGCTGGTCCTTAAACACCCGATCTACCATACGCTGGTATGTGGCTTCTGTATTTTTAAGACCGAATGGCATTTTCCTGTAACAAAAAGTACCAAAGTCAGTAATAAAAGAGGTTTTCGGCCGGTCCTCCGGGGCCATGACAACCTGGTGATATCCCCGGTGTGCATCACAGAAGGCTAGGAGTCGATAGCCCATTATTGCTTCCACTAGATGGTCAATGGACGACAATGAGTAACTGTCTTTAGGGCAGCACTTGTTCAAGTCTGTAAAATCTATGCACATCCTCCAAGACCCATCATGTTTTTTCACCAGGATCGGGTTAGCAATCCAATCCGGGTAGGTGATTTCTTCAACCATGCTAGCATCCAGCATTCTGTTCACCTCCGACCGAACAAACTCCACCCGATCCGCTGCCAAGGCTCTTTTCTTCTGCCTGATGGGTTTAAGATCCGGATAGACATTCATCCGGTGTATCGCAAACTCCTCCGGTACTCTTGTCAAGTCTTCTGTTCCCCATGAGAACACATCCTCATACTCCTTGAGCAACCCCGGGAGCTCCTCCTTCACATTCCCCGGGAGATGCTTCCCGACACTCACCTTTCCCCGGGATCCTACCTCCATGTCGTCCACTTCAAAATATGCTGGGTCACCATGCACTGCTCCCACGGTATTATCCTTCCCGGAACTCTCCCCGGGTTCCGAGGCGTGTATCCTCTCAGATCCTCCGGCCTTAGCATCCTTTATCGCAGTTAGCATGCAGCCGTCGTTATATTACCAATAACCGAAGAAATTCCCTGATCTGTTGGGAATTTCATGGTTAAGTGGTAAGGAGAGCATATCGCCCGTGCTTGCGTCAACCAGGCGCGGCCTATAATCATGTTATACGGGGAGGAGGCACTTATAACCGCGAAGTTACACAAAACGGTACATCTCTTGTTGATGTCCAAGTGATCAACAAGGGTTACCCGTAAGGCTATGACACCCAGAGGATGAACCGTCCGGCCTGTGAAACCTGATAACGGGGACAAGCATGGCTTTAGGTTCTGGCGTCCGATGTGCAGCTGGTCAAAACAGTCAGCGAACATAATCTCCACACTGCTCCCATCGTCGACAAAGACTCGATTTATCACTACTCCCTCTACTTCGGCGGAAATCACCATGTGGTCTGAGTGGGGCACCTGGGCTGGGACTACATCCTCTTCTGAAAAGGTGATAGTCTCGTCGTGTTTAAACCTCTTTCCCTGGATCTCCCCCGGGGGAACAAATCTACTTTTAGCTTTCACCGCCGACAGTGTCTATGCCCCATCTCCCACTATACCATTGATCACATATATCATCCGGGGTGCTCCGGCTCCAGGAGCTCCCGGTCTCTGAGCTTGTGGGACGGGATTAGGAGTAGGGTTAGCCTCCGCCGGGCGATTACCGCCTTGGCCACGGTTGTTCCTCCAATTCCGCTTCCTTCCCTGTCCTGCCGGAGCAGCTACTGGGTGTGCATCTCCCGCCACGCAATCCCGGAGCTGACCCCGCTCCACCAACTTCTGAATATCCGTGCGCAGGACACGACAACCTTCTGTAGTATGACCGTACGACTTGTGAAACTCACACCATTTCTGCGCATTGGCCGGGGCCGGGACCCCTTGTATAACTGGGGGGTCCGTGATAAGACCCCGGTGAATGGCTAGAATCTCCGTCTTGGTCTTGGAGAGTGGAGTATACGTTGGTCTCACCACCAGCGTTTGTCCCCCCGGCGCAGGTGCAACTCCCTGGGTCGGCGGGGACTTACTGGATCCTGGCGAACACCCTGGTGGGGAGTTGCCCGAAGCGTGGTAGTTTGGGTTGCCGTGGCCGTGATCACCCACTGTTCAAAGAAACCAACGGTGTTCATCCGAGTATGGTTAGCTTAGTTCACGGTGCAATGCATCTCCACTGTTAGCTGGAGGTGGTAGAAGGTTCCCGGCATGTTCTTCATCAACTCAATATAGAACATCTCGTCTCTCAATCCGTTCACGAAGTTGCCGATCAGGGCCTTCTCATTTAAGTGTCTATCTTGGACCTTCATAGACTCGGCAATATACCGGACATAATACTGCCAAGTAGACTCCGTCTCCAACTGCCGCATGGCCAAAACCGTCGCCAGGTTCACAAAGTTTGTCTTCATAGCTGCATACCGATGGACCAGGACAGTAGCAAAGTCCCAGAAAGTCTTCAACGATCCCTGGGGAAGACTCTTGAACCAGCTCAAACAATTACCCCGGAGGTGGGAGGGTAATAACTTGCACTGCAACGGCTCGTCAATGTCTCTGGCACCCATGACGCTGAGATATGTGTGAACAAACTCCTCCGGATCCCCGTCCCCATTGTACATCGGAACTCCATCGGGAGCCTTGATACCCGCCGGCCACTTATAATTCAAAACCTCTGGAACCCATGGGGAATGAGGGCGCATCCCCCGCCTTCTGATCAGCCTACTCAACCGCTCTTCAATGGAACCATTGTTGAACGGGGTGTTGTATCCGCCATAATACGGTTGGGCCTGCGGGTTCAAACCACCTGGGAACGTCTGCTGACCCAGGGGCATCTGCAGATCCGAGGGAAGCTGCTGACCTGGGGGAAGCTGCTGACCCGGAGGCATCTGCTGACCCGGAGGCATCTAATGACCCGGGGGCACCTGCTGGTCTCCGGCCCCTCCTCTCCCATCCTTTTCCAAGTCCACCACATCAGGTACTTTGTTATGGGCCGCTGCCTGGGCCGTTTTCCATGCTCGAAATTCCCCAAATTCCGCAGCATTGGTATGGATGGTCTCTGGGCCTACGTGCTCCTCTTCATCCAGGTACTCATCCCCGGAATCAAAATACTCCGGTTCGGATTCACCGCCATCTCCGAAAGTCTCCTGGTTCAACATCTCCTTCTCTTGCCGGACTTTTTCCCTCTGCTCCTTCTGCATCTCCCTGAGGGTACGCTCCGACACCTTTTTCTTTCCTTTGCACTTTTCAGCGGCCAAACAGGCAACCTCCTTGCGCGCCCGTTCCTTCTCCTCAGCCACTTTGCGCGCCTCCTGGGCAGCCGCTGCCCATTTTGTCTTAGGGCCACCTTCTGCCTGACTAGCCTTCGTGGGGGGTTCTCCCCCGGTCTTTTTAGGCCTACCATGGGGCATGATGAAGCAGAATGCGGTCCCACTGGGCGTGCCAACTGATGCTACCAGTAAACTCCGGGATACCAGCCCCGGTAAGAGTTATCCGGGGAGAGCTGGAATCCTAGCCCGCGGCGGATCTCTCACCTAAATCCTGCAAAACAAAGCCCCCGGGGTCACCCGAGAGTAGACGCTCTGGCGTGATGATGAAGATTGGGCTTTATGCAGAGGAGAGAGAATATGAAGAAATACAGAGAGTATTTAAGTCTGATAGAACATACCTTTTACTGTGGTCACTCCTCTATTTATAATGGCAATCAGCAGAGAGGGTTTAGGCTAAGTGGTCCTCCTCTTGTCGCACACTCGGGGTTGGGGGGTCATTATCATGTCCTTCTTGTACCCGGGTGTGTCCAAGATAGCTGATGTAATGGGAGGACCACTGGTGGGCTGGACTCTCTCTTCTTCTTTGCTAATACACTTGTCGGCCATGTGTATGGGCTGAGGCTCATATCACCACATGGAAGAAGGGGAATTTAAAGAACATATTACCTTTTTGCATTCTTGAGAATTTGAAGTGCTTGTGCATGATAACTCTTTATTCTTCAAATCGATATTGAACAAGTGACAAGACTAGTGTCATTAGTCATCAGTAATTGCAATAGGTAACAAAGTAGTTAATGAATTAAAAAAATTATATACATCCAGTAACGGGTATAATTGATCATTAAAATTTCTAAACATGCATCTAACTTTCAATCGTAGTTACGGCGTTGCCAAACTAGTGATCATAATTAGTCGTTCTTGCGGTAGACTTTCAACGCCTGTTCAACCACCGCGGTGGGAAAACATTACAGTAAACGATGTCGATAAAGTCACAATCTTTATAAAAAGACTAGCTTAAGGCTTCATTAATTAGAATAACCAAATTCAACCCTATAAATTCAGCAATTTTGAAGGAAATTAACCATATGACTTGTCATGCAATTAAAACATTGTTTTAATTTGCTAGAAGATCGCCAATGGGGAAATTTTGTTTCTTCAAAAAAATGTATTTCCCAAGACTCATTAATTTGTGCCTTTTCTTCCTCTTATATTAAAGCAAATATAATGTTGACTAATATCTTTTTACTATTTTAGTTCAGTATTATAGCATAAATTCTCATCTGATGGAATTTATGTTTGAGTATCTATCATATTTTAAAGTTTGTTTAGCATTATCACATAATTAAACATCTTATTTATTATGATTATATATTAATATACTATCGAAATTGCTTTGTTACCATAAAAGCCGTAAAAATCCAATATTGATGGATGTTTGAAACCCGCTCTTGATCACGAACGCGGCTCACGAACTGATCTGCAAGTCAAAGCCCTGGAGTGGCCTAGGGGTAGACACTCTGATCCTTAAGTCAGTAGACAACTTTGAGAAGTTTATAAGCGTAAAGTGTAGTGTATGTAAGATCATGGATAGAGGGGTCTACCAAACCTTTGTATTTATAGGGCTCTAATCGTAGATTCATAAGATATGTAATTATAGTAAGAATACAATTCTTATGGAGATAATACTTGTATTTCCATATTTAGAGGAAGTGTATACCTTTTAGGACATTCAGAATGTACACGTTCCTTATAAGGATTTGGGCCGATGGACCCGTAAGTCAATCTCCCGCGTATCTTGAGCCCCTGACCTTTGAAAGGCCCTGGTCCGAGACTGAATGACGCCCCAGAGTGCGAATCATGGACTTATCAGTAACTCTCGAAGGCATGATGCAAGGCTTGTTACTCGGGGGTTAGGCCAATAACTTGAGGGAGGTAACTCGGAGTATTAGCTCTGGGCATCCTCTCGGATTGACCACTCGGGCTGACTCTTCTGAATGTCTATTTTCAAGTTTTTTCGCATTCCATCTGGACACGTGGACGATTGAGTTCAAATCCTCCTTTAATCTGAGGTAACTCCATCTCCCGCGTATCTCGAGTCCCTAACCCTTCTCGGGTCCTGGTCCGAGACTGAATGAAGTTCTAGAGTATGAACCATGGACTTATCAACATCGTTGCAGATCTTTGGAGATCCGCTCGTGAAAAATATTGAGTAACACCCAATGTCGTCGCAGATCCCAGGAGATCCACCCGTGAAAAGTCTCCCTAGAGGGCCGAGTTCCGTGAGATCTCTGGTACTGAGCGAATTAAGAGTGCAAAAAAGCATATACTTACAGAGTCCATTTCAAAGATCCTTTGATACCAAAAGGTTGGTGTGATACACTTCACTTTGGCATGAGTTTTCCACTACTTGCGAACCAGAACGGCAATGAACTAATTGAAGCCTGGACCCTCACTTGAATGACCATAGATGGTGTTTCAGGGCTGAGAAATTAAATATATAATAAAAACTATGGTTCAATATTATTTACAAAAATCTGAGTCATCTTTGACTCAAAACCCGACCTTTCTTTTTATTTTCTAAAAGAAATTTGAAAGATTAATGGTATTTATTTAATAACGAAACTGTCTTTTTTAATTAACTTTTCCAAACAAAGAGTATTAGAAACCCCTGGCGAGAATAATTGGCCCGTCAGTAAAATGGGAGGTGGACAGGCACATAGGTCCAACAGGTGCAGCACATAGGCCAAGTGAGGTTCCATCATAAAATCAATTGACAATATGTGGAGTAACCCACCAACTTATATACTGAACAATCAGCCACTTCGTTTTCGATGTGAGATTTACTCTAACACCTTCCCTCAAGTGCAAGACCCACCCACTTTCGATTTTCGATGTAGGATTTACGGTAACACCCATTGCACTTGGATTGTAGTCCCATGCCACATACCTCGGTTTTGATACCATATTAGAAACCCTGACGAGGATAATTGACCCGTCAGTAAACTGAGAAGTGGACATGCACATAGGCTGATGGATATCTACAATCAGTACTTGATCACGAACCCGGCTCATGAACGGATCTGCAAAGCAAAGCCTCGGGTGTCTCTGAAGCTCAAGTTAGTATAAGGCGTAAGGCGTATTGTATGTAAGATAATAGATAGAGAGGTCTACCAAAACTTTAGGTATTTATATGGCTACAATCTGTAGATCACCAAGATATGTATTTATGGTATGACTACAATTATTATGGGAATAGTAGTTGAATTACCATGCATAGAGGAAGTGTATTTCGGTCATGGTTGTATTACCATATTTAGGAGGATGTATATTCCTAGTAGAACATTCATAATATACGCATTCCTTATAAGGATTAGGAATGATGGACTTGTGGATCCATTCTCCGTGTATCTCAAGCCCATGACCTTTCTCGGGCCTTGGTCCGAATATGAATGAGGTCCGAATACGAACCCTGGACTTATCAGTAGCCCCAAGGTAGATCTTCAGAACTTAGAGTGCTCCATCTCGAAGGTTTGAAGGAGAGGCTTTCTTCTCGAGGGAAAACCAATAACTCGAGGGAGAGTGTCTCGGAGTGTTAAGCTCAAGATGTCTTTCAAGGACTATCCCTTTGGGCTTAACCTTCTGAATATCTATCTTCAAATTCTTTCATATTCCATTAGGACACGTGGACGGTTGGATCCAAATCTGTCTTCTTAAACTCTGAAGAGACTGACACGTGGTCTTGATTCATTGTATCTTCTTGCGGTCAGAAAGACCAACTTTCAAATTACCTGCATCGTTTCGCGAGTTGAGGTAATTACTCCACTTAAATGCGTGCTTAATTACTGGCTATATAACCAAGTAATTTTCCTTGTGTTTATCATCAATCTTCATCCAAGTATTCCGCGTTTCCAATTTCAGAAATATTTCTTCAAACTCGTTCTTCTTTTCTTCATATATTCACTCCCCCCATTCTCTGTATTTCCATATCTTCTGCAAACTCCAGTATTCCCTCTGGCAATGGAGAGAATGTTGTTAAAGGAGCCCCAACTGTTCGTGACTTGAGTACCTTGTTCTTAGAAGTTGAGTCTGGGGAGTTGATGGAGGTTACCATTGCTTCACCGTTGCAGGCTGTATCTGTAGTGGCGGATGATGGTGCCTCTGGGTCAAATGCGGAGCCCCAATTTAATATACGGGTTCCGGCGGCCGGTGGCATAAGTGATGTCACCAAGGTGGTCGATGAAAAGACCCTGCAATTTTTGAAGTCATGCAGGTTGTCATAACCCGTCGAGGCTGATTTGAGGCTCGAGGATGAGACCACTCCAGTCCAAAATCTCGTGAGCCCCACTCAAGGGGTAGTATACGGTAGGTTCTTGCAGCAGGGACAAAGTTTTCCCTTTCCTCCTGTGTTCTCCGGGTTTCTGCAGCATCATCAGCTACATCCCTGCCAAATCCATTCCAAAGTGGTGGTGATAATGGTGTCTTTTATCTCCTGGTGCTCTCGGAAGGGTTATGAGCCAAGCTTGGATCTATTGGAGTCTGTTCAAGCTGTTCTCTTTCAAGGAGCATGAGCATATTACCCTTACTCCTCGAAATAGCAAGGTTTTCACTTTTCCTGATAACAGCGGTAAGTGGGAAAATAATCGGCTAACATTTGATCGGACCAAATACGAAGTTCCTGACTGGAACCCGAAACCGAAGGATGTTGCGCCTCTCGATGTCTTTGAGGTTCTTGCTTATTTAAAGGGCATCGTTGAGGAGCTGTTGAAGGAGAAGATAGTCTTCCAAAAAGGAGGATTTGTGCGGGGAGCTCATGGCTCGGCGTGGCAGTGGCCTTCTATCACCTACTCTTACTTGCTAGATATTCCTCGGTCAAAATCTACATCCAGCTACTTGATGAAGGATCGAGATTGGACCCTCCCTGATAAAATCCAGGGAGATAAGAAGAAGGCCAAGAAGCGGGGTACCAGGAAATCACCCCGGACTCGGGATGAATCTTCTTCCAGTCAGTCTCCTTCAGGTAATATCTTATACTGCAGTAATGTTATCTTCCATATCGTATCTTAATATTTCTCCTTTTACCTGTAACATCTCCTCCCAAGAAAAAAGATCAAGAAAGGGAAAGCGGTCCTTGAGATCGTAGAGGAGGAGGTGGAGGAGCCCGAGGAGGTGGAACCGGGGGTTGGGGGGGTCTTCGGATGATGATGAATCTGACCTTGAGCTGGTGATTCCTGAGGATGAGCCCCTTAAGAAGTTGAAGCATTATCTTATTTGTCCTGAGGAAGAGGATGGTCAGGCTTCTCGGAAGTCCTTCAAGAAGTATCCCTTTGCCTCTAAGGTAGTGAATCTCCATGTCCTTTTGTGTGAACTTTTGAGATGTCACATATTATACAGGTCTTGATATATCCCCTATTTTACAGTTGATGGTAAATATATCCACTGTTGGACGGCAGACCAAAGGTGAGATCAAACACATGTATAGATTTGTGGAGGAGTTACATTCCAGATACCGGGCTCTCCAGGCCGAGAAAGAGGAGATGAGGTACAATATTTCAACTTCAATGAAGGAATCGATGGTTCCTCCTTCCTCTGTCCCAACTCCATTGGATTTGACTCAACTAGAGGACAGGGTGAAGCAACTTGAGGCTGAGAATAAGGCCTTATTGCTGGAAAAAGAGTCCGAGACAAAGGAGCTGAGGATGTATCAGGACACCGTGAATGAGCTGACACAGACCTTGCATTCGGATGGGAAATCAGAGGAGCTGAAACGGCTTCTTAAACTTTGGGACGTCTTTATTGCCTGTAGTCCCGAGTTTAAGGATCATAGAGAGGAGTATGGAGATTTGTTCCATAACTCCGAGCAGCACAAGATTTTGGATCATGTCCTACAACTCTGTTAATCTGATGATGAGGTAGAGGCAATGGAGACTGTCTTCTCTCATCCGAATGCTGCTGATAAGCTTTCTGCTCTGACTGCTGGCCGATGGGTTCCTGGGGCCGAGTTTTTGGATGCATTGTATCCCTCCGAGAAGATAACTACAGTAGGAGATTTACTGAGGCTTATTAAAGCTAAGTCTCCTGAGTTGTCTTCTCTTGACGAGGTGCTTTCGAGTTCTTCCACTAATAAGGTTAATCTTGGCATCTCCTCATCAGCCTCGAGGCCTGAAGTCCTTTGCACATGAACCCCGGTCTCATGGTTTACTGGAAATGAGCTCCTGTCTCGAAGCTGAGATACTCCGGGATCAGGTCTTCGCAGTTTTCCATGATGAACACTCTGCGAGCTTGATGTTGAAAGTCTTGCGGATCTCCTCCTCAGTCCTTTTGACAAGGCCTTTAATGTCACAGCGTGTAGAAAAGTTGACAATAGCCCATCTCTCAAGTGCCACTTCAGGTGAAGTTCTAGAAGACCCTATTGGGCATATTTATAAGTATCATATTCTGATGTAATAACACCTTTGATATGAACTGTTTGTGTTCGAGGTTTTTCCTTTATGTATCCCTTTGATAATTTAGAAGTATCATATTCTGATGTAATAACACCTTTGATATGAACTGTTTGTGTTCGAGGTTTTTCCTCTATGTATCCCTTTGGGAATTTAGAAGTATCATATTCTGATGTAATAACACCTTTGATATAAACTTTGACTTCTGTTTTCGAGGTTTTTCCTCTTTATGTTGAGATGATTGATTTTTGAGCACGTCTGCCCTTTTGGTCTATAAACCTCAATCAAGTACTTTTTGAAGTACTTTATCTCGAACCTATCTCTTTTATTCAGAACGACTGGTATTTTGAATTTTGGATTCAAATAACTTATATTATATAAGTTAACCAATCATATACTTTATAAAGCATATTTTTTTGAATAGCAATCAATGTTATACTCGAAGATAACAGTCCTTTGATAAAAGGAATTTAAGATTTCTCATTATAAAGATAGGTGTATAAAATAACATGACTTCAATCTGAGTTTATAACTTTATGGATAGAAGTGAAATAAATAGTAAGTTTGAGATTGAGTACCTGTTTGCGCTAGCGCGGAGTTGTCTCGGACGTTGATGAGATTCTCGGACCTTTGTTAGGATCCTCGGCTCATTTTATCTTCCGTGATACTTTCGTAAGTAAATCACGTTCCATCTTCGTGGTACGGGGTCACCTTTTTTGGTTTCCAAGAGGTAGCTTCCCCCTGGATGGGATTCTAGGACTCGATATGGACCTTCCCAGTTCGGGGCTAGCTTCCCTTCCACTTCTTTCTTGCTTTTCTCGTTTAACCTCATTACCAGGTCTCATTTGACGAATGTAGCTAAGCAAACTCTTCTGTCATGGTAGCGCTTAACTCTTTCCTTCACCTTGGTCTCATGGATAGTAGCATTAGCTCTCTTTTCCTCCAGGAGGTCGAGGTTGAGACGGAGGTTTTCTTCGTTGGCAGTGCCATCATCATCTTCTGGTTGAGAGGTACGGGCAGAGGGAACTCCAATTTCAATGGGGATGACCGCCTCGGACCCGTAGACTAGACTGTAAGGAGTTTCTCCGGTTGTAGTAGCTGGTGTAGTCCTGTGGGTCCAGATCACGCTCGGTAGTTCTTTAATCCAGTTTCCTTTAGCTCCTTCTAAGCGTTTCTCAATGCCATTCACCAAGGTTCGATTTGTAACTTCCACTTGGCTGTTAGCTTCTGGATGATATACCGAGGTGAGCTTCTGATGTATGCCGTAATCCTCACACCATTTCTTGAAGGGGTTATTGGAGAACTTTGCTCCATTATCTGTTACTATGTATCTCGGGATGCCATAGCGACATACAATATTTTTCCAGCAGAGGTTGATAACCGTCTTGCCAGTTATGTTGGTCAAGGCTTCAGCTTCCACCCACTTTGAGAAGTAATCAATGGCCACAATAAGGTATTTGAAATTACCAAGAGCTGTGGGAAAAGGTCCAACAAGATCGATACCCCATCGGACGAATGGCCATGATTCTTGGATGGTAATCATATTTTCTTGAGGCACATGGATCATCTTGGCAAATCTCTGACACTGGTCACAAGAACGAATATATTTTTTGGAGTCTTCCAACATCGTAGGCCAGTAATAACCCATTTGTAGGAGTTTACGGGTAACAATGTGTGGACCTTGGTGACTACCAAAAACTCCTTCGTGTGCTTCTTGTACTAAGGGTTCAGCATCAGAGGGCCCAACACATTTTAGTAAGGGCTGAAGATGTCCCTTCTTATATAGGGGCCTTCATGAATGACATATTTTGGAGCTTTAACTCGGACCTTCCGTTCCAGATGCTTGTCTTCAGGGAGGGTTCCCGTTTGAAGGTACTCAATATAGGGGTTCATCCATGTGTCTAAGATGTCAACAACCATGATGCTGCTTTCTTCATAACTTCTCTTCGCCAGGGTTTCCATTAGCAATTCTTGAGAAGATCTAATGTTGAGGTCTGAGGAGGCGAGTTTGCTACGTGCATCTGCTTTATGGTTGCCTTCTCGGGGAATATGATTTAGTTCATAATGTCGGAATTGACTTAGGAAAGGCTTTACTATCTCGAGGTACTTCTGGAGGCTGTACTCTCGGGTCTCGTATTCGCCTTTGACTTGTTGCACCATAATTTGGGAGTCACTAAAGATCTCGAGGTCCTTAACATCGAGGTCATTTGCCAGTTTTAACCTTGTTATGAGGGCTTCATACTCAGCTTCATTGTTGGTGGCTCGAAAGTCAAAGTGGAGAACGTAGGGACGGTCCTTTCCCTCGGAACTGGTGAGTAAAACTCCAGCACCACTTCCCCCCGAGTTGGAGGATCCATCGACATATAACCGCCATCTTCCTGTGTCCGGAACTGGTTCTTGTTGGCTGATCTCCACTGGTTCAACTGACTCCATTATGAAATCCGACAGGGCCTGGCCCTTTAAGGTTGTTCGAGGCTTATACTGTATGTCATGTTCTCCTAACTCGATGGCCCACTTCATCATTCGTTCCGAGGCATCTGGTTTCTGGAGGATCTGTCTAATCGGGTAGTTGGTTAGGAGGACTATTGTATGTGCTTGGAAGTATGGTCGCAACCGTCGAGAGGCATGTACGAGGGCCAGTATTAAGCGCTCGAGAGGTGTATATCTGGTCCCGGATCCCTGTAAAGCTCTGCTTACATAATATATCGAGTGTTGTGATCCTTCCTTTTCCTTGACCAACACATCACTAATGGCTAGCTGAGATGCAGATATGTATAGGTAGAGAGTCTCTCATTTATCTGGTTTCGACAGTGTCGGAAGCTGTCGAAGGTGGTCTTTAAGTGTGTGGAAGGCTTCTCCACATTCATTTGACCACTCAAACTGGTTTGCCTTCTTAAGGATATTGAAGAAGGGTAGATGTTTTTCCGCTCCTTTGGAGAGGAATCGGCTAAGGGCTGCAAGGGATCCTGTCAGCTTCTGCACATCTTTGACAGTTTTCGGAGGTTGCATGTTTTGCAAAGCCTCTATCTTCTCAGGGTTTACCTCAATTCCCCGATTGGACACCATATATCCTAGGAATTTGCCTACTCCAACCCCAGTAGTACACTTAGCAGGGTTCAGCTTTAGGTTGGATGACCGTAACATTTCGAAGGTTTCCCTTAAATCTTTAAAGAAGGCGTCGTAGTTGTGGCTCTTTACTACCATGTCATCCACATAAATCTCGAGGTTGCGTCCTATCTGAGATTTGAATAATTTGTCTACCAGTCGCTGGTAAGTGGCTCCGGCATTTTTCAATCCAAAAGGCATCATCTTGTAGCAGAAAGTTCCTCTGTCGGTTATAAAGGAGGTTTTTTCTTTATCTCGCTCTGCCATAGGGATCTGATGATATCCCTTAAAGGCATCAAACAAGTCTAGTACTTGGTATCCAGCGATCGATTCAACTAATCGGTCAATCGAGGGTAATAGATAACTATCTTTAGGACAACAATCGTTCAGGTTGGTGAAGTCGATGCACATTCTCCACTTCCCGTCTGGCTTCTTGACCATTATTGGGTTGGCTATCCATTCTGGTACTGCACTTCTTCGAATATATGGGCTTTGAGTAGCTTATCCACTTCTTCTCCAATGGTTTCAACCCGATCTATTGCAAAGATACGTCGTTTCTGCTTGATGGGTTTTTGTGAGGGATTGATATTCAGGTAATGTTCCGCCAAGCGAGGGGATACTCCAACCAAGTCATTGGTGTCGCAAGAAAAGACATCTATATACTGGTTGAGAAGATCTCGAAGTTTGATCTTTATCTCGGGGGGTAGGAGAGTTACAACCTCGACGGTTCTTGACTCTCCAAGTTGCATTGGCTCGGATTCGGAGTACTTGGCTGGTTCAAGGTCCTCCTTCTCCGGTTCTTGGATAGCTTGGATTGTGCAGACTTGGGCTAATTGTTAATCACCTCGGACCGTTGCTATCCCTTGGTTTGTAGAGAACTTCATCGCCAAGTGATACGGGGACCAGATGGCTTTTTCCTGGTACATCCAAGGTCGTCCGAGGATTATGTTGTATGGCGCTCTGGAGTCGATGACCGCGAAGATGCAACAAATGGTTATAGTCCTAGGACCATCCCTCACTCGCACCGGTAAAGTGATCTCTCCTAAAGGAGCTATAGGATCGCCAGCGAATCCCGAGATGGAGTTTGTGGGCACGAGATTAGTTTTGTTTAACCTCAACTGTTCATAATAGCTAAGAAAATGACTTCTAATTCACTTCCCCCATCTATCAGAAATCTTTTGATCACATTATGGTTTATGTCGACCGTGATTACTAAAGGATCTGAATGATGGAACTGGTTAGGAACCGCATCTTGAGGTGAAAAAGTGACGGCTCCGTCCAAGCGATATCTTTTGCTCTCCCACTCCCAGGGAGAGGCTTCTGCGGGCGACCGGTGTACACCATTAATGCTCCTTCCTGCTCCCTGGTTGATGGTGTGGCTCATCTCGTCGTTGTTATGGTTGGCATTGATGTTTCTTACTCCAGTGGGGACCAAAAAACGGATTCGTGTACTCCCACGAAGGTTTTTAGCCGGATCAGCCATGAGTTTGAATGTTGTGTAGATCAAGAATAACAAGCGGGTCCCGTTGGGCGTGCCAATTTGATGGATGTCTACGACCCGCGCACTTGATCACGAACCCGGCTCACGAACTGATCTGCAAAACAAAGCCTCGGGTGTCCCGAGGGTAGACACTCCAACGCTCGAGTTAGTATGAGGCGTAAGGCGTATTGTATGTAAGATAATAGATAGAGAGGTCTACCAAACCTTTAGGTATTTATATGGCTCAATCCGTAGATAACCAAGATATGTATTTATGGTATGACTACAATTCTTATCGGGAATAGTAGTTGTATTACCATGTATAGAGGAAGTGTATTTCGGTCATGGTTGTATTACCATGTTTAGGAGGATGTATATTTCTTGTAGAACATTCATAATATACGTATTCCTTATAAAGATTAGGAATGATGAACCTGTGGATCCATCCTCCACGTATCTCGAGCCCATGACCCTTCTCGGGCCTTTGTCCGAATATGAATGAGTTTCGAATACGAACCCTGGACTTATCATAAGCCCAACAGGTCCAGCACATAAACCCAGTGAGGTTTCATCATAAAATCAATTGACAATATGTAGAGTAGCCCACCAACTTATATACTGAACAATCACCCACTTCGTTTTCTATGTGAGATTTACTCTAACAAAGAGAAACGCTAACACTACAATTTCTCATTTAAGCCAAATACATCAAATATGAATGTTGCCCGAGTATGAAACCGGGCAGTCGTTTAGCAATAAATGTTTAGTTCAGCTTTACTTTGAGCATTTACTTTGAGCATTTACATTGATCAATGTTTAATTTTTACCTTTTTTAGTCCATTTTTATATTCATCGTTTCCTTATAGATCTTTCTTCATCTTTTTCATTTGCACGAACTCCACACGCAGAATTGCACGCGCATGAGCTTAAAATGTTTTCTCAATTCTCACAAGTTAATTTTCTCTAAATTAGCTTGTCAATTTAAGCCCAAAACTCGTTAGTAATAAGTACTAAGAGAAAAATACTCTTAAGGTCAAATTAATGCTAAAATAATTTTAGTATTTACTTGAAAAATTCCTTATTATAATCCATTTCGAGCATATAAATTATGAAAATTAAAATTTCATTGAAAGGTAAGTAAATTTATCATATAATGTTCAGCACTTGGAAATTGGATGCTTTCTGTTTTATCATATATGAAAACCTTTTGATAGCTTCGGGGGAAACCCTAATTAAGCTATTAGCAAATTTTCTACGAAAAATTTCCAAAATGTTCATGCATATATGTGTGACTCTAGATGATCCTTTCAGTTGATAAATCCTTGAAAAAGAATTTGAACTAAAATTAACAAATCATTATTTAATTAATTATCAATCCTCTTTAGCGTTTGAAATTAAAAAAAGGGGGAAATAATTCATTTCGTGGTTGACTAGCTATGCCGCCGTCGATGACCTTAATTGCCCCAGCCACCAGGTACTGTTCTTTGAGCTTAATTTTTATTATTTTTTAAAATTGGTTCATACAGTATATGTGTGTTTGGTGTGGAGGTGCTTCGATAAACTGTGATTTATTGACTGCATATCTTCAATTCATTCAGTAAACTGTGTTTTATTGATTCTAATTAGTTGTTTGTTCATATAAGCTGGATTGAATGGCATCTGACCTGGGTTTTCGAATTTGTTTCGTGCTCAGTTTCTTATAGATTGCCTTTTTATTTTATAGTATTCGACGTTCATGGGATTCAGGTTCAGATTGTGCAACTTTTTGTTCCAAAGTAGTTCGAAATTCTTTATCCTATTTAGAAAAGATCTCCGCCTTAGTTGATCATGGTCTTAATTGGGTTTTTTAGTTCAGCTTTACTTTGAGCATTTACTTTGATCAATGTTTAATTTTTACCTTTTTTAGTCTGTTTCTAGATTCATCGTTTCCTTATAGATCTTTTTTCATCTTTTATATTTGCACGAACTCCACACGCAGAATTGCATGCGCACGAGTTTAAAATGTTTTCTCAATTCTCACAAGTTAATTTCTCTAAATTAGCTTGTCAATTTAAGCCCAAAACTCGTTAGTAATAATACCAAGAGAAAAATACTCTTAAGGTCAAATTAATGCTAAAATAAATTTAGTATTTACTTGAAACATTCCTTATTATAATCCATTTCGAGCATATAAATTATGAAAATTAAAATTTCATTGAAAGGTAAGTAAATTTATCATATAATGTTAAGCACTTGGAAATTGGATGCTTTTCTGTTTTATCATATATGAAAACCTTTTGGTAACTTCGGTGGAAACCCTAATTAAGCTATTAGCGTATTTTCTATGAAAAATTTCCAAAATGTTCATGCATATATGTGTGACTCTAGATGATCCTTCCAGTTGACAAATCCTTAAAAAAGGATTTGAACTAAAATTGACCAATCATTATTTAATTAATCAATCCTCTTTAGCGTTTGAAATTAAAAAAGGGGAAAATAATTCATATCGTGGTTGACTAGCTATGCCGCCGTCGATGACCTGAATTGCCCCAGCCACCAGGTACTGTTCTTTGAGCCTAATTTTTATTATTTTTAAAAATTGGTTCATATATGTGTGTTTGGTGTGGAGGTGCTTCGATAAACTGTGATTTATTGACTGCATATCTTCAATTCATTCAGTAAACTGTGTTTTATTGACTCTGATTAGCTGTTTGTTCGTATAAGCTGGATTGAATGGCATCTGATCTGGGTTTTCGGATTTGTTTCGTGCCCAGTTTCTTATAGATTTTGAAGGTTACTATCGATCAGTTTCAATATAGTTCTCAACTAATCTAACAAGTATGTTTAAACATACTGCAGAGTTTAAACATAAAAAGAAAGAACACACAAAGTTGTTTACGCAGTTTGGTGTTGAACACCTACATCTGCGGGGCCTTGCCCAGTCTGAAATTCATCCACTAGATAATCAAGATATGTTACAAAGTTTCACACAACAATTAACTATCTATGACTTATCTCTTATATGGATTCGTGAGATCCCCTCACTGCCGGTCAGCAACTCCTCGTTGCTGTCTTGACCACTTCCCTGAAGTATTAAGGCTGTTGATTTCAGACTGCTGGCATTCGGCAAAGACCAATTGAACTCCCTTCAATAAGCTGCTCCAACTGTAAAGCTATTTTGATCGGCAGAATACTTTCTTGTAAGATGGATGATACTTGTCGCAGCTTCTTTGTATATTTATAGCTCGATGCTGTGTTGCCTCGTTTATCTTCTTGATCCTTCAATCTCGGCTATGCTGATCTCTCATCCAGCTTGTCACAGCTACATTTAGTCTTCTAGCTATACTCTACTTCTATAGCTAAAGGATAAGAAATATCTACTTTCCTTATTTAAGACTAAACCTTACTAAGATACAACTCTATTACATATTCTCAAACTAAATCAAATCGATACAAAATCAATCTTCACTTATCATCTTGATTTCTCGAATATTATCTTTGATCTCATCAGAGTTGTACTTCTCCTTCAATGCTCTTGCTTGTTTTCTGATTTCAGTTCCGCAAGTGTTTAAACATAAGTATGTTTTAACATGATAACTTCTACAAAATAGCCAACTATAACATGCTGAGTCTTCTGGACTCTTCAATCTCCCCCTTTGGCATTTTGTGGAACCATATTACTTGTTTTGATGTAGAGACAATAACTCACTCCCCCAATCATATAGATATTCATTCCTCAACCACATTTGCATCAATAAATCAGAAACAACCTATATAGCTTCAAAGCTCCCCCTATCCACCAGACATAGATTGAGCTCCTAATCCTCTTCATAGCATTAAAATTCCAAAATAAATGGTCCAAAATAAATGGCAACCAATGCATCAAAAATAACCACATCACAATAATCTCCCCCTTGGGAACAGAAAATGTGTCAAAGGACCAAATATCCAAATATCCAGAAAAAAACATAAAACAATACTGAGGGCAAAATATAGACAAAATAAGAGTAAACGGGCTCAGAATGCATCAGAACCACTAGTCTCATCCTCAGTTTCTTCAAGAGCTTCCAGCTCCTCTTGAAAGTCATCCATCTTCTGTCTATGGTATCTGATTAGCCCTCTAAGCTCCTTCTTTCTCACCACAGCATAGTTGATCTCAGCTGGTTCCTCCTCTGGATCTGCCTCTTCTTCCTCAGCAGCAGCAGGTAGATCATTTCTTTTTCTGTAAATGGACTTGTTAACTTGTAAATCATCACAGAAAATGATCTTATCATCTAGTCCATCAACTATACCAGCATGATATAGCAAGCCAGTTATGAGAGCAGGATAGGTGATGTACTCATCAGATTTCTGATTCTGAGCTACTAGAAGAACCCTATCATAGATAAACCAACCAAGGTTGAAAGGTCTTCTGGTCCCAATACAGTACATCAAGCATGCCATTTCTTCAGTCACCAGAGATACATTGGTAGACATGATCCATAGATTAGCAACAGTCCTGTACATGCAGTAATACTTCTGAGAAAGATAGGCTGCCTTAAGAGTCTTGGTTGCACCCCATTCTCCAAGTGTGCCCCCTGTAAGCTCCAGTGCTACCAAATCATAATCCAGAGTAAAACCTTCTGGATAAGCACTGTTTGGGCAGATGGAATCATGTCTCCCTGTCCCTAACAGCTGGTTGATCAACTGAGCATCAAATCTATAAAGCTTGCCCCTGAGATATACTTTTCTGTACCATGCAGAATCTGGAGCACCATTTGTTCCTCTCAGGTTTGCATAGAATTCCAGCACCAGAGAATGGTTGGCCTTGATGCAGAAATTTGCTGGCCCAAACATCTGAATTCGCTTCATAAAGGCTACAAACCTAGGATGTTTAAACTTGTCAGTCAATCTCTTTTCAACATGCATCTTCCTATTGACCAGCCCTTCATACACAGTCATCACCCTCCTGGAATAGAATATATCATCCCAAGCATTTTCCAGTAGGGGATTATCATCTGGGAACACTAATGGCACCTCAGCTGCCTCATCTCCCTCCTCAGACTCAGATGTAGAGCTGCTGTTCTCATGATCCTCTGCATTTGGCTCACTTGTCTCATTATCCTCCTCTTCCTCAGATTCAGAGCTAATCTCCATATGCTCTGCTGTAACTGGTTCATCAAACTCATCATCTTCCTTCTCATCAGATTCAGAACTCCTGCTCTCATGATCTAGTGCTGCTGTTTCTGCAACTGGTACTTCTTCTGGTGGTGGCACTTCACCAAAGCTCAGATTAACCTCTGACCCTTCAACCCTCATCTGCTCACTGGGAAAAACCTGAATGACTGGTGGAAGAGACTTCTTCTTCCTCACCTTCTCCCTCTTCAACTCCTGTAGTTGGTTAAATTTTACAGTTAAAGGATGGCTATCCTCACTGTCTGGTGCTATTTCTGTCAGAGGCTCCAACATAACTCTGACATTTTCCACAATCCTATCCACATCTACTGCCTTCTCAGCCTCACCAGGTTTCTCCTGTTCCACAACTTCTTCTTCTCCCTGCCCAACTTCAGCATGCTTCTCATGCTCAACAGTACTTGTATTGAAAACTCCTTGACCCCTCTTCCTCTTCCTCTGGTAGACCTGCTTAACCACTGTACTTGGTGCCTGCTTTTCTGAGCCCAGGTTCTGTTCAGATTTATCCTCAACCTCTGAACTCTCATAGAAAAAGTTTAAGTCTGGGCCCCCTTCAAACTCAACCCCAACCCTAACTGTGGGATTACTCTCAAGAGCCACAGATTCTGGTGTGGCTCTAGTGATATTCAGGCCAAGTTGCTCAGCCTGAAGCAACTCTTCTCTAGTGGGAATGGAATCAATAGGCAAGTTGGATGGAAGATTACCCATAGTGGTTTAAATACACAGTAGGTTGAAACACACACAATGACTTCCAGAAATCTCAGAAATTCACAACCACAGCAACTCCTAAGTGCGGCAAGCACTCTAACTACTCAATCAACCAGAAAAACTGAATCTTTAAGCAAATCAGAACCAAATACCTCTTGCATGCACAGATTTGGGACTGAACCTTCAGTCGACTAAAGCTCAGGTTTTTCCTTGTTCTCGAACTTCAGACTGGGCAATGTGTAACTCAGACCAGATTCCGGTTGCGATGAGAGCTGATCGATGCACTAGTTTGACGATGAGATTCGGTTAATTGCCGGAGGAGGTGGTGTTGAAGGGGGAACGACGGAGCTGCAGCAATTATGAGAAAAAAGGACAAAGATTTTCCCTCTTATATTTAATATTTTTCAGAATTTCAAATCCGAACCCAATTTGGAAAATAAATCCAAAATTGCACACTGATCCCTCATATTTCTGGAAGTACTGATTATTTCCCATAAAATAAATATGTAGCCTAAAGTAACTCCTCAGCCCGTATTAATATTTTTAGCCCACTGACATCAACTTTTTCAGCCCAATAACTAGTACGGCCCAATCGACTTTCTTCTTCATTTTCGGCTAACTCTTCAGAGTTTAAACACACTGATTTCTCAGTGTTTAAACACACTTCACATCAACTTCCTTCTTCCTTTATTTTTGTTTTTCTTTTTCAAAAATAAAATAACACAAAGCAGTAAACACTAACATACAACAAATAAGAGGTGATCAGAGGTACCTCAAATTCGACAAACACCTAAGTGTTGCCTTAGTGTCTCAAACGTTGCAGAATCCAGTGGTTTGGTGAAGATATCTGCATACTGTTCAGCACTAGGAACAAACTCGATAATCCGTTCCTTCTTTTCTACCAAGTCTCTGATGAAGTGATGCTTGATATCTATGTGCTTTGTCTTCTTGTGATCAACAGGATCATGAGAGAGATCAATGGCCCCCTTGTTGTCACATTTAATGATTAAGATATCCTGCTTGAATCCATAATCTTTCAACATCTGCTTCATCCACAGCAATTGCTGACAACAACTTCCAGCTGCTAAGTACTCAGATTCAGTGGTAGATAGTGATATAGAATTCTGCTTCTTGCTGTACCATGATACTAAATTCCCTCCTACATAGAAACAACCTCCAGTAGTACTCTTCCTGTCTTCTGAATTTCCAGCCCAATCAGAATCACTGTAGCCAATAATCTCAGCTTGACTTCCTCTAGAGTATCAGAGACCATACTCAGCAGTCCCATGCACATATCTGATGATTGTTTTGACTGCAGCCAGATGACACTCCTTAGGATCAGACTGAAATCTTGCACATAGTCCAACACTCAAACAAATGTCTGGCCTACTTGCAGTGAGATATAATAAGCTCCCAATTATACTTCTATACAACTTGATATCCACCTTCACACCATACTTGTCATAAGTCAATTTCTCCGTAGATGCCATTGGAGTTCGCATATTCTTAGAATCATCATCCCAAATCTTTTAACCAAGTTTAAGGTGTACTTGGTTTGATTGATGAAAATACCTTCCTTGTGCTGTTTAACTTGAAGCCCCAAAAAGTATGTTAATTCGCCAACCATGCTCATTTCAAATTCACTCTTCATCATTTCTATAAAGCTGTCAACCAGCTTTTGAGATGTTGATCCAAAAATAATATCATCTATATAGATTTGAGCAAGCAGAATATGTTTCTCATGTTTAAACTCAAAGAGCGTTCGGTCCACTCCCCCTCGTCGATAGCCTTTCTGCAACAGAAATTGGGTGAGACGTTCATACCACGCTCTGGGAGCTTGCTTAAGACCATATAACGCCTTTTTTAATCTGTACACATGATCTGGCAGATACGGATCTTCGAAACCCTTGGGTTTCTCCACATAGACTTCTTCCTTGACAATGCCGTTTAAAAATGCACTCTTTACATCCATCTGAAACAACTTGAACTTCATAATGCAGGACATTGCAAGCAAAAAACGAACAGATTCTAACCATGCAACTAGAGCAAAAGTTGCATCAAAATCAACTCCTTCAACTTGAGTATATCCTTGAGCCACCAGTCTAGCCTTGTTTCTGGTGATATTACCATCTCCATCAGACTTGTTCTTGAAAATCCACTTAGTGCCAATGACATTTACACCTGAAGGTCGTGGAACAAGATACCATACATCACTTCTGGTGAACTGCTCCAGTTCCTCTTGCATGGCAGAAATCCAATACTCATCAGTCAATGCTTCCTTATGATTCTTGGGTTCTATGGATGAAAGAAAACATTGAAGCACATGCATCCCAGCATTCATTTTTGCGTAGTCTTTCCGTGCTGTCTGTCTTAGATTATACGGGTTGAGAGGAGGAGTGACAGATGCACTTGGATCAGATGTAGCTTCAGATACTGTGTTACTTTCAGGAACATCAAATGACGTTGTAACATCAGGTAGTGTTATAACATCCGACAGTGTTGTAACATCGGACAAGGGTGGATCAACTTCTGGAATGATTAACTGCTCCTGTTCATCTTCAAGTAGGATTCCGCTACTGATATCCTTCAGATCTTTAATAACTACATTGTTGGACTCCATCATGACATTTGTGCGGTTATTGAACACCCTGTATGCCTTGCTATTTTGAGAAGACCCAAGAAAAATCCCAACATCAGCTCGTTTGTCAAACTTAGCAAGAGGTTCACGATCTCTGAGAATGTAGCACGCACTTCCAAATACATGAAAGTACGAGACGTTTGGCTTCCTTCCTTTCCAGAGTTCATAAGCAGTTTTCTGAGTGAGAGGACGAAGATAAACTCTGTTGATTGTATGACATGCAGTATGAACTGCCTCAGCCCACCATTTCTTTGGAGTATCATTTTCTGCCATCATAGCCCTTGACATGTTGATGATAGTCCTGTTTTTGCGTTCAACAATACCATTTTGTTGTGGTGTGATTGGAGCAGAAAACTCATGCTTGATTCCAAGTTTCGCACAAAAATCCATCATAGTAGAGTTTGCAAACTCCCGTCCATGATCACTCCTTACTCGAACCACTTGGAGACCGTCATGTGATCTTTCAGTGTTAACTTGTGTAATGAGCTCAAAGATTATTTCCACAGCATCAGATTTTTCTTTCAAGAATTTTACCCATGTAAACCTGGAAAAATCATCTACACAGACAAAGATATATTTCTTTCCCGAAATATTAGCTGGACTGATTGGCCCCATCAAATCCATATGCAGTAGTTCAAGACTATGAGAAGTAGTGATTTCATGAAGTTTAGAGTGTGGAGACTTAACCTGTTTACCTTCATGACATGGTGGACAATTTAACTCCTTTGTATAAGAGAGTAATGGTACTCCTCTTATTGCTTCAAGCTTTGTTACCTTAGCCAGTGTTTTCAGATTTGCATGACCAAGCTTCTTGTGCCACAAAAGAGTATCATCCACACTTACTTTGAGACAACTAACTGATTCATCCAATATGTAGCAGTTATCTGATGATCTAGTACCAATAAGGACACCTCGTTCATCCTTCCTGACTGTGCATATTTTATCATCAAATAAAACTGTTAGTTTGTTGTCACACAGATGACTAATGCTGAGCAAATTTGCCTTTAGTCCATCCACCAAGAGTACGTCTTGAAACACTGGAAAGTTTTTGACTTGTAACTCCCTCTTTCCAGTTATTCTGCATTTTTTTCCATCTCCAAATCTGACAGTTCCAGTCCATGGAACAATATTGCTCAACGGCTCAGAGGAACCTGTCATATGTCTAGAACATCCACTATCGAAATACCAGGAATCTCTGGCATAAGAGTTATAGCAAGTATGAACAGCAAAGCAGTGAGTGATTTTCGGAACCCATACCTTTTTAGCAGTGTATGAGGATTTCTCTGATTGTACTGTGTTGTAACCTGCTCCAGTGTTGTAACTTACATCTGTGTTATAACCTGCTCCTGTGTTATAACCCGATCCTGTGTTGTAACCTGCTCCATGTGTTGATTCTTGCATTAGATCTTGTAAAAGACGAAAGCAACGCCTTTTATAGTGTCCTGGACGTCGACAGTAGTTGCACCTTGCCTCCCACCATGGTTGAAACTTATTTTGCTGACAAGGATAGATAGGTTTATAACCGATACCAAACTTTGGAACATTGACAGAATTGTTCAAAGTCTTAATAGATTGTTCTCTCTTGACTTGACTTGAACTTGGTTGCATCACCTTCTTGTTCAGCTTCCCTTTTGACTGATTATTCTTGTTAGCCACTTCTATTTCATCATACCCTAATCCATGTCGATCTCCAGCAACTTTTCCCATACCAAGAATTTCGTCCAGAGCAGCTGTTCCTTTGTTTAGTTTGGTGATGGTTCCTTCTGCTACCTCTGCTCGAATGAGAGCTATCTTCAGTTCCTTTCTCATTGCCTCAATAGTTATCTGTTGTTGCTCAATTTCTTCATTCAAACTATTGTTGTCTTTCTGTAGCACTTTATTTTGTTCAGTCACACTGATCCAGAGTTTATGAAGTTTGTCATAAGGTTCATGAACCACTTCAGAGTCTAAGTTTAAATTCTCATTCTCTGGACTCACAACAGCACCAAACATAACATAGTTTTCTTCTTCACCACTTTGAACAGTAAACGCTCCAAATGCCACATGATTGCTGACAAGTTCTTCATCAGAATCTTCTGCATCACTAAATATAGCATTGTAGGCTTTCCCTTTCTTGCTTGCTGATCCACTTGGACATTGTGATTGAATATGCCCGTACCCTTCACATTCTCTACATTGAATTTTTCCAGCATGTTTAAATGCCGGCTTGGGTTCTGCTTGATCATTATTTGCTCTTCTATTCATACTTGAAATCTGCTCCCTTCCTTCATTTCTCCTATTTTGAGATTTTCTCAGAACTTTTGCAAAGCTCCTTGATATGTGTGCAAGCTCATCCTCGTCCATTTCTTCATTGCTGTTTCAGGTAGAGTGTTTAGACATGGAATTATGTTTAGACACTGGATTTTGTTCAGCTGTTTTATGAGCAGCTGCAGTAAATGCCATATCACTCTGTCTGACTGTTGCTAACTCCTTCATTTCAAAGGCTGAAAGTGCTCCCATGACTTCATCAACAGTCATCTCAGATGTATCATGTAATTCCTCCATTGCATTGGTTTTCCCTTTGAACCTCGGTGGAAGAGACCCCAATATCTTCTGAACAATATCGTCTTCAACAAATGGTTTTCCCAACTGATATGTTGTGTTAACAAGATCCCTGATTTTTGCATTGTAATCAGTAATCGTCTCGTTATCCTTCATAATCAAAGTATCAAATGCTGTCTTCACTGTATGCATTTTTTGTCGTTTCATTTTTGCATCTCCTTCATAGCTTGCTTTCAGTTTCTCCCATGCATCCTTAGCAGTGCAGCAAGTTGAAATCAAGCGAAACGCTTCTTGATCAACACACGAGTTGATGCAATTGAGTGTTTTGCTGTTTAGTCGCTTATCCTTCCTCTCTTGAGTTGTCAGTTCTTCTCTGTTTTTCAGAACACCTTCGACTGCCCCTGCTGTAGGTGGATGTCTGGCTGGTGACCACTCGTTCTCAACCCAATACCATGCTTCTTCATCTAGAGCATCAATGTAATGCCTCATCCTTGCCTTCCAATAACCATAGTTATTTTTATCCAGCATGGGTGCACGCGTGTATATTGAACCATCCTTCTCTTGGTTCGCCATGATCGATAGGGATCTCCACTGGCCTTGTTAAAGGCACAACTCAGTGGACTAGCTCTGATACCAATTGAAGGTTACTATCGATCAGTTTCAATATAGTTCTCAACTAATCTAACAAGTATGTTTAAACATACTGCAGAGTTTAAACATAAAAAGAAAGAACACACAAAGTTGTTTACGCAGTTCGGTGTTGAACACCTACATCTGCGGGGCCTTGCCCAGTCTGAAATTCATCCACTAGATAATCAAGATATGTTACAAAGTTTCACACAACAATTAACTATCTATGACTTATCTCTTATATGGATTCGTGAGATCCCCTCACTGCCAGTCAACAACTCCTCGTTGCTGTCTTGACCACTTCCCTGAAGTATTAAGGCTGTTGATTTCAGACTGCTGGCATTCGGCAAAGACCTATTGAACTCCCTTCAATAAGCTGCTCTAACTGTAAAGCTATTCTAATCGGCAGAATACTTTCTTGTAAGATGGATGATACTTGTCGCAGCTTCTTTGTCTATTATAGCTCGATGCTGTGTTGCCTCGTTTATCTTCTTGATCCTTCAATCTCGGCAATGCTGATCTCTCATCCAGCTTGTCACAGCTACATTTAGTCTTCTAGCTATACTCTACTTCTATAGCTAAAGGATAAGAAATATCTTCTTTCCTTATTTAAGACTAAACCTTACTAAGATACAACTCTATTACATATTCTCAAACTAAATCAAATCGATACAAAATCAATCTTCACTTATCATCTTGATTTCTCGAATATTATCTTTGATCTCATCAGAGTTGTACTTCTCCTTCAATGCTCTTGCTTGTTTTCTGATTTCAGTTCCGCAAGTGTTTAAACATAAGTATGTTTTAACATGATAACTTCTACAAAATAGTCAACTATAACATGCTGAGTCTTCTGGACACTTCAGATTTCCTTATTATTTTATAGTATTTGACGTTAATGGGATTCAGGTTCAGATTGTGCAACATTTTGTTCCGAAGTAGTTAGAAATTCGTTATCCTACTTAGAAAAGATCTCCGCCTTAGTTGATCATGGTCTTAATTAGTTGATCATGATCTTAATTAGGTTTTTTAGTTTAGCTTTACTTTGAGCATTTACTTTGATCAATGTTTAATTTTTACCTTTTTTAGTCCGTTTCTAGATTAATCGTTTCCTTATAGATCTTTCTTCTTCTTTTATATTTGCACGAACTCCACACGCAGAATTGCATGCGCACGAGCTTAAAATGTTTTCTCAATTCTCACAAGTTAATGTTTTCTGAATTAGCTTGTCAATTTAATCCCAAAACTCGTTAGTAATATATTCTAAGAGAAAAATACTCTTAAGGTCCAATTAATGCTAAAATAATTTTAGTATTTGAAACATTCCTTATTATAATCCATTTCGAGCATATAAATTATGAAAATTAAAATTTCATTGAAAGGTAATTAAATTTATCATATAATGTTCAGCACTTGGAAATTGGATGCTTTCTGATTTATCATATATGAAAACCTTTTGATAGCTTCGGGGGAAACCCTAATTAAGCTATTAGCAAATTTTGTACGAAAAATTTCCAAAATGTTCATGCATATATGTGTGATTCTAGATGATCCTTCTAGTTGATAAATCCTGAAAAAAGGATGTGAACTAAAATTAACCAATCATTATTAACAAATTTAATTAATCAATCCTCTTTAGCGTTTGAAATTAGATTGTTCAATGGGAAAATAATTGATTTCGTGGTTTTGGTGAACTGGATTGTTGATCATGGCATCTCAAATGAAACCCTAGGATCAAGTTTATTTTGATATATGTGAATCGTTTCATCTATGAGAGTCACATAGAGTAGTTATGCTTCTTCGATGATTCGATCACTAAATTGCTTCTTGATTTAGCTGACAATTGGAGTTTTTATTAATATATCTAAAATGTGTAATTACTTAGATCATGCTGGACTTCTCTCGGGTAGTTATACCTTTCTATGGTGTTGGGATCCAATAAACCCCCTACAAGTAATTCATTTCAGTAAATTCTATGATCATCATTTATCATCGTTCATTTCATTGCTATTTTTATGATAAGTCCCTCCCTCTCTCCCTCCTTCCTCCCTCCCATGACTTTTATATGGCCACCAAGAGATTGATCAGATCTGAATTCTTTCATATATTAATACAAACTCGAACATATCTGGAGACTTTAATTTAAAGTTACACATAACTAGGTGCCAACTCTGTCCTTATAATTTTAGGAGCAATAATAAAGCCAATAGGAGAAAGTGAGTAAGAAACTTAAAAGATCGATGTCGCGTTCATCGGTTAGTTTTCCGGTAGCATCAACGTTTCCCGCAATCTTTGATTTCTAAAATTTCATCCAACATTCCCTGTGATCTATAGGTTCCTAGAGTTCGGGCGATGAATCGCACAAATTTTGTTTAGATTCATATAAAAATGATCAGATGCAGAGATAATGCCATGTCTTATTGATCGGATGGTGGAGAACCAACCTCATGCATCATTAATTAATATGCTTGATGCTACCAGCTTCCAGTCACGGTCCGGATACAAGGATGGCCTCCAAGGTCCGGATGAGCCTTTGTCCGTGCTCCGCGCGCTCTCACCTAATGGGCCTGTAAAAAACAACACCCCGGAGTATCCCGAGGATAGCTACTCCGGCATGATGATGAAAGAGGGGTCTTTGAATAGGAGAGAGAATAAGGATATATTGAGAGAGTTTAATCTGATAGAACATACCTTTCTCCACAAGTCCAAAGCTGTATTTATAGGTGTGAGTGGTCAGCCTCCAGCCCAAAGGCAGTGGTCCTGCCTGCTTGTCCTTACCCGGGGATAGGTCATATTCATGTCCCCTTTGTCCCCGGATAGCGCCATTCTAGCTGACGTCATATGGACCGGACCGCTCTCTGGGCCGGAGCTTGGACATGGGCCAGAGCCCATATCACCAATGCTCATCAAATCAAATGAGGATCATTATGAGTGAAATTGAGAATTTGAAACCATTAATTAAGATTTACATTATAGGAAATGATCCAATGCGGAGACATTTGCATTTAATTTTACCCCCTCTTAATTTGTTTTACTCCGCGCTTATTGTTGCCAACATTTTTCAATTGCGATTATTCTAACAAAAACATATTATACGTAGTAGTATATACTAGAATATTCGAAGTCTAAGTAAAGAAGAAAATGTAGAATGAACCTTTGAGTTCAGACTTCAAAATCCTATGAATGCTGGAAATCTTACCGAGAAGCACCAGAGAACTTAAAGGTGATCTTTCTATAACCTTATTGTTCAGGGTTATAGAAAGCCTAATTCTGTAGGCGATGCACTAGTTAGAATAGCAAGTAAAAATAAAAGAAATTATACATTAACTCATTGGTCACTGCCATGGGAAATCATGGGTTTAGTTGTTCTTAGCAGAGTTTAAATGGTTACTATTTGGACTTTATAATGTTGTTTCCATGTTTTGAGTTCAGGCGACAAGTCCTAAATGAAGCTGGGATGGACACAAGCCAGGGCAGACACATTTCTAGAGACCAAAACATAATCAAAATTGCAACCAGGTAACAGTGGTGAAGTAGCACAATATTTCTGGACAATGGAAGTTGTACATCAGAACCAGTCAAGACGAATGCAAGAGCAAAGATATGATTTTTATAACTCATCATTACCTGGTTTAGTTCTACATGGATCCCCTATTCATAGCTAAGTTGTGTTTCGCGCGGCGATCACAAATCAGCTCCTAATAATTAATAAAAAGTCATCCAGTTGGCTAAGTTGGGATTTGCTTAGCAATCCCTAACTTGCTTGCGGAGTAGACAAGGATTTATTTTAGAACTAAAATTTTGCCCTTCTTATTGTACTCATTAATAATGTATTATAGTTGGCCTTTGTGTTTTTTTTGTAGCGAGCCTAATAAAATTCACTCCACTTTATAGTATTTTTAAAATATTAAAAATGTTTACCTATGAGTTAGTAGTGAATTTAGGAATTAATATCTGGGTAGGCGATAATACAGAGTGAGAAGGCGCTAGAGTGGCAGTTAGACTTCAAAATATTGTTCATAGGTTTATTCCAAGTGCAAGCTGGCATATGCCCTAGCTTAGGCATAGATCCACCTCTACTTTGAGTTTTGCAGCATCATCTAATGTTTTTCATCTTAGTAAATATAGGAATTGTGCCATAAGAAGGTGGCCATATTACACACTAACGCAAAGTAAGATCAAGAATAAGACATCATACATAATATTACAACCACACAACAGATTGATAAATCTTGTAGATATTAAACAAGGTCGTCATTGAAATTTTAATGCTTTGTGCATGCACGGGAAATAAATCAACAAATTAATTTGAGCATGTGTGTCATGTTGCTTGATCGACATGCCATATCAATGCTAGAAAATAGTATATTAGATTCAAAAGAATTTAAATTTTCTACTATATGAATTTTGTTGGGTTGAATTAAATATAAATTTTTGTTTAGATTTTAGAAATAATTTTAGCTGAACTTTGTTTAATAGTTACCATTTTTAGATTCATCTTCCACTTATTTGCCTTTGTGCATCTTTCATCTTTTACGTTTGCACGAATCCCTCACGCAGAGTCCAATGCACGCACAAGTTTAAATTTTTCACGGCAAGTGACAGTCTTTGAAATTTACGACAACTGACAAGCGTACTGATTTAGTGATCAAAGAGATTTAGAACTGAAGAAGCAAAATGGGATTATATAATGTGTGATTTATCAATATAATAATCTAGTCTATTTTTTATTTGATTTAACCCACTTCATTGTTTGTTGTAAAAATGGGATTTTTTAAGTTGTGTCTCGTACTAGCAGATCTGATGGAACACGTGGCGGAACTCAACGGCGCTGATCTCTGGACGCCTGGTTCGTTGCCCTTTAGGATGGCGTCACACCGGTGAACCGGTCGTCACTCGCCGACGTCAGATGGTGTACTTTTGGCGCGTGATTTATGGCCATTTCAACTACTTCGTTTCCAACATCCAACCTGTAGACTGTAAACTCAGTAGTCCCGTACTGAAATTTCCTACAGTCTTCTAAATTCACCAGATATATATTTCGCAGTCTGAAAACTCCACCAAATATACATTATTATAATGACATGGTCTCTCTCTGAGACTTTTATTCTTGGTAATTGAACCGCTTAAGACACGCAATTAAGGTGAGTGAATTTTTTTATTTTTTTTGGCTTTCATATTTGTTGTGTATCTTTTGAGAGGCATGTGAATTTGTGTTTTACATATTATTAATAGATTTAGTTATCCTGTCTTTAAAGTTCAAAAATATGTATATTTAATTTGTAAATTTTTATTTGCACGATTTTTGCACAAAATAAAAAAATACAATAAATACCTTTTATCTGCAAAAAATTATTTTGCTCCATTTTTCACACAATTTAAGATACAATCAATACATTTTATTAATGTGTTATTAAATGAATTTAATGTGCTACTTAGGGTTAAGTAGTACTACATTTAATGTATTATTAAATGGAACTTAGACCAGTAGGAGTGAATGTTATTGGCACAAAGTGGATGATTAAAAATAAATCCGACAGTGATGGCAACATTACAATGAATAAAGCTAGATTGGTGGCACAAGTCCATACAGGTTGAAGGGGTTGATTATGATGAAACGTTTTCTTCTAGCTATGTTTACTTTGTACCGGATGGAAGTCAAAAGTGCTTTTCTAAATGGAGTGGTGAATGAAGAAGTGTATGTTGAACAACCAAAGGGATTTGAAGATCCACATCTCCCGAATCATGTTTTCAAGTTGAAGAAATTATTGTATGGACTAAATCAGGCTCCATGTGCATGGTAAGAGCGTCTCACCCAGTTTATATTGAAAAAGGTCTATCGCCGAGGGGGTGTAGATCGCACGATTTTCATGTTTGAACATGAATATCATATATTGTTGGCTCAAATGTATGTGCACACTATAGTTTGGTTCAACACCTCAGAAAATTGGTAGATAATTTTGTAGTTATGATGAAGAGTGAGTTTGAGATGAATAAGGTAAGAGAACTCGCATATTTCTAGAGCTTGCAAGTGAAACAAATGAAGTAATGATTATTCATCAATCATAAAAGGTACGCCCTTAATTTGGTTAAGGCTCCGAGAAAGGGCATGCGCTTATGGCAGACGCCCGACATGTCTGTAGGAGGTTAAAGCGAGGCCCTAGAGAACTCGCCCCCATTGTATGTGTTGAAGGTGCAAAAGGAAACTGGTACAAAGTAAAGCCTTTTTAATTTAATATAGTATAATTGTTACTTTACGAATTAATCTTGTATATTGTTTCATGTAAGAGCTAATTTTTTATAATCTCATAATAAGTGTCTACATGTTTTATCTTCACAGTATATATAAAATTATTAATATAAAATTAAGTTGAGTTTCATCAAATTATATTATTATTAAATTGAATTTGACTGAATTTTCCTATAAAGAACATGGATTTAAATTAAACTCAAGAAATCTGGCAAGTGACCCACATGAGTCTTCCCTCGATAAAAACCAGCCGAATCTGAAATTTTTGATCCCGAAATTTGATTATTTTTCTGTTTCTTGAAACAATCTATAACTACATAACACCTTTAGAGCAAACTGCAAACATTTTCGCAAAACCATTGAAATTGTTCAACCAGGAGTATTTTTTTTTTAATTTAAAACCACCAAAAGGTGGGGGGAATTTATTTGGCACCCCAAACCTATGAATAGAGCCAAACTTGTGTTTAAAGAGTGTTACAGAAGTAAAAAAAAATTATAGAAATGGATGTCTAGCATCAGCTATCTATAGGATGTTAAGAAAATCCCATTCCTCTATCAATCTCACCGAGCATATTATTGATCGATCCACGAAGCACAATTCTGCCAAGTGAGTGATAGAGGAGTAAAATTTTCACAACCTTTCAAAAAATTACAATGAAAAATTCCAGAGAGTTTAATTTTGATGAAGCTGCATGTGTTTGTGCTTGTGCCTGATTTATTCTTCCTTCTGTTCCTTGGAGCTCTACCCCATTGGACTCCTTCCAATGGGGCCTTCTTGTATCTGAAAGGAGACATAAATAGGAGTAGTGTTGCATCTTATGTGAATCTTAAGGTTGGAACTCCTATCCTTTCAGTATTAATCAGACCTTGCAAATAAGGATAAGCAGCAGAATTTATTTCATGTGTTAGTTGTTGGGTTGCACTCATTTTAGCAAGATAGTCAGCAATCATATTAGCTTCCCTAAATACATGTTTGATTTTATCACTTACACCAACTGCATAAATGTCATGACATGTGCTATATAGATTCCAATCAATATTCTGAGGGTTTATGACACCCCTTACTGCAAGCATACTGTCTGACTCAATTATGTAAGGTGCAGATTGTGCAAGTGCTGTCTGAACTCCTAGCTGTAGATCTAATATCTCTGCATGTAATGGAGAGGTAGCAGATACCACCTTACATTTCATGCTTATTACCAGACCCTTGTCATCCCTCATTACCAGACCAAGACCTATTCTATTTGTATCAAAATAGGAAGCATCAACATTTATCTTCACATCTATATCTGGGGGGTTCCATTTTATAGCCCTAACAATTTTAGGTCTTTTCTTCCTAATGAATGGAACCAAACCAGTAGCAAGTAGATGAGAGAGTTTCTGAGTAGAACCAAGTATAGGAAAGGCTGTGAAGATCATTAAAATTTTACTTGAAACCTGTTGTAACACAGTATCTCTACTAACAGCCTTTTCATCAAATAATAAATTGTTCCTCTTACACCATAACTGCCAAAAAATCACTGCCGTTGTTGTTCTAAGTAGTCTAGATTGAGCTTTGGATTTTGCAGCAAAATGCAGGTAGTATGAGATCCTGTGTCTAACAGATCTAAAGGTTGGAGTAGGGATGACAAGAGTAGAATGCATATGCTCAAAGAGTTCTACAGTTTGGGGACATTTATTAAAAAAATGATCTATGGAGTCCTGAGCTTGACAGAAAAGGCATTTTGAGGTCAAATTAAAACCAAATCTAGTTATTATGTCATCAAATGGAAACAGTTCATTTACTATTCTCCATATCAGAAATGACATTTTAGGGGGGATTTTAAATTTCCATACCTTTTGGATTGAGTATTTATCATAGCCCACCTTTCTAAGAGACTGGTATGCTGTTCTGATAGAGAATTTTCTTGTCTGATCTGGCTTCCATACCAGCTTATCATCATGAGTATGAACTATCTCTGCCCCCTGCAAAACTTGTAAAATTGTGGTAGCCAGAAAAGGCTCCAAGGCAGGGATATACAATTGTTTGTCAGCACAAAATTTTGCCACTGTTAAATCAGGGAAAGGCACGACCTCAGAATCTGGCCAAAGATAAAAAATTGCCCCTGTGCCCAACCAGTTAGAGTCCCAAAAAGATGAGGTTCCTACACCTAATATGACCCTAGAGTGAAGGTTAGCATGCTCAGTTATCTGACAGATCCTCCTCCAAGTGTGAGATTTCTGGTATGTCTTAGGCAGAGCCCAAAGAAAGTTAGACCAAATAGTCTGGTTCAGTTGCATCTTCCCCCATAACTTACAAGAAAATGCATTTGCAGTTGCTCTCAGATCTCTCATTCCCAGTCCATTTTCATTTTTTTGGAACTGCCATTTTCACCCAGCTTCTCCAGACCTTTTTCTGACCATGTTCTGACTCACCCCATAAGAACCTAGCAGCCATTGTTTCCATCTTCTTTAGCACCTGAGCAGGGGGATGCAGTACAGCCAGTGTATGTGTAGGTATAGCCATGTAGACACTGTTAAGCAAGACCATTTTTCCAGCAGCACTCAACCACTTATTCTTCCAGTTAGTGAGAGTTTTTTCCATTCTGTCTAGGAGTGGCAAGTAAATGGAAACCTTGTTCCTGCCAGTGAATACAGGAACTCCCAAATACTTAAAAGGTAAAACCCCTTTCTTCATCTTTGTGTTTCTCTTGATCATCCTTGATCTTACATCAGGTAGGGTATGGTGTGTGAAGTACTCAGACTTTGAATAATTTATTTTCTGCCCAAAGCAGCTCTCATAAGCACTCAGAAATATTTTGAGTCTCACCAGATTCTGTTTGGTGGCAATGGTAAAAATAGCTGTATCATCAGCATACATCAAATGACTAACTGGATCCACTCCTCTAGGTACCATAAAAAACTTCAAGTATCCAGTTTCCATTGCTTTTTTCAGCCCTCTGGAGAATGCTTCAGTGATAATATTGTACAGATATGGTGACAAAGGGTCTCCCTGCTTTCTCCCCCTCTCTGACTTGAAAAATCCAGTAGCTATCCCATTGATTAGCACTGAGAACCAAGCTGATTGAATATTCTGCATAATGACCTTAACCACAGAACTATGGAACCCAAAATATAGCAACACTGAATTTAAAAAGGACCATGACACCCTGTCAAAGGCCTTCTGCATATCCAGTTTGACAATAATGTTGTTAAGCCTAGGGTTTTTGGAGACTAGTCTGACCATTTCTTTCATCTGTATTATGTTATCTGCAATGTCCCTACCATGCAAAAAGGCTAACTATTTAGTTGATATTAATCTGGGCATGAGTGGTTTGATCCTTTCCATAAGTATTTTAGAGAATACTTTATTGACAAAGTTGTACAAACTGATTGGCCTGAACTCTGAAAATTTACTTGGGTTCTGAATCTTTGGAATCAAAGTAAGTCAGGTACTACTAATGGCTCTTGGAATTTGTCCCCCTTCCATAAAATCCTTTGCTGCTGACAGAAGATCATCTTTTATGATGTCCCAGCAGTGAGTGAAATAAAGCCCTGAGAAACCATCTGCACCAGGAGCACTAGATTTGTTAAGGTCAAATACTGCATACTGAAGTTCCTCCATAGATACCTCCTCCAATAGTTTCAGATTATCATCTTCACTGATAATTTTTGGGATTTCATCTAAAAAACTTTGCAAATATCTCCCAGTCCTGTCAGCCTCAGTATCTTTTAACAATTCCTCAAAAAAATTAACCCCTTCCTGACTAATTGCAACAGGGTCTGTAGTCCACTGTCCATCCACTCCTTTGATTTTTGATATCTTGGATCTGATCCTTTTCTCCTTCACAACATTGTGATAGTATTTGGTATTAGCATCCCCTTCCTTGGTCCATTTGACATTTGCTCTATGTCTCCAAAAAGCTACCATTTCATGCTGAGATCTAATAAGTATGGCTCTTTGCTTATTCAGTTCTATAAGGTCTGAATCTTGTCTTGTTGCTTCATACTGTATTTCTAATTGACTTACTAGATTTTCAGCCTGCAAAATATATTTTTCCACATCACCAAAAACCTCCCAATTCCAGGTCTTCAAAGCAGCCTTCAGCCTTTTAAGTTTAGTCACCACACATTTCATTCCATATTCAGAAACTGGCTGGTTCCAATTGGTACTTACTAGAGGAATAAATTCAGGCCTATTAGTCCACATATTTTGAAATCTGAAGGGTTTGGCTTGGGATATTTCAGAGCTTTGAATGGAGAGGATTAGAGGGTTATGGTCTGAGGTGGTTCTGGATGGGACATGGATAGAGCTATGAGAGAATTTTTCTGCCCAGTCAACATTGCACAAACCTCTATCTAGTCTTTGTAGCAAGAGATCCTCCTTAGACCTATTATTAGTCCAAGTAAAAAGATTCCCTACAGTATGAATTTGGACCAGTTCTAGGGTGTCAATTAGGGCATTAAAATCTCTAATACTACCCATTGGAGGTGAAGTCCTACCTCTCTTTTCATTAACAGTAGCAACAGTGTTAAAGTCTCCTATAAACACAGTAGGTAAACTAGGGACAGCGGCTAGTGACAGCCATAAGTCCTTTCTTGCATCTCTAGTTACTTTAGCATACACAAAGCAAGAGTTATACAAAAAAGTATCATGCATATCAAATATATTAGTTAAAACATGCTGATCAGATTCAGCTATCACATTCACTTTATATTTTGAGTTCCAGAACAGCCATATTTTTGCATGTGGTGCATGTAATGCATTGTCAAAGTTAAGTTCAAACTTCAAATTGTTAATGTTATCATTGAGATGCAGAGGTTCTATGATGCAGCATATGTCTATTTTATGTGCAGAAATTAGGAATTTAAGTCTGTCTATTGAAGTTTTGTAACCCCTTATATTCCATACCAACATGCTACCAAATATTTGGTGTGTAATCATTTAGAAACTAACTTGGATTGTGGGGAGGATCTGAGCCATTGCTCAACTGTTTTTCCACCAATTGGCATGCCTCTTTTTGTTTTTTTCTTTGGCTCAGATGTATCATTGACACTAACTGAGGATAGAGGTATACCTGATTCATCTTCCTTTTCTGTTGTGTCAGTTGATCTCCAATCCAGCTCACTTGTTGCTTCTTCATAGGTTCCAGAGCTTTGTTCACCATCATTGTCCTGCAACACTTGAAAAACATTAGAAATTTCTATTGGTTGAGGCTGAGGTTGGATTTCCTGAGGTTTGTATGGTATGACTGCTAAAGCTTGTCTTTGGTTCTGTTACCAATCCCAAATATTGATGGTTTCAAGGTCATCATAGGAGTAAAAGGCCACTTTGGAGGTTTTTTTAATGTTTCTAAAAGTGTTGAGAGGCTGGACAATGAGGTAGGTTTTTGGCTCAATTTATGGTGTATAAATCTCAGGTGAAATTGATACTATTGGGGGGATTCAACTACAGTGAGTGGCTCCTTTTGGGAGTGGCTACTATAGGACTGATCTTGTTCTATTAACCCCTGTGCTTGGACCTCCAGAATTGTATTCTTTTCAGACCTAGTTAGCCCTAAACCTTCCTGAGATTGCTCAGCAGCTTGATTCCTAATAGGTTTCCAGACTGTAGGTTCCTGTAATCTTTGTGGCCTAATGCCTTGATCTTGTGGCTGGTTTCTCATGTGGTAGGTGCTCTCATTCATCTGTGCTGGCTTTCTTTTCAATTCAAGGTGGACATGCACACATCTAGCATCTTCATGCCCTATCCTCTTACAGTGAGTACAATAAAAGGGCACATTTTCATACTCAACTTGGCATTCTACATAAGTGTCTGGATCCCCAATAATTATAGAAGGCTGTAAAGTGTTCATCAAATCAACTTCAATACAAACCTTAATGGCAGATGGCCTTGTGAGAGAACTGGTGGCAGCATCCATCACTACAAGAAAAAACAGCTATAGCAACCAGAAAATGACAACCAGACGAATTACGGTTGCAAAAGCTTTAGATCCTATGAATTAGCAGCGGGAATTATGAACTTGGGTTGCAAACGTTTTTCCCGCTTTTTCTTCTGAACTATATATTTTAATATCATACAGATGGGCCCACAAACATAATTTGAACAAACAATATGTCGTAATAAAAATGCACATGTGAAGGCTCGAACCCATGTTAACAGGATTAGTGCCAAAGCCTTCATCCAACTCATCTTCAATAATCATGTGATCCGCGTATGGCTTTTAAATATTTAATTCGCTATTTTAACTCGAAGAAAATGAAATAAAAATAACACCACAAAGTGTCGAACCGTGGTGAGGTGAGCTAATACGAAAGCTCTTATCCACCCTGCCATGCTATTTTATACAAAACAATTTTAGTTTCAATGTTTGTATTATGAATTTATTCATATTTATGGAACCTAATTGTTATTAAACAATGATAATTTGCTTTTAAATTATATTAGATTAATCAATGTTTAAATCATAAGTTAAGTAGTTAACTCTCCTTTCGTATGAATACTTATAGTTGAGATATAAATATTCAACTCTTCCTTGTTCCATAATATTGAATTTAATTAATTAATATTAAACCACACCTTATATCATATTAACTAATATCAAATGTTACTAGATACTAAACTAGTGTTGACTTTTAATTATCTAGACACTAACTAATATCAAATATTTTACTTTTACATTTTATGAAAATAATTTTAACCAATGCCACTGACTAATTTGCCATTTGTCATAGAAATCAAATACTACTTAACTTTCAATCAATATGAATAAATTGATAATGACTGAATAAAATTTAATTCATACTTGACTTCTTATAGAAACTAATCAAATGTCATAGTTTATGTGACTTTCCATGAACATAAATATATGATGTAAATGTTCAACTCTTACTTGTTTCATATAATCACTAACTAATATTAAATCCTTCACTTGAAATTATATGAAAAGAACTTTTACTAATCTAAATTGAAGCCTTTGTTGATTCTGTGGACTCTAATATGTAAAATATGTTGAACTGATAAAAAAGTATAAGTTTTCATATATAATCTGTAACAAAACTGATATTAACTAATCAAGTATCAAATCTCACTGGACTATCTGTGAACACCAGTACCTAAATTGAAATCGAAGATCAACTATTGCATGACTTTATATAGACATCAACTATTGAATTTAACTACTTAATAGTCAGCATTTACTATATAATAACTAACTTGATTTTAACTAATCAAAAATCAACTTTACTTGATTATGAGTGGACATTTTAGTTTAATTTAATATAGTTTCATATTTAATATAAGTCAATTAAACTAAACAATCTAATTCATTTTACTTTGCTTTATCATACATACGTGGAATTTAACTATTCAAATATCAATCACTTAATTTTCTACACGTGTAAACACTCATTAGTCTTAATTGATTTTTATAAATATTAATTCAATATTACTTAATTAAACTTGTACACCAATTAAATTTTCACATAGTGTATATATAAATGCAGTTTTATATAATTATCAAATTTAAGTGTTTATAAATTCTTATTAAGAGGAACTAGTAGTTTTAATTTTAATACTTAATGTAAAACCTTTTTGAGATTACTTAAATTTATTGTATTAGTGTAATATTTTATTAAATCTGAAATAAAAAATAAAATAAATATATTATTATTTTGTACATGATCCGAACCGTCAATTTATTTAACAAGTTAATCTCATCCGTGAATGGATGTAGATTATATAACTCCATTCACATACCTTATCCACAGCCTCAGACCTAAACCTTACCCTTCGTCCTCTTCGTTAACATCGCCGCCGATCGGGTGAACACGATGGAGGTGTGAGTACCCAGCGGATGGGAACCACAAATTTGTACGCGTTGGCCGTCGATCTTCAACCCGGCGGAGATGGGCGGTGGAGCTTCCTAGCCTGCCTTCCTTTACAGGTTCACGTCGTGGTGGACCTCATCGGCGCCGAACGCAGCTTTGAAGAAGGACACCGCCTCCGCTGCCTTATTGCCGTCAACATAGATGCGCGGCTTGAACTCGGCGAAGCTCACAACGCCGCCGGCCAGAACCGCAGTAGCAGAATCATTCGTTACTTCAGCCGCCATGGATCGTATGTTTTCCGACCCCGCCCCAGTGGCGGTGGTGCTGCCGGCTTCCACCGCTGCCCAATCAATTAAAATTGTTAACTGATTCAGATGAGGATTTGGGGTTTGGAGATTTATACCTAGGAGAAAGGGGATATGGGTTCTCGGCTGAAAGTGGAGATTCCGGCCAAGTTGCAGCTGATGCACGGACTTGCTTTCTTTGAGGGCGGAGGTGACGACTTTGCAGTTGCTCCCTCGCAGATGTGTCTGTGATTTCAATTTACCGTTTCTGGTATGTTCAAACATGTTTAATTGAAGCAGGGAGCACAATTTTGTGTTGCTTTTGGTCATAAGTGATGTAGTTATATGCTGTAAAAATTATGCCTTTTGTTATGTTATTCTTGTCCAACACTATCCCTTAGCTTATTAGCATGCCTGTGTATTAGAACCACTGTTGTTCTGTATCTGTGATTGAAAAGATAAGTCATTGTTTTGAGTACTTTGAACTGGTGTATTAGTTGGTCATGGTTGATGGTTGCCTGAGCAGAGTGTGTTTGAATCAGTGTAGTTCTGTATTGCTTGTGATTATTTTAAAGTGGGGTAGTAATCGATTGATTTTTGTTGCTTGAGCAGATTTGGTTAACAATCTGGGAAAGATTGCATGATCTGGTACCAAGGAGTTTATGAAGGCCCTTCAATCTGGGAACGATTGCACGATCTGGTACCTTACTTGTTTGCAAGCAATGCTCAGTAGTTTCTTTCGAGCTGACACATTGTTTTTAGAATATATTTGTATTTGTATATTTTTGACTTATGGAGAAGTGATTTCTCAGATTTTGTTTGGTGCCTTTCGTCGTGTCTGCTAAGATTACGAGTTACAATAGTTTTTCAGCTTCTGGTTAGTGTATACATTTCTTCTTTCTATTGGTTTACATTATTAGGAATGGTGGCCTTGTTTAGCTTTGTTCAGTGAGTTAGTAAGATTGCAGTTATTATTTGAATCAATCAGGGAGCAGGATACCTAGAAGGACTTTTGAATTCAGGACGTACTGGTGAGGCCTAAAGAGAAGCTCCAAGCTACCATTGTTAGGCGGCATGGCTTTGGTGACAATGGCTCAAGGTAAATTGACTCAACCATAGTAGTATATAATTTTGAAACCAGTTATTTATTGCATTTTAGGAGTACAAAGTTAAGACATTCACCTAATAAGAGATTTGAGGGCTGTGAACTGATGCATTTGTAATGGAAGTTTAAGCTGTGTGTTACTTTGCTGCACTTGCTATGTCGGGAACAAGAACAACTTGATTTCATTATTTTTTTGCTTATTCTTTACTGCCCATTTCACTTTATTTCAAAGAATATGCTGCTTTTCTTTTCAAGTGAAGGAAGTAAAATAGTTTAAATGTCAATATCTTGACAGATTATGCTATCCAAAAGCTCAATTTGCTGTCTTGTTTTATCATGAGCTTTCCTTGAAGATCTTAAAAATAATCAAGTCTGGGTGCTTAAGACTACTGCTTCACTAATTTTGAACTGTGGCCATAATTTATTTATGTGAGAAGAAATATCTGTAGCTCATGCCTTATGATTTTGAAATTAGCTTTCGATTTAGTTTTGGTGTGAAATATTTGGCATCTTTTTTAATCCATTCATACACATTGAAGTTTAGTGAGATGTGTTCATGTACATCTCGTTTTTACAAAATATATTGCAACTTTTATTGACCAGAATGCTTATATTAATTTCTGATGATGACTAACATATGTTTTCTTGTGTTTTAGGTGATTGACGAGGCATGGGAATTAGTGGATGGTCCAAGTGGTAGTGTATTGAAATTTGATGTTTGTAGTCTTGTAATAGCTCTTTTTTTAATTGTAAACTATTATTATAAATTATATATATATTATATTTATTTATTTATATTAATGAGTAGTTTTAGTTTATGGTGTAGCCTAAAATAAATGGCGGGATTAATTTTCCAGAAATATAGGTGTAGCTATAATTAATGAAAAATGAATATATTTTTTTTGAATAAAATTAATAATTTACAGCCGCAAATCAGTCACGCTGCAAACATTTTACGACGGACTAAGTGTCCCGTTGCCAACATTTTATGACGGGACACGTGTCCCGCTGCAAACACCATTTACAACCGGAGATCCATTTACGAGGGAAGCTATACCAACCCCCACATGGTCGGTCGTAAATGACCATTTACAACGGGAAAGGCACCTATTACTACCAAATTTGAGGTTGCTATAGCTGTTTTTACTTGTAGTGCATCTTGAGAAAAACCCCAAGCTGATTTCCAAAATCCTGAATTGCTGAGGTGTTATAATATGAAATTGGAGGCTTATGGATAGTTGCCCAGACTGGTACTATGGAAGACTCAATTTCTGTTGAGAAGTCCGGAGACCACTTCAAAATCTTCATTGTACGCCCTTGGATCGAACAGTAAGACCTCATCCAGAACCTTTGATAATCTTCCTTGTCCTTAAGCCTGATCAAGATGTGTCGGTAATCCATGGAACCGATCTGGAACTTGCCCGTAAATCCCATGGCTTGAAAGGCGCTATGGATCTCTTCCATACTGGGCTTACCATTGAGGAATTTTCCGACAAGTGCATTGCTATAGTGAGCGGCAAATGTCTGGACGTCTTGCTTAGAGTAGATACATGCCACCTTGCCATTCATTCGGAAAGAAATCGGTTTAATTTCGGGATTGGAAGGTAGGGATTCAAATAGGGGTGGACTTTTTAGGGCAAAAGCTTGAAGAAAGGATTTTCCGGTAGTGTCTCCACCGTGCCGGAACGGCGGTGCCGCCATGGCTCTACCAGGAAGGATCCGTTATCTTTCAGTTTCTGCTGAAAATGTTTTTATTTTGTAACGTTGGTGACGGAAGTAAGAGGTGCGTGTAACTAAAACTTAGAGAGAATGGAGAGAGAAAAAACTAGAGAGAGAAAGTACGTTGGAGATAGGATGATGGGGATGTTCAACCAGTAGTAATATTGACAAATAACAATGAATTTGTCATATATTTATTATCAATGTACGAGCAATGGTTAACATTTTTAGTTAAATATATATAGTTGGACACGTAATGATAAACACGATTGATGATTGAATTGGATAAAAGAATTTCAAAAATTTCAAAAATAATTATATATATATGTATATATTTTAATGATAAAACACCTTAGGTGGAGAGGTATTTATTAGACTCGTTGAACCTTTGTAACTGATCTTCTCAATGGAATGTAATTTGAGAGATTACAACATAAGTTCCAAAACCTAGACTATGTATTTAAGCGCGGATACACGCTAAACCTAAATTAGAAACTGCGATGAAATACATCTGAGCATCTTAAAGTTTAGTGTCTGAAAACATCTAACTATCTGGCATGTAAAGTATCAATTGTATCGACCAGGAAATCAGTCATTTACAAATCGCCAAGAGTAAATCGTCAAAAACCAATCCGACTTCGATTATTCTTGTACTGTATCTGGCAAATAGACTAGAAGGCGAAGGCATTTTCCACAGTCTGACTAATCCAGTTACAAGACAAACATTAGTTAGGTAAAGAGTACTCGATAAATTAGTTCAGATGATTTCCCGAAAAAATAAAAATAAGATCATTTAAAATTGTTGAGTCTTACTAAGTTGCCAACATCCTCTTAAACCTTTGCCAATATCGACCTCTCATATTATTCAAGTTAATTAAGTTAATTACATGTTTTTATTTTTATTTTTTCATTTCATCTCAAATAATTAAAAATAAGCTCGGGAGATCAGCAATTCAAAACTTGAATGGTTAACATTTTGAAGTTATTTGGATAAAATAAATGAATGGATGGAAAGATGAACTTGAAAGTTGGAAGAATCACACACTAACATCACTTCATTTGACGGCATGTCGCAGATGCACTGACATACCCAAGAATGACACTGAGATCAAATTTTAACGTTGGATAAAAATATTCATTATAGAAATCAATTAGTTAGTGAATTAATTTCTAGTGATAAAAGAAACAAATATTTTACAAAGAATTTTGATTATATAATTTTGGTCTTAGCACAGTTGTTTTGTTCAAATGTTTGATTAAATGAATCTACATGAACTAACTAAAAGTCTGAATTTGCATTTTAGATTTTGTATATTATTTTAGTTGATCTGTGTTTATTAATTACCATTTTTTAGCCCAGTTTTAGATTCATCTTCTCCTTATCCGTCTTTCTTTATCTTTTACGTTTGCACAAATCAATCATGCAAAATACACACATAAGTTCAAATATTGTTTTCAATTCTCAACATTTAACATTTTATAAGTTAGCTTATTAGTTTGAACCCCCATTTTTGGTTGACTCATCTAAGAGGGATTTGAAAAAGATAAGATATGGTGGATGGGATTCCCTCTTTAACGAAAAGTCATAACATTCATGGTTAAACAACAATTTGAAATCCCATTTATGGAGGACATGTATGGAATGCGAGGAAGGAGGTTGTTTCGTGGCAAGGGTTCAAGAGCCAGTAATTTTAATCATTTTCAAGTTGAATTTTTCAAAGGTGTGCTTGATCCCCAATTGTGTGAGCTTAAGATCGATTAACCAAGGAAGGGTAAGGATTTACTTACTTGTATGGCATGTTTTAATCCTAGGGATCAATTTTCTTCATTTGACGCATCAAAGTTGGTGCAACTTTCCGAATTTTTTCCTAAGGAATTTCAAAGTGTTGTTGTGATATTTTTGGATCCTTCTCTTGGTACTTTTATTGATGATCTAAAAAATGATAAGCGATTTTTGGGATTTGAATGATCTCAATGAACTTTCTATTACCTGTGAAGACGGAAAAGGATGAACAACTCGGTCAAAACTTGATCTCGTGTTTAACTTGACCGAACTCAAACTCGTTCGTATATATACGAGCTCGAATTCGAACATCTTAAAGTTAACTCGATAGGCTCGTCTAGTAGCTCAAGCCAAAAGAGTACAATATGTATATATATTTTGCATTTTATAAAACTAAAATTAAGTATTTAATCATTATGAGTTCGAACTAGCTCGAACTCGAGTCCAAACTAGCTCGAACTCGAGTCCAAACTTGAATAAGATCGAGCTTACGAACCAATCTCGAACTAGCTAAAATAATTCGAGTCGAGCACGAAAAAAAAAATTCTAACTCGTTCGAGATCGATCATGAATGCACAAATTTGGACTTGAGCAGCTCGACGAGCCTATCAAGTTAACTTTAAGATGTTTGCGTTCGAGCTCGTATATATACGAAGGAGTTCGAGTTTAAGTCCACTCGGTCAAGTCAAACATGAGATCGAGTTTTGACCAAGTTGTTCATGCTTTCCAGTCTTCACGCTTTCCTGGACGAGAAAATTCCCATATGCAAATTAATTCTAAAGCTGATTGGGTAATTCTACCTAAACCGGCCAAATTGAAGTAATCTCATCAAATATGATTCCTCCAGTATGAATCAAACTAAGAAAATTAGAAACCAACTACAAAATTAATTTATTATTCTTATAAAATTAAAGTACACCAAATATAGGACTGGTCTCCTAAATGTTGTACCTTTAAATATGAACCGTAGATTTTAATAACTTAAAATTTATTTATTATAAATATTTTTTTACTTTTACATTCAAACATTTTTACTATATATTGACCTTGGAAAAAATACTTTATCAATTAAGCAAATAATGTTCGCATTTTCTTTGCTCCCCCTTCTCCCTAGAAATTTCCCCTTTCTCCCCGACAAGTCAAAAAAATAAATACTTTCTTCCCTATTCATTGCCAATAACGTCATTAAAACGGCTATATAACGGCCATTCCTATGGCTGAACCACCGCAGCTCCGCGGCGGCAACCCTCCCCACGCACTTTTGCACGGGCACTCACTGCCAAATCACCCCCTCTATCATCCTCACTCCATACAAACCCAGATATTCAACCGATTTGGGAGTACAAAGGAAAATTTTCATTCATTGTTTCACCGGAGCAAGCGACTGAAGTGGCGTCTCACTATCTACACACGCTAATCGGGAAGTTCAACAGTGGTAAGCCATCACTGGATGCACTAAGCGAAGCGCTTAAATCGATTGGCTTTGCATCACAATTCCAGATCAGATCCATCGATTTCAAGCACATCCTCATCCGATTCCATGATCCGGAAGATTACCAAAGGTGTTAGCTCATGGGACTGTGGATGCTGAAAGATTTCCTATGAGAGTGCTTAAATGGTCAACTGATTTTACCCCGTTCTAAATTCCATCATAGTTTGATTATAGAAAAAATTGGCACATTTGGATCACTAATCCTAATGTGCCAATTTTTTCTATAATCAAACTATGATGGAGTTTATTGGGATTAGAATAGGTAGATTCATCAAGATAGATGCCGCTACTGCTTCCCTAATCAGGCCCTGCGGTTAAACTTTGCATTGAGATAGATTTGGAAAAAAAATCATATTGAAATTACAGTAGGCATTGCTGGTATGGTTGCAGATCTAGACATAGAGTATGAACAATTACCCTCCTTTTGCCACAACTGTAGGAAATTAGGCCATGATTTTGGTGAGTATAGATTTGCCCACCCTGAGCTAACAGTGAGAAAGGAAATAATTCAAGTTGTTCCTGAAATGGCCAGAACACAACAACTTGATAAACCCCCTCAGAGGCCAAAAAATGTAATAGTTGATGGCACACAGACAAGCACCTTTGGTATTACTGCTAAGGAAAAACTGAGGACAATTCAGGCACAAAAAATGGTTTATGTCATAAAAACCCTCAAATCCCTCAGCTCCCAACCCAAATGAAAGAAAATAAAGATAGAGGCAAAAACTTCATTCACATATGAAGTGATGAAGAGAATGCCAGTCCTATCCCACTGAGACAGGGCCCATGCATATCAAGTGACACTTCTGAGAAATCACCAATGGAAATTGACTATGCATAAATGAAAAGAAACAAAAAAAAAAGACCCATCAGATATGCAAGGGATGACTCTTGCACATGTCCAGGTAATTCCACAGAACCAATTAGTCCTCCTTTTTCTTCTAATGTCGTTAGTTCTTTCTCTCAAGAAAAGAATAGTACAAATAGGTTTCTGCCATTACAAGAGCTAAATGACCTCCAAATCTTTGAAGATAATGCAGCATCACAACAGGCAGAATCTCCTAGGGCTAGCACCTCAAGCAAGCAAATTGATTCAGAGTCAGTTCCACAACCTCCTCAACTGGAAACTCCAGCCACAAAGGATTAGGTAAACACAACTCAGGTACGTAAATCATCAAGGCAAATGGCCAAACACACTCCTGTAATCAAGGTGCACACATATTTTACACTATTGAACCAGATAATGTCTGGTTCTAACATAAAAAGACCTCAATTTTTTTTAAATGATTAGCACAAACCTAAATCTAAAATTCCTAGTTTGGAATAGTAGGGGTATGGAAACATCATGAATAAGACTAGGGGAACTGATTTCATCTTATAAATTTTATTTACTATGCATCATGGAACCAATGCATGATAATTCTAAATGCTCACACTACATGTCTATCCTTATGCTCATTGTCTGCCTGCTTTAAATGAGAGAATATGGCTTTTCTGGAATGAGGATCTACGGGTTATACCCACTTTAGACCATCCACAATTTCTACAAGTCTCAGTACATAGCCAAAAACTGAATATCAATATTGATTCAGTTTTTGTCTATGGACTGAGGACTAGAAGGGTAGAGAGGGGTTGTAGGAAGACCTTAAAAAAGTATCAAATCCAGAAACCATCTTCATTGGGGATTTTAATGCTATTGAAACAATTGATGAATATAAATTATCATCCACACCTAGCCTTCTTAGCATTAGGTATTTTTCACATTTTATAGATGACACGACACTAGAACATATAAATGCAATGAGTAGTACTTTTACATGGTCTAATGGTAGACGCCAATTCCCAATACCTGTTGGCAATAGTGGTTGGATTAAAACACCCACTATCCAGAGGCTAGATAGAGGTCTTTGTACATCATCATGGCATTCTGCATTAATTCCTCTATTTTGGTTCTGAATAAACTCACTACTGATCACTGTCCCTTGTTTTTAAGTATAGGCAGTTCAACAAAGTCATCTCCAAGGTCTTTTAGATTTTTAAATACTTGGCTCAAAAGAGACACTTTCATGCAAGTAATTAAGGATAATTGGGCTGCTAACATTTAACAGACTAGCATGCTAAGACTTTACCTAAAACCTCTGATATTAAAAAAAAGTTCTGAGAATATGGAATAAAGAGGTTTTTGGCAATGTCCATGCTAATGTCTTACAAGCTGAGGAAACACTTAGATTAGTGGAACTTGCATATGATTCTGATCATTCTACAATATTGTTGGACAGTCTCAAAGATGCAAAATCTAACTATCAAGAGCCATTACTGAACAGAAACACTTCTGCAAGCATAAGTCTAAAATAAAATGGTTCAAAGAGGGTGATAATAACATAAGTTTTTTCATAATTATGTTAGGGAGAGGAAGAGTAAAATGTCAACTACAAATATTAAAAATTCAAATGGTCAGTGGATTGAAAATGCTTCTGAAATTGAAGTTTAGGCTGTATCATACTATACATACCTAATCTCTGCTGAGAAAAATCCTGATCATGTGATTTTTTACTCTCATTTTTTAACTCAGATCCCTTCCCTCATTATTGGTCAAGAAAATGTAGAGCTTTTAAAACCAGTATCATTGCATGAAATTAAAGAGGTCGTTTTTTCACTTAACAAACAAAGCAATCCAGGCCCTGATGGTTTTACTGCCTCCTTTTACATAAAAGTTTGGGACATTATTCACTAAGACTTGCTAGCTGCTTCAAATGATTTCATATCAACATGAGAAATTCCAAAGGGGCAAGTACTTGGACAACTATCATTCCAAAAACATAAACACCCTCCTCTTTTAGTGATTTCAGGCCAATTAGCCTTTCAAATGTGGCTAATAAAATCTTTTCAAATATCTTAATGGAAAGGATGAAACCACTTATGCATAAACTTATCTCTCCTCACCAAACTGCTTTCCTAAAGAATAGGGACATTGCAGATAATGTGTTATATCTTAAGAAAATGGTGAGATTCATTGATAGGAAAGGAAGAAATCCAAATTGTATTTTGAGCTGGACCTCAGAAAGGCCTTTGATAGGGTGTGTTGGAGATTTTTAACTAGTATTCTGCTTAAATTTGGGTTTCAGTGACAATTTATAATTTGCATCATAAAATATCTTTCACAAGCATTGTTTTCTATTCTTGTAAATGGTAACCCTGTTGGTTTTTTTAAAACTTCAAGAGGCATCAAACAACGTGATACACTCTCTCCCTTCCTTTTCAATATGTTTTCAGAGCCTTTTACTAGAAACTTGGCCTATGTGTTTGACACTAGTAATTTACAATATTATAACCCCCTAGGTTTGCTATTTCTATTTCTCACATAATCTATGCAGATGATATTGTGATTTTCCAGCAAGCTAGCACTACTAACCTAATAAAAATGAAATCTTTTCTGGTTGTTTTTGAGTCAGTTTCTGGCCAAAAAATTAACTATGAAAAAAGTGATTTTAATGTTAGTAAGCATGCTACATGTTCTAAACTACAAGAAATTAAGAATATTCTAAGTATGAAAAAAAGGGAATTTTCCCTTTCTATATCTAGGTGTTCCTATCTTTGCAAGAAGAACAAAAAACATATATTTTTAGCCACTAATCGAAATGATAGATAAAAGGGTACATGACCGAAAAAACAGGTGGCAATCTATGCAGATGATATTGTGGTTTTCCTGCAAACTAGCACTACTAACCTAATAAAAATGAAATATTTTCTGGTTGTTTTTGAGTCAGTTTCTGGCCAAAAAATTAACTATGAAAAAGTGATTTTAATGTTAGTAAGCGTGCTACATGTTCTAAACTACAAGAAATTAAGAATATTCTAGGTATGAAAAAAAGGAAATTTTCCCTTTAAATATCTAGGTGTTCCTATCCTTGCAAGAAGAACAAAAAACATATATTTTTAGCCACTAATCGAAATGATAGATAAAAGGGTACATAACTGGAAAAATAGTTGGCTATCAACAGGGGGGAAATTACTCTGATAAATTCATGTTTATACTCCCTTGCCAGTTGACACAACATTATTGGGCAGTTCTGAAACCCACAGTGCATGTCATTAAACAGATCAAAAGGATCCTTTCTATTTTTTTCTGGGGCTCTATAAATGATCAACTAAAAAAACATGGAGAAAATGGAATGATCTTTGCTTTCCTATCACTGAAAATGGCTTAGGTTTCATAAACATGGCCACAATCATCAAAGTCTTCTCAATTATGTTGTGGTGGAAATATCAAACTGCCAAAGCTCCTTGGACTGTATTCCTTGAATCACTGCACAACTCTGCTAAGAATTCACAATGTTGGAAAAGGATATGTGATGTGAACTCTTTTGCAGAAAGAAACTCTAAAGTGATACATGGTCAGGGACAATGCAGCTTCTGGAGAGAAAATTGGACAGATACATGCCCTCTTATGGATAGTATAAATCTTGCATATTTCAATATTCATGCAGACTGCACTGTTGCAGAGTTTATCGCAAATGAAACTGATTTCATCAACATTTGTCCCCCCAAATTAATACTGGTTGACTTCTTTTTTTGCAGGGAGCAACAATAGAAGAAGAGAGACAAGACAGATTGATATGGAAACTGGATCAGAAGGTGATATTCACCTTTAAATCCACTTACAACAGACTGAGGATAATAAGGTCCACCTCAATCTCTCTCTCAAAAATCTAGTCACCAAGAATCCCCAAATAGGTATTTGTCTTTATGTGGAAAACACTGAATTCACTACTTCCATTTGATAATGTTCTCATATACTACGGATTCAATATTGTCTCAAAGTGTTGTTTTTGCAATAGTAGAGAGTCTTTGGACCACTTTTATAATAACTGTACTTTGGTTGATCAGATTTGGATAGGAGTTAATAGTTTCATAGGTATCTAGACCCTAGTTTTTCACTCAGTATGGGCTAGAATTTCATGCTATCTATCTAGAAATGGCCTGACAGGATACAAACAATACTAATTAGAAATATCTCTCTTTTTACCAGCTGGTTCTTGTGGAAAGCTAGAAATAGCATCATTTTTTTAAAACATTAAACCATCACCAGATAGAGTTCTGAGAGATATTAAAACTATATTATCTATGACTCTTTTGTTGCCAAACCACTATACATCCATCTTAGCACAGATCTAGAACTTGAATCAAATGGATACTTACCCAAATGGATTAAACCACCAAAACCAATGATTGCTAAGATTTGGTGGAATAAAACCTCAGTAGGACTGAAAATAAACACTGATGCTTGGTTAGTTCATAGAAGAGAAGCAGGACTGGATATTATAATTAGAGATTGCTCATGCACTTTTATTAGTGCTAAAACAGTTTATACTCAAACACAGTCCCCCTTGCATGCTGAGCTCATAGCTATTGGTTTGGAACTTTCTTCCTGCAATTCTGATGCTATTATTGAATCTGATTGCCTACCTGCCACTAAAATGATTGAAAAGCCTGATCATGCACCGTGGCCTTTCTATAATCTTGTCCGTGATATTCATATTGTTGCCAAGAAGTTCACGGTTCAAGCTCCAAGGGAAGCTAACATGGTTGTAGATTCATTAGCTAAATTTTCATGTCAATCCAAGTCATCCTCTATTTTTACATGTGCAAATGACATGCCCTCTGTTACAAAGGGATTATATATACTGGATAAACGGGGTACTCCCACTTTGAGATTTCATCCTCCTTAAAATGGTCACTACTCTCAGTAATTTCGATATTTGTTTGCATTTCAGGACCAAATGCATTGAGCTTTTTCAACACCAGAAGCTGATATACTGGATGGACTAAGGGACTTTTTTTGCTCTCTCACTAAGCTGCAGATGATGGCTGAAGTCTTTACGCAACCTACAACATACTTCACTGGAATAAGCAAATTTACACGCTTTGAGTTTTGCGTAGCAATTCTCTAACAGACTCTAAATCTAGATTTGCTTAACTACTTTTTTTGTATAGAGTTAGTCCTCTATAATTCTTGAAAAGTATCATCCATGTTTTTGGGATCTTCTGCTCCACATAGAACCTGCTTTAGTGACATTGATTTGTATTTTTACCTTGTCTTTCTATAGGTGTGGGAAGGCTAATATGATTCTCCTCCGCTTTTCCAAGTGGTTTAACCCTTAAAAAAACTTTATCAAAAAATTAATTGTAGGATAACCTTTTTTTATTTTTTTGAAATAAATTGTAGGATAAGCTTCATATGCCTTACGTATCTGAATTTGACACCTGCAAATTAAATTGGAGATTTAATTAATTACTAGATCAAGTAAAGGCACCATGCACGCATATATTGTTTTATGCAAGTTTAATTTTTTTTTCGATATATAACGTAACTAATTTGATTCAACAGAATGTTCTTTAAAATTTGGCCATTGAATTCTTTGTCAAGAATCAAGAATCAAGGTGGCAGTGAGAAGATGAATATGTCAACTGCATCTTAGCTCAGTTTTTCAAAGATAAAAATTACTACTATAATAAATTTGACTGGATTCTCAAGTCAATGATATCACTTGCAGCACTGAATATGATTTCACCATAATTAAAAAATTAAAACCGCGTTTCAGTAGTTTGGTCAATGAAACATTTGATAGCAAAAAGTCACTGATATCATATATATTCAGTTCTCTTACGTAACATACACGGTCAATGATGCAGTTTGCAGAACCATAAATAAATACTTCCGAATACCAGAGAATGATGATGACCTGATCAATTAGGGCATATTGCCAAAATGAGAAACGGAGAATTATCATCGTTTCTAATTTTGGTCGGAATGGTGGTTTCTGTAGCACCGGGAATGGGCAGCGCGGCGGAGGTGAAGGTGGGAGTGGTGGTGGACATGGAGAGCTGGGTGGGGAAGATTGGTTTGAGCTGCATTTCCATGGCTCTTTCTGACTTCTATGCCTCTCATCCTCACTATACAACTAGGCTTGTCCTGCACCAGAGGGACTCCAAGAACGACGTCGTTGCTGCTGCTTCTGCTGGTACGTACCTTCAGTTTACGCTCTATGCTCTTTCAAACTTGAGTAACATTCCTACAGAGTAACATTCCTTCACTAACAGACTTGTTCACAAACTTGCAGCTCTAGACCTGCTGAAAAATGTTCAAGTGCAAGCAATCTTAGGGCCTGTGTCATCCATGCAAGCACACTTCATAATTGATCTGGGAGCGAGATCTCAGGTCCCCATAATTTCATTTTCAGCAACAAGTCCCTCCCTTTCTTCGATCCGAAGTCCATACTTCATTCGAGCTGCAGTAAATGATTCATCACAAGTTCAAGCATTGAGTTCAATTGTCAAAATCTTTGGTTATAGAGAAGTGGTGCCAATCTATGTTGATAATGAGTTTGGTGAAGGGATCATACCTTTCTTAGCAGATGCCTTGGATGCGATCAACACTCGTATCCCTTATCGAAGTGTGATCCGAGCTACAGCCACAGATGATGAAATTAGTGCAGAACTTTACAAACTAATGACTATGCAGACAAGAGTGTACATTATTCACATGCAGACTGAGCTTGCATCCAAGGTTTTTATCCTAGCTAAAAAGCTTGGAATGATGAGGGAGGATTATGCTTGGATTGCAACCAGTGCCATAGTAAGCGAGTTGAATATGATAGCTCCTTCTGCCCTTGATTCAATGCAAGGTGTTATAGGGGTAAGACCTTTTATTCCAAAGACCGCGGAACTGGAAAACTTCACAAATCGATGGAATTCAAACTTTCGTGCAAACAATCCAAGTGTTATTAATCCTCAGTTGACTCAGTTTGGACTGTGGGCATATGATTCAGCTACAGCCCTAGCTATGGAAGTAGAGAAAACAGGAGGTTCAGGCCTTGGTTTCCAAAAGCCAAATTCATCTACAAATAACTCCACAGACCTGGAAACTATTGGAGTGTCTAGAAATGGTCCAATACTCTTGGAAGCGTTATTAACCACTAACTTCACAGGCCTAAGCGGAGAGTTTAGTCTTGCTGGCGGGCAGCTTAGGCCTCCAGCTTACCAAATTGTAAATGTCATTGCAAATGGTGCAAAAGAAGTTGCATACTGGACACCAGAAAGGGGTATTGTAAAGCAGCTTAAATTTGCCGAAGTTGACAATAATAAGGCGGTGTCAAAATCAGACTTAGCTATCATATGGCCAGGTGACAGGATAACTCCACCAAAAGGTTGGGTGATTCCAACTAGTGGGAAGAAGTTGCGGGTTGGTGTGCCGCCTAAAGGTGGCTTCAGTGAGTTTGTACAAGTTATAAGGAATCCAGATAACACAACAACAGCCACAGGATACTGCATTGATGTTTTTTGATGCTGTCATGTCTTCATTACCATATGCCGTTCCATATGAGTACATTCCTTATGCTGATTCCGATGGCAAACTAGCCGGAACTTACAACGACTTAGTATACCAGGTCTATTTAGGGGTACTCTCTCTCTCTCTCTCTCTCTCTCTCTCTCTCTCTCTCTCTCTCTCTCTCACACACACACACACACACACACATACACACACACACACACCCAAGCCATTGATTGTTAAGAAAATAGTACTGTATAATGGACATCATTGTTGGAAAAATAAATTCTGATGTACCTGATTGATTGTTAATCTTCCTTCTACAGAATTTCGATGCTATAGCTGGAGACACAACCATCGTCGCAAATAGGTCCCAATATGTGGAATTTACATTGCCATTCACTGAATCTGGGGTATCGATGGTTGTTCCAATCCAACAGAATCACAAGAACAAAGCATGGGTGTTTTTGGAGCCACTTACATGGGATCTCTGGCTGACAGCCTTCTTGTCTTTTGTCGTTATTGGAATTCTTATATGGATTCTAGAACATAGAGTCAATGATGAATTCAGAGGGCCTCCTGCGCATCAAATCGGCATGATCTTCTGGTTTTCCTTCTCTACCATGGTTTTTACACAAAGTAATCTCTAATACTCCTCTTTTAAAACAGTGAAGGTCAATCTTGAATTCATCATGCTATATAGAATGGTCCTATAAACTAAAATCTATTGCCTTGTCGTTATTTTTTGATAGAGGAAAGGATAGTAAGCAATCTGGCAAGGTTTGTTCTGATCATCTGGTTCCTGGTTGTGCTTATACTTACCCAGAGCTACACAGCCAGTCTTACCTCAATGTTGACTGTACAACAGCTACAGCCAACATTTACAAATGTAAACGAGCTTCTCAAGAGCAGAGCATACGTCGGTTACCTAGAAGGTGCATTTGTTTACGATATGTTGATTAAGATGGGCTTTGATCAGTCCAGACTTAAAGAGTACCACTCTCCTGAAGAATTACACCATTTCTTTACCCTTGGAAGTGGGAATGGCGGCATTGCAGCTGCATTCGATGAGATTCCTTACATGAAGGTTTTCCTAGCTGCATATTGCTCCAAATACACCATGGTTCAGCCAACATACAAGACCGATGGCTTCGGATTTGTATGTACACTTTCTCATTACTTACTTCATAATCAATTTACTTTACAATTCATACTGTAAGATTGAATTTTTTTATTACTCTCAACATTGTTAAAATTATAATGACATTGCAGGTATTTCCAATCGGTTCACCTCTGGTACCTGATGTTTCAAGGGCGGTTCTAAATGTTACACAGGGTGATCGAATGACTCAGATTGAAAAGGCATGGATACAAGCATCCAGATGCCAAGACTCCAGCAGCACATCACTTTCTTCCAGCAGCTTGGACATGGGAAGTTTCTGGGGGCTGTTTCTACTTGTTGGGACTGCAGTTACTGTGGCTTTCATAATCCATCTCGCTATGTTCCTACATAAGCACTGGCATGTGATAAATGATCCTTATTACTCTACGTGGGAGAAATTAGCGGAGCTGGCGAGACACTTTGACGCTAAGGATTTAAGCAGTCACACGTTTAGAAAACCTGATGTTCAAACTGGTTTCACTAGAAATGATGGAGGTCATGAGAATAGCATTGAAGTTCCACAAACTCCAAATTATCCTCCAAGTCCTGTATCATTTACACTGGGAGGGTCCCCATCTACCTTTGTCCTCTCGAGTCCAAACTTACCAGGTCACACCGAACTTGATGTCATTGTTCCGTAAGAACAATGTAATTCTGCTCATGATAGTACAACCTAGGGCATAACTCATATGCTTTGTATAAAAATGAGGCAAATAGTTTGAATCCTAGTATCAGTTAAGAAGGATATGATTTATGAAGGGATATTTGTCAGGTTGAATTGTAGCTTCCTGTAATATATAGAGTAAACATGTACATAAACTGGAATAGAATTAATGGTAATGTTAACATATCATCACGGTATTTCAGTAACACTCTCTCCTGTCTCGGGTTATAATGGTTTCATGACATTTATTTATCTATTTCTCAAAAAATTTTATCATCATAGATGTTTGTTTTTTCTTTACCAGGATTTTGTAAATGATTGTTCGAAACTTCAACTCTACGACCCACTTAAAGTGTATAATCCAGTAAATTTGTCGCTTGGTTAAGTTATATTTATATGCTTGTCAAAGGGGATGGTCAAGCTCACCAAATCATACTCTAATTATGGGATCAAGAGGAGCATTGGCATGGATTAAGTATGCACAAACTAAATATAAAAGATTGTATAAAAGTCCACAGGAATAAGCATGGGATAACCTTGACAGTTGACACACTTCACATATAGAGGATTTTCCTTCACATAAGTATTGATTAAGACCAAACACGCTGTATACCTCATCCAGCACCACCGACAACAAATACATACATTATATGATGACTAATTTTCTGATATTGCAAGAACAGATAAGCAAATTAGTTGATGTAAGTGGTTCAAGGAATGCTTACCTTTTTTATACTCGAATCATAATTCAGAAACTGAAGCAAGCCTCCACCCACTTCTGCAGCTACAATTCGCATTAATCCGACAATGCTGCACTTAAAACAATTGCCTGAAGGAGAATCAAAGATGTATTTGTCCAGCCCATTAGACATACCTGATGAAGAAAGTCTGGTCGCCGACATCTTTCGATGCCGCGCTGGTGCCACTATAACGGCTCCGGCAACAGATAAATTATTGGGCAATGTTCGAAGATTATTAGGAACCCGGTGAGCAATGGGGCTAAGTCCGTGAAGTTTGAGGCGACTTTCTCATTTGACGCAATTAGCAATTTCTCGTTTGACGTGGAAAGCTTTCCACTTGAGGAAATTTTCCGTCAAACACACATATAACGGCTGAATATGGACTATAACATAAATTTCAGTCCAGTTTTTTCCAATTCAATTCAGTATTTTTATATTTTTCCAGTTCAATTCACTATATTTATATTTATTTCAATTCAGTTTAATATATTTATATATTTCTTCTGTTTAGTTCAATATTATTTTTATTTTAGCTCAGAAAAATATTTTTTATTTTTCAGTTAATTTCAATTCAGATAAATATCTTTATATTTTTTTAGTTCAGTAAATTTCTTCTATATTTTTTTATTATAGCTCTCTACTATTTTTTCAATTCAGTTCAATTTATGTTCAGTTTAACTTGATTCAGTTCAATTATATTCATTAATTTGGTTATGAACAAATGTGATTTGATAAATTTCAGTTTCATTCAGTTGTATAATTATTATGTTCAATACTTTCGGCCCTGTATATTATGGGTTTTTGTGAGATTTGGATTTTGGGATTTGACAGTGTACAAATCCTTGGATTTAGAGTGGATCTTGCAAAACCCAGATCTTGCAAGACCTTGTATGGTATAAATATTTGGTTTTGGGTTTTGTAATAATTTATTAATAAAATAATAGTATATGCAAATATTTGTATCATTCTTTTTGGAGTAGATGAACTCGAGATTTGTGAAAAATATATCATCATATAATTTTAAGAAATTTAATTATATTATATTATATAATTATATTAAAAATACAATATTTTATTTTTTTCATATTGGCTCAATGCAAGTTTACCATTTTTAATAAAATTGGATGGGTTCAAAAATTATGAACTGGTCACTTTATTTAGAAAAAATAGAGTGGAGTCGGTAATTTTGACCCATTCCATTTTAAAATGAAATAATTATATGTATAATATTTCAAAATATAAATATCATTTTCGTAAGAGTAATACTCATATTTATAATATTTCAACTTTATTTCAAAAGTGAATATTAATATAAATAATATAATAATAGTTTAAATATAAAACAAAAATGGTGCCAAAACTTGGTTGGATTTTCGTAAATCCCAAAAACCAAAACCTATGCAAAACATACAAGGTCTTGGATCTTGGAGAGTAAATCCCAAGATCAAAAACCTCCAAGATCGTAGAACATACAGGGCAATTATAATTCTGTTCAATTACTGTTTGCTAAATTAATACTAATTTATTACTTATGAATACGATTAAATGCAGCAATATTTATATTTTAGTAGTTCTATCATATATTTGAATTTTTTTGAACCGGTTCATTATTTCGATTACAAGTTCAATTAGTATTTGAATATTTCATATATGTGTTTATATCAGTTTTGTTGAGGAAGGTGCACCAGTTTGGAAAGCTCTTCTGATTTGCAGACATATCGATTATAAAGCTTCTTTATAGAAACATAAGGAATCTTGCATGTGCTAGGGAAGTAATAAATGTTTATTTGAACATTTACTTTGATCAATGTTTAATTAATTTCATGGCCGCCTTATAAATATTTCTTCATTTTTTAGACTTGCACGAATTCGGCACGCAAAATCGCACACGAACAAGTTTAAATTTTTTTTCTCAAAATTCGCAAGTTAATTTTCTCTATATTAGCTTGTCAATTTAAATCCAAAATTCGTTATTAATAAATATGAAGAGAAAAATACTCTTAAGGTCAAATTAATGTTAAATAATTTTAGTTTTTACTTGAAACATTCCTTATTGCAATCCATTTTGAGCATATAAATTATGAAAATTGAAATTTCACTGAAGTAAGTAAATTTATCATATAATGTTCAGCACATGAAAATTGGATGCTTTTTATTTTATCATATATGAAAACCTTTTAATACCGTCGGGGAAAACCCTAATTAAGCTATTAGTAAAAATTTTACGAAGAAATTTCAAAATGTTCATGCATATATGTGTGACTCCATATGATCCTTCAAGTTGATAAACCATAAAAAAGGATTCGAACTAAAATTAAAGAATCATGATTAATAAATTTAATTAATTAATCCTCTTAAGCATTTGAAATTAGGTTGTTCAAAGGGAAAATAATTCATTTCGTGGTTTTGGTGAAATAGATTGTTGATCATGGCATCTCAAATGAATCCTAGGATCAAGTTAATTTTGATATAGGTGAAGTGTTTCATCTATCAGAATCAGGTAGTAGAGTTATGCTTCTTCGTTGATTCGATCACTACATTGCTTCTTGATTTAAATGAGAATTGGAGTTTTTATTTCGATTCCTAAAATGTGTAATTACTTAGATCATGATGGACTTCATTCAGGTATCTATCCTTTCTTATGGTGTTGGATCCAATAAACCCTTTACAAGTAATTCATTTCAGTATATTCTATGATCATCATTTACATCATTCATTTCATTGCTTTTTTCTAATAAGTCCCTCCCTCCCTTCCTCCCTGCTATGAATGTCTACATGGCACCAAGAGGTTGAGTAGATCTGAACGTTTTCATACATTAATATAAAGTCGAACATATATGGAGACTTTAATTTAGAGTTACACATAGCTAGGTACAAACTCTGCCCTTATGAAACCAAAAAGGGGAAGTGAGCAAGAAACTTAAAAGATCGATGTTGCTTCCATTGGTATGTTTTTCAATAGCACCAACATTCTCCATAATAGCAGATTCTAGAAAACATTTTAGAGTATGGATGAATAGCACTAAAAGCGGTGAAAATGATGAAATAACATACTGAAATAGCTAAAAGTTTCAACAGCTCAAAATAGGTAAAAAATTCCAAATTTCAATAATGATCAGCTACTCTGCTAACTTTTGGTAATATATATACTAGAATAATATAAGTCCCAGTAAAGAAAAATAGGCAGACACTACTACAAACCAACCACAACAAAGGCGGTTGGTCGTGAAGGTAGGAAGGCGGAAGCCTTCCGCCTTCTATGGATGTGCCGGAAACAATTTCCGTCTTAAAGGCGGTTCAACTTCCGCCGTTAACATATTCTGGTTACACGGCGTTTTATACGCTGTGTAATGTATTTTTTTTCCGCCTTTCATTTTTCTTATGATTTCGTAAGCAAGCATCGCCACTCAAATGATACATTTTATTAATAAGTGACACGATCTCGTAAGCGGCATCGCCACTCACATGATAATGTAGATGTAGGTGTTACGAGACCGTAAGCTCTCTGAAGATACCAGTAAAAAACGTTACATCGGCAGATATTACGATTTCGTAAGAGAAATATTGTCAGGTTGTTACGATCTCGCTTGTTTGGCGGGTTTGTGGTTTTATTGTAAACAAACGTTAATGGTTACGAACTCGTTACTCTGCAAGCTTGTTTTTCCTTTTTATTTCTAGATATTATAAAATATTAGGATCGATTTAGGGTTTAGGGTTACGATCTCGCAACACTACATATCAACTGCACGTGTAGCGATCTCGTAACGAAAACCGGCAAAAATGGAACGACACCGTTTCATGAATGTTTTGGTGCATGATGTGCAATAGGTTACGAACTCGTTTGCATTTTCCTTGCCATTGGCGGCTTGTGTTACGATAGCGTTAGTATTCAGGAATGTGAAGCAGTTCCTAAGTGGGCGATCTTGTTACGATCTCGTTTGTGCATAAATTTTATTTATTTTCACAATATTTTGTGGTTGATTTATTCGGCAATGGTAGCGAAATCGTAAGTACAATCTCAAGTGTTTGCGTTTCAGTTACAATTCCGTAAGTATAATCTCATGTGTTTGCCTTTTAAGTTACGATACCGTAAGTGCGTTTCGTCAACCAGTGCAATGGTCTATTTCTGATTTAATACACCAAAACTAAAATATAATATGAATTGAAATGCGACCAAACCACCATTGAAACCCACATGACATGTCCAAGCACAAAATCGCATCCGGCATTGAAATTTAATGGCATCATTGTACAAGGAAAGATGGTTAATACTAAAGCTATGCATTGCCTAATAATGTATAACAAGTCTATTAACATGTCACGATGCAGCGGGGGGGAGGAGGAGACCTATGAGATCTGGAGATGTACCTGATTCTTATGTAGATCAAATGTTTGGCAAAATTGTTTCTCTCAACCTCCATCTCTCTAGTGGTGTATGGGGAATGATCTTCGCTGAACATCTACGAATGCAACAAATAATGACTTATGAGTTATTGAATTGCATTACGAAGTACACATAGAACAAGCAATGGTGATAAATCTTACACTTGGAACATCAAGATTATCTTCTGTAAGGCATTGAACACATGCGTGAGCAAACATCATGACGTAGTATCCACACTCCCAATTTGATTGTTGACGGCGAGACTAGGTAGATGAAATGGTGAATGTCAAAAACACAACATATATAATAAGAAGGTTAATTACTTTAAATTACCTGAATTTGGAAAAGCTCAAATGGTTGGAGTGTGTTGTCATTAACAGAATGCATAGCAACCTCTAACAGATCGGAAAATACGGGTGATGGACCAAAGTGGAGAGGGTCATTCCAGTAGACACGCTTTAAGGACGAGATAATAGCCAAAAAACTCCAATGGGCGCTAGAGAAATATAAAAAGTTAAGATTCAAAATATACAACACTAACATTACAGGTACAGTTAAAATAAATACATTTAAAGTGTATTTTAGCTTACTTCTCTATATATGGGGCTAAGAATATACTCTTGCTCTTGTCACTAATGGCCTTGGTTAGATATTGAAGTCGCATTTTATCTCCTTCTCCACATTGTTGCAAGAAAGATGGGTGCAAGAAGCCGATAAAGGTTTTTTTTTGCCGCCAAAGCGACGTAATTCATGTACCTTGGACTAGATATGGGAAAGTATTATGGTGTCACATAGTAACATGTATAATGACAAGAGATTTAAATTGTAACTTTTTATTTAGAAAATGCCGTACTTACATTTGATGCAAGGTTAGGATGGTGTGTGGAAGTGATTTAAAGTTCCAAAAAAAGGAAAAATCTTCCCATGGAACCATAAGTTGCATTGATTCTCCAAATACCACTGAAGTAGCAACAAAATAGTAGACGGAACTGCGGTCGTGGTGAGTCATAGAATCGTGCAAGGTTCTAACGAAACCAGGGAGGGATTTTAAGAAGTTATAATCGTCGTTTGAAATTGGAATTGTAGCAATCGGAAAATTTAGGTCCGTGGCTTGTACGGGTTTGTTTCTTTTTTTGGGAACAAGGGTGGATTTTGCATCAACCACTAACCACTTAGGCCACACAAAGAACATACCCAAACCTTGACCAATAGTTTTGTGCTCTATACTTGCCACAGGAAATAGTGCATCGTTTACCAACACCTCACCTATACTAACCCTAATAAAGCCCTTAGGGATGTTTTCACCATGATTAGCCGTCATGGTTTCATAGGAATTTCCATTTGCAACGTGTTTCGGTTGGTCATCTTCCCACTAACAACATATAACTTGCAAGAAGAGTCAACCTAGGTCAATTAGACAAAAAAATATATTCTTTCACTTGTCAATTCCTAGGAACTAGTATGTTTATAATTGAAAATGAAAATGAATTAGGGACTCTTAAAAGGAACGCACCTTAGTGATGGGTTTTGATTGGTTAGCCACACCTTGCTCGTGTAAGGGGTGCGTGGGTGTGTTGTTGTTTTCGTTCCCTACCTCAACATTTTGTTGAACCACATCCTCATGAGGAGGAGAGAGATGGGAGCCCCTAGAAGAAGGCTTCCCCGAGGGTTGTGGTTCAACAAAATTATCGGGAATGGGGAAATTAACAAACCTACACACGTCGGCTATCCAAGATTTCATCTTCTTCATCTCTTGCTTAGATTGTTTAGCTTCATTCAGCGCTACTTGAAGTTTAGAGGGCTTAGGGTCTTTACTACGCTTGATACCGAATGCCTCGATTTGGCTCGCATAGCCTCCAACTCCCTTGGCTCTCCCTGGATGTTCTTTTTTTTTTCAAAGCTTTGTTTAACACATCGTTTTTACCCACGGGAATGAAAAACCCTTCTTGAACTTCACGCTCTACCTCGTCCTAATAAAATAGTTAACAATTCTCGTTCATGATGTATGAACATTGTAAATGAAACAAGAGTTGAAAACTAACCACGTTGTCGGCAATTTTTTTTGCCTCGGTACTAGAGAATTTTTCATCCTTCTTGATTCGACCCAAAACGAATAATTGTTGCCTCTTGTATGTTGTAGGGTCATCGGTCACTACTTGTTTCATTGCCTCTTCCTCATCCATTCCCCCATCTACAAGCGCCTTCACTTCATCTAATCTTTTATTCTTCGATTTTTTTTGCAACCCCAATATAGCCACTACGACCACCGGTAATAGGGCATTGTGTTGAAAGACGCTGCCGTTCTTTTTGTAAGACCAACACCCTTTGAATGTGGTAGTACACATGTTAATTCGTAGTCACAATTTAATATTTATGAAATAATATGTAGGATTCATTTAATTTCAATATCAAATGAAAAATAAACTAACCTTAGCATCGCTCTCTAACCATCGTTTCTTGAATATGTCCCAAGTTTTTTTTACGATGTGATTGTACCGATCCATGGGTTTTTGACCATATCTCTTGCCACCTACTCTTAGGTAATCCCTTGCTAGGGTGTATTTGTGTTCCCGGTGAGCCTTAGATACGATTTGGAAAGCCTTCTTCTTGACTTGTTCCAAATCGCGAGCTTCAATTACAAATGGCCGCTACACATTAAACATGTAAGTCTTATTAGCTTAGTAAAAGGTCAATGAATGTCAAAAATTAAGTATAGAACCAATTGGTAATTAAAATGGTGAATAACAATCTAACCTTGCACTCTTTTCAAATATCTTTTTTAATGTCGGGGTGTAGAAGCCTTCAATCCTCGGTTATTAATGGTACTTGAGTCTTTCCCATTTTTCCGCACCAACTTGACCATCGAGCGGCATCATCGTCGGGCGCGACCGCAACTCCCAAGTCATTAAATTTGACATGCGTTAGAATCTTGTTATCAATCCTAATTTCTATTTCCCGACAATGCGTTCTTAATTGTTCTTCCGTACAAGTGCGCCTAACACTCTTCTTCCTACTTACTTTAGTAGAGCCGGCTTTTGACATATTATCATCGCTAATTGGAGACGAGGAAGATGATGTGGGGCTATCCATAACTCTAAACCTAAGGTACGTAGAAAGTCAAATTAGTTCTCATAAATTTATTGTATAGTCACATGCACGTTAGGACCTAATTTCATGTAGTTTAGTAACACTTATAACCTAGGTTGAACATTTATCCCTAATAATAGGATGTATAATGGAAAAAAATTGAAAATGACTAGAAAATTGCTTACCTTTGCAAGAGTAGTTTGGAATGAGGTACAAGATGATGTTGTGATGTGTATGACCATAAACCTAGTTTGTCTCACTCGTACCCACGGGAAACATGTAGAGAGTTTGACAATAATGCTCTATACCATGTGTTTTTTGTCGTTTTGCATTAATTGCAAGCAACTCAAACCTTATGAATGGGTTCATATGGTCAATTTCATGGGTTTAGGGTATGGATTCAACCTCGTGATGGAAGGTGGAAGTGGATTGAGGAATGGAGTTGAGAAGTATGCAAATTAGTCCAAGAATAAGATAAATATGAGTTTTTTGGAGGTGAACCCGCAAATATCAAATAGGGATAAGATGTAGTATTTGTGGTCCAATTTTGAGTTTACTTAACGTTCATTTAAGGTTACGATATCGTAACTAAGCATATTATCAACATATGGAGGTTACGATATCGTAACTGGTTCCGCCAATGACATAAATAAATAATTGCTTATATAGTAGCGATATCGGAAATTCATGATTAAGTTTTTCCCACTATTTGAAAACCCAAAACCCGTGATGAACAAACACGATCATGTAACACATACGGTATTTATAAAGTTTATACATTATTTTGTAATTCTTTTATGAATGTAGACAGTTATTGCTTATAATTCTAAGATATGTTTCTAGATAAATGATGTTAGATTACCATAAAATAAGAAAAATAGTTACAAATTTATATGATAGACAATTTGGTTTGGATTCACACATTCAAGCAGTGAACCTAATTATTTAGTCTACACAAATGATTGGAATTACAAACGATGATGACAAATAGCAAAAGAGTTCTTGGCGAACCCCATAGAAAACCCTAAACCCACATGACCCATGTTTCATTGGTTGATTTTGAAAGTCCGAATCTCTTCAATTACATACCATATACTGTAACAGAAATGATATGACATTATACATTTATTGAATGTTCTGACGATACATCTCGAAAGTTGCGCACGAGATTGTGATCAGTGTTGTTAATTGGTAACACTACTACAAAGGGGTGGATGCAAGGCACATATTTAAGGCGTTTGATGGGTGCGCGTTATTTTCCGCCTTGCTATATACTTGCGAGTTCGCAAGCCTCGCTAGCAAGGGAAAAAATATATATTTAAGACGTAAATCACAGATTAAAGGCGGAAGTTGGTTGTGTCGTAAATAAATATGAAATTAAGGCGGAAAAAGATCTTCTGCCTTAAAGGTAATAGGTTGTCACGACATCGCCACTAATACAGAAAGACAAACGATGCTGTAGCGAACTCGGAACCAAGAGTCGCCAGTAAAATGATTCAATACTTTGTTTATTGCGATATCGTTACTTATGTGAATCATAATTTAGGTAGGCTTGTAAATGTTTGCCTGTCACAACTGGGTCGGAAGTGGATGACCGAGAAGGTAGCGTTATCGTGACTTGACACGCCAGCTTAGAACTACAGTGCAAGTTTGTGTGCTTGAGTTGTAGCGAACTCGCAAGTTACACTGAAGAGTCAGCGGAATAGTGGCGATATCTGAAGGCATCCGGTTGCAGTCGCGGTTTTTTTAAGGATTGGCCTTTCAAACTAAAAAAACAGATTCTATCAAGTACTTTTGAGGTGGGTATTTTCGGATTCACAAATGGATGATTAATTCATATTGGTTGGAGGTATGACTGTTGCCTTCTTGGATTAGGTACGTAATACCCTCGTAATTTGTTGGTTTTTGTCTTGATTTTGGTTGGTTTTATGAAATAATTTCTTTGTCGTTTGGTTGATTTTGTTCTTTGTGTTATTTCAGTGTGTAGTTTATGATAGGAAGTCAGTGGGTTAGTATAATTGTTGAAGGTTCTACGCAGTTGAGTAGTTTTTTGAAGGATTTGTGAATTATGGACCGCGAAAGAATAATGAACGAGAATGCTTGATTGTCGAAGGAGTATTTAGATTTGGTCGAAAATTTCTTAGATGTTGGGTTGCGACATTCTAGGCAGAATATCATAGGAGGGGTTAGATGTCCATGCAACAAGTGTAGAAACAACGCCATATTTGAAGATATTGTTGTAGTGCGTGAACATTTAATTTGTAAAGGTTTTGACAAATCCTACACAGAATGGGTTTGGCATGGGGAAGGCCATTATGGAAGTGACCAGGTTGAGATGGTGGAGGGTAGTGCTGAGGAAATCCTGCAGTATAATGAACAGCTTTCAGACATGTGCGACGATGTTGTAATGGAGTTTTGTTGGGAAGAAAAGTATGCTGGAGGCAATGTATGACGATAAACAAACAAGCTTATATGTTGGGGCTAGGCATTCTAGACTGGGCGCAACATTGTTGTTAATGAACCTAAAGGCAAGGCATGGTATTTCAGATAAAGGAATGACGGAATTGCTAGAGTTGGCTATCAACCCACTTCCTCAGGACAACTTATGTCCTGACAGGGTTTATGCTGCGCGCAAGATATTGTGTCCTATGGGCATGGAGTTTACTAAGATTCACGCATGCCTGAATGATTGTATGTTGTATAGGGGGAGTGTTGATTCTTTGAGGGATGATTGCAAGGTATGCGGTGAGTCTAGATGGAAAAGGAAGGAGGGAAAGGTCGAGGTATGTGGAGAAACAGTGACAACATCGACAAAGCAAGGTCCTGCTAAGGTGATGTGGTACATGCCCTTGAAACCGAGATTGACGCGTTTGTATGCCAATCCAGTTGATGCAAAATTGTTAACATGGCATGCCGATAGGGTTCGAGAGGAAGATGATGATATTATATCTCACGCTTCTGATGGTGATCAGTGGAAGAAGATGGATGCTATGTACCCAGAATTTGCTGACGAACCTAGACACGTGCGCTTAGGACTATCTACTGACGGAATGAACCCTTTCGGGAACATGTCCAGAACCCACAGTTCATGGCCAGTGATGCTTGTTATTTATAATCTACCTTCATGGTTGATGATGAAACGAAAGTATGTGCTTTTGAACACTATGATCTCGGGGCCTAAGCAGCCTGGTAATGACATTGATGTATATCTAGCGCCTCTTGTTGAGGAGTTGGGATCCTTATTTAAGCATGGGATTCATATTCCCGACGGAAGTCGAGGGGACGCGAAATTCAAGCTTAAAGCCACGTTGATGTGGAACATCAATGATTTCCATGCGTTAGGTAACCTTGGAGGGTGTTCTGTGAAAGGTCATTTTGCATGTCCAATATGTGAGAGCAATACCAGCTATTGTCAATTAAAGCACGGTGGTAAGCCTGTGTATCTAGGTCATAGACGATTTCTACCTAGGAGTCATCCGTGGAGGAGTGCTAAGAAGTGGTTTAACGGTCAGGAAGAGCATGGCGTTGCCCCCGTCCCATTATCAGGTTCTGAAATATTTGCAAAAGTATAGGGCATGGATAAGGTGTTGGGAAAGGGAAAAAAGAAAAGCACACAAACTACGATTTGGAAGAAATGTTCGATATTTTTCAAACTTGGTTATTGGGAGCACTTGGATGTGCGCCACTGTCTAGATGTCATGCATATAGAGAAGAATGTATGTGAAGCTTTGGTTGGGACGCTCTTGAATACACCAGGGAAGAGTAAGGATGGATTGAAAACTAGAAAGGATCTAGTTAATCTTGGCATAAGGACGTCACTTGCTCCCGTGCAAGAAGAAGTAGGCACGACATACTCACCACCTGCTTGTTATTCCTTGTCATCTGAGGAGAAGGAGAGTTTTTGTAAGACTTTGAAATCAGTGAAGGTGCCTTCTAAATATGGTTCTAATATTAGTAGTTGTGTATCTACTGCTGAGCTGAAATTGGTGGGAATGAAGTCGCACGATTGCCACAATCTGATGCAGGATTTGAATGTAATTGCTCTGAGAGGTTGCTTGCATTCTCACGTTGGAGACGCGGTTGCAAGGCTCTGTTATTTTTTTAAACAGATATGTCGCAAGAAAGTGAGTCGACATAAGTTGGATGAATTGCAAGATATGGTAATTGAAGTATTGTGCAGGCTAGAGATGTATTATCCCCCTTCCTTTTTTGACATAATGATTCATTTGATAGTTCATTTGGTGCGGGAGGTGAAGCTTTGCGGACCAGTATACTTGAGATGGATGTATCCATTCGAGCGGTACATGAGCATTTTCAAGCATTTTGTTAAGAATCGTTACCGACCAAATGCCAGTATAGTGCAGCGATATGTCGCGGAAGAGGTAATAGAATTTTGTACCAACTATTTACAGGATGTACCTACTATAGGATTGCCGGTCTCTAGACACGATGGTAGATTGGATGGTGTCGGACTACGCCATAAGTCTAAATTTAGCCCTTCTTCCAATGAAATCTCTATAGCGCATCTCTACATTCTGCGCAACCATCATGAAGTGAGTCCTTATGTTGATGTTCACCTTAATGAGATTAGGTCAACACACCCGAGCTGGTTGGAACCTAGGATTCTTGAAACTCATTGCAGCGACTTTACTAGTTGGCTCAAAATATATGTGCAGAATGGCGGTGAACACCCTGATGTTGTAAAATGGGTTGCAAAGAGACCCCTCGGCACAGTCACGTTGTTTAGCGGGTATGATATCAATGGATACACGTTTGGTACTAAGTGGAGTGATGATAGATCTGCAACCCAAAATAGTGGCGTATCAGTACCTGGAGAGGGCGATAATGGTTTTTTTTGGTACCATTACTGATATATGGGAAATGGACTTAGTTCATGTCCGAATCGCACTGTTTAAATGTGAATGGGTAGATCAAGCTGAAGGGGTGCGCTTAGAGGATTTAGGCATGACTCTAGTCAATAGAATTATTCGATACTAATTTGTTGGAGACACAAAAATTTTGAAACCCTAAATTCGAGAATTTAGTACAAGTACTAGCCAACATAGAATGCTAATCTAATCATCCTTGCTAGGAGGTGGGGTCTGTTTTGGAGCTTGTGGATCGACCTTTGTCTTTTTCTTGGCATGCGCCCTCTCAATTCCACGTATCACCTTCTCCGTTATCCAGCAATTTTGATTTATTTTGGCCACACGCTGCCTCATAAGGTCGACAGTGTCTTCTAGCCCCTTGTAGTACGCCACCGAGGGTACAGCTGTTCATAGAAGCAAATCAAATTGAATAATTATGTACTAAATAACATGTGATAAACCAATGAACAAGAAATGTAGTGAGGCGTACCTTCGACAGTTTCTCTTACTTCTTCTAGATCAAATTCAAGTGGTTTTTTGGATCCCGCCCCTGTTTTCTCCCACTTGCCGTCAACCAACTCACATTTCCCTTTCCTCTCAAAGTAGGACATTGTGTAGAAGCAACACTCTACCGCATTAGGAGACAGTTTCATCTTAGGGTGCTCGTTGGTCAAAAATCTGGTAATGAAATTACCATATGGTAGCTTCTTCACTGTTCTACCATTTTCGACAACACTGCGTCGCATGTGCTCGAATATCACATGCCCCGGGTTCAACCTTATCCCCTCCACTACGCAGTAAAACATGTTTACCGTTGTGTAGTTCATCTCGGTGATCCATCCTCCCTTTGGAACCACAGACCTAGCAACCATCTCATATATTATCCTATCCTCACAACTAAGCTTATCAATCTTATACTCCCTAGGCTTCCCTAAATTGTCCTTTTGCCTACCAAAATACTTCTCCGCAAATTCTGCCACTTGCTCCAGGTCGAGAATGGCATTGTCGAGCCATTGTTCCCTACAATAAAAACCAGGGGTAGGAGGATCGCTGAAATCTTCCTCTACAGCATAAGACACATTTAATACCTTGTTAAACTTTTCCTCCCCGATCTCAAAGTCCTTCTTATTTACCCTAGTAAACCACCTACCCGTTTCCTTTCGTTCCTCGATAAGTTGGTAGAAATTAGCATAAAACTGGCACGTTTCATCTTTATGTGCCGCGTAATTCAAACCTAACAGCTCACCCATGTCGTGGCTTTGAAAGATTTGCATCACTTTTTCTAACCCTAAGTCTTTAATTTGATTGAAATCTACCACATAACATTCTAGCAAGTCACTATGCTCCATGAAATTAAAACAGGCTTCGGAAGCATCAAAACTTACGAATTTGGCCTTGTCAAATTTGGTAGAGCTTGAACCAGCAGCCTGAGTCATGGTTGCCGGTGCCTGAGATGTACCCGCCTGTGCCGGTGGTCGCCGAGCAGGTACAAACGGATTGTGTGCAAGCTGCTTAGTCCCAACCATTGTTGTTGGGAGATTTGAGCGTGAGGGTTTTTGTGTTTGGGTTGGATTCAAACGGAAGGTTAGGCGATCGTGTAACGATCTCGCGAGACTCATTTCAGTTTCATTTTGGTAGTAGGCGAGTTACCTGCGTTGTCGCTAGAACCTAGTTCACACTAGGAAAATGTACATTCTCACAATTATAACCTTGTTTCCAGTTAACATGTTAACATGAAATGCTCCAAGTCTGAATTATGACCTTTGCATCACCATAAACAAACTAAAAAGTCTATTAAACTTGAATGCAAATAGAAATATCTTAACAAACAAAACATGTTGAATCATCCCTATTAAGTCTAGTACATCACAGGTCTGCCACTAAAACGGCGTGCAAATCATCGGTCGAATTATCTTCTACGCCATCTAGCTTCTCCATTGGAGCGTCTTCAACACCCTTCTCCTGGTCATCTTGTGGCTTGCCTTGGTCATTTTCTTCCTTCTCTTGGCCAATTGGAGTCGTATCATCTTGTGTTTGTTGGCATGTCTTCTTCTCAGCATGGACTTCACTTGATTCCTCGGCGAACTCGGGTTCACTAATCAATCTCTCCTTCCTCTTTATCTCATACTTTTCCACATCGTCTTCCCCATCAGACCCGTCACTATCCATATCGGCTTCTCCATCACTATCGTCTTCCTCTTCGTCAGTACCAATTTCAGCTTCCCCCTTTCAGGCAACGGGTCCTTGGCGCTCTCTTTCGGCTGTTGCACACTTGGCCCGGCAGAGTCTGTGTTCTTGGGGAATGTAGTTAGAAAATCCGGTACCTCCTCGTCATCGCTCAACTCGCAGTCTATCAACCCACTTGCCACCATCTTGTTGAGATACTCGTTGTTTGCATTGGACCTCTTCTCGGCCATTTCAATCTCATTCACCAATTGACCCAGAGACACTACTAGCCGACCACGGGCATCAAATACAACATCTACAATACATACAAAACTTGCGATGTGAGCATTATAATACCTGTGAGCACTATCAACTCCCTTATACAAAAACAAAAAAATATGTAAAGATGTGAGCATTATCATACCTGATACACCACCACGTGCCCTTCTAGCAGCCTCTTCATCTTCTTTCATTTTCCCGTACTTACCATCAGCCTTCATCTCCAATCTCTTGTGTTTTAGCCAGTCCTTGTCGTACTTGCCAAGCGGCATCGGACGGCCTTTTGGGAAAATTCCCGCTTTCCTGATCAAGGCTGTAATCAAACCGCCGTATGGAAGCGCCGCGGTCTTGTGCCTCGCCATCTTCATCATCTGTGTCAGAATAGTGTAGCCGGGGTTGATTGGAATCTTCTCCATGATGTGGTAGAACACCATGAGGCTGCAAACTGTTGGCTCGCAGGCATGACCAAGGGATGGCAACACATTCCCGCAGATTAGTTCAAACACTAATCGCTGCTCCTCGGTTAGCCTATGGATCGGGTATCTCCTAGTTGTACCAGGCCTATTTGATTTTCTCCCAAACCAATTCATACCCATCTCACCCGCCTTCAACGGCTGTTTGGGGCTAACAGCTGGAAAGCGTTGTTCATAATGAACCTCATACGGCCCATCTTTCTTGGTAGGCCTGAGATCATCACGACTCTTGTAGGGACATTTGAGCACACTGTTTATCATAAACTTATCTACTTTAAACTTCACCCCTCTCACAATAGTAGTGATATCATCTGAACCCTCCTCTAACCCTAGGTTTGCATAAAACTGTAAGAGCTCCTCTAGGTAAATGGGCTCGGGGAGTTGTAGTAAATAGTCTAGATGCTGTTCCCTAAAGTGGTCTAGCACATAATCGATTTGCAAAGTTGGCACAACACAACTTTCAAACACATTGTTATTGACTATTTTCCGAGAAGAACAGCGAGCATACCTAGCTCTGGCGGCGTCATTGAAGAATTCTGGAGTCTCTGCCTCTTCAGTGGCAGTGGCATTGTTGGCAGCGCCATCAACATCAGCTCCGGCATCTCCGGCGGGTGGCTGAACAGGAACTTCTTGTGCCGCCGGCGGGTGAACCTCCTCATTCTCGTACTCAGTCCGGCGGCACTTGTTTCCGACTGCTCCCCGTCCCCTACCACTACTAGAACCCGACCGGCCTCTTCCACTGCCAGAATCCCTGGTTTTTGGCGGCATAACGTCGGCTAGATTGCTGGGATTTAGGCCGGATTTGTATGTGTCGTCTGCATTCTCTCGGTTTCAATTTGGGGCTAATTAATTTTAGCCCCGATCCCTATTTTTTTTATACTCAGTTGTGTAGCGAAGTCGCTACCTCACACGTTAGTAGCTACCTAAACCTACTAGCGACATCGTAAGTAAGTCTCTCATACCTACAGTTTCAGTTACGAGATCTTTAATATGCCCGCCAGTCAAGCGTGTCTTTAGCGATGTCGCTACAAGCTCTATTCATAATTTTATCAAATTTAATTAAACCTGTAGCGAAATCGCTAGTAGCCAAAAACCCTATTTTTATATACTTATTGACTAGCGATATCGCAACAAGAATTTTGGGGTTTCATGGGTTTGTGGGTCTGTGGGTTTAGGGTTTAACTATGTTAACTTGTAAAGTAGCGATTTCGCAAGTAAACAAGCTAGTTTGAAGATAACTAAAAAAATATTTAATTTTATTTTTTTTGAAGCACTTTAAAAGTCTGAAATATATACATTTTTAAAAGAGAGAGTATAATACCATTTTTTGGAAAATATCGGTCATTAGATTACCTCAAGTAGAGTACGTCTTTGTACATCAACATGGAAATGTACATAAGCAATATAACATAACTCCATGTAAAACCAAGATAATTCTGTTTCAATTTTGTTAAGAACAATCATATTCTAAAATATTTTCATTTTTTATATAGACAGTATAATACTAAATTTGGAAGATATCGATCATAATATTATGTCTATCAGAGCACATCTTAGTACATCAACATGCAATGTTATGAAGCGATAATCATTAGTATGATGTGTGATCACAATTGGTGAGTGTATGTGTGCATGATACTTTGTTTACTTCATGAATTGTACTTGTAATCACAGACATGAGTTACAGTAAACCAAGTTTCTCTAATCAAAAGCAAGTGAACTGCGCATATATGTACATGTGTCAACGACACCTCTGCTGTTGTCTTTAAAGGTAATCGCCGGACATCGTTTACAAGCGTACACGTGATTTGGAGAGTTTCTTAATGTCTTACAATTACAGATTTAGATTCTGAAACGCTTTATATAGTGTAAGTGCACATTAAGTCAACCAATCCCTATACTGTTATACATCAGCTTATGACAGAACAAATAAAAATTATTTTTACAATAGAAGAATTTGAGTTTTATTCCATAACATCATATTGTTTATATCGTGATCCAAGCATGTATGAGTGCGTTGTAAAAAAAGTCAGATTATGTTATGTAGCTCTGGCGATCATAGGTAGCGAAATCGCAACTACCAAGTCACAAAAATTTTTGTGGCTTTTCAGTTACGATATCGCTAGAAAGATAAAGTACACCATAAAAAAGTTATCACATGAGCATGTCATGAAATCGTAACAACCCTAGTCAGCTGTAACGAGAGAGTTCCGAGTTCGCAACAAGGTAAGCTACAATAAAATGAACACGTTAAAGAACAGAAAAACACAACACTTTTGGCATCTTTTCCATCACATCTTACGGGTTTCATCTCCAAAAATCAAACTTTTACACATCTTCTCAAATCTCCTCACCTTTCTTCACATCAAATCTCCATATCCCATCCCATACATGTTCAAAACATCAATTGTGTCAAAACAAAGTGGAACTAGTCACTAATTGAATGCAAAAGATTGGTAAGTTTTGCAATGAATTCTCAACCACATTTTTCTCTATATTCTTGCAATTAATGTCAATCTTTAGTTGTGCTTCTTCAATTTGGTAACATCTTTTGTTGTGGGTAGGAGAGGGACAAACAAGGTAGACCATCCCCAACCAACATAATCAATTCTCCCGACACAACTTTGTCATATACCAAAGGTACAATTTTTTTCATTCTTATTTGCTAAAAATTTGATTTTCTTGTACATAGTGCATCCATTAATCATATTATTACTAAATATCATGTCAGAAGCATGTCCCGAACGAAAATCAAGATTTTATTTTAATGTTGTCACTTGCAAGTTTAGCCCTAAATATTAGGATTATATTTCATAAGGTATTACTTAGAAGTACAACTTTGACTTATTAGCGTTGTATTAGGCATTAACTAATTACACTATGCAAGGGAAAGCTTAATGGATAGCCCAACAAGTTCCGGTAATTCCGACTCAAGTGGGGGGGAAAATGTTGTTGGCGGTTCAAGTGAGGTTAAAAGACAACGAGAATTGAGTCGCGCATCGAAAGAAGCTCAACTCCTCACACATTGTCGAGAATTAGAGATTAGGATCGATAACAAAATACTAACACATGTCAAGTTTAATGACATTGGTGTTGCTATTTGGCCCGACGATGATGCCGCGCGATGGTCGAGTTGGTGTGCTAAGACATGTAGGATATGCACACCATTAGACACAAAGGATTGGAGGCTACTAAGCATCGACATAAAGAAGGATATATGGAAGGAATGCAAGGTTAGTGTGGCACTTGTTATTTTTAATTACAATTGAAAATTGTGAATGTGACTAAGTTTTGATCACATTTGTAGCGCCCCTTTATTATCGAGGCAACATCTTATGATCAAGTGAAGAAGAAGGCTCTTCAAATCGCATCAAAGGCTCATCGAGAACACAAATATACCCTTGCCAAGGATTATATCAAACCAAAGGGCACGAGGTTCGGGCAAGATCCAAGTACGCGTTACAATCACATTGTACCCCTTACTTGGGAGGCATTCAAGAAGCGATGGTTAGAAAATGATGCAAGGGTTAGTTTACTTACTAGATCTTGCAATAATAGTTTCATGCCAATTAGCCAAATATTTTTGTTTCCATTAGTGCTTTATTCCTAAAATAACATAGACCTTTTAAAAGGGTTTGGGGGATAAGAAGCGCAAAGCCAATGTTGATAATGTTATGCCTTACACCGGGGGTAGGGCGGGGTACATGGGTGTGGGGAGGAAGACCTCGAAAAAAAAAGGGAAACCGAGGTAAAAGAGCTTGTGGATGGGGGCATGGACGCGGAAGAGGCGAACAAGCTAGTCATTTCCGAAGACTCTACAACATATAGTAGACAGCAATTATTCGTCTTTGGTAGAATTAAAAAAGATGGGACTTTCTCAAGTGATGAGGCAAAAAGGGTGGCTAATCGAGTGGGACGCTTTACCTACTACGCTATACAATGTTCCATTTTAGTACTACAATCAAACAATCAAACACAACAATTGATGACGATAATAAATTTTATTTTACAATACTACCTTTTTAGGACGAGGTCGAGCGTGAAGTTGAAGAAGGCTTGTTCATCCCAGTCGGTAAACACGATGTGCTACGTAGGGCACTTGGGAAGGCCGAGCATCCTGGAAGAGCTAAGGGAATCGGTGGTTATGTTACTCAAATAGAGGCGTTTGGTATCAAACGTAGTAGTAAAGACCCTAAACCATCCAAACTCCAAATAGCATTGAACAGAGCCAAAAAATCCGACCAAGAGGTCAAGAAATTGAAAACAATGTTGGCCAATATATGTTCTTTTATAAAGTATCCTCTTCCATCCGATTTTTGTGACACCGATCCAATCAATGGACCCTCGTCTAGAGGTTCACATCCTTCCCCACCACAACATTAGGTTGACCAACCTATTTTTGACCAACCTACTTTTGACCAACCTATTGTTGAAACCAACAAGGAAATATGCACACCTTCGGCCCCTATCAAAGAGCAAGTTCACATACAACCATCCGATCCCAAACCAAAGGTACGTTAAATTATTGCACCTCAATAAAATGAATAATTCTACACAACTCATTATTATTGATATTTTATAAATATACTCTTCCTACATATGTCTAATTCGACCTAATTAAACATGGCTTATTTGTATATTAGAAGTCCCCTTCTTGCAAGTTGTACGTTGAATGTGGGATGAATTCTCAACCCCGCCACGTTGCAATGGGAAATTCATATCCTGACATGGCACTGCATCATGAAGCCAAAGTCCCTATTGGTTTCGTTAGGGTTTCTATACTTCATGTGTTAGTGGAGGATGTGTTGGTACCGGTCGCGGATCAAGAGTGCACGACAGTGGGTAAAGGTTTGGGCCGTTTTTTTTGTAGCCCAAATGGTTGGTCGTTGATGTGAATTCTAATTCTATCTCAATTAATAGAAACACACCTTCACCCGTCGTAGACCCACTAGATTTCCCGGTAGCTAAGAAGCCGATGTCTGCGGGAGAAGTTGGATTCATATAATCACTCCCGGGATTCCTTCGCACGTTTTATGATCTGGTGGGCCACCATATTCGGGATTCTGTTTACTATTTCTACTCCAGTAAACAGGTGTTCGGCGAAGCGAGGGAATTAGTCGTTCCATGGGAATACTTTGCCCTTTTCTGGCACTATAAAACCCTTCCCGAAACAATCCTTATACTACATCAAATGTAAGCTACTTGATCTCATCTCTTCTATCATATTGCAAGTTACGAATTTTCATGTACTTGTGCACTATTATACATTCATATCCCATCTATTGTTTATTTAGGTACATGCAATGCCTTGCTCTAAACGCAAAGACTTTCATTGGGTTTTTGCACCCAGTATGCTTGCAAGAAATGAATGAAAGTAATCAATCACGACTTGCTTAACTCTCTAAGATCCTTAGTGACAAGACCAAGACAATTTACATAGGCCCATATCTAGAGAGGTTAGTTTTCTTTGTTACAATTGGATATTTGCACTTCGTAAACATTATAATCTTCGAGACGGGTTCTTACAGTTTCATTTCTTAAAATATGTAGTGGCCATTGGAGTTTTGTAGCTATGTACCATCGTTGAAGCGAGTGTATTGGATGGACCCGCTACACTTTGGTCCATCTACAAAATTTGCAGATTTATTAGAGGTTGCTATGCATAGTGCACATGACGACACACTACTTCCCTTCAACCTTATACAGATTCAGGTGACATTACAAATCCAATGCTCATTTATTTCCACTATGATTTCATATCAAATCATTTGTTATACTTCTTCACTTTCAGCACCGAAAACAATAGTCAAATTGGGAGTGCGGTTACTATATGATGTTGTACGCAAGCGAGTGTGTAGCTGGCCTTGTTCAAGATAATTTGGAATTACATCGCGTAAGCATTCTTATAACCTACTTATTGTACCTATTACTATCTACGTTGCATTTAATAGTATTAAAAAAACATTTCATATTCTTAGATTATCGAGGAAAATCATGCACCATACACCAAGAAGGAGTTGGAGGATGGTAGAGATGCATTGGCTAGACACTTGGTCCTTATTAGATCTCGGTACATCTCTAGGCCTCACATTCCCAATAAAAGCTAGTTTCTTTTTTTGTCAAATGGATGCATATACTTTTAAGTTCCATTACTTCCATTAGTTTATAAAGTGTGGCTTGATAGTGTTTCATGTTCATGTTTTGTGCTTACATACCATGCATCTTGCAATTGACAGCTTAGACAATTAAAATGAAACCCAATTTTAGTGGAAATGGGTGGAAATGGCTCAAATCCTATAATTTTGTGACACTTACGAATTCGCAGCGATATCGTTACTTCTCTCGCCAGTTACATTAAAATTGTTGCGACCATCTTGTACTGTCGCTACATCACTCGCCGGGATTAAATTTCTGAGCTTAGTTTTTGCGACATCGCTACCCAATCGCTCGTTCTTCTCTGCCTCCCCAATCTGATCTCTGTCGAGCTCGTAACTATTCACGCTAACACCAGGCGAATTTCTAGCTTAGTCGTAACGTCATCTGTTTTTCTCGCTCACCCAATGCTCAAACGACGTCGTTTAAATGAAGCGAGGTTAGTAGCGAGTCCGTAACTATGCACATAAGCGATTTTCTTACGACATCGTTATCTCTCTCGAACCAACAATTTTAATTATATTTTTTAAATTTAATTTTTACAAATTTTATATTTTTACAATTTTTATTATATACAATTTTTCTGTTGCGATGTCGCTACGGTATTACTAGCGAGTAGCACGTTGTTGTCGTAACCTGGCTCGTGTTGTTTAACCCTAAATGTTTACTTAGCCTTGTAACGATTTCGCTACTTCTGACCCAGCGAATCGCCTTTGTTTCTCGTAACTAGTCTCGTCAGCAGACGAATATATGACAAGCTAGGCTACCTTACGGAGTCGTAACTACTGTTAGCGATCTGCAAGGTTAAAGTCGCAACCAATCTCGCACACTTTTATAACAGTCTAGGCTTTCCAGTGTTGCAATATCGTTAGTATTTCATCTGGCGATCCGTAAGCTTTTGTCGTAACAAAACAATCAACCATTTGTTTAGTATTAGCGTTGGCTAGTTACGAACTCGCAAAGAGTCAATTCATATCATCCAGACGTGCATGCTAGCGAGTTCGTAAGTACTGAGCAAGGCGGATAAACCTTCATCTAAGGCGGAAACAAATGCCTTAAATCCAAAAACATCTAAGGCGGAAGAGGAACCGCCTTAGATGATTTTTCTCATTTAAGTCACTACCAGGGAAGGCATTTGTTTTCTGCCTTAACACATGAAGGATGAACTGCCTTAGATGGCTTGATATTCTAGTAGTGTAAACGTCAACTACCACTCCTTATTATTTTCAGTTAAATTCAATGTAGATGCAGTGTAGATTTGATGAAATTTGTGAATTTAGTTTATTTTCTTTTTATACGATAAGTAGAAAATGAAATGATATAAAATTTACTTACATGATATATATAGTTATTACTTTCGGCATTTGAACCTGTGTGTTTCATCATGATAGACTTGAATATTCTTCGTTCGAAAAGATTTAAAGCTTATTTTTAATAGCCACAATTTATTTGTAATACTTACATGAAGTGAATTAAAATTGTTTCTTGATCATGTTTAGTAAGTCTATGCATTTCTTGACCCTTTACATAGATGAACTAACGAGATCGTAACTCAGCCCTCAACCCATAAAACCATAAACCCACGCCAACCCTGAACCCAGCAAGCCTTAGACCCTCAAACCCTCTTTGAATAATTGAGTGTTGGCGTGAGTAGTTACGATATCGCAAGTGTATGTTAAAAAAATGGGGTGGGCTTGGGGTGGCTTGGGTTGGGCCTTGGTCATCAGTATTATAATTGTTCAGTGGACTATGGCCCAATATATGCATGTATGATAATGTGTGTTTCATGGTCAATTTTCTCGGGTCGGAGACTTATCGAGCTCTTTTTAAACCTACACACATATATATTGATCAATCTTGACCTGCTGTGCCGATGTGGGATAACAATTGCTAGTCCAGTAGCGATCTCGTAAGTTAAAATCGTTAACCTTTAAAAGATTTATCTGTTACGATATCGTGACTAGTATTTCGCTGCTTTCTACTTCAGTTGAAACTTTAAGTAAGTTGCGAGATTGTAACAAATAAGAACCACTTATTTTATATGTTGCGGAACAGGTTACGATATCGTAAGTAGGATGGGTATTTATAAAAAAACGGGCTGGGAGAAATAGAAATTTCTCTCAAACTAAAAACCTAATTTGCAACAAATCCCAAACGCCCCAACCTCCGTTCAATCAATCCGACCAGCCCACCCATTTAAATGGCACCAGTTGGAAGAGGTCGTGGCCAGGGCAGAGGGCGCGGTCGGTCCGGTGCAGCAGGGCAGCAGGCAGTTCAGGCGCCGCCAGTGCAGCCGCCTCCATCTCCACGAGTAGCCAACGCTGCAGCTGGCGCTGAGGTACCGGAGATACCACCTTTCTTCAATGACGCTGCTAAGGCAAGGTATGAAACCTTACGAACTCGAAAGATTATAAATAGTAGGGTTTTTGACTCAAATGATATGGGCAGCTTGAAACTGGATTATGTTTCAGAGTATTTTAGGAAACAACATCTAGAAAAATTGTTAGCCCTGCCTGAGTCTGTTTATGTGGATGAGTTGCTACAGTTCTATGCGAATTTAGGGTTGGAAGAGGGGGTGGGTGAAATTACTACGGTTGTGAGAGGGGTGAAGTTCACTGTTGATAAGTTCTTGATTAATGAGGTGTTAGGGTGTCCTTACACCGATAGAACCCACCTAAGACCAACCAACAAGAAAGGCCCTTATGAGGTTTACTACGAGCAGAAGATGCCCGGTAAAACTTCTAAACAACCAATTGATCCAGTTGAGATGGGTAGAAAGATGTTTCATCGTAGGTCTAGGAAAGTCGGAACAGTTAGGAAATACCCGACACATCTCTTGACTGAGGAGCAGAGATTGGTTTTCGAGTTTATATGTCAGAATGTCCTTCCATCGAAGGGGCATAATTGTGATCCAACGGTCGCCACCCTTAGTTTATTCTACTATATCATTGAAGGGTATAAGATTAACCCCGGTTACACCATTATGAGATACATGATGAGGCAAGCTCGACACAAGAGCTCTGCGATACCATATGGTGGTTTGGTGACTGCAATCCTCCGGAAAGTAGGTGTGATACCTCAGGGACAACCCTTGCCCCGACTTCGCTATACCAAAAAGTGGTTGACACGCAAGCGACTGCAGTTGAAAGAGGATGGTAAGTACGAGAAGAAGCCAGATGACATGGAAACATCTAGGAGAGCCAGAGGCGGTGCCGAGTGCACAGGTAAAATGAGTTGTATACGTTGTGTTTTATGATTTTATTTTTTGAAATTTCTAACCTTAAACGGTTACTTACTTGTTTTGGGTATATGGGTCTTCAGAAGCTGTGATAGGTAGTCGAGCAAGGCTCCTTGTTCAACTTAAAGCGTTGGTCGATGAACTCGGGGAGGTGAAGTCAGCTTGCGCTGGTAATAGTGATGCACTAATGACAATGCTGGAGACGGGGGATATTGAAATGGATCTAAGCGATGAGGAAAACATCCCAGATTTCACTGTCAAACCAATCCAGAAGCATGCTTCGGTGGCAGAAACTTCTAGCGCGGCAGAGAAGAGAGGAGACGATGGTGCCTCCGGTGCAGATGGTGAAGAAGATGATGCAGATGATGCAGATGATGAAGACGATGTGAATGATGACAGTGATGATGATGATGATGATGGCAATTCTGATGACGATGATGATGATGGAGATGAAGCCAATCGCAGCGGAGGTGAGTCATCTGAAGAGGATCTGAATGAGGCTGAAAGATACTCGTTCACGCAGAAAGAAATTGCTATAGAAGAGGAACCCGACGAGGTTGAGACCAAGACTTCAAAGAGGAAGAAACAAAGATTGGCGCCGACCGAGTCACCAGCTAACATCACAAACGATGAACTTCATAGAGTTTTGTTGGAGGGCTTAGAGTAGTGATGTTGGTTGTTTCATATCATAACAAAAACAAGAATCGATGTGTAATATGAATATCTTCTTTTGTGACTTATTCAGTATGGTATTGGCATGCAGCCATGGTAATTTTCTAGCAATGATATAATGTGTAGTTCCTAATCTTGATTTAACTTAGTTTTTTTTCATTTTTACTCAATTACTTACGAAATCGTAAGATATGTGCATTCAGATACTTGTTAGTTCCGATATCGCTACCACTAAAATTAGTCCAACAGAGTATTTTGTTGAGAGTTCACTAACGATATCGCATCCTGATGTAAATAGTATACGATTTCGTAAGTCTCCTTTTTTCTGGGACAGAGCCTAGCTTGGCGGAAATTATTACGATCTTGCCAGCTGGTCATTTAGTAGTAGTAAACGACGTCGCTTTATTTGAAAATAAATTTTGGCGCTCACCAAAATGGAAGTATTAGTGGACTAGCTTACGAAATCGTAACACATTTGCTAATGTTACGAGATCGTAATCAGTCAGACTTGATTGACAGAGACTTCTTTGGCGGCATCTCTAGAGAAATCGTAACACGTTTGCTAATGTTACGATATCGTAACCAATCAGAATTGATGGACAAAGACTTCTTTGGCGGTATGTCTAGCGATATAATAGGGTAATATACAAAGCAGTTAAGCTGTTGCTATTACGTTACGATATCGCTAGGTTATGTAGTATATAAGTAAAAGTCAACCTTTACAGGTATTCAATCGCAAAAAAATAGATCCCCAAATTCCCAATCAAAAAAACCTAGGTTTTCAACACACAATCAATCAAATGGCCAGGTCTAAGCTCCCGGGTTCCAATCCCAACCAGGCAACGACGGAATTCCAGGCAGCTACCAGTGTTCAGGCACCTCCCCGTGCAACGGCCGTTCCACGAGGTACCAAACGACCGAGGCTTGCTTCAAGTTCATCGAGTCACGATTATGACTCAAAAATGTTTGTAAGTCCTCAAGCCAACGATAAGTATGATAGGTACATGAAAAATAAGGAGTTGTTGGATTGCTATGTTCTTGATTTTAGCATGATAGATCAATTAGGGTTGAAAAAGTTGATGAAAAGAGTTGAAAAATGTGGCTTGCATGAACTGTTTGGGCTAAATTATGCGGCGTATAAGGATGAAACGAGTCAATTTTACGCTAATTTTCATGAGTTGGTAGAGGAAGAGAAGAAAACAGGTTTTTTTTACACTAGGGTGGGTGGGAAAGACTTTGAGATAGGATCGGAAATATTCAATGAGGTGTTGGGTGTCAAGTATGTAACTGTGGATGATGATGGGGAAAAACATGAAGCAGATGCTCCCGAAGGATTTTACACGCATGGGGGTTGGCCGGAAAATGATGATGAACTGACTAAAGCTAAGTTGCTTGAACTAGCTGCAAAATATTTTGGCCGAAATGAATCTGAACTTGGAATGGCTAGGCAGTACAAGCTCGATCACTTAAGTTGTGAGGACCGAATTTTGTACGAGTTTGTTGCTAGGACGATTACCCCAAAGGGTGGCTACATAACTGAGCTCAGCTTCACAACGATTTCGATGTTTTATTGTATAATGATGGGAAGGCTCTCAAACCCCGGCCATGTGATTTTTCATCACATGAAAGAAAGTGTGGTGGAGAATGGGAGGCATTGCAAGAAGCTGCCGTACGGGAATTTCATCACCTTCTTCCTAACCCAAAAAAACAAGAAATTCAAGTTCTCCGGTGAGCCAGTGGAGTGTATATTCTATACCTTAGAATATTTTATGAGGAACGGGAAGTGTGAGCTGGAATCTGGAAGATGGAAGCTAGTGTCCAATGCAGATAAGCAACACATATTCGAGGATGAGGTCCGGGACGACGTACAATGTACATTTTCTTTTATACATGTTATGTTCGATTTTTTTCCCCACTTTAGTGACTCAGTTTCTAATATTTTATTTCACAGAGGTGCCTGTCGATTTGTTCTACAAGGGACTTGAAGACACTGTCGAACTCGTGCGCCAAGATATTGGTCGGGTGAAGCAGCAGGCGTGGTGGACCGCACACTTCATACGGGGCATCCAGAGAGCACAAGTTAGGAACAAGGCAAAGGTTGATACAGCACCCACGCAACAATCACCTCCCAAGTCGACGTCCACACCCCCAGCATCACCAGAACATGAATATAATATGTTTTAGAAACATGTATTCTCTTGTTTTAGTTTTGGAATTTGAACCAGCAATCTGATGTATTAACTTAAATTCATTAGTTAAGCAAATGATGTCTTTTGAGCCGGTTCATTATATTCAGCGTGCAAATAACAACAAAATATTCTCTAAAATTAGCGCGAATTGAATCAAACCTGAAAGTTTGGGTAAATGTACTAGCTGCTTGTTGCTACAAAATGATATTTCTACTTATACACAAAATGATATAGTTACGAGATCGCAACCATTAAAGGCATCTTAGCGGAGGTACCTACGATCTCGTTGCATAACCAAACTGTTAGGAAGTGCCAAATTAGGCGACAATGCTTACGATTTCGCTTACAGTCAATATACTGCTGGCGGAATATGTTACGATCTCGCATAGTCACTATTTCTATACAAAATTATTACTGACATACTTACGATATCGTAACCATGTGTTCATGACAACAAAACAAAATCTTACCAATTGATGTGTGCCAGTGAATGTACATGCGCTATCGTGACAGATACCGCTATTTAATAAAACTATGTTACGATCTCGCAACTGTGACACGCTACAAAATCTCATATGCATGATTGTAAGACAACACACCTGATAACCATTACAAGTAACTAAAATAGAAACATATATAGTAGATATGATTGTTGAACAACTCTAAACTATATCATTTATCCTCGATTACATTTCATGTAACACACTAAATAGACCTAGCCGACGGCAACTACTTCTTGTTCGACTTCTTTTTCTTCTTTGGATGTTTCCTTTTTCTGCCTGAAGTCTTGCCACCAGCAGTGATCCATATTCCTTCTTCATGTTCCATTCTGCTTAACATACTAGCCACTAAATCATCATCCTCTTCCAATGTTTCAGACACGGGGGATGGTATTGCATCGTGTGTAGTTATGTCCACGTCCTCAACCAAACTATCACCGTGGATGAACTATTTCTTTCCATCAACTACGATTTCCCATCGATTGTCAGTTGGATCTCAAACATAAAACACCTGATTAGCTTGTGCGGCCATAATATGGATCATCCTTTGAGCCTCTTATTTGTCTATTCACAAGCACCAATCCCAAATCCTCTATTCGTGTCCCCTTTAATTGCTCTACCCATTCGCATTTAAAAACAGCGATTCTCACATGAACAAAGTCCATTTCCCAAATATCTGTGATGGTACCATAGTATGAATGGTTCTCAGCAACAGACAACTCTCCAGGGACAGAAACACCACTGTTTTGGGTCGTAGAATTAGAATCCGACAATTTTGTACCGAATGTGTAGCCGTTGATGTCATAACCGCTGAAAGAAGTTACCGTGCCAAGTGGCCTTCTAGAAAGCCAAATAACAATCTAAGGATGATCGAGACCATTCTGCACATGTATTTTTAACCAACTGGTGAATTCTCGACAATGCTCTGCAAGGATCATAGGGTTAGACCAATTACTATGATTATTCCTAAGCTCACCGAGGTGAACTTCAACATAGGGACTCACCGCAGAGTGATTACAAAGTATGTACAGGTGGCAGTTGATAACTCTTTGGATGAAGGGCTAAATTTAGCCTTATGCCGCAGTCCAATTCCATCGGCACGCCCTTCGTGTCTACTAGTTGGCAGACCTATAGTCAGAACATCCTGCAAATAATTTGTGCAGAATTCAGTCACCTCTTCTGCGACATAACGCTGGACTATACTGGCATCTGGACGATATCGATTCTTCACAAAATGCTTAAAAATGCTCATATAGCGCTCGAATGGGTACATCCATCGCAAATAGACAGGTCCGCACAACTTTACCTTCCGTACCAAATGGACAATCACATGAACCATAACGTCAAAGAAGGAAGGGGGGAAGTACATCTCCAATCTACACAAAACCTCAACAACCATCGTATGCAGTTCATCCAAATTCCTTCGACTTACCTTTTTCCTACAAATCTGCTTTAAAAAAACAGAGTCGCGATATTGCCTCTCTAACATGGTTAGGAAGACAACCTCTAAGTGCAATAACATTCAAGTCCTGCATCAGATTGTGACAGTCGTGCGACTTCATACCAACTAATTTCAAATCTTTAGTAGAAACACAACTACTAATGTTTGAGCCATAATTAGACGGTACCTTAACCGATTTCAACGTTGCACATAAACTTTCTTTCTCTTCTGACGACATTGTGTGGCATGCAGGTGGCAAGTAGGTTTTACCCGCTTCCTCTTGCACCGGTGCTAGAGAGGGCCTTATGCCAAGATGGACTAAATCTTTTCTAGCTTTCAACCCGTCCTTACTCTTATCCTTGGTATTCAACAAGGTCCCAACCAAAGCTTCACAAACATTCTTTTCTATATGGATAACATCTAGACAGTGGCGTACCTCCAAGTGTTCCCAATAATCAAGTTTGAAAAAAATAGAGCACTTCTTCCAAATACCAGTCGAGGCACTTTTCTTATTCCCCTTACCTAACACGTGCTCCATGCCAGATACTTTTTCGTAAATCTCTGAACCAGATAGGGGTATAGGGGCAACACCGTGCTCTTCTTTACCATTAAACCATTTCTTGGCACGCCTCCATGGATGGCTTGCAGGAAGGAAACGTCTATGTCCTTGATAAACTGCCTTCTGGCCATTCTTCAATTGGCAAAAGCTTGTCTTTCCTTCACAAATTGGACATGCAAAGTTCCCTTTCACTGAGCACCCTCCTAGATTTCCTAGAGCAGGAAAGTCATTGATGCTCCACATTAGCATGCATTTAAGTTTGAACTTCTCATCTTCGCGACTACCATCTGGAATCCGTATCCCGACCTCAAACAATGACTGCAACTCCTCTATAAGAGGTCCTAGGTAAATATCAATGTCGTTACCCGGTTGCTTAGGCCCTGAAATCATAGTGTTCAACAACACATATTTACGTTTCATCATCAACCACGACGGGAGATTATAAATCACAAGCATAACCGGCCATGAACTATGGGTACTTGACATGTTAGCAAATGGATTCATTCCATCAGTCGACAATCCTAATCTCACATACCTAGGTTCATTTGTAAATTCAGGATAAATGGCATCCATCTTCTTCCACTGGTCTCCATCAGAAGCGTGAGATATTATATCCACACCCTCTTGAACCCTATCAGCATGCCATGTTAACAATTTAGCATCGCCAGGATTAGCAAATAACCGTGTCAATCTCGGTTTCAGGGTCATGTACCACATCACTTTAGCTGGACTAGGTTTTGTCGAGCATGTCTCTTTTTCTGCACAAACATCAACTTTACTATCCTTCTTCTTTCATCTCGACTCACCACATACCTTACAATCATCTATCAGCGCATCACCTCCTCTGTAAAGCATACAATCATTAGGACAAGCATGAATCTTAGTAAATTCCATCCCCATGGGCATAATATCTTCTTTGCAGCATAAACACGATCAGGACACATGTTATCTCGTGGAAGCAACTCTTTAACTAATTCCAACAATTCAGTCATTCCTTTATCGGAGATGCCATGTCGCACCTTTAAATTCATTAACAACAAAGTCGCGCCCAATATAGAATGCTGAGCACCAACATATAATTTCGTCTCCTTATCCGCGTACATTGCCTCCAACATGCTCTGCTTTCCACTAAACTCCATAACAACATCATCACACATGTCATTTAGTTGTTCCTTATACTGTAGAATTTCCTCTTCGGTTCCAACCTCATCTTCCATACTCTCATCTCCATAATAACCTTCTCCATGCCATACCCATTCGATTTATGATTGATCAAAACCTCTAGAAATTAAATGCTCACGCAAGACATCAACATCTTCGAATATTGCATTGTTCCTACAATCCCTACATGGACATCTAACCCCACCTATGTCTTTCTTCCTAGAATACCTCGAACCAACATCAATAAAGTTCTCAACCAAATCCAAATACTCTTTTGACAAACGTGCATTCCCTCTAATAATTCTTTCACGATCCATAGCACCAATAATTCTAACCCACACTTCACAACAACCTAGAAACAAAATATCAAACAAGCATATTCAATCTCTACTTCTTATACAAATATCAACATATAATCACATATACTTATCAACAACAAACAATATAAGTCGAAACTTACCTTTGTAAGCGTTGGATGAAATGCCCACGATAATGTCCTACTCCACAATCACCTAATTCAACTGACCCAAAACTTCAATCTCTCCATCTAATCTACTCATTTGTTTATCATGTATTCATTTAAAAATTTGCGTAAGTTTTTACATCACTGCTTACGATCTCGCTACGCAATAAATTTCATGTTATAGTAACTTAGGATTTCGCTACATTAGTCGCCAGATAATAGCATAACAAAATTCATCTTTAACAAATTAGTCGCGCTACATTGCGAGATCGTAACAACATCAACAAAGAAACAAACTGTGGAGAACAACTTGTTGCGATTTCGTAACAACACTCGTTAATGAAAACATATTTGTTGCGATATCGTAACAAACAATATTTTTCTGTCGTTGTTGCTGGCGATATCGTAACATCTAATATTTTCCAAGGCGGAAAATATTTAAACGCCTTCAACGTTAAATTTCTAAGACACAAACGTTTCTGCCCTAATCTGTGGCGTTTCCGCCTTTCTTATTTAATTTCAAATACATGCGGTAGGACTTGCGATTTCGTAAGTCTCATTGAAGGCGGAAAAAAACGATCAGGCACAAACGCCTTTGTTTTGTGCCTTCAATGCCATCGTTTGCAGTAGTGAGAGTGTACCATTGAGTCCAGACTTCAGAATCCCATAGAAGTTGGAAATCCTACTGAGGAGTATCAGAGAACTTTAAGGGACTTTTCTTATATCTATTTGCTTATACTTACAGAGATAGAGGCTAATTTTGTTGCCGACGCGCTAGTTAGAATAGCAAGCAAAGATAAAAGAAATTATATATTTACTAATCATACACTGGCAAGGGAAATCAAGGGTTGAGTTTTTCTTGATAGTAGAGAGTTTTCCTATATCGAAGTTTGTATGTTTATTATTTTGACTTTTTACTGTTGTTTCCATATTTTGATTTCAACCGAGAAGACCTAAATGAAGCTGAAGATGGAACAAAGCAAGGAAGACACATTTTTGGAGATGAAAACAGAATCAAACTTCACCCCATTTAACAGTGGTGATGAAGCACAACAATTCTGGACAATGAAAGTTGTACATCGGAACAAGTCAAGGCAGCTTCAAGAGCAAAGATCTGATTTTTAAAACTCATCATTGCTTGGTTTAGTTCTACATGGATCTCCTATTTGTGGCGATCACTAATCAAATCGGAATAGAAAGTTTTCTCATCTGCTAAGTTGGGAATTGCTTAGCAATACCTAAATTACTTGAGAGAGTAGACAAGGATCTACTCACGTCTTTTTATACTCATCAATAATTATCATACTTGTCCTTTGTGATTTTTTGGTGTAGTTAGCCTAATAAAATTCACTCAACTTTATTGTGGTTTAAATTTATTTTTTAAGTGTACCTTTGAGTTCTTTTGCAGCATCATCCAATGTTTTTCATCTTAGTAAATATAGGACTTGTGCCATAAGAAGGTGGCCATATTACACACAAACGCAAAGTACTATCATGAATAAAACATCATATATAATATTACAATCAGGGAAAATATTGATAAATCTTGTACATATCAAATAGGATCGTCATTGAAATTTTGATTTTTTGTGCGCGCACGAGAAATAAATCAACAAATTAATTTGAGCACGTGTGTCGTGTTGCAGGCGAGCATGTGTGTCATGTTGGCAGGCTCGCAAAGGTCCAAAAAGTTAAGAAATCCTAACATCAAAATTCAACCCCGTGCATAAAAATTCTACAGAAACAAACAACTGCAGAGACGAGAAAACAAAAGTGCAGCAAAACCAGAAATCACAATCAATCAACCATCAATCATCTTTATAGAAATTTCATAAGGCACAAACGACATGGGTTATCCCACCTCCCCATTGTCACACTCTTGGACTTCTCCATCTCCTTTTCCAGTACCACTCCGGCCAACTCCTTCATGCGGGACTTTTTCAGCCTCCAGTTTCCGCAGATCACCACCTTCCCACCCACACTCTGCCCGTAGTCATCCACCAGCTTCTCCGCATCGCTCTTGATCCCGACCCCGACAAAGCTCGCGCGCGGCTACTCGACGTCGAAACCAACAATGAGGCGGTGCTCATAGAGGCGGAGGGTTTCGGCGACCCAGTTGGAGACCTGGGTCGGGTCGTGGGTGACTGGGGTCGTTGTGGAATCAATTTTGCTTCTTATTCTATAAATCGTTACTCCCACCACTAAATCTTGTCAAGAAGATGGCAGAATATCAACATACTTGTTTGTGATAAAGTTGTGGAATTTAAATTTTCTTTACCTTGATTTTGGCAGTGATATTTAGGTATGATCTTTGTCCCTGCGATTAAATCATTAAGGAGGGAAAAAAATTGTACCATGCACGTATCGTGCACGTTCAACTTTCTTCGGTCCTTTTAAAAAAAATGAAAATTTAATAAAATTAACCGTAAATGGTAAATTTTGGTTATGATATGATATGAAATTTTATCACAAATTGTAAACATTTACTTATGATGCAAAATAGCAAAAGTTATCTATTGCAGTGTATACGTGCGTAATGAGAAATTAGGTACAATTTGAAACGGTTGCACGACTAAAATTTGCACATATATCACTTAATTATATTTAGTAAAATTTATTGGTAACAGTGATATATATTAAACTTTCGAGATTTGGGTAGGATTTGAGAAAGAAAAATGTTTATTTTTAAGTTTAATCCTTATTTTATACATTTAAGGGCAATTTCTTGCATTAATTCAATAAAGTAATTTTTGATAGCTAAAAGAGAAATAAGTTGTAATTAAATATCTCAATATATATATATATATATATATATATATATATATATATAAAGTTTATTTTTCAAAAATCTCAAGTGAAAATATTGTGAATACTTGCAGTCAAGCATCTATGGTTTCATTCTTACCGGAAATTAATGTGGGTGAGTTTAAAGGAAGAAATCACGAGTATCTATTGGCTCATACCCTTTATACTGAAATAGTCATCATATAAAATAATTATATTTGGGAAAAAATGATAAAAGTATCTAAGCATGACTTGTTAGTCAGCTCATGACTCCGGCCAACTTCAAATTTTCATTTTCGTCTCCATCAGCTCAGTCTAAATATACATTCTACGCATCTTACATGATACTGAACGCATTCATCTGTCGGAGTCATCTTTTCCCGATCCCGTGCACTGATTCCTTGACTAGTTGGTCGATTTTTGGCAATGGGTAACAATCTTTTGGGCAATGCTTGTTTAGGTTTGTGTAGTTGATACACATTCTCCAACCCGCATCTGCTTTACGAACCATTACTGGATTCATCAGCCATGTTGGATATTTGACCTCTTTAAGTATTCATGCTTCTGTTAGTGGTGTGTACCCCATGCTTGATTGCTTATTGTCCGTCAGATGCAAAATTCCTTTGCTTCTGCCGAATCGGCCGAACTAATTTGTCTATGTTTAGATTATGAGTTGCTAACTTGAGGTCAACGCCTCCCATATCATTCAAGAACCAAGGAAAGACATTGACATGTTTCCGAAGCACAGAGTTTACCTCTTCCTTTTGTTTTGGAGGTAGATATTTTCCGATCTTGATGATTTTGGATAAGTCATTTTCATCTATCATAAAATCTTCTACTTCTTCACCTAAATTCATATCCGGTTCATCCGCACTATTCTCTGTAGAAACTGCATGCACCATTTGTGACTGCTACCCGATGGCCTCATAGCGATCGCCATACATTGTCTCGTTGTTTGCTGATTTCCTCGAACAGTAGCAATTCCCAATGGCGTTGGAAACTTTATCACTAGATGGTATAATGACCATATTGCTCGTGTTGTATTCATCCAAGGTCTGCCTATAATAGCATTGAATGGGAATTGTGCTTCCATCACGACAAAGTCACATAAAAATGTACAACATTTGTTATCTTCACCAACAGTAAATAATAACTTCATGTTTCCCGGTGCCATTTCTGACTTACCGGTAAAACCAACTAGGGCTGATGTTTTTTTTCAGCTCTAATCGTTGGAAGCCCAATTTATTATAGCAATTTGGCAAACAATATATCTACCGCACTACAATCATCTACAAACACTCGATGTACTGTATAGTTCCCAATATTTACAACAATTACCAACGGGTCATTGTGGGGCGATGCGTTAGGCACTGCATCATCTTCACTAAACGTGATCGTTTCTCCCATCTTAAGTCTCTTTTCCCTCGGTTCCTGGGGTGGAACATACCTCACCATATTTTTCCAAGCATGGTTGGACATTACTTCTGTAGTGCCATGAATGGATAAAATGACTCTGTCTGATGCACCAAAATGTTGGTCATTGTCACGTGCTACAACCGTTGTGATTTTGGGTTGGCTTCATCCAATTGTATTCGTGTGTAAAGGGCGTCCTCCAAACCCATTTGTTTTTTTTATCTTTTCCCTCCTTCTTCTTTGTACTGCAGTAGGTGGACTTGGCGAAGGTTCTCTTCTATCTGCCTTTCAAATCCAAGCGTTCTATAGTATCATGATCATGATCTTTGTGGAACGAACATTATCGTTCTTTTGATCTCTTATCTGGTGGTGCCAACATAGGGTGAGGATCCTTGAAAAGATTTTTGTTACTCTGCCAGCTTTATTTTCTGGTTTTCATCAAGGAGGTATCATGAATATCCCTACTTCGATCTGCATCTATTGCTTTTATTGAAGATGGGGTCTTTCCTTTTTTCACAAATGATTTCTACTCATCATCATTTCCTCTCTTTTCTCCCCTTTCATTCTCCCATTTTTTGTTTTGCGCTTCCTCCGTGCGAACGTATTTTCCACCAATTTTTGGAGTTCTCTTTCGTTGCTGGCCATTTCTTCCCTCAACTTCTTGTAAAAATCTCATGGTTTTAGACCATTCATGAATGCGCCTAAGAACATCTGATAGGTCAAGTCTTGACTTGCAAACTTTCCAATACCAATCGTGCATGATAATCTCCTACCATCTCTGTGCTTTGTTGTTTTATATCCATTAGATCGGTGATCTTTTTCACAATTTTTTGATTACGGTAAAACCGACCTAGGAATGTATCTAAGAGTTGTGCCAAAAAATGCTTCCTTTAGGAAATCTCTCAAACCAAGTAATTTCCGGTCCTGTAAGAAAAATGGGAAAGGCGCTTTGCATACTAACGGCAAGGGGACATTCCTAAATCGCATGCTATTAAGATATGAGTGAAGGAAGTCTTTAGGATTTGAACTACCGTCATATATTTTCACATGTAATGGTAGCTTGAAGTTTTCTTGCATGGGATAGTTTTATATTTCTATTGACAAAGGTGAAAAATCACCTTCATCTTAGCTACAAATATTCTTCAACTCATCTCCATACCTTAATTCTTCTTCCTCTCGTAATGGTTGTTTGTCCTTTCTTCGTTCAACAGTTGGTGACTCGCCTTTATTTTCATCGTTTTTGGCACAAATGCTTGCATAAATTGTGCGTACAGAGCCTATTTCCGAGTTACAAGAAAGGCTTCGGATGCTATTCTACGTTGTTGATCATTTGGGAAAGATTCAGCACCATCATCTCGTTCACTCTCACTAGGATTTTCCTCTAGTTCGCTCATGGTATACTGGCGATTGAGGGTATTCCTAGTTGTTTGTTGTTGTGTATGATTACCGCTACATCCACTTCGATAACCACCATAATCAATGAAAATAAGGTCCCCACAGACGGTGCCACTAAAGCAGAACCTCATCCTCTTTGATTATGGATGCTTCCTAAATTCGGATGTTGAAAACTCCCTACAAGAAAAAGTCCCAGAGGTTTCCGGGGATAGAAACTCCGACGATCAAGTCAGTAGAGATTATGAATGTTTTTGTCTATTTTTTAGACTAGAGTGTTTAACTCTTTTTTCTCACGTCTCCTCTACTTATAGAAGCGGAGTGTTGAGATCGTGTCCAACATTCCTGGGTCATGGAGTCCCGAATTCGTGGCATCATGCATTGCTCCACTAGACCACGTACTGAGTTGGGCTTAACTGTTCTACGCTACGAGTGTTCAGTTGGGCTTGTTCTGCACTATGGTTGTTCAGGTGGGCCTGGACTGCTCTACCATAACTACGATCAGTTGGACTTATTGTCCAAGGCCTGTATATATACCAATAGTAAAAGATAAATACAAGTTATGGCAGTGGATGACAGGCAACGAATAACGAACTAAGACCATGTTTGCTTGAACTCATAAGTAGGTAGCTAGTTCAGTTTAGTTCAATTCAATTCAATTCAGTTTATTTAATTTCAGTTCAATTCAGCAAAAATATTTGATCAATATCATATAAATTTAGACATGATGATTCTATTTTTCGATACATTAATTTTCGTTTCAGTTCAGTTATGTTTAATTTAGTTCAGTTCAATACAGATCAGTGAGGTATAAGCTCAGACAAACATATAATAATTATATTTATACCGTCATTCTCGCGTATTAAATATATATATATATATAGTGAAAGATAAAATAAATTAAGATAGAAATGAAGGAATATAATTATATATAGTACTCTATGCGGACTTGAGTAATTTATGCGTTGCAGTCAACCCGAAGTCATTGTTTAGCTACGTTTCGTCGGCTTTCACTTTAGTCTCACACGGAAACGGCGACTCGGAGTGAATAAAGAAGACGAAAGTGTGCTTACGTATATGTTACAGTAGTTAAATACTGATCTCATCAAAGAAATGCACCATGTCCATGCATTCGCCCCCATCAGCTCAGATTTTTTACCAATATCCTGTTCAAATGCACCATGCATGCCTGCATCAACTGATTTTTTGGACATTTATATGATTGATACGTTAGTGATCATTGAATTTCAGTGAATTTATGCAACGGGATTCCTTTTTATGGACTTTTTTGGCCATTAGCTCAGGATTGATGGCATTCAGAACATGACTGCGTCATTTAATTTAACCTGTACATAAATTGTATTAAATTGATATGTGATGCGAAAGAATTGAGTCTGACGACTTAATTTCATTAGATTGGTCACGTGTGTATATATACATGTAATACAGAATCCTATACTAATTTAGAATCCTATTATCTGTTGCAACAATAGAATCAAATCAAATATATCCGAGATATCTTCGATCGTGGTGGTGACAACATGCACGTGTGGACAACACGTGCAACACGTGCGTGTATTGCAGGTAACTGGTGGATGATACGCACTCGCGAGAATAATGTAGACGATATGTACGTGTATTGCATGTAACTGGTGGATGATACGCACTCGCGAGAATAATGTAGACTATATGTATTGTGGTTATTAGTGACGTACAGATACGGAAAACAAACCAAAAGATATGTATCCCGAAATATCTGTTGTCGTTTGCTACTAGAGTTGACTCATTCAATAGCCCCCTCAAGTTGGAGTGGGAGTGGGATTTGAACGCAAGCCCAACTTGAACAAAAGTTTGCGAAACTGATCAGCTCCAAGGGGTTTGGTGAAGATATCGGCAAGTTGATTGGCGGAAGATATATATTTTGGAGAAATTAAACCGGACAATAATTTTTCACGAACAAAATAATAATCAAGTTCAATATGTTTTGTACGTTCATGAAAAACTGGATTTTCAGCAATGTGAATGGCTGCTTGATATTGGTTTCGGTATTTGAATGCCAAGATCGATGAATAAAAATGAAAGCCATTGTAATTCAGCAGTTAGATTGGCCAAAGCCCTATATTCGGCTTCGGCATAAGATCTAGATACAGTTGGTTGCTTCTTTGACTTCCAAGAAAGCGGACTAGTACCAAGCATAGTAAAATAACCAGTTGTTGAGCGGCGAGTTACCGGACAACCTGCCCAATTAGAATCTGTATACCCTTGAAAATTTAGTGAACTGGATGAAGAAAGAAGAAGTCCATGAGAGAGGGTACCTTTAAGATATCTTACAATACGTAAAGCAGCCTCTAAATGGGCAGACCGAGGTTGTTGCATGAATTGACTGAGATAATTGACGGCATAGACTATATCTGGTCTAGTTACTGTGAGATAGAGTAAACGACCAATTAAACGTCGAAAAATGCTTGGATCAGGCAGTAATTCCCCTGATGTAGGACGAAGTTTGAAATGTTTATCCATGGGGAAAGCTGAAGTTTTGGCGCCAGTAAGGTCAGAATCTTGAAGAATATCAAGTATATATTTGCGTTGGCATAAGAATAGTCCATGAGTGGACCTGGATACTTCTATGCCAAGAAAATATTGTAATTTTCCTAGATCCTTGATAGAGAATTTTGATTCAAGTCGAGATTTGAGAGAAGCGATGGCAGATGTATCATTGCCAGTGATGATAATATCATCGACATAAACCAACACAAATATAGAGGTGTTGTTCTTATGAGAAAAGAAAAGTGAATAATCTGCACGCGATTGAGTGAAACCTTCATCAATGAGGGTTGAGGAAAATTTTGAAAACCATTGACGAGATGCTTGTTTAAGACCATAAAGAGACTTATTCAAGCGACAAACACGATTATCTCCTTTCTTATGAAAACCTGGGGGAATCTGCATGTAAACCTCTTCATTAAGGTCTCCCTGTAAAAATGCATTATTGACATCAAGTTGGTGTAGAGACCAACCTCGGATTGCGGCCAAGGATAATAGGACGCGAACTGTGACTAATTTAGCAACTGGTGCAAAAGTATCATGATAGTCAATACCTTCTTGTTGGGTATATCCTTTCGCAACAAGTCTAGCTTTTCGGCGCTCAATAGTGCCATCAGATTTGAATTTAGTTTTATAAACCCACTTGCAACCAACAACGGATTTATCCGGTGGTAAAGAAGTTAATGTTCATGTGTTATGAGCTTCTAAAGCTGTGATCTCTTTGGACATAGTTTCATGCCATTCAGCATGTTTCATGGCCTCAGTAAAGTTTCTCGGCTCATGGGTTGTAATGATAGAAGTAAGTAAAGCCTTATGGGTGGGGCTGAATTTGTCAAATGACAAATGATGAGTGAGTGGATGAGGAGAATTAGCAGTACATGAAATATTATTGCATATATAATCCTTCATCCAAACAGGTTCTTGGCGATCACGAGTGGAATGACGGACTGGAATTTCTTATTCATTTATGATAGAATCACTCGATAGTTCCTGACGATTTTGTGGACTAGAAGATGAAGGGCATGCAGGGGAGTTTGAAGAAGAATTTGAATTAGAATGAGTAGGACTTAATGGAGGTTGTGGACACGGAAGGGAGTCCAAGAGATGAGTTGATGTGGAATGAGGTGAGAGTGGACTAGACGATGTGTTCGCAGTAGTGTGAGAATTATCTCTCTGTGAAGACTGTGAGTTAAATAAAGAATCATCATCATCATAATATAATGGCGATGACTCTGTATGCGAACAAAATTCGCTTACAGGAGGCATGGAATCATGGAATGGGAATATATGTTCCTTGAACACAACATCTCGAGAAACATATTTTTGTTTGGATTCGATGTCAAGGATTATATACCCTCTATGGTTAAATGGATAGCCTAGGAAAATGCCTGGCTTGGCACGAGGATCAAATTTTGTTCGGACTGATGTATTCCGAGCCAAACAAAGACAACCGAAAATTCGAAGATGGTCATATTTCGGCGGAGACTGGAGGAGAATTTCGTGTGGAGATTTGTTGGACAATATCGGAGTTGGCATTTTATTGATTAAATATGCAGCGGTAAGAACACATTCACCCCAATATTCAATAGGTATATTTGATTGAAATCGTAGAGCTCTTGCTACCGAGAGGAGATGGCGATGTTTTCTTTCAACAACCCCATTTTGTTGAGGAGTATAAACACAACTTCGTTGATGGTGTATACCATGAGATTGAAACCATGATTGAGTGTCTTTTGACAAAAATTTTGTCCCATTATCGGAACGAAACTTTTGTAATTGGGGTAAAAAAATTGAGAGGGATCCTGTCGAAATGGAATTGATCCTTTGTGAATATTGTGTAATGACAAATTGATAGAAATATCTAATGTACTTAAGAGTCTCAGATTTACAACACATAAGATAGACCCAAGTACATCTTGAGTAATCATCAACGATAGTAAGAAAGTATTTAGCGCCATCTTTAGATGAGATAGAGAAAGGGCCCCATATGTCACAATGAATGAGTTCAAAGCAACGAGAAGATGAAATAACTGATTTATTAAATGATAAACGAGTTTGTTTTGCTCGAGGGCAAACATTACATTCTGAAGAGAAATTGGAATGAATGAAATCTACTGTCTTACATAAAAATTTAAAACGATTTAAGCTTGGATGACCTAACCGGCAATGCCAAAGATCTATTGGCGTCTTATTACATGAAGAAATGGAAGAAAAACAAGCAGCCGAATGATGGCGGAGTTGGTAAAGACCAGAAACCAGATCAGCCTGACCAATCGTCCGATTCGAGCGAAGGTCCTGAAAAGTGCATGAAGAATCAAGAAATTCAGCTTTGCACTGTAGAGATTTAGTCAACTGAGATACAGAGATAAGATTGAATTTAAATGCAGGAATATGATAAACATGTGATAATCTCAATGTTGGTGAGAATATTATTTCACCAATATGATGTACAGTGACAAGAGTTCCATCTGGTAATTCAACATCAATATGCTTTGAAGGAGAATAATATTTGCTAAATAAAGACAAATTAGTGCAAACGTGATGCGTTGCACCACTATCAACATACCAAATAGGATGAGAAGTAGTCATATTACCTGTGAGATTCACTTTAGGTGATGTGTCTGGATCAGCCGTTGGAGTGGACAACATTGCAATGAGGCGACTGTATTGATCGGCTGAAAGTGATGGGAGGAGTTGCTCACTAGATGAGGTTGCAGCAAACGCAGAAAGATGTGTGTTTTCTTTTGGTTTGCTGTTAGGATAGCCATGGATTTGATAGCAAGTCTGGCGAGTATGTCCATATCTGGTACAGTGATCACAGTATGGGCGCTGTCTTTTGTTGGTGTTGTTATTCTGCCGAGGACGAGAAGGGTCATACTTGTTGACATTAAGGGCAGCAGCATCAACACTTGGATGTGCAGTAGCTTTAATGAATTGTTGTTCCTCTTCTTGCTTGACGAGGTTGAAAATTCGCTGAGCAGAAGGCAGCGGTTCAATCAACAGGATTTGACTGCGAAGGCTTGCGAAACGATCATGGAGTCCTTGCAAGAATTCCATGGTACGCCCTCTTTCATGACATTCAAGAAAACTCTTTCCAGCACCACAAATATATGGCTCAAGGGGATTAAGAGAATCAAATTCATCCCAGAGTGTCTTGAGTTTGGTGTGATATGCTGTAACAGAAAGGTCATCTTGCTTGAGACTAGAGATAGTTGTTCGCAGTTGAAACAACTTTGGAGCATTTGAGTGTGTGAACCTCAACTTCAGATCTTGCCAAATCGCATGAGAAGAATCAGCATACATCAAGCTCGAACGGATATCGGTGTGGACTGAATTTGTGATCCACATCCCTACCAAATCATCGCATCGTTTCCAGCCCGCTTGAAGCACAAGATCAGTTGGACGTGGGATAGAACCATCCACGAATTCAAGCTTGTTCTTTGCATTCAAAGCTTTTGAAATTCCACGTACCCATGTCGGGTAGTTGTCACCTTGAAGCAAAGGAGAGAAAAGCACCGTCGTAGGATTATCGGACGGGTGAATGAAGTAAGGATCATTGACTGATAAAGATGATTTAGGAGTATCATCACGAGTTTCAGATTGAGATTTAGCTGAGTTACTCTCAACTTGAATTTGAAGAATTGATTTCTTCCGTTGGCGTTCCTGACATGATTGATCGGAATGTTTAGAAAATATATCGCTCTGTTACCATATAAAATTGATATGTGATGCGAAAGAATTGAGTCTGGCGACTTAATTTCATTAGATTGGTCACGTGTGTATATATACATGTAATACATAATCCTATACTAATTTAGAATCCTATTATCTGTTACAACAATAGAATCAAATCAAATATATCCGAGATATCTTCGATCGTGGTGGTGACAACATGCACGTGTGGACAACACGTGCAACACGTGCGTGTATGGCAGGTAACTGGTGGATGATACGCACTCGCGAGAATAATGTAGACGATATGTACGTGTATTGCAGGTAACTGATGGTAGATGATACGTACTCGCGAGAATAATGTAGACGATATGTATTGTGGTTATCTGGTGACGTACAGATACGGAAAACAAACCAAAAGATATGTATCTCGAAATATCTGTTGTCGTTTGCTACTAGAGTTGACTAATTCAATAAATTGGTTCACTTATTCAATGATCAAAATTAAACTATATATATGATTATTATATGCCAAGGGGTTTTGTTTCCTGCCGTTCCAGTAACTAGAGCCTCTAAACAATCCATGTGATAAATTCATAAAATTAAATTTGCAATCTAAAACAATATCACAATACTACTTTACTTATATACACACTCTAATTCAAATCTATCCAATAAAATTATGATTAATAATAAAACACTAAACAAAACCAGAGTAAAAGTACATGACTTGAAAATGTTTCAGCGCGTCACAAATTCTCATATTATTGGACATAAACATGAAAATACACAAATTTATTCAAAATTAACATATCATAATATTAACTAAATTACATGCGACGGGATTTCAATAAATTAACAACATCAACAAGAAATATTTACGAAATTGCTTTGCAATTTACTCTATATGTAGGAAAAGGTGATTGCTTCCCATTTTCCCCAAGAAAAAGTCAGTGACATCGACTAATTACATAACTCATCAGTTGGGCAATTTGCCATTGCGATCTCAATACTTTACACAATATATATGCTGGTGCAATTTATAATGGCTATATTCTCTAACATAAGTACACTGTTAGTCAACCACAAATACATAAACAAATATTGATTCTACCAACTCCAAGCAGTTGCAGCAAAAATAAATACTGATGAAAAATAAAGAACACCACTAAAAGTGCAAAAATGGAACACAAAGGCTCCAAAAACAAACTGTTGTTACTCTTCCTTATTCTGATGGTTCTCATAGCAGCAGCAGAGATGGGCACAACAGTAGCAGAGGTGAAGGTGGGAGTGGTGGTGGACATGGAGAGCTGGGTGGGGAAGATTGGTTTGAGCTGCATTTCCATGGCTCTTTCTGACTTCTATGCCTCTCATCCTCACTATACAACTAGGCTTGTCCTGCACCAGAGGGACTCCAAGAACGACGTCGTTGCTGCTGCTTCTGCTGGTACGTACACTGTTATAAATCTGTTTCTGTCATCATCTTCTTGGTCATGATCATGAGTTTCTGCCTGCTTCAATTAGTTTGATCCAAATCACCAGTTAATACTTCTGTACTAATGTTAAATACACACATACATATATTAAGTTTTTTTTTTTTGTCTTCTTAATTATTCAAAGTGTATAGATGAGATTAATATGTAATTTTTCTTTTTAAACTGCAAAGAGGCAAATGATCTAATTCTACGTGAAATTGTTCTTACTAGTCTACCAAATAAACTTTGAAGTGCTATAAGGAGTCCGATATTTTATCCAGTGTAGTCCAAAATATCATTGAAATTATAGTACCGTCCTTTGGATATTACTAAATTTTTCAATAAATATAATAAATGAGAACATTTTTGTAAATTCAAATTGTATTTTAGACTATGAAAATAAATATTAGATTGCGTATAGCAACTCCCAACAAAATCTGTAGGCGAAGTATTAGATCAACTCAAAACAATTTGAAACTATATACAACCATAAAACGATGGATATAGATTAAAAGCTTCTCAACTAAAGATCATTTTGCATCAAGATTTTGCGCAGTTTATAAATGTGTAGTGTGTAATTTGTAATATTTAACTTAATAATCATCCCTAGTAAATTAAAATATTCGAAGAAAGTGGAGACTCCATTACGTTAAATCCTTTGAGGAGGAGGGGCTGGAAAGGAGTCTCAAAAAAGCATCCAGGTTAACAACTTTGAGTCGAATTCTTTACAACTTATGTTGGAATAGATTGGGAGGAAAAAACATTTTAACCATTTACCACCCAACTGTAGTTTGATATTTTTAAATCACTGACTAATTTGTGATTCATTAATCTTCACTACATTTCTATTTTCAATTATTTCGTTTCAGTAACAGTATATTTTAACTAAATTGCAGCTCTAGACCTGCTGAAAAATGTTCAAGTGCAAGCAATCCTAGGGCCCGTGTCATCCATGCAAGCACACTTCATTATAGATCTGGGAGCGAAATCTCAGGTGCCCATCATTTCATTTTCTGCAACAAGTCCCTCCCTTTCTTCAATCCGAAGCCCATACATCATTCGAGCTGCTGTAAACGACTCATCAGAAGTTCAAGCACTGAGTTCAATTGTCAAAATCTTTGGCTGGAGAGAAGTGGTGACAATTTATGTAGATAATGAGTTTGGTGAAGGGATCATACCTTTCTTAGCTGATGCCTTGGATGCAATCAACACTCGTATCCCTTACCGAAGTGTGATCAGAACTACAGCCACATATGATGAAATTAGTGCAGAACTTTACAAGCTAATAACTATGCAGACAAGAGTGTTCATTATTCACATGCAGGCTGATCTTGCCTCCAAGCTCTTTAACCTAGCGAAAAAGCTTGGAATGATGAGTGAAGATTATGCCTGGATTGCGACCAGTGCCATAGTAAGCGAGCTAAATATGATAGCTCCTTCTGCCCTTGATTCAATGCAAGGTGTCATAGGTGTACGGCCTTTTATTCCAAAGACAGTTGATCTAGAAAGCTTCACAAACCGATGGAATATGAACTTCCGTGCAAACAATCCAACCGTTATTTATCCTCAGTTAACTCAGTTTGGTCTGTGGGCATATGATTCTGCTACAACCCTTGCTATAGCAGTAGAGAAAGCAGGAGTTTCAGGCCTAGGTTTCCAAAAACAGCAAAATTCCTCTGCAAATAACTCAACGGATCTGGAAACTGTTGGAGTGTCTAGAAATGGTCCAGTTCTCTTGGAAGCGTTATTAAACACTTCTTTTACAGGCCTAAGTGGAAAGTTCAATCTTGCTGGTGGGCAGCTTAGACCTCCAGCTTACCAAATTGTGAATGTCATTGCAAATGGTGCAAAAGAAGTTGCATTTTGGACATCGGAAAAAGGGATTGTAAAGCAACTTAACTCTGCTCATGTTGATGACAATAGTAAGGCGGTATCCAAATCAGAGTTGACTATTATTTGGCCAGGTGACAGGGTAACACCACCCAGAGGTTGGGTAATTCCGGCGAGTGGGAAGAAGTTGAGGGTGGGTGTACCACCCAAAGTTGGCTTCAGTGAGTTTGTAAGAGCTATAAGAAATCCAGATAACACAACAACAGTCACAGGATACTGCATTGATGTTTTTGATGCAGTCATGTCTTCCTTGCCATACGCCGTTCCTTATGAATACATTCCTTTTGCTGATTCAGACGGAGAACTAGCCGGAACTTACAACGACTTAGTATACCAGGTCTATTTAGGGGTATTCTCTCTCTCTCTCTTCCTCCCCCTCTCTCTCTCTCTCTCTCTCTCTCTCAGGAAAACAACAGTCTGCAGAATTTTGACTATAATGAAGCAATTGTTGTAAAAGAACATGTGACATAATTGTACTGCAACATAGACATCACCATTAAAGCAATGAATTCTAATATACCTGAATTTTGTTGTCATTTCTTCCACAGAATTTTGATGCTGTTGCCGGAGACACGACCATCGTGGCAAATAGGTCCCAATATGTGGAATTTACGTTGCCATACACTGAATCTGGGGTATCCATGGTTGTCCCGATCCAACAGAATCACAAGAACAATGCATGGGTATTTTTGAAGCCACTAACATGGGATCTCTGGCTGACAGCGTTCATATCTTTCATTGTTATTGGAATTCTTATATGGATTCTAGAACACAGAGTCACTGATGAATTCAGAGGGCCGCCATATCACCAAATCGGCATGATGTTCTGGTTCTCCTTCTCTACCATGGTTTTTGCACAGAGTAATCAATCCATCTCTCTTAACACTCACTATAAACTCATCCTTGAATTTATCATGTAATATGTATCTGGTAGACTAAAATCTACTGCTTTCGTTTTTGGTAGAGGAAAGGATAGTAAGCAATCTGGCAAGGTTTGTTCTGATCATCTGGTTCCTGGTTGTGCTTATACTCACTCAGAGCTACACAGCAAGTCTTACCTCAATGTTGACAGTTCAACAACTACAACCAACAGTAACAAACGTAAATGACCTGCTTAGGAACAAGGCATGCGTAGGTTACGTAAAAGGTTCATTTGTTTTCGATATGTTAATTAGAATGGGATTTGATCAGACCAGACTCATAGTGTACGACACTCCTGAAGAATTACACCAATTATTTACCATTGGGAATGGGAATGGTGGAATTGCAGCCGCATTTGATGAGATTCCTTACATGAATGGTTTCCTTGCAACCTATTGCTCTAAGTACACCATGGTTCAGCCAACGTATAAGACGGATGGCTTCGGATTTGTAAGTTCACTTCCTCTAGACTTTTCTTAGTCTAAGTACTGATGTCTACCCACAGACTTTGCTGATTTGATGACATTGCAGGTGTTTCCAATTGGTTCACCTCTTGTAGCTGATGTTTCAAGGGCAGTTCTAAATATTACTCAGGGTGATAAAATGACTCAAATTGAGAAAGCATGGATACTTGATGCATCCAGATGCCAAGACTCTGGATCATCGCTCTCTTCCAGCAGCTTAGACATGGGAAGCTTCTGGGGCCTGTTTCTACTGGTTGGGATTGCAGTTACTTTGGCTTTCACAATCCATCTCACAATGTTCCTACATACGCATTGGCATGTGGTAAATGATCCATATTACTCAACGTGGGATAAACTGGTGGAGCTGGCAAGACACTTTGACACTAAAGATTTAAGCAGTCACACATTTAGAAAACATGATGGTGTTCTAGCTGGTTTCACTAAAGCTCATGAGAGTAGCATTGAAGTTCCACAAACTCCAAATTATCCTATAAGCCCATTATCAATTATAGGAGAATCGCCATCTACCATTATCCCCTCGAGTCCAAACTTACCAGCTCACACAGAACATGATGTCATTGTCCCCCAAGAACAAGGTAATCCTGCTCATATTAATACAGCCTAGGACACGATTTACTTACAAAAATACTGATTGTGTATAGTGCAATAGCTACAGGGTTTCATTAAATTTTCAACTACCAGTTGTTATATAATCCAGATACATAATCCAGTTAATTTGCAAGTTTTGATGAAGTTGATCCATTTTTCCAGCCAGTCTAAACACTTTTGTTTTCTACTCTATATATTCAGTTTTCTTGAAATTTTAAGTGTTATGACATTGACCATTTTCTAGAGATGAGGGTCTGGCTATCCTATAAAGGTAAGAGCTAAGACTATATATGCTCTCTTCCTCATTCAAGAAAGCTGAAAACAAATCTCCATACGTTTCATGGACTGAGTTTTTGTTTAGCATTAAGCAAGAAACGGATGAAGGAGATTCAAGGCATACCTTCACACTAAATAAAGTTCATTATTGCATAGACACTGAAGTCAAAAACTGAAGCTCGATTTCCGCCTCAAGTGCACTGCAGCATCCCAGTTTCCAGATTCAAAAGCCCTATGGTATATAATTACAAGAATGCAAATCCTGCAATATTGCAAATTTAAACACAGGATACTATTACTGCACAAATTTTGATAATAGAATCAAACATCTCCAATAAGGCTGTAACTTGGCAGGAGAAGAAAAGAACTTATTCAACATTAGCTACTTTAAGTCCTCTAGCGACTCATACTAATGTTCCTACATAAGCAATGGCATGTGGTAAATGATCCTTATTACTCCATGTGGGACAAACTAGTGGAGCTGGCAAGACACTTTGACAGTAAGGATTTAAGCAATCACCACTTTTAGAAAGCCTGATGTTCATGCTGGTTTGGAGGTCATGAGAATGGCATTGAACTTTCACAAACTCCAAATTATCCTCGAAGTCCAGTATCATTTACACTGGGAGGGTCTCCATCTACCTTTATCCCCTTGAGTCCAAATTTACCAGGTCAAATGGAACTTGATGTCATTGTTCCCGAAGAACAAGGTGAAACAGCTTATGATAATGCAGCCTAGGATATGATGTTCTTACTCGCTTGCCTTGCGTATAGTGCAAAAGAAATGGGGCTAATAGGTTTAATCCTAGTTTCAGTTAAGAAGGATATGAAGAGTTAAATTCTAACTTTCTTTGTCATAGAATTAATTTCATCCGATGTTAACATATCACGGTAGCTTAATTATCACACTCTAACTTGTGGTTTTCACTTATTATCCGTCTTGGCTTATTATGCTTTCATGACATTTGTTCATCTATAGAATGTTTAATTTTGCTTCCCTTACCTGGATTTTGAAAATAATTGCCAGAAACTTCAACTATATGAAGGACATATGAGTTTGGCACAACTTCTGACGGTGAAATTAACAGCATATCTAGATTGAAAGCTAATTTTTTGCCCAAAACAATTCAAAAACACACCAATACTGCTGGAGATTACTAAATTAATTATTAAAATGAAAACAATCCAAAACATACCAAAGAAAGTGACAGGAAAACAGAATAAGTATCACAAATGTGCAACTCAAGGAGAGTAAAACAATTATCACAAATGTCAGGGAAGGACTGCTGGAGATTACTAAATCAATTTTACCATGAAAGCCTGTGGCCATACCTGATGAAGAAAGTCTGGATGCCGTTTCTGCATCACAATCGCCTTTAATCCGATGCTCCACCGCCGCCTCGATATAATGGCTCCGGCCACGTCATCATAACACGTTATATTTCCAAGCTTTAACTTTGAGGCAAACTCTCTAAAAAATCCGATTTTTCTAAATGTTATGAAACTACTACTATATATTTAAGGTCAAGTGATACTATTTTGTGTTAAAACATTGATAGTATCAAAGTGAACATATAGCAAAACATGTTTTAATGTAAAAATTCATGAAATTACATTAAAACATTAATAAAATTCAAATAACAAATTAAAAGGTACACTGTATAAGTTAAAATATATAAAGACTCTTATGGAAAGTCAAGAAAGTTGGACTCTCAGGAGACTTTCTCTTTTTTTGAACTCCAACAATATTCTTTTTAATTAATTTTAAAGACCTACAAATTTAGAGTTGTTTAATTTAATCGCGGCAAACATATTAGTCATAAAGAAAACTAAAATATTTATTGCTTCGGTCAATAAATTAATTAATAAAAAATATTAAAAATGATGAAACTACGTCGTTTTGACTAAAACCGCCACACAAGCACCGCAAATTCACCATATTCCGGCGCCTGTTATTTTTTATATTTTTCTTATTTGTTAAAAATGCATACATATATAGAACATAATTCAGTTACATAATTATATAAATAAGTAAACGGTCTTCTCGATAGGGGTCTAATTATTTCTTTTACAGGCTCATTAGGCAAATAATCTTTTTACCTACTTTGAATTTCAAATTTTTTAAATGATTTTCTATCACTTACGTTTGTCTTCTGTTCGTTCTCTTTGAATTAAATAATGAAAATTGTTAATGTGAAAAAAAAGAGGTTTTAAGGGATTAGACCCGAGATAAATTATGTAAATTTTAACTCCTAAATTACTGGTTCCAATTGATCGTGTGTGTATTTTATTTGCCCAACTATAACTTGATCTACAACTGTAAATATATTAATTTATTTTCAGAATCAATCTAAAAGCTGTCAAATTAGAGAAACAATTAGATAAGGCAGCCTTATGGTACGTAAGGCAGAAGTATTAAAAACCCCATTTTCATACGTTTTGGGTAAAAAACTAATTAGTTTTTTCTCGGTGCCATAATATAAATAGCACAAACGTTCGAGGACTAAAGTGAAAATTCCAAACTTTTATCCCCAAATTAAAACTTTTCTGCCTGTGATTCCCATCGTTGCTGCCCCGGTCGATTCACGGAGACCCAGTCGAATTTAAGAGATGCCCGGTCACCAGCGATGATCGTGGAGGTACGGGCGACATTCACTACGACGACGACGCGGTCAACTTCCGATGGGGTTGTGATGATGGAAGCGACCCTGACGGCGCTTCGTACCATGGCGAACGGCGACTTGAAAATCCGGCGGTGGTGTGCAAAGAATATGTTGTCTATAAGGATTACAGAGATCTGCAAAATTAGGCAAAAGAGGAATGGTTGAGGTCTGATTATCAAGCTCAGTCGACGTCTTTCCCCGAAGGTGATTTTATATAGAGATTCGGCTTGCCCAACTTGGAGTGCAAACTGGACAAACAATGGGTTACCACCGACGGCGTACGTTTAGGTACGAAGCTCCGATGAAAGACCATCACCGACTAGAGCCTCCATTTCTCGGCCAAGCTATGTCGATATGCCGTTGATTCGTCATCGATTCGCCCGTCAAACAAGGTTTTAGAACGGCGAAGCGAGCAGGATGATGTGCTGGGGGTTGGTGAAGACGGCAAGTGGTGTCGTGGTGGTTCTGGATGAAGAGCTCGTTAGCGCGGTTTCTGCAGCCAGTGTTTGATTGGTGAGGGAACGAGTATGAGCTATGGAGTTGTGGGGTGTGAGGATTGATGATTAATGATGATGATTTGACAATGAATGACGACAAGTTGATGATGAATGACGATGATTTGATGATTAATGATGATGAACGACAAAAATTTGATGATTTGATGATGAACGACGATGATTTGATGATGAATGACGATGATTTGACGATTAACAATGATGATTTGATGATGAACGACGATAATTTGATGATTAACAACGAAGATTCGACGATGAACGACAAAGATTTGATGATTTGATGATGAACGACGATAATTTTATGATTAACAACGAAGATTCGACGATGAACGACAAAGATTTGATGATTTGATGATGAATGACGATGATTTGACAATTAACTATGATGATTTGATGATGAACGATGAAGATTTGATGATTAACGATGAAGATTTGATGATTTGATGATGAACAACGATGTTTTGATAATTTGATGATGAACGACGATGATTTGATGATGAATGACGATTAACAACGTTGATTTGATGATGAACGACAAAGATTTGATGATTTGATGATGAACAACGATGATTCAATGATGCACGACGATGATTCAATGATGAAGATGATGATTTGATGATTAACGACGAAGATTTGGCGATGAACGATGAAGATTTGATGATGAACGACGATGAATTGATGATGAATGACGATGATTTGACGATTAACAACGATGATTTGACGACGAAGATTTGATGATGAATAACGAAGATTTGATGATGAACGACGATGATTTGATGATGAACGGTGATGATTTGATGATGAACAGTGATGATTGATGATTAACGACGAAGATTTGGCGATGAACGATAAAGATTTGATGATGAACGACGATGAATTGATGATGAATGACGATGATTTGACGATTAACAACGATGATTTGACGACGAAGATTTGATGATGAATAACGAAGATTTGATGATGAACGACGATGATTTGATGATGAACGGTGATGATTTGATGATGAACGGTGATGATTTGATGAACAACGATGATTTGATGATGAACGTCGATGATTTGGTAATGAACGTCGATGAATTGATGATGAGCGACGATGATTTGATGATTTAATATTGATGATGGTAATGATGAATAAGGAAATTAAACGTGTTATATATTCTTATTGCAAAATAGTCCCTGGGTTTTATTAACATTTTAAATACTGGGTACCGAAAAATAAATATTTATATTCCAGTCCCAAAAGTATTTTGCCCCTGAATACCATAAGGCTGCCTTACCATAAGGCTGCCTTACCATAAGGCTGCCTTACCATAAGGCTGCCTTACCAGAGAGTTTCTGGTCAAATTATACTATTTGACCTTTGAATTAGTCATTCACCTAATCACCTTAGCTAATATATTTGTAACAAATTATCCTGATTTACTACTCGGTTGAATGTGATTCCTTTTTCAAATGTTCTATATGAATTCGAATCTTCTGTATGATTCGGCCGCACGTTGTGCGTTATGTTTTGAGTACCTTAAAAAAATTTAATTTGATAAAATGTGTAAATTTTAGCTATTTACGTTAAAAAATGGGGTTCCTATACGCAGTTCGATATTTTACTCTTATAGTTCGAAATACGGTATGAATTTACGATATTGTCCTCACTTATTAGGTTCATTTGAAAAATTTAGCAAAATTCAGGTGGCGGTATTGTAGTTTCAATGGTACTTTGATTTACACTGAGTAAAGTACCGGTAATTTCGATGGTATTTTAGACTATGTTGAGTAAAATACTAGATCGTGTATAACACATCAGTAAAAAAGTAAGGTGTGGGCATATGATAAGACAATGATTTATCCTTAAAAACTAAGGTAATTAGGTCCATTTTAAAATACATTAATTTTATACATTAATTTCGGTAAGTTTAGACATGCTGATTTTATTTTTCAATACATTAACTTTACTTTTACTTCAGTTTGATTCAATTCAGTTTAATTGAATTGAATTCAATATAGTTCAGTTTTATTCAGTTCAGTTCATTTGAAATAAGTTCAGACAAATAGGACCTAAATATAATTTTATTACAAAAATATAAAACATGATTTGTACGTATAAAATTGTCTAGTATAAAATATATATATATATATATATATATATATATATTCCTACTATTAATTAATTAATATATTTATGCAAAACAACATATTTATCGTAAGCATATTGTATCCATATATTAATATATATATATATGCAATATTTAATATGTGTAGAATACAAAGAAATTGTATGAAAATTGGAAAATAGGTCAATTCACGATTCTCAGTCCATGCACTCCAGAATTAACCACTTTTCAAGCTCTGAATTCTTGATCTAATATGACATACTTAATTAATTAATTATGGATAATTGCGGCATTCATGTTAATTGTGTGATGTAATATTCATGTTTTCCTTTAGTAGATGTGTTAATTAGGTGGAATGAGTTGTATTTGTAAAAATAGAAGCCGGAAGCTATTTAGTATGCTAACTGAATTAATATTTCGTAGATGTGTTAACTGAATTAATGAGTTAATTTAATATATATTGAAAACACAATTATGCTACTGAATTCTTGAAATTATGGATGATTGATATATGTGATTGATATATATATACACACGGTTAAGTTCGTAGATTAATTAATTAATTAAAACAAATAAGATAAGGAATATATAAAAATGGTAGGCGCCGGAATATGGTGAACTTGCGGTGGTTATGTGGCGGTTTTAGTCAAAACTACGTAGTTTAATCCTTTTAATTATTTTTATTTATTTATTTATTGACCGGAACAATAACTTTTCTAATTTCCTTTAAGATTATATAGAGAATGTTAAATATATATACACCTCGCTTGCTGCTCTTGGATGCCATAAGCTTAATTCCAAGCAATTTTTCACTCCCTTCACAATTCCGAGGATCACTGTTTTAGCTTTATTAGAGAGGTGTCAAGGAGTACTGAAAGTATGAGTCAAAAGATGTAAGAAAAAATGGTTGATAATTAACACTGTTTGACTCCTAAAAAAAGGTTTTAAGGGATTAAACCCGAGTTAAATTATGTAAATTTTAACTCCTAAATTACTGGTTCCAATTGATCGTGTGTATTTTATTTGCCCAATTATAACTTGATCTACAACTGTAAATATCCTAAATTATTTTCAGAATCAATCTAAAAGCCGTCACATTATCACTGTTTGACCTTTGAATTAGTCATTCACCTAATCACCTTAGCTAATATATTTGTAACAAATTATCCTTGATTTACTACTTGGTTGAATGTGATTCCTTTTTCAAATGTTCTATATGAATTCGAATCTTCTGTATGAAAGGAAGGGATCAATAATTTTACTAGACAAATTATATTTTCAATCATTCCTAATATAGCCTGACTAGGGTTTTTAGTGTTCTCTCTCCCTGCCGCTTATATAATAAACCCTTTTCTTTTGCTCTGATAAACAGTACAAAATGTTCCAATGTATTCAACCAAGTTGTACGATGATGATAATCAACGTGAAGGTCCATGTTCATCTTGTCGGTTTGTATAAGGATTTCGTAGTTTCAGGTATATATTCGCTGTTATGTTTTAACAAGTTTAGATATATTTATATTTTTTTTTCCTGTATTCAGAGACTATGAGTATGATTCGGGAGCACGTTGTCAATCATAGAACCGAATATGATGTCGCCGTGTTTATTAGACACCAAAACCTTAAATCAGATGATGTGGTAAGTCTTTCATGTGATTTTTATGCACAACGATCTCGTTCCATCGGTTACTTTCAATCATCTATAAAGCATTAAGTTTACGGGAAGTTTTAATTAGGGTTCTCTCATGATTTCATGACTTTTCTTATACAGGAAGTTCTTGTTAGATTTGAGAAGGATGGCGATGAATGGGTGGATGTGATTAATGATGTAAGGCAATGGTGAACATTACAATGCCATCGGATTAATTTTTATCAGGTTGAACCAGAAATAGAATGATACTTTGAAGTTGAGATCTTAGGTAGGTAGAATTGATACTTTGAATTGAGATCTTAGGCATAAGAAATCGAAACATAATATTCAGGGATTGAAAAAAACAATTGTGTTGGTTTGTATAGAGATTTCAAAATAAGGACATTTTGGACTAGCTAATTCCAAAATTTCTTGTAGTGCATGTATCAATATTTTTGTTCACAATTTTAATAAAGCAAATGTAATTTCAGTTTATAAGATTGGCCTGATTAATTTGAAATCATATTAATGAAATGTTGAGAATTCAAGTTACAAGATAGATTTATACTTTAATTTTGATTCATGTTGAAAAATGAATACCTTGAAAGTTAAATCAAATATTAATTTGAATATTTTGCACTTTTTCCAGCAATTTCTGTATATATATTCCATCCTTATATATAATAGTTATGAAACTAAATATTAGGAAACTAATTATTATGATTCGATTATCAATCAGTAAGGTATTCGTATTTTTGTTTTTTGACAAATCAAAAATGCGTCTGCCGGGAGTCGAACCCGGATCTATTGCTTGGAAGGCAATTATCCTAACCGTTGGACTACAAACGCTTGGATAAAGAATTCGTACTACTTAATGACAAAGTAGTTGCAATGGTAAGTTAATATTTTAATAAATCACTTATAGGTGGTAATTTTATAGCATTATTTAAGATGAGTGTGATTTTATATCAATCAAATATTCCCCTCAATCATTGTTTGATCGATTATCTTTTGTATTATATATTATTATTATTTTTTTTTGGAAAAATTTGTCACTATTTTTTTAATAAAATCTGGTTGAATTTTAAATGGGTTTTTTGCGTACTTGATCTTCTTATGTAAAAATTCCAAGTAATTAGCAATTACTGTAATCAGGTTTATTATTCAAAATGTCAAGCTCAATAATCCCTCAATCTTCCAATCTCCCCTCTTTATATATTATTATTGTTTCTTAGTCTCTCTGTATGCCTCTTTGTTTCTTCATATTCTACAAACAAATTAGTGTATTGAAAATAAAATTTGTATGTCTAAATAATATCGAGTGTATCTGCCAAAAATATTAAGAATCGTCAAGATCCGTGTCGGACTATTTCATGACAGTAAATTTTATAATTTTACCAAAAATTTAGATGGAATTGAATTAGCCCGACACCTACCGAAATATTTACAAATGACACTTTTGTCTTGAACTTTCAGGTATTTAAACTATATTCCCATCCACTTTATATACATTAAAGATTGTGCTTACACTTTTAAATAGGATTTGTATCTAATTACATTCATATATATCGCACAACGTGCGGTGCAACCAATTAAGCTAGTTAATCTCAATATTTATTGTATTTATTAGTTTTTTAAAGATATTAAAATAAAGGGCAAGATTGCCACTCTAGCATGACTTTTGTTTTTAGTTCCACATGTCCTCTTTCTATTTGATGTTTCCTAAAAACTTAGCTGGAAAAATAGAGATCATGAGCTGATCTGGGTCCTTGATTCATTCCAAAAGTTTTTCACTCATAAAACCTTCCCAACAACTGCACGTTGTAAGTGCTCTAAGATTCAATTAGCAAGTGTTCCGTTAAGCAGATTCAATTTGAAACATGATCTAGGGATCATCTTCACGTTTTGTCTGAATATTTTTCATTTCTATACAGTTAAAAGTTTAACGTAAAGGAAATGTCTTATGTATAATTTTTCATGAATTTATTAATATAGAAACTAATTTGAAAGCATGAGTTATTATTATATAAGTTTATTGTCCTGATCGTTTCGATTCAGTGCAACTAATCAATAGAAATATGTCTATTGATTATAATAGTGCACGAGTTGCTATTTATAATAATGGATGGAGAACTTTAATCATCTAAATTATTCGATAAAGAGTCCAATTAATTAGTTTCTTTTCATTGATTAAGTTTTTTTTGTTTGTTTGAATTTTTTTTTAAAAAGGAGTAAAACACTTTTTGGCTGCTATTAGCAATGATAAAAGCCAAATATATTATCCTTTAATGTAATAAACTAGTTTGTTAATTATTATTTTTTTTGAAGTTAAAATTGAGGATTATTGAAGACTTCTCAACTCATAATGCAATTTGAATGCCCGCAGGCTAGTACAGTATGATGCTCGTAGGCTATTCCAGTCCTAAAACCGGAAGCAACATGATGCCCGAAAGCTTATTCCAGTCAAAAACCAGAAGCAAACACTAAAAAAGACCTGGAATGGCCTATGTAGCCCTGAACTAGAAAAGAGAAAAAAGGGATATATAATCATAGTGGTTGTATAACAAACAACATTCTCAACTAATCCGAGTCTGACTCGCCAAGCACAAATCAGTTATCAATATTGGACCTGCTCCCTAAATCCACAATTTCATCCAGTACTAACTAAAACCCCTCAAGCAACAGAAAGTCAGTCCCGATAATAACTCATAACCTCCCAATTAAGAGAAATCCGGGTCACATGCTAACTTATTACCCACCCAAGTAAGAGCATTCCCAGACAATTTCATAAATTCAGGGCATGTGAAAGTCAGTCCAACCGCACCAGAACTGAAAATGAATCCAGCCTGTACGATCTACAAATCTAATTCAGAAAGAGTCGCCATCGGGTAAGTAATCAAAATACCTTGACTCGGATTTCTCCTGTCCAACTAAATCAGGTCGGAAGCCAACAAGGATTTAACCGAGCAATAGGACTCATCGGAAAAATCAAGAATTGGCAAACTGACAGACTCGACCAAACCATACCAAAAGCAACCCAATTTTTAAATTAATCCCTTGAAAGCTAAAAAATAGATTCCTAAAAATACTTGAAAGGAAAAAAGGGGAAAATAGAAACAACCCATCTCAGACGACAAGTGGCAGGAACAAGGGAGGCCTCCGGCGGCGCGTGGCCTGCACGCGCTGACGCTGCTGCCGCTCGTGGCGGCGCGTGGCCTACACGCGCGGGCAGTGCGTGTGAGAAATGACTCCGATGATGTCCCGATCGTTGCCAAACTCCTAACTTTTCCGGCGAAATCCGTCAGAGCCACCAAATTGGTGTTCCACGGCAGCGTCGAGCCGGATCTGTGGATCGGGCTCACCCCAAGTCAGCTGTGGTATAGACGCTCCATATCGGCGCCGATCTGGTCACCGGCCGGCCAGGGGGACGATGACACCGTTGACTGGCGGAGTAGAGATTGGGTGGGGTTTTTGGGGTGGGAAGTGGGCGGCAGGAGTTAAGCTAAAGGTCTGGGTGGGGAGGTCACCTTCCGCCCGGCGAGAGGACGCCGGCCAGAGCCTCCCCGACGATGGGTGAAGAAAGGGGGGGTTTGGGGCTGTCGGTGGGGAGTTTTGGGACGAGCTCTGATAGTTTGTTAATTATCATTTCATGACTTAATGGAAAAATTCCCCTTTAAGTTTGAGGCCGTGTTCTCTTGAAAAACCTATTTGTAGATTAGTTCTATTTAGTCCAGTTTAATCGAGTTCATCAAAAATATAATTTTATTAAATTCAGATAAATTTAATTATATTGATTCTATTTTTCAATACATTAATTTTTAAACGGGTTTTAAATTTTGTACGTAATTCAAATTTAGAAATTATCTAAACTTTTTATCCTTAGTTTTAATATAATTTTAGATCATTCTTAAAAGAATTAAGTATTTAATTTCTCATTATTTAAGAAGATAATTATGGTTAGGGTCACTTTAATTGCTAGGCTGCTAGAAATGAATAATGCAAAAGGGGCAGAAACAATAATGCCCAGCGGAATTGAGGAAATGAGAAGTTCAAGTTGGGAATAATTAGAAGAGGAAAATAAAAGAGACTATTTTTCCTTTTTTCTCTCCAAAAGCTCCCAACCCGCCCAGCCCCCTTTCTCGCCCCGCCGCCGGGGAGGCTCCGGCCGGCGCTTCTCGCCGGGCCAGAGGTGACCTCCCCACCCCCTACCCAATAAAATCAAACCACCCCCCTCTCTAACCCCTCTCTACCAAAATCATCCCTCTTGCTCGACAAACTACAGTTCCGGTCGATCTGCCAGTCAAGGGCCATGGCCGGCCGGAGGTCAGGCTGCCAGCACAGATCCGGGCCGGGTCCGTCGGAGGGAGCGGGTCGCAACTGCTCCCAAGCCGCCCAACCTGAAGAGATCCGGCCGATAAAGCTGCCGAAGACGCAGGTCTAGAAGATGCCGACGGAGACCAAGAAGGAGGTCGCGAGTTTCAGATCCGAAGGATCTGGACCCGGGCAGCCGGAACCTGAACCGGACGGCCGATCTGCTACAACGGCGAGTCGGCTCTCCACCGACGAGACGAGCACCTCCATCGAACACGGGAAGACGCCCAGGAACCGACGCCCCGCGCAGCACCGTCGCCCAGGAAGCCGCCAGAAGCAGACCGGTAGAAGTGGGCCGGACAGATCCGAGCCAGATCGGTGGACTCCTCTGGGCAGAAGGTCAACGCTCGGTCTGCTCGGGTCGGCTCGGTCGGCTCGGGCCGGGCTGATCTGGACAGGTTCATACTGGAATTGGTACAATTAGAGCGAGGAGGTGGTTTTACTTCTTTTTTTCCTTTTTTAAAATTTATTTTCAGTCTTTATTGTTTATGATCTTAGATATAGGGTTTTTGTGATTTGTTTCTCTTCTTGATGATGGACTATATCACCTCTAAAGGAGAAATCCATATGGCAATCTCTAGTTATAGTTCTAGATGAATCTTTCTTAGTTTTCATGGCTAGATGTAAGTCCGGTATGCTTATGGATTACTCTACTGTAAGCCTTGAAACACAATCAGGAACTCTCTTTTACCCTGGGACTACCGCAACGTGATTGAGGGGAATAACTAGAGGGTCTTTATTTTAATAGATACGGCTGTCTTGGCCTGTTAACTGAGAGGGTGAATTCTTTGGAGCCCTAGAATGCTGTACATTGGTGTAGTGTCTAAATTCAGGAGGAGGAAGAAAATTTGTTAGTTTGTGCTGCCCTGAGTATGGTGTTACCGCCATGAGTACGAAGAAGAATTAGATAGATATATCCTTAGAAACTTCTCCTAACCTCAACAAATTGTAAGCCTATTTTGGCAAATGATATTGTTCTTAATGGAAAAGGGAGAACACCCTTAAAACCCCGTCATCGACGGTTTAATTAAAAAAAAAGAGGAAAATAAACATGAGAGTAGCGCGGTTTAGGATAATTCCTATTTTATGGGACATTCGGTTTTTATTGGATAGCATCCTGATTTTTCCCCCACCTCATGAATATTTTAAAGTGGGGCGGGGTGGGTATTTGGTTCGACCCACTGATACCCTAATATATGCACACCCCTAGATGGAAAAGAATAAACAATTCTTAACTAGTCCATCATTTCCTTATTTTCTTCATTCATCTCTTCATCATCATATGAACTCGTAAGATACATCAAGTTCTATCATAATTTAAAAAGAGTGAATTGCAAAAAAGGTACCCAAACTAAGCAAAAGTTTCATCTAAGGTATCTAAACTATATTTGACTCATTTTACATACTCAAACTATCCAAAATTCTCATCAAAGGTACCTAATCTATTTTTATTTCATTTTACATACTCAAATTTTAATTTGTTCCAAATTTGGTACCTCCATGAATTTCTCTGTCATTCTCCCAAACAGCAGTAATTTTTTGTCAGCAATTGCAATTGTGAGCATTTTTATAATATGTGATGATTTGTCAAAATTTTCTCAATTTTCATGTATTAATATATATGATGATTCTTTGGTTAGAATATAGTCCATCGTGATTCGTTACTCTATGTTGTAGACATATACTAACAGTTACATCCTTTCATCCATGTGATTTCTAACAATTCTTATTCAGACGTACTCTTGAAACACACCCGCTAATATATAATAATAAAGAAAGAAGAGGGAAGATAATATATAATAACAAAGAAAAAAATCCTTGCATATTGACTCTACAATAGCAGGTAATTTCACCTATGTTCTTAGAATTTTTGGCATAATCTTTTGAAATGGGTAATCGTCACGATATTTTTTTAACTTTTCCCTATCGGAATGAGGATTTTGTTGGAAATTTTGGCGTTCGCAGCAGAAAATAAACAAGCACAAAATACAAGATTTAACGTGGTTCGACCAATTGGTCTACATCCACCAGAGAATCACACTAGCATTCCAGAGAATATTACAAGAGTAAGCCCACCCCAAACTCTCTATACTAGTTATCTTCTCTAGCCAAGAAACTCACCAGAAACACTACGGTCTGTATCTTGCTTCTTGTGTTTGACAGATAAACAAACCCTAACTATTTATAACAATAGAATGATATTCTATTCTAAATAAACAAGATCGGGTTACGAAGTTCATCTAATTACCATTCAGAAATATATATTATTTTCAAATTCAGAACTAATTGAAATCTGAGTCAATTTTCAACAGATTCACTTATCCTATTGTTAATGCTTAAGTGTAGCAGTTTAATAATCAGCTTTCTGGATTAGATATATATTATAGTAGTATTAAAGTTTTTGTTGTATGATGTTCTACGCAAATTATACCCTACATTCGGGGTGCGTACCCCCATGTGCATTTCAAAATTTATATGTACATTTTTATGTGTATAAATGTGCATTGTAAATCCTTTTTGCATATATATTCTATAAATAGTATATGCAGATTGTTTTCAATAGAATCAATAGTTATAAAGGTAGAACACACATAATAAAAGTGGGGATACATACACCCAGTGTATGATATGTCTTCTTATATCATACCCAAGGGGTATGTATCCCCACCTTTGATGTGTATTCTACAATTATATTGTACATTCTATTGATAACCATTAACAAATACTATTTATAGAAATCATAAGCAAACAATTTTACAATGCACAATTATACACATTAAAATGCTCATATTCATATTTCAAAATGCATGTGGGGATACATACCCCTAGTGTATGGTATAATTTGTGGATATTCTAAACACCCAACATTATTGATCTTTCAAAAAAGTCTTTATACTTATTAATTTGAATAGTGTTCTTTTCAATTTGAAATATTTATTTTATAATTTAAAAATTATGAATTTTTATTTAAAAATTATGAATTTTTATTTAAAATTTATTGCATTTTCATTAAAATATGTTATATTAGTCTTGGAATAGGCCGTCTATATTATAGCAATAATATAGACGGCCTATTTCTGCAATTAAAATAGGAAGCGGCTCCTCTTTAGCAAATAGTTTTTACGCGGGTCCTTTTTAGCAATATAGGGAAATTGCATCACAGACTTCCTCCGTAAATATATATACCATATTTCTATTTTTTTATTTTACAAACCCTTCTGAAATCGTCGTTCCCAATTTCCCATCCCCAAACCCTCTTTCAATCCCAATCTGAGCAATCCAACCGGCGCAATCCAATCCAGGTACTGATTTGTGATTGTGTTTTTGTTATTTGATTGTGATTTTGATCGGCGTTTTGTGTTTGTGATTTGATTGTGATTTTGATCGGCGTTTTCATGTACTGCAGCTCCTCATCGCTCAGTTTCAAATCGATTGGGGATAAATCCAATCTCTGATTTAGGTATTAATCCAACTATTTTGTGATGTTCATGATTCTGTTGTTTTGTGTTGTTCTTCATGTACTGCTTTGTGTTCTGCAGATCTGAAAACAATAAAGATGTCTAAATCTTTGGAAACTGGTAATCCAGAGGAGGTGAAGCGAGGTGATACTTTCTGTTCGCTGTGGTTTCCCGCTTTTTTGTTGTTTTTTGTACTTTGTGACTGCTCTGCAAATTTCTTCCATGAAATTTAAGTGTTTTACTATGAGAAATAGACTGTTTAATGGGACATCTTCCTGCTCATAAAATTGTGTTTATCTTGGAAACTGGACTTTTTAATGTGGCATCTGTCTTGTTATGAAATTTTATGTGTTTAACTTGAAAACTAGACTGCTTAATGTGGTTTCTGTGTGCATATGAAATTTTATGTGTTTAACTTGAAAACTAGGCTTCTTGATTTGTGTTGAAACTTGATTATTTATTGTGAAAACTGTGGTGTTTGTAAAACTTGATTTTTTAATGTGAAAACTATGATTTGTGAAAACTTATGGATCATGCAGAATAAGTGAGAGAATGTAATTCACCGTAGTTGGTGTGTCTGTATTATGTCAAATATATAGGATTACAAGAGTACAAATACAATGTATCTAGACTAGTCTAAATATGGTACATAAATATATACAAATCAATCACAATTATTCTCAAGATAATTGTGATATTCTATCACCCTCCTTCAAGCGAAGCGTTGGATGAGAAGCCACGCAAAGCTTGGATCGAAATAGTGTGAAGAGAGGACCAGGGAGACCTTTGGTTAATATGTCAGCAATCTGCAAGGAAGTAGGGACATGACTAACACGAACTCTGCGAGAAGCCACCAACTCTCGAACAAGTGGTAGTCAATGTCAATATGCTTAGCCCGTTTGTGAGCAACGGGGTTTTGAGCAAGGAAAATAGCACTACTGTTGTCACAAAACAGTAAGGGTGAAGACTTCAAAGGAACACGAAGCTCCTTGAGCAGATTGCACAACCAAACAAGCTCGGCCGCAGTGTTGGCCATAGCACGATACTCAGATTCGCAGCTGGATCGGGAAACAGTTGGTTGTTTCTTAGCACTCCAAGAGACAAGATTACCACCAAGGTAAATGGTATAACCATAGGTGGAACGTCGAGTTTCAACACAGCGAGCCCAATCAGCATATGAGTACCCTAACACTGAAAGTGAGCTAGAAGACGGTCAAAAGAAAAGTCCATGATGGAGAGTACCACGAACATATCGAAGAATACGAGTGACCGCCTGATAATGATCGAAACTGGCTAACAGAATTGACTGCATAGGCTAGATCAGACCTAGTAATGGTCAAATACTGTAATGCTCCAACAAGCGAACGATATAGCTTGGGATTTGAAAACTCTAGACTAGAGGAAGTGAGGAGTTGTATACCAGGAACGAAAGGCGTAGAGACAGACGATGTGTCAGTCATGCCAGCACGCTGAAGAATCTCCATGGCATACTTAGCCTGGCCAAGAAACAACCCCGAAGAAGAGCGAGAGACCTCTAATCCTAGAAAGTAATGAACAGAGCCAAGATCCTTAATAGAAAACTCATGATCAGTGCGAGTGACAAACTTCCGAATAAGAAGAGGATCATTTCCAGTGAGAATGATGTCATCCACATAGACCAAAAGATACAACACCTTTGAGCCACGCATAAAGATGAACAGGAAAGTGTCTGACGAACAGCACCGAAAACCTAAACGAGTCAGATAAGAACTGAAACGTTGAAACCAGGCACGGGGAGCATGTTTTAGGCCATAGATGGCCTTCCGGAGACAATATACATGATCTGGATGGCGAGGATCAGTGTATCCAGACGGCTGTTCCATGTAAACCGGGGAGTCAAGATGACCATTAAGAAAGACATTCTTAGCATCAAGCTGATGAAAGGGCCAACCAAAAGTGGTGGCAAGAGACAGAATGATCCGAATGGTGGAAGCTTTGACGACGGGGCTAAACGTGTGAGTGAAGTCAAAGCCAGGAACTTGAGAGTATCCCTGAGCAACCAAACGAGCCTTATAACGATCAATAGTGCCATCCGGTCTATGCCTGAGCCGATAAACCCATTTGGAACCAACAATATTAACTCCGGAAGGACGAGGGACAAGATCCCAAGTACGTTGCTGACGCAGTGCATGCATCTCTTCATCCATAGCAGCCACCCAACGAGGATCCTTAAGAGCCGAACGAAAACCCCGAGGTTCAGTTTCAGCCAAAAGTGCCGCAAGAAAACCAGTGACAACATAATCAGAGTAATCCTTAGCAGTGAGACTGCCTGTCTGAGAACGAGTTGTCATGCGATGGCGAGGCGGCGGTGGTGGCGGTGGCGATGAAGAATGGGCTGGATGTGGTTCTAGAGAAGGGTTGGATGACGATGACGCTCCAGAATCAGGCATACGTGGTGATCCAGAGACAGGTGATGGTGGAGATGCCTCTATAGACTGATCTGGTGAAGGATCAAAACCAGAGCATCATCATAATCTGAATCAAGAAATGTAGAGACATCCAAAGACTCAGGGGCCGTGGAGGATTGACGTTCCAATGATGGAAATGAAGTCTCATCGAAGCGAGCATGGCGTGTAAGATACACTCTCTTAGTGACCGGGTCCAAGCACCGAAAACCCTTGTACTGAGAGTTGTAACTAAGAAAGACGCAAGGTGTACTGCGAGGAGCCAGCTTGTGCTGAGAGAACGGCAGAATATAGGGATACACCAGACATCCAAATGGATGAAAGTTGGAGTAGTCTAGATGACGACCATAAACCAGATAAAACGGCAAGACATTGTTTCAGAACAGGCGTAGGAAGCCTATTTATGGTGTAGGCAGCAGTGGCAAATGCGGCATCCTAATAAGAAGCTGGCATTTGAGAGCGATGAGGCATAGACAATCCCAATTCTGTCACATGACGATGCTTCCGTTCGGCTCTACCATTCTGTTCGGGAGTATACGGGCAGGAAATCTGTTGAAAGATGCCCCTAGCTGCGAAGTGAGAGCGCAACCGTGCATTTGTAAACTCAGTGCCACCATCGCTTTGAAATACCTTAATAGTGCGAGAGAACTGATTCTCCACAAAGTTCTGAAACTGCAAGAATGTCTCAACAAAATCTGATTTTCACTTTAGTGGATAATACCAAGTAAATCGCGAATAGTCATCGATAAAAATGGCATAATAAGAATAGCCACTCGCAGATAAGACTGGTGCAGGCCCCCACAAATCACAATGAACTAAATCAAGTATAGACTGCGCTCGCTTCGGATTGTCCACGAAAGACAGTCTTTTTCCCTTTGCTTTTTCACATGCTGAGCAAAGAGAAGACTTGGGCGACAAAGAGGTGACCTTAACATGATCCAGTTTATTCAATAGAGAAAGGACTGAATGAGAAGTATGACCCAGTCTAGCATGCCAAATATCAAAAGAAGCTGTGTTTTTATTTGATCGAACGTAAGCAATAAAGGCAGCACCACTCCGTTCAAGCACATAAAGACCATGATGACATCGACCTTGGCCTAAAACTTCCTTGTTTGGCCGTTTTTGAATCACAAACGTAGACTCATCAAAAGAAACTACAGCTTTTAAATCCTTTGTGAGCTTGCTAATCGAGAGCAAGTTTTTCGTAACATCGGGAACCACCAAAACATCCGACAATAATAAATTACGAGAAAACTGATGACGACCAACATGTGTAATGGAAACATCACGACCATTAGCGAGAGAGACAGAACGGTTACCAGTATATGCAGCAACATGATCAAGACCAGAAGATGTTGAGGTCATGTGATTAGTAGCACCATAATCCATATACCAACTAGAAGCCTTATCCTTCAAAGAGACTTAAGACTGGAAAGCATTGGCAATATTCGCCGACATAGGCGGACGGAAGCAAGTATGAGCGGTATGGCCAAACTCATCGCAAAATTGACACTTCGGGTTCCATCGTTTCTGACGAGCAGAAAGAGTCAACTGAGGCGGTGGCGGCGGCGGATGATCCACACGCGCCTGAAAGGGTTGGCATGCAAGCGGCGCATGGTTTTCACGCGCCAGGTAGTCTGAAAGACTTGGCACAGGCGCGTGTTCCACACGCCCAAGAGAAGGCGAGTCAGGCAATGTTGGCGCGTGGTACACACACGCCACAGGTAGGTCCAGCGCGTGACCTGTACGCGCCATAGAGGAAGATCGGCCATGTGTTGGCGCGTGGTATACACGTGCTGTTGGTGACGATGGTCAATATGTCGGCGTGTGATCCACACGTGCCGGGGCATGGATGGGCACGTGTTGGACACGCGCCAAACTCTGGGCAGACGAGTGTTTCATTTTTTTTCAACCACCAGAAAGATCGTGGATAATGGGAACATCGACACACCGATTGAGCAGCGGAAAAGGGTGAAGCAACACCAAAACGAAAACACCACAACCAAAATTTTAGAGAGGCACCGAAAGTGATTGGGATTTATCTGTCGAAATTGGATTTTTGACGGATTTACAGGTTATTGGATCGAATAGGCTGATATCATGAGAGAATGTAATTCACCGTAGTTGGTGTGTCTGTATTATGTCAAATAAATAGGATTACAAGAGTACAAATACAATGTATCTAGACTAGTCTAAATATGGTACAATGTATCAGTCATGAACGGTGAGTTGCCTCCAAGGACTGAGCTAGGCAGACGGTTAATTACATAAGCAGCAGAGGGGAAAACTTCCACCCAATAGATCTTTGGTACCATGGAGTGAAATAACATCGCAAGACCCGTCTCAAGAATGTGGCGATGCTTTCGCTCAGCTCGGCCATTCTTGGCTGGAGTATAAGGCGAAGACATTTGGTGGTGAATACCACACGATGCAAGATGAGCCTGCAAACGGTTATTAGTAAATTCTATGCCACCATCCGTCTGAAAAATCTTGATCTTTGCAGAAAATTGTGTCTCAACAAACTTCTGGAACTGCAGAAAAACATCATAGAAGCCAGACTTATGTCGCAGAGGAAAGAACCAGGTGAATCGGGAGAAATCGTCAACGAACTTTGTCTCTTGGGATATGCTTTGGGCCTATGTAAAGACAACTTTGCTTTGATCTTGAATCTGCAGCCTCCAATCGACGAACGTGGCAAAAGAGGGTCATAGCCCTTGCCAACGTCACTTTCAAGATCCCTTAGCACAAGCGAAGAAACATTGGCCTGAAAACTACAGTAATTGTAGAAACTATATTTTTTAGGCTGAAAACTGTGGTCTTGTAAAACTTGATTATTTAGGTTGAAAACTTTGGTGTTTGCGGAACTTGAATTTTTGTTTTTTGTGAAAACTTAATTATTTAGGTTGAAAACTAGAGTGATTGTAGAAACTTGATTTTTTTGGTTGAAAGCTGTGATTTTTGTGAAACTTGATTGTTTAGGTTTGAAACTATGATGATTGTGAAAATTTGATTTTTTAGGCTGAAAACTTTGGTGAAACTTGACTACACTTAATACAACATTATTTATCCTAAACACCCTAGTTTTTATGTACCTAAAATCTGATGTTTATAATATGGAAACTTGTCTTTCTAACCTGAATTCTCTTGTGTTTACAAGTGTTTAAAATTCAAAAATCATATTAGCTGATTTGAATACATGTTCTTTGCAGCACGTATAGTGTATAACACACGCTCTACTGATGGGAGAGAGCCAATCAAAGAGGATGAGAGCGATAGCCAGAAGTTTGCTGATGATATTTTGCAAACCATTGTCCCACAACTAATGAAGAAAATATCTACAATTTTGATGAATATTTTGAACAAAATGATCAACCGCCTAGTAAAGTACACAAGGGAAAAGAAGTGGCTAGTGCAACCACTTGTACTCATACAGATGGTCCTCTAGGTCATGGTATGATCTCATTTACCCTACAATTTTTATGTAGTTTTTATCCTATATAGTCTCTATTTAACATGTAGCAATGATTATTTTGTTTCTTGACTTTTTGATACAGGCAAGAGGAATTTGCATCGCCACAAAAAATGCAACCAGTGTCCATCTACGGTGAAGAAAGGCCCCCGTGAAGCTGTTGAACCTGTGGGGAAGAAACATCAACAGAAGAAACGTGTAAAAAAGGTGTTGCTTATCCTGACTCGTCCCAACCCACCAATAATGAGCCTCAAGGCACCACTGATGAGCTCCAATCCAGCACTGTCGAGCCTCAGGTCAGCGAGACCTAACCCCAGGTCAACGAGCCCCAGCCCCAGGTCAATGAGCCCCAACCCCAGGTTAACGAGCCCCAGGTCAACGAGCCCGGACTTGAGCCCTAGCACAATGTACAGGCCCATTCCCAGTCCACTTTCCACGATGTTCCTCCTATACACACAATTCAATGTGCTGCTGCAGGTGGTGTTGGAACTGAGAAAGGGAGGAAGAGGAAAACCGTGGAGACTGATGTAGTTGAAGTCGCAGAAAAGAGAGCTAGGAAGAAGTCGCAGCACGTTTGCATTTTGTGCAAAATGATGAAATTAAGTAAGTTTTTAAATTTAAATTTTAGTTTTTTTATACTAAACATTCGATAGTTACATTTAACTGATATTTAAACGTTTGTTTTGCAGAGTGGATAAGGACGTGAAAATAGCATGTCATCTAAGCATTTTTGCCAGGTTTTTAACAAAGCTGACCGATGCTCAGAAGACTGCTGTTGAGTCAATTGGTTTTGGTGGAATCTTGAGGGTGAAAATGAGCAAGTTCCCGCTGGAAATCATTCCCTTCTTAATTTCCAGTCTAGATGGCCATGGAAATCAAACTATAGGTTTAATGACATACAAGATAGGGGTTGATGAGGTTTTTGATGTGTTGGGCTTGCCGATTGGGGGAGTCGATGTATCTGTTGTTTCATTGCCTGGGAATATTGCTGCTGATAAATGTGAGAAGATAAAACGGGAGAGGCTTGAATGGAAGAGGAGGTTCAAAGTAAAAGACAATGAGGAAATCCCTCATGATTCTTAGGTGAGAGAGATGGAAGCCCTTCCATATGGTGGTGAAGAGTTTCTGCAGTTTTTTGTGCTGTTTATGCTCGGAAACTTCGTTAATCCTCTACAAACCAGGCATGTCGATATGAAGATGATTCAGGCTGTGACTAAGGTGTCTGACATAGCAACCATGGACTGGTGCAAGTATCTTTTGGAGCAGCTACTTAAAGGGGCGACCAACTTCCACAAACGTAGCAAGAAACACACAACTCTTGGGGGTTGTGTGTATGTTGTTCTGATCCAGTATCTTCAACGGTCGCCACATTTAGGTATGCTGGATCCTATGACTTTTTGAAAACTTGTATTTTTAATGTGGTTTCTCATGTTTTTACTTTGAAAACTTGTGGTTTTAATGTGGTTTTTGTCTACTTTTTAAAGTGACTTTGTAATCTACCTTGTAATCTGTTATGATCCAGTATCTTTTATGATCTTGATATTTAGGTATGCCGGAACCTATTACTGTCCCTCTTGCTCAACACCGACCTCAAGAGAAGGTGGCTGCAAGGGTTGCTTGGCTCAAAACTAATGGTTTTGAGAAAGTTCTTGTTGAGACCAGGTCGTACCCACTTACTCGTGCCAGGAGGGTTATCAATGTTGCTCATGGGGACAGACCAGTCAATAAGTTTAATGGCAGCTTCGACCTTCCAGGAACTGGGGAGTTTAAAACTGATCAAGAGATATCGGACCTTGGTTTGAGTGTAAGTTTTACATAACGTTTATTATTCTTTTTTGAACGTTTGCCTTTCTGTGAATGCCTTCTGAACTTTTTATTATTCTTCTACATCCTTCTGAACAAGCTTACGAGATTCTTAAAAGGGATATGGGACTTGTCACTGTGAAGTTTTTTGCAAGACTTGCGGCAGATAAAGATGCTGCAAAGGTTCAAAATCAAAATGAAGTAGAGCGTCAACCTGAACCACAAGAAGTTGAACCTGTGTTGTCGCAGCAGCCAGTAGGTAGTCAACCTGAAGATGTATGGGAAAGTGAGGAGTTCTGGAACGCGCCCGAGTTGTGGTTTGACGAGGTCTTCAAATCTGCTCTGCCGAAGGTCAAGGAAGCAATGCCAAGTTTGGATCTTCACATTGACGATTATGAATTTTTCGAAAATTCATAATCACCTCAGTTAGGATTTTTGGACATTTGTATGAGATATCAAAATTATATGATGCTTAGTTTTACATGTTAAACAGTCCCCTTTTGACGTTAATGACTCTTGCTTAGTTATGAAACATAGGTTTTTTTTGCTTTGTTATGAAAGCCTGTTCAGCTTTACACCTTTCTATCTTAATCATTCAGTTTTTAACTTAAACACAACTATATTTAACCAGAACACCATAGTTTTCATAACCAAGAAAAATTCCTAAGCTCCCATGTCCATCTTAAACACAATAATTTCCATCTAAAAACAACGGTTTCCATCTTAAACACAATAATTTCCATCTTAAAAACAATAGTTTCCATCTTAAAAACAACAGTTTCTAAGCCAATCACCTCAGTTTAAATTACAAATTAAACACATCAGATTTTAGTCTAAACAAGCTAGTTTCAATTCTAAACACACAACTTTCCATTTTCATCACATTAGTTTTCATTTAGAAACTAAAGAAATAGTTTATTTTAATCAAAATACCATTACTATCTTGAACACAACAGTTTTTAATCTAAACAAGCTAGTTTTCATTCTAAACACACAAGTTTCCAACAAAAATAACTAACTTAAAATTAAAAACACCTTTTCCATCTAAAACACAAAATCTTTCAACTATAACCTAAAAAACACAGTTTTCACAATAAACATCACTCTTTTTAAAACAAACACCCTTATTTTTAACACAATAATCCAGCAGTTTCAAATCCCAATAATATAACTCAATCAAATCTCGACGGTACAATGCTTGTCTTTACCAAAAATCAGAAAAAGAAATAAAGATAGAACTTAAAATAATCGCGGCTTTGGAGTATATGATCCAAACTCATTGGTTGGCTTTCCTTTAGGGCGCTCGATCGATGACTTGACTCTTTTACCTCTCCCCTTGGTGTTTGTTTTGTCTGAATCTTCAATTGCAAACTCATCATCTTCTTCAATTGGAGCAACAGTATTGGATGAGGTCTTTGGATCTGTGACTTCTTCTTCTTTTTCTAGGACTTTTTGAATTGAAATAGTTTGTCTCTTTACTACATCTTCTAATAGTTTTCTCGTTTCCAGATTGTCTTCACTTTGGGCAACCAGATGGTAGAACTGCCTTGTGATATGATGCCGCCATGGAATTGAGTCCTTCAATTTCTTACCTGCCTCCGCATTCTTGTCTTCTTCAAGAAACTTATCCCAGATTTGTTTTTTGACATTTTTCGTCCATCTGCACACAATGTACAGTGGTGGAATCCTCATTATTGACCTCATGTGCAATATCCTGATCATGTGGTAGCATAACAAGCCTGTTTTTTCAAACATTCTGTAGGAACAGTGAAACTCCACGGACTTATTTGCAGGGATTGTCACCATAACTTCACCTGCAAGACCTTCTGTAAATACAACAGTTTTCTAAAAAAAATACACCAGTTTTCAACATAAAGACATCAGATTTCAACCAGCAGACTCTTCCTTCTCAGTTTGTGTACAAGAACCTAGCATCTTTAAGAATGTGAATGCTAAAGTGTTTAGTTTAATACTTTAGCATTCACATTAAACCAAACACTTTAGCATTCACATTTTGAAACATGCTAGTTTCGATTCTAAACAACACATTTTTTCACTAGTTGCAAATACAACAGTTTTCTAAACAAACACGCCAGTTTCTAACCTAAAGACAACATATTTCAACCAGCAGACTATCATATCACACACAAAAATGTAGTGGTACATAAAAACAAACCTGTTGTATCCAGATCTGCCTCTAGAGTCACTACAAAGCTTTTGATGTATCCACCATTATTCAGCTTTGATTCAGAAATCGATGTTGCCATTGCCCATCCAAATTCTCGCTGGAATTCCTCATTAATCTTTAATGTGTAGACTTCAGACGCATGCTTCAAAAGGCCACCTTTTGCGGACCGAGGTAGAAATCGTAGGCACATACTTTCCTCTTTCTGTTCGTTCTTCCTCCATTTCCTAATCATTTTTTTCAAATGCCTTCTCAAACTGAGTCAACGATGTTGTTTTTAGACCTTCACCTTGATAGCATGGTTTGCACTCTCACATCTTTGTGTAGTTAGTGTTCTAGCAGAGAAGAAATCTTTGTTGAACGCTGTACACCACTTCTCGCACAAATTATACAGCCGTTTGAACCAGTCATCACCTTCCAAGTTGAACTCTATGAGCAAATTTCTCCACCAGTCTTCAAATTCTTGCTCGAATGAACAGATAAGCATCGCTGGAATGCTGACTTGAAGGCCCGTCCTTTTTCAGCTCGCCAAAATGGGAAATTACATAGTGCATAAGGTGCCACAAAAATAATCAATGTCTCGTCTCAGGGAAAATTAGCCCAGGACAATAATAAAAACATGCAAACATGCACTATCAAGACAGTACCTTTTCGATCGCATTTGTCATCACAATATCTTGATCTGTAAACATTGTTATTGGTGTTTTGCCCCCCATACTTTTCTTGAATGTTTTAAGTACCCACTCAAACGTTTCACTTGTTTCATCAGATATAAAAGCACAAGCAAACATCACATTACCTCGGATGTTATTCATTCCAAGTATCATAGCAAATATCAGATTGTACCTGTTTTAGAAAAAAAAACATTATGTAAATATAACAGTTTTTAAAGTAAATACACATGTTTCAAATATAAACACACCAGTTTCTAAACAGAAAATACTGTAGTCAGTTTCAAAGGTCATTTTTAAGATTTAAACCTATTTATAAAACTTTCTGTAAATACTACAGTTTTCAAAGTAAATACACCTGTTTATAATATGAACACACCAGTTTCTAAACAGTCAATACTGAAGTCAGTTTATAAACATGCTAGTTTTCCACTAGTTGCAAATACAACAGTTTTCTAAATAAACACACCAGCTTCTAACCTAAAGACATCAGATTTCAGAAGGTAGTGTCCAGAATTACAAAGTCACCGTAAATGTTGTAATCTTCATGCATCATAGAATCCCTCCAAAACACAGCTTTCAACCTGTTTTGATCATCCGTTTTCAAAGCTCTGTAGAAAAATCCTTCCTGCTTCTTATTATTTTCCTCTAGAGTTGCTATGAATGTTTTTGCGTCACCCTTTTCAATCTCTTTCATTCTGAGTCATCCAACAAAATTAATTTGGTCCCTGAGTTAATGACCCACTGCCTCATCTCCTCCCGCTAAATATGTGAGATAGTTGTATCCATCAGTTGGTTTCATTCCAGCATCTTCCATCCTCATTATGAACTGAAACAAAGACAGGCTCACAGAATTCAAAAAATAGCATTTTGTGCTAAACATTTTACGTTGAAACAAGACTATTTTTACCTTGGCTATTGCTGGAGTGATTCGGCGCTCACTTCTTGCAAATTGCATCCATGCTGGCCTAATCAAAGCATGATTATGCGTCAGGATATGATGTTTGACATGGAAAATTCCATCAACCAGCTTCACACGAAGTGAAGCCTTGCACTCTGTCTTGGTTATCGGATACTCCTTCTGCTTTTTTTTTTCTTTTGTTTGATATTGAACTTTCAGGTTCATCTAATACTAGGATTGGGGTAGGCGGTGTTTGGGTGGTTTCTTTTTTAGGCTTTCCTGCACAAGAGCAACTGAAATGTTGTTCACAGTGAACACCTTCATGATTTCTCCTACTTATTGATTTTCTATAGCAAAAACCAATTGCTTAAGCATGCAGCTTGTACAGTGCTTTTAGCTCTTCAAGGGTTCTAGCACTGAGTCCATCAAAACTCTCCCTAAGATAAACATCCTCCAAATCAGGCAGATCAGCATTGTTACCTTGTAGACAAATAATCAAGTTTTTATACTAAACACATCAGATTCCAACCTAAACAGACCGCTTTTCACAGACATGCATTTCAACAGTTTTTCATGGAGTTTACAAATTCAAATCAAGTTTTCATACTAAACACATCAGATTCTAACCTAAACTGGGGCCTTTTCACAGACATGCATTTCAATAGTTTTGAATCAACTTTTCAAACTTGATTTAAAGGTAATTCAAATCAAGTTTTCATACTAAACACATCAGATCCCAACCTAAACAGGGGCCTTTTCACAGACATGCATTTCAATAGTTTTGAATCAAATTTTCAAACTTGATTTAAAGGTAATAAAAATCAAATTTTCATACTAAACACATCAGATCCTAACCTAAATAGGAGCCTTTTCACAAATATCCAGTATTTACAAGCTGAAAACTGAAACAAATATCCAGTATCAAACAAATATCCAGTATTTACCTATTGCTAATGAAGATCGATCTTCCTTGTCATCTATGCATGAACCTAGATCGGTAACAGCAGAATCTACACCTTCTTCGCCACTGATTGAAAGTTGTGGTTAATAAATAAAAAAACAATTAGCAAGGATTCGATGCATTAGATTGATGATTTATACATCAAAATTGATCGAAACTAAATTCAATCGGGAACTCACCTTGCTTTCGATCTCCATGCCCGTAGCTTAAACCACAGTGAAATTCAGTGTTTTTGCCCCAAATCTATGCCTCGCGTTTGCATTCTGATCTGTGAAATCAAGGAAAATCTGCGTTTTTAGCAGAGAAGAAATCTGGCAGGGTCTTTGGTTTTTGGGGAAAATTGCAGCTTCCCGTGTGGTTTTGGGGGAAATTGGAGAAATATGCGTTGTTTCTGTAAAATGGGGCTGCGTCGTTATAACCCGGTTCATACCCGGTTTTTCGACCCGCGAAAATCTGCTAAAATTATTATATTTGCAGTTCAGTCCCTGGTCTATATCATTGCTATGATATAGACGGTCACTCAGGAGACCGATTCAAATATGTTTTACTATTTTTTTCTAAAAAAGTTGGATAATAACCCAAGTGAGACCTCAATAATAATCGAGTGGTGATACATGCAGGTCCATTTTACTAATGCAGGTCCAAAATATAATATTTTGGATGCACTAGCACAATTCAGGGCCACATATTGTGTTTTAAGACCTGCATTTAGTAAACATGGACATGCATGTATAATTTCTCTAATAATCCCACACCTCCCCTTCCCCTTGGTGTAGATCGAATCCATGACCTAATGATAATACTAGACACTAACCGCTAGACTAACATTCAAACCTCTAAAACATATTTTACTATGGATTAACTCTTAAAAATATCAATGGTTAAACTAAAAATATATATTTTTATTAACTTTTTCAAATTAATAACATTTCAAAATACTAATAATAAACCGGGCAACGCCCGGCCTGTTTTGATTAAATTCAAACTTCATTTAAATTTGACTTTAAACATCGGAGTATATATGCTCAATTGACTTCAAAACGACATTTCACTTTCCGGCAAAATCCCCAAATTACATCGATCATTACACAGCTCTTTTGTTTCAGTTGCCAGCGCCGAGCAAATTTGTAGCCGTCGTAAATTCTCCGATTAATAGGAGACCTGTATCCTGCTTCCTTTCTCGGTGAGTAACTTCTCATAATTGTTTTTCAGTGGATCATATGATTGTGTTGATTGTGTTCCATGATGTGGGTTTTAAAGGGAAATATTCTTGCATTTATAGTGTATTTTGCACAGTGTAGAATTCGTGTTTACGGGATGTTTGTCTGCATTTCTTATGTTAGAAGTTTCATCTTGAGGTCGAGGTAAAATCATGATCAGTGCAGTAGTTTTCCAAAAAAGGTTGCTGCTTTCTACATATATATTGTATTTTACCCAGTGTAGAATTCGTGTTTGCGGGATGTTTATATGCACTTTTTAAGTTATAGTTTTCGTCTCGAGGTAAAATCATGATTAGTGCAGTAGTTTTCGATAAAAGGTTGCTGCTTTCTACATTTATATTGTATTTAGCCCAGTGTAGAGTTCGTGTTTACGGGATGTTTGTATGCACTTTTTAAGTTAGAGTTTTAGTCTCGAGGTAAAATCATGATTAGTGCAGTAGTTTTCGATAAAAGGTTGCTGCTTTCTACATTTATATTGTATTTTGCCCAGTGTAGAATTCATGTTTATTGGATGTTTGTATGCAATTTTAAGTTATATTTTTCATCTCAAGGTCGAGGTAAAATCATGATTAGTGCAGTACTTTTTGAAAAAAGGTAGCTACTTATTTTGCACAATATAGAATTCATGTTTACGGGATGTTTGTCTGCATTTCTTAAGTTAGAATTTTCATCTCTAGGTCGAGGTAAAATCAGAGTTTTAAAAAAGGTTGCTACTTTCTACATGTATAGTGTATATTACAAAGCGTAGAAAACATGTTTAAGGGATGTTTGTCTGCAGTTCTTAAGTTAGAATGTTAGTGCTGTAATTGGTTTCTACTTTGTGATTTGGTAGCAATTTAGGCTCTTGCATGTGTAGAATATGTTCTGATCATGTTTTGACAAAGCTGAAATTTATATGATGGACTGGAATTAGACAATACTCACCTCCTCCATCACCACAAATGCCGTTTTTAAGTGCCATCTGTAGACAGTATCATTCATTGTATTCATTTTCTTTTCTGTTTAGTTTCATCATGTATCAGTCTGAGCCTAGGGTAGGTAATCTGTTAGTCTGCACCGATTCTGTTTATTGGGGGTATGATTGGAATGCATTTGGACCAGCCCATCTCATTGTTGTAATTGAGTGCTGTATTCTAAGAAAATAATGCTCCATAAGTCTAAGGCAGTGATAAAAATAGTGATTTCTTGATACCATTTTGCAGATTATTCAATTTTGGCCATAAATTTCTCTGCTTTTCCTCAACTATTTTACCTATTACATGGAAATATAGTTTCTTCAAAACCAGCTGTATATTTGTTATTCTCAGATGTTTTGCCTTGGGTTTGGAATACTTTGCGGCGTCTTCAATCATCTGATTAAGGATTCAAATATGTTAGATGTGATGGAAAAAAACTCAAAGTTAGGATTTTCTGTCAGCATTATGACTCTGTGTTGATGGAGATTGTGGAGTAATGCTATGGTTTGTTAGAGAAGAGGAAAAGAGACATACTATGCTCTTGTTAGATGAGAATGAAGCAAACATAGGAACTTAAGTAGCTGGTGTGTTAACAGAAATAGTAGTCTATAAGTTTTTTGTTCCTCAGGATATGATCTTTTGATTTTTGATCTAAATAACCTATTAAATCTTTTGATTAGACATTCAACTACCAAAGAAATATCTATATAGAACTGATGATTATTGACTAAATAAAACATGTATTATTAAAAATTTGATTCCCTTTTGGTTTAGGAAACCTAAGGCTGGATTCCATTCTTTCTAGGATTTACTTATATTAGCTATATAAATAAAAGCTTAACCAGTCCAAGTTTTTATCATTGTTTTAAAATTCCCTGCAGTTTTTTATACCTTTACCTACAACTACAATTTCTAGAAAGTAAACGACACGCAGTGCTGCATCAGGTTCGGGAGTAGTATATTGCATACTTGCATATTTCACTGCGCTTGTTTATTTCATGCTGTTTTTTTTGCTTTCGTTTGGTGCTTTTGTTGATTGTAAAAATTTGCCATTCATTATTATCGCTGCAAAATACTTTGAAATCAAATGAGTTAGTGATCACTCTTGAATAGTTATTTGGTTCATTTGTGAAGGAAGGGATCTAATGCCTGGGGTTTGTTTGTTTATCCAGAATTTTGTGAAGGGAGGGACAAGGGGTTTGATTTGTTGCCGACCAAGAATGGATATCTTAGAGCGCCTTGATAGTGACATGGTGCTGAATATTTTTAAGTGCTTGGATGATCCGGCTGATTTAGTAAGAGCCAGCATCGTATCACACCGTTGGGGAGATTATGTTATAGGAAATAACCTTTGGAAGCAGCTATGTTTAAGACAGTTTCCCCAACTAGCCAGTCTCGTGGATGGCGTATCTCGGAAAGAAAACTTTCAGATGTTGCATCTAGCACTCAAAGTGAACTTCAGATGGTTTATCATCTCTACTGCATACTCTTCAAAAGATAAAATCCTCGCCCACTGAATGCATACAAGAGGCATTTAGTGCTTCCAGTATGGTGTCTGTATATGAAAACATAGCGTGTACACTTCATCAAGAAGATCACCCGTACGAGCTCACGTACTGGTCAAGTGAAGGGCAGAAAGATCCTACTATTCCGGAGACACTCATCTACAGACTCAAGTCTAGCCTCTGTGTCATCACCCAGATTGACATAAGACCTCTTGCAGGTAGTTATTTTAATTCTCCTTACATTTTCTTATTTTATTGAACTTAATATTTTGCTCAATTGAACTGAAGTTAAAAATAATGTATTGAGAAATAGAGGCTGAATTTCATCTGAACCGAATTGTATAGATAAGCTCAAAAGGAACGTGACCTTAGGCTATCTTGATATTTTTAGTATTGCTAAAGTTGTCAATTACCTATTGCAGTATATTTTGGGAATTGCAGTTCGTGTTCTGCAAAATCAATGAGGTTCCGAATGGGTTTTCCCAAAGCTAGAAAGGAATTTGAAGAAAATTATTACAAGATACCAAATCCTGCTGATGACCATTTCATATGGGCATACACCTCACCCGAGTTTCCAGTGGATCAGGTGTGGTGACAAAAGTTGTTATTTTGCTGCCCTTTGTTTTTAAGAAAATCATCCCTGATTTCAGTGTAAACCGTTAACTGATATTATAATCGCTAGAAACAATGATAAAAAAGGAAACCATTTGTAAACATTTCATCAAAAGTTGAGAACATTTTCATTTTGCAGGCGGAGCGATACCAGCAGTTCAAGTTTCCGGATCCTGTTCTTTGTGTTGGCGGATATATGATGATCGAGCTACTGGGACGGGTTCATAAATAAGATGGTCTGTTCTATATAAGGTGAGTCTATTTTCCCTTGAATTAATGAGAGGTGATGGTTGTTGTTCCAATCTCAAGATTTTTTTTCGTACAGGATTGCCAATGTTAAAGTTATGGGACGGTCGTTGTCCCCAGCATTTCATGCCGAGGTGCAAGGCCCCTCTGGTGACTTCATTTTGGAATTCGACACTGATAAAATTCAGCAGACAATTCAAAGCGATGAAAAACCACGAGTAAAAGCAAAGAGACACTGGATTCACGTGCAACGACCGGCCTTAATAGGACTCGATGAATGATGTTAATTTTATTTCCCGGGCTTAAGGACCTTCTGAGGTTTAAAATAAAGTGATTAGAGCCTACTTTGTTTAATAAAACGTATGTAAAACTATCATCATCTGCCGATGCGCAACATGTTGTATTCACCAAAATAAATAAATATTTTTAAGTTATATATTAATTATCTCTTCTGAATAAATGATTCCTGTAATCAACAGAAAATTAATATAGCATACTGACAAAGCTCCTCAAAATGAAGGAATTGAAGTGATAATATCATCAAGACTGGTGGAATCGTCATGCACAGATAAATACTCTGAAAGAGAGAAAGGACATATGCTAAAAGTTGCAGAATAATTAATAGTTTATAAGATCTTGCTAAGCTTAGAATAATTCACGTTCGACAATAGTGCAGAGTAACATAATAACGACAAAAATACAGATCGGGAGGAAGAGGCGGTGCAGAATATCACATTCACAAAAATACCACTGTTCCTACGAGTCATCATGTCCAAACACAGAACCTTATGCCAACAGAAATTCCCAGAATCTCAAGCAAACAGAAAGATCAAAAGTCAGTTTTTCCAACTCCTCCCCAGAACTCACAAGACCAAACTGATCCATTCTCACACAACCATTGTTGCTACTATCGGACTCCTAACATTATATTCACGAGGACTCTCCGATATCCACGTCAAGGATCCACAATACTCTTCCTCCTCATTCCTTTTTCTCCATTTCTTTGTTAATGTAAATGTAACCTCGTACGTTTTTTTCTTACCTTTGAAGGAGAAGTCTAGCTTTTCAGGCTTGACCTCGACTTTGACACACACTCTGGGGTTAATTCTGGGGTCTACAACGGAGACATGGTAAGAAGTTTGTGGAAATCCAACATTTGTCACTGTTCTTTTGCATTTGACTACTTTCACTTTGTCGCTGACTTTAATGAGAAATGAAGGATAGTTTAAATCCCATGGCTCCATAACCTCTGGCTCTACATCTCACTCTCCAAAAACGGATTCAATGTCATTCTTCCTTTCTTATACTCATCAGAACCCCGGAGGTGAGAAATATACTCTATAAGATCAATGTGATACACTAATCCTGGATCCATGGCTTTTCTAAGGTTAACAATCCCTGAACCCAAAGCATATGGATTTGCTGTCCTTTTCTTCTCATCAATGATGACTTTTCCGGCAACAAGATAATCAGAATTTGTCATTAGAGCAGATTTAACCATAGAAGGAGACCAATCACGATGTCTCTCCAAGATAATGGCAACAATGCCACTGATATACGGAGCAGCAAATGATGTCCCCGACGCCACAACAAAATTGTTGTTCTTGTTGGAGGCTATTGAGACATTCACTCCAGATGCAAGGATATTTGGTTTGATTACACCACAATCTGTTGGACCGGAGGCTTTAGGATTCAATTTCGGACCTGGTCCTCTTGAAGAGAATGAGGCTACCATGGGACTTCTTATTTCACTAACTGATTGAAACTCCATACTAGTTGTTGGTTCCTTGTCACAATAGAGATAGCCTAACAATTCAATACCATCATCATAGGAAATCTGGATTGTAGGAAGATGATGTTCTGCTAATACTATTGAATATCCTTTTGATACTGAATTGACAACAATCATTCCAGCCGCACCACATTGATCCTTTAACAATCGACCTATACGCAGCAAGTCTCCCCCAGATTTACCATCATCATCACTCTCACAGAAAATTACAACACATCCATTTAATTTTTCCGTGGCCCAAATGTCATCATGTGAATGTAAAGACTTACACATTAGCCCATACTGTTTTGAATCAAATTCTCCATTATAAAGTGACTCACCAGGAATTTCTTTTCCATTTCTGAGGACCAATTTAGCTGAGCAATTGTAATCATTATCGCAGTGATATGCAGCTACATTCAAACCCCATGCAAAAGTATTAGCCAGTGAATTTGGCCATGGACCTTTATTTCCTCCCCCAACAACAACAACTGAAATGCCCTTTTTAATTGCGCGGAATGCATACACCGGTATTGGGTCTTCGTCAAATATGCAATAAGGAATTGCAACAGTAACAGTAATCACATGAACCCCCAACTCAATAGCTGAGTCAATAGCTCTAGACCATGCTATATCTCTAAGTTGCCTAGGTGATTGATCTTGATCAGTAACTAATGCTATTTCATCTTCATCACTTTCAACTTCATTATCACCACCTTCTTTAATCGGGCCGTGAAATCCTTCAGTTACTTTATATACTACTAGATGACAAAGAGGAGCAACACCTTTGTGAACTTTATCATTTCCAAATTCAACAACATTTCCACCTGCTACACTTGCAACACCTGTTCCATGTTGGTTAAAATCCATGACTTTGTGCGGATGGTTGACATAAGTGTGTGTCTCAGGTCTCTGGGAGGGGGACTTCTTATAGATAAAGTTCTTTCCGCAAACAACTTTCTTATTAAAGTAAAACGGGCTATCCTTCAAGTGAGCAGGAGGATCTGGGATGCCATCATCTCCAAATGAAGGGTGGGTGGACGCAAATCCACTATCAATAATAGCTACAATAATTCCCTCGCCCTTCCCATTGCCAGTTGCAGAATTCTCTTCCCCACTACTAGTTACAAAAGTCTCCTCCCCATTTCCCTTTTTATCTCCGGCACCAATATCAATATCTTTCAAGTAAAATTAAAAATGATCAATCTCGAGATATCAAACTAGAGAATATTATCAAACCCAATTTTAATTTTAGTATTTAAATCCAATTTCAACTAAGCTTATGAATCTTATACAAGCAAACTAAGGTAAAAGTCATTTTAACGCATGAAATTTCATAAGCACACTGTAAGTAAAAGTCCTTTTAGCACACGAAATTTTATTAGCAAACTATAAGATGACTGTAACACATGTAGAATAAAGTGATAGTTATTAAAAAAATCATCTAACCTGCATGAAACTTTAGCAAATAAGATGAAGTTTTTTGCCTAAATAATACACTTTCTCAAACTAATTCCCAAACTAACACACTTTCAATATTAATTCCAAAAACAATACACTTTTTGCCATATAAGATACCACGTCATGTTGTATTTTCCACCTGTATAATTTTGGTTTTTTTCCTTCTTAAAAATACAGGCTTTTAAAACCTTTTTAAACTTATATCGGAAAACCTCTATAGTAAGATTCAATATCTTATATTCATACTTTCCGTCTTCTTCCGTGGAGGATTCGGTGAACCACCTCAGATTCAGCGTAGACCTATGAAATTTCTGGCTCTTAGACATCAATCTCAGGGAGCATTATTTGACCTGACTCACACATCTAATTTTCTCGATTGCAACCATCATAAAGTAAAGCTTCAAAATGGTGTGTATTTTTGATAAAATATAATGTGTACAATATTTATGTTTAAAGGCATAATCTGCCTATTATCAAGAACCAATCACAACAAAATAATGTCAACCTCCTTATTTTTAACAAGCTAACCAAAAACAAAACTAATCTAAATGAAAACTGGGACGGATCCCAACTCAGCAGGTTCTTCAACAGCTCAAAAGCGAGTCGAAAATCAACAACAATAAAATCAGCGATAGCTGAAAAACATCACCAAAAGCTCTACAGCAGCAAAAAAACCATCAACAAGAGCTCTACGGTAGCAACAACAGCAGCGACAAACCAGCAACAAAAGCTCTGCAACAGCAACAACAGCGAAAAACCAACAGAAGCAGCACAAAACAACAACAACATCAGACAGTAGTAGCAAAAAAAAACAAAATAGCAGGGGAAAAAAACAGCAACTGAAGTAGCAAAAAACCAGCAACAAAAGCTCTACAGCAGCAACAACAGCAGCGAAAAACCACCACCATTAGCAACATCAGTAGCAAAAAATACAGCAACAGAAGCAAACAAAAAAAAACAGCAGCAACAAAAGAAGCAAAAAAAGAACAACAACTTAGGCAGCAAAAAAATATCATCAACATTAGTTCAATAGAAGTATAAAACCATCCACAAAAGCTCAGTAATTTAAAAAGAAGAAATTCAAAAGCAGGAAAACAGTGCATGCATAATGATATGGACATTTCCGATAAAAATAACTCTAGTAAAGCCTATATCTTCAACACCAACAATATGGCAATTCCTACTTACTAAATTCGAGGCACTTAAGATATTTAAAATGAGCAATGACAATATTTTCAAGTTATAACTTTGATTTTAACCTATTTTACAGGTTTACGAGCTTAACTTCATCGGCATTTTGGAACTTAACTAAGACATCACGTCCTAATGTATTAAGCATCACATTATTGGCACACTAATTCAATACTATATCATCACAGACTCTGAAAAATCTCGATCAAGAGTAATATTAAGCCTAACACACAATTAAAGTTCAAGAAATAGCAAAAGTGTGGAGTTTTTTGCCTAAGTAATACTCTTTCTCAAACTAATTTCCAAACTAACACACTTTCAATATTAATTCCAAAAACAATACACTTCTTGCCATGTAAGATGCCACATCATTTTGTATTTTCCATCTGTATAATCAACATTCTTTTATTCTTTCTATTTCTCAATACCTTTTACGCAGCTACTTTTATCCATTCGGATCCAGTTCTAACGGTGATCAGGCGATTCTTTACCTACCGAGCAAACGCGACGACAACCATACTCACTGGCGATCATTCGACTCTCTACTTACAGGCGAATATCTACCTGAGATACAAGGGGTGGGCGGCGACTGTTCGTCGAGTAAGTTAAATGCGTGATAGTATAAATTCAGCTTCGATCGGTGGTGTCATTCGGTTTTACAGTAGCTCCGGGCGATGGAAACCTCGTTCCCCACACAGTCACAGTGACGCGACGACCAGGTAGATATTCGCCTGTAAGTAGAGAGTCGAATGATCGCCGGTGAGTATGGTTGTCGTCGCGTTTGCTCGGTAAGTAAAGAATTGCCTGGTCGCCGTCAGAACTGGATCCGAATGGATAAAAGTAGCTGCGTAAAAGGTATTGAGAAATAGAAGGAATAAAAGAATGTTGAATATACAGATGGAAAATACAAAATGATGTGGCATCTTACATGGCAAGAAGTGTATTGTTTTTGGAATTAATATTGAAGGTGTGTTAGTTTGGAAATTAGTTTGAGAAAGAGTATTACTTAGGCAAAAAACTCAATAAGATGAACAAAAAATTGCAATAAAGATATACTTTTGTGTCATGTTTAGAAGCTATTAACATCCAAATTTAACATTAGATTCAGTGAATTTAGGAGACAATAATTTAAATATTAAAAAAAACACACAGTGGCGCACACCATGCCATATTAATAATCATACACATCCAAATCAAACTTTAGATTCATTTCCATCATAAAATAATTTCTTAAATACCAAAGCACAGACCTTTCCGGTGATTGAGACCGGACAATTCTGAAAAAAACCCATGGTTTTTTCGCCCTGTCGCTAAACGACAAAAGATTTGGGCGAGGTGCATAACCTGTGGGTCCCACGATGAATATAATAAAAAGGGCACGTGACTCTCTCTCTCTCTCTCTCCTCCTTTCTTCTCCTCGCAAAACAAGTCTAGACTTCATATCTTCTGGGTATCTTCCTTGAATCAATTCCGATCATCAATGGCGAAACGTTCTTTTGCTTAGGAAAAAATCTGAAAAAATCATTTTTCGAGTCAGGGGAGACGCGCGATCCCTACGTATCAAGGTACGCTTGCTGTAATGCATATTTTAATTTGTTTCTTGAGTCGAAAAACACCAGAATGCCCAATATGCTGTGTAATAGGAGTGTATTAGTAGTAGAATGAAGTGTAGCGAGGATTCAGGCGCTGATAGTCGATAACGACAGATAGGAAGGAGGGTGTCACTGTTTGTGAAGCATGGTGTCCCATTTACAATATGAGAGTATCACGGCTTATAAAATACTGTTGTTGAGATCCGGAAAAATTTTAAAACAAAATTGTGTTAAAGTTAGTAAGTCAGTTAGTTAGCAGCGTTTAGCTTGAGAACTATCCCAAGCGAAATAAACACATAATTATCAATTTGAGAACTGTCATCGAGAATCAAACACATAAGTAGGAACTTTATTTTCCTCTCATGATGTTCATTTCATTCTATGTTTTTGTTATTCTTTTAAGGATTGTATGATTATCATGTCACCCTAAACACTAAACACTAAACCGTATCACTATTAAGTGAAACATTGTACGATTTCATAACATTCATACATGATTATTCATTTAAAATTTCTCATATAACATTAATCTCATTATATTTCTCAAATGATTCGTTGTTATAATTCAATATTGTTTTTATTCTACCGTTTATGGTGGGGGTATTCTATTACATGATAGAGGGTATCCACTAATTTACATGTTCTGGTGGGGGTATTCTGTTTCGTGATAGAGGGTATCCCACAATGTACTCTCTCAAATAACATCATTTGTTGGGCTATTATCAGATGGTAGTGGTTGACCTGAACTCCGAACCTCCGGTTGACGTTGATTCAGATGAAGATTATGTTATAGAATCATCGGATGATGAAGAATTGCATGATTTTGATGCTAGTGTTCTAAACGCGGGACGTGGTGAAGGTGTTTTTGAAGGAGATGTTGATTCAGATTATGAGTCATTGGACGGTGATGATCTGGAGCACCTAGCTGGTGGACTGGAAAATCTTGCTCGTGAGCAACTTGATGAAGAAGCTGCCCGGGAACCAGAATTCTCGAGTGCCACTCCCATTCCTACCAGAGGACAGGTGTTCCAATCATCAACGGAATTTCAGGCTTTCATGGACAGGTTTGCATTCGCTAATGGGTTCGTTATAAGATGCAGCCGCGACAACCCTTCCAAATTCCTGGATCATTCTCCCATCGAAAAGCGTTCTCCCATTGAAAAGCCGGGACCAGACGATTATCAACGCTGTAGATTGTATTGCAATCGAAGTGGGAAGCCAAAGGAAGGCGCTATGACTCGGGTGTGTGGTTGCCGGATGGAAGCCACCGCATACAAACAGAGAAGCGATGGTTCTTGGAAGGTGACATCAGTGCAACTTGAGCACAATCATGTGATTGACTCATCCGCGGTTAGATTTCTCAGCAAGTATTGCGGTATTACGGAGGCGGAAGAGACCGATATTATGGCGCAGTATCGTGCTGGAATCCGGCCGGCACAAATCTACCGTGTGTTCATCCATAAGCACGGTGACATCAAGAACGTTCTATTTTCAGAGAAGGACATGCAGAATCTCTTGAACCAGAACGCTAGGCTACAGATGGAAGAGGGGGATTTTCGTGCAATGCAGTCATTGTTTGCAAGTATGAAGGAGAAGTCTCCCATGTTTTTTTTCGATTATGACCTAGACGCAAATGGCAGGGTGAAGAACATATTTTGGGCAGACGCACGAGCTATCAAGGCGTTCAGAGAGTTTGGCAGGTGCATTTCAGTCGACACAACGTACTTGTCGAACAGGTATAAGATGCCATTTGCACCTTTCATAAGCGTCAACCCCCACGGTCCATCAGTGTTGTTTGGGTGCGCACTTATAGGAAGGGACAGCGTCAAGAACTTCACATGGGTATTCAAAGCGTTCCTCCGATGCATGCAGAAGGCTCCTGAGTGCATACTCAGCGACCAGTGTATAAAAACTCGTAAGTTTTTGTCTTTCAGAATTTATGCTTTCCACATTATTTTCAAAGCCGATTATTTGATCACCCGTTGGTTTAGACAAAGATGCATCAATATTTGATCCTTCCTATGTTACATATGTACTCCTGCATGTATAGGCACATAACCGTTACATGTGATACCCAGCAGTTTAAATGAAGATAACCTTACTTGTAAAGCCGCATAAAGATTTCTTGTATGTGAATTTACTTTCAGAAATGCACTTTAGTGTGTTGGTCTGATATAAGATGCATGTTCAAGGACTGTACCGTTATTTTTTGGCCGTCATGCATGACCGCACCATCCACCTTATTTCAGAACTGGCGGTGCAGAAGGTGTTTTCATCAGCACGGCACAGGTGGTGTCTGTGGCACGTGCTGCGGAATATCAGAAAATGCTTTCGAGGTATGGCCGAATGGGTTGCGATCGCTACCTCCCTAAGAAGGATACTTCACGAGTCCCTTTCCATCGAGGAGTTCGAGCAAGAATGGCATGCCTGGGCCGAGAGATATGGAATTTCTGAGAGACCGTGGTTGAAGAGAAAGTTCGAGCAGAGAGAAAAGTGGGTTCCCGTTTACTTCAAGCACGAGTTCTGGGCAGGAATGTCCAGCACACAAAGAAGCGAGGGAATGAACAATTTTTTCAGGGGTTTCGTCAACGTCAACACAACCCTCCAAGTTTTCGTACAACAGTACGCGCTGGCTCTTGCAAAGAGAACGGAGGATGAGGAAAGGGCGTTTGACGCCTCCATGAATAGGCCGCTGCCTTGTTTGACAGCGTTCGTGTTCGAGGAGGTGTTCCAAGCTTGTTACACGAATGCAAAGTTTGCTGAGTTTCAGAAACAGGTGTCGGAAATGATGTACTGCAACGCGACGGAAAAGGACAAGAATTGGCGGGGAGTTGTGTACGAGGTGAGGACGATTAAAGTTCGAATGGGGAGGACGAGGAGGAGATCGTTTCTGGTGAGCTTGCAGCGCGAGCCTAGTGTTGTGTTGAGATGTGAATGCAAAAACTTTGTGTTTCGAGGAATCATGTGTTGCCACATGCTTCAGGTCTTCAAAGTGGAGGAATTAACAAGCGTTCCACCAGAATACATCGTTGGTCATTGGAGGAAGGACATATGCAGGGAGTACGTAAAGGAGACGGGTGGTTACGAAGATCTTCTCAAGTCCATTCCAGCTCCAAAGAGGCGTTACGATGAGATGGATCTGATGTTTCAAAAATTTGCGCCGCGTGCTATGATGAAGGAAGAAGCCTACGAGCATGTGATGGAAATGATGCGTAATCTTGAGTTGGAGTTGAAGCCCGCTCATGATCTGCCACCGGGACTTACTATAGACGATGGGGGAAACATTGTAAAGTTGTGGGGATCGCTTATGGCGCCTCCTCCAGCAGATAAGAAAGCATAGGCCGCGGCTAAGAAAGCGGACGCCGCAGCTAAGAAAGTGGACGCCGCGTCAAAGAAATCTAACGCAGCAGCCAAGAAAGCGGACGCAGCTACGAAGAAAGCGGACGCAGCAGGTAAGAAAGTTGATAGGAGAGGTGCATGCATAGCGCCTGAAAATCCGGACAACATGGTCGATTTCGGTGGAAGCACGCCGCCGCACGAATCCACCGCTCTGGACTCCGTGGATCAGAGGAAAAGAGGGCGCCCAGCTGAGCATCGGGCAGGATATTAAACGGACAAGATCATTAGAAGAAGACTACAAAGAAGAACAAGAATGCCGAATCACAGAACTTGCCGGGCGGAAGTTACGGGCCTTTAATGGGTTGGGCCGGTAATTTTGAATATTGAATGAACCTGACCGTGCCAATAAAAGTATTTGCATTCCAAATAATGTTGCGTCTTTTGTAAGAGCTGGTCATGGATTTTGAACTTATTCAGGAATTTTGGGCCACGGATTTGGTCATGTGCATTGGGCTTTTGTTTTTGTTTCCAAATACGATTGCATTCCAACAGCGTTCCGAATCCAAATTAATAGCAATAACTTGTGAAGGGGCCTCATTCTCACTGTATTGGGTGGCTGTTGTTTAGGTCGAGGGTGTCTTTCGTAAACTCCAAATTTTAAAAACAGGCAGCTGTTATTATCATCAAACTGTTCGTTCGTAGTTTATGAAGTGGGTATCTTACTATGTGGTTATGGGTAGCAACACTCCTGACCTTAAAAGCAATAACTTGTGAAGGGGAATTGTAAATGAATTGGGTGTCTCTTCTTTAGGATGAGGGTATCATCCATAAAGTCCAAATTTAAAAAAATAGGCAGCTGTTAATAGCATCAAACTGTTTATTCGTAGTTTATGAATTGGGTGTCTGTTCTTTAGGACGGGGGTATCATCCATAAAGTCCAAATTAAAAAAAAGAGGGAGCTGTTAATAACATCAAACTGTTTATTCGTAGTTTATGGATTGGGTGTCTCTGTATGTGTTTGAGGGTATCAACTATCCTGAAAAATAAAAGCTTGTAAGTTTTAACTTTTAATGAAAGAAGAAACAACATAATAAGTGTGATGAGAATGAAAAATGAATAAGCCTAAACGTTAAAAGATGATATTGATAATAGATAATGAATTACAACCTCATGACTTTGTTTCTTCGAGAACGCGCCTAGCTACATGGGTTTGTAATCACAAAAACCTACCAGAACTACAATTTGCCAAACGCAAACAACAACAAGGAAACATCTATTCATCATCGTCAAGGGTAAGGTTGATGAAGATGGGTTCCTTTGGTGCATCATCAAGGGTCAGATCGATGAAGACCGGCTCCTTCTTCTTCATAACCGGAGCCTTTTTGGCGTGCTTCTTGTCATTGGCCACGGCCTCATCCTTAACCAAACCGAAATAGGTAGGGATCACGTTCCTAATCTCGCTCTCCTCTTTCTCCTTTGGAAAATACCCTCCGTCGTTGTTGGACATCTTGTAGGTTTGTGCCTCCGCCTGGAAAAAGGCTGTAATGTATGGAATGGGAATGTGGAATCCTAGGAAGAACTCGTTAAGCGCACCAATGCCAAATTCGATGAGGTGCCTAATGAATAGGCGGACTTGGATGTTCTGCCTAGCCACATGCGAAGAGTGCACCCATTTGGATGGTTTTTTGGCAGATGAAGGCGAGTTTTTTGTAGTTGAGAGTGGTTTTTTGGCTCTAGCACCGGCTACTTTGAGCAAATTTTTGGGCGCCATTCAGTGGTTGAGGATGGGAAATAGCTAGTATCTCTGTTTGTGTCGGATTATGATTGATGATATATCGGATGGAATGTGATGTGTATTTATAAGGCATGAGATCCCTCTTGAATATGGCATAATTCTGGCGCCAAAATATGCGCCAGGGGATTGGAGGGAAACAAGGGTATCACACGGAGCATGACGGGTGTTCCAATGGAGTGATGTATTATTGTTGACTTGATTTTGGCGCCATAGCCGAAATTACGTTGGAGGGAAATGATGGTATTAATTGATGTTGACAAAGGTGTTTCTTGTGCAAGCATAGTTTTTTAATATACTTTCACGGAGGAAGCACGGGCGAAAAAAATTTGCTGGTAGCACAAGACGAACGTAGGGGTACTGCATGAAAAAGTCCAAATTTAACAACAGTTTATTCAATTTAAAATGATGGCGTAATATCTGAAAAACCTATTTTAATAATCTGATACAGAGGATGAAGAAGAGGAAAACGTAAGTGAAAACAAGGGCGAACACGAGGCGAGCTTCTCGGCCTTCTCTCTGGCGTGCCTTAGCTTCGAGTTTGCTGATAATCTCCAAATGCTTCTTCTTTTCTCTCCCGTGCTTCTTGGAGGTCGATGCCTGATCTTCGAGTTGGCTGATAATCTCCACATGCTTCTGCTTTTCTCTATCGTGCTTCTTGGAGGTCGATGACGATTCCCGACGGTGTTGTTGATTGGGATTCGAGCCCGGGGGATCAAACCACTCGAAGAAATTGCACCCGCCAGCATCGTAGTTGATGCAACCGTAAAATATTTTACCTGGATTATGTTTGGTAGCTGATGTTCGTAATACCGCTTCAACGTTGCAGTAGCAAAGGACAGAATCATCTTGGATGGCCATCCCGAGAAGGTGATTTCATGTGTGTTTCAGATTGGTATTTAAAGAGGGGGGAAATACGTCCGTTGGGACTGGAAATATGATCGTTGAGGAGTTAGTGGGCCCGAGGAGTCCAGCAAATTTCAAACGGTAAAAAAAGGAATATTACAACGTATTCTTTCGACTTGTATGTCACAAGTTATGTAGATTGGTGGCGTAGGATTTGACCCGTACAAAAGGAAGCTTCATTTGTAGAGGATAACCCGATCATACCGATTTGGACAGGATAATCCGATCAGACCGATTATACAATCATTTGGAATAAGTAAAAGGACAGTGAAGAATAAATATCAAGCACTAATATATAACTATATTTATTCTTCTTAATTTATCTCTTTCATTATATACAATAACCATAGGCATAACCCGAAAATACGATAATACCGCGAGTTGGTATACAATAAGTTAATAGTATGTTAAATATAAAATACTGATGAAAATTATAAGCAGCATGTTTTAAATCAATTAATTCAAAACATTAGATAAAAACTATATAAATGATTATGTCTAATGACACAGTGTTTTGTGAACTATTTATGTTTTCTAAACAAGTGTTTAAATAGCTAAAATGACATAGTAGACTGGATCTCTAAAAATGAGTTTAGGATTAGTTTTAATTTTGTGGATCATTACATTTATGGGGTATCATTCACAGGCCCCTCATTTGCATGGAACGTTTAGGGTTTTTACGTGTATGAATGTAGCAAAGACCCTTGCTAATTTCAAACTCAATAGTGGACCACTTGACAACGATATAAAACACAGAAAAACAATTGATTTACAAGTACCCAGAATTATTATTACAGTATCATTAAAATGAAAGATGTATAATAAAATGTAAAATCAGAGTAATGAATTTTAAATAATCTCCAATTTGGTTGGAGATCGACGGTATGATCCCAATTTGGTTAAAATGGTTTGTAAGACGTTTTCAATAAGTAATTGGCAGATTCCAAGATTATTTGTCGATTGGGGTGTGCCTTGTGTGTATGAACAAATGAGCATAGCATAAAGGAGATGGGTAATTAAATGATAGAAATGTTATAAGTATTAATACAACATAGAAATTATAGAAACTGTCTTAATAATCGGAGCCTTTGTCAGCGTCCGAATCCATATCAGTAACTCCAGAATCATGCTGGTCGCTCCCCTCCTCCTCGGCTTCGGTATCCGTCTCCGACCCATCGTCAGAATTCAGCTCATACTAGGGCCAGTCCTCCTCATTTTCATCTTCCGCCTGTACCGCCTCCAGGCGGCGGTGGAAGAGAATCCGGCCAATCACCATCCCCACCTCCCCGGCACAAGAATTCAATGGCGTAGATTGGTCCGTGATCTTGGAGAAGGTCGAAGTCGGGGCCTTGCTGGAACTTCACAAAGGGCTCCGAAACCCTCCACAGTAGTGAGTTCCAGTCACCGTAGAGATTGAGCGGAATGGGATCGTAAATTTCCACCGGAATGTTACGGGTAAATTCCACCGGAATGTTACGGTCGAGGGTTATGACCTGCAAGGTCTGGTCGTTCCTGAGATTGGTCCAAAACCTAATATTTCTGTGCAGAGTCTGTTTGAAACATATATTAACATAAGATCACCACGACGGAGCATATATATGAATAATAGCGCAGTTAATTTCTTTTGTTGCAATTTACCAGACGGCGGATCCCCGGAGCGTGATCCACGTAAGCCACTTCATTAAGCTTCCGGTAGAAGCCATAAGCTGCATAGGCATAGGCAAACATATTGAGGACCCTAGTCAGATCGAATCACCAATAAAATTGTGGTTTTTTAGGTCCAGGAGAGGCAATATATTTTTTGGTCTACATGATAAAGCATCAATATGACAAAGAAATACCTATTAAATCTTAAGTTTCACCGTCGACGGCTGTTCCAGCATCCGTGACACAAAATAACATAATATTCTACGCTACGCATAAATTACATACATCTTGACATTCACTCAATTGGCTGCCAGGCAATTAATATATGTAAATGAGTAAATATGTGTGTTCATATATTATAACGTATGTACTTGTTGATTATTTGTCATCTATAAGCAGAAGGAACTATAAACTTAAGATTATTGTTGTATGTGTAAACATTTTTGTAAGTAAAGCGTTTCGGGTATCCAATAATACACATTTGGGTATCTAAAAATAACACACAAGGGAGTAGCCAACATCATGATTTGAAAGGCTGATATTGTTAAAATGTACTAGTTTAGGTTTAGTAAAAGTATACCTCCGGTGCATTGATACCTCGGGCGTAGATGGAGCAACTCATGTCCATCGGTATCGTAGACGTACATGTCCACCGTACGTGTCTTCCGTAACAGGTCAGTACGGGCCCCGAAAACCACACTGCATCCCGGCATGATTCCGTGCTTCTGGCAGCATTCCCTCCACTCATCGCCCTCCACGTAGTAGCGTCCACCTACTCGGTGGCTGCGTGATCTGACAGCAACAAAAAACATATGCTCCGTGTAAGGGTTGAGAACATGGAATTCGTGTTCTCCGCGGGCCAGAAATTCAGTTTTAGTGCCGGCGAAGTCGGAGGGAATGTACTGTAACATAAGATTAAGAATTGTTATACATTGATTGATAAATGGTAATTTATAGAAGAGAAAAGTTACGAATCAGTTATCAGGAAGCAGGAGTCTTCGAACTGGAGCGGCAGGGGAGGCATGAATGATTCTGTAGCTTGCCATTTTTTGAGGTGGAGATTGGTGGGATGTATGAGCTATGATTTGATTAGATGATTTTCTGGGGTGGTGTCTTGGGGTGGTGGTGTCTCTTACAACCCTTGAGGGTGTCACAGAATCTTGTAGCACCACAACTTTATTTTACATGAGATATATCACCTTCCTCATGATGGTATATGACACCATACTTAGTGCCTCATGACAACAGAGGAAGGATGACCAAAATTCACATTTCAATCGCTAATCTCTCATTAGAGTTTCTCTCATAGACTAATAATGTGAACATTGTGCACGGATTATGAACTAATTATTATGTAAAAACACAAAATAAGTGTGAGCATTGGATGAGATGAATGCAACAAATCAGGTCTCTACGTGACATGCACACCTTCCTCTAACACTATCAAACACCTTCATCATACTCTAGCGTCGTCCTTCACCAATCGGACATGATTTTGTGATGCTTCACAATTATGGCATGATATCAGTGTTATTAATCCATTTCGCAATTCATAAAACCGTACTGATGCAATCACTAGCTTTGATTTCTTATGGATTAGCGATCTTGGGGGGTGGTGTCTCTTACTACCCTTGAGGGGGTCACGGAAGCTTGTGACAGCACACCTTTATTTTACATGAGATATATCACCTTCCTCATGATGGTGTATAACACCATACTTAGTGCATCATGACAACAGAGGAAGGATGACCAAAATTCACATTTCAATCGCTAATCTCTCATTAGATTTTCTCTCATAGGATAATAATGTGAACATTGTGCACGGATTATGAACTAATTATTATGTAAAAACACAAAATAAGTGTGAGCATTGGATGAGATGAATGCAACAAATCAGGTCTCTACGTGACATGCACACCTTCCTCTAACACTATCAAACACCTTCTTCGTACTCTAGCGTCGTCCTTCACCAATCAGACATGATTTTGTGATGCTTCACAAGTATGGCATGATATCAGTGTTATTAATCCATTTCGCAATTCATAAAACCGTAATGATGCGAACACTAGCTTTGATTTCTTATGGATTAGCGATCTTGGGGGGTGGTGTCTCTTACTACCCTTGAGGGGGTCACGGAAGCTTGTGACAGCACACCTTTATTTTAAATGAGATATATCACCTTCCTCATGATGGTGTATGACACCATACTTAGTGCATCATGACAACAGAGGAAGGATGACCAAAATTCACATTTCAATCGCTAATTTCTCATTAGATTTTCTCTCGTAGGCTAATAATGTGAACATTGTGCACGGATTATGAACTAATTATTATGTAAAAACACAAAATAAGTGTGAGCATTGGATGAGATGAATGCAACAAATCAGGTCTCTACGTGACATGCACACCTTCCTCTAACACTATCAAACACCTTCTTCATACTCTAGCGTCGTCCTTCACCAATCGGACATGATTTTGTGATGCTTCACAAGTATGGAATGATATCAGTGTTATTAATCCATTTCGCAATTCATAAAACCGTAATGATGCGATCACTAGCTTTGATTTCTTATGGATTAGCGATCTTGGGGGGTGGTGTCTCTTACTACCTTTGAGGGTGTCACAGAAGCTTGTGACACCACACCTTTATTTTACATGAGATATATCACCTTCTCATGATGGTGTATGACACCATACTTAATGCATCATGACAACAGAGGAAGGATGACCAAAATTCACATTTCAATCGCTAATCTCTCATTAGATTTCTCTCATAGGCTAATAATGTGGCTGAATGATGTGGAGTGTCTATGGTTTTGGAAGAGAAAGGTTGAAGACAATGGAGTTTTGATTTATGTGCGGCATAAATGTTTTTTCGAGCGAGCTCACCCAACAGGTCAAACGAACTAAAGAGACACTGCCTTTAATTTCACTGTAAACGAGTCTGAATCCCTTTAATTTCACTGTATACGAGTTTGAATCCATTTCATTTCCCTGTAAACGAGTTTGAATCCCTTTATTTTCCCTGTAAACGAGTTTGAATCCATTTCATTTCCCTGTAAACGAGTTTGAATCCCTTCAATTTCACTGTAAACGAGTTTGAATTTTTCCACGGATTTGTAACATTTTACAGCCTAACAAAAAAGGAAAAAAACTTCATAACTATACATGTCATTCATTATATTATTGTTTATGAATTTATTGCATCTGCTAAGATGTTAATGGACTTAGTTAATTAGTAATTCAATTTATTCTAAATAGACAACTTAAAATATAAATAAATAATATTATCAGGAAACTCTAAAAAGAAAGGAAGAATGAAAGTTCGATCCCCGGTGACTGTCTTGAAGACGTTATTGAACATCACCATCCCATGCTATGATGCGCACTAAAAACAAGTCACCTGGCTCATGGATAACCGAGGACATGAATCAATTCTTGATCGCAGGTGCATGCATCACACGCTATATCCGTAGGATCAACCTTTTCCCAGCGATCGTATCTCAAGCCGCGGTTTAGATGACGGTGCAGAGTGCAGCAGATCGGCCTAGGCCAGACTGCTTCTTGTGTTACGAATTGGTAGTAGTTCCACCAACCCCAAGACAAATACGCAGCGCCTTTGACGCGTTCCCGAGCTATGCGGAGGGCGTTCTTGTCGGTTCTCTTTATGGTGGTGAACAGATTAATGCCTTTCTGCTCTTCACCGTTGCAGACTGAAAAAAGAGCCAAGGCATAGGTGGACTCGTTGTGACCTATGTTAGAAGCCCTGGTGAGCCACATCAGAGCCCCAGCGGGATTATCTCCACTCAGATACTGACGAATGATTGAGTCGAAATAAACACGAATAAATATCTCAGATAACATATCTGATGGGAGGGCTTTAAAAAAGAAAGATCCATGGGAAGAAAAGGGAAACAAAACGGAGTGCAGTATTGGAACGAAGGTTGTGAGGTGGCTGTAATGGGAGAAGGGGCTGGTTTAAATAGGGCTCAAGTGATCATCATCCCTGGGTCATTTCCGATTCCCTATATTTCGTAATTAATTATCTAAAGAAAAGGAAATTAGGATTTTGCACCTTTTCATATTCTCATTGCCAACCCCCAAAATCATAAGCATGCGTCAGAATTTCAATCGTTCGATCAAAATCATAAGCATCCGTCAGAATTTCAATCGTTTAATCAGGCATGTCGTTGATAAAAATGTTTTATTTGCATGCCATTTGATAATATCTACAATTTAATAAATCATTTTGAAATAAAAAATGGGCGGATTTAGTATATATTTAGTACTCATCTTATTCAATTAAGGTGATAGTGTAACAGTGGTTATTCGGAGTGACCATAGACTCCTACACAATGGCTCCGAGTTCGAATCTGTTCTTACACAACTACTTGTCTTTTCATTTTCCTTTTCATTAATTTTCATTTGAGAATTGAAAAATAGCACCTTTTCACATATTATTCATAACCTACGTTTATTTAAGACATATCATATTCTATGCATTTTCTAATTAACGTTAATTTTTTCGGCTCCTTACAAACTTGGTTTAAAGTAATCCGGCAGTTTAATGTAATCCTGGTTTCGGGTGTGTCTTATAACTTTTATGGGTGTCACAAGAAATTGTAGTATCGCACCTACCTTTTACAAGGGACATCACACTTTCCTGATGATGGTGTATTTCACCAAACTTAATTCAATATGACAACATAGGATTGATCCCAAAAATTCACATTTCTAATCATCATTTTTTGCTCCATTTTTGAATCATTGGCTAATATTATGCATATTGTGCACGGATTCGAACTAATCATGAAATAACACTAACCCTTATGATTGGATTAGATGTATGATACAGAACTGCTCTCTATGTGACATACTCTTGTCTTCATAGAGATCAAATCCCTAGACAAACTAAATCAATCTTCACTAGTCGGCGAAGATTTCGTGTTAATTCCTAAAATAGTGCATGCTAATGTGTTATTAATCCATTCCTCACGTCCGGGAACCGTAATGATGCGATGATTTTAATTCAGGCACATGATTTTACATGGATTAGTGATATGGGTTATGAGTGTCTATGAGTGTCTCATATAACTCTTGAGGGTGTCAAAGGAGGTCTAGTGTCGTCCTTCACTATGCAGCAATGATTCCGTGATACCACCCAACTAGGTCATCATATTGGGCGTTAATGATCCATTTATTAAGGCATAAAACTTTAATGTTGAGAAAATGATTGGGTTTTATTTCATTTGGATTAGTGATCATGTTTTGGGTGTCTGTTATTACTCCTGTGAGTGTCACAAGAACTTTTAGTACAAGAGATTAGTAACTTGACAAATAGAATTCAATGAATTGAAAATACAATAACATGAACCATTCATGTCTATTTTTAGTTTTACAATAATTAAAATACAAATAGAATTCAATGATTTGAAAATTCAACATAGTCATAATAATAGGATGAACTTAAGATTCAGGCTATGTTACTATCATCATACTCATGCCCGCTCTAATCTTGAGAGTTCTACTACTCCTCCTTGTCCTCCTCCTCATCCTCAGTGTAATTCCCGTCATCATAATCCTGGCTGGGACGGTTGTTCCGCCAAACACCCTCAAATTTTTCCAGTTTGAAGAATTCGATGGCGTACAAGGGTCTGTAATCTGGTTGGTGGTTGTGGACTAGGCTGAGCTGAAACTTCACCAAAGGCTGTGGCGCCGTCCACACCAGCGAGTCCCAGTCGCCGGAGAGCTGTAGGCGGTCAGTTGCTGTTAAATGCAGCTGAATGATGTTTGTAAGGGTTCTCAGCTGAAAGGGTTGTCCCATCCGGACACCGTTTTGATGATTCATGAAATGATCATGCACATGCTGTTTTTCACATTGATTAACATAAGACTATCACATGTAAGGATATTGTCATCATAATAACAGACCAGTTAAATGGGTTGATTGTTGCAATTTACCAGATGGCGGATGAGTGGATCGTCGGTGACTGTTAAAGCCTCTTCTCCAAGCCTCCTTGTGCACGAATAAACTGCGGATTGAAAATATTATATGTTAGCCAGTCAGCTTAAACAATATTCATATATACTAAACAAAACCGAAACATAATCTACGCTATGAATAAATTACATAAACTCGATTGACTATACTGTAATTAATATATGTATATATATGTAAATCTATATATTTTCATGTATCATAACTTATGAACTTGTTGTTTACAGCATTTATAATCATACGGGTTTAATGTAATCAAGATTAATGATGTACATGGAAGCATTTGTTTAACTAAACCATATTAGGTATGTTGTATAACACAAGGGGGTATCAAGTGTAAAAATGTTGTAAGTTTATAGAAAAAGGCTGATATTGTAAAATTGTAAAATAGTAGGTCAATCCAGTAATTACCGCTGGGGTATATTTCCGGGGTGGGCTTCAGAGGACGCAGTTCAAAACCGTTTGACCGGTAAACATACATGTCCATTGCCGGCCATCCCCTGTAAGTACACGCGTGCGCTCCAAATACAACCATGCTTCCGGGAACGATTCCGTATTTCCGGCAGTAACCCACCCACGCGTCGCCTTCCACAACATAGTATCCACCGATCATATGCATCATGCATCTGACATTGATTAGGACTTGATGACAGCTCCCAGGGTTGAGATAATTGAGTCTGTCGCCTGATTCAAATTTCGTGCCACCAAAATTGGAGGGGACGACCTGAAATTTAAAGATGAAGTAATGCCTTTGTATGATTGATACCAAAAAATTATCAGAAATTTTTAGCGAAGACTCATACCAGACGGATTAGATCATTGGGATGTGTGATGCATTTCAGGTAATGGACTCTTGAATGCGTGGACCTTCTCTGATCGTTCATCTCCTCGCCCTCCTCGTTGTATGCCCGGACGATTATGTCAGTGTTCGACTGAGATTCAAACTCCAGATAAGCCACCGCCTCCATTCCGAGGGGGTGGAGGAGATGAACCGAAGAATCCGACATAATTTCATTCGTAGGGGTTATGGGAAGTAGAATCTCACCGACGGCCGTGTAGAAAACGGCCGCGCTCGGAATGAAGCCACGGTCATAATTTGAAAAGATGTATTTAGGAAGTTGGAGTGTACGAATGGGATTGGCCGGAGACGCGTGCACGATTCTGAAGCTATTCATAATTCGGAGATAGAATAGAGTTGCAGTAGAGTTTGCTTTGTGTGGGTGAAGGTTGTGGAGTGTCTATGGTTTTGGTAGAGAAAGGATGTAGACAATGGTGTTTTGATTTATGTGTTGCATAAATGTTTTGTCGGGTGGATTCGACGAACCAGTCAAACGAGGATGCAGAGACAGTAAACGAAGTTTGAATTCACTGCAAATGAAGTTTGAATCCATCCACGGTTTGTGTAAAATATAGGGAAAATTTCTATTAAGTTACTTTGATAGGAACTTAATATCAAAGTCACTTCCTGGGTTTTACTTTGATTCAATACATTCCTCTTAAGTTAAGCTAAGTTATGATCACATTTGTTTGGATGTTTTTTAAATTCAGTGTATATGTATAAGATCTGATAAAATTCATCTTAATTTGTACATACCATTAATATAAATTGATTTTGAAACAATGTAGTTTAATAAATTTTATTTCAGTTCAGTCAGCATCAAATAAAATATGTGTCATAATTAGATTAAAACTCTTTAACAAAGAAGTATGAAACTTATAAATGTTAAGTAACTAAGGTTATATGTGTGTGAGTGTGTCATTTTACAAATAAATAATCATTAAAACAATCAGACACGCTATACTATAAAAAAACTATAGTAAGAGTCAATATAATACAATCCAAAATCTGGTATCAGCATACTACAAAAAATGTAACAAATGAAAGTTCGAACCCTGGCGGCTCGTTTAACTTGGGTTTGTAATGTAACCATTCATACTGATAGGTGTTATTTGTCTATTTAGATTTCTTGATAATATGATACGTATTACACGTACATATGCAACTTTGAGGGATGTGCATGAGGGACGGCCTCATTTGCATGGGAATGAGATGAATCCAACAAATGAACTCTCTATGTGACATACTCTTTTCCTCTAACACTATCAAACATCTTCATCATACTCTAGCGTCGTCCTTCACCAATCGGAAATGATTTTGTGATAATTCACAAGTAAGGTATGATATATATTAGTGTTATTAATCCATTTCGAAAGTCAGTTATCCTTAATGATGTGATATTTTGTTTTGATTTTATATGGATTAGTGATCTTGGGGGTGGTGGTGTCTCTTACTACCCTTGAGGGTGTCACAGAAGCTTATAGCACCAATGTTTTATTTTACAAGAGATATCTCACCTTCCTCATGAAGGTGTATGACACCAGACTTTACAAAGAATATTTCTCTCTGAACTGAACTGTATTGAATTAAAATAAAGTGTAAATTAATTACGTTTTTGTAAAAATATGATTAGTAAGTCTATCTAATTTTAGTTAAATTATATTTTACTGAGTTGAATTAAAATTAAGGGACAATCCACTTAATTGAACTAATCCACAGATTAAAATTAAGGGACAATCCACTTATTTTACTTAGATTACTTGATTGAACTAATCCACTTAATATTAATTTTAATTTTATTGAACAACCGGTCTCGATCAAAATTCTACTTCTAACATTAAAGCCTCCAGTTGATTAAATCTTTTAACAATGAATGTAAGCATGTAACAACGTAAGTACCATTTACTAGATTCCGGTAAATAATTTTTCTGAATTTTAGATTTGCTTATTAAGAATTCCACTTATTATAGAATTTTAGATTCCGGCAATTATTCCATTTCTGAAGGTCATAAAACCGTAATGTTGTGAACATTTGGTTTGATTTTATATGGATTAGTGATATTGGTTTTGGGTGTCTCCTATTACTGTTGAGGGTGTCAGAAGAGCTAGTTGTGCAACAGTTTTATTTTACAAGTGATGTCTCTGCTTACTCATGAAGGTGCATATCACCATACTTGCAAACTAATTATGTAACAAAAACGATATGAACAATATTGGATCAATTAGATCAGTGCAACAAAATTACTGTCTATAAAACATAGGTCGTAAATAATTAAAACAACAAAGCAACTAACATTAAAGTCCATTGCTTGAAATCAACTTGATACTTCCAAGGTAATGCCATTATACCACAGGTTATATGTCGGCAAACTGTATGAGAAACATTCTACAATGGCGCGATCGCTGGCTAGTTCTGTTGTTGTAGCCAACGCTTAGCTTGAATGATGTGGTTTCCCTAGCTCTGTGCTCGCGGAAGATACGGAACCAATTCCCCATTATCCCTTTGCTGTTTAGCCTGTTTGAAAACTCCATTTTCACGACCTTGTAACGATGCTCCATGCGTATTTCCGGGTGCAGAACGTCGGAATTTCGGATAACAAACCGACTACGCAAACCCTACGTGCCACAGCCGAATCAGTTAGTCTTCTAGTGCAGGGAAATATTATCCAGGGTCTTTAAAGATGGGAAGCTTATCTACTAAGAAAATACCAGTTCGTTTCCTCCTTAGGAAATGACTCGTGGCTGCATGTAAAACGACGAACCTGCACTTTGCTTTTGTTAATACAATGGCCCAACGTGATATTATTATAAGTAGTTCAAATAGTAAACTAAAGATGCGGGACGCATAACTCTTGTGGTATCCAAATTCTTACCTTTTGGTGTGTTAGAAGGAAATGTTAAATCAATGGGTACCTCGTTATAACTACACTGGTATCTAATTACAAACTGAGGGGTAAAAGTTCCGTGTGGACCCGTCATGATTGAATATGTTACCTGCAGTGTTGTGGCCGCTAGGAATGCTGGAAACGGCCGGAACCTCTGTGCCATCTTGGTTGTAAATGAAAACGTTAAACGATTCATCGGATTGGATGCTTTGTAGGATAAGCATCATCCCCGGTCTAATCCTATGAGTCGTGCAAAACAGCCCCCAACCATCCCCGTACATTTCGTATCTCCTTAACAAACAGTCACTCCACCATCCTGCTACCATTACTCTGGAGGCTCCTAAAAGAGTTCTCAGCCTGTATGGTTTGTCAAACATTGGGCACGGCTTGTTGCGAAAAGCAGCAGATAGATCCTGTGGAATTAATCAAATAAAGTGACCAGAAATGTGAAAAATGATGTATTTACTACTGCAATTGTTAATATTTACCAGTCTTTCATGGCAGTCTGCTGGTACGCAGACAAGGTAGTGTTTCAAAACATGAGTCTTGCGTGCAAACCCACTTTCTTTCTCTCTGCCCCAACGGTTGTAGGCACGGACCACAAAGTCTGTGTTAGAATGCGTTTCGAATTCTAGGTATTCACCATCCTCTATCGCCAATATCTGAATAATGATGCCAACTTCGAAGTCCCTGATTTCAAATTCTGTACCTTGTGTCCCAACATGCAAAGACAGTAATACATGGCCTGACCTTGTGTATAAGACGGCAGATAGCGGGCGTTTTCCAGGCATGGTAGACGAAAAGGCGCCCGGGAGTGCCTTTGATGAGTAAACCATGACTTTAGTTTGAATGTAAACAAACGGCAACTACACTAATGAATAAAAAAATTGGAGAGTTATCTCACCGGCCGTGTCGGGAATGGAAGTTTCATTCAACAATCCTTCTGTAGGCATTCATCCCTTATGAGAACACTAGGAATAAAACGTTTGAGGTTCTTATTATCAGCTAAAATGAAGGGTAGGGAGAAGAATGGTTTGGTGGCCCATATCATATCGAAGTGGCCCAATAACGACCATGTTCAATTAGCAGATTTTTTATACACTCCGTTTTTTAATTAATAAATATTTACAACCATTTTCTGGAGAAACTTGACTTTTTTAAATATAGTCGTTGCGGTGGGTATGTAATGATACGTGTAACGGGTGTCCCATTTCTTACTCTGAAAGTGGGTTCATTGCTCTACAGTAAATGAAATAGCAACAACTTTCTAATGTCACATTCGAAGCACCGGAGATGTATCTGATACCATAGCAGTTAAACGAGTGATACCAGCTTCAATCACAAATAAGGAGAAAAGTTGGAAGTAAAAGGCCTGTGAGGTGCCACGATATGTGGGAGCAGGTACCACTGTACATGGAGGTTGGTGTCACACACTGTTTTGGGAAACTATAGAGGGATTTGGTGCTCAGGATAGTTGATGGGGATATCATCGTACCTGATATTTGGTGTAACACACACTATTTTCTTAAACAAAACGCCGGATTAGCTGGGATATGTCACATGTCATTTTTGAAAACTGAACAAAATCTATTCTTCTTATATTATACCCTCTAACCAAGGAACACCCTCAACGTTTGGTCCTGAATACCCCAATTTTAAAACATCCAAAATTCATCAACTTGTAACTTCTGCTATTGAAAGCAAATAGAAATGAGTAAGAGATCCAAAAGCTCCAGCCAAGTTAGTAAGAAAGCCAAGACAGACGCTTCGACGTGTCAAATTGAAAGATACGATGGGATGGATGAAAGCATAGCTTCATCTCCCACCAAGAGTATAAACTGGAATCCCGTTTTGTTTGAAAAAGCAGGTTCGGCACAAGGTAAATATTTTCTCATTCCTACGGTCTTAGTTATGTGCATGTTTTTATCACGTTTCCGGTCACGTTCTTATTTTATATCTGCCACTTTTAAGTGATACATACTTGTTTTTTACAGATCAGGACACAGAGAAGATCATCCACACAAGGACGCCAATATCCCTCAAATATTTCAAGACATGTTGCAGGCCAAATGGTCTAGCATCACTATCCTGGGAATCACCTGGCTGGAGCGAAGAGCAGCGAGGAGCGATTAAAGAAATAGGGTTTGGTGGTTTGCTGACCATGAAAATCAAAGAAACACCACTCGACATGTATGGTTGGCTCCTCGATTCATTCAATCCTCACAATGGGATTGTGTACTCGGGCAAGATCCCATTGTTTCAGATATCCAAGCTTGACGTAAGAGATGTGTTCCTCCTCCCCATTGGCGGAGTTCCCGTCAAGGATGAGATAGATGGCGGTTCTAAACTGCTGCTGTCCCCTTGCAAAAAAAATATAAATTCGACACGGAAAAAACAAGAGTGACGAACAAGCGAGTCCTGGATATATTGATATTGTTGAAAAGTGGATGCGATGACTTCAAGCGCCTGTTCATCGTTTACGCTGTCTCCACATTTCTTAATCCAACAAAGAACGGATTCGCCCGCACCGACGTTCTAGGAATGCTCGGCGATGTCTCAGAGATCACGAACATAGACTGGTGCGGTTATGTGTTGGACCGGTTGTGCAAGGAGGTTATGAAATTCCAGACTGGTCCAGGAAAGAACGTTGGAGGATGCCTTATGCTTCTCCTGGTCTGCTACATGCAGAGAAACTCATGGTGGGGAGTCTCGTTGCCAAGGAATCTCCCGCTCATTCAAAATCTTACTACTGCGGCAGTTAAGAGTAGAATACAGGCAGAGCTAGCCTGTGGCGGTTTCGGGATCGGCATGTTTGATAGCGTAGGACTGCCCATTTCTAAGATGCCGGAGGAGGGTATCCACCCGCTGGTAAATTCCAACACTAACACTCCTTCTTACTTGTGCTTTAAGTCTTACTTGTGCGTGGGTGTCCATATTTACATTGTTTGGGTACCTCGGGAAACCGCTGTTGTTAATGGAAGGGTACTCTACAATGTTGGTTTTGTTTTATATGACCACGGACCTTCCAACATACTTTAGCTTTTACAGGATTGTAATTGTAGAGTACTCTTATTTCCTTTGTACATGTTATTATTTCCTTGGTACTTTTAACAATATTACGAACGCCAACTCTCTAGGAATCAGATTGTAATTGTGTTAATTTTCTTTTGCTGATCCCCGCATTGCAGGAGCTTGCAAAGATGTTATCCAAGGTTAAAGACGATGTCGAAAAATTCACCGGCAGATACGTCGCAACAACATGGCTTTCCGATTGCGACATAGGGTCGTCGCCTCACGATGAAGCTGTTTTGACCGGCGAAATCGACAGGGTGGTTTCTTGTTTGACAAAGTTGAGGGAGCTGGTGGTGACCCGAACCGTCCCCATCAGTTCAATGGTTTTGATGGATATGCAAAACTGGGACGTGCCGTTCACGGATCCGATAGCCGCCTCTGTCAGAGTTGACTGCACAGTACAAAAAGGGTCTGATGAAAACCTAAGGCAGAACGCACTGTCAAATGGAGGATTGTCCTATGCAGCCAGTGACGGAGAATCAACTCATGAGCTGGACGAAAACTTATGTGGCCTGGTCGAGATTATTGGTCTTTCAGATTCAGTGAATCACCCCAAACAAGTGGAGAGTTCCAATTCTGCTACTTTGAGCGTCATGCTCCAAGAGTTGGATGACAGCGAATCATGGAATTTCGGTTCCAAATTTCTAGAAAGTTATCCAGAAAAGATAGATGAACTAAAGAAACACGCGGCTATAATCACGGACTTCTACATTACAGGAGTGAGTCGTGAGTTTTGCATCTCAGCGAGGTATGTTGCGAAATCAATTCCTTTTGCTTCAGTTATGTTCCGTTGGAAATGCTCACTGGAACATTTGCTATTGCAATGTGCAGTAATTGCCTTTTCAGCGACGGGAAGTATTGCCGCGCGACTTGTGACGACATCCATTCGCTAGAAGCGGATACGGAAGTTTCAGTGGTTATTGTAAACGCGTTTGCGAGGTGTGTCAACTCCGGCAAGGCGAACGCTGGTAGCCCATCCATCTATTGCCTCGATGTGATTCCAAACGTAAGTGCCGTTCCCTCCTTCCAAACTGCTGACCATACAACCAAATCTTACCTTGTTTGCACGCAGTATCAACCTGTTGTTTCAGATTCTGGTATGTTTACGCTGTGGAATTCTGCAAATCCAAACACTCAATTTCTATCTTCCCCAATGGTAAGTCTGGTTCACGACCGTGACCTAAACGAGCGGTTACGTTCTATTAGGCTTACCGATTTTGATTGTCAACAGGTTTTTGTGCCCGTCAACATCTCCGGCCACTACTTTGCTGTAGTTGCAAATTTTCAACGCTCCACATTCCAGTACCTAGACAACCTCACTCCCTCAGAGACTTACAGAAACATGCTCTCCACGATTGAGTCACTGGTAGGTGCCTTTTTCAGCAGGCGAGTAGCTGGGACTTTATTCACTGAATCGTTTTCATTCAATGTGTACAGCGGAATCTGCTGTCTGAGTATTTAGTCACAAAGGGCCACCATAAGGCTGGTGAGCTTGCCGGGTTTGAGATCGAAACAATGGAAGGTCTGTGGCGTGGCATCACCGGTAACAGAGACTCAGTAGTATATGTGATGCACCATATGGCACACTTCAATGGAGAGACCAATTCATATTATGATGTCCTTGCATCGGTAAGATTTTCATGTTTGTTTCACTTCGAAAACCATGTGTTCATGACGGACACCCGTGAACACTTATAATGGGCACCCCAAATCACTACCAGAAATTCAACACTTATAATTGTTTTTCGTTACACATTTGCAGGTACGTGGGAGAAACGTTATAAGAGCACAAGTATGCACGGATTTAATTCTGAGCCAGGTCAACATTCATTCTTCAGAAGTCATTGCGACTGTGTTGAAAACGAAGAAACTGACCATGGTTTGATGGAACCGACGTGAATACTCTATATTTTGATCATGAACGTGACCCAGAAAATTTACTTAATTGGCAACAATCTCCCGTTCTTTTGCTATCAGAATTATGCAAAACACCCATGCTAAATGTTTTAATTGCATGACATTTGATAATATCTCAAATTCAGTAAATCAGTTTGATATACTATCTGTATAACTAACGGCAAGATGTGGACCATCGACACTGATTTTACTTCGTTATGAATTAAATGTATCGCTTAAGTTGTTACTGTATTTGGTTTATTATTAATTCGAACTACAGAAAGTAAAAGTCACTTGCTAAAAAACATGATCTTTTATTTAAATAAACCTTGTGTAAGTGTCAAAATTTGAACTACAAAAACTCACGGTATCAGAACACTTATATAAAAAAGGAAGAGTGAAAGTTCGATCCTTGGTGGTTGTCTACTACTTGTCTTAAATGGGTTTGTAAAATACCCTGAATACCTAGAAGAAGTTAGTAAACGAACGAGACATCAATATATTAATATACCACTATGTCACCGCCATTTGAATGAATCGGTAATAGTTTTTTTTTTGAAAACAATATGGAATAGAGTGTGTGATACTGGTGTTATTAATCCATTCCTCATGTCCTGGAATCATAATGCTGTGATGATTTTGATGTAGGCACTTAATTTTACTTGGATTAGTGATCTGGGTTATGGGTGTCTCATGATTTACTTGAGGGTGTCAAAGGAGGTCTAGTGTCGTCCTTCACTAATCAGCAATTATTCCGTGAGACCACCCAACTAGTGCATGATATTACACGTTACTAATCCATTTATTAAGGCCTGAAACCTTAATGTTGAGAAAATTTGGTTTTATTAAATTTGGATTAGTGATAATGTTTTGGGTGTCTATTATTACTATTGTGGGTGTCACAAGAACCTATAGTACAAGAGACATCACACCCCACCCATTAAGATTTACTGTACATTTGTGCTAGTTTAATACATAAAAATACATAAATCACCCAGCTCATGGACAACCGAGGACATAAATCAGTTCTTTATCGGAGGCGCATGCATCACAAGCTATGTCAGTTATAAGATGTTGATGAGGCTCCAGATTGCAGCAGTAGTTCCACCAACCCCAAGGCGAAGGCACAGCGCATTTGACGCGTTCCCGAGCAACCCGGAAGGCGTTCATGGCGTTGAACAGATTAATGCCGTTCTGCTCTTCACCGTTGCAGACTGAAAAAAGAGCCAAGGCATAGGTGGACTCGTTGTGACCTATGTTAGAAGCCCTGGTGAGCCACATCAGAGCCCCAGCGGGATTATCTCCACTCAGATACTGACGAATGATTGAGTCGAAATAAACACGAATAAATATCTCAGATAACATATCTGATGGGAGGGCTTTAAAAAAAGACAGATCCATGGGAAGAAAAAGGGAAACAAAACGGAGTGCAATATTGGAACTAAGGCTGTGAGGTGGTTGTAATGGGAGAAGGGGCTGGTTTAAATAGGGCTCAAATGATCATCATCCCTAGGTCATTTGCAATTCCCTATATTTCGTAATTAATTATGTATGGAAAAGGAAATTAGGATTTTGCACCTTTTCATATTCTCATTTCCAACCCCCAAAATCATAAGCATGCGTCAGAATTCCAATCGTTTGACTGTTGGCGAAGTAATTAATTAGAACAGATGATTTAATCAAGCATGTCGTTCATAAAAATGTTTTATTTGCATGTTTTATTGGCTATATCAATTCAGTTCAAAAAAGAAAGTGTATAGCTTAGTTAATCTATGGTTTGTATAGCTTAGTTAATCTATGATCTCTTATTTTGAATTATGAATAAAAAATGTGTAATACTTGTATTTTCATTTTTACTTGAAGTGTTTTTTATTAATATATAAACCAAATAAAAATTCTTTACCTAATATGATTAAAAGAATAAATCAATGCATGGAAAAATGCTTGCAGGATAAAGATGTATATTTTAATTTATATTGCTTATAAAAGTAGACAACATAAATTTGTCATAGAAAAAATGTTTAAAGGATAACAAAAAAGCTGCTGCCAAACGATTCTGAGTTTTACAATAATTATTAAACAAATAGAAATCAATGAAATCAAAGTTCAACGTGTTCATAATAATAGGATGAACTTAAGATTCGTGCTAATCGCTATTATCATCCTCAGCCCCACTTTCATCCTCATAGTCCTCCTCCTCCTCCTCAGTGAAATTCCCGTCTTCATAATCCTGGCGTGGACGATGGTTGCGCCAAACACCCTCAACGTTTTCCAGTTTGAAGAATTCGATGGCGTACAAGGGTCTGTAATCTGGTTGGTGGTTGTGGATTAGGCTGAGCTGGATCTTCACCAAAGGATTTGGCGCCGTCCACACTAGCGAGTCCCACTCGCCGGAGAGCCTGAGGCGGTCAATATATGATAAATCCACGTCAATGCTGTTTGTAAGGGTTCTCAGGTGATAGCATTGGCCGATGAAGACACCGTTTAGATGATGCATAAAAAAATCGCGCACTGGCTGTTTTTCACATTCATTAACATAAGAATATCACATGTGAGGAGAGGAGAACATCATAATAATATAGCAGTTAAATGGGTTCATTTTTGCGACTTACCAGACGGCGGATGAGTGGATCATCGGTGATTGTTAAAGCCTCTTCTCCAAGCCTCCTGGTGAAGGAATAAACTGTGGAATGAAAATATTATATGTAAGCAAGTCAGCTTAAACAATATTCATATATACTAAACAAAACCGAAACATAATCTACGTTGAGTAAATTACATAAACTCAAACACTCGAATGGCTTTGCGGTAATTAGTATATATATGTATATATGTATATATGTATATATATGTATATACATTTATCATAACTTATGCACTTGATGAGTACATCATTTATAATCATACGGGTTTAATATACAAAAGAATAGTGATGTATATGGAAGCATTTGTTTAACTAAATCATTTCTGGTATTTAATAAAACAAAATGTGGTATCGAGCATATTTAAGTGAAAGGCTGATCTTGTAAAAGTGTAAAACTTTAGGTTTATATCCTACTTGGGTATTTCATTTAAAATGATACGAACATTCGTAAAGTTAAGATTAATGATATGTATGGAAGCAATTGTTTAACTAGATCATTTCAGGTATTTAATAAAACACAAGGTGGTATCGAGCAGGTTTAACTGAAAGTCTGATCTTGTAAAAGTGTAACATTTTAGGTTTATATCCTTGTTTAGTATGTCATTTACAATGATACGAGCATTCATAAAGTTACGATCAATGAGGTGTATGGAAGCATTTATTTAACTAAATCATTTCTGGTATTTAATAAAACAAAAGGTGATATCGAGCATATTTAAGTGAAAGGCTGATCTTGTAAAAGTGTAAAACTCTAGGTTTATATCCTAGTTTGGTATGTCATTTACAATGATACGAGCATTCTTAAAGTTAAGATTAATGATGTGTATGGAAGCAATTGCTTAATTACTATCGGTTCGGGTATTTAATAAAACACAAGGTGGTATCGAGCATGTTTAAGTAAAAGGTTGATCTTGTAAAAGAGTAAAATTTTAGGTGTAGAGTTATTACCGCTGGGGCTTATTGTTGGTGAAGGCCGCAGAGGACGCAATTCAGAACCGTTTGACTGGTACACAAACATGTCCATCGCCGGGCATCCCATGTGCCAATACCGGTGCGCTCCTCAGACCACCATGCTTCCCTCAACGATTCCGTTGTTCTGACAGTAAGCAAGCCACCTGTCGTCGTCCACAAGATAGTGTCCACCGGTGCGATGCCTCCTGCATTTGACATTAACCAGGAGCTGATGATCCGTCCCAGGATTGAGATAATTGAGTCTTTTGCCTCTTTCAAATTTCATGCCGCCAAAATCGGAGCGGACGACCTGAAATTTAAAGATGAATTATTGATGAACTATAAAAGGAAAATGAGACCATAATTAGTTTAATATAATATAATTACAATCAAACATAATTAGAATATGATTCTTTTAAATCAGTACCTAAATATAGGAATAATATAGTTTAATTGTATATATTTTCTTCAAATCTCGATTCATTATAATTTCTTGTAATAATATTTTCTTAAATATCATAGTTATCATATATAAATCACATATAGGAATAGATTTATTTACTTTACTTTTTTGAACAAATAAGGTAGTTTAATTTCATTATATTTAATAATGCGATATTATATGTCAACAGATTTACAATATTAAAATTTGAGTCAAATTTTTAGTAGCCTTTTATTAATACTTCTATGTATATGTAGATGTTATGAACTATATTTTCAAATTTTCTAAAATCAATTTTATATGTTTATCTACCAATACTTGTCTTTAAAGTTTTTTTTTTTGACATTACAATGAATAATCGTATTTTATATTATTTTAATAGTTAATTCAAAATTCATAGTTCCAACCCCCCTCATATACAATACCTAGCTCCGCCCCAGGTCGTTTGTGTGATTGATACAAAATAATAATCAGAAAGGTTAAGCTAAGACTCATACCAGACGGAGTAGATCATTGGGATGTGTGATGCAGGTGAGGTAATGGACTCTTGAATGCGTGGACCTTCTCTGATCGTTCGTCTCCTCGCCCTCCTCGTTGTATGCCCGGACGATTATGTCAGTGTTCGACTGAGATTCGAACTCCAGATAAGCCACCGCCTCCATTCCGAGGTGGTTGAGGAGAGCAGCCGAGGATCGCGGGAGAATTTCGTTCGCGCGGGTGAGGGGAAGTAGAATCTCACCGACTGGCGTGTAGAAAACGGCCGCGGTTGGAATGAAACCGCGGTCTAGATTTGCAAAGTAGTAGTTAGGAAGGAGGAGTGTACGAATGGGATCGGCGGGAGATGCGTGCACGATCCCGAAGCTATCCATATTTTGGAGAGAGAGTATGAGATCGAACAGCGTCTTTGCTTAGTTTGTGTTGTGTGGCAGAATGCGTCGGAATTTCTCTGGTTTTGTAGAGAAAGGATGAAGGCAATGGAGTTTTGATTTGTGTGCGTCATAAATCGTTTGTCGAGCGAACTAAAGAGACACTCCATTTAATTTCGCAGAGAACGAGTTTGAATTTGTCAGCGGTTTTTGGACCTGCCAAGTTGGTGAAATTAATTTAATTAAATTGAGATTTGTTTAGTTTAACTGAGATTAATTTACCTGAACTGAGATGAATTTAACTGAAAAGAGAATATTATGTATAAAACAAGGCCTGTTTGCCCGAACGTAAAAAATGAAGGTATTAATAATAGAATCAGTATGTCGAATTTTACTTGAACAAAGTATATTTTTCACTAAATTGAACTTAACTGAATGGAACTGAAATGAACTACTGATAAGGTCCACATTTAACTGAAATTAATTTAACTGAACTGAGTTCAATTTAATTGAATTCAAATTTGTTTAGTTTAACTGACTTTAATATAATTGAATTTAATTTATTTTAACTAAACTGAGATTAATTTAACTGAGATTATTTACCAATAATCTGAACTTTACCACTGGATTTCACATTTTGAAGACAATGGCGCTTTGATATCTGGGTGTCATAAATATGATGTCTCGGGCACCCAGGCGGTCAAAAAGGAGTGGGAGCTCCCTTCTAAAGTTAACTGCATGGAGAGTAAAGAGTTTAAAATGTAAAGACTTATATAATAAATTTTTGCAAGGTTCATTAATATGATTATTCATTATGATTACTAATTATGAACAAGTGTAACAATTAGCAGCCTAACATATTTCACTTTATTAAAATGAACTTTGCTTACGTGTCAAAAATTAGTGTTATTAATCCACTTCGTAAGTCAGATATCCTTAATGATGCGATATTTTGTTTTGATTTTATATGGATTAGTGATCTTTGGGTGGGGGGGGGGGGGGGGGGGGGGGGGGTGTCTCTTATTACTCTTGAGGGTGTCACGGAAGCAAGTAGTACCGCAGTTTTATTTTACAAGAGATATCTCACATTCCTCATGAAGGTGTATGTCACCAAACTTATGAACTAATTATGTAAAAAAACAATAAGAATAATATTGGATTAAAGAGATGAATACAACAAAATTACGCTCTATAAAACTTGATGCTACCAGTAAACTCTGGGATACCAACTCATGTACAAGGTAATCCGGGAAGAGCTGGAATCCTAACCCGCGGCCAATCTCTCACTTAGATCCTGCAAAACAAAGCCCCCGGGGTCACCCGAGGGTAGACGCTCCGGCGTGATGATGAAGATAGGGCTTTATGCAGAGGAGAGAGAATATGAAGAAATACAGAGAGTATTTAAGTCTGATAAAACATACCTATTACTGTTGGTCACTCCTCTATTTATAATGGTGAGGATCAGAGAGGGTTTAGGCTAAGTGGTCCTCCTCTTGCCGCGACCCCGGGTGTGTCCGAGATAGCTGATGTCATGGGAGGACCACTGGTGGGCTTGACCCTCTCTTCTCTTTTACCAATATATCCGCTGGGCCAGGATATGGGCTGAGGCCCATATCACCACTAGCCCTCCGAGACCCTGGCTTCCGGGGTTTGGCCCGGTAGGCTGGGTCTCTAAAGGGAACCCAGCGGGTCGTAACTTGTATCGAGCCGTATCACCACGCGCCAAACGTGTCTTTTTACCATGCGCGCCTCCTTGCCGTCCGCGCGCTAATCAATGCTTATTATTGCTTTTTCTCGAATGTTGGGTTTACTTTTCCCAACTTCGAGAAATTCCTTGTATCCTTCCCTATAAATACCTCATCAAAAATTTCACTTTCATTTCCCATCAATTGAGCGCTGTCATTTTCTCCCTTTTCTGCTCTCGTTTACCACTCTCTCTTCTCCTCTACCTTTCTGATATGAGTAGCAAGATTCCTACCCCGGTAGACGATCATACTTTGGATATTGACGACCTTCCTCTCCCTACTCCATCAGGCGGCAAAGGACTGATGACGACCAAAGCAAAAGTGGCCTATGGCGCCCCGGAGCCCGCCAACCCGAAAGATCCCGGGATGACCCCGGTAAACGAAGCGGTGGAGGAGTTAGTGAAGAAGATGTATGTGCCGCTATCATATGTCGCAGGACTGGAGCCATACTCCGGTGACATGCAAACCCGGGTGTGCCTCCCCCGGTACCATCTTCTGCACGGGCTCACCTTTCCTCTCCCTCCACTATACTCCGCCTACTTGAAGTATTACAACATCTCCCCGGCGCAGTTGCATCCAAACGCCGTCAGTGTCATGATTGCCTTCCTCCTATCCTGCAGCCGAGCCGGGATAACCGGGACTGTGGATATATTCCGGAGCTTCGATTACCTGGCCGCAACCTCCGTCCCGGGTGTGTTCAATGCCCTGCGTCGGAACAAGACGACGGCTATCTGCTCCGGGAGGCTCGAATCTGTAAAGACGAGCGACTGGATGAACAGTTACTTCACCTTCAATGAGGAAAAGTATCCAGTCCCGGCGTGGAATCAGCAGAGGGTTGCTGAAACGAAGGCGGCACTTCCCCCGGCCCAGTTCCGGCAGGTATCCGAGAGTTATGATCTAATTGCTAAATTCTTTGTTAACTTGAAGGACTACCAGAAGGAGGGGGGTTACGAATTCCCCCGGGAGACTTATCCAGCGGAGGTGTTCACCTACCGCCGCCTGTATACCAAACGGAGCCTTGGTAATCTTGGTTAATTTTATTATTTGTATTGTTTCTTCTGCCTGCTTTTAGCTAATTTCGTTTGTTTTCCTGTATTAGCCATATCTCCTCGGCCAGCGATAGCCCCAGTAGGGTCGAAGTCCGGCGAGGAAGAGGATAAGGGCGCTGCCAGGAAGTCCAAGAAAAACAAATCTGAGACCGAGAGAACGGTCAAAGAGACAAAGAAAAGGAAATCTTGGGAGGGGAGATCCGGGGAGAAAGGCGCCGGGGATTCCATTGGGTCCACGGGGGTCCCTCCGGTAGAGAATCGACGACTGGCGTTTGCTATTCCTTTGTCTGGGGGCCTTCCCCATAAGAAGAAGAAAACTGAGCCTCACTCCGAAGGTTCATCTCGTATTCCCCGGAAGGAGAAGGAGTCTACGGCTGATAGCCGCCTTCACCCTATCAAAGAAAATCAGGGCGACTTCTCTTCCCAGCGCATTTTGCTGGATGGCTCACAGGTATGTGTCTCCTATCCTTAACATTTTAATTTTTCGTATGGTATTTTTATTCTAAGTGCTTATTCTTGTGTAGGACCATGCCTCCAAACTGCTAGAGTTCCCCGGATTGCGAGAACTGGTCAACCAGGCTTGCGACTCCCTGTCTGAAGAGCTGTCCCAGGAAGTCGACCAGTTGAGGTCACAGAATGTCTCTCTTTACAAGGAGCTATCCGAAGCTCATAAGGAGTTGTCCCGGGTGAAGAAGGACAGCAAGCGCGGCATGGCCCCGGCGCAAGAGGCTCTTTGCCAAGCTTTCACTAACCGGGTTTTCAAGAGCCGTTCCTTCGAGGTGAAGATGATGTCCCTTTGCGACGTCTCCAACGAAGCTGCCCTGCATGCCGCGTATTCAGCCATCCGGGAGTACATCCCCCGGGAGAACCGGGCGGCATTCAGAGAAGCCTGGTATCGCCCGAAAGCGAACGACCGTTTCAACTATGCGGCGGACCGGCTGATGAAGGAAGGCATCGACGGGATAGTTCCCGGGGTGCTCGAAGTCTTTGAGGGGGCCCGAAGTGTCGATCCCCAGGATATCGTCGCTTATGCCGGCGATGCCGCCAAACTTGCTGAGGATAGGGCGGATCCCGGGCCAGACGACTTGGCCAATCTTGTTGCCATCGAGACCCCGGTGACCTCAGAAGAAGAGGATGGGAACTCTGATGAAGAAAATTGCTAAGTCCCCCATCCAGGAGAAGGAGTTCAAGCCGGTGCAGGCGAACGAGGAGGAGGAGGAGCTGTCCCCGGAGAAAGGCAAGGCTCATGAAGAAGAGCAATCTCCCCGGAATGAAGATGATGAAGACACTGATCATGAAGTGAACATAGATACTTAGTCCTCTCATTTTATTTTTACCTTTTAATTATGTTTTGAATCTTAATCTCCCCCGGGCTCCTTCCTTGAACCATTCCCTTTTGTAATTCAGGGAGGAGAAAATAGCTCCGGGGATGAGAGCGATGACTCCAATGATGTTAGAGTCTCTCTCTTTTCTTTTGTTATCACAACATTTGTTCTGGGTTTTATCGTTTTGTCGTGACTTGTTCAATTTAATGCCTTATTTTAATTTCAAGCCTCAATCTTTTTACTCAATCGTTTTGTCATGACTTATTAAATTTCATGCCTTGTTTTAATTCTAAGTCTAAATTCTTTGTCTTTTGTTTTACTCTTGTAGCCCCGGGATGATCCTCTGGGTACTGTTCCCTCCGGGGCGGCCTCGGATAACAAAAAGCCGTGCCCCCGGTGTGAGGAGTTAGAAAAACAATTGAGTCGCTGGCAATTAGACGGTATTCAGACCTGATATCACCAATCCAGGATAGGGTCGGTGATTGATGAGTTCCCGGACGTCACTTCGTTAGTAAAAAAACTTAGGGAAATATCAAATCAATTAGGATCCCTTTCCCGGTGTCAATCCCTGGCTCGAGACCGGGTGAACGCCGTTTTGGATGCAGACCAGACCATCTCTATGCTGCAAGCCGAACACGACGCCTTTAAGTCCCGTCTCAAGGAGGAATTTGACTTGGTATGGTCCGAACTTCCGTTTTATTGCGACAAGCTCAAATGGTTGGAGAGAAGGGGCGATCCCCTCAGGAGGAATTTAATGCTGGAAAGGGAGAACCGGGAGCTGGCGGCCCGGAACCTCACCCTCCGGGAGAACTTGGTCACCCTACAACTCACTTATGACTTGACCGGGTTGCGCCTGGGTCGGGTTTCCCCCCCCCCCTTTACACTAACTTTCCTCGTGAGGTCGGGGCATTGTTAGTACGTATGTTTCGCATGGGCTGGAATGACCCCGCGTCTCGATATCGGCCTGCTTTCGAGGAAACCGCCGATTGGTGGCAGCGTCAAAGGGAAGGGCAATATCTCCCCCCGTCCTTGGTACTCTTTCCAAGTTGGATTTCCCTTGATTTTACTGTTGAAAGGTATCTCGGATTCCGTGTTTCGGTTGATCCGGAGGAATCTGCTCGGAGAGTGTCTAGACTCCGCGAAGATGCTGCCAGAATCCGGGCTTTTATTGCTGCTGAAGACGCCGCTAAAGAAGAAAGGCGTTTGGCCCGGGAAAGAGGCAAAGGGAAGAGTAAAGTCGTTGCCACGAAGAAGAAGATATCTCCCCATGTTCAAGGACCCGTTATTATCGGAGCTCCCCGTAGGACACCATCTCCTGAGGTTTTATCCTCAGACGACGATTTCGATCCATATGCCGAAGCTGGTCCTTCGGGGGCTGGTCCCTCGGGGGCTGGTCAGTCCGGTTCCCGTCCGGCTGCGGAGCCCAATGTCTCGGGGGATACTGTTACTGACAACCAACCAAACCCTCCTGTTGCTAACAATCAACCAAGTCACCCTAGCACTCAAGATGACCCGGAATCCCCTATTAGCTGGGATGGTCCTCCTTCCCTTTGTTAGTTTAGTTTAGGTTATGTAAGTTTTAAAGTTGTAAATTTTGTAATCATCAATCATAAGTTCATGATATGTGTATTATATTGTTCCTTGATACTAGTTCAAATATTTATTCCAACCGTTTCCCCGGGTCGCTTATTCAAGCATGCCCGGTTTGTCTTCCGGGTGCTTGTTCAAGCGTTCCGGATACTCTTGCCCTAGCCCCCCGGGCGCTTGTTCAAGCGGCCCCGGATCGACTTGCCCTAGCCCCCCGGGCGCTTGTTCAAGCGGCCCCGGATCGACTATACTTATGAAAAATATTAACTCGCAAGATAATCTTCATAAGCAAAATAAGAAAATGCAACTACGGGCCACGGGACAACCTAAGCTCAATCCTGGCCAGAGGTTCCCGTGCCGCCCTCATGCTACCATCCTAGGCATAATCCTTGCCAGAGGGGTAAACACATAAAATAATCTAGGCATAGTACCTACGTAAGTTTGGAATGTTCCAGTGCCTCGGGACCTTCTTCCCGGCCTTGTCTTGCAATTCATAGCTTCCACCGGAGTGAGCTGCTATCACCTTGTAAGGCCCCTCCCAGTTGGGAGCTAACTTCCCGCTTGCAACCTGCTGGCTTTTATCATTCCGGCGCATCACCCACTCCCCGGGGATGAACTGTTCCTTACGCACCCTTCTGTCGTGGTATTTCTTGACCCGTTCCTTCATCCGGGCCTCATGCAGGGCTGCTTTTTCTCGCTTCTCCTCCAGTAAGTCTAAATCCAGGAGCCGGTCGTTCTGGTTTGCCTGCTCGTCCGGGAACTTCGATCGGAGACTGGGAACTCCAACTTCAGCCGGGATGACCGCCTCTGCCCCATAAACCAAGCTATAGGGGGACTCGCCCGTGGCGGAGCTCTCCGTCGTTCTGCTTGCCCATAAGACACTTGGGAGTTCATCAACCCAGTTTCCTCTTGCCCCTTGGAGCCGTGTCTTGATCCTGTTGACGAGGGTCCTGTTGGTCACTTCAACTTGCCCGTTAGCCTGTGGGTGGTAGACCGAGGTCCACTTCTGTTCAATCCCGTACTCCTTGCACCATGATTTGAAAGGATCATTCTCGAACTGTGCCCCGTTATCTGTCACTATGAACCGGGGGATTCCGTAGCGACAAATTATGTTCTTCCAGCAGAATTTTACACAAGTACTTCCCCTAATGTTTGTCAGGGGAGCAGATTCTACCCATTTGCTGAAATAGTCAACTGCCACTATCAAATACTTGAAGCCTCCGGGAGCGGTCGGAAAGGGGCCTACCAGGTCCAAACCCCAACGGATGAAAGGCCAAGTTCCAGATATCCCGATCATCTCCCCCTGCGGCACATGAATCAGGGGTGCGAATTTCTGGCACTGCTCACAGGAGTGGACTGCTTTTTGGGCATCCTCAAACAGCGTTGGCCAGTAGTACCCTGTGCACGTGATCTTCCGAGCCTTAGTCCGGGCCCCTTGATGACTTCCGTTGGGACCCTCGTGCACCTCTTTCAAAAGGTGGCGTGCTTCCTCTCCATCCACACACTTCAGCCAAGGTTGAAGATATCCCCTCCGGATTAACTCCCCGTCCAAGACGGCATACCGGGGTGCTTTGACCCGGATTTTCCGGGCTTTTGCCTTGTCATCCGGCATCGTTCCATTCTCCAAGTACTCCAGAAGGGGTGTGATCCAGGATTCGGCTTCTCGCACCGCTGCAACTTGGCTGGGTTGCTCATATCCCCGGGTGGTTATCATCTCCATGTACAGATTCCGGTCTTCATCCGGCTTGAGTTCCGACGAAGCCAACTTACTCAGCGCGTCAGCCTTGCAATTTTCCTCCCGAGGTATCTGTGTCAACGTCACCCGGAGGAAACCTTGCACCATTAGCTTTACTGCCTCCAAATATTTCTGCAAACTCCTTTCTTTGGCCTCATACTCCCCATTAACTTGTTGGACTATGATAGCCGAGTCGCTATAAGCTTGTACAACTTTGGCACCCGTCTCCCGGGCCAGGCGTAACCCGGCAAGGAGGGCCTCATACTCGGCTTCATTGTTGGTGGTTGTAAACTCAAACTGCAATGTATACCGATATTCCTTGCCACCGGGACTGACCAGCACGACCCCAGCCCCGCTCCCCCCGGCATGGGAGGAGCCATCCACGTGCAACTTCCACTCCGGTTCACCTTCCCCCGGGTCTTTAACGGTATTGTCAGCCATCTATACTAGGAAATCAGCCAAAGCCTGCCCTTTGATAGACTTCCTCGCCTGATAAGTGATCTCGTGCTCTCCCAACTCGATCGCCCACTTCATCATCCGGCCAGATGCTTCTGGTTTCATCATGACTTGCCGAAGCGGGTGATTTGTGAGAACTGTGATAGGATGACCTTGAAAGTATGGGCGAAGTCTCCGGGACGCGTGCACTAGTGCCAGCAGCAAACGTTCTAGTGAAGAATAACGCGTCTCCGGTCCTTGGAGAGCCCTGCTTACAAAATACACCGAGCTCTGCGCTCTCCCGGAACCTCGAACCAAAGCCGCACTTATTGCCTGATCTGTGGCTGCCAGATACAAGAACAACTCCTCCCCCGAGACTGGCTTGGACAAGGTTGGGAGTTTTCCCAGGTGCTCCTTCAAATCCTTGAAAGCTTACTCACACTCGAGAGTCCACTCAAACTTCTTTGCTCGCCTCAAAATGTTGAAAAAAGGCAGCTGCTTCTCCGCTCCCCGTGACAGGAACCTGCTCAACACCGCCAAGGACCCGGTTAAGCGTTGTACATCTTTCACCTTATTCGGGGAAGGCATGCTCAGGATTGCTTCAACCTTTTCCGGGTTCACATCGATACCCCGGTTTGACACCATATACCCCAAAAATTTGCCTGCCGCCACTCCGATGGTACTCTTCTCCGGGCTCAACTTCAGGTTTACCTCTCTTAACACAACAAAAAGCTCCCGGAGGTCATCCAAAAAAGTGTCATGTGTCCTGCTTTTGATCACCATATCATCCACATAGACCTCCATGATTCTTCCCAGCTGGTTCTTGAACACCCGATCCACCATGCGCTGGTATGTTGCTCCTGCGTTTTTAAGACCGAATGACATTATCCTGTAACAAAAAGTACCAAAGTCAGTGATAAAAGAGGTTTTTGGCCGATCCTCCGGGGCCATGACGATCTGGTGGTATCCCCGGTGTGCGTCGAAAAAGGCTAGGAGCTGATAGCCTGTTATAGCTTCCACCAGCTGATCAATGGATGGCAACGGGTAACTGTCTTTAGGGCAGCACTTGTTTAAATCAGTAAAATCAATACACATCCTCCAGGATCCATCATGCTTTTTCACCAGGACCGGGTTAGCAATCCACTCCGGGTAAGTGATCTCTTCTACCATTCCTGCGTCCAGCATCCTCCTTACCTCCGCCCGGACGAATTCTACCCGATCTGCTGCCAAGGCTCTTTTCTTTTGCCTTATAGACTTCAAATCCGGGTAGACATTCAACCGGTGTATGGCGAACTCTTCTGGTATCCCCGTCAAGTCTTCTGTTCCCCACGAGAATACATCCTCGTACTCCTTCAGTAACTTCCGGAGCTCATTCTTCACATTCACCGGGAGGTGTTTCCCGACACTCACCTTACCCCGGGATCCTACCTCCATATCCTCCACTTCAAAGGAAGCTGGGTCACCATGCACGGCTCTCACTATGTTATCCTTCCCGGAACACTCCCCGGGCTCCGATGCGTTTGTTCTTTCTGAACCTCCATTCTTGGCCTCCTTTATCGCGGTGAGCATGCAGCTGCGGGCGGTTGTTTGATTACCGATAACCGAATCAATTTCTTGATCCGTCGGGAACTTCATGGTTAGATGGTAGGGTGAGCATATCGCCCGAGCCTGCGTCAACCAGGGACGACCTATGATCATGTTGTACGGGGAAGAAGCATTTATGACCGCAAAGTTACACAGGACAGTGCACCTCTTGTTAATATCCAGATGATCAACAAGGGTCACCCGTAGCGCTATAACACCTAGCGGGTGGACTGTGCGACCCGTAAAGCCTGATAGCGGGGACAGGCATGGCTTCAAGTTCTGTCGACCGATGTTCAATTGATCGAAACAATCAGGAAACATAATCTCTACGCTGCTCCCATCATCCACAAAAACTCGCTTTATCACCACACCTTCTACCTCAGCAGAGATCACCATCGGGTCAGAGTGAGGCACTTGGGCCGGAACTGCATCCTTCTCTGAAAAATTGATCGTCTCATCATGTTTAAACTCTTTCCCTGAATCTCCCCCGGAGGAACATACCTACTTTTGGCCTTCACCGCCGACAGTGTTTGCGCTCCATCTCCCACTATCCCGTTGATCACGTTTATCATCCGGGGTGCTCTGGGTCCCGGAACTCCCGGTCTAGGAGCTTGTGGGACAGGGTTAGGAGCAACGTTGGTTTCCGCCGGGCGATTGCCGCCTTGACCTCGGTTGTTTCTCCAGTTCCGTTTCCTTCCCTGTCCTGCCGGAGCAGCCGCCGGGTGTGCCTCCCCCGCCACACAGTCCCGGAGCTGACCCCGCTCCACCAATTTCTGAATATCCGTGCGCAAGACGCGGCAGCCTTCTGTAGTGTGACCATAGGACTTATGAAACTCACACCATTTTTGGGCATTGGCCGGGGCTGGGACCCCTTGTATAACTGGGGGGTCGTGAAGAGACCCCGGTGAATGGCCAGAATCTCCGTTTTTGTCTTGGAGAGTGGAGTGTACGTCGGTCTGACCACCAACGTCTGCCCCCCGGCGCAGGTGCCGCTCCTTGAGCCGGGGGGCGTCTTGCTGCCTCCAGGCGGGCCCCCTGATGAGGAGTGTCCCGGAGTGTAGTTGTTTGGGTTGTTGTGGCCGTAATCACCCGCTGCTCAAAGAAACCGACCGTGTTCATCCGGGTATGGTTAGCTTCATGCACGGTGCAATGCATTTCAACTGTCAACTGGAGATGATAGAAAGTTCCTGGCATATTCTTCATCAACTCGATGTAGAACATCTCGTCTCTCAACCCATTCACAAAGTTGCCGATCAGGGCCTTCTCATGCAGGTGCCTATCCTGGACCTTCATAGACTCGGCAATATACCAGACATAATATTGCCAAGTAGACTCCGTCTCCAAGTGCCGCATAGCCAAGACCGTGGCTAGGTTGACAAAGTTGGTCTTCATCGCTGCATATTTGTGAACCAGGACTGTAGCAAAATCCCAGAAAGTCTTCAGCGAGCCCTGAGGAAGACTTTTGAACCAACTCAAGCAGTTGCCCCGGAGGTAAGAAGGCAACAACTTGCACTGCAACGGCTCATCGATGTCCCGGGCTCCCATGACACTGAGGTAGGTGTGAACAAACTCCTCTGGGTCCCCGTCCCCATTATATGTCGGAACTCCATCAGGCGCTTCGGTACCTACCGGCCATTTGTAGTTTAGCACCTCTGGAACCCACGGGGAATGAGGAACCATCCCCCGCCTACCAATCAGCCTGGTCAAACGATCTTCAATGGACCCGTTGTTAAACAGGGTGTTGTATCCACCATAAAATGGTTGAGCTTGCGGGTTTAAACCTCCTGGAAACTGCTGATCCGGATACTGCTGCTGTCCCGGAAAAATCTGTTGACCGGGAAGCATCTGCTGACCTGGGGACATCTGCTGACCTGGGGACATCTGCTGACCCGGGGGCATCTGCTGATATCCAGGCCCTCCTCTCCCATCCTTCTCCAAGTCCACTACTTCGGGTACCTTGTTATGGGTTGCCGCCTTGGCTGCTTTCCATGCTCGAAATTCTTCGAATTCCTCTGCGTTGTTATGAATCGTTTATGGATCTCTGCGCTCCGGGTCCTCTTCCCCGGAATCGAAATACTCCGGTTCGGATTCACCACCTTCTCCGAACGCCTCCTGGTCCTGCCTCTCCTTTTCTTGCCGGGCTTTATCCCTCTGCTCCTTCTGCATCTCCCTGAGGGTACGTTCCGGCACTTTCTTCTTTCCTTGGCGCTTTTCAGCGGCCACACGGGCAGTCTCCTTGCGCGCCCGCTCCTTCTCCTCGGCCGCTTTCCGCGCCGCCTTGGCAGCCGCGGCCCTCTTTGTCTTAGGACCGCCTTCTGCCTGATTAGCTTTGGGAGGGGGTTCTTCCCCTGTCTTTTTAGGTCTGCCGCAGGGCATGACGAAGCAAGGTCCCACTAGGCGTGCCAACTGATGCTACCAGTAAGCTCCGGGATACCAACTCCGGTACAAGGTAATCCGGGAAGAGCTGGAATCCTAACCCGCGGCCAATCTCTCACCTAGATCCTGTAAAACAAAGCCCCCGGGGTCACCCGAGGGTAGACGCTCCGGCGTGATGATGAAGATAGGGCTTTATGCAGAGGAGAGAGAATATGAAGAAATACAGAGAGTATTTAAGTCTGATAAAACATACCTATTATTGTTGGTCACTCCTCTATTTATAATGGTGAGGATCAGAGAGGGCTTAGGCTAAGTGGTCCTCCTCTTGCCGCGACCCCGGGTGCGTCCGAGATAGCTGATGTCATGGGAGGACCACTGGTGGGCTTGACCCTCTCTTCTCTTTTACCAATATATCCGCTGGGCCAGGATATGGGCTGAGGCCCATATCACCAAAACTGACAATAGAAGAAGAATCAGAGATTAGGGTTTTGTTTGTATTTATTGTATCTATTGTACATTGCAGTTATGTCCTTAGGGTTTAGGTAGTTTTGGGTTAATTATTATTAGACCCTTGTATGTACTATAAATACTTATGTAAATCCTAATCTGATTCTTCTTCTATTGTCACAAAAAACAAACGTAATACCAGTTGAACAGCAAATTTTAAAAACAGCTTATTAAAAAGGACTAACATAAAAGTGTGTTGCTATAATCAACTTCGTACTTCCAACATATCGGTTCATTCTACCCAAGGTTATATATCGGCAAACTTCATTCCTCCTCCGCCTCCTTCATAACATTTCTTCATCCATGTCCCAAATTAAAGAACATAGTTTGATAACAACTTTCAGCGCTTAACTTAATAGATTTAGTGCCAAATTACGTTCCACTTGTTTGATAAAGAAATTTTGCGTGTGTGAAGCGAAGAAGTGGCTCTGAACGGTGCGTACAATCCGTATGACTTGATTAAGTGATTTGCGTATCACTTATGTCTAAATCTGAAGATGGTATACATTATTTAAAATTTGATTAGAAAATAATTTAGTACTTATGATCTAAATTAATAATCAATAATTGTATAACTCATTTTAAAATATTATAATTATATTTTATTAGATGTAGATATAATATATATTCAAATTTGAAACCTGAGCACTTCAATGTTGAAACTATTATATATTTATACAATATTTTCAAAATTATATAGATGTAATATTCATAAATATTTTATATTAAATCTTGATCATATAAACATCATAATAATGTATTTTTTCTTGTATAACTGCACATATTAGTATTCAGCACTTATCATTTTCAGACTTCACACATCACATTTCAGACTTCAGTTTCATCAAACGGGGCCTTAAGCAGTTCATAAAGTTTAGTGATGCTTAAGATCTCCATGAACATAAATGTTTAATTATATAATTTTCAGTTTCTGTGGGTTATTTCGCACTGAACTTATAATAGTTCAATTTAGTAAAAATATAATTTGATTAAATTCAGGTGAATTTAGACATGCTAATTATATTTTTCAATTCATTAATTTTAACTTCAGTTCTACTCATCAGTTCAGTTCAGCTCAGCTCAACTCAGCTTAGTAAGAAATTAGCTCAAGCAAACCGCCCCTCAGGCCCTATTTTATGGACCTTATCAATAGTTCAGTTCAATTTAATTCAATTATGTTCAATTTAGTGAAAATATATTTTGAGAAAATTCAAGTAAAATTAGACATGCTGATTCTATTAGTGGTTTTCCATAAATTTTCACTTTTAGTAAAATTCAGTTCAACATGAAATAAGTTCGGGCAAACGTACATAATATTCTCTTTTCAGTTAAATTAATCTCAGTTCAACTAGAAAAATCCCAGTTCAGTTAAATTAATCTCAATTAATATATATTAATCTCAGTTAAACTAAACAAATCTCAATTAAATTAATTTCAAACCAACCTGAGACAGGGCCATTGTTTAAAGAAAGTAAAATGGACGATGTAACGCTTAGTGGTTGTTATGTCAATTATATGTGGTATAAAATTTAAAATACTAATTTCCCGCGCAAATAATCACACGATTGGGCGGCCCATTACGCAGCCTATGTGGAAACTGGGCCCGTAAAACAACTAAACTTGTTATAAGACGCGCTTTTCCAATTTTTATATATTATAAATAATCAGAAAGCGTGCAGTTGCTCTTAAATACTCCATAACTACAACCACCACGCTTCAAATTCACTTCAAATTGTTCTTCTTCACATTCCAAATTCTTTAAATACACTGAAGGCAATGGTGTCTTGCAGAGTCAACGATCGTACTAGACATCCCCCAAGTCGCGGCGGTTCATCTGGTGGGCGCGGCTCCGGTCCGAGAAGCGGAACAACCGATAGTAGGGCGACGCCGCCAACTAAGAAGGGTCTTCATTCACGGCCTCAACCCGACCCCCAGACCACTTCTCATCGGAAAACGAGTAAGTCGTTTCATGTTTAATGACTATTTTGGTCGTCCGATTGAAAACCCCCAAATTAGGAATCAGGTTTAGGATTCGTGGGCCGTCAATTGATGATCTTTATGGTGTCCGTTGTACAAACCTACCAGTGTTATTCATTTGCATGTCGATTTTATGTTGTTCAACTGTTCATTATGAAGTCGACATGAATTCAGATTGGTGGATTGATATAGAGAAGTGTATCTGTGTATTCATTTTATGATTTATTTGCATATTTATGATTTATGATTTATAGAGAAGTGTATCAGTGTATGCCAGTTGTTGCATATTCGTTTTATGATTTATTTGCAAGTTTTATGATTCACCAAGGAATGACATTGTTTTGTCTTTTGAACCATTCATGCCGCTTTAAACATGGAAACTTATTGTTTGATTTGTTTAAGGAATACACTAGAATTTCATCATGTATTGTCAAGTCCAACTGGTAGTGTCTAGTCGCAGGAGAAACGTTAAGTACCCTTGTGCTTCGTTTCTGACACCCCTGCATATTCCCATGAGTTAAGTCAAGCACCCGTTTGCTACGTGTGTGATACCACCCACTCATACTTTGTGTTTGTACTGTATACTAGGAACATCTAGCTTGAATGATCTAATGTCTGGCAAAACAGAAAGTTCCCCATCGCCGAAGAAAGCACGGACCTGGAAAAAGAGGCCAAACAATGACGAAGAAAATGCAAGCCAACATCGACGGAAAAGGCGGAAAGAATCAGATCAAGGTGATAATTCACCTACTGTTGATTCAGATAGAAGGGTGAGCAATTCACCGGATGGCTCAGCTTCTGATGATCAGGAGGACTGTTTCAAGTTGTTTAGAAAACCTTATATTGAAGGAAATGAAGAATATGATGATGGATCTCAAGAACCCCCTTTAGAGGAGTCGCAGTCGGAGTCGGAGCCGGAGCTGGAGTCGGATTCCCGGACCGAGTCGGAGTCCCGGTCCGAGTCGGAGTCCCGGTCCGTGCCGGAGGACGTTGTATATGAGGAGTCGTCGGAGGAGTCGTCGGAGGAGTCGGAGGAGGAGGAGGAGGAGGAGGTGGGGGAGGAAAGAATGCGAAGAAAAGGCCACAAAGTGAAGTCTACAGCTTCGCACAAGGATTCGGGAGCAAACAAGCTGACAGCACGAAACAAACAGGGGCAGGCACCCAGACCTCTGAAAAAAAACACCCCTTCTGCTCCATATTCCAATAAGAAGAGAGATGCTCCTGCATCTAAAGGAAAGAAGAAAGTGACTGCTGAATCGCCGTCGAAAAAGAAGGAGGCCGCATCTTCCAAGAAGAAGAAAACGGGCGCGTCCATGAAGAAGAACCGTAACCAGCCACAAAGAATGCGAAAGGCAGCGTCGGATGCAGCTGCTCATGAAAACCCCAACAAGTCAAAGTGGCAACCAAAAGGTCGAGGAGATTTCAAGGCAGTTTCATGCCCTGAAAGCCTGGTCAAGGCTGTTACACACATGAGCGCCGCTCAGAAGACTGCGATTTCTGAAATAGGATTTGGAGGCCTGCTGCTGATGGAAATAGAGGAATGGCCCAAGCACATGGTTGCCTCATTGATTGATCATTTCGATCCTCAAACCAGGACAGTTTCTGACTCAAATAATGTCCCAAGATTTGAGGTGGGTTGGGCCGATGTGAGGGACATCTTTCTCCTGCCACACGAACCAGAATCACAGGTTATTATAAAGTCCCGGGCCACTCCAAGGGAACTCTCAGTTCAAGTAAATGCCTTGTGGGAACGGTGGGAAGATCAATACGAAATGCGCCCCAAGCTGAATAGTGAAGGCAAGCTGACCATCAAGAACCTGACAGACCTGATGCTACCGCTCAAGGACGGAGGGGATGACTTCAAGCGCATGTTCGTGTTATTCGCCCTCTCTTCATTCCTGACTCCGTCCATTAATCGAGTAGTCAGGGTTGGCCTTCTCCCATCACTGGTTGATGTAGGCAGAATAGACAAACTGGACTAGTGCGAGTTTGTGATCAGCCACCTGTGCGAACAGGTGTTGAAATACAAGAACAGTGTTGCTCGGGCTGCGGACAATAAAGTAGACAATAAAGCTCGCGAAATTTACAATGTCGGTGGTTGCTTGCTGATACTGCAGCTTACCTACCTCCACCATCATGGATGGAGACAGACCACCATTCCAAAGTCTCTGCCTCTGATTTGGTGGTGGATTCCGGAGAAGCTGAAGAATAGAATTCTAGAGGAATGCGAGGTCCCCTTCGGTTCCGGCTTTTTCTAACCACGCTTCCCCATCAGTTCTAATGATGCTGGCATCGCGCGTGTAATGCAGGACCTAAGGGACAATGGATTACAATGCTGATGTAAGTAAATATGGAAATAATTGTTAGTCTTCATGCGGTTATCTTGCGTATTTTTTGAAGGGTGTGTATCGATGCGAGTATGTTGCTTATATTTTATGTTTGCGTGAGAATGCATTAGGGTGTGTAAATTTGCTCATGCGGGGATCTTTCTTATATTCATGTTGTTTGCTTGTACTCTTCTCAGGGATTGGAATGGGACCTCTCGAACTTCAATCGCGATATGTCGCTGATCTCGGCATCCCAATTTCCTAGAATCCAACAGCACCTGACCGGACTCACTCTCACTGAAAGAACGAGAACTACTGCCGCGGTGCCAATCACACGTGCTGTAGATTGTATAGTCAGAATTGAAACTTAATTAGCACAGATGAAGCAAGGTCTTCTGCCTTTGAAAGACGACATCCAACATGAAGTATTGATTAATGCTAATGCTACAGGAAATTCTGTCGTTGAACGTGGTCATTCGGATGAAGGAATACCAATACAAGGGAGGGGAGCTGGAGAAGCTGAGGCAGTGAAGGGAAAACATGCTACAAAAAAGCGACCTCGTGAAAGAGGGAGCCATCCTCCCACGGACAAGAAACAAAAGGATGGTAGAAATAAGGATGATCAGAGGCAACCTAACAAGAAGAAGAAAGAAGAGCAGAAAAAGAGAGAGAAGGAAGCAGAAAACCAGAAGAAGAGAGAGAATGAAGAAGAAGAAGAAGAGCGGAAGAAGAGGGAGAAGGAGGAAGAAGCGCGGAAGAAGAGAGAAAATGAGGAAGAAGATCAGAAGAAGAGAGAGAAGGAGACAGAAGAGCAGAAGAAGGCAGAAGAGCAGAATGAGGCAGAAGAACAGAAGAAGATTGCTGCTAAAAAGGCTGCTGAGGTAGAAGAGCAGAAGAAGAAAGAGAAGGAAGAAGAAGAGCGGAAGAAAAAGGAGAAGGAAGCAGAAGAGGAGAAGAAGAAGAAAGAGAAGGAGGAAGAAGAACGGAAGAAAGAAGAGGCGAAAAAAGAAGCAGCTGAGGAAGAAGAACGGAAGAAGAGAGAGAAGGAAAAACAAGCAGCTGAGGAAGAAGAACGGAAGAAGAGAGAGAAGGAAGCAGAGCAGAAGAAGAGAGAGAAGGAAGAAGAAATTGCTGCTAAGAAGGCTGTTGAGGAAGAAGAGCAGAAGAAGAGAGAGGCTCTGGCTAATGCACTAAGTACTCAAAAATTGATACATCCTACGGCTAAGGAGAATCCACCAGCAGAATTGAACGTAGCCGTGGGAGTGGCTGAGCCGGTGACGACGCCTCCTGCTTGTTCTACCACCCAAGGAGTTCAGTCGCATCCTGCAGGATTTCCGTTTCCTCCTGAGCAGATTTTCGAAGGAGACACAATGGTGGAATGCCGAGAAGATCCTGATGTTGCAGACCTTGTTAAACAATTGAACAATTTCGATATTAAAATTTATGAGTGTGAGCTCCACAAGTGCGAGAAGACCAGAAAGAAAACGGAAATTCGTCCTCTTGTTGACTACTGCTTGTCTGCATCCAAGAAGGATGGGTAAGAGTGCGCCCTGACTGTGAGTTCGCATTCACTAATCACTGTAAATTGCTTCATGCTGAATTTTGTTATGTTTGCAGGCCCCAATTATTCAGTGATGACCTTTTATGTCTTGCTGATGCTTGTGACTTTGCCTCACTTGAGGAACAACAGGACATTTCCACTCCTCTGATGAATTGCTGGGCTCGCTACATCAACTCCCTCCAAATCTCTCCACCCAGAACGTCCCTGTGCATACTAGAAAAGGTGAGTTGACACTTGCCTAACTTTTTTCGTGATTCACACCCCCTGCGTTTTCTGGGGACACCCCCATCACTAACAACCCGTCCACATTTTGTTGATTAGTTTGAGCAGCAGGATCTGTCGTCCGCGGAGGACAGAAAAAATTTGTATGATCAATCGAATGATTTCTTGAAGAATAGTTGCAAGAGGAATCCAATTCATGCCAAACTGGTCATTTCAGATTCATTTTATTTTACCTCGATGTAAAATACTGATCATTCTTCATTCATGTCCGCAGATAATGCTCCCTGTCCACATGAACGACCATATTTTCCTTGTTGTAGCTGACCTCCGGGAGGTCGCCGGATTCTACTGTCTCGACAACCTCGAACACAGCAATAGTGAGGCAGCACGAAATTATGCAGCTGCACTGGAAAGATTGGTACAGTTTCAATTTTCTCTTCCATTAATCCAGGTTAATTATGCAACAGTGATCCACAAGTCATGCATGCATTTCCGAAACCTAACGTACTTCTCCTCATTCCAGCATCAACTTCTGTGCGGTTACCTAGAACACATCGGCCATCACAAGGCCCCTGCTATTCAAAATGCGACGACGGATTACATCAACGATGAAGGGTGGCGAGTGAAAACAGGAAACCATGACTGCGGCGTGTATACCATGTACTTCATGGAAAATTATGGATCCGCAAAATTTAACATGAAACACATTACTGAAGTAAGACTTCTTCTTCCGTGATTACTAGTCTATGATTATATGTTGTAGAAATATATCTAATCGTTGCGTGTTTCCTGATTTTTCGTAGTCAAGCTACAGAAGACGGTGCAGGATGGACATTTGTCAGCGACTAAATATGTGGAAGAACAACGCTGAAAGAACTTCCTGTCTAAATTCGGCTGTGGAATGGGCTGCAAAATGGGTTGCTGCGAATGAAAAAGATGACATGGTCAAGCGTAATTTCAGCCATAATTTGAGAAAGCGTCCAGTAGACGAGACTAATAGTGCTAGTTCGCCGAAGAAGTCACCTGCGACAAGGTCCAAGAAAGTTAGGAAGTAATCATCTACATGTTGACAAGATTCCGATCAAGTTGCTCTCGTTTGCGTCACGACGGTATCATCAGTTGTGAATAATAATTTGAATAATGTTGTCAAAGGTTCTTATGAATAATGATGTCATGGCTGTTAATGTTCTAAATAATTAGTACATTTGGATTACGATATTGTTTTGCTTTCACCAGTGTCCAATGATGGGAATTTGTATTTAGAAATTCAAGTTACGGTTTCCATTTCATCATTTCTTCCTATTCAAACAAGTTTAGTGATTTAGTGTTAGGGTTTTTTAAATGTAACTTCGCACTTGAAATGATTCATGAAAACATTTCTCATAACTACACCCCGAGCAAGAATACCGGTGTTAATTACTCTCGGGTTTGACGTGAATGAAAACACAGAAACATAGGATGAGGATCCATAACACAGAAACATTGGAAAAATATGCGCCAGACACCCTTGTGAGTTCTCACGCATACACTCTAACAAGTGCATTTTATGTTGCTGGTGTTAATTAATCACTGATTTGACATGAAGGGAAAGTAAAACTGGTGTTTGTGAACAGAATTGCGGATCCATAACACAGAAACGTAGGAAAAACATATAGTATTTGTCACCGGAAGTGGGGATCCATAACACTGAAACATTGGAAAAATATGCTCCAGACACCCGCATGACCAAGCATACACACCCTTGTGAGTTCTCACGCATACACTCTAACAAGTGCATTTTATGTTGCTGGTGTTAATTAATCACTGATTTGACATGAAGGGAAAGTAAATCTGGTGTTTGTGAACAGAATTGCGGATCCATAACACAGAAACGTAGGAAAAACATATAGTATTTGTCATCGGAAGTGGGGATCCATAACACTGAAGCATTGAAAAAATATGCGCCAGACACCCGCATGACCAAGAATACACACCCTTGTGACTTCTCACGCATACACTCTAACAAGTGCATTTTATGTTGCTGGTGTTAATTAATCACTGATTTGACATGAAGGGAAAGTAAAACTGGTGTTTGTGAACAGAATTGCGGATCCATAACACAGAAACGTAGGAAAAACATATAGTATTTGTCACCGGAAGTGGGGATCCATAACACAGAAACATTGAAAAAATATGCGCCAGACACCCACATGACCAAGAATACACACCCTTGTGAGTTCTCACGCATACACTCTAACAAGTGCATTTTATGTTGCTGGTGTTAATTAATCACTGATTTGACATTAAGGGAAAGTAAAACTGGTGTTTATGAACAGAATTGCGGATCCATAACACAGAAATTTAGGAAAAACATATAGTATTTGTCACCGAAAGTGGGGATCAATAACACAGAAACATTGGAAAAATATGCGCCAGACACCCTTGTGAGTTCTCACGCATACACTCTAACAAGTGCATTTTATGTTGCTGGTGTTAATTAATCACTGATTTGACATGAAGGGAAAGTAAAACGGTTGTTTGTGAACAGAATTGCGGATCCATAACACAGAAACTTAGGAAAATCATATAGTATTTGTCACCGAAAGTGGGGATCGATAACACAGAAACATTGGAAAAATATGCGCCAGACACCCGCATGACCAAGCATACACACCCTTGTGAGTTCTCACGCATACACTTAGGGCTGTACATGAACCGGGTCAACCCGGAAAAATGGCCCGGCCCGGGACCGGAATTGGTGACCCGGACCCGGATTTTTTGCATTCCGGGCCGGGCCCCGGGTCACCATTTTTGTCCATTCCGGATTCCAGGCCGATCCGGGTCATCCCGGAAGCCCGGTTATATATATTATATATATTATAGATATGCAGTTACTACACATAATTAATCTTGTTCTAATGGTAAGACTTGTCATTTTGTATTAAACAACCAGAGTTCAAATCTCACCAAAAGCATTAGTTTAGTATTTTAATTTTATAATAAATTTAATATCCGTATATATTTATTAATCACACAATTTATTAACAAAAAGAAATGTGATCTAGTGGTAAGGAGATTGTTACATAATGGTCCATAGTTCAATTCCTAATGGAAACATTCTCTTTTTATAATAATAAAAAAAGTGTAATAGAGGTTGTAACCGGATCAACCGGGCCGATCCGGGTCAAACCCGGAAAAATTCCGGACCGGGTCCGGTTCAAGAAACAGTCCAACCGGGCCGGGCCCCGGTCCAAAATTTTTAGATATTTCGGGTTCGGGTCATTCCGGATCCGGGCCGGGCCGGGCCGGGCTGACCCGGTTGTACAGCCCTACATACACTCTAACAAGTGCATTTTATGTTGCTGGTGTTAAATATTGTAGAAATGTGGAATTTGTTGCGAAATCTAGTATGGAATGAAAGTTTTAATTTCATTTATAAACGCGGTTCCAACAAACTGAATCAAATGTGCGAATAATATGTGTGGATTTCTCACACAAAATCATTTTTTTATTTATATTTGTGTTTGAAAGTTACATTGAAATTTTTACTATTGAGATTCGACTACTATTAGTACGAGATTTAATTAAAACCTGATTTCTGATTAAATGTGCATGAAAATTAAAAGTGTTGTAGTGTAATGGACAATTAAAAAGACGTAGATGAAAATTAAAAGTGTTGTTTTTATTTTGAAAAAAGTGTTGTTAGTTATTATTATGTAAATGAAAATGGAAGAATAATGGAAAATGAAATTATTAATTAAAAATATAAATGTAGATTTAAAAATTAAATACATATCAAAAATATATGAAAGACACCAGCATGAGAAATAAGGAATACCACCATGTGAAAATAATAACACCGCATGAATAAAATTATAAACGTCGGACTGTATTTTCCGGCAACGGGCGTGGCCCACCCACGTTCGGTCTTATGAGAGAGAATATGAATGGGAAGGAGGAGAATAAGATGAGGAGAGAGGAAGTCACATGACAGCGGCCAACACACTAATGGTATTATATTCGTACGTGAGCCCCACAATCAGACGCGACCCACAAAAATTTTATCGTGTAGCGATAGGGCGAAAAAACCAGTGGTTCAAAATAACAGTGCCCATTGAGACCTCTGAATCATCTTTCTCACTTTGGTTCCTACAATCATAAAAGGTTTAAATTGCTGTATTGGGCAAAGGGAACAAAATGTTTTAGAAATCGACAATGATGCAAATTATACCTCGGCGGTTGACTGGGAGAGATCACCGGCGGTTGACTGGAGGAGGCCACTGGTTGACTGGATGAGACCACCGGCTGACTGGAAGAGACCACTGGTTGACTGAGCTCCGGCGAATGAGGCGGCGGGAGCTTCTTGTCTTTCTCCATTTTCAATTAGAGAAAGGGAAACGCGGCTGGTCGGATGCGAGGGTTTACTTGGGGTTTAGGAAGGAGAGTGTGTGGCCTCTGTGGGTCATGCATAAATTTTATGAAATTATTAATTGTTTGGATTGCGAGCCTATGTTATAATAATTGTTTGGATGTTCATATGTAAAAACAAGGACATTATTATAATAAAAATGTGTTTCCAATCCAATAGAGAAAATGAAGGATGAGTGTTGAGAATGTGATGAAAAAAGGTGTTTAATTGAGCCATAGTAATATAATACAAAAATGTCCAAAGTTCATGAAATTTACTATCGATCAGTTTCAAATAGTTCTTAACTATTCTTTCTAAACTAACAAGTATGTTTAAACATACTGCAGAGTTTAAACATAAAAAGAAAGAACACACAAAATTGTTTACGCAGTTCGGTGATGAACACCTACATCTGCGCGGCCTTGCCCAGTCTGAAAATCATCCACTAGATAATCAAGATACGTTACAAAGTTTCACACAACAATTAATTATCTATGACTTATCTCTTGTATGGATTCGTGAGATCCCCTCACTGCCGGTCAGCAACTCCTCGTTGCTGTCTTGACCACTTCCCCTGAAGTATTAAGGCTGTTGATTTCAGACTGCTGGCGTTCGGCAAAGACCTATTGAACTCCCTTCAATAAGCTGCTCCAATTGTAAAGCTATTCTGATCGGCAGAATACTTTCTTGTAAGATGGATAATCTTCTGTCGCAGCTTCATTGACTATTTATAGTTCAATGCTGTGTTGCCTCGTTTATCTTCTCGATCCTTCAATCTCGGCAATGCTGATTTCTCATCCAGCTCGTCACAGCTACATTTAGTCTTCTAGCTATATTCTACTTCTATAGCTAAAGGATAAGAAATATCTTCTTTCCTCATTTAAGACTAATCCTTTCTAAGATACAACTCTATTGAACTAATTCCATCGATACAAAATCAATCTTCACAAAATCAATCTTCACTTATCATCTTGATTTCTCGAATATTATCTTTGATCTCATCCGAGTTGTACTCTTCCTTCAATACTCTAGCTCAATTTCTGATTCCAGTTCAGCAAGTGTTTAAACTTAAGCATGTTTAAAAATGATAACTTCTACAAAATAGCCAATTATATTAGACTGAGTTTTTTGGACTCTTCAATCTCCCCCTTTGGCATTTTGTGGAACCAAAACACTTATTTTGATGCAGAGACAATAACTCACTCCCCCTATCATATGGACCTTCATACTTCAATTATATTCGCATCAATAAATCAGAAACAAACAATATATATGACCTCAAAGCTCCCCCTATCAGCCAGACTTAGATAGAGCTCATAAATATTTCCCATCAGTAGTGTTCCAAAATAAATGGACACAACATCCAAAATAAATGGCCACCAAAGCATCAAAAATATAAATCAGAAACTTCTCCCCCTTGGGAACATAAAATTTTCCAAAGTACCAAATATCCAAAAAAAAAAAACACAATCATCCAGAATATATCAAAGTACTGAGTGCAAAAGAGAGAAGGAAATAAGAACAATAGATCTCAGAATGCATTAGAGCCACTGGTCTCATCCTCAGTCTCTTCAAGAGCTTCCAGCTCCTCTTGAAAGTCCAGCATCTTCTGTCTATGGTATCTGATTAGCCCTCGAAGCTCCTTCTTTCTCACTACAGCATAGTTGACCTCAGCTGGTTCTTCCTCTGAGTCTGCCTCCTCTTCCTCAGCCACAGCAGGTAGATCATTTCTTTTTCTGAAAATGGACTTGTTAACTTGTAAGTCATCACAGAAAGTGATCTTATCATCTAATCCATCAACTAATCCAACATGATATAACAAGCCAGTAATGAGAGCAGGATAGGTGATGTACTCATCAGATTTCTGATGCTGAGCTACTAGCAGAACTCTATCATAGATAAACCATCCCAGGTTGAAGGGTCTTCTGGTGCCAATGCAATACATCAAACATGCCATCTCCTCAGTCACCAGAGATACATTGGTAGACATGATCCAGAGATTTGCAACAGCCCTGTACAGACAGTAATACTTCTGTGAAAGATAAGCTGCCTTGATAGTCTTGGCTGCACCCCATTCTCCAAGTGTGCCTCCTGTCAGCTCCAGTGCTACCACATCATAATCCAAAGTAAAACCTTCTGGATAAGCACTGTTTGGGCAGATGGAATCATGTCTCCCTGTTCCTAACACCTGGTTGATCAAAGGAGCATCAAATCTATAAAGCTTGCCTCTGAGATAGACCTTTCTGTACCATGCAGAATCTGGAGCACTGTTTGTTCCTCTCAGGTTTGCATAAAATTCCAGCACCAGAGAATGATTGGCCTTTATGCAGAAATTTGCTGGTCCAAACAAATGAATTGTCTTCATAAAAGCTACAAACCTAGGATGTTTAAACTTCTCAGTCAATCTCTTTTCAACATGCATCTTCCTGTTGACCAGCCCTTCATACACAGTCATAACCCTCCTGGAATAGAAGATATCATCCCAAGCATTTTCCAGTAGAGGATTGTCATCTGGGAACACTAATGGCACCTCAGCTGCCTCATCACCCTCCACAGGCTCAGACTCTGAGCTGCTACTCTCATGATCTTTTGCAGCTGACTCTCCTGTCTCATCATCCTTCTCTTCCTCAGATTCAGAGCTAATACTCACATGCTCTGCTGTAACTGGCTCAACTGGCTCATCATCCTCCTCAGATATAGATTCAGAACTACTGCTCTCATGAGTTTGTGCTGCTGGTTCTGCAGATGGTACTGCAGCTAGTGGAGCTTCTTCAAAGTTCAGATTAAGCTCTGGAACTTCAGTCCTCATCTGCTCACTGGGAAAAACTTGAATAACTGGAGGAAGAGTCTTCTTCTTCCTCAACTTCTCCCTCTTCAACTCCTGTAGCTGATTAAATTTTGCAGTCAGAGGATGGCTATCCTCACTGTCTGGTGCTGTCTCTGATAAAGGTTCCATCATGATTCTGACATTTTCCAGAATCCTATCCACATCTACTGCCTGCTCAGCCTCACCAGCCTTCTCCTGTTCCACAATTTCTTCTTCTTTCTGCTCAACTTCAGCATGCTTCTCATGCTCAACAGTACTAGTATTGAAAACTCCTTGACCCCTCTTCCTCTTCCTCTGGTAGACCTGCTTAACCACTGTACTTGATGCCCTCTTTTCTGAACCCAGAGTCTGTTCAGATTTATCATCAACTTCTGAACTCTCATAGAAAAAGTTTAAGTCTGGGCCCCCTTCAAACTCAACCCCTACCCTAACTGTGGGATTACTCTCAAGAGCAACAGATTCTGGTGTGGCTCTAGTGATATTCAGGCCAAGTTGTTCAGCCAGAAGTAATTCTTCTCTGGTGGGAATGGAATCAATAGGCAAGTTGGATAGAAGATTGCCCATAGTGGTTTAGATACACAGTAGGTTGAAACACACACAACAACTTCCAGAAATCTCAGAAATCCCCAACTATCACAACTCCTAGGTGCGGCAAGCACTCTAACTACTCAATCAACAAGAAAAACTCAATCTTTAAGCAAATTAGAACCAAATACCTCTTGCATGCACATATTTGGGATTGAAACTTCAGTCGACTAAAGCTCAGGTTTTTCTTGTTCTCCGACTCACGATTGGACAATGTGTTGCTTAGACCAGATTCCGGTTGCGATGAGAGTTGATCGATCCACTAGTTTGATGATGAGCTTTGATCAATTGCCGATGAATGCTTTGTTGAAGTGGGAACGACGGAGCTACAACAATTATGAGAAAAAGGGACAAAGATTTTCCCTCTTATATTTAATATTTTTCAGAACTTCAAATCCGAACCCAATTTGGAAAATAAATCCACAATTGCACACTGATCCCTCAATTTTCTGAAAGCACTGATTATTTCCCATAAAATAAATATGTAGCCAAACTTATCTCCTCAGCCCGTATGAATATTTTAGCCCACTGACATCAAATTTTTCAGCCCATTAACTAGTCAGGCCCAATCGACTTTCTTCTTCATTTTCGGCTAACTCTTCAGAGTTTAGACACACTGATTTCTCAGTGTTTAAACACACTTGATACCAACTTCCTTCTCCCCTTTTTTTTCATATTTTTCTTTTTCAAAAATAAAATAACACAAAGCAGTAAACACTAATATACAACAGATAAGAGGTGATCAGAGGTACCTCAAATTCGACAAACACCTAAGTGTTGTCTTAGTGTCTCAAAAGTTGCAGAGTCCAGTGGTTTAGTGAAAATATCTGCATACTGTTCAGCACTAGGAACAAACTCAATGATCAGTTCCTTCTTTTCCACCAAGTCTCTGATGAAGTGATGCTTGATATCTATGTGCTTTGTCTTCTTGTGATCAACAGGATCATGAGAGAGATCAATGGCCCTTATTGTCACATTTAATAATTAAGGCATCCTGCTGGAATCCATAATCTTTCAACATCTGCTTCATCCACAGCAGTTGCTGGCAACAACTTCCAGCTGCTAAGTACTCAGATTCAGTGGTAGATAGTGAGATAGAATTCTGCTTCTTGCTATACCATGACACTAAATTCCCTCCTACATAGAAACATCCTCCAGTAGTACTTTTCCTGTCTTCTGAATTTCCAGCCCAATCAGAATCACTGTAGCCAATAATCTCAGCTTGACTTCCTCTAGAGTACCAGAGACCATAATCAGCAGTCCCATGCACATATCTGATAATTCTCTTGACTGCAGACAGATGACAATCCTTGGGATCAGACTGGAATCTTGCACATAGTCCGACACTCAAACAAATGTCCGGCCTACTTGCAGTGAGATATAATAATCTCCCAATTATACTTCTATACAACTTAATATCCACCTTCACACCATACTTGTCATAGGTCAATTTCTCCGTAGATGCCATTGGAGTTCGAATATTCTTAGAATCGTCCATCCCAAATCTTTTAACCAAGTTTAAAGTGTACTTGGTTTGATTGATGAAGATACCTTCCTTGTGCTGTCTGACTTGAAGCCCCAAAAATATGTTAATTCGCCAACCATACTCATTTCAAATTCACTCTTCATCATTTCTATAAAGCTATCAACCAGCTTTTGAGATGTTGACCCAAAAACGATATCATCTACATAGATTTGGGCAAGCAGAATATATTTTTCATGTTTAAACACAAAGAGCGTTCGGTCCACTCCCCCTCGTCGATAGCCTTTCTGCAACAGAAATTGGGTGAGACGCTCATACCACGCTCTGGGAGCTTGCTTAAGACCATATAACGCCTTTTTTAATCTGTACACGTGATCAGGCAAATACGGATCTTCAAAACCCTTGGGTTGCTCAACATATACTTCTTCCTTGACAATGCCATTTAAAAATGCACTCTTTACATCCCTCTGAAACAACTTGAACTTCATAATACAGGACATAGCGAACAAAAACCGAACAGATTCTAACCTTGCAACTGGAGCGAAAGTTGCATCAAAGTCGACACCTTCAACTTGAGTATATCCTTGAGCCACCAGTCTAGCCTTATTTCTGGTGATATTACCATCTCCATCAGACTTGTTCTTGAAAATCCACTTAGTGCCAATAACGTTTACACCTGAAGGTCGTGGAACAAGATACCATACATCACTTCTGGTGAACTGCTCCAGTTCCTCTTGCATGGCAGAAATCCAATACTCATCAGTCAATGCTTCCTTATGATTCTTGGGTTCTATGGATGAAAGAAAACACTGAAGCACATGCATCCCAGCATTCATTTTTGCGTAGTCTTTCCGTGATGTCTGTCTTAGATTATACGTGTTAGGAGGAGGAGTGACAGATGTAGTTGGATCAGATGTAGCTTCAGATACTGTGTTACTTTCAGAAATATCAGATGATGTTGTAACATCAGGTAGTGTTATAACATCTGACAGTGTTGTAACATCGGACAGAGGTGGATCAACTTCTGAAATGATTGACTGCTCAGGTTCATCTTCAAGTAGGATTCCGCTACTGATATCCTTCAGATCTTTAATGACCACATTGTTGGACTCCATCATGACATTTGTGCGGTTATTGAAAACCCTGTATGCCCTGCTATTTTGAGAATAACCAAGAAAAATCCCAACATCAGCCCGTTTGTCAAACTTACCAAGAGGTTCACGATCTCTGAGAATGTAGCATGCACTTCCAAATACATGAAAGTATGAGACGTTTGGCTTCCTCCCTTTCCAGAGTTCATAAGCAGTTTTCTGAGTGAAGGGACGGAGATAAACCCTGTTGATTGTATGACATGCAGTATGAACAGCCTCAGCCCACCATTTCTTCGGAGTATCATTTTCCGCCATCATAGCCCTTGACATGTTGATGATAGTCCTTTTTTTGCGTTCAACAATACCATTTTGCTGTGGTGTGATTGGAGTAGAAAACTCATGCTTGATTCCAAGTTTTGCAAAAAAATCCATCATAGTAGAGTTTGCAAACTCCCGTCCATGATCACTCCTTACTCGAACCACTTGAAGACCGTCATGTGATGTTTCAGTGTTAGCTTGTGTAATGAGCTCAATAATTATTCCCACGGCATCAGATTTTTCTTTCAAGAATTTCACCCATGTAAACCTGGAAAAGTCATCTACACATACAAAGATATATTTCTTTCCCGAAATATTAGCTGGACTGATTGGCCCAATCAAATCCATATGCAGTAGTTCGAGACCATGGGAAGTAGTGATCTCATGAAGTTTAGAGTGTGGAGACCTAACATGTTTACCTTCATGACATGGTGGACAGTTCAACTCCTTTGTATAAGAGAGTAATGGTACTCCTCTTATTGCTTCAAGCTTTGTTACCTTAGCCAGTGTTTTCAGATTTGCATGACCAAGCTTCTTGTGCCACAAAAGAGTATCATCCACACTTACTTTGAGACAACTAACTGATTCATCCAGAATATAGCAGTTATCTGATGATCTAGTGCCAGTAAGAACACCCCGTTCATCCTTCCTGACTGTGCATATTTTATCATCAAATAAAACTGTTAGTTTGTTGTCACATAGATGACTAATGCTGAGCAAATTTGCCTTTAGTCCATCCACCAAGAGTACGTCTTGAAACACTGGAAAGTTTTTGACTTGTAACTCCCCCTTTCCAGTTATTCTGCATTTCTTCCCATCTCCAAATCTGACAGTTCCAGTCCATGGAACAATATTGCTCAACAACTCAGAAGAACCTGTCATATGTCTAGAACAGCCACTATCGAAATACCAGGAATCTCTGGCATATGAGCTATAGCAAGCATGAACAGCATAGTAGTGATTGGTTTTTGGAACCCATACCTTTTTAGTGTATGGAGATTTTTCTGATTGTACTATGTTGTAACCTGCTCCAGTGTTGTAACTTGCAACTGTGTTATAACCCGCTCCTGTGTTGTAACCTGCTCCATGTGTTGATTCTTGCATCAGATCTTGTAAAAGGTGAAAGCAACGCCTTTTGTAGCGTCCTGGACGTCGACAGTAGTTGCACCTTGCCTCCCACCATGGTTGAAACATGTTTTGCTGACGAGGATAGATCGGTTTATAACCTATAACAAACTTTGGAACATTGATAGAGTTGTTTAAAGTCTTGACAGGTTGCTCTCTCCTGACTTGACTTGAACTCGGTTACATCACCTTCTTGTTCAACTTCCCTTTTGACTGATTATTTTTGTTAGCCACTTCTATTTCATCAAACCCTAATCCATGTCGATTTCCAGCAACTTTTCCCATACCAAGAATTTCATCCAGAGCAGATGTTACTTTGTTTAGTTTGGTGATGGTTCCTTCTGCTACCTCTGCTCGAATGAGAGCTATCTTCAGTTCCTTTCTCATTGCCTCAATAGTTATCTGTTGTTGCTCAATTTCTTCATTCAAACTATTGTTGTCTCTCTGTAGCACTTTATTTTGTTCAGTCACACTGATGCAGAGTTCATGGAGTTTGTCGTAAGGTTCATGAACCACCTCAGAGTCTAAGTTTAAACTCTCATTCTCTGGACTAACAACAGCACCAAACATAACATAGTTTTCTTCTTCACTTTCTTCATCGCTTTGAACAGTGACTGCTCCAAACGCCACATGATTGCTGACATGTTCTTCATCAGAATCTTTTGCATCACTAAATGTAGCATTGTAGGCTTTCCCTTTCTTGTTTGCTGATCCACTTGGGCATTGTGATTGAATATGTCCGTACCCTTCACATTCTCGACATTGAATTTTTCCAGCATGTTTGAATACCGGCTTGGGTTCTGCTTGATCATTATTTGCTCTCCTACTCATACTTGAACTCTGCTCCCTTCCTTCATTTCTCCTATTTTGAGATTTTCTCAGAACTTTTGCAAAGCTCCTTGATATGTGAGCAAGCTCATCCTCGTCTATTTCTTCATTGTTGTTTCTGGTAGAGTGTTTAGACATGGAATTATGTTTAGACACTGAATTTTGTTCAGCTGTTTTATGAGCAGCAGCAGTAAATGCCATATCACTCTGCCTGACTGTTGCTTACTCCTTCATTTCAAAAGCTGAAAGTGCTCCCATCACTTCATCAACAGTCATCTCAGATGTATCATGTAATTCTCCATTGCAATAGTTTTTCCTTTGAACCTTGGTGGAAGAGACCTCAATATCTTCTGAACAATATCGTCTTCAACAAATGGTTTTCCCAACTGATATGCTGTGTTGACAAGATCCCTGATTTTTGCATTGTAATCAGTAATCGTCTCATTATCCTGCATAATCAAAGTATCAAATTCTGTCTTCACTGTATGCATTTTTTGTCGTTTCATTTTTGCATCTCCTTCATAGCTTGCTTTTAGCTTCTCCCATGCATCTTTAGCAGTGCTGCACGTTGAAATCAACCGAAACGCTTCTTGATCAACACACGAGTTGATGCAGTTGAGTGTTTTGCTGTTTAATCGCTTATCCTTCCTCTCTTGAGTGGACAGCTCTTCTCTGTTTTTCATAACACCTTCGACTGCCCCTGCTGTAGGTGGATGTCTGGCTGGTGACCACTCGTTCTCAACCCAATACCATGCTTCTTCATCTAGAGCATCAATGTAATGCCTCATCCTTGCCTTCCAATAACCGTAGTTATTTTTATCCAGCATGGGAGCACGCGTGTATATTGAACCATCCTTCTCTTGGTTCGCCATGATCGATAGGGATCTCCACTGGCCTTGTTAAAGGCGCAACTCAGTGGACCCGCTATGATACCAAATGAAATTTACTATCGTTCAGTTTCAAATAGTTCTCAACTATTCTTTCTAAACTAACAAGTATGTTTAAACATACTGCAGAGTTTAAACATAAAAAAAAAGAACACACAAAATTGTTTACGCAGTTCGGTGATGAACACCTACATCTGCGGGGCCTTGCCCAGTCTGAAAATCATCCACTAGATAATCAAGATACGTTACAAAGTTTCACACAACAATTAACTATCTATGACTTATCTCTTGTATGGATTCGTGAGATCCCCTCACTGCCAGTCAGCAACTCCTCGTTGCTGTCTTGACCACTTCCCCTGAAGTATTAAGGCTGTTGATTTCAGACTACTGGCGTTCGGCAAAGACCTATTGAACTCCCTTCAATAAGCTGCTCCAACTGTAAAGATATTCTGATCGGCAGAATACTTTCTTGTAAGATGGATAATCTTCTGTCGCAGCTTCATTGACTATTTATAGTTCAATGCTGTGTTGCCTCGTTTATCTTCTCGATCCTTCAATCTCGGCAATGCTGATTTCTCATCCAGCTCGTCACAGCTGCATTTAGTCTTCTAGCTATATTCTACTTCTATAGCTAAAGGATAAGAAATATCTTCTTTCCTTATTTAAAACTAATCCTTTCTAAGGTACAACTCTATTGAACTAATTCCATCGATACAAAATCAATCTTCACAAAATCAATCTTCACTTATCATCTTGATTTCTCGAATATTATCCTTGATCTCATCCGAGTTGTACTCTTCCTTCAATACTCTAGCTCAGTTTCTGATTCCAGTTCAGCAAGTGTTTAAACATAAGCATGTTTAAACATGATAACTTCTACAAAATAGCCAATTATATTAGACTGAGTCTTCTGGACTCTTCAGTTCAAACCGCCATATATCTGTTGAACTGAAATATATTGAACCTGAATTGAAAGATACTGAAAATTGTTGAACTATAAGAGAATAAGCGGCTGAACTAAAATGAAAATATACTAAAATGTTAAGAGTAAGGTGGAGTTGACACGACGTAACTCGAGTTCGCAAAATTCTCTTATCATCTCACCGTAATAAAATATAGCATTTGAAATAAACACTTGTAATATACTTGAGAAATTCAAGCTATTATTTTGAGATTATTATCATTATACTGTACATAGTTTAAATCAAGGGTAGCATTCATGAAAACAAAAATGGCATTGTGTACAATAAAGCTTGAGCAGCTTCCAGATCACCACATCTGCCATACATTGGTATCAGTGCATTACCAGCTGAGCATGGAGTTAAGTTCCATGCTTCAAATCTGCAATTGCTGAACAACAAGTTAATGCTCCCATTCAATCTCATCTGGTTGAACACTATCAAACCCGATATCATAACTGTCCATGATATAGTATTCTTCTCAGGCATCCTGTGTCTAAGAAACATTTTGCTTCATTTGATGTCCAACTATTTACATGTGCTGATAAAGATCCTCAACCTAAGCCTTCTCAAACATTCTACGAGCTTTATCGACATTTCCAGTACAAGGTTATCAGTGTGTTTGTGACAGAGACTGGATATTTGCCACCAGAAACCGGTTCAGTCTTCAGAACGTAACCATGCAACTCCTTTCCATGAAGACACAGTCCTGGATTTACAGAATGAGAGGAACAAAACAAGGCTGATGAAAAACTGTTGAGATGGCTGCTCAAAACATGATGGGGACAAGGGTGAACTCAACTTCACTCAAACGGTTCAAGAAACTCCACGTAAAGTATGTCGATATTCATCACTCGCTCCACCAAAACGAAATAAGTTTTTTCGAGTCTAACTGTTTCATTCATGCCTCAACAGAACAGGTAATTTGTAAAGAGTGCAATCGGTATATGATGCACAATAAACAGTCCTAAAAAATTTTAGTCTTTGCTGTTGCATAAATCTATGTAATCTATAGTAATCTAGAGAGAAACCCTACACAGATAAATGCATATGCAACAACATGATCATAGATAGTGTGCTGATACAATTATATCAATGTCTACAACCAAGTAATGTATCCAAACTTACTGTCAAAACTTGCACACTAGTAAACAAATATAGTACCGTTCCATAATAGATATTTGGAAATCTTCAGTGCAAAAAGGTCAAAAAATAAAACAAAGAACGACAATCTTCAGCAAGCAATAAGGTGAAAGGTGTCTTAGCAAGCTAACAAAGAAAGAGATATCTCATCAAAACTCGTACGGCCAAGCTGCCTTAAAGAGGAGGAGCCAAACTCATTGAATACGGAATCACTATAGGAGCAATCATTGCGTTATCTCCCAACTCACTACGGCTGCAAAGTGGTTTAATCCTCCTTGTCGCAAAGTCAAATGAATAGAACTCAGCTTGGTACCTAATCATCAAAACACCATCTTTAAAGCTCACAAGATCCACTCGATGCTCACCTCTGCCGGGATACCTCAGGTTCTGGTTTAGTGTGAATCTGTACTTTTCATCGTTCTTCAACTCCATGTCCACCAAGTTTATCACAGGAGTCGCTGTATCCCAGTGAGGTTCATATGCATCCTCTAGTGTCCATAACTGGACTCCTTGACTGCTCAGCAGCACATAGTGAAGCTTCCCATTTGACTCACCTATGCACATTTCGGCGCTGTAGTCCAGCTCTGCGAAGGGAATGGGCATCCTAATCAGCAGGGATATCTCATTTGCTGGATCAAACATCAGTATCTGATCACCCTCCGTGAGCCAATACAAGACACGGTTAACAAAAACCCCTCTGTTTTTGAATATGTTATGCCTGCGCTCACATGTCTCCATTGATTGCCTCCAGCTTTCTGTTAATGACGAGTATATGTCAAACCTGAACTGAGGTTTTCCGGTTGGTCCGGTAGCTTGTGACACAGCAACCACCTGGAAGTTTGTAATGCCACCAAAAAAGCAGCGGTCATCACTGGGATCAAATACCAGGCCTGCACTAGAGCTTCTGTCACAAGTATTCCATTCGAAACTGGTCCATGTTTTGGTCAACGGGTTACAAACATACAGTTTTGGGGGTGTAAGGATTCTTGATTTAAGTATACTCCGGCAGCATAGCAAACCATTGCAAGAGGATAGAGGGACGACATGTTCAGGGAGAAATTGGAGAACACTAGTGTGAATCCCAACAGGCTCTAGGGAGATATAGCTGACACGCTCAATGTCCTCACGTTGAATCAGGAACGTCTCCTGGAAGAAGAAACCAGACAACGGCTCTCTATGCTTCTTGACCTGTTTCTTAATGAACTTACGGTCTGATGTGAGCCTTATCCAGTCCTTGCAGATGAACTTGAACCGATGCAGTTTCCGAGCTGGCAAATAAACCAGCAATAAGCTGATCAGATCATCATTTAGGTATGGTAGGATTCTCATCTCCTTAGACCCTGAGTAATATAGCATCAAGTAACATTAGTCCAAATTTGTATAACCAGGCAACAGCTATGTTATAACTCAATCAAGCCTTCAATTACTAATCAACAGAAGAAGGGAGTTTAGTCCACAAAATCGAAACCAATTATCAAATCAATTGAAATGCAGAAAAGCCAGAAAGATGCAAGGGAAACAAAACCCTAACGCCCCAAAGTAATCATCACTTGAAGCATCATAAAACAAGGACATGTATACTCAAATAAAGATCATAAAAATCGAAGCTTAAGAACAACGGAGGAGGAGGTACCTCGTTGTTCCATGGATTCGGCGAAGAGGGAGACGAGGCCGGGGAGAGCCGACGACGGAGACGAGGCAGGGGAGAGCCGACGAGGGAGACGAAGCAGGGAAGAGCCGACGAGGGATCTCACTGGAACAGGGCAGGGCGTGGAATGTGGATGAAAATGAAGCAGGCAAAATTCAGATTCGACGCCCAGCTACACACCGCAACTCTCACTCCGCACACAGTACTGGGGCAGCTCCAACCAAGCATCTCTTTGAGAGTCCATGCTCCACGTGTCACATTTTAATTGGATACACAATATGATGTCATCAGTACTAAAACAAGAGGTTGCGTATTCAATTTCTCATCCCTATCTATTTGTACCAAATACCAAACTAGTGAAATGCAAAATGTTTTCCAATTTTATTGGTAGAGTTTTTAATACTTTTATTTTGTTTTCTTAACAAAGTTTTAGAAGTTATTTAATCTTAAAGGGAACTAGAAAAGTTATTACTCTGCCCAATAAATAAATTAATAAAAAGCATTAAAAATGATGAAACTACGTAGTTTTGACTAAAGCCGCCACAAAACCACCGCAAGTTTACCATATTCCGGCGCCTATTATCTTTATATATTCTTTTTTTGTTTTTTTAAAATTTATGAAATTATGTGAAATTTTTAAAAATCGAAGATGGATCTTGTTTGGTTTGCAAATATATAGATGGACAGAAAAATCTTACTTCTTGCGCGTGTAAATTGCTGCGTAGAAATAAATACTGTATATATACATACTTAAATTAATTAACCTATAATTACAATTACTAATCATTAACATATGAAACTGATTTAAAATATTACAGTTTCCTTTATATTTTAATTTCCTGACTTTTTTTTATGTCGACGTGCTTCCGCTAATATTATAGATTAATAAATACCCTATGACTTTTCGACTATTATATGTTTTTGTTTTTTTAACTAGAGCCGTAAGTTACCATAACTTTTTCCTACCTTCCATATTATCACAAATTACTACAAATTAATAAAAATTACAAGCATAAATACAACTTATTCATATTCATTATACAAACAATAACCATTTCCATATTAAGGTTTTTCTATTTTATATCTTTACACACGGACACAATATATTGTTTACGTACTTTTGACGTGTTTTCACGATAGTAATCGGCAGGTTTTTCTGGCCGATCGATCAGCAGAACGCACAAGAGGATGCTAAGAGGTTCATGCACGTCTTTATTCTTCTTTGTTACTTGACCGGATCTGTTACTTGATATTTTTGTTGAATCTTAACTAAATAATTGTTTCAGGGAAGCTTATGAAAGAAAGCAAATGATGCTGACTCAGATTTTAACACCCGAACTCAGACTTCTTGTATTTGTCATGCTTTATCATTGCCATGCATCTTAAGTGTACAACTGTATAGCTATCCGTCTATGTGTTTATACTAATATATACTTGTAATGTATATTTTTTTAGACCATCTGGAATTCTTTTTTGTTTTCAGCATACTAATGCTTCAACCTCTTTAGAATTGGAGAGTTTCTTCTTCGTACTTTCTTATTTGCGACCTGAACAAAGACCGCGATGATGGTGATGGTGGTGGTAAGGAAACGATAGGTCGTTGGAATCGTTGTTTAGTGGTCTTCGTGGGAACTGCTTAAATTAGGGTTAATAGATTTCAATCTAACTTCATATTTCTTTTTGTATGTTCTAAGCTCCTATCATGGATTTCCACATCACCACATCATCCACGGTTATGTCTGCTAAATTTGGATTGAGAGACATTACTACTTTAATTTCTTCATGTGTAGCTGTTGCTCGAAACCCATTAATTCATCACGTCATCATGCCCTTGCTCTGCTTCTATATGTATCCTTTATATATATATGTGTGTGTGTGTGTGTTTATAATTGATGCTATTAGATTGGCTAAACATGACTTAAAATTACCTCAGCAGAGTTTGCTTTCATCTATGCCTTCCTCCCCTCTCCTTTTTCCTCCTCCGGTGGTGTCCAGTGGGCTGAAGTGCAAATTGGTGTTTCTGCTGATTAATTGTCGAGACACAAATTAATTGGTTGGAGTCACTATTACTAGACAGAAGACAATTATTAGCAAGGCTAGAAGCCCTAGAAGCCCTAACCTACAAGTTTTAATGTTGAATCTGGTAATATTTTCTGCTGTTCAACATTCAAATTAAGTGAGTATCATCTATAGGGCCAAACAAATATATATTTTGGAATGTTTGCTTATGTAGACATCATGTTGCTCTTGCAATGGTGGATTTTGGAGTTTGGCATTTTTCTCCGTGCTCCAACACACTCAAAAACCTTATCCATGACAATTGTATATAAATTTGTGTGTTTCTTAATGTTGTATTTGGAGCCATATTTATCTTGTTTGCCGGTTTAATTTTCAATTCCTGATTCTCTATACTAAACAAGTTTGATTTTAAAGATTTAATTTTGTATGCTGGATGAAAGCTAAGTCCTGTGAGCTTTTTCTGTGTTTTTATTGAACAAGTTCAAGTTCAATTCGATGTAAAAGTTAGGCATATTTGATATATGGATTACACGCTTTTGGGTTGAACTGCCGGGGAAACGTGGATGGATGGCTACGGGACAAACGATGACTGGTATTATTAGGGTTGTTATATCTCTATCATATACAATGCTTTTAAAAAGAGTTTAAATTATTTCAATTCACAAATTTTTATTTCAATTCAGTTTAGTTAAATATATTTATATTTTAAGTTCAATTAAATAAATTTATTTTTATTTTAGTTTAGTTTAGCGAAAAAAAGGTTCCATCGATAATATTTATATTTATAGTTGGAGAATATTTTCATGATCACCTTTAATAATATTTTTGATGTGAGAAGATGACGTGTCATTTTCTGGTGAAGTGAGAAAAATTCTAAAAATTTAAGAATGACACGTAACCAAACATCATTTTGTTTTAAATATTATTATAGATGTTAGGATAGAGGAAAATTTTTAGTATATTATGTATTCCTCATACACCCTTATTATTCAAATAAAATTAAAAACAACATTTATATCAAGAGAAACACTTATGTAAGACGTTTTTATGATAAGCCAATTGTCTAATTCTTCATGTTTTGATATCAAATTAGTATTTAGGCCCATATTTTAAATACACAATAAGTCAACTTACCATAAGACCGCATTATCTAATTGTTTGTCTTATATCAAATCTAAAAAGTAAAAAATATATAGTTAAAGATACCGCGCAACGCGCGGTTGAATCCAGCTAGTAATCCAGAAAAGAAATTGAATATAAGTAAAACTTAAACCTTACCATTAGTTTAACTTTGAAAAAAATTGCTTATATAAGCCCGAGTTCTGATAATAGCACACATATAACCTTCAATTATGGTTTAATGCAATTGTAACCTTTCATTATAATTCAATTGATTTTTCGGTAAATATAGACCGACAACTAGTTAAAAGACAAAAAACCCCTTGTATAAATTTAATTTAATCCTTAAATTCCGTGTGTTTTGAGCTAACAACAATGGAGAAACTAAGTGTAAAAGCTGCGACAGGATTTGACTGGGCACCTACTCCGCGCTGGAGGAGGCCCGTTGGCGGCGCTCAATTTACCCACGTGGCCCGTCCACCTGCAACTTCATCGATTTATACTGTCTTGAGATATCTGATTCCATTGGCGTGATATAAATTTCAAATCCCTCTCAAAATCTCGTCTTTTCATGTATTCACTGACCGGAAGCATTTAGGCTTAAAATTGCTTTATTCAATATATGCTACGATTTTTCTGGGTATTGCTTGATTTGGAATAAAGTTGAATCTTTCACTATTTTTGGTCTGGAATTGTGTTCTGACATTATTGGGTTTTGTTTTCTCCATTAATGTAGGAACTGAAAGTTGGGATTTAAATTTCTTGCCATTAGTTTATTGCACTAAGTAGGGCTTTGAGGGAGTTGAAATGTTGAGTGTTTGTTTGTGCTTTTTTTACAGAGAGAGTCTCTTGGATGAAACATTTGGTGAAGAATAGAAACAGCTCACGGCTTTGTTTATGTTGAAGTTGTACTGTCACTTGGGTGAATTGGATCAGTCATTCACTTATGCACTTGCTACTGGCCCTCTTTTCGTTATCTCCGAGAAATCTTACTTCGTCCATTCTATCCTTGCTAAAACTATTGATGAATATGCTGCAATTAAGGACAAGGAAGGTAGGAATGCGGATTTTACTCTGTATCCTTGATTGGAAGAAATTGTAGAGAGGATGTTCAGTTCGAAAATAGAAGGCACGCCGTTGGATGAGTTGTATCTATCAACGTCGCTTCAATATTTCTTGAGAGCAGTGTACATGCCAGTGAGATCGGGGGAGGCGACGATGGTGGACCGTGATTTCTCGTCTAATGAAGAGGGGTTTGAAAGAGCGGTGATCAGCACCACCAAGCACCATCTCCAGGCATGTTAGCTGGCCCGCCGTGGTGATGTTGAATTTAAATTTTATTTCGAGTAGAAAATTTAAAGGGTATTTATGACATTTTATATGAACTTTCATCTGGAATTTAATAATTCAATTCATTTAGGGTCATATGTGCCCAATCGAGGGTTATAATCACACTAAATAAGAACTGAAAGTTATAAGTGCACTAGAGTTATAAGTACACTATACGCATTTATTTAGTTATAAGTGAACTAAAATGCTTGTGAGAATGTTGACATGAGTGTATACTAGGGTCAAGTTTAGAATCATATATATTTACTTAATAGTTTTAATTTATTACTATTACGTAAATTTCTCCAATATTGTATAATACAACCTTTTGAAAGTATATTTAAAGCGTGGTGAACCACATAAATTTCACCCCACTCCAGGGGGTTAAAAAATGAAAGTTATAAGTCCCTGGCACGCGGTCTGGTAATTCAGCCGACAGAAACTCCTCCTCTATCCGCGTCGGGGAGGCTCCAGTCGGCGCCTCTCACCGGACTGGAGGTGACCTCCCCCCAGACCCTTAGCTGTAGAAACTTTCCGCCCAGCCCCACCCCAAAACCCGATGCATTCTCCCCTCCGCCAATCAACGGCGCCACCGCCTCCTAGGCCGGCCGGTGACCAGATCGGCGCCGATCTGGTGTGTCCATGCCACCACCGACCGTGGGTGAGTCCGACTCGATAGATCCGGCTTCGACGATGCCGTGGAAACAAAAATTTAGTGGGGTTGGTCGATGGAAACACATCATGACTCTATTTGGGTTAGACATGAATGACTCGAAAATAAATGGGGTCGGTTCAGGTCGAATCCATGGTTTAAACGGGTCACCTGTTTGACCCATATATTTAAGGTATAGTTATGTAAATTATAAAATTGCCTTTGTGGATAAAAACAAATTCTCTAATGCCAAAATTATAGAGATTATGCCACTAGTTTATGATGAAATTGAGAGGTAATACTTGATTAAGTTTCCATGTAGAATGTTAATTTAAGCATATGAATTTTTAAATTCAGTCTCATTATTAATAAATAAATTTCGCAAGTTGGATTTTGGTAGCCTAAATTTTTACAAGGTCGGGTTTGGGTCAACATTTTGTGACTCGGAATATTCTTGAGTTTGGGTTTGGATTTAGCAATTTCAACCCGCCAACCCGCCGACATGAACGCACCAACTCACCAATCCAACCTAATTGCCAGCCCTAATTTTTTTTGTAAACGTTTGAATAACTATATTTGAAATTCCTACAAAGTTCTATGGTAAATACTCTTTGATAGAATTGAAAATTTTAAATACATATCCATGCATTGCCACGGGAAATATACTAGCTACCAGAGGCGGATTTAGGTGGGGGCTTGTGGGTGCTCAAGCCCCCACTTGCTAAATAAACTGGGCTGATTTTTTTAAAATTTATATATATATATATATATATATATATATGTAGTTTTATTTTATCTAAATTTATCACATTTTTTTTTACTAAATTCAGCACTAAATTTACTCACTAATTTATGTAAGTGTATTGTTAGCCCCCACTAAGAATTCTTTCTTGATCCCCTTGCTATTTACCCTTAAAAAAATTATCAATTGCTTTTCTTTATTGTTGTTCGTAGTGATGCAATTTATAATGCATGTATTCTCTAACGCAATTACATACACTACCATATTCCAAGCAGTTTGTAGCGTATACACTGGTGAGAAAATAGAGAATATTTATTGCAGAAATGGAAAACAAAGAAGTGCTATTGTTATTCCTCACAGTCACAGTGATGATGAATCTCATTGCAGCAGCAGAGGTGAAGATGGGGGTTGTGGTGGACATGGAGAGCTGGGTGGGGAAGATGGGTTTGAGCTGCATCTCAATGGCTCTTTCTGACTTCTATGCCTCTCATCCTCGCTGTCAAACTAGGGTTGTCCTGCACCACAGGGATTCCAAGAACGACGTCGTTGCTGCTGCTTCTGCATGTACCTATCTGATCTGTGTTCATGCAGAGTTTGGTCTTCATCATATATATTCGGACAGTTTCAGCCTGGGTGAATAAGTTTGACTTAAAAAGCCATGAATACATTTGTACAGAATCATGAATACTTTTGTACTAATGTTACAATTCAAGAATTGAACTGAACTACTTGAAAAGAAATTAGATGGAGCTAAATTGATTTAAAATCAATTAATTAGAGTGAAGTTAGAGACCTAAACTGAATTAAATTTAGTTGAATAAAAGTAACTAAAGACAAAAATATCTATTATTCAATAATTTAATTATATTATATAATTTAATCATTTATATGGAAACTAGGGTGGTTGTGCGCGCTTAATCACCGACTTTTATTAAGAATGGATAATAGTACATAACTATTTTGAGTTTAAGGGTCTGTTTGGTTGATGCGAGGGAATGAGAAAAGGAATACGAATGATAGTAGAAAGTAATGACAATTGGGTAATCATTATAAAAATTTTATTTATTTGAATAAGGAATTTATCGTACTTTTATTATAAATAGTATGACTTATAGTTTCATAATTTTTTAAGCTTTAAGTATTTAAAAACAACAAAACAGTACAACTCAACCACATATCTAAAGCAACTACAAGTTTTATATCCAACAGTTAAATCCTTGCACCAGAGATGGGAAGAGTCAAGTATAAACTACGTTAGCAATATACTCTACAAAGTCTATTAATAACTTCATAATAAAATCCAAACATATACATATATGTTGTAAAAATGAGAAAAAATGGTGAAAGTTAAAAGGGTGAAATACTCTCAATAATGAGAAGCAAATTTGTCAAACCCTAACCTATATCTATATTACACTACTAGGTGAATTTCTATAGGAAATGGGGGGAAAAATTCTTCTATAAATTGAGGGAGAATGGGGTGAACAAAGTGCACTAAACCTTAGAACATGTCTCTCCCTCTTCATCTCACTCTTCATCTCCCTTTTCCTAAGCTTTCGTAAGATTTAGTTATTTGGCTCGATAGCTTCTATACAAGAAGCAAAATTCATTGTAATTCTTTCCAATAATATATTAGTGAAACACCGAATTTTATCCGACCGTGGATGTAGGTCAAATTGACTGAACCACATAAATCTTTGTGTCATTCCCTTTTTAGTTTTTATAACACGTTATCAGCACGATCACTCTCCATTTTCATCAAGATCAAGAGCCCGGGTATAGCAAACTCTACACTAAGACAGTGTTGTTTGTTATTATTATTTCTTAAACACCACATTGATGTATACATGAGGCTTGCCACCTTATAGCATTTGTGATGTGATTTACATATTTAATTATATACAACACCATATTTCTATATACAGGAAGGCTCTGCCAGCTTATAGAAATGTGTAAAATTGTTTGCCATGGCTATTGTAATAATTTTTGTATTACATGCTCTTGTTCATATCATAGATAGTACATCAGAAGATTTTCGTCATAATTATATGGTGCTTGTAATTCTGTATTTGTTTTTTTATGTTTGTAATCCTTATGGATCTTGTAATTTTGAGTTAACGAAAATATTTTGTTTCTCCTTATTTATTTATCACCATGGCAAATCTCGTGAAACTTGATTTTGCTCCTCTTGGAATCAGTGGGGATAATTACACCCCATGGACAGTGGATGTCGAATCACATTTGGATTCGCTAGACTTTCTAGATACTCTCCAGGAAGGGAACAATTCGACCAATGTGCAGAAGGCGAAGGCTTTAATATTCATTCGTAGACATCTTGATGTGAGTCTAAAGAATGAATACCTCACTGTCAAAGATCCACGCGAGCTGTGGAAAATTTTGAAAGACAGGTATGACCACCAGAAGTACATACTGCTTCCCACATACATTGCTGAATAGGCCTGCTTAAGGTTCCAAGACTATTCAAATGTCACCGAATACAATTCAGCAATGTACAGGATAACAACTCACTTGAGCTATTGCGACAAGGCCAAAACTGATGAGGAAATGATATAAAAGACTCTTTCTACTTTCCATGCATCAAATATCACTCTACAACAGCAATATTGCATGCAAAAGTTTGAAGTACTCTGATTTGGTTACCACTCTTCTCGTTGCAAAAAAGCATAATGAGTTGTTGCTAAAGAATCATGATTCCCGCCCGACTGGCTCCAAAGCGTTTCCTGAAGAAAACGTTGTTACCCCTGGCGAACCTGAAAGTTATAACCTTTCAGGGTCGAGGCCGAGGCCGTGGTCGTGGTCGTGGACGAGGTCGTGGTCGAGGTAGAGGTGGTTATAACCTGTCCTACAAGCCTGCTAGCTTTAAAAAGCAGCATCAAGAGAAAGGCCATGAAAATGCCCATAAAAGGAGAAAGGATATGAGCTCCTCATGAAACTCTGGAACCGGCTGTTTCAGATGTGGAAAAAAGGGGCACTGGTCAAGAGTCTGTCGGACTCCTGAACACATATGCAAATTCTACAAAGAGTCCCTAGAAGGGAAATGAAAGGAGGCAAATTATCTTGACTAGGATTCCACTGAGGCATTCACTCACCTTGAAGCACTTGACTTCAGTGATGATTTTGGTGATTTCTTTGGACAGGCTGATGGTAGAAACTGAAAGGGGAAATTGAACCCTCTTTGGGAATGAAGTCGTATGGTCCGATATTTACCTATGTTTTTTCTTTCAATTTGTAAAATATTTTGTAATTTGCAATTTCGAAGTGTGCTATATGTACTACTAAATAAATTGGTTGCGTTTCTTATCATGATTTTTTCCTTTGTCTTAGTTGAACTCTTGAAAATGGATAATGAAGCCAACCAAAGGATTAAACTTGAAGATATTTGCATACTTGATAGTGGAACAACACACACTATATTGAAAGATAAAATGTTTTTCTCAAAAGTAAAACCCACAAAAACCATTGTGAATACAATCTCAGGTCCTGTAGATCTGATTGAAGGGATTGGCGAGGCAAACTTTACATTGCCAAATGGTACAATGTTTACAATAAAAATTGCCCTATTTTCGCCTAAGTCAAAGAGAAACCTGTTGAGTTTTAATGATATATATTCTCATGGTTTTGATACTCAGTCTGAAAACTGAAGGAAACATGAAATATATGTATCTCACAATGATGAAATCTGGAAAGAAATGTATGCTTGAAAAACTACCAATGTTCCCAACGGGTCTGCATTATACACACATAAATGCAGTTGAATCAAATAGTGTAGCTATAAAGCCTTCAATGTTTACCATATGACATGATAGGTTGGGTCATCCTGGTATAAGTATGATGCGAAGAATCATTGAAGGAACAAATGGACATCCATTGAAGGGCCAGAAGATCCCTCATGGAAATGCTATCCATTGTAAAGTTTGTTCTCTTGGAAAATTAATCATAAGGCCTTCATCGGCAAAGGTTGAAACAGAATCACCCATGTTTCTTGAACGTATTCAAGGTGATATATCATGTGGACCTATCCATCCACCATGTGGACCATTTAAATATTTCATGGTATTGATAGATGCCTCAAGTAAAAGGTCGCATGTATCTCTGTTGTCAACTCGTAATATGGCATTTGCAAAGTTACTCACTCAGATAATCAAATTGCAAGCTCAATTCCCTGATCATGTAATTAAAAGGATCATACTTGATAATGCCGGTGAGTTCACATCCAAAGCATTCAATAATTATTGTATGTCTAATGGGATTGATGTAAAACACCCTGTTGCTCATGTTCATACCTAGAATGGTCTGGCCAAATCATTGATCAAACACCTCCAACTTATTGCTAGGCCATTAATAATGAGAACAATGCTTCCCTCTTCAGTATGGGGTCATGCTATATTACATGTTGTGGCATTAATTCGCATCAGGTCGAGTGTATATCAAAAATACTCCCCGCATCAACTTGCACTCGGACAAGAACCAAATATATCTCATTTGAGAATTTTTGGTTGCGCTGTTTTTGTGTCTACTGCTCCACCCCAAAGAACAAAGATGGGGCTACAAAGAAGTCTTGGCATTTATGTAGGTTTTGAAAGCGCATCTATTATTAAATATCTTGAATCCAATACGGGATATGTTTGCACAGCTCGTTTTGCTGATTGCCACTTTGATGAGGAAAGGTTCCCATCATTAGGGGAGAAAGAAAACCCGTGCAAAAGGAAATTTCTTGGTCTGTACCAACATTATTGCATCTTGATCCATACACAAAAGAGTGTAATGGAAAGGTCAAAGAGATTTTACAAATGCAAGCTATAGCAAATAACCTTCCCGATACTTTTAGAGACATAAAAAGGGTGACTAAATCTTATATTCCAGCTGAAAATACTCCTGCTCAAATTGTAGTCCCAAAAGAGCAAGTGGAAAACAAAGTCACTCATGAAACCACAACACGCCTGAAGCGTGGAAGACCTCCCGGTTCCAAGGATAAAAATCTTAGAAAGAGGAAAGGAGCGGAAAACCAAGATAACTCTAAAATAGAGAATCATGTTCCTGAAGAAATACTCAGTGAAATGGAAGAATGTATTCCTGAAGAAATACACAATGAAGAAAATCGAGAGATTTCGATTAATTATGCCCAAACGGGCATAAGGTGGGACCGAAATGAGGACATCGATGATGCACTCTCTTACAATCTAGCATGCGATGTTATAAAAGAGAATAATGGGGATACAGAACCTCGGTCGGTCACCGAATGTAAGAAAAGGCATGATTGGACTGCATGGAAAAATGCAATTGAAACTGAATTATACTCGCTTAATAAACGCAAAGTTTTTGGGCCTGTTGTACTCACACCTGAAGATGTAAAACCCGTCGGATATAAATGGGTATTGGTACGAAAGCGGAATGAGAAAAATGAGATTGTCAGATACAAGGCTCGACTCGTTGCACAAGGTTTTTCTCAAAGACCTGGGATTGATTATGAAGAAACGTATTTTCCTGTTATGGATGGAATTACTTTCCGTTTCCTAATCAGTCTAGCAGTTCATGAGAAACTTAACATGCACCTAATGGATGTTGTTACCGTATATTTATACGGATCACTTGATACTGACATCTACATGAAAATTCAGGAAGGATTTAAAATGCCTGAAGCATCAAGTTCGAAACCCAAAGAAAGATGTTCAATCAAATTACAGAAATCTTTATATGGGTTAAAGCAATCCAGTCACACGTGGTATAATCGATTAAGCAAGTATTTATTGCAAAAGGGGTATATCAATGATTCCCTTTGTGCATGTGTTTTTATTAACAAAACAACGACAGGTTGTGTGATCATCGCTGTTTATGTCAATGATTTAAATATCATCGGGACAAATAAGGAAAGTCTAGAAGTAATCTCTCACTTAAAGAAAGAGTTTGAGATGAAAGATCTTGGGGAAACTAAATATTGCCTCGGCCTGCAGATCGATCACTTGCCAAGTGGAATACTTGTGCACCAATCAAATTACACAAGAAAAATCTTAAAGAGATTTAATATGGATAAAGAAAATCCATTGAGTACCCCAATGATCGTTAGATCCCTTGATATAAAGAAAGACGAATTGCGTCCACGTGAGGAGTCAGAAGAAGCTCTTGGTCCAGAAGTACCATACTTTAGTGCAATTGGAGCTCTTATGTACCTCGCTAATTGTACTCATCCTGATATAGCCTTTGTAGTAAATCTATTAGTGAGATTCAGTTCATCTCCTACTAGAAGGCATTGGAATGGTGTTAAACATGTGTTTCGTTACCTCCAAGGAACAATTGATTTGGGATTATTTTACTCTAACACTGCGAGTCCAGTTTTAATTGGTTATGCAGATGCTGGCTATAAGTCAGATCCACACAAAGGAAGATCCCAAAATGGATATGTGTTTACATATGGAAGAACTGCAATTTCATGGCGTTCTCAGAAGCAAATGCATGTCACATTGTCATCAAACCATGTTGAGGTTATCGCTTTACATGAAGCAAGTCGAGAATCTGTGTGGTTAAAATCCATGACACATCATATCAGAGCCGCAAGTGATCTTTTGAAGATTGATGATCCCATCACGCTTTATGAAGATAATTCAACATGTCTTAAGCAAATGAATGAAGGGTATGTCAAGAGTGGTAGAACCAAGCATATTCCTTCACAATTCTTCGAATATACTCAGGAACTGAAAAGGAACAATATCATAGATCTTCAGTATGTGCGTTCCTGTGATAACTCAGCAGATCTCTTCACAAAGACTCTTCCCACTTCGGTATTCAGAAAACATGTCCATAGCATCGGTATGCGAAGGCTCCAGAGTTTGTGAAGTAATGACAAGTTAAGGGGGAGTTGCACGTGATATAAATGAGGCAGCAACAACACATTATTGAGAGCATTCCAAGGGGGATTGTTGTAAAAATGAGAAAAAATGGTGAAAGTTAAAAGGGTGAAAAGCTCTCAATAATGAGAAGCAAATTTGTCAAATCCTAACCTATATCTATATTATACTACTAGGTGAATTTCTATAGGAAATAGGGGGAAAAATTCTTCTATAAATTGAGGGAGAATGGGGTGAACAAAGTGCACAAAACCTTAGAACATATCTCTCCCTCTTCATCTAACTCTTCATCTCCCTTTTCCTATATTTTAGTTATTTGGCTAGATAGCTTCTCTACATGAGAAGCAAAATTCATTGTAATTCCTTTCACAAATATATTAGTGAAACTCCAGATTTTATCCGACCGTCGATGTAAGTCAAATTGACCGAACCACGTAAATCTTTGTGTCATTCCCTTTTTAGTTTTTATAACAATATATATATATCAGTCATCGTCTGTAGATGTAAAAGACAACATATAACATCAACTTTAATTCTAATTGCTTCAAAGAGAACCATACTACACACAATTATACACAATAGATTTAACACAAATTATACACAATCAAACCATAGTTACAAAATCGTAGATATATTTAAAAGTATGGTTGAGGGTGGGTGTACCACCAAGAGGTGGCTTCAGTGAGTTTGTAAGTGTTACAAGAAATCCGGATAACACAACAACAGTCACAATGACTTAGGATACCAGGTTCTCTCTCTCTCTCTCTCTCTCTCTCTCTCTCTCTCACACACACACACACACACCCACACACACAATCAAGATAGACAGTTCACACTACTGGAGAAACATGCCTACAACGGCGCGTCTGACCACCCTAAAACGGTGCTACCGACCGCCGTGGGTGGTCACACCGTATACGCGTTTCCAGCCACGGCGGTTCTGCAAAACCGCCGTATATTTTCCTTGTTCCGATATCGGAAGTCTCGAAACACGGGCATTGGCTAAATGGAGGTTCCTTAAGCGGAAGTATGAGGATTTAAGTACTGAGTTCCAATGCCGTAACATGAATGAAACTACAGTTATGTCAGTTAGGGTTCCGACACCATACCGTAAACTAGAAAGGCTTTCATATTGAACGATTTCCGGATCTGGAGGCCCATTTGGTAAATATTTGTTACGATAGCAAAAGAATAATATTGAATGCGGTAAATGCAGTAAAATAATATAAAATAAATTGAATTGCAGAAAATATCATATAATAAATCATGTTCATAATCGTTCACAAAATTTTCTACCTCTACTTCCTAATCCAAAGTAGTTACCTACTCCTACATCTAAAAGAGTATCTGTAAAAGCAAAGTTGTTCAAGATAAAGTACTACTCAGTTCCTCGAGAATGTTTTTGGGCATGCTACTTTCACTTGGGTTTTCACCAGTATTACTTCATGCTCATATCGCCAAGGTAATCTCCACGAACCTGCACAAGTAAAGCAACAGATTCAAGAACATAAAATATCTTCTCTATATTCCTTATAGATATCAATCTTTTTTGAATCATATAATTACTAATGCATTTCTCACATACACAATAAATAGAGTTCATAGGGAAGTTCAAAGTCAGAAGAGGCACATAGTTATGTTATATTTCATCATCCAAAATCAAGGTGAGTCCATGATTCAGCTAAAAATAAAAATGAAACGATCATTTTTAGAAACAATGCAAGTTCATGATTCAGCAAAACATTTAAATGAAACAATCATTTTCAAAAACAAGGCGAGTACCTTAAAAGTACTCAGAAGAGAGCCCGAGATGTGTCAATGGGCACCAGCCTTTAAAGCCCCATCATATTTTCTGCATAAACAAAAGACTGAAGGTTAATTTACTCAGTTTAAGATCAACTAGTTAAACATTGTATAACAGAAAATCTTTTCTAATTCACATAAAATTTGTTCAAAGACTGTGTTCTAATTGATAGCACTAATGTAGGTCTTTACACAACATCAGAACAATGTGTCCTATAAAATGCATCAAACTCAAAAAATAAAATTCAGCAAATATGCACCAAAGTGCTAGTGTTGGTGAAATCAATATATTCCAAACACATCTGTAAACATGATTCCTGACAACTAGAACATGAGAAATTGTAAACTAAAACGATATCTGAATTTCCAAGTAAGTAGTATTTGTCTAATAGGTCAGTACAACTAATGGCACAACCAAGTATCAAAGAATAAAATAATGAGTTTTGTAGATGCAAATATATAAAAATAACGAATACCATTATTAAATTTTCAATTCAACCGAAAACATGACCGAGCATAATAATCAAGTACGAGTACCTTTGTGGTCTTCGAGTTTATAAACAGTTGCAAACCTATCATTCTGAACCTGAGTAAGCACAAACCAACAATTACAAACAACCGTTAGTAACCAAATTGTTACCAATATAAATACTTGCAGCCAAATGCAACCAAATTCAACTAATCAAGCAAAAAACATATTAGTACATGTTAATTGTTTAAAGATACACTTTTAACTATAGAACTTTCTTTTTTATAAAAATATGATTCATAAAAACATATTCAATAAATTTTTTCTAAGGCGCCTAGCAAAATTAAAATCTCAAAGTGACAAAGTTCACAAAATTTAAATTAGTTCAAAGCATTAGGACTCACAATTCTTACTATTATGTCTACAAAATTTACCCAAAAGATCACTGAGCAGCTCTGAAGAAACTGACCTGCACAAATAACACCAAGAAAAACCAAAGAATCATACTTTATCCATCTGTAATCCAAAGACACAAACTAAAATCTCTACAAGTACACAGCTTTATAACAAAAACAAATAAACACAAGTAGCCCAGAGCAACTATACCGCATTACATCTCACAAACAAGCAGATTCATAGACATGAATCGTTAGCCGGTCGCCGTTCGCTGTCCGATGGTACAGAGGTCGTCGTTTCAACCAAAACCGCCGCCGAGAATCCGAACATAGACGCGGGATCTTGGAGCTGGAGGCGCAGATCACCCGGAGACGCAGAGGATCGGCGTCGGCGTCGGCGTCCTTTTTTGACCTGGAGTGGTGCTATTGGGTGCTCGTAGTTGTGAACGCAGGGGATCAGCGTCGGCGTCGCCAGTCTCGAGAGATTTGGGGTTTGTTTTGATTCGGGATTTGTTTTTCTGAGAATAGGATTTGATTTTGGTTTGGGGTTGCTTTGATTTGGGGTTTGTTTCTCTGAGATATAAATTGAGTCGGGTTTTCGATTTTGGGAATTTATCCCCAAAATTAGCCTATTTATAATGGGCGAGTATGGTTCCTCAATTGGAATAGTAAATGTATAATTGACCATTAAGGTTTCTCAATCGGAATAGAAACTTTTCGTTGACCATTAAGGTTCCTCAGTCAGAATAAAATTTTCATAGCTAACCGTTAAGGTTCCCAGTGCGGGTATGAATTCGGTCTCCGTGTCTGTTTCATATAACCTTTTGCTTTTATACACTAATTTTTACTCCCGTCATCAGAAATACATTACATTCATGCACAATTCACTTCTTCACATCTTCCTTGTTCGGAACAAATACTCACGTTAAAGGCCCAACAATTCCTATGGTGCCCAAGTCCTGAACAACACTACTAATGTTTACTTACACTAGCGGAACTGATACACTACCCGTGTTCTGCTAACAGAACATGTTTGTCAATACTTTAATACATTATAAAATTATATGTCGACCGGTTGGGATTGCAGAAGTTGTACAACATTACAATTACGCTATTAGTACCTTCATATAAACATAGTTACGCAAGCGGAAGTATTTTCGCGAATGACTCTGAGTTTCGGAACTTATTTAATAACTTAGTTACGATGACGGAACCTTAATAAGTACGGCGGTTGTCCGTAACCGCCGTTGGGATTCCGCCGTATTTTGTTATCCGCCGTATATCATATGGCGGTTCCACGAGGTAGCGCCGCTGATCAATTTACTAAGGTATTATTATAACGTTCCGATATCGGAACATCAATATTTACGGCGGTTTTCTGGAACCGCTGTTAATATGCCGCAGTGGTAGGCTATGTGTGCACTAGTTTCAGCATTAGACTTTTACTGTACCAGTGATTCTTTGAATAGAATGAAGCATCTGTTAAAAATAAATATGTGACTGAAACAAATCAGTGAAGTATTAAAACAATCCAAAATTAACACTATTATTACTGCAACAAGGACGTCACCATCGAAACAATGAATTCTAATACCTGATTTTAATTATCATTTTGTTCCACAGAATTTCGATGCAATTGCCGGAGACACGACCATTGTTGCAAATAGGTCCCAATATGTGGAATTTACGTTGCCATACACTGAATCCAACAGAATCACAGGAACAGTGCATGGGTATTTTTGAAGCCACTAACATGGGATCTCTGGCTGACAGCTTTCATATCTTTTGTTGTTATTGGAATTCATATATGGATTCTTGAACATAGAATCGATGATGAATTCAGGGGTCCGCCATCACATAAAATCGGCATGATCTTCTGGTTCTCCTTCTCTACCATGGTTTTTGCACAGAGTAATCTATCCTTTTCTTTGAACATACACTCTAAAACTTATCCATGAATTTATCATGATATATGCAGTAGGTAAAATCTATTTTTCTTTTTCCTTTTTTGGTAGAGGAAAGGATAGTGAGCAATCTGGCAAGGTTTGTTTTGATCATCTGGTTTCTGGTTGTGCTTATACTCACCCAGAGCTACACAGCCAGTCTTACCTCAATGTTGACGGTACAACGACTACAACCAACAGTTACAAACGTAAATGACCTTCTAAGGAACAAGGCATACGTAGGATATGTAAGAGGTTCATTTGTTCTCAATATGTTGATTAAAATGGGCTTCGATCAGTCCAGACTTATAATGTACCACTCTCCCGAAGAATTACACCATATCTTTACCATTGGGAGTGGGAATGGTGGCATTTGATGAAATTCCTTATAAGAAGCATTTCCTTGCAACCTATTGCTCTAAATACACCATGGTTCAGCCAACATATAAGACTGATGGTTTCGGATTTCTCTACTTTTTCAGTGCTTGGTTCCTAATCCATTGACTTTATAGTTCCAATTGTGGACAAAGAAGTTCCAAAATCCTTCATGTTGTGCGACTAAATGTGTTGGATTCAGAATTAGAGTTTATTAATAAGGGTGTCCTAAGAAATCATAGAGAAATGGCCTATCCTATCATGCATAGCATATAAAAGAGGCAGAATAGACTGAAATATGAAGAGCGAATCATGAAATTTCAATCCATAGTTTCAAGCATCCATTGATGGAATAGAGAAATGAACTCCATAATCATATCCAGCATTATTACTACTAGGCTGCCACAGAATAAGTTCAACAAGCCAAGGATAGTTGTACCACAACCATAACATGATTTTAGCACAAATGAAAGGGCAACATGGTGTCTCAGAATGGCTCTACTCAGTGCAAATGGTCACCACCTCGACACTCCCTCCTCCTCCTCCACCGTGATTGTGAACAAAAGCATCAATTTGATCGCCATCCACCAAGCCAAGCTACAAATGTCCAGAATATGAAATGTCAGATTTGTTAAGACCAGTTTTAAATCGTGCATTAAATCGGAGTTGATTAGACGGAATGTTACCTCATCTGCTGTGCGTCTCACTTGAACTCGCTTTCCCTCATGGAGAAAGTCCATTGCCAGATACTCAATGTTCTTGTGCTCACAGTACTTCTTCAACAGTTTCTGCAGAGGCAGGTCAACCGGGACAGTGTAGGTCACGACAACGCCATCCTAATAACAGATGGAACATAGTTTTAGGCATCAGGTTTGATCAGCAATACAAAATGAAGACACGCAAGTATGAAACCAGTGTTATAGACTAGAAGCATATACAATCAATCAGGAAGTCTCACACAAAACAAACCATTCACACACAACTGTCACACATTTGTGGCCTGTTTTCAAAACCCTACTATGACCAATCCTGCTCAAGTCATAATAAACCATCAACAACTAGAGGACTTTGAACAGGCAACAATTTTCAGATCTACTGTTCCCCAACACTAAAACAATTACAGTTTTTGGAGTTTCAAAATCAAGATTCCTCAATGTACCATAGCAATGAATGTACAAGAAATTCATATAGAAATTCTTTAAATTTTGTATGCAAGATGATATGCAAGTATAACACCAGAGTTGCAGATTTGAAGCATAATCAATCAGAACTAAAAACCATTCACATACTACTGGACTAGGATCGTCTTAGGCTTGTCACACATTTGTGTTACTGCTTTCAAAACCCTAATTTGACCAATTCCATCACAACACCACCGATCTAGATTTCTTAAATCCCCCCCCAAATCAAATTACAGCCTAACAATCAAGGTTCTCCATGCCATAACCATAAAGATTTCAAAGTGCTCATGCAGAAACTCTTAACATTTTTATGTCTCAGCACATTTTTTGTTCTCCAGAAAGTTAACAAACTTTTAGACCTTCAAATGAAGGTGTATAAAATCCCAAAAAACAGAGAAAGGAAAAAGAAGACGAACCATGCCAGCAATGTCGATGGTGATCTTACTGGTTGAGGAGCCCTCACCGCCTTCCCAGTTCCTCTTTTGGCCCTTGCCATCTCTCGCAGACCCTGCCGGAGAAGAGGTTGAAGAAACTGAGCGGGAGCGCGTGGCTGGACGGTTTGCAGCAGACATGTCTCCAATCTCCGGTTAATCGGAAGAGCAGAGGGAATCTTGTTTCTTGTTACGGTAACGTAAGCAGTCAAACAAAGTAGAGAGCTTTAAAATGTTATGACCACTGTACTGCCATACAGAGTGAGAGGGTTCTTTTTACAAGATAACTTTTAAAAGTTGATGAAAGTTACAACCCGTCTTAACTGCACACATGTATTTATGGAAAGGGAGAAAATATGTTGGGATAAATCAATAGATATAACTTTTTTCAATAAAACGTGTAAAAATTTTCACAAAATGCAAGAAAAGCTGGGATTTCAGCGGATTTTCTTTTTAACTTTTAGCGATGGAATATACTTTTAATTCAATTTACTCCTACAATCTCAATTTTTTGAGTTGATTTTTCAAACTCAAACTAATCCAACTTTGACCATGAGTAATGTAGAGTATTTGGATATTAAATTTTATTTTCTAGACGAGAAATATAATAAAAATATTGTTGGTCAAAGTCGTGTATTTGAGATTGTGAAAACTTTAAGGTGAAAAGTTTGTTGGATATTATAGATCCAACTTTTTTCAAATTTTTTTAAAAATTCAACTTTCTAAAATGCTATAAAATTATCACTATTTATTTATATTCAAATGATACATTTATTGATTAAAACACCGATGAGTATAAAGTAAAAGTATGGTAAAACATGTTTGTTTTAATGCAGAAATTTCAAAATTTTCATATAAAATTTGAAAATTTTAAGCAACAAAATATGCAATTCAAATTAAAAGATAGACTATATAAGTTAAATTGAATAAAAACTTTCACGGAAAGTCAGGAAAATTGAGATTTCAGCAGATTTTCTCTTTAACTTTTAGCGACGGAATAAATTCAACTTTTAGTTCAATTTACTCCAACAATCTCAATTTTCTGAGTTGAGTGTTCAAAGTCAAACCGGCCCAACTTTGACCATGAGTAATGTAGAGTGTTTGGATATTAAATTTTATTTTCTAGACGAGAAATATAATAAAAATATTGTTGGTCAAAGTCGTGTATTTGAGATTGTGAAAACTTTAAGGTGAAAAGTTTGTTGGATATTATAGATCCAACTTTTTTCAAAATTTTTTGAAAGATCAACTTTCTAAAATGCTATAAAATTATCACTATTTAAATATATTCAAATGATACATTTATGTATTAAAACACTAATGAGTATAAAGTAAAAGTATGGTAAAATGTTTGTTTTAATGCAGAAATTTCAAAAATTTCATATAAAAGTTGAAAATTTTAAGTAACAAAATATGTAATTCAAATTAAAAGGTAGACTGTAAAAGTTAAATTGAATAAAAACTTTCACGGAAAGTCAGGAAAGTTGAGATTTCAGCAGATTTTCTCTTTAACTTTTAGCGACGGAATAAATTCAACTTTTAGTTCAATTTACTCCAACAATCTCAATTCTAAGTTGAGTGTTCAAACTCAAACCGGCCCAACTTTGTCCATGAGTAATGTAGAGTGTTTGGATATTAAATTTTATTTTCTAGACGAGAAATATAATAAAAATATTGTTGGTCAAAGTCGTGTATTTGAGATTGTGAAAACTTTAAGGTGAAAAGTATGTTGGATATTATAGATCCAACTTTTTTCAAAATTTTTTGAAAGATCAACTTTCTAAAATGTTATAAAATTATCACTATTTATTTATATTCAAATGATACATTTATATATTAAAACACTAATGAGTATAAAGTAAAAGTATGGTAAAATGTTTGTTTTAATGCAGAAATTTCAAAAATTTCATATAAAAGTTGAAAATTTTAAGTAACAAAATATGTAATTCAAATTAAAAGGTAGACTATATAAGTTAAATTGAATAAAAACTTTCACGGAAAGTCAGGAAAGTTGAGATTTCAGCAGATTTTCTCTTTAACTTTTAGCGACGGAATAAATTCAACTTTTAGTTCAATTTACTCCAACAATCTCAATTCTGAGTTGAGTGTTCAAACTCAAACCGGCCCAACTTTGAACATGAGTAATGTAGAGTGTTTGGATATTAAATTTTATTTTCTAGACGAGAAATATAATAAAAATATTGTTGGTCAAAGTCGTGTATTTGAGATTGTGAAAACTTTAAGGTGAAAAGTTTGTTGGATATTATAGATCCATCTTTTTTCAAAATTTTTTGAAAGATCAACTTTCTAAAATGCAATAAAATTATCACTATTTATTTATATTCAAATGATACATTTATGTATTACAACACCAGTTTAATATATATCAGGATCATCATGATATTGGCAATATCAGGCACCAATTAAATAACGACACATCATCTTTAACTAATTTATGATTGGGCCACGTTTTCAATCATTACCCAGCCAGGTTTAGGCATTCTAAATTAGGGTTTTAGAAATTTACTAAAAATATCTTAACCAATTAAAACATTACAATTGTACACGTGTCATTATCTTATTGGTGCCTGATAAGGCCTATATCAGGATCATCCGAATGAATGTTATTCTCTTAAAACACTAATGAGTATAAAGTAAAAGTATGGTAAAATGTTTGTTTTAATGCAGAAATTTTAAAAAATTCATATAAAAGTTGAAAATTTTAAGTAACAAAATATGCAATTCAAATTAAAAAGTAGACTGTATAAGTTAAATTGAATAAAAACTTTCACGGAAAGTCAGGAAAGTTGAGATTTCAGCAGATTTTCTCTTTAACTTTTAGCGACGGAATAAATTCAACTTTTAGTTCAATTTACTCCAACAATCTCAATTTTCTGAGTTGAGTGTTCAAACTCAAACCGGCCAAACTTTGACCATGAGTAATGTAGAGTGTTTGGATATTAAATTTTATTTTCTAGACGAGAAATATAATAAAAATATTGTTGGTCAAAGTCGTGTATTGGAGATTGTGAAAACTTTAAGGTGAAAAGTTTGTTGGATATCATAGATCCAACTTTTTTCAAATTTTTTTGAAAGATAAACTTTCTAAAATGCTATAAAATTTCACTATTTATTTTTATTCAAATGATACATTTATGTATTAAAACACTGATGAGTATAAAGTAAAAGTATGGTAAAACATATTTGTTTTAATGCAGAAATTTCAAAAATTTCATATAAAAGTTGAAAATTTTAAGTAACAAAATATGCAATTCAAATTAAATGGTAGACTGTATAAGTTAAATTGAATAAAAACTTTCACGGTAAGTCAGGAAAGTTGAGATTTCAGCACTCTTTAACTTTTAACGACGGAATAAATTCAACTTTTAGTTTACTCCCACAATCTCAATTTTCTGAGTTGAGTGTTCAAACTCAAACCGGCCCAACTTTGACCATGAGTAATGTAGAGTGTTTGGATATTAAATTTTATTTTCTAGACGAGAAATATAATAAAAATATTGTTGGTCAAATTCGTGTATTGGAGATTGTGAAAATTTTAAGGTGTGGACAAAAAGTGATTACTAAAAATTATTTCTTATATATATTGTTCAAAGAAATGATGATATTTTTCCAGTAATCATAAATATATTTTTGATACTCATCAAAGTTATATTGTTACCGTATATCTAAAACTACGTTATTGGTGGTTTCACTTTATGATGAAAAATATCATCTCAAACACTGCATTTTTCTAAATTTAAAGTTTTAGAAATGTGTCTATAGATATATTTAAATGATACTTGTTTATGTGCGATTTTCTCACATTTTTAGAATTTTTTTTCGCTTCATCACAAAATGACATGTCATCTTCACATGTTTTACAATTTTATAATTTTAATAATTATTTAAATTTAATTATTTTTTTAATATTATATTACGCTGCAGCGGTACAAAGGAGGAATAAGCGTCACAAACGTTTATGTTAGATCTACTTGCAACAGATTATACGTTAGATCTACTATGTTAACGTCAGATCTACTTGCAACATGTTAAAACGTTAGATCTAATTAACAGAATAATTCAACCAAACCAAATAATGTTGCTTTGAGAGACAGAAAATGAGTAAATAAAGAGTTACAAACCAAACCCTAGACATATATTAACTATTGCGACAGAGATTTTAATTTTATAAGGCAGGTTTTTGATTTCTAGCTAGGTAGATAGAGATAATTTGTGTTTGGATGTGAAGAAACGATAAATCTGTCTAGAAAATTTTGTCTAGAAGAAACGATGAATTTGTCTAGAAAAGAGCTACAAACCAAACCTACCCTAGACAATTTTAAAGGTTCATGATGATAAATTTTGTACTATAAAGCCAGCCGGGCGGGACTTAATTACTGATATTTTAAATATGGTAGAGACGATTGCACATGAGAAATTTTGGGTTTGTCAATTGTTTTTGGTAAATCCAAAACAGCTGCTTTGGAAGGGATCAAAACCAGAATTTGGAACAAAGTGGAGAGTTGGGATCATAAACAGCTATCAGAGGGAGGTAGAGAAGTCTTAATAAAATCAGTATTACAAGCTATGCCTACGTACACAATGTCATACTTTATGCTACCAGACAATCTCATCGAGAACATACACAAGCTCTATGGTGGGGTATTACCTCGACGATGAAAAAGATCATTGGGCCAAATGGACAAAGTTTTGTAATCCAAAAATCATTAGTAGATGACCTGGAGTGGAGAACGACAATCGTCGGTGACTACCTTGGATTGTACATATTGTTGATGAGTTTTTATCTATGTTTGCTTTCTAAATAAAGTTATATCATACAAGTAGATGTTCAACTGCAAATTTGTGGATGATGGAGCGATATGGTCAAAGAAGACTTGGACAAGAATCAAATGATTTTAAAAACTATCAACTTGTACCTTTGGATTCTATGAAGTGGATCTAAATACAATTACACACTTAAACCAACAAAGAAATAACTCATATGAAATCTCTCGGGGTCTAATAGATTCACATACTATTATTTACTGTTTTGAATGAATCATGAGGATAGCGTAATTGGTTAATAGTAAAAGGCAGCCCCGGTATACCAAGCCCCCTATTTCTAATTTTGCAACGCAACAATATTTGAAAAAATATATATTTTAATCTATGTGACATGATCAAGTATTTGCAAAGTGAAACTATCTAGGAAGCAACTCTTCTTTCGATACTGCCACTCTATATTTTTGTTATCTCATTCTCTTGCAATAAGAATTGGAATGTGAATTGGAATGTCTTGGAGAATGTGCCTGAAGCGTGTCGTGGTCATTGTGTCTTCCGTATTGTTCTTCAAGACACCGGTTTCTCCTATTAATTCCTTACGCTTCTGTTCGGACGACCACAATGACCAACATGAAGGTGGTGATCCCAAGTTGCAGAGCTTCTTGCTCAGCCGGAATATCACCATCGGATTGCTCATCGAAGCCATTGGTGTCGTCTTAGTAAACCCGAATATAATGATGTGGTGATGTTGTGTATGCCCCTAATCTCTCAATGTTGCTCAATTTATAAACAAAAACTGTAATGGAGAAACGTAAGAGGGATCATTGACATTGAAAAGAGGAGATATTAATAAAATTAATTGAAGAACGGGGAAGAGGAAGAGTCAATGATTTGATAAGGTGTGGGGTTTAGAAAATCAAAAGGTAGTTATAACTCGTTATAAATAAATTTTAAAAAGATGAAGGAGAAGCAGAAGGTTTCAACCAAGAACCGGTTGAATACAAATTCTTCATCCAAGACATTTCTTCTTCACTTTATTGATTCATTCATAATTTATTTCTACAGTTAGTTTCTTCCCAAGTTAATTTATTATTTTTTCAGTTTCCAAATTGAACTAACCCCTCTTTTCTTCTTAACCCGTTTTAGTTTCTTCTATTATTTAATTTGTATTACTTCTTTGTACGGGTTTTTTAGAATATTGGCTATAAATGGACTTTCATCTAGGCATGGTGATCCAAATTGACCACTGTGAAGTCTAAACTATTGTCGATTAGGAACTGATTCTTACCACTTCAATGGATGCCTCCTCAAGCTCGCCCATGTGGATGGATTTGAAGTCGCAGAGCGTGGGAAGGAGACCTCGGTGGAGGGATGGAGTCTCTAGCTTCCGATCAAAGCATGATGAGTAGCCATAGAGCTCACGGCCAATTCTTTATATGATGTTTACTGATCTGCATTACTTTCAAACGGACATGTGAAAAAGTATTAGATTCTAATTTTAAATCTTAGTACCTTTTTTAAAAAAATTCCCGATGAATTTTCGGTATTCAATTTATTATTTCTATATGTTCATGTTTTTTTCATATTTGAATGATATAGTTGAAGAAAATATCCTCTCTCCTTTCCAGATGATGTGTTACTTTGATGAACAACTTTTAACAAACCTTCCTTCTTTTGCTGACATGTGGACTGACACATCAACTACCATATCATATCCATGTCACAATATGGAAACCTCTTTATTTTCTTACATGTTCTATAGACCTAACATTGCTCCAAATACTCAATTTTTAGGCCCAACATTTAAAGTACCCAATTCTTAGTACCCTACATTTCAAATATACCTAATTTATAGACCCTGGTCAAATCTGGCCGTTAGTCACCTTACCATTAACTTTTTTTACTAACTTACCAGGGCTATTTCAGTAATCTTTATTAAATGAAATTTTTAAAAATTTTTATTACACCATTAGCTTCTTTACTTTGGTCGCCGGAATCCCGCCGATTTGGTCGGGTGGCGGTTTCTTTACTCTCGGAATCCGGGTCGAACCGGCCTAACACAAGCGGGGAAGGGATCCAAACCTGGTCGGAATCAAACGAATACGATACCAAACAGTAGGAGAAGTAATTCTCAATCTCTGGTGACTTCCCGGCGAGCTGAGCAGGCATTGACAGTGCGCCTCGCCCGAATCCGGCGACTCCGATCGCAAAGAGCAGTAGAGTCTGATCAGGAAGAGCAGTCCTCGAAAAATGCTGCAAGCTCCGCTACTACTCCGACGAATCTCCGGCGCCGGTAGCTGAAACTCCACGCCTGATTCAACAACCAACACTATAACACATATTATTAGTCAGAAGATTGACAGATGGCGGAGATCGCCATCCCCGACTCTGGCGAGTGTTGGAGGAGTAACCGAACCGGATTCACTCTCCCGGCGGTGATGCGGCGGAGGAAGGAGGCGACAACGAGGAAGGAGAGGAGGGAGTACAAAACGACGCCGTTGTAGAGAAGGGGGAAACTGAAATCGTCGGAGCGGAGCGCGGCGGAGATTCTGGAGAGGAAGAGGAAGGACAGGGGGAGAAAGAGGCTGAGAGGGACGGGGGACGGGACGGGGGGGGTGGATTTACAGAGTTTTACAGTAACAAATCCAGATGGTGTAATATCCATTTAATAATCAAAATTACTAAAATAACCCTGATAAATAAGTAAAAAAGTTAACGGTAGGTTGACTAACGGCCATATTTGATCAGGGTCTATAAATTAGGTATATTTAAAATGTAGGTTACTAAGAATTGGTTATTTTAAATGTTGCGTCTAGAAATTGGGTATTTGGAGTAATGTTAGGTCTAGTTTTTGCACTTTAGTCATTAACAAACACTTACAATGCTATATGTACAAATCAACCACAAGGATAAAAACAATCAGGCCCGCATAGGTCCTCTTGGACCATCAATAAAAATAAATAGAAAAAAAATTAATTAAAGAGCCAATAGGAATCCACCACAATTTAGAAGGGTGTCTCCCTCCCAAGGGAGTCCTATCAATGTCCTCTCTAATCCCCATTCCCCACCACATGTGATTCCATTCAACCCTTCTTCTCTAGATCCTTTCCCCTTTCACAACGGTTTATCATTTTCAATGCCATTAATCCTCCAATTCTTCTTCTTCCTCTTCTTCTTATTCAATTTTTTTCATTAAGCATTAACTATTAGTATAAATCTCCTCCAAGCACATCCGATGGTGACATCCAAACCCTCCATCATCGAGTCTTATCGCCATCACCATCCATCCCCGCCTTTTGCTTACCACCTTCCTTGTTTTTCCCAGATTATTCATGTTGTTTGTCATTGCCATGTTGTTTGTCGTTGGCTATCAAGCCGCGGGTCGAGGTCTGGATATCTAGCCTGGGTCAAGGTGTTGTATTTTGGCAGGAATTGTGTGATGAATTTCTCACTAGATTTGTGCTCAAAACCATACATCTTCAGCCTTAGACAACCAAATTGAATGTAATCAGATTTGCACAGTGTTTAGAAACAAATATCCCCGTTCTTCCAAACAAATAACATATATACATGGAATTGCATAGATTTGGGCATATTATTATGTTAAATAGTTCAATTATATTCATTTTGTAATAATTACTTCCACATGTAATAGCATTTCAATGTAACTTTACGACAATTATAAAGTGTATTTCCTCAAATTTTATGAGTGCTATTGTAATTTGTATTCCCCTCAATTTGATGAAAGCTATTGTGGTTGTTTTATCGTTAAAACAAACTAGCCTTGCTTCATTACTGTATTGGTGATGAGTTAGTTTATGAAGTATTACTACATCATGTATGATGTAAACTAATAAGAAACTTGAAATTCACGTGCACTTACATGACTCAATTAATTACAACTTTAACCATAAATCCCCGAACCGTGAGCGAATCTTAGAAGTCATGCACATGACCACTAGAATTTGGATTGACAAATAATAATAACTAATTGCATCAAAAAAATCTCATTTAAGATTAAAATTATCGGCTTTTAGCATAAAATGTATTGCAGGAATGATTAACTATTTCATTTTCTAACCACTAAATAGTCAATAATTATATCTTTATTCATAATACATGTTATACAAGAATTTCAATTTAGCAATTACTAACCTCACAATTGTTAATTAACCAACTTATGCACTCAAATGAAAGTTTATAACATGCACTACGTAACATCAAATTAAGGGTAACCATTTCTGATGTCGAGCCTTCAAATGTAATCTATGCAATTATTGTAATTAACTCCAATTATTTAATTGTGCAATCTTTCAGTTTTTACAAAGTTCTAAACTACTGACGGCAAGTAGTTACAATTTTCAATTGTCTATTTTACAGTTGTATATGTTTCCTCGTGCACATTTTCACTCTTGGAGAGTGAAAATTAAAAGAATATAATTAATAACAATACTCATTTTATTTACATGTAGGTGACTCATATCTTTTGTGATGGAGAGAATCGCTCTTTTTGATCGACATTATTATTAATTTTTCGAATATAAACACAAGATTTCAAATATTTACTTACTATTTCTATCACTTTCATTTTTTTAGGCCATATTGTTACTAATACTTCACTGTATCGTGTATATAAAGTCAGAACATTCACTTTTTATTCTTGTAAATTGGACCATGACCGCGGCTTGTGCGTCCTGACCATGCTACTAGTAATTGTGATATAATCAAGATATTGTAAATTTTAATGATTTTTTAAAATATTTTTTTCAAGATGGTGAAGAGAGACCACGTTTTTATGACTGACTGGGAGGATAGAAATCTCCTGATTTGGGATGATGGAACTCCAATCCAAAACCCTATTGAACTTGTGTCTTATCAGCAAACGCAGCTATTTTTATTGATGGTGCAGGAATGGCTTATGAACGCGTAGTTGACAAGCGGTTATAAGCAATTTTAGACAAGAGAATTCTAAATGAGCTTCTCAAGAAGAAGACGCATCTAGGTCACTTTTGTTGTTCCTTTGTTCACCAATTGCCAACTAAAATGAGTGTCAGTAAGTCCATTTTTACTGGGTTAACTGATATTCTGGAGCATTGACAGGAACAAAGCATGAAAAAGCACTGATTTTTACAAAACTTTCCTACAACTTTTTGATTAACTTTCTCTGTACAAGGGGCACACACGAATTTACAAACAGCTAGCTAGTAGTAGCATCGAGATCAATGCAAATAGTCGTTTAGACACTGTTTTAACGTTTGAAATGTAACAGGCTTCGAAACAAACGAGTCCATCCCGTTCGAGAAGCACTCTTCAGAGCTCTCTGACAACGTATTTGCTGTCATCTGCAAACATTTCAATTTAGCTTGTCAGTCACAGTAACAAGAAGATGAAAATAAAAAGTGAGTTTTTCAGCATTTACTGAGATGGTTTAAGATTATTGAACTGGTTTTGGAAAATATCCAGCTTGAATAAAAGTTAATAAAAACATAATCAAGGCATACCGCTATTATTGGTGTTCTTTTTGGTACTTCTGTTTGTGTAGAATCTGAATTTGATGGCTGAAACTCGATGCCGGCCTTTTGCGCAGCTTCCCAGCTGCCGGATTCTTCATAGGACCGAATCAATCTAGTAGCTTGCAATCCATCCATTTCAGGCATGCACACATCCTGCAAATTTATAAAATAAAATAAAACACTTGAGGATATATATATATATATATATATATATATATATATATATATATATATATATATATATAACAATGGTTGCATAACAACTGAAAGCTAGCTTCTGGTTAACTTGACAATGAAAACAGCATATATAGACATACCATAAAAATGAGGTCATAACTGTTGCTTTGCACTGCCCTAACAGCTTCAATTCCATTGTAGACAACGTCGATTTTGTGGCCTAACTGCTTCAGCATCGACTGAGCTACCATTACATTTATTTTGCTGTCTTCCACAAGAAGTATCCTAGGTGTCCGCGCCATTGTACCATTTTCAGTAGCAAAACTAGAAGAACATTCTGGATTGTTATCTTCGCGAGTTCGTCTCTGGGATGCCTCTGAAACAGCTGATGTACAAGTATTTTCACCCGAGCCATAGCTAGTGCTTGAAGTACTGCCATAACCACACCTGTTCGAGTCTTGACAAATCATGTCATCATGAATTTGCGCGTCTTCAGACTGAGAGGAATTCTTAAGAGTAGCATCTGGATATTTCTCAGAAGGTATTGGAAGCCTGTTACTCTTATTCAAGCTTTCTGAACTGAGGTCATGGGAGAGTAACTTTTGGCTCCTCTGAGGAGTGAAGAGAGAGCCTAAAGTACGAGGTAGGAACTGGAAAAACCCGCAGTTTATATCTTCCTCGTTCGCTATGGAATGGTTATCGTCGCCATGGCCATCTGAGAGTTCATCTGGATCATCTGAACCATCACATAGAGGTGAAATCTTGTATGGGAGTATAAAGGTGAAAGTAGAACCATGATGTTCTCTGCTCGATACAGTGAGCTGACCTCCCATGAGCTCAACCTGTCCCAAAAAACATGCCAACAAGTTTAAATTAAGCTTGCTTTCATCTGTTATTCAAGCAATGACAGAAGCAACAATAAGTTTTAGTTTTGAATACAATGTAATAGCTTCAAGTAAAAAACTTCATCTGAAATAGAGCTTTTGGAAAATACCAATTGTTTGCAAATTGCCAGCCCGAGTCCGGTGCCACCATACTTCCTAGCAGTATCATCACCAACTTGCATGTATTTCTTGAACAGACACGGTAAAGCAGTTTCTGTTTTTGCATAAGCAGAAACGAAACAAGAACATTTAGCATTATAGCTCCACTAACTTACTTAAGAGGAAATTAATGACACATCAATAGTTTTAGATACCTGGTATTCCAATGCCCGTGTCATATACATCGCAGCGTAGCCACACAGTGGTTTCTTCGGTGTTGGACTGCCTCTCTTCTTCTTCATCTTCTTCCATTGAGGTCACATTGCTTTTTGGGGTTCTCGGGTCATCGTGGTTCTCATAACTTCCCTCTTTATCTTTTTCAAGGAAAGCTTCATTTTCAATGTGAACTGATAAGCATTTATCCCCTTTCTTTGTGTTTTCTCTTCTTGGTTGATTCTGCCCTTGAGGTGCTTGTTTTGTTTCAAAATCTGGCTCTGAAACCACATAGAGCTTTATACCGACTCTCCCCTCGTGGGTAAACTTGATTGCATTGCTGTGAATATTCAAAAAAGACTTGTACATGAGATATCGACAAGAACAGTACAAATGATACAATCAGGAAATGATTTAGTACTCTTGATCAAATCATTCAATCGAGGAGTCTTCGAAATCAGTTAAGAAATTTTGTTCTTTATATCAAGCAGGTTTCTAGCAACCATTAATAAATTATCTTCCATTTATATTTCAGTTTTCAGATACTAAAGTTATATTCAGCATTTCATATTGATTCTTGGGAAAAACAAGCGAAAATCAAGAAAATACCTAATCAGGTTTGTTAGGATCTGGCGAATCCTCAGAACATCACCTACAACCTGAAAGCATACATACTAGTCCATCAATATAAACAATCAAAAAAGTGAATAAGAATCAATTAAAGATTGATTTACCAAATTTATGTACTATTGATTTTACTATTACTTGTGTAGTTGCAGCCAATGTAATCAGTATCAGTTTATCCTTACCTCAATAGGAACATCATCGGCAATCTCCCCCTCCAAAGTTAGCAGTTTCTGCAGGGATGCTGCTGCAGTCTGCAGTACATGCTTTACTACCTCCCTTGGCCTGAACTTTGTAGCTTCCAATCTCATAACTCCTACATATTTAATGACATAACTCTTTAGAATTATCTTATCCAAGAAAGAAAATTAAATCAGGGTAGCTGGAAAACACATAATTTTCTCATCAAATATTTGAAAGGCAATATTGGAAATACACAATGAACAAGAACTTTTAATACAAAACATACAACGAAAGAGCATTTCATGATGAAAGGTTTATTGCAAGATCTGATTTCGCACCTGACTCGACCTTGGAAAGGTCAAGAATGTCATTTATTAACTGCAGGACTAAATCACCCGATGATAGCATCACTTTAACTAACTGCCGCTGCTCCTTGGATAGATCGGTAGTGGAAAGAATCTCAGTCATGCTCAACACTCCTGACAAAGGAGATCTTATCTCATGAGACATTGTTGCAAGCATTTGTTTTGCTCGCATTGTTTCCTCTGCAAGGAATAAATAGACATGAGTTAGTGGAGATGTTTCTGTAGATCGAATGCTATAAACAGCCAAGGTGAGTGAGTGTCCAAGATGAACCTGTTATATGTATTGTTTTGTTAAGTTCTGTCTCCTTTGCTTTTTGTACAGCTATTTCCTCCCGAAGCTTAGCCATCTTTTCTCGCTTTCTTACCTGATATGACAAAAGCTATCAAATGCAGTATTGCAGAAAGAAGACTAAGATAAAAAGTGATTAAAAATGTCAGACAAAACTGATGATAACTAAATTACCTGATCAGTTACTTCCATTCCCATATAATTTACACCAATAGTCTCTCCAGATTTGCTGAACACTGGTTCCACATATATCAAAAATGTCTTTGACCCGAAAAGTTCCGTCTCAAAGGTTATCTCCCTCTTCGATGGTCTTCCACATTCCAGCACTTCTCTTTTGAACTCTTGAGATTCCTTAACTCCTGAACCAGTGAATATCTCCACATCTGTTTTGCCGATGATGTCCTGATGATTGAGCAAACTTAGCAATTAGTTCATGAATGTATAACAATTTTGACTTATAGAGGTTCTGATTAATGAAATTACCTCCTCACGTAAGCTCGGGAAGTGGTTATAGATGAAACGATAGCGTAATTCTTTGTCCTGCAAGAGAATGAAACAATACTTACTAAGGCTGCAGAAAAATATGAATAACTTGTTCATGATTTCACAGAAAATATACCTGATGACCAATGACAACAGGCGCATTTTGGAGGACAAAATGCAAGAAGTTATCAGCTCTTTTCAGCATCTGTGACAATTCATCCACCGGAGAGGATTTGTTCTCAAGATTTTCTATGCTTTCGTGCAATTTATCTATCAGTATTTGCTCCCGGTGGACACTAGCCTCCAACAGCTTCTCTAAATGCAACGCTCGCTGTTTCCAGTATACAATACTATCATACTCAGCATCTATCTTTGGCCTATCATCTTGGACAACTACATCATGTTTCCTTCTTGCAACTTTCTGGTACACATCTTTCAGCCTCTCGTCAAATATAGAGATTGGGCGCTTATCGCCACCATATCTTTCTTCCTCAAAGCGATGCTCCTCTAATATCTCCAATTTCTTAAGCTCAGATTCCTGCTGTTGCTTAGTGAGATTATCAAGCTCCTCTCTAAGAAGGCGAACAGCGTTTGCCTGCTTATACTCCCAGTTCTTCACCAAGTAGGCCAACTGAGAAGAGCCATTATCACTGTTGCTTCCTAGCTCCTCTAGCCTATTAGAGTCTACAACCGAAGGATCTCTATTTATAGTAACCTCCTGCAACATATCTTGATCAGGCTTCGGGTTTTCGATGTTGAACTGCTTCCCGGCTTCGTTCATATCCTCAGGCCACATAGAGGGTAGGACTTCAGTCTCCATCTCCTCTAGAACCTCAGTCTCCATGTCACAAGCCATGTCTACTAATTGGGCATCCAGTTCCATACTAAACCTTACACTACACGCCTCAAATTCTCACTTAAATGCTCATAATCCTCAAAGATCATCAAGCATGACAAACAGTGAATTCTGCACAACGGGAACAGAATATATTTAGTAAAAGTGATGCAATTTTTTACCCCACAACTAAGCAAGACGGAGGAATTTGGTTGCTTATGCTTCAAATAATGCAACAAAAACAATTTTCAAGCAATGTAAGCAAAAAGGGCATAAGAATAATTTCCACAAATTCTACTCATTTCTCCCTTAGGGTCTAAGAAGAAGACCCCAACTGCACAATAATTCACACCAGTTGACATTTCTAGACACATTGGTGATCTCACTTTCCAGAAAACATAGGCACAATTCTTTTTTTATCCTCCCATCAGAAAAAAGTTACTTTTTGTTTTCAAAGAATCATTTCACTATCTAACACCGACCAACAAATAACCAAAATTGGCTCAATTGCAAAAACCAGAGAAGACAAACACACAGAAGTCAAAAAAGTATATTTAAAAATCCAAAATTTGAATGAATCAAAATGGAGGTGAAAAAAGAGGATCCCAAATGAAGAATGAATCAAAAACAGACCTTTTGTCAACTGGGCAGGTTCCAAGGTTGAAGTTGCAGAGTTTCTCCAAGGTTCTTGCCTTTACTGTAGATCTGAAAGAATCTCTTCCTGAGTGTAGAGTCAATGTAAAAACAATTAGGGAAATGTTTCGGAGCACATTCAGAAACGCAGAGAGAGAGAATGGGATTGCATGTGCCACCCGGAATTAAAATAAAAAGAAAAGGGAATCAGGGAAAAAAGAAACATAGAAAACTCAAGAACCCATGTGCAACGTTAAACGTCAAAATAGCAGAGAGAAATATACATATACAAGAGAGAGAGGTTGCAAATACATTTACTATGAGAGCAGCCGTCCAATGTTAAGAAAAATGTTTTCTTTTCTGTTGTTGGGATTCGACACTGGATTTATATTCAAAATGCCATGAATTTCTGTGCACAAAAAGTACTGTTACTTCTACTGATACTAGTGCATATTGATTGATATTACCAGAAAAGGGAGATGTGAGGTGAGGCCAGCTGTGTTGATGTTCATATAATTGCTCCAGTTATAGTGTCTGTCTGAGGGAGGAAAAAGATTGGGTATTTATAATTTGGAAGAGAAGGTGTTGCCCATTTTTTTAATGGTTGGAATGAGGAAGTTGCTCCCCGCCAGTTACAAGGGAGACGTATGTTGACGGCGCGTCACTTCACGCCATTGGAGTGAATGTCGATGCAAATTGTTAGACGTTTAAATATTTGTACTAATAACGGATGATTCTTATTATTTTACAACAAAAAAGTAGTAATATTTTGTATTTAAATTCAAGCATTCTATCTATCTCTTGAGAGCTAATTTTTTTAAAAGAAGTTATTATATTACCCTAAACATATGTTATTTTATTGTTATTAATGAGTGGGTTACTATGGAAGGAGTGTGTTAATAAATTAATAAGAACGAATTGCATTCATACCCCGTCTTTTAAAAAGACAGACTGTTAAAATTTGGCACCTTAAAAGACGGATGCCACCTTTTTCGACTAAAGAAAAGAGTAGTATCATTGAGTTCATTTAACGTACTCTCTTCGTCCAGTTAAATTTACACATTTTAATTTTTGTCAGTTGACTAATTTTTATTTTTAAATCGAAGCATGCAAGACAGCAACTCTTGGCCATTAGGAACTCTGACAATGTCATACTTACTGATCCCAATCAAATTGGGGATGAAGCAGTTAGATTTTTCTCAGCCTTATTGTCTGAGGATAATCAAGACTGCAACAATAGTGATACTGATATGCTTCTTGAGAATATTCATGTTATGATATCCGACGAGATTAATACTGGTTTGATTAAGTGTACAAATTTGCAGGAGCTGAAGAAGTTGGGCTTCTCTATGGATGGTGATTTTGCACCTGATCCGGATGGCTATTCTGGTACTTTCTATACAGCTTGTTGTGAAATAATATGTGCTGATCTTTTGAATGCAGTTAATGAATTCCTAGCAGAAATACCAACTCCCAGAGCCATTGCCTCATCATATATAACATTGATACCCAAAAAACCAGTGGTAAGCCATTTCTCAGATTTTAGACCAATTAGTCTCTCAAATTTCTTAATAAGATATTCACAAAACTATATATTGAGAGACTAAAGCTCATAATGCCTAGTATAATCTCCCCTGAACAGTCAGCTTTTGTTCAGGGAAGAGAACTAGCTGAAAATGTACTTTTAATGCAAGAAATTACTGGTTTTCTGAATAACAAATCTGGAGGTAGTAACATTATGTTTAAACTTGACATGGTCAAACCTTTTGATAGAGTGTCATGGTCTTTTATGAGGAGTTTTTAAAATAAACTGAGATTTCACATTAAGTTTGTTAATAATGTTATGGGCAATATTGCTGCAACAAAGTGCTCTGTGCTTGTAAATGGCAAACCTAATGGTTTCTTTGGAACCTCTAGGGGTATAAAACAAGGGGACCCTATCTCTCCTTTTTTGTTTATACTTCCTACCGAGGTTTTCTCAAGAAATATTAGTAAGCTATTCTTTGATACAAGGATAGAGTATTTTAAGTTGCCACATTCAATTAGGAAAATGACACATCTTAATTTTGCTGATGACACTGTTTTTTTCCTAAAAGCTACAAGGACGGGTCTTAACAATCTGAAAGACTTTCTGATAACATGTGAAAGGGCTACTTGTCAGAAGATTAATCTGGATAATTCTGCTTTCTACATAACCAGTCATGCCTCAGGAGCTGTAAAGTCCACGGTTAACCAAATTTCAGGTATTAGGGAAGGTCACTTCCCTTTCATTTATTTGGGATGTCCAATTTACTTGGGGAGAACTAAGCATTCTTATTTCAGACTATTTTTGATAAAATGGCTGCAAAATTGGCTTTATGGCAAAACAAATGGTTGAATCAGGCTGGAAGATTAGTGCTCATAAAGCATGTTTTATCTGCTATCCCTTTACATATTTTAACAGTTATAAATCCTACAAAAGAGGTAGTAAATAAGATGCATGTTTTATTTTCTAAATTTTTGTGGGGTTCAACTGAATTTGCACAAAGAAGAGTCTGGAGATCATGGGCAAGGCTGAGTTATCCACCATTGGAGAATGGACTAGGGGTTAAAGATTTACATATTACTATAAAGGAATTCTCTTTTAAATTGTGGTGGAAGTTGCAACTAAATGATAATTTATGGTCTGAGTTTATGTGGTCTCTGCCTGATTACTTAAAAAGATCTAGACTTTGGCGCAGAATTAAAGGGATTAACGATATTGCTGCTCAGAACACAGGTATACAGGTTGGTAAGGGAGATAGCTTCTTCTGGAACTCTCAGTGGCTATTTGATCAAGCCTTGATTGACTTATGGGATGATAATATGGACCTTCCAAGTCCATATTTGACAGTAAGTGAATTTTGTGCTCATCAGGTACACTATTTCAATATTATGAAGCATGGTTTTAATAGTGAATCTCATCATATGCTAGCAACTGAGTTTCCCTTGTTTGAGGATTATGAGGACACTTGATTTGGAAACCTGACCCTAAAGGCAACTTTTCTGTGTCTTCTGCTTATGAGATGTTAAGGCCTAAAAGGATCCCCGTTCCTTCTTATAAATACATGTGGTCAAAGGTTATACCAAAAAAGATGACATTATTCTGTTGGTAGCTTGTGAACAGACTAATCCCCACTGCAGATGTTCTTGAGGAGCTGAATATTCACCAACCTTCAATTTGCTGTTTCTGCTTCTCCCACTCTGATGAACTGCATCACTGTTTCAACAATTGCACATTCATTCAAAATGTGTGGGGAGATATTAGTAGAAACTATTATTTGGTAGATCTGAACTGTGAATCCTTATGGGATAAATTATATTACTACTGGAATTTAATGGATGGTTCATCTTTTAAGATGAATATATCTAGAATACTCCATGTGGTAATTATTTGGTATATTTGGCGTGCAAGGACAAGTTATATTTATGATAATGTATCTCCTAACAGAATAGTTTTGATCAGACAGATAAAGGACATGATGCAGTTTATATTCACAACTCATGCTAAGTTATGGGCTAAGTATAAGTTTGGAGTTTTCATTGATGACTATGCTTTGGATGATGTGTTCAATGAATGGAAGCCCCATGTTGAAACCAAGGCCAGTGAAGATAGAACAAGATCATTAGAACAGAAACTGAAGCCAAAAACATCCTATACTCTAGCTGAACTGAAGGCATGTCAAGGAAACTCCAAAGAATCAAATGAAATCTATACTGGAGTTAATCCAGAGCACTTCGGGATAATCTCTAATTGTACAACAGTTAAAGATGCATGGGATATTCTGGAGTCTGTTCATGCAGGTGATGCCCCAGAGAGAGCAAGTTGGGTACCTTGACTAGACAGTTTGAAGTACTAAGCATGAATTATGATGAAATTATTGCTCACTTCAACAACATGATAAGAGATATTGTCAACATGGTGTACAAATCGTACTGGTACATTGGACATTACCTACACAAGGTTTTTTAAAACTAAATGTGGATGGTTCTTTTCAGACCAATGGAAAAGCAGGTGCGGGAATTGCTATAAGAGATAGCAGTGGAAGTATTATATTGGCAAGAGCTCAAATGGTGGAAGCAGCTAGAAGTTTGGAAGCATAAGCATTGGCCTTATCAGTAGGACTCCAAGCAGCTTATCATGAAGGTTATGAGAACTTAGAAGTGGAAATGTACTTACAACTACTCTACAGAATGGTTCAGAAGCAGATCAAGCCTCCATGGAAGCTGATGAATTACATAAGGAACATTTGGTCTCTATCAGGTGAACTCAACATCCATTTTAATCATATTTATAGAGAAGCAAACTCTGTAGCTGATGCATTGTCCAAAATAGCTAGTTCATCATAGAGTTTAATTAACTACTCTTATAATTCCTTGCCTAAGAACATTAGAGGGTTAGTTGAACTGGATAGAAACCAACTCATTATATTAGGAGAATGTGATTATATAAGTTAACTACTCTGTACTTTGTCTGACATGGTGGAAGCTACAAGTTGTCTTATTCACTGGACTGCAGCATAGAGCAAGTAGCAAGCTGGGAATAGGAGTTCAAAGCTGAGATTCATGGGACTTGTTGATTGATTCTTTGTTGATTCTAGGGGAATCCCGTACTCGTCGGCAGAATTGGGCTCCGCTTTGGCGATCCCTAAATTGCTTGCGAGTTATGAGTCTTCTCATCAGCAGAGTTGGGTGTCGCTTAGCGAACCCTAAAATGCTTGTGAGAATGTCGACATGGGTGTATACTAGAGTCAAGTTTAGAATCAAAGATATTTACTTAATAGTTTTAGTTTTTTTACTGTTATATAAATTTCTCCAATATTGTACAATATTACCTCTTGAAGGTTTTTTTATGGCGTGGTGAACCAAATAAATTTCACCCCACTTTAGGTGGTTTAAAAAAGAAAGGTTTAGATACAAGAATCAAAATTTTGATATTTCATTACAAATCCAACAAGATCATGTACAATAATATAAAATGTTATATATTAATTCAATTTTAAGGTCAAGGTTAAGCAAATTGGACTAAATGAATTTTCAAACTGCATATTCATCTGGATAGAGGGTGTAGTAAAAGTCTTGCACTCTATCCAAATAACAATTTTGCAGATGTCTTCCAGATATTTTAAGTACCCTAGATATATTAACACTCCAATCTCGTGAAAATTTTCACTCTTGAATGCCGAATTCTCTACTACTTCCTCCATCCTAATGCAAGCAGCAGAGAGAAGGGGAAAGTTATTTTAAAGATTGTGAAATGAATGGTGTCGATTGAATTTGAGAAAAAAAAAGTGGGTAAAATGAGTTGATTAAAATAAATGAACATTATCATAAAAGGAAAGTGTGCAACATGAATTGCGACACCTAAATAAGGAAAGCGTGCAATTTGAACTGGGATGGAGGGAGTTTCATCAAATCTCCAAGTGCATAATCCATTACTTCATACATGATCGACTTGTTTGATTCGATAGCCGCAAGGGAATCAGAGTGTGGTTACTGAAACTAATGAAAACACCACAAAATTGGATCGACATTCACATACCTAGAAATTTTGTTCGCATGCAACCGAAGACGATGATGGGTAGCTAAAAATAATTAATTAAGGTTTCAAGAGGAAGAAACAAAATATGCGATCACTTACAATTTTGAGTGGTGGAATTGTTATGGTGTCAAAGTGAGGAGGTAGTCCTAGAAAGCTCCATGACAGAAACATCTTATAGGCAGTTTAGCTTATATTTAGCATAGATTCAGGTTAGGTTCATAAGAATTTTTGTGGTTTTGTTTCCTTATTGTACTAAGTACGGTTCTAGTGGTCGTTTCCGCTATTTTCCCTTTTGAAACATTTTTAGATACTACTGGAAGATCGATTCACCATTTGAAGAAAATATTCCAATTGCAAGGGAAATGAAGAAGGAAATGCATGGCCGAGACGGGACGCAGCAAACGCGCAAGAAGAGCGATAATCGGTCACAAGGAGGTACAAACCGTGCCAACACGGTTCAACCCACACCGAACAGAGCCCTACATGAGCCTGACCGCACCAACGCGGCACCCACCACAAAAAAAGGCCAAGGAACCAAAAAGGGCAGAGGCGTGTGGGCTTGACTGCAAAAATGCGATGCCCACTGCATCAAACAGAGAGGCGCGCGCAATCCTCACCGCGCTAAGGATACTAGGAAGCGCGACGCCACCCTCCTTACACTGTGAACGCCTGTCATTGGAACACTCTTATCTCATTCTTTTACCTATTTAAGGGGCCTTATCTTCTCCCTAATAGCGATCTGAATTGTAATTACATCAAACGTCCAAAACCCATTTTCTCTCTAGAATTCCATTTCATTCATTTTCTTCAGAGTTTTCATCTTAGATTAATTAGATTGGTTTGGGATTTGATTGATTTACATTCTTGTGGTAGTCTATCTTGAGATTCTAGGTCTACTTGCTATTCATGGTTGATATTTATCGTATGATTTGTAGCTTCAATTCTTTCCTTTTCTCTATTGATTTGCTATGATTCCATGCATGTCTTATGGTGGGGTTTAGATACTACACTAGTTTCTTGGTGGTATTGATTACTATAATAGCACACCATAAAGACTTGATAGAACCCTAGTTCTTATTGAGTGCTTAAGTGTTTTATTGAGTTGTATGCTTGGATTGACAATTCAAGATGGAATGTGATAGATAACCGTTCTAAAGAAATTTAGTTCATCCATTTAATGCATGAATTAGTTCATAGGTTGAGTCATACATGCTACAATGAAGGCTTCCATAGGTTGTGTAGTCTAACTAATCCTACATGCTTATCAATTGGAAAGATAATCTTAGATGCATTTCTATGGTCATCCTACAATGAGTGAGTTGTGATATGTATTTCCCTCCAACACTACATTAGACGGGATCAAGAGTCAAAGTGTGAAAAGCTTGTCGGAGTTCTTATTAGCTAGCTAGTAGATACCGTGTGTCTAGAATTCTAGTCTCATTGATCCATTTGAAAGTATAAGGTGAAGGCCAATCAACCCAATGCACAGTAGTGTAGGTTTACTTGCTTTCTTAAGGTAGTTTAGCATAGCTCATATAGTCACATGATTTCAAAACCCTCATTCTGGCATTTAGTTGTAGGCTCGATCTATGTTAGGTGTTGAATGAATCCCCTCTCTCTTGGGTCCGACCCTTACTTACTGTTTTACTACTCTTAATGTAAAGTGCAAGGTGAGGAGATTTTAAATGTATTTGACCCGGGATTTCCATTTAACGACTTGGGAAAACGTGTTCCTCGCTCCACTAGAAAAAAACTCAATAGTCAAGTTAGAGAAGATCTAGTTTTGGCAAGAAAGGTAGAATCATGTGTTTGAAATCATACCTATGTATCAAACTTGGGTTGTATTTATCCTTGTATACCCTCACTACTAATTCTTAATTGCTAGGATATATTCATTTGGGTAGTCATTGCTATTTACTAACGTACTCAGAAACTTAGAGTGCCAAGTACAATAATACGTAGAATGTGATGTCCTTTTTTTGTTTCGTCCAGCCAAGTTACCATTGGCAGATAACAGGCATTTCAGACAAAAAGTTATCTTGTAAATAGGGTTGTATGTGTTTTTTGATAATATATCTAAACTATCGAGCGGATAAAAAATTCCCTAATCAACTCATTCTCATACGAGGATATTCCTTAACAAATACTATCATTTTCATGCTCATGCCATCTAACCACAAATTTACTATGTTAATATAATTTACGAAATGGTTAAACAATGTCAACTGCTTTTGATATGGGTTTTATTTTCCCATTATGTTCAGCAGGATAGTAAAAGACAATTTGATCGCTCACAACACCTCACCATCAAACCTTTTGCAATGTCAAGTATAAGATATTATCTAAGATGCTTTTTGCCAATAGATTGAAGAAACACATGGAATCTCTCATCTCACCCCCTCAGAATGGTTTTTTGCTAGGCAGGATTTTCTCAGATGGTGTACTACTATCTCATGAAGCTCTAGAGCACATGAGAAAATATAAATCAGCAAAGCTGGGACTAGCAGCAATCAAGCTAGACATGAGCAATGCATATGATAGAATTTCATGGCAATATCTGGAAAAGATATTACACTTTATACAGGTACCTCCTAATATACTAAACATTATAATGATGTGTGTGCAGACTGTGTCATATCAAGTTGTGGTAAATGAGATGATCAATCCAACTTTTGTTCCTATCAGAGGGTTGAAACAAGAATGCCCTCTGTCACCATATTTGTTTATTCTCTGCCAACAATTTATGTCTGCTGGATTGGATCATATGGTACATCAACAAAGATCTCTAGGAATTCAAGGACCTAGAGGTGGCCCTCAGGTCTCTCACATTATGTATGCAGATGACTGCATTTTGTTTACTAGATGTGCATATATAGCTACATAAGACTTGAAAGATATTTTGCACAAATACACTTCTATCTCAGGTCAGAAGCTGAATCATGACAAGTGTGCAATACAATTTAGTCCCAACACCTCATTGGAATCACAGCAATATCTGAGAACTCGGCTCAACATCTAAGCAGAAGGAATTGGGGGAACTTATTCGAGATATACTGTTCTTTTTTATCAAGCCAAATCATAAATCTTCAAATACCTAATCAGCAAATTCAAAAATAAGTATGAGTCTTGGAAAGTCAAGTTGCTCAATCTCCCTGGAAAAATAATCATGGCAAAACATGTGCTTCAATCCTTAGAATATATCCTTTGGGAATATTCAGATACCATTTGCAGGTGCTTAGGAAATTAGATGCCATGACAACGGCTTTCATATGGGGAGGAAAACTGGAAGGAAGAACAGTTCATTGGAGGGCCTGGAATCACATGTGTAAATCAAAAACAGAAGGAGGATTAAGCCTGAGATCAGCAATTGGGGTTAATAAGGCCTTACTGGCAAAGCATGCATGGAATCTGCTTTCCAATAAATCTCCATTGCTCTTGGAGGTATATAAAGAAAAATACCTCAAAAATGAAAATATCATACGTGCAAGAGCCAGGGCTGGAAACTCTTGGGGTTGGAGATTTATTCTTTGGGCAGCAGTCCTAATTAAAAATAATTTATGTAGGAAGGTGGCAAATGGCAAGGATATTAATATACATGACCAGTGGATTCCTACCACAACAAACCCCATACAGAATTCAACAGTGGTGGCCACACATACAATCTGAAGGTTGAACATTTGATTGATCAGAGACAATGGACATGGATATTTCCACTCATCAGATTGGTCTTCTCTCAACATATAATTCCTCACAGTCAGGCCATCCACATGAACATTGAAGGAAAAGATGAGGCTGCAGGAAGTGGACAAGAGATGAGATATATACAGCCAAATCTGGTTATCACAGAGAAATGAGAGAAATAGAAGATAATAATACTCAGCCTAGACTGAGCTCAGCAGCAAAAAGGTTCTGGTCCTAAATTTGGAAATTAAAAGTCTCACAGAAACATATTATTTTCATTTGGAGATTGATAACAGGATGCCTTGCAAAAGGTGTTAACAGAGTAAGAAGAAAGTTAGATGAGAATGGGGTATGTCAGAGATGAAACCAGGCACAGGAGGATGAACAACATTTATTTCTACATTGTCTTGCATCCAGACAGATTTGGACAACAACCAATATCCATCTGGGACACTTAGCTGGTATAAGTTTTAATGCATGGTTTTTCCAGGTGGTAATGACCACAGTAAACCCTCATGAACTAACCAGAATTGTCCTCTTATTATGGGGAATATGGAAACACAGAAATAGCAAGGTTTTTTATCAGAAGGACCTTGCTCTGTTGTACTGTGTACAACAAGTACAGGCTGAGCTTTCCTTAGTCCTGAGGTGTCACCAATTCCAGGCAGAAACAGGAAGCGGTCAGGAGAATCTAGAGTCTCTAAGATCAGGCATTACACAACAGAATTCATCAATACAAATGATTAGACAAGGAGATACATATGAGGGAATCCCACAGGCTCCAGTTATAAGTTTTGATGGTTCATATAGAAAAACTATGCAATTAGGAGATGCGGGTTGGAGAATCTGGAAGCCAGGTTGGATCCTTAATAATGATATCTCTGGATCAGACTTCTTTTCTGCTGTTTCACCATTACAAGTAGGGGCGGAAGATTGCTGGCGTGCTTTAAATGCGGGTAGAAGACATGGAATTTAACGCCTAAATCTTGCACAGATTATGTCCTGCTATAACAAGCAATCAGCAATCCTTCCACTGCACCGACAAAAGTCAAAGGAATTATTCATCAGGCGACTACTATATTTTCTTATGGAGTACAAGGTAATTAAGATGAACCGATCCTTTTTAGTTAAGGAGCATAAACTGACCACGCGGTTTAGTAGAAATATATATAATAATATTTATACTACCATTACCAATTAACATAAAGCATCTTTTAATCAAAAAATAATAATCCGGCGTTATGATCCATTAGACGATTAATGTGCACATAAGAGATCTTACTATGCAAAAATCGCCATAATACTATTGCCACTGTCGAGATTCAAGTCTCAAACTTACAAGTAATTGTGCCAAGGTTCTATCTGCCGGAATGCAACTTTGGTGTTTTATAAGGAACTTGTAGTGAAAGGCCAACTTAGTTAATTTTACAAAAATATATATATATTTTTTTTGAAATGTACAAAAATATATATTTAGTTTAGGATAGAAAATCCATATTCATCAATAATTCTCGCATCTAATTGCTTTAAGTTTCTATATTACATTTCACCCGTTTTATTTACTTTTTGTTTTAGCTATTTTATCTTACTTATTTTACTTTAGTCTTTTATTTTCATAAACTTTTTCGTCTCCCCTTTTATCACTCTATTTAATACATATTTATCATAAATTTTACTGAAAGAGTGAAAATACTTGACCGGAGGAACTAACCTCCACGTATCAATATGCATATTTGTAAAAAATAATAGCAATGATTAATCCGTATCCTATTTCAGAAAAGAAAGTATCAACAATACCACAAGTATGTTGGTATAAGTGTCAATTACCGTTTTGATTTGGTCGAAAGCAAAGGAAAATGGCAGGTTGTACCTATTTTATATTAAGTTACATTTGCTTTTAATCATTAATCTTTTGGAGCATATTATTAAAAAATGCACACTGAGTTCGAGTTAGTATATAATATAGACCTTCTTTACTTAGACAAAGTATAATTGTTGTCAGCTCATGTTTCCAGCCTATTTTGCTTCCGAGCCAACTCACCCATTTTAATGCCGGGCTTTAAACACTATTCTATCCTCCCTCCTTGGAACGAGTAGGCGATAGACGAGTTACTGACTCAGTTTCACTTTGAGTTTGACAATTTTTTATTCATATTTAATTATCGATAAATTTAGTTACATAAATAAATAAACTTTAGATTTTTTATATTTGAAAAATGGATATTACAAAAATCCAAAAAATATATCATGCAATATCATTATTGTTTATATAGTAGTACAAATTGATGGTAAAACATGAGCTAAAAAATGATCAAATTTAATACTCCCTCCGTCCCAAATTCAAAGTGTAAAATTTGATAATATTTAGGATCGTAAAATGAGTGGATGAGATCGAGTTTGAGAAAGAAGTAGGTGAAATGAGTAGAGGAAAATGCATGTGTTTTACTAAATAAGGAAAGTGTGCAATTTAAGGTGTTATTTATATAAGGAAAATGTGCAGTTTAGTGTGGGACAGATGGAGTACCGTTTGGGGCAGTAAGTATTTTCGTAAATAACTCTTAAATAATTTGATTAAAGTTTGAGTTTTTATTAAAGATGATCGAATTTGACTTGAACTCGATGATATATATAAACTCGAATTTAAATATAAATTGTAAAATACTGATAACGACTAAAAGGAGTGCCTAAACGCAACACCAAGGGCCATAAAACTAAATATAGCAAATTACTAAACTCAGGCAATGCGTTGCCCCGATTTTGTGCATGATTATCAATGAAAATAATAGCGTTATGGAGAAATCTAATAAAAGAATAATAAATTTGTAACTGAAAATCGACGCATACATATTGAGTCAAGATATTGTCTAAAATTGGAGATTACCTAAGTACAAAGACTGACTAAATTTAGGAGACTGTCTAAATACATATTGTGATGTGATAACCATCAAATAATAAAGAACAATTATAATTGTAACTACCAATGAATCAAGACTGTCTAAATTTGGAGATTTCCTTAGTACTAAGGTAGTCTAAATTTGGAGAAGAAACCATTAATTTTCAAAAAGAAAAATTTATGTTCATATTGTGATCTGAAATCTAATAATAATGATAATATAATTAAAATTGTAGCTAAGAAATCTAACTCTAATACAAATGAATCAAGACTCTATTTTGGAGATTTCCTGAGTACTAAGTTTGTCTAAATTTGGAGAAGAAACACAGTCCGTCAATTCTCAAATATATAATATTTGTGTTGATCAAATTGTACTAAAACCTATCATACCATGGGCCATTTGAGAGAGTGCTTTGTAACAACATTTTGTATTTTTTTGAAAAAAATAGATACTTGATTAGTCAAATAACTACTAATTATATTTAGGGAAAAATCTTTATCCAACTAACTGTTTTAATGAAAACGCTTATTTTCAAAAAAAAATTAAAAAAAATTTAAACCACTTGAGAAGTGGAGGGAAATTTATTGGCTCTCTAGACCATAAAAAAACCAAATAAAATGGCATAAGCTTCCTTCATAGAAGGTTACAATGAAGAGCAGAAACTCTTTGGAGAATAAAACTCCCAAAAATAATAAGCTAAGATGGATAGAGATCCCACTAATACTTTTCTAGAAACCTATTAGTGAATTGATATGCAAAACACAATGCGGTATCTAGAATGTTATAGTGGAATGCCAAAAATACATGACAGTAGTAACTGGTTTGATGCTGAAACTGGTGTTGGAGCAGCAAACCATCAGAGGGAGGATCCTGAGATGTTGGTGAAGCAGATTGATGTTGCTAAATCAAACCTTGCAAAAAAGATAGATAGAAATTATTCAGTAGCATCCATTCCAGTAATTCTAATGGTTGGACAGTTCATTTTATCCAGAAGGATCAGACCTTGGATTTTTTGAGTGCATTGTTGGAAGGACAAAAGGGTGGAAACTCCAGATTATATTCCAGTCTTTGCCAATGTATCAGCCACCTGATTGGCTTGCCTATATTGATGAACAAATTTACCAGCACCAAGGGAATGGATGGAGCATGCAAGATGGTATAAGGTCCATGGGGCCTTATTTGGATCTTGGATAGCTTGCTTAGCCAACAAACAGTCAGTTTCTATTAAGAATGGTTGTTGTAGGCCAAGACTGAGTTCAAAACTTTTCTGTATTGCCATGATTTATCCCTGCAATGAGTCAGCAGAAGTGCAAAAACCAGAATATATAGTAATGACTGAACCAGTTAAGTCCCTAATCACAACACCAATACCAGTTCTATTGGGGGGGGGGGGGGGGGGTGCCAAGAGGCATCAACATTAGTTTTATATCCAGAAACTGGTGGAGACCATTTGATAGCAGAGATTTGGAGTTGTGGTGGTCTTGCATGAGTAGGAAGAAAACCCAAATTTGCAAGGTCTATATCAAAGGGGGACCTAGTAGCAATAGGCCTAATAGTAAATTTCTCAAAAACATAGTTTTTAATAGATTTTTTTCAAAATGTCAGAATTGGGACTAATGTTTTCAAAGAGATATGTGTTTCTGGCTTTCCAAAGATACCAACCAATAATGGCAGGCAGTATGCAAAAGAGACTATTATGAAGTTTTGAACTTCCAGTGTAAGACCAATAATAAGATAATCTATCCCATAAATTGTTAAAATTAGGGTCTGCATACTCACAATTTGATGAAAAATGGACCATAGGGATAGAGCAATAGGGCAGTGGTTAAAACAGTGATCTATAGTATAAGAATTGTTGCAAAATGGGCATTTGGATGGAAGATGAAAGCCCATTTTAGTCAAAATTTCATGAAAAGGTAAGAAAGTGTTAATAAGTTTCCGCATAAAAACACTTATCTTTTTTCTGAATTATGATATTCCATGCCTTGATTGATTGAAATGTACCCCTTCTGTTTCTGAGAGTGTCATAGGCTGATTTAAAACTGAAATCACCATTGAAGCCTGGCTTCCATATTAGTCTGTCTTCCCTTTCAGAGTCAATGCATGCTGTCTGTAAAGTGTAAATAATGTCAGATGGTAAGAAATTAAAGAACATCATATAAATACCTTTGTTTGAGATGAACTCTTGCACAATACAAGATGAGGGGATGAAAGTGGTATCTGGATTGATAAGATCCATAGGAGGACCTCTTCCAGTCCAGTTGGAAGACCATAAGTTACATGCCCCTTACCAATAAGGACTCTTGTAAATTGTTCAGCATTAGGGTTGATAAGAGAGATCCTTTTCCAGACTGGAGAAGTCTTGTAGGATGGTGGTAATTTCCAAATAAATTGGGCCCAAAGAGCTGTGTTCAGTTGGAATTTCCACCAAATTTTCATGGAGCAGGCTTTGATGATAGTCTGAATGGATCTAATGCCTAATCCATTTTCATTCAAAGGAAAACAGGTATCTTTCCATTTCCTCCACACTTTTTTGGCCCTAAGTTCAGTCTCACCCCAGAAGAAGAGGGAGAGGAGCTTCTCAATTTTTCTTATCACTGCAATTGAAGGCTTCAGTACACTCCATATATGTTGAGGTATAGAATAGATACAGGACTGGATTAGTGTGATCTTTCTCCCAATGGATAGCCACTTGTTTTTCCAATTGTTCAACCTGTTTTCAATTCTCTGTATAAGTGGCTGAAAATGAGATATTAGTGCTCAACCATAAAATATTGGAACACCAAGATAATTAAAAGGCATTCTTCCCTGTCTCATTCCTAGAGTGTCCTTCACCTGTCTTAGTTTAAAGTTAGAAGCATGTTTCTCCAAGTAAAATTCACTTTTATCAAAGTTAATCTTTTGGCCAGTGGTTTTCTCAAAGATAACTAAGAAGGCTTTAATCTTCTTCAAATTATTTTTAGAAGCCTTCAAAAAGATAATAGTGTCATCTGCATAGCTTAAGTGGGAAATAGGTTCAGGACCTCTAGGGATATCATAATATTCTTACCTTCCAGTAGCAAAAACATATGACAAGCTCCTTGTAAAATATTCTGAAAAAATATTAAACAGAAAAGGTGACAGAGGATCACCCTGTTTAATACCCCTAGAAGGTTTAAAAAGGTCATTTGGTTTACCATTTATAAGCACAGAAGCATCTCTCAAGTTTTTCATGATACAATGTACAAAACTACCATGGAATCCAAAATGAAGTAAGATCGTATTTAAATAGGCCCAAGATACTCTGTCAAAGGCTTTCATTAGATCCAGTGTGATGATGCAATTAGGTGTTCTGACTTTTCTATCAAGAAACCTAACAAGCTCTTTAACATATATCACATTATCAGAGATATAGACTTCATAAAGGCAGACTGATGAGAAGATATAATTCTATGCATGTATGGTTTCATTCTTTCCATAACGCTTATTTTCAAATAGTTACAAAGAGTACCGGTTTTGCTCCAAAATTTCATTTTTATGCATTTTAACCTTTTTACTAATTGTAGGATAAAGAATCTAATCCAGAATATTTTGTTTTCCTTTTAACATTTTTCACTAAATCGAGTGGGGGAAAAGCTAATCACATTACTTATGTGGTTTTGTTTTTCCCTTTTATCACTATAACTAGTCGCAATATATTTATGTTTATCTTTTTGACCCTTTTAACTAACAGTTTAATATATATCAAAATCATCCTGATATAGGCAATGTCAGGCACTATTTAAATAGCAATACATCATTTTTAACTAATTTATGATTGGGCTACGTATTCAATCATTACCCAGACGGGTTTAGGCATTCTAGGTTAGGGTTTTAGAAATTTACTAAAATCATCTTAACCAATTAAAACATTACAATTGTACATGTATCATTATCTTCTTGGTGCTTGATAAGGGCTATATCAGGATCATCCGGATGAATTTTATTCTCTTTAACTAAAAATATTTGTTTCATATTTTGAAGTATTTTAACTAATCACTATATTTTATTTTTAAGTATATTTTGTAAAGTTAGAAATCTTGTGTTGGCATAATTTGTGAATAAAAAGGTTTTGGTATTCAAATGTCTGTTCCACATTTGATCGGAATTCAGACATTATAATTCATAACGCATATTTCAGAAAACAAGGAAAGACCAAGTTTATTAAGACTAATCGGATTATTATGTTAGTGTAATGTCCGTGTTCATCTAGATTCTATGTATTGTTTTAGATCGTTAGATTAAAACAAATAAGGAAAGAGATCTAGGTCTGTAAGATCTTTTCCTAGTTAGAATTATATTAGAACAAATTTCCTTTTATATGGCAGTATAATTATAAGAATTCAGATGAGAAAATGGAAAGTGAGAGTTGGATCCGACCAGAAGAATGATTGCAACCGCTCTGTAAAAGCAAGGGCCTCATGGCATTATTCGATATCGATTCAGGTTGCAATGAAGCAGAAGCAGAAACCGTATCTGAGGTTTTACATTGAAGAATCGATGGAAAACAAGTTTAGCCAAAGTTTGAGGTTTGTGAAGCATGAACTTAACAACAATCAACGTTTAAAGGGAGCTCGTGATCAGGACAGCTTGCAAACTGAATTTAGGATTTAGTAGCAAAACAATTTGTGTACTATTACCAAGCAATTTAGTGAATCTCTCAAATTGGGCAGAGTTGGCCCGCAGAGTGGGTAAATTACACTGAACTGCGTTACCGATTGTATTGTTCTTTATATTCTGCGAATTTGATATTATAATATCAAAAGCTGCACAAACATTATAATATTAAAGCACTGTAATTAGATATTTGATCAAAGAGATTGATTTGATCAAGTTTAGGTATACTATCGTTTTCAAACGGTATCAAAACGGTCACTTAACAGCCCTTGAATTCAAGGAGATTGGGATTCAGACTGATTATTACCTATGGCTAGAGAAGGAGGATCAACAACAAAACCACATTTGTTGGAAGGGGAACACAACTTCGCAATTTGGAAAACACGGATGAGAGTTTTCATTGATGACTATGCTTTGGATGATGTGTTCAATGAATGGAAGCCCCATGTTGAAACCAAGGCCAGTGAAGATAGAACAAGATCATTAGAACAGAAACTGAAGCCAAAAACATCCTATACTCTAGCTGAACTGAAGGCATGTCAAGGAAACTCCAAAGAATCAAATGAAATCTATACTGGAGTTAATCCAGAGCACTTCGGGATAATCTCTAATTGTACAACAGTTAAAGATGCATGGGATATTCTGGAGTCTGTTCATGCAGGTGATGCCCCAGAGAGAGCAAGTTGGGTACCTTGACTAGACAGTTTGAAGTACTAAGCATGAATTATGATGAAATTATTGCTCACTTCAACAACATGATAAGAGATATTGTCAACATGGTGTATTCACTAGGAAAATCATTCTCAAAGAACCCAAGCTGATAAAGAATTCTTTTATGTATTTACCTAAAAATAGATTTGGATCCAAGATTGAAGCAATCAGAGAAGCTAGAGATCTCAATAAGATGGAGTTGAATGAACTGATTGGAAATCTTCAAGCTTTTGAAATGGAATATGAAGGTGAAGCTCATGAACATAAGAATATCAAGAAGAATTTGGCTTTCAAGTATACTGCATCAAAAGAAGTTGTGGAAACTCTCGATGATGATGATTGAAGTGAAGATGTTGCTCTTATAACCATGAACTTCTCAAAAATCATGAAGAAGGTTACAAGTAGAAATTCTCATGATAGGACAAGCAACTGGAAGCCTAGATATCAAGAATCCAAGAGCTTCAAACCTTTAAGGAATGATCATAAAGAACAACTACAACAAAGTTGCAAGGATGGTAGTAAATAAAAGTGCAGATAATCTGAAGTGCAGAAATTGTGGAGGCATTGGTCACTTTCTATATGTATGTCCTTCTGCGAAGAGAAATAATGAAAAAGCTATGGTGTCTTCATGGATTGAAGATGATGAAGATGAGCAGGAAGTTTTGACCATCAATTTTGTGGCATTTGGAGCAAGAGTTACTGAAATTTCAGATTTCAAGTCTGGAGATTCTGATTTGGTGCTGACGAATCCAGTGATGGTGAGAGCATAACTGATGAAGATGTTCATGTTGAGTATGCTAAACTCTACATATCATGGATGAAAATAGTCAAAGGTAACAACAAGCTGGTTAAGGAGAAGATATCGTTGATAGAGAAAGATCAACAACTCATAGTCAGAAAAGGAGTTAAAACATCAGAATCTAGATTTGAAGGAGAAGTTGATAAAGGTTACTGAAAGAGCTGAGGCAGCAGATAATTCTATTCGAAGACAACCCTGGGAAAGCCAAGCTTGATGAGATACTTATCATGGAAAAAAAATCTAGACATTGAATTGGGTATGAAAAGAGTCCTTCAAAAATTATGAGTCAGTATAAAAAGGAGGTTCAGCATAATATGGAGAAAAATGTGTTTTATTCCAGCAACTCAGAAGAAGAAGAAGAGAGTTAGAAGGTGCAGCTAATGAGACAGTCAAAACCAGACAGGTTTTCACATTATAATGTTCAATCTTCTAGACAATCTCCAGGTAGAAAAGTTTGGTAGCCTAAACCCTTTGTTGTGTGCTACTCAAGATTTGTATGTCATCATGATGAGTTCAAAGATGCTTAGAACTTTGATAGTGCATGTTCAAGACACATAACTGGGTCTTCAGATTTACTACAACACTTAAAACCCTGTTATGTTGGTTCTGTGAAATTTTGAGATAGAAAGATGAACGGGATAATTAGAAAAGGTGATCTTGTGCTCAAGGGGTTTCCAGTATTCAAGAATGTGTTTCTGGTGGAGGATTTGAAAGAAAGTATACTAAGTATCAGTCAATACTCTGTGACAGTGATATGTAACTAAATTTTGATAAAAAATAATGCACTATGAAGTATGAAGGTAGAGAGTTTACTGGTTCAAGATCTTCAATTAATTGTTATATGCTGAATGAGAATCTATAACGTATGACTGCCAGTCTCGTGAGTGAGAAGCTTTGGCGCAGAAAGCTTGGTCACATGAACTACAACTCTCTAGTGAAGGCATCACAAAATGGAGCTTTTAGAGGATTGCTCTTGTTGAAAGAGACAGTTACTGAAGTTTGTCAATCTTGTCGGCTAGGAAAACATACTAAGAAGCCTCACAAAAAGGTTCATCAAATTACTTCATCTCAAGTACTAAAGTTGTTGCATATAGACTTGATGGGACATATGAGAACTTCCACAGTTGGTGGAAAGAAATAAATTTTTGTCTGTGTTAATGACTATTCAAGATATGTTTAAATTTTTTGAAAGAAAAATCTGAGGGCGCCATTGAAGTGTTCAAAAATCTTGTCACCAAGTTGCATACAGAAGAGGCAGATTCGGGTGGTAAGGTTGTGGTGATTGTCATTTCACCCACACAAATAATTTCTGCAATGCACTAAATTTAGCACAGTGGTAAGCAGGGTCGAATCCACGGAGAACGGTGTGAAACTATTGATTAACTTACTAATTAAGTTTGGTTTAGCAACCACGCCTTAGATTGAGAGTTGTTTAATTAAAAATACTGAAAATAAAATAATAAGAAACACAAATCCAATGCAATGCAAAGAAGAAAAAATATATATGATGGAAGAGATCGGCTTAGACTAACTTGTTGGTTCATTCATTGATCATTGGCTAAAGATGAGTTATTTTTGCAAATCAATTAGTTATATGGAGGCAAGTATTCGCTAAACCCCTAAAATCCCCTCTTATTACCCATTAGCAAGCAAGTATTTGCTGAACTTGCTAAATTATAATGTCGAAGCAAAGAGGACCTAATTCACATAACCATTCAAGTATTCGCAAAAAATGGCTATCTACTCTGTTGATTACTTCCTTGTTATTACAGTCTGTATCAGTTATCTGTTTTTCACAAGAAATTTGCTACTGAATTAGCCATAGCTTAACATGAATCAAGGTGATCAAACTTAACCCATAAAGCATAGATTCATACAATAACCAACAAACAATTCACAGAAGATAACTTTAAACCCATTAATCCTCACAAATTCATGAACCAACTTCATTAATCCAAGCCGAACAATTAACTTAGCTACTCATGATATAATCAAAACAACAAGAAATGTAGGACATAACCACACTTTTATTATGGGAAATTATCTGGCCGAGAATACAAGAGAGAGAATATATGTCTATGGAATTATGAGCTTGGTGTGTCTTTTCCTACCGAAGGGACTTCCCCTTTTATACTAAGAAGTAGCTTTCCGTTTCACTTCACATGCACACTTGCACGTTACTTTTCTTTCAATCAATTTGGTGATACCGGGCCCAAGCCCAAATACTCGACAGTATGGGCTTGGCCCGTTGCAAGGTAAAGCTAGTTTGGCAGTATCCGGGTTCGTACAACTCGGACAGCGACACACACTAGAGGACACTCGGAACATGGACCACATGGAGAGCATGGGTTATTGTATAAATAGTGCTCCTCAGCACTATTCCAAGTAAGTATCTTCTCACTATTCAAGTGATTACACCTTTTCTCTCCCGAGATCCATCTTTCATCATCACGCCGGAGGGTCTACCCTCGGGTACCTCCCGGGGCTCTGTCTTGCAGGGCTAGGTATAGGATCGGGGATCAGGGGACTATCCGGACTGACCAGGCGGGCAGCATAAAGTTGGCACGCCCAGTGGGACACGATCTTTGTTCAAAAAAGCATTAAGATGCCGCCTCGAGGTCGGCCGCCGCGAAGAGGTAGAGGAGGAAGAAGGCCTGAAGTGGCAGAGGAGGATCTCACTTTTACGCCAGATGAGGGATCGAGCGCGTAAGGGGAAGGCCCCGGCGCATTCGGATCCAGACGCTTCGGAGGGAGATTCAGAGCCAGAAGGAGAAAGGGAACCGGCAATGACGCAGGACGACCGCGACAGAAGGGAGTTTGCCGCCACTCAGGAAGAGGAGTACCGTCGTTGGTTGGCGGCAAAACAAGGATCGGGATCGGGAACAAAACCGACTGAAGAAGGACAGTCGAACCCCCCGGTGACTGAGGTCCGGGTGCCCCCGGTTCAGCCTGGGTCAGGATCTAACCCGACTCCGATGGGACCTCCAGCGGGGTTACCTCCTTTGGCTGCGGAGGTGGTCAGCCGAGGACCCCCTGCCATTCACGGGCAGGAAAATCTTTGGCCTCCAGTTGTGATAGATCTGGAAAGGCAAGGCTGGGAGTATAGGGCAACCAGCCGGTATGGTGCCGGGATATGGTCAAGGGGGAGCCATCTCGGATACGGAGCGCCAGGATATGGGATAACTCAACCCGGGTATCAGGGGTATCAGGGGTACCCCCCGGCACCCGGAGGGTATTATGCCCAACCCACTGGATCCTCGGGGGGCTGGGCTCCCGGGATTCAAGGACCGGTGTGGATGCAGAGCCAAGCACCGATGGCGGGATATGCCATGGCTCAACCGGCCCCGGTCGCAGGAACCTATGGTACGTACCCAGTGGTTGTAGACCGAGCTCCGGCGGCTCTGAATTCGGTGGAGGAGAGGTTGGATCGGTTGATAGGCAGGAATGGAGGAAGGCCTACCTCCCCCTGGATAGGTTACATCACACCTTCCCCTGGCCGGCGGGAATGAGAGTCCCGGAGGGGGTGCCGACCTACAGTGGGGAGACGGATCCGGAGGAATTCGTCAGGACATACCACAATGTCATGGGGACACGTGACATCCGGGAGGAGTTTATGTGCAAGCTGGTGAGCTCGTATCTGAGGGGAAGTTGCCTGTCGTGGTTTGAAGCCCAACCCCCGGAAAGTTTTAGAAATTACTATGATTTTTCAAGGGTTTTGATGCACAGATATGAGACCAGAAGAAAGAAGTACCTTCCTTTGGCCGAAGTGGCTCACAGCCGGCAGTCGGCAAAGGAGGAAGTCCAGGGTTTCCACAGGAGGTACATGGACGATTCCATGAAGGTGATTGATAGGGATGCTCAAGTGAAGGCTCTGATTGCAGGATTTATTGCAGGGTTGAGGGATGAGGTGTTATGGGCAAAGCTTATGGAGAATATCCCGACCACTTTTCATCAGCTGGATCTTGAGGTGGAAATGTATTGTTCGCTTCTGGAAGGGAGCAAGAAAAGGAAGGAGGAAGGGTATTTCGAGGACAAGGGTATCGGAAAGGGCGACAAGACTCGGGTTACTGATCCTGTCAGGAGGGATGCGGGCCCGGCCCCAGTAAGACCGAGGGCTGATCCCCCTCGGGCCGAAACGTTTACCCCTCTAACCAAAACCCGGTCAGAGATCTTAACAATACACCGGAACCTGTTTCAAGACCCGGCCCCCATACCAGGGAATCCGACTCCAGCAAACGCGGCCAAATATTGTGCTTTCCACAAGTCTAATGGGCACACAACAGATGGCTGCCGAAGCTTGAGGGTGGAGATTGAGAAGTTGATCGAGAGAGGGCAGTTAAGAGACTGTGTGAGCCAGGAGAACCAGCGTCCGGCGGCCGGGCAGCAGGCTAGAGCGGGGAGGAAGAGGAATTTGAGGAATAGGCCGCGGAATGATAACCAGCGAGGGGCTCCTGCACCGGCTGCCCAGCCGGGAGCAACAGCTCTGGTTATGGCCCCGGAACCTGTTAACCAGGTCCCTCCTCGGATGATAAATGTCATACATGGAGAAGTAGGTGATGGGCCTCAGTCCCATGCAGCGGCCAAAACCCGGAGTCGGTATGTGCCGGCTGGTGAAGACAGAGAGAAGAGGCTGCGCCCCACGGAGGTCATCACCTTTTCGGACGAGGATCCGGTTCCCAGTCTAACGCCCCATACGGATCTGATGGTGATCACAGCGGAGATAGAAGGATTCACGGTCAAGCGAGTGTTTATTGATGATGGAAGTAGTGTAGAAATCATGTTTGTTTCTTGCTTTGACCAGCTGGGGATAGGGCGCCACAACCTTCGCCCGAGCACCTCCCCCTTGTCAGGGTTTACCGGCCGGACAGAGCATCCCTTGGGGGCTGTGTCCTTAACAGTGATAGTGGTCGATGACCTTGACAGGAACAAGAAGACCTCGGTCCGGTGCAACTTTGCGGTCATAGACGCCCCGTCTCCTTATAAAATTATCATCGGATGGCCGTGGATGGCTCAAGCCAGGGCCATTTGCTCGACATACCATTTGACCATGAAGTTCCCAACCAGTCAGGGGGTGGCGACAGTTCGAGGAAGTCAATCCACGGCTAGGAGTTGCATGCTCACAGCCTTTCAGGAAGCCAGAAAGGCCCCGGTTGGTGCAGTACAGGGAGAAGTAGGTCTGGTAGACATGGAAGATATGCAGGTCGGGAGCCGAGGCATGATCAAGGTCGGGAGAAAAATGCCGATTGATGTGAAGGAAGAGCTATGATCCCTGCTTTCAAAATATGAGGACGTGTTCGCATGGGATGAGAAGGACTTCACAGGTGTACCCCCGGAGTTAGCTCTCCACAAGCTGAATGTTTACCCAGAAATAAAGCCGATTCGACAAAAGAAGAGGGCCCTGGCAGGAGATAGGGCCGAGGTGGTAAGACAGGAGGTGTTGAAGTTGCTGGAGGCCGGGGTAGTGGAGGAAATCATATACCCAGAATGGCTAGCTAACCCGGTGCTAGTGAAAAAGCAAAATGGGTCCTAGAGAATGTGTATCGACTTCACCGACCTGAACAAGTGTTGCCCGAAAGACAGTTACCCCCTTCCCCCAGTCGACCGGTTGGTGGAAGCCATCACCGGGTATGAGGCCCTGGCCTTCTTCGATGCATACCGGGGTTATCATCAGATTCAAATGTAAAGGAGGACAAGCCGAAGACAGCTTTCATCACAGAGTTCGGTACTTATTGCTACAGGCGGATGCCGTTCGGCTTGAAGAATGCAGGGGCGACGTACCAGCGGATGGCAGATTCGATATTTCGGAATCAGTTGGGCCGAAGCATGGAACTATATGTTGACGATATGGTGGTAAAAAGCCGGAGCTACCCAGGTTTCTTAGCAGACTTGGAGGAGGTGTTTAGCATTTTGAGAAAGGTCAACCTGAAGCTGAATCTCGAGAAGAGTGTGGTAGGAGTAGCGGCTAGGAAGTTCCTCGGCTACATGGTGTCTAGCCGGGGAATAGACGTTAATCCGGAGAAGGTGGAGGCGATAAGCCGGATGCAGTCGCCGAAGAATGTGAAGGAGGTGCAGAAGCTGATGGGTTCTCTGGCAGCATTGAGCCGATTCTTGTCAAAAGGTGCGGAGAGACAACTTCCCTTTTTCAACATACTAAGGAAGGCGAAGAAGTTTGAATGGACGGAGGAGTGCGAGAAGGCGTTCGAGGATCTGAAGGAACATTTGAGCCGACTCCCGACCCTCTCGAAGCCGAAGGAGGGGGAGGATCTGCTTCTATACTTGGCCGCATCCGCATCGGCTGTCAGTGCTGTGTTGGTCCGGGAGGAAGACGGGAAGCAGTTCCCGGTGTATTTTGTCAGCCGGGCATTACAGGGTCTGGAAACCCGGTATACAAGTTTGGAACAGCTGGTATTGGCGCTGGTTTATGCCTCGAAACGGTTGCGCCCGTATTTCCAGGCCCATCCGATTGTGGTCCTGACCAACCACCCCCTGAAGCAGGTGATGCTTAAGCCCGAAGCGTCGGGGCGTTTGATGAAGTGGGCCATAGAGTTGGGGGAGCATGAGATAACATATCAGCCGAGAAAAGCCATCAAGGGCCAGGCAATGGCTGATTTTTTGACAGAAATGGTAGGACCGGACACCACTGCCGAGGAATACCCGATCCCGAGGTGGATGTTGCATGTGGACGGGTCAGCCCATGCAGGGGGCAGCGGAGCCGGGGTCTTACTGACATCCCCGGAAGGAGAGGAGTGCCACTATGCGCTGCACTTCGACTTTAAAACTACAAATAACGAGGCAGAGTATGAAGCGTTGGTGGCAGGACTCAAACTGGCCCGGGAATTGAAGATAGGGAAGATCTAGGCCTTCAGCGACTCGCAGATTGTAGTTCAGCAGGTGAACAGAGAGTATGAAGCAAAGGAGCGAAGTTTGCAGAGGTACTTGGAGCTGGTCCAACCCATGATCCGGCAGTTCGACAGTTTCAGTCTGGAGCAGGTGCCAAGAGAGCAGAACGAAAAGGCCGATGCGTTGAGCAAGTTGGCATCCTTGAAGTTGAAGCCGGGACAGAAGGCACCTCTCAGAAGGGAGACACTGGAGAGGAGAAGTTACGAGCAGAGCGATGAGATTCTGGCAGTAGGAGCGGTGCAGGAAGACTCTTGGATGGCACCGATCCGGGCATACCTTCTGACGGGAGAGGTCCAGGCCGACCGGGTGGTGGCCAGGAAAATCTGGGTCAAGGCGCCGAAGTATACACTTCAGGAAGGGGTTCTGTACAAAAGAGGCTATCTCCAGCCGTTGCTGAAGTGTGTGGAACAGCAGGAGGGCAAGTATCTGGTCCGGGAAGTGCATGAAGGTCCGAATGGTAGTCATCAGGGAGCTAGAACGGTTGCCAGGAAAATTTTACGGATGGGGTACTATTGGCCTACCATGTTTGAAGACTCGCAGGACAGGGTTCGCTCATTCCTTCAGTGCCAGAAGTTCACTCCGCTAGTGCACATACCCCGCGAAGAGATGATTGGGATAACGGGAGCCTGGCCTTTTAGCAGATGGGGATTGGACCTGGTCGGACCTTTTCCCACTGCTCCTGGCAGTTTGAAGTACCTGATTGTGGCTATCGATTACTTTACAAAGTGGGTGGAAGCCGAGCCCTTGACTAACATCCGGGGAGCTACCTGTGTGAAGTTTTGCTGGAGGAACATAGTTTGCCGGTTTGGAGTGCCGAGAGCCATAGTAACCGACAACGGAGCGCAGTTTGAAAATGATCCTTTCAAATCATGGTGCGTAAAGTATGGAATAAGCCAGAAGCTCACGTCAGTCTATCATCCGCAAGCTAATGGTCAGGTGGAGGTGACAAACCGGACGATAGTGAATGGGATTAAGGCCCGGCTCCAGGGAGCCAAAGGAAACTGGGTACACGAACTCCCGAGTGTTCTCTGGGCTCATCGGACCACGGAAAGCTCGGCAACTGGGGAGTCCCCCTACAGCTTTACGTACGGGTCGGAGGCAATGATTCCGGCTGAGATCGGCATCACCAGTCTTCGGACGGCCGAACCGGTCCCCGAAGAAAATAATGAAGAGGAGACCAGAACAAATATGGACCTGCTGAAAGAAAGGAGAGAGAGAGAGAGCGACCTTGCATGAGGCTAAGGTGAAGGAGAAGGTTAAGAAGTATCGTGACAGGAGGGTGAGGAAGGAGCAGTTCAAGGTAGGTGACAGAGTAATGAGACGAAACGACAAAAGTCACCAGGAGCCGGAAGGCAAGCTGGCAACCAACTTGGAGGGACCGTACCGGGTGACAGAAGCCCACCCGGGCGGGAGTTATGTGCTGGAGGATCCAGCGGGGAAGGGAGTCCCCCGAAGGTGGAACATAGCAAACCTTAGGCGGTTCTATGGATAGTCTCTGGCACTTGTTGCCTAGATAGAGTAGCCTCTGGCACCTGTTGCCTAGGTAGAATAGCCTCTGGCACTAGATGCCTAGGTAGGATAGGTCCCAGGCGGCAGGCGCCCGGGACAGGAACCTAGAGGTCGGATGACCGAAGGGTAGGTAGGAAGATATCCTGGAAACAGGGATTTTGTGTAACAAGGGCATGTCCCTTCTGTCCGATTTTAAATGAATGCGCGCATTACGATTTCTAAATTGAAAAGATGTGTCATAAACTGAAAATTATTATACATTAGAATAAGATGAAATACATGCCTAGAATAAAATGAAAGGTTACAACATATGTTCTATCCTATCTACGGGCTCCCGATGTAGAGGCTTCGCTGGGAGGAGCTCCCCGGGTTTCGCGTCTGCTTCTTTGGACCGCTTGCTCCAGCATGCGCTGCTCCTTATTTTGATCCCGCGGGACGTCCGGATTATCGCTCCTATTACCCTCCGGCTCGGCAACTGATTCGGAGGTAGGGACAGGAACGTCTCTGCGAGCTCCCCGGCCCCCTATTCGAATGGGAGGTTGCCTTGCTCGCGGCCTGGCCGAGTTACTCCCTGTTTGGGTGGCTTTCTGTTTCCCCTTTCCATTGTTTCGAGCCGGGTGGGAACCAGAGGCAGAAGAAGAACCAGGAGGTTGATCGGCTGTCCGAGCACTCTCCTGAGCAGGAAACTGAGCGCGGAATCTGGCGGCCACGGCCCGAAGTCTGGCCAAGCACCGTTCCGAAACCTCGAGGTCCAGAAGCTCAGGGATATGCTCATAGCGTTCATAAGCCAGATCAACATCTTCAAGGGGAGGTATCTGGGATATAGAGGGAGGGACTATAATCTGATTCAGAATATTTTTCCTCCAGTCCACAGCCGCTTGATAGGCCGCTGCCCAGACACCAGAAGTCCTCTCGGAACTCTCCATCCAGGCGATCAGATCATCAACTGCCCGGGGAACATCGGTCAGCAGAGGAATGTCAACCGCACCCTGACGCAGTCCCAGTAGATGGTATGACAGATGAACCAACACTAGCTGCTGTTGAAGGGTCCAGTTCCTAGTCGCAAGTTTCTCGTTCTCCACTTCAAGTTTGGTTGCGTGTTTGCGGAGATCGGTTGTACTTTGCATCCTCATACACTTGCTGTAGTACAGCCGAACGTCGTGCCATACTTCGTCCAATTCCTTTTGGATCCGGAGTTGGAAATTACGGTACTGGGCCTCTTGCTCCGACAGGACTAGATCGAATTCGAGGACTTTGTCGATGCTCTCGAAAGCAAGTCTGTAACACTTTGGCAGGGAACCAAAGTCCTCTTGGATCTGGAGCAGGCAGGTGATCAGGCAGTCGGCGCCGGGGAACTCTGAGATCAGGGGACCGAGCCCTCCCTCGGATAGAAGGTCAGTCAGACTCGGACAGCCGGCTCCAGCTGGAACTGGGGGAAGAACCGGGAGGCTAAGGACTCTAGAAGGATCCTGATGGCAACAGGATTGAGTCAGGATACATAAGTAAAAGCAATAAGTAAATAGAAACAAGACCAGTGTCAACAGAAATCGCAAGGGAAGTTTTTATTAATAGAATGAAGGTCCGGGGCTGAAGATCCGGGCAAAAAATTACAAAACTGAAAACGAAAAAGGAAAAAATCTAACTAACATTCTCGGGGACTCCTTCGCCCTTGTCGTCCCCGCCATCGCTGCTACCGCTATCCGAATCCTCTTCAGAAAAAACCAGATCAGGAGAGGGAGGGGCCCCGACAGCCCATGGGTCCTGCAGACCGACCTGCGGAGGGGATGGGAGCTCTGCTTCTAGGTCTTTCGGATCGAATAAGCCTCTGTAATGCCCGTACACGGTGCAGTACTGGGTGAAGTCTTCATCTTCGGGCAAGTCAGATCCGGAAACCGAAGCAGGAGGAAGGGGCCCTGGAAGCCGAACCACATCGGTCGACCAGCTCCGGACATCCTCAGTTGACATCCGCTTCTCTCGAAGAGCATCCCATAGCTTGGGGGAAAGACCCTTCATGCCACCCTTCTGGAGAGTGTTCACCAGATGCAGTTGCTGAGCCTCGGCATTCGGATTGAACCACCTCTTCTTGAACGAGGCCCTGATTGAAGGAGGGAACCAACCTCGAACCTGCATGTAAGTATTGTGGCATTGATGGGTGTTGGCGGCGAGGTTTAGCTCGGTCAGACGGAGCGACAGGGTTTGGCTCGCCAGGACCTTATCAACAATGGCTTCGGCGAACTCCAGACGCCCTTTGTAGTCCGCCCCCCGAGCTGCTTCCAGTTCCTCCTCCAGAGCGCTCACCCTGGCGCGAAGTTGAGCCGATGTCTCCCTCTCGGCCCGGAGTTCATTCTCCTTCTCGGCCCTCAGCTCTTCTTCCTTCCCCTCGAGGTGACGCCCGAGGAAGGAAGAGAGGGCGGCTTGAAAGTCAGGAGAGTTGGCAAACTCAGAGCTAAGAAGTTGAACCTGTAGAGTGATGGTTCAGTAAACAAAAAATAATAATAATAATAACAGAAAAAAAAAAAAAAACCGAGAGCAGAACAAACAGGCTACCTTTGGGTTGGAAGAAGAAGCAAGAGGGGTATCGGCACGGGAAGACGACGGAGTCCGGGAATCACCCGTCCGAGGTTTTTTATGGCCATGCTCTTTATTTTCCCCCTTACGCTTGGCCGGAAAGAATGGAGGGGGGGAGGAATCTCGGGGGCAGATATGGTGGTATATCTAGAAACTGGGGATCTACCATCCCTGGTCGGAGAGAACAGAGATAACCCCCGACCGAGTGAGGAACCCGGATTGGGCACAGGAGTAGCAGGGAGCTTCGACAAGTCAACTGCTGTGCTATCACCAGCAGGATTCCGAGCGGACTCTTGCTGGGCCACGGCTTCGGCCACAAAACCTTCCTGATCCCATTTTCCGTCCTCGGGCTTAGAAGTGATGTCCACAATCGTAATAGGACCAAGGTGAGGAGGCCCGGAGCTAGCAGGAGGGTTCTGGACCGGGTCATTTGTCTTGTTTTTATCCTCCAGACGCTCCTGCCGAGAGGCCAGATCGCCCGGCTGGCTTTGAACGGTCTTCTTTGTCTTATCCTTGGCTTGCTGGGAAGGGCTAGCCAGTTGGTTCGGTTGCTGCTGCTGGACGGGGGTCCCCTGCTGGAGAGGTTGGACGGGCTTCTTCCGCTTATCCGGTTTGACCACCTCAGAGTTAGTCCCGGTCCCAGTGGCGGCTGTTTTCTTGGCCCCTTTCTTCTTCGGGATGGGGACCTGAGGGTTGTCTTCCACAGTAGGAGCTACGAAGAAAAACAGTTAAACGAAGCCATTGAAAGAGAGGGATAAGGACACCAAAGTAAAAGAGAGAGGAAGCATACCTAGAACAGGCCAGGTAACCACCCAGCGGCTATCCCGGAAGGTGTCCTCCGGGTATATCGCCCGGGGGAAGAGGTAGATGGAGTTACCGGCCAGCCAGTACTGGTCCAGATTCAAAGTCCCTGAGGATAGGGTGGTGTGGTTGGCGCGTTGAGTCTCAGGAAGGAATGCTTCCCGGACGTCCACAGCGACTTCAGAGTTCCAGGCAGGGACCTCATATAGCTCCGGGTTGACGGTCACATAGCCTTTCTCTTGCCAGTTCTTGGCCGAGTCCTTCTTGCCGAGGATGAAATCTTGGACCCCGGGACGTGCTTGGACAGTGAATATCATTTCCTTGCCGGGGCACTTGATGAGCATATAAAAGGACTTCCACAGGTTGAAGGATGGATCAATCCCACACCGAAGACTCCTTACGAGGAAGCCCATCATCACAGCTACGACATTAGGGTGCATCTGGGCAGGCGAGATGCCGTAAACCTCCAGGAACCGAGCATACAACGGAGGAAAGGGAAGGCTCAGACCCCACATAAAGTGGATCCGAGGGATGCATCGGACCGACTTCACGGACTGATCAGCCGAGACAGCGGTCACCCGGGCGACCAAGGGTATTAGGACCCCCTTGCCGCTAAGGCACTTGGTAGTCCAGACGTCAGCTTTCAGTTCGGACTTCCAGGCGTTGTCTATTTCCCTCTGCTCCCGGTTCTTGGAGCGTTTGAATATGGGACCAGATGGGGTCACGTTGTGGCAGAGGTGGATCGGCTCATAAGACGCCGATGAGCCAACAGAAGTCGAGGCTGAAGGAGCGGTACTCTGAAGAGAGTAGGTGACAATGACATTGGATTGAGCGTTGTTTGAGGATTGAGCGTTGTTTGATGCCATAGTGAAGGAGAGGAGAGAGAATATGAAGATTTGGAGAGAGGAAATGGCAGTGGAACTTTGAAAAATTGAAAGCAATTAGTGAAAACGACTGGAGGGAAGGCCTATTTATAGAGAACGAGAAAAGGAAGGCGAAAAAGCGACAAATAAATGGGCTTGGGACGCGAGAAAACAATGATGACAACCATTAATCGTCCTTGAAAAGAGCGCGCCCGTCTCATCATTGTCGGGCCGGGAGCGAATACAGAAAGCCAATCCTCCCGCCCTCGGCTCAGAAGAGTTCACATCCTCGGACGGAAGAATCAGCTTCCGGGGGGCTAGTGGTGATACCGGGCCCAAGCCCAAATACTCGACAGTATGGGCTTGGCCCGTTGCAAGGTAAAGCTAGTTTGGCAATATCCGGGTTCGTACAACTCGGACAGCGACACACACTAGAGGACACTCGGAACATGGACCACATGGAGAGCATGGGTTATTGTATAAATAGTGCTCCTCAGCACTATTCCAAGTAAGTATCTTCTCACTATTCAAGTGATTACCCCTTTTCTCTCCCGAGATCCATCTTTCATCATCACGTAGGAGGGTCTACCCTCGGGTACCTCCCGGGGCTCTGTCTTGCAGGGCTAGGTATAGGATCGGGGATCAGGGGACTATCCGGACTGACCAGGCGGGCAGCATCACCATTCAAGAATAGTGAAACATCCATTAGTTAATAAGGATTAAAGATGAACATAATAAACACATCCTAATTAGTAAGGATAAGAGAAACTTCATCTTCGTAAGTTTCAACTTTCGCAAGTTTCAACTTCCAAATCAATCGACTTTAGATTTCTTTCCTATTCAATTCAGCCTGTCTTTCTCTTGCTTCTTTTGGCTCAGCAATAATTCAGCCCAGTACTGCCTCATTAAAAAACCCTGTGTGGAGTGGGAAAAAGAGTGCAGTAATTATTCTTCCATGTAAAATTATTCATCAGTTTCACCTCAGTCTGAGTCATCTTCACCGAATAATTTAGTGATCGTTACACGAAGCACAACTCTGTCAAGTGAAGGAATTCCAGAATAAGGATCAACTGGATAAGTATCCTCTTTAAGCTCCAAAACAGCTCCAAATTGCTCTAAAAACATATCCAATTACAATTCATTGTTCTTTATAGTCATCTCCCAGCATATACGTAAAATCTGCAATTAACAACACCAAAAGTGTCTAAGTTGATATTAATTATCTCAAAAATATTCTTTTATAATCAATATAATATCAACCCATCAAGTTGTGAGACTCAATAGTGATTATGGGAGAGAGTTTGAGAATGCTCAGTTTCTTGAACTATGCAATACTCTGGGAATTTATCATGAGTATTCTGCTCCATATACTCCACAACAGAATGGGATTTCTGAGAGGAAAAACAGAACCCTTACTGAGATGGCTAGAACAATGATTGTTCAAAGAGGGGTTCCATTGAAATGGTGGGTTGAAAGTTGAAACTGCTGGCACTGCTTTTTATGTGATCAATAGAGTGCATACCATTAACAGATAAAACTACTTATGAGATCTGAAAGGGAAGAAAGTCTGATGTGTCCTATTCTCATGTTTTTGGGAATAAATGCTATATTCTCAAGGAGAAGACCTTGCACGGAGAAGACCTTGCTCGGAGAGTTTGAAGAAAAGAGTGATGAAGTGACGTTTCATGGATACTCTACAACAAGTAAATCTTACAGAGTATTGCAGTTGAAGGAAAACATTGTTATGGAATCATATAATGTTGTGGTTGATGATTCTGAGAGGCATGAGGAGGAATTATTCCAATTACTGGTGCTGAGAATGAAAAACGAAGTTCGGAGATTCAAATGTCCAATGACGAACCTGGTGCTTCGGAAATTTTAATGTCAAAATTTGAGAAAATTACAAGTCTGGTTCCTAAAGAAGTTCAAGATGGTATCTTTCTGAAACATTAGATGAAGATACAGAGCCCAAGAGGAAGCATTGGATGCAGTTGAGACAAACAGATCCTATAAACTACAGGAATTTGACTGGACTGTCTAGTTTTATTTCTACCTTGACTGGATATTCATACTTTATGGTTGCACCTAAGAATGTAAAGGAAGCCAGGATGAGTACCAGATAGCTGCTATGCAATATGAATTGTAACAGTTTGCAAGGAGTGATGTCTGGTTTTTAACTCTAAGACCTGCTCATGTGAATATTATTGACACCAAGTGGATTTTCAAGAACGAATATGATGCTGATGGGTTGGTAGTTAGAAACAAAGAAATTTTTGTTACTCAAGGTTATACGCAGGTTGAAGGTGTAGATTTTGATGAAACTTTTGCACTTGTTGCAAGACTAGAGGCATCGGATTGTTATTTGATGTTGCTTGCATTCTTGAATTTACTCTATACCATATGGAGTGAAGACTGCATTTCTCAATGGTACTGTGAAAAAAGAAGTCTATGTTGAACAACCTAAAGATTTTGAGGATCCGCATTTTCTAGATCATGTCTACAAATTGAAGAAAGCTTGTACGGGTTAAAGAAGCTCTAAGGGCCTATGGTATGAATGTTTCACATACTTTCTAATTCACGAGGGGGAAGACACAACTTTATTTTTGTACAAGCAATCTAGACATAGTCTCATTGTTCAGATATATGTGGATGACATTGTGTTGTATCTACATCACCATCTCTTGTGGAAAGATTTGTGGATTTGATGAAGTCAGAATTTTTTAGATGAGCATGGTTTGAGAGCTAACGTGTTTTCTTGGACTACAAGTGAGGCAAGAGTAGACTGGTATTTTCATCAATCAACAGAAGTATGCTCAGAATTTGGTGAAAAGGTATGGCTTGACAAGTGCTAGAGCTAACAGAACTCCTATAGCAACAACTGAGAAGTTAACTGAACACGAGCTTGTAGTATCAATTGATCGGAAGCTCTACAGAAGCATGATGGGATGCTTAGTGTACTTAACTGCAAGAAGGTCATATATTTGTTTGAGTGTTGGCATTTGTGTTAGAATTCAAGAAAATCCAAAGGAGTTTCATCCTATTGGTGCAAAGAAGATTATCAGATATTTGAGTGGATTTTCAGACGATGGTATATGGTTTTCCAGAAATCGGAGTTTATAGGTGATTGGATGTAGTGACTCGGATTGGGCTGGCAATGCAAATGACATAAAAAGCACTATTGGAGGATGTTTTTATGTTCGAGATAGTTTGGTTTCTTGGTACTGTAAGAAACAAAATTCCATCTCATTGTCTACTGCTGAAGTTGAGTACCTTGCTGCTAGAATTTTTTGTTCTCAATTGCTATGGATGGAACAGATGATGATAGACTATGGATTTAAGGATGTGACTCTTACTGTGTTATGTGATAATCAGAGTGTAATTGATATTGCTAAAGAATCCAGCTCAACATGAGAGTACTAAGAACACTGACATAAGGCATCTTGTGGAGAAGAAGGAATATCACTTTAGTTCATGTGCCTACATCAGAACAGTATGCTGATATTTTCACCAAACCTCTTGATGGTGAAAAGTTTTAAGCCCTCGGGAAACACTTAGGTGTCTGGTTTGTAGGATGTGAGGTTTTTACTATGCTTTTAGTCGTGTAGATTTACAACTTTTATGTAATTATTTTCTATAAGAAACAAAGAAATTAGAAAAAAAAATTACAAAAATAGTTGGATGGATGTTTAAACATAATGTCTATGTAGATATGCTGGAGCTGAAGGAAGTCCAAACATTTTAATGTCTATGTAGCTGTGCTGGAAGGTGAAAGTCTCTGGGCTTGGGCCGGGCCGAATAAGAAATGAACTAACCGTTGAGTGTGCATTGAATGGCATCTTGGGATTGCCTCTCAGAAACATATAAAGGGCATTGGAATGCGCAAAGCTTTTATTCTCAAACTTTTTCTGCAAAAGTTGGTTTAAGATTTTGATAAATCCAAATATATTCACTGATATCAATCACACAAAACACAGCTTTACCTTGTGACTTCATAGATTTCTGATTAAGGGAGAGGAATATCAACTAATTTATAAAATGGATAGAATCAAGAAGACTAGGAGGCAAGCCACTCCATCTGAGATGCATCAAATGCTGGTTCAAGCAGCTGCTCAAGAACAAGAGCATAATCAAGTGGAGATTCCTGATCCAACACTGCATATTGAAGATCAAGCTCCAGAATTTCGAACTCCGGAGGTTGTGGCTGTTCAGGGCTCTCAAAACCCTAATCTTGACGTTGAAGCCGAGGAGATTGTTAGAGGTGATCAAGATGATGGATTTTTTCATCAAAATCCAAACTTGATGAGGCCCATGATGTTTTGGTTATTCAACCAGATTCAGGAGGAGCTACTGTGCTTGTTGAAGCAGAAAAGATCAATGTAGAATTGGTTGGTGTGAGTCTTGGAGAAAGAGCAGATGTAGCAGTCCCTGCTGATGATTCAAGCAACAATCTTTCATTAAGCATGGATCTTGGTAGAGTTAATAGAGGTTTGAAGATTCCAGAACCAGTTCTGAAGATTGCTGTTGAGGATGGTGATCCATTGAAGGTGTTAGCTGTTGTTGCAACTAATGGGTGTCTGGAACACACGCTTGATCTCGAACCTTGCTCACGAACTAATCTGCAAGACAAAACCCTGGGGTGGCCGGGGGTAGACACTCCGATGCTTAATCCAGTGACGGCTTTGAGAAACTTATAAGCGTAAGGCATGGTGTGTATAAGATAATGATTAGAGAGGTCTACCAAATCTTTGTATGTATAGAGTTCCAATCTGTAGATCGGTAGGATTTGTAATTAGATTAAGAATACAAATCTTATGGTGATAACAGTTGTATTCCCATAATTAGAGGAAGTGTATTCCTTTTAGGTAATTCAGAATATACGTGTTCCTTATAAGAATTTGGGTCGATGGAACTGTAAGTTCATCTCCCGCGTATTTCGAGTCTCTGACCCTTCTCGGGTCCTGGTCCGAGTTTGAACGAAGTCCTAGAGTGCGAACCAAGAACTTATCAGTAGCCCCAAGATAGATATTTAGAATCTCGAGGTCTCCTCTCGAAGGCATTGTGCGAGGCTTGTTACTCAAGGGTAAGGCCAATAACTTGAGGGAGATATCTCGGAGCATTAACTCGGAGCATCATGTCGGACTGACCGCTCGGGCTGACTCTTCTGAATATCTATCTTCAAGTTGTTTCGCATTTCATCGGGACACGTGGACGGCTGAGTTCCAATCGTCTTTTAGTCTGAAGTGGATGACACATGTCACTTGCTCATTTGATAATCCTAGCGGTGTAGAACCACCCTTCCAATTGCCTGCATCGTTTCGCGAGTCCATGTACTTACCCGCTTAAACGAATTTTAATTATGGGTTATATATCCCAGATAATCTCCTTTGTGCTTATGATTGTTTTTCACTCCAATTTGCAATTTCTTAAGAATTCCCAAATTGTTATTCTCTTTCCTTTTCAAAAAATCTTCTTCCACCATATTTTCCCCCCATTCTCCCTGCCACCATGTCTCAACCAAGTTCTAGTGCTCCCCATGGTAACAGGGATAATGTTATGCCGGTGCACAAGCCGATGGTCGAGATAGTTGAGGATCAAGCTCCTACCGCCGAGGGTTTGCCGACGGGAAATCGACCAGCCCCAGGCCCAGGAATTTTATCTCGAAGGCTCCTACAAATGGTTATTACTGGCCTACCATGCTAAAAGACTCCCTGAAGTACATCCAAGCTTGCCATCAATGCCAAGGATGTGCCAAGATGATCCATAGGCCGCGTGAGAATATGATAACAATTCAAGAATTTTGGCCTTTCGTCACGTGTGGAATAGATCTCATAGGTCCCTTCCCCACGGCTCCAGGAAATTTCAAGTACATCATCGTTGCCATTGACTATTTCTCCAAATGAATGGAAGCTGAAGCATTGACGAACAAGACTAGTAAAACAGTTATCAACTTTTGTTAGAGAAACATTGTATGTCACTATGGGATACCTAAATACATAGTCACAGACAATGGATCTCAATTTGCCAATAACCCCTTCAAGAAGGGGTGTGAAGATTACAACATATTGCAAAAACTCACCTCGGTGTATCATCCTCAAGTCAATGGCCAAGTCGAGGTCACCAATCGCACAATTGTAAAAAGTATCAAAGGACGTCTACAAGGTGCAAAGGGAAACTGGGTCCATGATTCTCGAGTGTCATATGGACCCACAGAACCCCCTATAGTTTGGTATATGGAGCCGAGGCGGTCATCCCAATTGAAATTAGGTTCCCTTAGCTCGAACTTCTCAACAAGAAGACGAGGACGGCAATGCCAACCAAGAGAACATTCGTCTCAACCTTGACCTTCTTGAGGAGAAGAGGGTCAATTCTACAATCCATGAAGCTATGGTCAAAGAAAGAGTCCAGCGCTACCATGACAGAAGGGTTCGTTTGGCAACATTAACTAAGGGAGACATAGTAATGAGGCTGAATGAGAAAAGAAAGAAGAAAGTGGAAAGGAAGTTAGCCCCGAATTGGGAAGGTTCTTATCGGGTCCTAGAATCCATTAGGGGGAAGTTACCTCTTGAAACAATGAAGGATGAGTCCATACCACGAAGATGGAACATGGTAAACCTACAAAGTTACCATGGAAGATAAAGCTCGAGACAAGGCCAATAAACGGTCCGAGACAACCACAAATAAAGTAGCACGACTACTTCATGTTCTTAAGCTTGGGTATAAATTTCGAAGGCTTATTTATTTTATTTTTAAGCCACGAGTTTGAATAAAATACATTCTATTTGCTTCTATCTTTACATTTATTTTAAGCAGTCAAAATTTATTTTCTAATAAGAGGAATGTTATCATAAGCATAACCTTGATTGCTACTCATAAGTAGTATACTTGAGAAAAGTATATGATTGACGCTTATATAAAATAGGTTGTTTGAATGAAGAATTCAAATTTCAATCACTTTGATTAAAATAAAGAAAGATCTAAATTTGAGATAAAATACTTGAGAAAAGTATTTGATTGAAGCCTATGGGCCAAAAAATTCGAACAAACATGTTTGAATATCAATCATCTCGAAGCAAAATAATGCAAACGCTATAATAAATTAGAGGTCATATCAAAAGTGTCACTACATCAAAAAAAATATGATACTCCTACATTAGCCCGAGAAGGTACCCCGAGGTAATCCTCGAACTATTCCAACTTAGTCATATCAAAGGTGTCACTACATCAAATATGTCTATATTAAATCGAAAGGAGGGATGTCCGGGAGGATAACCCGAATCGATCCCTGAGGAAAAATCTGGAATACATAAGAGAAACCTATTCTCAAAAGTAATAAGTTGTTACTTGCCAAGGCAATAATTTGACAGGGGGAAACCCTATCTAATCAAAGGTACATCTTTCTTCGATAAGTAAATAGGCCAAGAAGCCTGCTGAACTTGGTGAAACCCCATTTCCTACTGACAATGATACGGTTCTCTGTCTTCCACTTGACATAGTCAGAGAGGCTGAACTTTGTGAATCCCCATATCTGGCTGACAATGATCTTTTGCCTGCCAGTGGATTTGAACTTTGCACGATGTTGGGCCTCCTAAGCCTTCGGCTCGTCGGAATTCAAGAGTCTTCAACTCGAGATGAAGGTCTTTCTTCCACAATCAGCACCTTGCTCTGGGACTCGGAGTCCTTTTTCTCGTTCTCTTTAACTGAAATGGAGGAAGAGGGTTTTCAACAAAAGCTTGCGCCTCGCGTAAGTCACCAAGAAAAGACAAATCAGGGTACTTGGCCATAATCATGCCTCGTAAATCCTTCGATGTCATTATCTTCTCAATGGAACTCAATGGAGCTAGGAGCTCTGTCCCTGGGACTTCATGCTGACGAGGATCGGATAAGAAAGTTGCCAGCTCTTTAGAAGCGGTGGGATGACTAAAAGTAGCAGATACACCATCCCTTTCCTCGGTAGTCTCGCACAACTTGTGAACATCACCAAGCATCTTATTTAGCTCGGAGAGATGGAACAACCATTCATACTCTTCCGTGTTACTCCTCATCTCGGGGCAGCAGACGCTGAACTCATTCCAGAATTCGAGTAGTCGCCACTGTCTCATTACCCAGCGAGGTTCACTCTTGAGTCAGCTCCTTGACTTGAAGGGTCTGCCTCTCAATAGTGGCACCTGCGATATTATTATTCTTAGCACAAACATCAAATCAGTGTACAATCGGCAGATATTATCCCTATGTTAACACTAAAAAGTTATTCTCACTTTTTTTTGGTACCCTATTTTTTCTCCCTATTTTATTGGGTAAATTTTTAGCATTTCTTTGTAGAAACTTAATTACTATCGATTTCAAACTTGATTCCTAATAAATTTTTAATATATTTCTTCTTATTCCTCCTCCTCCTCCTCCTCCTTTATAAAAGTTTTTCGTTCTCCATAATAAATAGTTATTCTCACTTTTTTTGACCAAATTTTAGTTCTTTCTTTCGTTCTAAGTTTCTTCCCCTATTTTTTCTCCTTATTTTCTTGGATAAATTTTTACTTTTTCCCTTATGACATGACACCTTAATAAGAATACAAATTTTCATAGTATATTTATTTAGTATTTAATCAGTGTTTAATTTTTATTTTTATTAAATTTACTTAATCATATTTTTAAATTTTAATTTTATTTTAAATTGTCTCCCAATCATACCATAATATCATTCCTTTACTATTTTTGCTTATTCAATTAGACCTATTTTCGTAATTATTTCTTGATTTTCAACTGATTTGGATAATTGATTGATTCAATTAAATTGAATTTGGTACATTTACTATTCAGAATATTCGTTGGAAAAATTATAAATGATATTGAATGGCTGTTATACATGGTTAAAATATATTGAAGAAAATTGTCCATATAGTCTATTCTACAACTGGAAAATACGGCACTACACATGTCGTAATACTGATCATATTAATTATGGTCTGTTTTATTTTTATTTTGAAATCATATTAATTATGGTCTGTTAGATGACTTTGCCTTTGAGAACTTCGTTATCTATTTTAGTTTTTCAATTGATAATACTTGAGTAATTGGGAGTTAGTTTCAAATGAAACCAGTTCACCAGAATCAAGATTTGTCCCGATTCAAACAAGATTAAGAAATTTATTCCTATAGTTTATTGATATTTAAGATTTCCTTGAACATAAATGTTTTATTCTATGGTTGTCAGTTTCTGTGGGCTATTTCTCACTGAACTGAACTGTATTGAATTAAAATAAAGTGTAAATTAATTAATGTATTGTAAATATAATTAGTAAGTCTATCTAAATTTTATTAAATTATATTTTACTGAATTGAACTAATCCACTTAATATTAATTTCAATTTTATTTAACAATCGGTCTTGATCAAAATACTTTTTTCTAAAATTATAGCCTCCATTTTATTAAATATTTTAACCATGAATGTACGTATGTAACAACGTAAGTACCATTTATTAGATTCGGCTAAAGAATATTTTCGAATTTTAGATTCACTTATTACGAATTCCACTTATTATCGGCATTTATTTTCTTGTAATTGCTTTTTGAATTTTCATAATATGATATTGATTTATTAAGTTATTTTAGTTTAATTTATCTTTTACTTAGTATTTTTTTTGTACTTATACAAGTTTGTATCATGGGTTAGTTTTTTAACCGTCAATTACTTAAAAAACAATTTAATTAATTCATTGGTTAAAAAATTTCAAGGCTTGAGGATGCGAGGAGTTCAAGACGGAGCTTGGATTTATGTAAATTAAATGAATAAATTAAGTTCGTAATTAATCTTATTTAGTCAGTTGAATACAGATAAATAACCGCGCAACGCGGGGTACTACCAAACTAGATTTAAAATTTTTAAATAAAGAATTTGAGCGGTACATAACCCCATGCATCAAAATCCTGATTCCCCTAAGGAGCAATGGAGCATTGTGATTACTTCTTCAACTTCTTCTACATCTATTTTTGGCTTAACTCTTTAGCATGCAAGATTTTTCGTTACGCAGCTTCTTCTATGACATCTAAACAGACACAAGTACACAGTAAAAAACTTTTAGTCTTTTTAATTGCGGTACAGATATGAAATTCCAAAACCAAGTGAATTTGGTAGATATTTGTAGTACAGATAGTTTCATTTACTCATTTCAGACACAAATGCAGATACAAATGAATGGTTAGATATCTTACCTCTTCCTCAGGAAATGTGCCCCTCTATCTTTGCTGAAGCTATTTGTGTCTAATTCAAGTTCTGGTTGCGACGCTGTAGAGTTTAACGCCAAAACACTGCTTTGGGAGACTGCGAATGCTTTTGTTCCAACTGGTGGTAAATGCAAGGCCCTACAACATTCAGCAGCAACGTCCTCAGAGCTGTAGAAGAACATCCTGCAAGTGAGACAGTAGATTTTCTGAATATAGCCAAAAAGGCAGCTCAAACAGCTCCTCGGAAAAACAATAGATTTTCTGAGAATTAGGGAATTCGACAAGTGGGAAATTGACGGAACAGAGATTGGGAGAAAATAGGGTTTAAAATGGGTGATAAAACTGGGGATCAGAAAGTGGAGAAGAAGAGACTGAGAGTGAGTAATACTGGAAGGAATAACAGTTGTAGAAGACTGAGACTGAGACTGAAAGGATTCCAGGATTATAGAACCCTCAAGAGCTGTAGAAGAGCATCCTGCACAAAGAAACAAGTGAGACAGCAGATTTTTCGGAAATCAACAAACACATTTAGCAAGAGCAGCAGCTAGAACAGTTGAAACGCCCTTCTCGGAGGCGAACATTATCTATAGCTGCAAGAAGAGAGCCACTAGAATGTAGCACAACACCATGGTATGACTAATCATATAAACAAAGCAAAACTGCAACAGTTAAACATTCGAGACCACCTGCACAACTTCAGCTAATATTCATTATATTATTATAAAATTTCAGAGTAAAAATACAATATTTTCATAATCTACTGAAACTACAAACATGTGATTGACTCAGACTAATCTCAGGGAGTCTCTGATCTATATACACTAGAATCTAAAAATCTTTCCCATAACAAAGTGGGATCTGGCGTATTCGAAGACCAATCCCCTTCACCGTCACTATCAAACAGACATCCTCTAACCTTTTCCAGTTCCTCAAAACAATTTGGATTGTTGAGCATTTCACCAAGGCCAGAAAATTCAGAATCTTCAACTTGCCCACCGGATTGTCTTGTGGCTGTTCTGTGACGTATCTCACGTCCTCATCGAACCTTGGATCATTGAACATCTCACAGAAGGTGGCCTCTTTCTCTGGAAGCACCACAGAATCGACCCGAGCATCTGTCACCTGAGCAGGGCGACTTCTTTCGGAAGAGGGCAATCAGGCGCTGGACAAGGCCGCTTGTTGCTGCGAACCAGGCAGGATTTAGAGGTATCCTTGAGTACATGACAGAGAACATACCTAGAGTTGGGCACTGATATACACATACAATTAAGAGCTTACTCTACTCACTCTACTCATATCAAGCCAATAAAATAATATCAAATCCAATAAATCATTTCATTTAATTATAGACGCTAAATGAATGAGGATGCCCTACAAAGTTAGGAAAATGAAGCCTTGATCTGTGTACTTGAAACTTCAAGGCAGCATCGTCGAGATCTCCTCCGTACTTTCTTCTTGTCTCATTCCCTGAACATATCATAATAAACACATGGTGAACTTCAATCTAGCAACAATCAAAGTGAAGAATATTTTGTAAACTGTTCTCTTCATAAGTATGTACAAATAATTTATAAATGTACTGATAGAAGGGCAGGTGAATAACAAATTTAAAAACGAATTCAAGCCAAGAAAATATTTCAGTGACACGTTAGCACAAACAGCTGGCGTACGCCCACAATCAAGAGTTTCCAGCACGGAGATCCACTTTCTAAGCAAATGAAAATTGAACTAGTTATTTTTCTCATATCTATAAGAAAACATGAACAGCATTCTATAAGTTCCTGCCAATAATTTGCAAAACTAGGCCCAGAAATGAAACTAAAAAAGTTAGGGTGCACAACAGAATTTTTCCAAATCATGTTTTGAGAATCGAATATTTCTCAAATCAAATTAGGTTTTCTGCTTCCGAATTTTAACTGACCAGGAGTCTCAAAATGGTTCAGTTCAGACAGTATGAATATCATATGATGGAATATGATGAGTACTTATGATTACCAACAAACTTAAGAGCCAAGGTGTTAAACACAGAAAAGAATTCTTGAATTTCCGCCCGATAGCAATGGAGTCAATCTTAAGCATGTATAAGATTTTAGGGAACAACAAATGCCTTTGATTAGGGTCCTGAGATGCGGAATCACCAACAAAAACAGATGATGGCACCTCCCTCTCAGTTACTAGTAAATTCACATGAGTGGGGAAAGATAGTATGATCATAAGTGGGGAAAGAACTAAAAAATCTATTCTAGCCTCTCTTATAGAAGTTCCCCTCACAATTACTAGTAAATTCATATGCATACACCACAACCTAATAATTCGAACAACCTAAAGGGGTAACACAATGGATAGGAACTCCTACACGTGTTACATCCAAGGAAGGATCAAGCCATTTAACCTTAAATTCTATAGCAGCATGACCAAATACTCTCAGTTGAGCTCCTTTACTTTACCCTTCACTAAAATTTATAATAGGACATTTGAAAACCACTTAAGTAGCGTGGTTGGAAATGCCTATAGCCTTAGGAGTTATGATTCATGGATGCCAACGTATGGTGAAGAAAAATATTACTAAATCCAGGCAAGAGATCAATTAGCAATGTGGTCGCAGCAATTTATGTAAAAAGGCAAGCGCAAAAAAAACAGAAACAAAAAAAAACAATAATGAGGTATGCTAAATGGCAGAATAACAATTGTCAGGCTAAATAACTACTTCCTCAAAAGGGACTAAAAGTTAAGAAAATAAGTTGCCGCAATTTGAATATAGTAAAACAGAAAATTTACCAAAATAAATAGCTGATACACACCCAAAGTGGCCTAAAATGCCAATATGCATGACTGCAGGAAATCTAGTAAATGTCTCACCAACGAAAACAGATGAAAAAGGCTAAAACACAAGGATCTGTTACGATCATTATCACCATTTTACTGCACAAGAAGTAACAACTGTCTGCCCAGGTCATCGATACCAGCATGAATATTAATCGAATTGGAACAAAACACAACCAGGAGACCCATGTATAATTTGTATATCAACCCTGGAGGCGTCAAATACATTAAGCAAGAATTTTATATGAAAAACATATAGGTCCAAGAAAAAAGTTAGATTGTTACACAAACTTTAGACAGTAGGAAATCAGACTGATAAATACCTAGATCAACACTGTTTCCAAAATATTCAACATGAGGTTTTGATATAATGATTGTTGTGTGCCCGCCTGCCCGGTATATGCCATTCAATAGGGGAAAAATAGGTGGCAATACTAATTTCCTGTCAAATTCACGAGACTAAGGAATCACAAAATACCAACAAGGAAGCCGAAACATCAAAAGCTCCTAACAATAAGAGGATGCTCACACTCTCTAGGGTACATCAAGGACATCATCCACAAACCCAAGCAAGATCATGAAATATATGCAAGCTAACGCTGTCTTGTACTCTACAAGCCACTTTGAATACAAAAAAGAGAGTTGTTAGACACCAAAACAAAGATGTGGAAGTCAAGAACCCAAAGATATGAGAGAGAGAAAAAAATGAAACGGAAGGCACAAACGCCACAAGTCTACATATAGAAACTGAAACTGAAAATTTCTAATATCTTCTGCACGTAAATAAAGTTAGAGAGAGCAGAATCAGCCGAGCAGTGGACAAGGTTCCTTGATAATTTTGCTTCCCTCAACAATTATTGTGAAACTACTATTTCCGTGCATAGAAAAGTGTATTTAAGTATTGCTATTCAGCTCAAATAGAACACCAATCATCCATAAAATCCTTACTTGAGAGCACTACCATGAATTATATTCTTGCAAAGCATATTCTTTTGAAAGGAAATAGTCTAATAAGGATGATCTTGATATACTATATTCTGTGTTTATCTCTTTGTAAATAAAAAAAAATCATCCAAACAGCCAGGAGTTGCTGATGAAGTTGTAGAAATCAGAAAACAATGTAACCTTATCAATCCTTACATTTGAATCTGCACAAGTACTGAAACTAGAAATACAGCCACATCGACAATTCCAAGTGCCAAAAGAATGAAATTACGTATAGCAAACTCAAACACATAAGCACGAAACTTTGAACAATTGAATCCAAACTTAGAAAAGTGCACTTATACTTTATCAGTACCAGTCATTGCTACGGGTACGCCTTCGGGTTCGGGCCTTGGCCACTGTCTTAGTTTGAGTAAATAAGTTAAATATCGTGATGATGCTGTGGTTAGTTTAATCACGGTGACTAACTTCTTCATGTAAAAGCTTTACAGCCATATACACATATGGTTATATTATTTTACTGTGAACCTCACCTTAATCATTACTTATATGTGCAAGACTACATTCCCACATTTCTACCTTTTAATTATAAGAAACTAATTCCATAGTTGCAAGTGTTTCAGAAAACTACAAGCTTGGATAAGCCTTCTCCAAGGTACCTAGAATGGTATTCTTTTTCACTTGTAATCCAGTTGTTATTCCAGCGTTACCCCAAAAAAAAACCAAGAAAATTAAAGATGACCCTTCATATTATCATAATAGCTTCATATGTCATTGAAAAAAGAAAAACTTTAGAAAATGATAGTTCATTGATGGAGATTATATGAATCAGTGATCACACTTCACTAAGAATGTACAACTCCCTGCCTCATAAACAATGAGATTTTGAAGAGTTTGTAGCTATCAGAAAGCAGCTAACCTGAGAACTAATTAACTAGAAACAAAAATGGTGTCAGGAGAGACTTACCATTCCTACCTACAAATCTGGACTCAGTTCGAAAACCTGAGAGATTCCTTTGGATCACCAATAATCCATACATGAGCATAAGCCATCTTTGAAATGGTGAAACCGAAGGTTATCCCTCACCGTAATTTCTCTTTCATAAACTAATGAGATGAGCTTGACAGCCGTGTGGCAATCCTCACAAATACGAAGGTTTTTCACAATTCTAATATTAGTACCTTTTGATGTCTTTAGTAAACCGAAAGCTATAGCAAGCTTCTCACTGTGGTATCTAAGAGCATGTTGCTTCTCTTCTTCTTCTAACTCGTGCATTATAGTTTGCGAGAGCGGGAAATATCCTGCTGTCTTGATCCGCTGAATCATTTCATCCAAGATGGGATAAATAGCCATGATCTCAGGGTGAGACATATCACCACAGCTAAACAGATGTGCCTTCTGATCTATCTCTATGGTGCTATAGCCGACAACCTTATTCAGTCGACTACTTTCAAGAACATTCCTAATCTTCTCAACTCGTTCCCATTTTCCAGCCAAAGCATACATGTTTGAAAGTAAAACATAGTGCCCTGCATTTTCAGGTTCAGCAGCAAATAGATTATCAGCAACTGTAACACCAAGGTCATATTTTTTGTGCATCTTGCAAGCACTGAGCATTGCAGTCCAAATAGATGGTGCTAACTGGACAGGGGAAAGATCCTTTATGTACTCAAATGCTTTATCAAGTAATCCTGCCCTCCCAAACATGTCAACCATGCAAACATGATGCTCTGTGCTTGGAGCTATTCCATAACTCTTCATACAACTGAAGACATCACGGCCCTCTCGAATTAGTCCAGTATGAGCGCAGGCTGATAATGCAGCAACAAAAGTGACTTCATTTGGATGTATTCCACTATCAATCATCAAGTGAAACAGATTCATAGCTTCTTTACCATAACCATGCACTCCGTAAGCTGAAATTATAGCAGTCCAAGGTGCAACACTGCGCTCTCTCATTTGATCAAAAACACCTCGAGCTTTGCTTACATTCCCACACTTAGCATACATATTTATCAAGGCAGTACCGATAATTACATCTACTCTAATTCCATGGCTTTGTATCCACTCATGTAACCACATCCCCAACTCAAGGGCCCCCACGTGAGCGCAAGCAGAAAGCACACATGCAAGCGTAGCATTATCAAATTGAACACCCAATTCTCTCATTTCATTAAACAGCTCGATTGCCTTCTCAGGGAACCCATTCTGTTCATAACAAGAAATCATAGAAGTCCATGAGACAGTGTTCCTACACGGCATGCCATCGAATACTTTCCTAGCATACTCAAAGCCCCTAACTTTAGAATATAAATTCACCAAAGCAGCTTGAACATACTCATCAGAATGAAACCCATTCCTCAAAACACTTCCATGTACCATTTTACCAGATTTCTTACATTGCAGCTGTGCATAGGATTTGATCAGAGAAGTATAAGTGTAATTTGTCGGGAGGATTTTGTGTGCTAGCATGTGACGGTAGAAGAAGATTGTGTGAAGTGGGAAGCCGGATTTTGATGCAGTGGTGATGAGAGATGAGAAGAGAAAAGAGTCAACCTTTGGAGCAGACAGAAATATTGTCTGGGCATAAAGGGCCTCCTTAGCAGTGATAGCTGAGGTAGCAAGCCTAGTGAGCAGCGGGAGGTCATGCTGTCGAGCTGTGGTAATAAGGTGGGCATGGACTTGTCTTAGGAGTCGAAAATGGGAGCCAGCTTTGAGAAGGATCTGGTATGGTGAAGTCTGGAAAGGCCTTCTCATTCAGTCCAACTTCATAGCAGAACAGGTTAGCAACATACAAAGTCTTCTTCGCAGACCTGTGTCACCATTTTTTATGTAAGAAAAGTAACCATATTCACCAAATTCATATGCTTAAAGACCTAAAAAGCATGCCATTCGGATAGCCAACAAAATCCAGAATACGAATCATTAATCCAAACTTAAACATATTATCAATTTCCATTACAACTTAATCATCTTACAATGGCTGTAACTATAAAAGTTAATAGCTTTTAATCATCTGTTACTAAGTTAACCTGGGATAGCCATATAACTTAGGCAGCACCAAAAACCTAAATATAGATGCCGAGGGAAACAATGACTAGAATGAGGATTGAAAATAAGCCGAATCATAATATATCTGAAGAACTCTAAAGCAATGAACAAGTCCGGGAAGTTGATACCAAATAAAGATTGGCGCCCATATGAAGATGATGATGACGACGGCGGTCGGTGGGGAGGTGGCGGCGCAGAAGTTGAATGGAAAAGAACGGAGACTGTGGCGCCGAGTGAAAGAGGGAAAAATTAGAAAGAAGACGGGTTTTTTATTGATATTTCTTTTGTTTCCATTTTTAAATGACGTCTATATTAAGACATAAAATGAGACTGCGTCAAAATATATTTACTTCCGGCTTTTAATACAAGTAACTAAATGTTTAATTAGTTTTGGAAGTGACGGTCACTATATAGTGACGGGGTTTATATGCAAAGAAGTTTGAGATGGGGTGTAATTTATACAAATTGCATTTAGCATGCTTGAATTTCACACTTGAATGCTTGTTTTTTAGACCAAACAGGTTGTTTTTTAGAACATGCTTGCATTTCACACTTAACAGGTTGTTTTTTAGAGAATACTTGCATTTCACACTTAACAGGTTGTTTTTTAGAGAATGCTTGCATTTCACAGTTAACAGGTTGCTTTTCAGAGTTCATGTATTTTGAAACAACAAAAGATGGTTTTATAGAGCATGCTTGAATCTCACCCTTGAATGCTTGTTTTTTAGACCAAACAGGTAGTTTTTTAGAACATGCTTGTATTTCACGCTTAACGGATTATTTTTTAGAATAAAATGTTTGTTTTTTAGACAGTGTGGATATGTTTGCTAACGTATATTTTTAGACTAAAATGCTTGTTTTTTAGATTGAGTGAACAGTGAGCGTGAGTAAATAATGCATTTTTGTCAAAATTGCAAATAAGGACCTCCTTCCTTCCATATTCCAATATAGTCCTTCGTCACTATATAGTGACCGTCACTATATAGTGACCGTCACTCAAGAGACCAACTCCGAAATGTTATATTATTTCTATAATTTATTTGAATATTAGCTTATTGGTCCAACATAACATAAACACACTCTGAATTTGCTAAACTGAATTAAATAAAATTAAAAAATACGAAAATTAACTAAATTTGTTGAATTGAATAAAATTTAAAAAATACGGAAAGTGGTGAAAACAAGGTGGAGTTGATAGGACTTATATCCATGGTGGTTCACCATGTAATAAAATTAGGGGTTTAGCCTTTAATTTTGATCGAATCATTTAAGAGCATCTCCAATGTAAGCCCCACTTTTAGGTGTCAATTGCTCCACATGGCATATTTTGAATAGAGCTTCTATATGATGTAATCAATACCAATTTTATAGAGGGTCATTCTAAAATTTTCATCTCCAATGCTAAAGTAAATTAGAATGAATGAATGAGAGAGAGGTGAACTAAATTTGATATGTGGAGTTCATTTATTGGGTGAATGGATGAGAGAGAGAATTGCAAGTGGCAAATTGGGCCTCTATATCTTGCAAGTCTAGTTGGGGTTTCAAAAAAAAAATCCACGTCATATTGATGCTTTAATTGACTCTTGCATTGGAGAAATTTTTTAGCTTGAGCCACCATCAATATGACGTGGATTTGACTTTTCCCAATTAGGAGTCTAGCATTGGAGATGCTCTAACATATCCATTTGATTCAGTGCCATACATGTTGTTATTAGATTTTTATTTTTTTAAAAGTAAAACCATTCAAGTAGATGGGAGAATTGTTGACGGCTCCTCTACCCTAAATAAAGCAAGTAAAGTACATGATTGGAAATTTTTAGTAAATTACATAAAATTATGAAGGTTTTTGTGGCAATTTGCATGAATTAAATTTATTTAATGCGTGCTATTTTTTTATATTAAATTTTTCTCTACATTATTGTTAAATAATCATATGCTAGAGGAAAAAAAACCAATAAAACATGTGATTCTTTTTTAGCTGAATTATTGCATGCAGTTGCATTTTACAATAATTTTCACCTAACAGTTTTACACTTGACTAAGAAATTTAGCAGATGTTTAGCTTGGAATCTACTACATACAATAAGCGGGAGTTCGCTTTTCACGAGCCTGTTCAGGTACGGTGGCCCGCTTATTTTAGTTTCCAAAACATGTTCTCCTCTCTGCTTCATCAAAACGATTCTTCACGCCTCCCACCTTCCAATCCGGTCTCCGGTCGATGGCTCCACAGCCTGATTATTATGACCACAGATCAGCGACCATGACGTGTCACTCGCTCGTAAACCCCCTTTTCAACAGACATGAGGTGTCGTCTGCGAGAGGGAGGAGGAGGTCCCACCTGAACTCTGCATCTTCCTCGCCGACGCCGCCCTCTGGCTCAGCACCAGCGGCTTCGCTTTGAAGAACACCATTCCCGGCCCCTCTGGCCTTCCCCTCCTCGGCCTCTGCCTTGCCGGCGCAACCCACCGCGTCCTCCAAAAGCTCGTCGGGATCTTCAAGCTCTGATCTTGATGAGGTCCCACCACCGCCACCTGCAGCGGAGGAGCCACCACCGCCACAACCACTTTCGAGGAGGTCCCACCACCGTCACCTGTAGCCCGTGGTCGAGGGGAAGGAGGTGGTCCCACCTGAGCTCTGCAACCACATCATCGCCTGAGCTATCTCATTCTGGCATGATTGCCGTGGTATGGGTAATTTCTTGAAATTTTTGTTCATTTCTGTGATAAAGATTGTTTTTTTTGTCACTTTGCATGATTTAGTGAGATTTTAAAACAAAATTGAATTGTTTTTGTGATAGTTAGAGTGATTTCTTGGACTTTTTGTTCATTTTAATGATAAGGATTGCATTTTTTGTTGCTTTTCTCATGATTAAGGTTGTGTCTCCCTGATTTTTCATGTTTTTGATGTTTATGTGTGTTTTAAGAGTAATGCAGTAGAAGTTACATTTGGTTTCCATGGTTCAACAACATAGTCAGTGTGTTTGTAGTTCAGCTATAATTTAGGTTTCTGCTTCAGAAGTTATTGCGTGATTGCTTCGATCTTGTTTAAATGTTCACAAATGGATGAAAAATGCTTCGATATTAGCAACTTGATCATTCTTTTATCTTCATGGTTTCTTATGACGGCCTTTGTGCTGCACGATAAAACATCACAAACTGGTTAGAATTTTGTTTTGCAATCTAAAGCACTTAATAGCGGATAAGTTTCCTCTGAGTTCATTTTCACTGAGGTTGTCCAATTTCCCGTTCTCTGTGGTGATATGGGCTCTGGCCCAGAGAGTAGTCCAGTCCATATGACGTCAGCTAGAATGGCGTTATCCGGGGACAAAGGGGACATGAATATGACCTGTCCCCGGATAAGGACAAAAGGACAGGATCACTGCCTTTGGGCTGGAGGCTGACCACTCACACCTATAAATACAGCTTTGGACTTATGGAGAAAGGTATGTTCTATCAGATTAAACTCTCTCAATATATCCTTATTCTCTCTCCTATTCAAAGGCCCCTCTTTCATCATCACGCCGGAGTAGTTATCCTCGGGATACTCCAGGGTGTTGTTTTGCAGGTCTTTTAGGTGAGAGCGCGCGGAGCACGGACTAAGTCTCATCCGGACCGGAGACCACCCTTGTATCCGGACCGGGACTGGAAGCTGGTAGCATCAGTTGGCACGCCCGGTGGGACCTCATATTTCTAGTTATAAGTTGCATCCATGCCGCGCGGACGGCCAAGGAAGAACCCTCTCCCGACGGAGGAGGAAGCGGGAGGAGGGCCAAAGACTAGAAGAGCCGCTACAGTTAGGGCCCAAAAGTTAGCGGCTGAAAAGAAACGGATTCTCCGAGCCAAGGAGGCGGCAGCAGAGGCGAAGGCCGCAGCTGAGAAGCGTCGACGACAGCGCTTGGCGACAGAGAAAGCTAAAGGAAAGAAAGCGACTCCGGAACGGACTCTGGCGGAGATACAACGTGAGAACAGGGAACGACTGCGGGCCGAGCGGGAGGCACGGAGGAAGAGCCAGTTTGGGGACCGTGAGGAGTCAGATGGGGACACTGACAACATTGAAGGAACGCCAGATTTGGGTCATCCCGAGGAGTCCGACTCGGATGACGCGGAGGATTACAACCCGGAAGTTTACGACCCGGAGGAGAACGATCCGAAGGATTATAGCACGGAAGACGATGCTCAGAGTCGATCGGCCAGGAACCGAGTAGGGCGGAAGGCCGGAACGGAGGAGCGTAGGCACCACGATTCTAGACTTGGGGGCAATATCTTGAGAACGAACATGACGGAGTACCAGCAGTTCCAAGCGTGGAAGGCGGCTCAACGAGTTGAAGCGGATAAGCCACCTCCGGAGCAACCGAGAATGCCGAATCCAAACCTATTTCCGGGCGGATACCAACAGCAGACCGCTGGCTTGAATCCAAATGCACCACCTTATTGGGGAGCACAAACTCAACAAGGTTACGGGATGGGTGCACCTGAAGGTCAGCAGCAAATGATGTTCGGAATGCCACCTGCCGGAGGGGGACTTCCCGGAGGTTTTGGATTTCAGACATCTTTTTGTCTGGATTCCATTGAAGATCGTCTAAATCGCCTCATCGGACGAAATGGGATCGGACCTCAGTCACCTTGGGTTCCGGTAGTATTGAGTTTCAAATGGCCATCCGGAACCAAGGCTCCGGACGGGCTCCCAACCTACAACGGAGAAGGAGACCCGGAAGAGTTTGTCCATACTTACGCAAGCATCATGTACGCTAGGGACATTCTGGAGGAGTTGTAGTGTAAGATGTTGCATTTGTATCTAAGAGGTAACTGCTTGGCATGGTTCAGGGGTCTGCCAAACGGTACGCTTCGGCATTTCTGGGATTTTGCCATCACTTTTGTCCGGCGCTATTCCGCCATGAAGCATACATTCGTGAACCTTGCCACAGTTTTGGCAATGAGGCAGCTAGAAACAGAGACCACTTGTGAATTTTACACTCGGTACATAGCCGTGTCGATGAAGGTGGTGGACCGACACTTGCAGGAAAAGGCTATCATCCACAACTTTGTCAACGGGCTGAGAGACAACACTTTTTACATCGAGCTCATGAAGAACATGCCGACATCATACTATCACCTCCAGTTGGTGGTGGAAATGCATTGTACGGTGCACGATGCAAACCATGTCCGGATGACCACGGTGGGCTTCTTCGAGCAAAGGTCTCTCACGGTGATAGGGACCCAGACCACTGCTGCTCGGGCTCCGATCCGGAATTATCAGGCCAGACGCTTACCCGCTCCGGCAGTAGCAGCCCCAGCACCGGCAGCAGTTGCTCGGCCGACCTATACCCCGCTCTCCAAAACCCGTACAGAAATCCTTGTTGTCCACCGAGGTCTGTTTACGGATCCGCAACCCATTCTTGGCGTACTTGCACCAGCAAATGCGGACAAGTGGTGTGAATTCCACAAGTCTCATGGTCATACCACGGAGGGATGTAGGGCACTCCGTTCGGACATTGAAAGGCTGATTGGAGCAGGCCAGCTGAGGGACTGTGTGGCAGGCGAAGGACGACCAGCACAAGCCCAGCCGCCGCAATCGGGCAGGGTCGGAAGAGGAATTGGAGGAACAATCGCCCCCAAGGGGGGAACCAGGCTAACCCGGCCAATCCGGCTCCGAGACAAGCTGCGCCAGCACAACCCCCGGCTCAGCCCCGGATGATCAATGTGATAAATGGTATAGTCGGAGATGGCATCTGCTCCATGACAGCGATCAAGGCCAAAATCAGATATGTGCCCCCGGGTGAAATACAAGAGAAGAGGTTCAAGCCGAGCGAGACTATCACCTTTTCGGATGAGGATCCGGTGCCTCCCCAAGTTCCTCACTCTGTTTCGATGGTGGTAATTGCCGATGTCGAAGGAGTACTGATCAAGCGAGTGTTTGTAGACGATGGGAGTAGCGTGGAGATCATGTTTGCAGAATGCTTCGATCAGCTCGGAATCGGACGACAAAATTTAAAACCGTGTCATACCCCCCTATCAGGGTTCACCGGACGGACCGTCCATCCGCTCGGTGTCATCTCTTTGAAAGTCACTTTGACAGATTTTCAGGGTCCGTCAAAGCGGGCAACGGTGGAATGTAATTTCGCCGTCATTGATACAGTCTCTCCTTACAACATGATCATTGGAAGACCATGGCTATCACAGGCGCGGGCGATTTGCTCGCCGTTCCATTTGATTATGAAGTTCCCCACCGAAAACGGTATCGCATCGGTTCGGGGACACCAGCAAACAGCCCGAAGTTGCATGCTGACTACCATCAAGGATGCCCGGTCCGGAGAGGGCCAGTCCAAACTGTCCGCTTCAGACAAGGGAAAAGCCAAAGCAGACTTGGTAGGAGCCATCCACGGAGAAGCACCGTCTTATGAAGTGGAGGACATGATGGTCGGTCAGAAGGGGGTAGTCAGTGTGGAGAAGAACATGCCGGATGATGTGAAGGAAGAGTTGCGACGCCTGTTGGCGGAATATGAGGATGTGTTTTCATGGGGGACGGAGGATTTGACTGGCGTTCCGGAAGAGATCACCGTTCAAAAGCTCAACGTCTTTCCGGAACTGAAACCTACACGTCAAAAGAAAAGACCCCTCGCTCCAGAATGCGTGGAGGAAATCCGGGCGGAGGTGGGTAGATTGTTAAGTGCCGGAATCGTGGAGGAGATATCCTACCCGGAGTGGATAGCAAACCCAGTTCTGGTGAAGAAGCACGATGGCTCGTGGAGAATGTGTATTGACTTCACAGATCTAAACAAGTAATGCCCGAAAGACAGCTATCCGCTCCCCTCCATTGATCAGCTGGTCGAGACCATTACTGGTTACCAAGTGTTGGCATTCTTTGATGCGCACCGTGGATATCACCAGATCACAATGGCCAAGGATGACCGTCCCAAAACATCTTTTATCACTGACTTTGGTACTTTTTGCTACAGGAAAAAGCCCTTCGGATTGAAAAATACAGGTGCAACGTACCAAAGGATGGCGGACAAGCTTTTCCGGAACCAGATGGGGCGGAACCTGGAGGTTTATGTAGACGACATGGTGGTTAAGAGCCGGATGTACGAGTCTTTTCTGTCAGACCTCCAGGAGATGTTCGATGTGCTCCGAACGGCAAATCTCAAGCTCAGCCCCGGAAAGAGTACCGTTGGAGTCAGAGCGAGGAAATTCTTTGGCTTCATGGTGTCAGCTCGAGGAATCGATGTCAATCCGGAAAAGATATCGGCACTCATGGAGATGCCACCCCCGAGGGGGGTGAAGGACGTGCAGAAGTTAACCGGATCGCTGGCCGCTCTGAGCCGATTTCTCGCTCGGGGGGCTGAGAAGCAGCTCCCCTTTTTCAACATACTCCACAGAGCTAAACCATTTGAGTGGATGGAGGCGTGTGATCAGGCGTTCACGGACCTGAAAGCCCACCTAGCAAGCCTTCCAACCCTGTCCAAACCATTGCCCGGAGAGGAGCTCTTTCCATACATAGCGGCGACGGAACATGCTATAAGCTCCGCCCTGGTCCGGGAGGATGGTAAGGTCCAACGTCCGGTTTACTTTGTGAGCAGGGCCATCCAAGGTCCAGAAACGAGGTACACTGCTCTGGAAAGGTTAATATTGGCACTGGTTCATGCTTCCCGACGCCTCCGGCCATATTTCCAAGGACATCGAATCACAGTCCTGACGAATCACCCGTTGAAACAGATCATGTTGAAGCCAGAAGCGTCGGGTAGGATGATGAAGTGGGCGGTAGAGTTTGGAGAGCACGAGATCAAGTATCAGCCCCGGAAGGCCATCAAAGGACAAGCCTTGGCGGATTTCTTGGTAGAAATGACTGAGCCATCAGCAGATCCCTCCGGATCAGAACCACCCTCCGATAGGTGGAAGCTGCATGTAGATGGATCATCTCATGCAAGTGAAGGTGGGGCAGGTGTGCTGCTCACCTGTCCACAAGGAACAAAACAAAGATATGCCATTCAGTTTGATTTCCGTGCGACAAACAACGAGGCGGAGTACGAGGCGCTCCTAGCCGGACTCCGACTAGCATTGGAAGTGGGAGTTACGGACGTTGAGGTGTACAACGATTCTCAAATAGTCGTTCAGCAAGTGAGCGGGGAATACGAGGCGAAGGAGCGAAGCTTGCAGAAGTACCTTGAGGCGGTCAAGCCATTGCTGGCCAAGTTCCGCGGCATTACCATGACGCATATACCCCGCGAAGATAACGGCAAGGCGGACGCCCTGAGCAAACTCGCTTCCTCCAAAATCAAGCCAGATCCAGAAAGCAACCTGATGATGGAAACTTTGTCCGCACGGAGCTATGACATCCCTCGGGTGGCAGCAGTGGAGGTGTCGAAGGAGTCATGGATGATGCCCTTTTTTGAGTACTTGCAACATGGAAAGCTTCCGGATGACAAAGCATCAGCACAGAGAATCCGACAGAAGGCGCCACAATATACCATTGTGGACGGAACCTTGTTCAGACGGGGATACCTCCAACCATGGTTACGGTGCGTGGACTCGGATGAGGCGGAACGGATTGTGAAAGAGATGCACGAGGGACCAAACGGCAGTCACCAGGGGCCTCGGACCATCGCGAGGAAGATAATGTGCACGGGATACTATTGGCCAACCCTGTTTGAAGATGCGCAAAAATATGTCCGCTCCTGTATGCAGTGCCAGAAGTTTGCTCCGCTCATCCATGTTCCTCAAGAAGAAAGGGTCGGGATCACTGGTTCATGGCCTTTTGATCGATGAGGCATTGATCTGGTGGGACCTTTTCCCTCTGCTCCGGGAGGATTCAAGTACCTAATAGTGGCAATCGATTACTTCAGCAAATGGGTGGAGGCGGAACCTCTCACAAACATCTGTGGTAACACTTGCGTCAAGTTTTGTTGGAAGAACATCGTCTGCCGTTATGGAATACCCAAGTATATTGTCACGGACAACGGAGCCCAGTTTGAAAACAACCCGTTCCGTTCCTGGTGCAAGGAATATGGAATTACACAATGGCTCACCTCTGTCTACCATCCGCAGGCCAACGGTCAAGTAGAAGTTACGAACCGGACAGTGGTAAACGGATTGAAGGCTCGTCTGCAGGGGGCACGAGGGAATTGGGTCAACGAGCTGCCAAGTGTACTTTGGGCATACAGAACGACCGAAGGATCCGCCACGGGCGAGTCACCATACAGCTTGGTGTACGGAGCAGAGGCAGTCATACCAGCTGAGGTGGGAGTTCCCAATCTCCGAACCCTTACTTGGGATGAGGATCAAGCCGGACGGAGCTCTCCACTCGGATCGAGCAGGCTGCTGGACTTGGATCTTTTGGAAGAAAAGCGAGAGCAAGCGGCACTGTATGAGGCCAAGGTTAAAGAACGGATGAAGCGCTATCACGACAAACGCGTCAGGAAGGAGTCATCCGTCCCCGGAGATTGGGTGATGAGGAGAAATGATAAAAGTTTGCAGGAAGCCACTGGCAAGCTTGCACCAAACTGGGAAGGGCCATATCGAGTCAAAACTTCATTTCCGGGTGGGAGCTACGAGCTGACGGACCAGTCCGGACGGGCAATCCCAAGGAGGTGGAACATCGCCAACCTCAGAAGGTTTTACGGAGCATCCTGAGTAGGTATGCTTTCCGATAGAGTCTTTTCTAGCTTGCTTTTCAACAAGAGTATGTAGTTTCGGGTCCTCTAGCTAGGGTTGAGCCTAGGTTTCCGTTCCGTTTTATTTACTATGTACTTGATTCCGGCCCCATGAGACAAAGGGTATGTCTGGCCGGAATCCACTTGTTTCAATGAAGGAAGAATTTTTAAATTTTATACTTGTCCATTTTTCAATTTCGCATGAATAAAATCCTCCGATTCGTTTGAACAAATGGACGGGGTGAGCAAAGGCGAAAAACAAGCAAAACACTCCCGGATCGTTTGAATAAACTGACGGGGGTGAGCAAAAGAAGAAAGCAAAATAGTTTGATCAAACAACAAGACAAAGAGTTTGGATAAGCTAAATCTTAAAAGAAAAGCAAACGCATTTGGATAAATGATACATCGGAATAAATCAAGTCCGAATGGACTGGTATACAAATACAACAGACAATTGTACAGTCTAATATGTCCGGACGGACTGAGATACATTAATAAAAATTATCTACTTGGGCCAATCTATGTCCCAATTGATAGGATGGGACGTGGGTTCCGGAGTAGGAGGCTCCAGAGAGGGTATCATGGCACCATTCTCCGGAGAAGGAGGTCTCGACTCTTGGACTCTATCCTGGTTTTCGATGATAGGAGTCCGCTCCGGAGTGTCATGACTGAGATCTTGGACGGATCCACTGGTCTGACCCACCGGGCCCCGATACGGAAAGGGAGGAATAGGCGGAAGTTCCGATGGACCTGCTGCATCCGGATCAGACCCGAATATACCATCGGAGTCCGAATCAGAGGATTGCGCTTTTTCCCTCATGACTTTAGCTTTTCCTTTGCCTTTGATCGGGGGCCCGGCCCTCGACTGACGGAACGGGTTCTGGCTCGGATACCGTGAAGGAGAACGAATCCGGACGGGAAGCTGGGGACGCCGCGCCGGCTGAGCGCCTCTTCCCCTCGCCACCTGTTGGGCACCTCTTCCTCTCGCAAGCCTATTGAGCAGACAGTTGAGTTTTCGACTGTTCCCACGACGGGCATCATGAACATCTCTCTGGATTCCCCTCCTCGCCCTGCCAGCACCCCGGCCCCGGATACGAGCCTGCCGTCGTCTTGCTAATTCGGCTAACTCCCTGATGATAAAGGGACGGATGATGGAAGCATCTCGCCGAAGCCACTCCACGCGACGAGCAGACTCCTCCGGATCAACAGACACTTGAATGCCGGAATATCTCTCAAAAGTGAAGTCCAGTGCCACTTGACTCGGAATGAGCACAAGCGACGGAGGGAGAGGACTGCCGGCATGCATTCGTTTCCACCATTCGACAGCTTCTTCGAACGCCGGACGGTATCGGGACTCCCTGTCGTTCCATCCCAACTTGAACATCCGGACGATCAACGCACTAATTTCACGAGGAAAATTACGGTATATGATCGGAGCGACGAGTCCGAGACGCAATCCGGTTAGATGGTATGACAACTGCAGAGTCATCAGATTATCCCGGAGGACCATCACCCGGCCGGCAAGCTCGCGATTCTCTTCCTCCAACCTCAGATAATCTCGCTGAAAATCCGTCCGGCTAGCCAGCCACTTCAATTTATCGCTATAAAAGGGCAGCACGGACCAAACCAAATCTAGCTCGGTTTTCAGTTTAGCCTTGTAATCTTCATGTTCTGCTTGCAACATGGAGATCGTCTCATCTGCGTCAAGGGTTGCACGAATCTGTTCTCGAGCGAACTCTTGGCATTGAGACAGGGTGCCAAACTCTTCAGATATTTCTCTAAGGCAAGCGGCCAAAGATGGAACATCCTGGAATTCTTCCATCAAAGGCTCCATTCCGGAACGGACGAGAAGCTCACGAGTCCGTTCCCCTTCCATTGTCCATCCGGACAGCTCCGCCTCTAACTCCACACATCTAGGGCACGGAGGGCTCGTCGATTGGGAACTAGCAGGTGAATGACAATCACCTGCACCTCCGGTTCGGAGCACCGGACCCGGACCTTTGGGCTGCGGACATGGAAACATATAAATAAAAAGATAAACAAGTAATGGAAGTAGGAAAAAGGCTCGTCTTATAAAGAGAAGAAGATTACATCATCTAGAGGGTTGTCATCCCCATCCGAGTCTTCGCTATCGTCCTTCCTACACTAAACAAAAGAAGATCAGACCTAGCCGGACGGAAGCTATTACAAAAAATTGAAATTAAAAGCTAAGGAGTGCGCTCTACGTCGGAGTTCTCGCTGTTGCGGTTGCCACCGCGACCGCCATCATCAGCGTCATCTTCAAGCTTGGCATCACCATTGTCATCTTCATTGGCGTTCGGAGAGCCATATATCTGGAATACCTCCAGATACTTGGCCTTTACGGGTGATTCCGGAGCGGTCCTTTTCTGGATAGGAGGCACTTCTACTTGCAGATTTACCAGACCCTCGTCGAAGGCGCGGACTGTCTCAACCGACACAGAGATCGGATCTTCTTCCTGATGAGCCTCAAACAGCGACAACACGGAGGGCTGCATCTTCTCGACTCCGCCACGGTAAAACTGATCAAGGTCATAGTTGTACTGGGCCTCAGCATCCGGATGATAATAGCATTTGGTAAACACTCCTCGCCGAGCCTCCGGAACCCAGCCTCTCATCTTCCGATAGACTTGATAAGCTGCAAGCTTGTTGGATTCAAGGCACAGATTTTGCAAATTTTTCTCAAAAGTTTCACTGCGGAGCACTTTATCAGCAAATGCTACACATAGATCCCGCTGCGCACACGGAGATGAAAGCTCCTCTAGCTCCTTAACCCGGACCTCAGCTTCGGCTGCTCGGGCCTCAGCCTCGGCTACCCGGGCCTCTGCCGCGGCAAGTTCACGGGTCAAGTTTACGTTACTCTGCTCCAGCCCACTTAACTTCTGAGATAACCGAGTGTGCTGAGTGTGATATGCTTTGTTGATGGACTCAGAGACGCCCAGAGAGGAAATAAGATAGGCCGCAAAGCCCTACAAACGATCACATCAGATATTAAAAAAAAAGAGGTATAACGGTTGTGGCTTACCCGGCCAGTATTGTGGCTACTGCTCTGAGTAGTCTCCTTGTTCGCGGGGATATTCGGAATTACCTTTTTCTTGTCCCCTTGGTTCACGGACGAATGCTGGCCCGGTTCTGTCCTCCGGACTGAAGATGAAGCCTTCACCTTAGACTTTTTCGATAAAGGAAGATCATCATCCTAATCGGAGGACGGGGGATTAACAAGGGTGATAGCAGCGGCCCGGTTGTCGGTCAATGCACCAGCTTCGCTGCCCGAAACAGGGGGCTGCTTGTCGGGCGTAGCCCCAGTCTTCTTCAAGGCCTCCGCCTTGGCCCTCTCCTCCGCAAGCCGCGCTAACTCGCGCTTTCGCTTCTTCTCCTTTTCTTTCTCCATCTTCTCATCATCAGTTGGGGTGTTCATGCCGGTCCCCGAACCGGTTGTTACCTTCTCCGTGTTCATATTCTTTGTTGATCCGGGCGAAGGATTTCCAGTCTCTGCATTCTTATTCTTGGCAGATCCGGACCGAGGATCCACACCCGCCTCGATCTGAGGAAACACTGCAAGCACACGGAACGGATAAGATATGAGAATGATACAGCATGAAACAGAAGAAAAGGGACTGACAAGAATCGGCCCGGGGGTAGTAGTAGCGACACCGGGTGAACACATCCTCTTCATACGCCATAAAAGGGAAAATGAACTTCTCGTTGATCCAAAACCTGCTTAGATCAAGCTGGTTATGGCTCAGCTTGTCTATGTCCGGACGGAGCATCACCTTGCTTTCCTTCTCCCTCTCGCTGTTCCACGCGGGGCACGGATACTTACCCGTGTTGAAAGTGAAGTAGTTCTTCTGCCAGTTCGCATAAGAGTTACGGCGGCCCTTGCAACAATCTTTCACCCCTTTCCGTTTTTGGAAAGTGAAGACTCCCTCGTCCTTGGTGTCATCCAGGTGGTAAAAGGCTCTGAATAGGTCAAGGGACGGAGTCACCTCGCAACGATAGCAATTCAACAAAAAGGCCCGGATGACGGCAATACAGTTGGGCTGTAGCTGGGCAGGGAAAATTTGGTAGTGTTTGAAAATGTCCAGAAAGAGTTGGGGAAGAGGGAAAGTGATCCCGTAAAAGAAATGGCTCCGAGGAATGGCCGCAACGGTCGTATAATCCCCGGCAAACGGCGTCAGTCCGGAGTCGATGGAAAGAGGGACCACCATGGCTCGGACTAGTTCTTTCACAGTGGTATCAATATCCACTGTTTCTCCCGCCTTCGGATCACCATCCTCTGGGACGGGGTTCATCCCTATCTTGACATCGATGCCATCAGCGGTCATGGCGTTGGGGAGGAAGAGTTTAAGGAGGAAAGAGAATATGAAAAAGGAAAAAAGAAAGATGAAGATAGGTGAGGAAAACAGGAGAGCAAAGTGAGAAAATGAAAGGTGAAAGTGATTGAAAACATTCAATATTTATAGAGATAAGACTGACGAAAAGGAGAGCGAGTCCCAAGGCGACATGATTGCTCTCTTGAAAAGAAAAACAGAATTTATTTTGGAAAAAGAAAACAGAATTTTTTGAGTTGAAAACACATTTATGGTGCAGCAACACGCTTCATTAATGCGTTTGAGAACACGCGCGGAAGAAGTCTAAACGCCCAGCGTGTGCCCAGACGCATCTGGGTATATAGTGAACTTCCGGAACGGATTGCATGCCTCCGGGCAGATGCGATAAGAAAACAGGCGTGATGAGACACGGGACCCCTCCTCCGAGTCACACCTCTGGACGAATCTCATGTCTCGGGGGGCTAGTGGTGATATGGCTCTGGCCCATATCTAGGCCCCGGCCCAGAGAGTAGTCTAGTCCATATGACGTCAGCTAGAATGGCGTTATCCGGGGACAAAGGGGACATGAATATGACCTGTCCCCGGATAAGGACAAAAGGACAGGATCACTGCCTTTGGGCTGGAGGCTGACCACTCACACCTATAAATACAGCTTTGGACTTATGGAGAAAGGTATGTTCTATCAGATTAAACTCTCTCAATATATCCTTATTCTCTCTTCTATTCAAAGGCCCCTCTTTCATCATCACGCCGGAGTAGCTATCCTCGGGATACTCTGGGGCGTTGTTTTGCAGGTCTTTTAGGTGAGAGCGCGTTGAGCACGGACTAAGCCTCATCCGGACCGGAGACCACCCTTGTATCCGGACCGGGACTGGAAGCTGGTAGCATTACTCTGGTTGTCCAATAAATCAATAGTTACATCCCTATTATGTTTGAAAAATAGGTGAAAAAGGTTCTCATAATTTTTAGTTATCCAATTTAGCAGCTCCAGGGTTTACATCATATCAAATAGTTAGACCAAGTCCAACAACTTTGCTATAATAGCAAATTTTCAAATATGGAGAATTTGAGCCTTTTTTGAACTCCAAGAGATTCTCCATCCCATTCTCCATAATAGAAAAATTGAAGAGAGATAAGGTTTGTTTCTCCAAATTTAGAGAATGAGGGAGAAGATCTGGAGAACCAAAATTTAATGTTATCTGCATTGTTTTTTGTTATTTCACTCATTAATTGTTTCTCTTCAATAATTTTAAATGATATATCTTAAAATAATTACAATAAAATTTTATCAAAAATACATATTCTAAAAATATGCATAAAGACGATCGTAACAAGATCTCATATGACTATTTTTACATGTACATATCTATTGATATTTAATAATCAAATATAATCTATTTTCCAATATAAATTTACTAAATTTTAAGGTCATAACGTTTAAATTTAAATTTTTTACTAAACATTTTATTTCTTATGGTTGAAAATAATAACTTGTAACAAAAAATTGAAAAGAGATGAGTCTAATTATTCATAATACATTACAAAAATAGTTATATTGTAACTCAGGATGTGTTATTTTTATAAAATGTAATTTTATCATTTTTTAAGTTAGAGTAAGTAAATTTCAAATATGAAATATTATTGTAATATGTATTTTAAGTTAATTATTTATTTGTTCATCATTATTTGGACTTATTGAATATATGATCAAAAAATATAAAACAATAGGATAAATGTATAGTAATAAATGTCAATAAATTATAGGGAATGGAAAATGGAGAAACTGTTGGAGTTGAGGTAAAAAAATATGGGAAATATGAGATTTGCTTCCCTATTATGGAGAATGTGAGTAGATAATCTGTTGGACTTGCTCTCAGTAACTTTTAGTAACTTTAAGAAAACAAAATCTCCTCTTTTCCCTTATTTCACAGGTACTCTCTAATTTTAAAGTTTTTAACTCACTTCGTAGTGATGTTAGCATGGAATAACTACAACAATAATTCTTCTTGGTTTTTTACCTTTGAGAATCTTTCATATCTTTCAACGTAAATAAGAGGTGGGCTATCTTATCTAACGTCGATTTCTTTATACAAAGATTGATGCTTTCGTGTTTTGGGGTCTTTTGATTTGTAGTTTGTACACTGGTCGCATATATCTAATGTATGCTCTAGGTTATAATGATTTATTGATTGCTTCATTCAGTTAACGGATTGAATCTTCGCCAACTTTCTTTGTTGTTCTTACGGTTTCCTTAGTGTTAATACTATGCTTATCATTGTTTGATTTGGTTTGCATTTCTTCTATCCAGAGCTAATGCTCAACTACCAAACCTTTTTGTTGGCATTATTCTTATGCCTATAATCGTTGAAGCTTTGGCTCTTAAAGGTCTTATTGTCGACATTATGTTGGCTTTCTGAGCTGTTCAATCAGCATCAGAACAAATTGGAGTTGCAGACTGTTGTGTTTGTGTTTGTTTGAGACCTTTGTTCTGTACTGCTGCTACTTATACAGGAATGTCTCTTATTTTCAGGGGATGAGTGAGAACAATGTACTTGGAGATGGCAAAGTCTACCCAATGAGTGTCGATGAAGTTTCGAATTTTGTGTATGTTTTGGTTGTTTGTAAACATAATTTTACATAAATACGTGTAATATAGATTGTAATTTAATATACACACCGTTCATGATGTCTACTGTTGTTAAACTTTTACTGTAAACTTCTACTTTTTTTTATAACTATAAATCCCTAATTATTCAAAAGTCGGAGTTTGCATATGCAGTTGAGAGTATTCTTGGTGTGCTAGGCCGGGTTAATATTGCACAGAGTGCAGTTAGCCTCATCTAGTAGAACTACTAATGCTTAGCTTGGGAAGCAGCTATAATACTTCATCTTTTCTTCATCACAAGAAGTACTCCATGTTTGGGCTCGAGTGTGACTTTCATGGTGATCTCATGCCGATAATCTGGATGCAGGGAGAAACTAAACTTCGAGATAATGAGAGAAAGCGCGATTTTCATCTCAATCATGGCGAAGTTTATACCTAAGCATGAGTGAATCCCTGAACCAAATGGCATGTACATGTGCGGAGATTTGCACGCCCCTGATACGCCATTTGCAAACCGCGATGGATCAAAATCATTAGCATTTTCTCCCCAGATTGCATGATCCTGATGAAGGTCATTCAATGACATCCAGATAATAACACCTTTTGGGATCTCCAAATCTCCAAACTTAACATCTTCTGTAGTCTCTCTGCTAATCAATGGAGTTGCTGGATAGAGGCGCATTGTTTCTTGAATCACCATTGTTAGCTGCAGAATCAGGCCAGCAAACAGTTAAAAATGGTCTACTTTTTATAATGTCTCTGCAAAAAAGAATCACTTACTGTTTTCATCTTGTAAAGGATATCATCAATGCTGAGGTTTCCTCCGGCTTCTTGTAATTCAAGGTATATTTTCTCCTGCCATTCGGTATGGTGTGCAAGTAGCAGCAGCGCGAACGTGGCAGCATTTGCTGAGGTCTCGTGTCCAGCGAACACCAAGCCTTTACAATTGTCAACTACTAAATTGCTGTCTATTTTTCCATTGGAACTAAAACTTTCCATGAAAACTTCTAAAAGGTCATCTTCCTTTACTATCTTCTTCTTGTGTTCTTTTATAAGTTTAAGAATGATATCCCTGATCTCCCGGCTGAGTCTCCATGCATCCCGGTTACTCTTTACTGGTGCGTACCTGATCGATCATCCATAATCAAAGAAAGTAAGAATTATAAGTATTCAGGACAATGTAAATCTCTATCAATATGCTGAATATTGATAGAGTTCTACTGTGTAAATTTCTATCAGTATGCATTTCTCACCTGAATCCAGGGAAGCCGATTAACAAGTTCTGTGTGGGAAGCACATCCTGCAGGAGCTTGATGTTGGTTGATATCTTTCTTGCTTGAGAGTAGAAGCTTCCAAAAAGGGTTTTACATATGATTTCTGCTGCCATGGATTTCAAGTCCTGGTCGATTCTAATTGAAGCAATCCCTCCCTCATCATCAATCTTTTGCTCCCATTGCTTTACCATAGCATTTGCAGAATCTATCATCAGAGGCATCATTTTCTGCCAAAAACAATCAACCACAGATAAGTTTTACATTCAGTCCAAGACATCAATTTTTTTGCATTATTTCAGTACTTACCTTGACTCTGTGCATAGCAAACTCAGGTGCTATAACCTTTCTCTGATGCACCCAAGACAGTCCGTTAACAGTTAAAAGGGCTTCGCCAAGCAGAGCTCCTTTGTTTTTTTTGAAATATGAAGGCCTCCCGAATTCAGGACTCTTGCTTAGCAGACACTCCCTTACAAGATCTCCATCCGAAATGTATAGGACAGGCATGTTCCCCAAGTGATACAGGTAGTTAGGCCCTAATAACAGTAACAGCATAAGAATTAACTTTAGTTCAATTCAAATCAGGCAAAAAGAAGAAGGAAAAGGAAGGAAAACCATAGTTCTGTCTCCATGTATAGAGAGCCGGAAATGCGTAGGAGAAGTAATCATGTGAGAAGCGAAAATCAGCGTTCTTCTTTTCCTCGAGGAGCCTGGATGTCTCATGCACAATTTTTCTCATCTCAGGTAAGTTTCCCACCAAAAATGATGGCGAAGGACCTGATATGCCTTGCAGCTGCAGCTTCTTTCTAATCCTTTGAGGTTTCACCAAAAATTTGTTGTGGAAATACGTCATAAGTCCAGCAAGTATAAAAAAGCTGACCATGCTGATGGCTGAGAGATCTGCCATGCTCATCTCTTTTGCTGCTGCTGCTGCAAATTTGCAGTCCTACTCCTTGTTTTGAACACTGTATATGATATATAGCACTCAGCTGGTCCAAGGACTTCTGTATTTTTGTTGATGGGATCTTCAATTAGGGGGGCATCAAATTGGTTAAATTCCTTCGACTACATGACAAATCATTCTTTTTCTACATTTGTTTACCAATTCATTCTTTTGCTTTCTAGTTTAGAAAAGAAAAAAGAACATTGACCTAGCATTAGCCAGAAAGGTAGATTCAACAATATAATATAAGAATAAATTTATAATTTCTCCTTTTTTCAATGTAGAGGCAGTCACATTAATATTATCCCAAGCCGGCCAGAGTAGCTGTTCTGCTAAAGGTTGAGTTTCACAAATAAAATACAGAAAAATGCAAATACATTGTGACATTATCTGATAGCTACTAAATTGCAAAATTGAGGCCACCCATGTACTGCTCTACTGGTACCAGTCCGAATTCATACTGCTCTACAATAAGCACACGCAACATGGGCGCAGCAACGGTGTTCTGTGTAAGCCAATAAGTCGTTGGAATTTCATGATTCTTCATTGCCTGCAAGTTAAAAGAGAAAAAGATCAACATTGTTTGTAAGATATTGCCTTCATGGAAAGTTAATAAGTGGGCAATTACCTCCAACTTTATCTGTTGACAATGTTTGTTGCCTTTGTGCCTTGCTATAGTTCTTTTTAGCTGTGACCGCTGTATAAGATGGTGATCAAACAACACGTAAAGACCATGACAGGCAAATGCTTTAGAACTTTCAAACTAGGTAAAGAAGTAAAATATGACCGAGTAAATAATATGCAAGTGAAATTAGTTGCTGTGGTGAATTTGGTCAATCATTATTTTTACAGTACTTTGGCAACTTCTCCAATCCACACAAGGTCTTTCAGAGTACAAAATATTCATCCAATCTTTGACAAAGTAGAGAAGAATTTATGATTAGGTTTGAGACAAGACAGTACGTATTTGTCAGACATGTAAGAAATTTGATTGAAAAATGTAACATTGTTTTAATTGCAAGTCATCTTTCTTTAGAAGCATAAAAAAATCAGACTGTACCTTTGAATATCCTTTTCTTTTTAGCTCTTCTCCTCTTCCTCTCTGCTTGTGTTAGCTCTTTTTCTTCTTTAATATCACCTTTTCCAGAAAAGATTTCCTCAGGAGCCAGCATGGATGCATCAGAGACTGCCAATGGTGCAATCTAGCATGGAAAGGCACAGAAAAGCAATTTACAACTTTGAAACAGTAACATCTAAGAAATGACTTCCAAGATAAACCAAAAAATCACCTCTTCCATAGCCAGGGCAGGTACATTGGCTTGTATAGACATATCTTCTATGACCTGTACTCATCAAAATGCATGCATAAGTAGCAGAAACTAGCCCCAAAGTTTGGTAAGTGTAGAGGAAACATACCGGTTTTGGAGTGAAGTGGAAGTGTGACAAGGCATCCAACTTTACGCACAGTTCTTTAAACAGATTAGCTGCCTGAGAATATACAAAAAGAATTGGATTTGTCAGAAAATTAACATCTAGAAGTTTCATGTCATGGTGCTTATCCCATAGCACACAAACCTTACGATGGGAAAAGTTTACATTCTATGCCAGTAGAAACAACAATAACTGCATCAACAATGTTTGGATCTGACTGTTCAGAACAATGTGCATGAAAGACATACAAGCATTAAATGCTTTTGCTTAAAAATGCATTAACAGATGCAGCAAGCCTGAGTATAAATATCCAAAAAGAATTACTCCTTTTTAAGGAAATGATAAATTCAATATGGGAGTATAATTAAGCTACCAAGCAAAGGAAGTGACAAACATACTTCTTTTTTTTGCTGATCCGAAAAAGACATGGATGCTGAAACCAAGCCAGTCTTTTGCACAAATTCTTCCTGCATAGAAAAAAAATAAAACAAGTGAGCACAAAGAAAAGAACTTCCAGAGAGAGATCAGATCAAAATAAAAAAAGCAAAAAACTAATCTTATATGCAGCAACGCTTGTAGATTAATGAACAAAGCCGCAGTTTGTAACACAAATAAGTACCAACCTCATAAATTTCAGCGAGGCCCTTTTTGCTTTTATTCTCGTCCTGCATATTGGCAAAACACAAAAAAAAATATGTTACCATAACTCATACAAGATATAATAAACACGCCACAAAGAAATAACATTTTAATAGATAAAGATCTACCATTTCTTTCACTTGTCTTGGAGCTTTTGATGGTAGAGTTTGGGGCTTCTGGACATTGTCAAATCGAGCCTACAAGTGCAAACATATTCAAGAGTATAAGAAATTAAGAACATTTAAGTAGATGATGAATAAAGACATAACTCACAGAAATAGATGGTGATTTAGATCATATAAAGCTTACAATCCATGAAAATACCATTTTACAAGAACATCAACATGAAAGTTCAACTAAAAATAGCAGCACCCTCTTTGGTACTCCCGTGCCCCACAGTCACAGTTTAAGGTTAACTGACCATCATTGCATTCTTGAAAAACAGAACATAATTTTGCTTTGGGACAGAGGTAGTTCATGAACATATTATAATTCAGGAGAAATTGAATTCACATAACCGTAAAATAAGGATGTTGCAAATGCAATCAATTTAAAACTATAAAACTCTAAAAGAAATATGTAGAATAAAAAAAATACTCCCCGACCAAAAGACAAACAAATATTAACCAGGAATAGGTATGCAGATGGGATCGAATGAAAACATTTATAAGTAAGAAAAAAGAAATTACCTCAAGGATCCTCTTCTTAATAATTTCTTCCAATGATTCAGTTACCTCCTCAGTAATAACTGGAGGAGGTCTTGCATTGTGATCGAAATCCAGATCAGTTTCCAATGCACTGTTCTTTGGTCTTTTAGCAGCAGTTACCTGTTATAGTAGGCCATAACAACAAACAGAGTTTGGCACACCCTAGGTCAGAACATAAACTACGTGAATTGACAAAAGGTAAACAGTCTCAGAAAATAATGGCATTACCTCCCCTTGCATAGTCCAGGCCTTTGGATCCATATTTGCTTTCTCCATCTCCTCTATGTTAGATCGCATTCTCTCAAGTTCTTTTTCATGAGAAGACTGTTTCTTCTGAAGGTATGGAAAATCAAATAGCTGAAATTACTTATTCAACGCCAAAACATACATACACTTGACATATGATAAAAATAGAAAATTAGCCTTTTCACTATGTAGGATGGCTTATAATTGTTTACCTCAATCCTGGTTCCATCCCTAGAGGGCCTGTCCATATCTAAATCATCTGATACTTCGTGAGGCTTCGATTTCCTCTTCTGGCCAGCTTTTGCCTTGGTTCCAAAGAAATCATCATACCTAGGAAGTGGTTAAACATAAGGATTCCATGTGCATCAACATAATGAAGACTGCTAGAAAGGAAGGGGTAAAACCGCATTCAGTAACCTGTAGGTGAGACTTGATACATAACACCTAGCGATTAACTAAGATCACATATTGACTCATCATTGTCTCTACTGCTCTTATTCTGTGCACATGAGTTGAAGTACCAAAAAAGATAACATTTTTCTTCTCTATTATTGTCTACTGCTACTCATAAAGATCATATATTTCCAATCTATCAGTCCTGCACACAAGTTAAAGTACCAAATGCTACATGCATTTCTAGGAGTGAAAAGGCACAGGCAGGAAACAGTGAAGCAGTACCTGTCTTTTCCCAACTCGTCTTCGCTCCCGTCATCTTCAGCAGCATAGATCCCCAACTGGACAAACAAAACAAAAACAATCATTCTACAAACACTAAAATCAACAAATATTACCATCAGAAAGGCCACAAACTTCACTCACCTCATCTTCATCATCCTCTTCATCATCTTCATCATCTTCATCATCATCCTTAACCACTTTACCCCCGACATTATCCATCTCATCATCATCCGAACTAGAACCTTCCATATCTCCATCCTCTTCATCGTCATACTCATCATCATCCTCATCTCCTCTTATTTTACCACCCTTCTTCTTCTTCATACCGTACCAGGCATCCTCCTCCTCATCCAAGAACTTTTTCATCTCCTTTGTCTTCAAAAACCTATCCTCAATCCCTTTCCCACCTTCCTCCTCCTCTTCATCACTTTCTTCATCATCCTCACCCTCATCTTCTAAATCCTCCATCTCCTCATCGTCAAAAACCCCCACATCATCTTCACTTGCTTCTTCCCCGGCCTCTCTCTTACCATTGACATCTGCAGCACCATTTGCTGTGGCTTCCTTTTCACCCAAATTGAACACAGCCCTGAGTTCATCCGGATTCTTCTCGAACTTCTTCACCTTGCGGCGAAGGGAGGAGATCAACGGCTGCGATTGGAGGTCGATCTGCTGCCAAATTTGCTCGGCGTCGAACCCGTTAACGAGCAACTGGCTGAAGGGGGATTTGGGGGCGTAGGGTTTAAGAGAATCAAACAGATATCCAGAAGCTAACCGGGCAGCGTTGGACAGTTGTTCAGAGGGAGCTAGGAACAGTGGCGGGTCAATAGATTTCAACGTGTGCATAGCTTGAATGCCATCGTTAACTTCCATTCCCGCGGTGGCCATGGTAGCAGCTGGCATGGCGGTTAGACGGCGGGGTTTATCGCGTCAAGGGTTCAAGGAAACCTTTATAAATGGAGCACTGGGGCGGGTACCACCACACAGAGGCCTTCCATGGTTTAATAATTGTTTAGTAAAAAATTACATTTATAACCTTTATTTCTTTTCTTTTTTTTTATCCTAAATTAACCCTAACTTATTTGGATTTTTTTAATTCAGTTCTACTTAATTTATTTCAGTTTCTTTAATGCCGTAAATTCTAAAGGGAATTATAAGAGTTATAATTAGTCTTAGAAGTGACGGTCACTATATAGTGACGGGGTTTATATGCAAAGAAGTTTGGGACGGGGTTTTTTTTGCAATTTATGCAAATTGCATTCATCATGCTTGAATTTCACACTTGAATACTTGTTTTTTAGACCAAACAAGTTGTTTTTTAGAACATGCTTGCATTTCACACTTAAGAGGTTGTTTTTTAGAGAATGTTTGCATTTCACAGTTAATAAGTTGCTTTTTAGAGTTCATATATTTTGAAGCAAAAAAATACGGTTTTATAGAGCATACTTGAATTCCACCCTTGAATGTTTATTTTTTAGACCAAACAGGTAGTTTTTTAGAACATGCTTGTATTTCACGCTTAACGGGTTATTTTTTAGAAAAAAATGATTGTTTTTTAGACCAAACAGGTAGTTTTTTAGAACATGCTTGTATTTCACGCTTAATGGGTTGTTTTTAAGAATAAAATGCTTGTTTTTTAGACTGTGTGGATATGTTTGCTAACGTCTATTTTTAGACTAAAATGCTTGTTTTTTAGACCGACTGAATAGTGCGCGTGAGTGAATAGTGCATTTTTGTCAAAATTACAAATAAGGACCTCCTTCCTTCCATATTCCAATATAGTCCTTCGTCACTATATAGTGATCGTCACTCAAGAGACCAACTCTTTTTTTTTTTAATCAAACTGCCATGCCTTGAAGGCAGGGGGAATATATTAGGCTCCCCTAACCTTTATAAATGTCACCGATCAGATAGGAAAATTACAATTGATCCTGATACTATTACAAAGAACGAGTAAGCAAATTTCAGAAAGAACTAAATCTATAAGTTCTATTGAGAATATCTGTATAGAGATACAAATTAATTCTCTAGTAGTGCCTTTCTAATAAAGAAAATCTATATAGAGATACAAATTAATTCTTCATCGCAAACTCAGACCTGTAACGTGTGCATGCTAGTAGCCGAGAAAATTTACATAAAGATGCAAATTAATTCTCATAAAAGGATGACCTGTAAACTAAACTAGGGGACAATACTCAAAGTATTAAACTATCCGACTAGTATAGCATCCATATTTCGAATCGGTAAAATACCAATCGAATCTACTAGAAGAGTTATTGCTCCGGTCTCTATATAAATATTAAATTACATCAAACTACGTCGTTTAAACTGTATACCACAGTAACACCACCATCCGCCGCCCTTAAACTTATTTCTTTACCCATTTTCTCTTTTATTATTGGCTTCACGCGTTTGTGATGTCGTGTTTTTCCTTTCTTTTATTATTAACTTTTAGCTCTTTTCCTCTCTTTTTTTACTGCATTTTTAATGATGGATACACGTTTATCTCTGTTTGGCCGTATTTTTCCTTTTATACGTCGCACGTGTTTTTGTTTTTTTATTTTATTTCAATCAAAATATCTTTAACTTGAATCCAACACATTTTTCCTTTTAAAAATTATTCCATACAATGATTTATGTTATTAATATATTTTACTTGATTATCGAATTATATTTCAAATAAACTTTAGTTTGACTCAACACATTTTCCTTTTAAAAATATTCCACACAATGTATTTACGTTATTAATATATTTTACTTGATTGCCGACGTCATAGTTCAAACGAATTATATAATCTCTTTATTTCTCATTCTCACTCATCATCGTACGTCTCCCTCATGATTTCTAGAGGTGTATTTGGTTTCTTTATAACCGAAACTAGATTTTATAGCAAATTATAACTTTACATTTGATCATCCAGCCACCACTCATACCATCCACACAAACACCGTCAAATCGGTAGTGGAGAAGGCTGCTTCTGAAACCATCGACACCACAATGGCTTCAATGTGTTTAAAAGGCCCTAACAACAGTTCTTGGGATGCTATTCTCCGCATCAGGGTTTGAATTGTCAAGGTCTCCATGAGTAGTTTCTCACACGCAAATTTCTCGCTGGAATTCGTCGGTGGCGGCAGGTTTGGGATGGTAGTGAAGAAGCTCACCGCCAACATGTTTTAGGGCTTCCGTAAATTCAGAGCAGAGCAGAGATGGAAACGCTAGGAAAGATCATTCATCACCACAGCATTGCCTAATTTCCGGCTACTCCGTAACGGATTCTGGTCTCCGAGTAAGCTTTTGTGATCAAAGGGTGCATATATTTTAATATTCGATGGTCATGTAAAAATCGTGTTCTTTATTGTTAGTATTGGAAGGGCTGGTTTGCCTGAACTTGTTTCTTACTGATGAATTGAATTGAACCTAACTTAACTGAAAGTTAATGTATTGAAAAATAGAATCACCATGTCTAAATTTACCTAATTTAATCAAATTATTTTTTTAACATAATTGAATTGAATCAAATTATCTACTTATAAACTCAAGCAGATAAAGTTGAAGAGCCAGTGTGTCATGTTATGATCACTATTCATAATTTATATGTTTGGGATGTTATCCTATATTCTTTGTGATAAAAAAAGTCAAAAACCCAGGTGTGTTTGGTTCGTCAGATTTTTGAGAGTCTGGTTTTTGTTTTTGGTTTTTGGAGTTTGGGTTTTTGTTTGGGATTTTGAGAGTCTGGTTTTGCAAAATCCTTGTTTGGTTGGGTTGGATTTTGTGAGTATGAAACAAAATCTTTGATTGGTTTCTAGAATTTTGCAAGTTTGGATTTTGGAAAACTTAGTGAACCAAACAAGATTTTACAAAATTGGACTTGGATAGTCCAAATTTTGCAAAAACTTGCCCAACCAAACACATTATTTGATTCCTACAATTATGCGAAATAAATCCTAATCCAAATGAAGTGATCATTGAGTGAACATAATTTTAGAAGTTTGTGTAGCTTTTTACTGAAACTCGCTTTCACTTACCCTAGATTGTATGATTAGTATTATGAGAATATTTAATTTTGTATTCATAGAAATAAAATTGAGCTAATTTGTATTTATTATGAAGAATATTTTATTGTATTTATTATGATAAAAATATATCTCATCGGTAGTATCAATGGAACATTTAGTTTTTTATGTTTACAAGAAATAAAATATAATTATTTTACTATCATAAATCGTTTAGGCAAGTCTTAAGAAAGTTCAAAGGGTTATGTAACTACCACTTAACCTCAACCAATAATTATTCAAATGTATAGAGTTTGTACGTTTCACACAATAAATTTTGTATGTTTATCATCTTATCATATTGGAAATACATTTACATCATTCATATATTTCATAAGTTTTCTAAATATACCGCACAACGTGCAGTTCATTATGCTAGTATTTTCAATACATACAATTTTATTTTTGTTCAATTCAATATATTTAAATTTAGTTCAATTCAATTAAATTCAGTTATAGCCAAATAAGATATATTAAGGGATGGTCTCCCCTATTTATTTGAACAAAAGAAATACGTTCTGATAAAATTCATCTTAATTTAGTCTTGTCGGGGAATCTCAGAAGGGTCTCGGACTTAATCGATACTGACACGGGCTATTGGAATGAAGGGTAAATACATGAAAGCTTCCATGTAGATGATGTCGCCGATATTTTGTCCATCTAGTTGCGCGGTCAGCTAGGAGCGGACAAATGGGTATGGAACAATGGTCCGAATGGAAGATTTACCGTTAATTCATGTGTTACACACTAAAGGAATATGACATGTCGCCATATTACCACAACACGTAGAGTAAGTTGGATGTAGAGGATGGATTCTGGCTGAAGGTGTGGAATATAAAAGCACCGGCTAGAGCGAATTATATTGCTCATAGTCAATATACCAAAACTTTTGCACTTCCAAAATCACAAATCTTGGCATGGTGGGTAAGAGGGTTAGCCTGCATAAACACACCAAATCGGTTCAAATAAGAGCTACTTAATAAACAATAAGTAAAATTGACAATAAAAAGAAAGAAAAAAGCTAGTGAATCAGGGATTGAGGCATACTAAAAGATTCTGGATTTTACATCTCTGTGACAAATTCCAAGAACGACGTGGATATAAACAAGGCCTCTGAATATCCGATAATTTCAAACAACCCCATCAGATACCGTGAGCATAAGATATTGTCATCTAGTTGCTTCCTCAAAAGATCTGTAACCAAGAACGGACAGAATAGATGATATGGTACTTTAATGAGGTACTTTTAATCTCTCATGGAGAAAAGATTTTTCTCGCAAATATGCATAATGATCAATCTCGGATTTTCTTGAATGAGATCTCTACAGCCGGCCACCACCGCACGACCACCTTCTCCGTCTGAGCACCACCGCCTTTCCACCTCTCCAGTCTGCAACACCGTCGACCGATCCACGCCCATATCAGCAACACCGCTATTTTTGCCTAAATAACCTTTTTTACAAAACTAATAACCAAAATAACCTTGTTCTTATTTTAATTACCTAACTAACACTCTCAATGCCAAGTTGGATACACATTATCCTACGTGTATTATTTTATGGTACGTGGATTTTTCATTTTTTCTGAAAAATTATTCGTAGTAAAAAAATTAAAATTCTCCAGAAAGGTAAACAAACATTTTTTCCACCGACTGAACGGAATATAAAAACCGATTGGATGGTTTCTTCCACCTTTTCTTTTGATGGTTTTAATGGAAACAAGGTGTGCATAAACATTATTCGACTAAGAAGTTTTCCCCAAAACTGAGAAGTTGACTTTTTAACTGGTGGATCGAAGTTTTCACCGCATATTTTATATGAAGACGATAATGCCCTCACCGCTCCCACTTGCCTCTTTATGATCCTCCAAACACACTCTCAAACAACACTGTTATCATGGGATGGTTCCCGTTCGGACAACTGCTAATCTGCACCGTTGTGTTTGTCTCATCGGCGGCGGCGATTGTAGATGTGTAGAAGAAGACGTACATCGTCAACATGGCGAAGTCGAATAATGTTTATGAAGGCGGGTCTTGATTCTATCTTCAAGGTCGTGCTCGAAGTTGACCTCAACAGCTTGGATGGAGCTCTTGAAGACAGAGCCAATTTCTCATGTTGTATTGAGGAAGAAAGCGAATAATGTTTATGCATAGCTTGTTTACATTGAAAACCATCAAAAGAAAAGGTGGAAGAAACCATCCAACCTATTTTTATATTCGGTTCAACCGATGGAAGAAAATATTTGTTTACCTTTCTGGAGAATTTGAATTTTTTTTTTTACTACGAATAATTTTTCAGAAAAAATGAAAAATCAATGTATTATAGAATAATACACTTACGATAATATGTGTATCCAACTTAGCACAGAGAGTGTTAGTTATGTAATTAAAATCAGAATAATGTTATTTTGGTTATTAGTTTCGTAAAGAAGCTTATTCAGGCAAAAAACTCAAGAAAACTTATGGAATAAAGATGGATTTCCTCGAGGAAGGAATCATCATTTTAATTACCATCATATTTCAAGGAGAGTATTCAATTGAGAATTTGAAAGGTTGGATGAATTAATGGTAAAGCTTCCGATAAAAGCTTTCTAATGGAAAAACAAAGATGCTTAAAGAAATATAAATTTTTTAAAATATGTAAATTTTAGAAAGCCTTAAAAAGCTGACTTGGCGTAAGGGGAGGAAGTTTGATTTTTCAAAAAGTTATTGTTTTAATAGAAAGTATAAATGAGACCAAAATTTTACAAGAGCAATAGAATCTTTATTTCTAAAAAGTTTTGTAAGGGTCATAAATAGTTGCTTGAATCAATTTTTTTAAAATTATAATTTCACCACATAGTCACGCCTTAATAATTGTTTGATACTCACTATTGACGATACTGTTAGTAAATTAATTGACCGCTCAAACTCTGAGCTTATGCTGTGTTAGATTGCATTCGCTCTGTCCAATATTTGACCGCCAACCAATCAAACCAGGATTAATTTGAATTGCTCTAGTATTGATCTTAGTGGGATATGATTTTGGAGTGGTTTTTTTTGCATAACTATCTAACAAATTTATGGAGTATCATTGCCTATTTGTTTGTCATGTCCCTTTTAACCCGTGTAGTTTGGCGGGAGGGAAGACCGTTTGAGATTTGGTTGTTGCATTCAGTATAGGAGAAATCAATGCCGTTTATAGTTTTAACAGCTTATTTCAGCGTCTGTGTGCATAGATTTGAGTATTTATACTGCGAGTTAATGATATTATACATGTCATATAGTTTATATACTTTTGAGTATTTGACCTTAGCATGCTTACAATGTAACTCTTTTATAGTAATACATGCATGCAGGGGTGTCCAACCGGGCCGGTTTACCGGTTAACGGCTAAACGGTTAAACGATTCGGTTTCTACCGGTTTTTAACATTGAAAAAGAAACCTATTAACCAACCTATTATAATAACGGTAAAATGGTTCGGCTTGTACCGGTTTCGGTAAATTTTGACGGTTATACGGTTTTAACCGGTTTGATTATTTGAATATCAAAATGGAAAAATTTACATAATAATAATAATATAAGAATTTATGTACATAAATAAAAAGAATTGAATTCCTGCGAATCAAGTGATAAAATTGTACATGTCTTATTAAAACACACTAAATCTACAAAAGAAACTTCAAATAAAAAAATAAAGATAAGTTTTTAAAAAATTCACGTATTTATCAACAGATTCTTTTGATCGTTCAATTAGTAAGTAGTTTCAAATTTTTAGTTACTAGTTTGTGATTAGTTTTTTCTCATAATATATACAAATGATTAGTTTGAACTTTACAAATTTATGGAGAATATCGATTTGTAAAAATGTTGTTGGGATGTAAATTATCAATTAATTAATATATATTATATGAACAGTTAAACGGTTAAGAAAATTTCAAAACCTAAAATCGAACCATTTAGCCGACTAAACCTATTAACCTAACCGTTTAAAACCCATTAACCTATTAACCGATAACCGATTATCATAACGGTTCGGTTTCCGTCGGTTAACGGTTTTTCGATTTTTTTGAACAACCCTAAATACATGCATCCACCCCGAGACAGAGTAATCGTGCGGTTACACTGGAATTAATTTGCATCTCATTCAAATTGCTACGATAACCCCAAAAAGGTTTATGTGTATTAACGAGTTTCCCCTAACCCGATCATGTAATTTTACCGCTTTTATGAAGGGTTGAAGAGCCGTGAATAATCCTCCCATCTAGGGGTGCTTGTTGAGATGAGTTGTTCGCGAAAACTCGAATCTCGACTCGTCACAAACACGAGATGATCAAAAGTTATACTCTACTCGATAGACTCGCGAGTATCTCTATAACACAAATATGGTCGTTAAAATTGATATTTTAATCATTAACATGTTAATAATACAATAATTTTGTGTATTTTTACATTATAGATACTAGTAAATTCATGTTTTATGTATATTACTTTTAAAAAGTTACCATATCAAAAATTATTTATGATTTTGCCAGAAGAAATATAATAGTAATAACTCGAACTCGACTCGAATTGATAAACACTCAAATCTACTCGTTCGATAAGCACCCCTACTCACGTTCAGTTGGATGGTTTTGACTAAAAAGAATGCAGTAGGGGGCTCCTTAAAAAGAAATTTTTTTTTATTAGGGGCAAAAACAGGATTTCGTCACAACTCAGAAATCCAGCTGTGTTAAGCTTTAGCAAGAGTGTGTCAAAAAAATTAAATAAAAAAAAGAAAGAAAAAGAAGAAAGAAGCTTCAGCAAGAGTGCACAGGCTTCAGAATATACTCCCCCAATTTCCAATTCATAAGAAAGAATCCTAGTCCATTCTCATTCCCTCTTTCACAAATTCATACAATTGATGCGAACATCATGGATTTCCGTTCCCAGAATCCCAAACCTTGATTGTCCTATTCTAGTTTGGAATTCAGAAACCCTAGAGGGCTCTGCTTCCTTTTTCCCTTTCTTGTCTGTTGCTGCTGTTGCTGTAACCAAGTACATATATTATAAAACAGATCGATGATTTTGAATGTCGCTCTCTCTTTTGGCGGTGGATCTGAATTGGTTAGCGCAATTCGTCTTCACGCTGCTGATTCTTGCCGTTGGGTTTCTCCACCTTGTCAAGAACACCGCCTCCAATTACTTCCTGGCCGACGACAGCGACGCCGTCTCTGACTGGTCCGCCTCCTCTTCCCCGCCGCCGATAGCTGATACTGAGGAGATGACGACGGTGGAGGAGGATTCTTGCGCCGTTTGCGGCTGTCGAACCACCAAGTTTTGCTCCGGCTGCAAGATAGTCTTGTACTGGTATGCATGGCTTTCACTTTTCTATACGAGTTCCCCCCTTTCCCGCACTTATCTTTTTGCCTTATGGTTTCAAAGTTCGACCTTTAGTAGGCTGTTATTGCTGGACTAGTTTGTGCCTAAGAGAACTGTCCAGAGTGGTAGTATTCAATTGAGATTTAGAAAAGTTCCAGACCTTTAGTTTATCTATATCTAAAGCGATGGTATTTTTTCACTTTTGGTTTAGGAAAGTGGAGTCTTTCTGTTCTTTATGCTAGCATCACTTGATTGTATCAGTGTCACACTTGCATCACACACGTAGAGTCGTAGACACATGATTTATAAGAGCCTGAGTGGAAAAATGGTTACAAAGGGCTCTTCAAGTGGTACAGGGGAGTTATATGCAATGTGGGGAAACATTTAATTTCAAGTTTAGCTACTGTTTTCTATTTTGGGATTTTAGGGTTCATGTTAAGCTTTCTTTCAGTGGTTATACTGTTTTTTACTTCACTTGTATGCTCTTAGGAATTTTAGCTCCTAAACCGTAAGTTTGCTGTTATGAGTCTACCTATTAGCTTATGATCCAAGTAAGAGTAAAATTAGATATTTTTCTAGTTGACTTTTACCCTCAGATTTAGTTTCATATTTTGACCCACTGCCAGTTTGTTTCTTCAAATATGCTATTCTCAGATAGTTTAATGTTATAAAGTTCGAAGCATAACTGCAATTTTCTACTGTGTGGGCTGTACGTTGAAAGTTACTTCCTGGAACTCTCCTATTTTCTACTGTATTTACACAATTGAGATTTGATTAATATGATTTTCAAATTGTTTACTTCTTTGCTGTATAGATGGTAAATATCCAAGGGACCCATATAGTTATGTGATATGAATGACTATTTGGAGTTGGAAAGATATGAATAGAAAACCAATAGTGCATTCTTAAGGGTGGTCATATAGTTCGTTAAATATGATAGTTCTTCAATGTTATGTCTGCACGTCTTATGTTCTCCGTACCCTTGAGAGATTGTGTATTCACTGATCAGAATTGTTTCTAGTTGCTTGAGTCTTTACTTTATACATTTGGTGTTTGCTGTTTACTTTTACTCTCTTCCATTTCTGATTTTTTAATTCTTCCGTTTTCATGTTTAAATGCAATAGGTTTTAAATTTGTGTACCTTTTGTCTTTTAGTTCTCCAGCTTGCCAAAGGTCTCATTGGAATTCTGATCACAAGAATGAATGTAAGAATTTCAAAAAAAATGGAAGGTCCATCAGGGGAGCAAAAAGAGGATATTCGGCTGGTTCATTGGTCACCCCTAGCTCTTCGCATAAATTAAAGAAAGTTAGTGACATCAGCATATCTTTTCATTGTATTTGTTTGGTTAGAGAGCGATATTAACATAGCTATATGACATCCACAGATACTTTTCCCCTATGAGGACTTCGTGGAGTTATTTAGCTGGGACGAACCTGGTTTCCCCCCTTGCGGGTTGATAAATTGTGGAAACAGGTAGGACAATCCAAATCTACTGTTTTCTGTAGTATTATTGAGCTGATGATTATCTTTCATATATTCCCATGTATCAGAAGTAATTCTTTTCCTCGTTACTGTGCAGCTGCTTTGCTAATGTAGTGCTACAATGCCTAGCATACACCAGGCCCCTCATTGCATATCTGTTGGAAAAAGGCCATAGAAGAAAATGTAATGCATGATAATGTTAATATGTGTGCTGAATTCATAGTTGAATTGTCTAATGCTAATATTCCTTCATGTTTTGCAGGCAGGAGGAATGATTGGTGTTTCTTATGTGAATTTCAAACCCATGTCGAAAGGGCTCAGAGTTTAAATCCATTTTCACCGATTAACATTCTTGCTCGATTACCTCATATTGGTGGTAATCTTGGCTATGGAAAACAGGAGGATGCACACGAGTTCATGAGGTACACCTGCAGCTTGTTTTCTAAGACATTTAGGGAAACCATTGTTAGTGCTATCACTTGCTCAAAGTTTACAATCATGTTTCACAGGTTTGCCATTGACACAATGCAATCAGTGTGTCTTGATGAATTTGGTGGAGAAAAAGCTGTCCACCCTTCTGCTCAAGAGACCACTCTCATCCAGCATATTTTTGGTGGTCACCTCCAATCACAGGTAGTTCTTTATTTATATTGAATTAGGGCCTTTCTTTTATTGTGAGTAACAACTGATTGAAGCTGACATAGCATAAATCTAATGACATCATAATATTTTATGCTCTGGATATCTTGACATCTTAATTTTTTTTGATGCTGGACACATTAAAACTTGTAGTTTACTATGCTCTGGACATGATATTGTTATCATTTAAAAATGTAGAATTTATGCTTACAAATTTTTTTAGCTTATGAAATGAAAATAAGTATAAATAAAAGAAGATAGTATGAGTAGGTGGAGGGAGTACGGGACAAAAAGTGAACAAAAGTGCGAGTGAGCCTTTTCAATATAGATAGGATGTCATTAGTGGGCCTATGAAATAGATAAATATTCCCAAACATGGGAAAAATGGATAAAATAGAGAAATATTGCGAGGCAGACTAGTGGAATAATATTCAACAATTCGGGATAGGGAGCAGTTAATTCTTCTACAATGTATTTTATTTTTCTTTCTCTTGTTTTGTTTTGCTCCAATTCATCTTGTGTTTTTTCGTTGTCACATGCTGTGTTTGATTTTCTGTCTTGCTTTGTATGGTTTTCTCGTTTAGGTTATCTGTACAAAATGCAGCAATATTTCAAATCAGTGTGAGAATATGATGGATTTAACCGTCGAGATCCAAGGGGATGCTGCATCTTTGGAAGATTGCTTGGACCAGTTCACTGCAAAAGAATGCCTTCATGGAGATAATATGTATAAATGTGATGGGTATGTGTTTCCCATCAAATGATATGCTCATGTTTAATTTATATTTGCAATTATAGTTTCATGTAATTGCTTAGTAGAGGCCCCCACATTGCATATTACATGAAACTACAAGGGCAATAAACATATGTTCCCTTAGGGTTCAATAGGGCTGTATACGTAGGTCCTTGTACTCGTCTCTGACATGTTAGATAGTAACATCCTTCTGGATTTACCATGAAGTTTGACATATTTGGGTGTTTGCTGGTGAAATCCGTAGCTTCAAACAGAATACTCTTGTTATACAAAAAAGTTCACATCCCTGCTTCAATACAAATAGCTTTCTGCATTGATTTGTGTGTATTGTTATCAAATGGCCATCCTTGCTTCTCAAAGTGGTTTTGTATAGATAGCTTTTCCTGCTCCTCTCATTCTTACTCTGCTTTTCGTGTTTTGATTTTTAGTGCTCTTTGATTGCAGATGCAATGACTATGTCTTGGCATGGAAACGTCTTACTGTTCGGCAGGCACCAAACATACTTACAATTGCCTTGAAGAGATTTCAGGTGTGCTTTATAGCTACAATTTACTTTTTAGAAGCTGCTTTTTGAGTTGTACAAAAATGTTGCTAAACATGTTAACTTTCTTTTCTTTTCTTTTGTGCTAACCATTGGATTCCTGATGATATATGTGTGCTTAATGTTGTTCCTTAAGTAACCTATTAGTATAATTTACTTTTTTCGATTGAATGGTAAATATCAGTATAGTTGTTACATGCTGCTGTTTGAAATTATCCTTATCATCACTGAAGCTTTCTCTTGGTTGGAAGTTTTTATGAGTATTTATTGGTAATTTCAGAGTGGAAGGTTTGGAAAACTTAACAAGAGGGTGACTTTTCCAGAAATTTTGGATCTTAGTCCCTACATGAGTGAGACAGCGGAAGATGACAACATTTACAAGCTCTATGCTGTTATTGTCCATGTTGACATGTTGAATGCCTCTTTTTTTGGTCATTACATCTGCTACATCAAGGATTTTTGTGGAAAATGGTACAGAGTGGATGACTGCAAGGTATTAATATTCTGTCCTAGTTCATTACATATGCATGCTTTTCGAGTTATTGGTGCAATACATGTAGAGCTTCATCATGCTTAAGGGCTTGTCTGACATTATTCAAGTAATTAGTAATGTTATTAACTATTTGTACTGATTTAAGTTTCTAGCAACCCTTGTCTGAAGTAATGTAATATTCCTGTCTTTCGTCTATGAAGTTATCTTATACATCTCTAATGTTTTTATTAGGTTACACAGGTTGATTTGGATGAAGTACTATCTCAAGGGGCTTATATGCTCATGTATAGCAGGTAATTGACTTGTTCAGTTACTTATTTTTGTGCATAGTCTCACCCCATCTGAGTACAACGAACACTGTACTAGTGGAGACTGCGTTTATGCATTTTCCATTATCAGTTAATATAGGTTTTTTTTAAAAATAAATAAGCTTGATTATTTAGGAGATAAAATTTCTGTGTTTTGCTATTTGTCATCAACTAGATGTGAATAAATATGAACGAATTTAAAATTAGAGTTATGTTCTGTTTACATATTGTTTTTAATTGGGAACTCAACATTATTAATCCATGAAATGAGCTGATATGCTAGATTTTTTAATCTATTGATATCTGCCCTAACTTTGTCAATGATATTCATTAGGTTTTCTATATGCTGTAAAATTCGTGTTGTAGCAAAAAAGAAGAAAAAAAAGTAAACCCTAAAATTTTGTTGGTGTGAAGGTGTCATCTGACATCCAGCATGAAGAATGAAAGGTGTACTACTTGCAATTGATTCAGCCTTCATGTTTCAAGAAATTATTATTTAATCAAAAGCCTCCTTTCTACTAAAACTCAACTTAAATATATTATGTCACTGGGAATGTTGTGGATCTCCATCTCCATGACCAATCTTTGATTTATAAATTTGTGTTTTTTTGTCTTCCATTTGCTAACTTTAGGGCTTCTTGGATTACTTGTAACGTTCGAATGTATAACATGTAATATGATTGCGTGCAGGATTTCTGCGCGACGGTCATGCTTATATCCCGTTGAAACTAAAACAGAAGAGAAGCACGAGAATGTGGAAGTGGAGAAAGAAGATGAGCTTTCGTCAACTCCACATGTTGAGGTGCATGAGGAAGATTCACTATCTAAGGCAGGTGTCTTTGCAGTAGATATATCCTCCACAAGTAATTCGAACGATGGAAAAGAGGATGTGGAGATGGTGGAAGATCCATCTAATACTAATTCTGTGGAAGATCCATCTAATACCATTTCACCATCTAAGGCAGGTGTCTATAAAGTAGATCTATCCTCCACAAGTAATTTGGACGATGGAAAAGAGGATGTCAGGGAAAATTGTGCTGTTCCCCTGAGCGATGACGACCTTTGTGAGGTTCCACTTTCAGTTGAAACAGAAGAAGCAGTTGTCCCGCTTGAAAAGACTACTAATCATGCAACCATGGCTATACATGCGGCGATTCAACAGTTAACTGAAGCTGATACTTTCAAAATGATGCCATCCTCCTCTTTGTTTGATACTCAGGATGACTCTAGAGGCATTAATATAACTCCACGAGATTTTCCCTTAACAGATTCGTCAGATCAAGATTCCAGGGCTTGTCAAGATCCTGTCTTGGATAATGACTCGACGGCCATGCAAAATAATGCTGTCGTAGAAGGCAATTTGCCTCATAGTACTTCCTCCACTGTTTCAAGCTCCAGCAAAATCCTGGAAGAAGTGAGACCTGCTGATTGTACGGATACAAGTGGCGATCTAGGAATGCAGTTTTCAGATGGAATTCAAGCTCCAGATAATTCTGTGAGTGCTAGAGAATCTACCATAAAGGATCATGATGCAAAGGTGAAGCCACTCTTTCGACCAGGTTTCCTTAAAAAACATTCAGTGACTTCTCAAAACGGTGTAGATGCCATAAAAGAACTTTGCTCTGATGTCTCTATAGCTTCTTCTAGCTCCTGTGAAGTCATTGAAACAAAAGATGTTGAATCCTTAAGTAAGACTGAGAAAGCTGCACAGGAAGTTGAACTTTCAAATGGTTTTGAAGGTGCAGCTAGAAAATCTAATGGTGCCTTGGGGATGCACCCACAGTTAAATCCAGGGAATCACTTTGATAAAGTACTCGAGGCATCTGTTTCAGGATCTGATGAAGTACTGGGAGAAACAGAAACTACTTGTTTGGTTGACATGACTGTTAAAAATGCTGGTAAGATTCCATCTGCACATTTAAATGGTTTTCAAGACAGGAAATCTGTCAATAAAAGATCTGCAAAGCCTCTCTTCAATCGTGGTTTTCTTGATAAGCACCGTTAAGGCATCATTCCAACAGTATCAAGATAAAGTCAAGGGCAGAACAGATGATTGACTTGGAGACGTCTGTTTGATGACACTATAATGGATGAGAACCAGGTGGTCTTGCTGCTATCGCGTGGTAAAGTTTACAGTTAACAGGTCTCCCGCGAATTCGGTATGGAAAGTAGAAAGTCTTGTTTTGTACATATAATGATGCTCTGATGTAGACTGGGACTATTCTTCAACTGTTCATATCATTCATCAAATAGACCTCTGGTCAGCCAGGGTTTCCATATTTGTCGAAATTTAATGTAGCTAGCTTATTGTTTGTAGTTGCAACATTGTTAACAATGATTTTAGGGAAATAAAATTCGTTATAAGAATATTTTTTTACGTCCCATGATGTCAAAAAAAGCTATTCTACTGATCCTTATTTACCAATAGCATGTGTTGCTTCATATTTGTGATTTTCGGTAATATTAATATCCCATTTAGTCAACCATGTACACAGATTAAAATTGAAGTGAACATGAGTTATCACCTAATTAATCTCACTTTTTTTTCCCTCGCTAATGTAATACTTTAAGATTTTATTATTTTTACAAAAAATTATGTATTATAATGAGATATGAATTAGCATGTCGTGACCAAATTAATCCGAACCATTCAGTAAAATCCAAGTGTGTATGAATAGAAGAGTAATGACCTCCTCATCCCCTATGTATCTTTCCCTTCAGTCTCAGAGCATCAATGCTGATCATCTTCGACAAGAAAGGTGAATTTTTTTCTGATGTAACTGGATTTAGATTTTCACAGCGATATAGTTTATGCTCTACTTCTTATACGTTGAATTCCAATTTGGATGAAAAATAGAGGTCGTCAATTTCACATGTTGGTTTTTTATTGCGTTGCAGATAAATATATTTTTAAATGTCATCAAAACGGTTTCTGTTTCTGTTATCGTTGAGAAATCTAATACTGTCTGAAATGTCAAAGCCATATTGAATGAAAATGAAGGCATACATGTGTGTGAAAATTTACAAAATCTATTTTGTAGGTTAAAATTAAGGAAATTGTTATAGTAATATAATTGATATTAATATATAAAATTAATTCAAATGTTGTAATAAAATAAATAGATGTATAAAAGATGATTGTATACCATAAATTGGGGGTTGATGATCGTCGATCCCACCTTAAAAGAAACAATCTCTCTTGATATCACCTAATTTACCTGGAAAAATGTATTGTGATTGTGTTTGTATATTGTTGTTAACTGCCTGTGTTTATTTTTCTCTGAAAGCTTTGCAAAAGAAGAAATGACTTATGAACCTCCAGTATTAGAAAGGTTACCAACACTCTGCTCTATGTTAGTGTTATATTCATAAGTTTCAAAAAGGTTGAATTGGGATACATATGCCTTTTTTGCATGATGGAAATATTCACTGTTAATAAAGTGTTACAAAGAAATCAAATGTAAATATGGGGTATAAATGAGAGAAAAACTGGCTTATAAATAAATATGATTGGTTTTTGTGCACTCGGGGCTCAGGAGGAATGAAAATATTCATGTCTTGCCTCTTTCAGCCAATATGTATTTCAATATAAAGATTACATTTTCATATCGAACACTATTTTGCAATGCTGCTGGACCACATGCTATAGTCAAGGTACATAAGTTCTAAATTTTGCTTCAACTAATTATCTTGGATTACTGGGGCATGAAAGGTTACTTGTAAGTATAATATAAGTTGTTCCTTCTTTATATAATGCTTCAAGAACTCAAAATCATTACAATATTTACAATCAAATTTCACAACAGGAATCATGCACAAAATCATTGGAGAAATATGGTGTTGGTTCATGTGGCCCTCGTGGATTCTTTAGAACAATTGGTAACTTAAATTTGAATGAAATTATTTCACCTTTTCTTTTTAATGTTATTGTTATATCTAAGTTAAAAATATATATTGTTGGTACAGATGTCCACATTGACTCTGAAGGCAGAATTGCAAATTTTATGCATATGGGCCTTCCACCATGTTCAGTGACATTCCAACATTTTGCAACAAAGGAGATGTTATTGTCATCGCGTGAGTGATTACGTTATTTCTTATCTCTGCACAAAATGACTTGAGCTATCTATAAATATCCCATCAAGAATTCATCTTTTTTGGTATTATTTAATTACCTCTTTTCTGTTCTAATTTGTTAGAGATTTATAACGTTTGTAAGGCTATTTCGTGTATTAGACCACTCATTCCAGGATCTGGAATCATGTTAATATAGTTCTTAATGTTCTTTAAGTAATTGGTTATTCACAAATTCCATTTGGGGATAACAGTTTTGATTTCCACATCTCATGTTTTTATTGAATCTGCATTTCATCTATGTTCTGGCATTGTTCATGGTTTCACCAACTTTTTCTTTATTAGGGATGAGGGTGTGCACTGAGGAATTCAAAATGGCTTTCAGTTACCAAGAAGTACAATTATACATGTTAAGCACAATGATATAGAATCTTTAAGAAATACTCTGGAGAAGGTAACCCAACAAAACAAGAGAGCAGAGAAGGTTAGGCGTTATATTGTGGTTGAAGCTGTGTATAAGGTATTGGCCTCTGATATATCAAAGCTGCTTCTTCTATACTCCTGTCCTGTCATAATTTTTCAATAAAAAAATTCAGAAAAGCTGCACCATATAGTGTAAAACTCTTGCCTCTAGTTTTTGTGTGATCTTTATACTAGACATGTTAATGTAAGCATGTGAATCTGTGGTATCTACAACATCCTATTTGTATTTACATCAGGGAATTACTTTTCATAGGATTTTCTTTCCGCGACAGAATGTGGACAGATTGCTCCATTGGACGAAATCGTTAGACTCAAGGAAAAATATCGCTTCCGTGTTTTACTAGATGAGAGCAATTCATTGGGAGTTCTTGGAGGTTCTGGTAGAGGTTTAACTGAACACTATAAAGTGCCAGTATGTTTTGGCTCTCTTTCCAGATTCTGTATGATATGCGTTCCGAGAATATGTGACTCTAATGTGATTTCAATTTGTAGATTGAGAAGATAGACATCATTACAGCTGCTATGGGGCATGCATTAGCTGCACATGGAGGATTCTGCACTGGTAGTGCGAGAGTCATTGATCACCAAATATGAAAATATTCCAGTTGCTGGAACCATTGTTATTTCAATTGCAGGTTTTCTTCACTATGAAATATATCTTTATGTAAATCTTACCAGCATTTTATTTGGTGCAGCGGTTTAGCAGTTCTGGTTACATCTTCTATGCTTCTTTACCTCCTTACCTGGCAAGTGCTGCTATTACTACTCTTGATGTCATTGAAGAAAGTCCCGATCTTATCACAAAACTGAAGAAAAATCTTGCCATGATGTGGAAAGGTTTAGTTGAGCTACAATATAAATTTACATGCTATCTCTTACAGATTATTTGTACACATTATAAGAAATATGAAATTACTTGCAGAACTATCCGGTATACATGGACTTCATATGGCGAGTGATTCAGAATCTCCCATACCTGTTCTCCAATTAAAGAAGTCCACAGGCTCCTCAACCAGTGATCTTCAATTGCTTGAAGTCATCGTTGATCGTGTAAGTGCTTGCAGATTCCTCATACTCTTATGGCTTCTCTGGCATTTATCCTAGTAATTTTTTTCAGTGTCATTGCACGTTCCTTTAATTGAAGTTTTTGAATTTTTGTCTTTCATGTGCTTAAAGAAGAATTTGTGTTAGTTGTAACTTCCAAAAGATCGAACCTTGATAAGTGCAGCCTGCCCATTGACATAAGATTGTTCATCTCTTCTAGTCATTCTGAATCGGACATGGCAAAAGCAGCCCAGTCGCTGAAGAAAGTGGCGGCATCGGTATTGAGTGACCAGATAGAGTAGATGTGAAACATGAAGTCTTTTTAGCCCTCTCCATATAATAAGACATGAGAAGTACTTTGATTTTCTTACTTAGAACTCACACTTTTCACATACTTCAATCTCATGACAATATTTTGCCTATTCTTCTTCTTGTAATATTTTTATAGTTATAGAATGGGATTAGGGAGAAACCAGCGCATCATTTATTTTCACTACTTGTACAATATTCATTTACGTTTAATTTATTCTATACAATTTTGTATTCATGGTTTTAATATTTTTAAGAATGATGGAAGATTAGATGGCAAATTAATTTTCTTTTTAGAGTTTATATTTTATTGGAACAATTCCCATAAAGGGCGTAATAAGAGTTGAAATTCCTCTTTATGGAGTAAAACTTTTAATATTCATACTAAGGGCATTCAGGGTGCATTTGGTTGGATGAGTTTTTGGAAAACTGGACTTTGAAAGTCCAGTATTCCAAAAACTTGTTTGGTTCGTGGAGTTTTTCAAAATTCTGTTTTTGGCCCCAAAATCCAGACTTGCAAAATTTTTAAAACCAATCAAAGATTTTGTTTCAAATTTACAAAATCCCAACCCAACAAAACCAGGTTTTTACAAAACCTGACTCTCAAAATCCCAAATAAAAACCCAAACTCTCAAAATTTCAAAACAAAAATCAGACTCTCAAAACCAGACTTTCAATTATGCACTCTCTCATACCTGCATGACAACCAATACCTTCTCCCATCTGGCATGTCTACATAGAATCCCGGTATGAGTGGATTATCTGGGTTTACCAAGATCCTAGCTCTTATGTATCTTATATCTTGCACAGGTATGCAATACAGGTCAAGATCTACTGCATCCCCAACATAGTTCACCAACTTTCTAGAAATATCAGGGAAGAAACACTTGGAAGACAAGCCATATATTTGCATAGCAACCATAATCTTTGTCACTCTTATTCTACTCAGTGGTATCATAGGGTCCCATCTTCTGATAGCTAACATGCCCCCACTTATAGCATAAGGTGAATTATGAATTGCAGCTAACATTGCCTCCTTTGATGGCAGCTTATTCATGAAACTTAACTTCCCAATGTTGAATCCTAACATCACCCAGTGTGTCTCCAAATAGTTTTGGATCCTTGGCCTTCTGAGCACCCTGTAGTCATGCCAGTATGCGATGACACAGTTCTCTTCATGTTGGGCTGACTCCTGAAGATCCTCTAATGTTAACTGCATAACTCCCCCAACTCTCTGATGTTGGAAAGTGCTTTGGACTACATCTGCATCATATCCTGCTTCCCTCCTCTCCTCTGAGAATTTCGAACCCTGAGCAGTGTGAGCTGATACAGAACTCAGGTCCGAAATGTGTCCATCCATCTCTCTGTTCACTCTTTTGTTCTGATATACGGGTTTTGTTTTATGGTTTACTTTGTGCCTCTCCTTCCATCTATTTATAGACCAGCCTCAAACATGGTTCCTTCTTGTAAAGTTCCCATTTTAATATTATAATCCCACAAAAACCATCCCAAAATCGTAGCTTTCTTGCTAAGTTATGCAAACAGTCTTACCACTGTCCTGTACTGTGTTGCCTTCCCCCCTTCCCCTATCAGAATGCACACAGCTCGCCTAACTTTCTCAAATCCCCAACTTTCTCCCCTCTATTCTTCAGTATAATGATTATGTTTCCACTCCAAGTCAAAATATAATAAAAGTGATCGATTCTTAGCCACTGATGAAACTTGATCCAATGCTGAACTCTGAAACTTCTGAATCCAGCCGGTGCCCCTTTTCATCCTTCACGTGCAAAGCCAAGCTTGGCCTAACCCACTACCCAACTTTTATGTGAATTCAATATCACTACGTGCCAAATCTGGAAGATGCTCTTTTTTTTCTTGTGTTTTCTAGAGAGAGAGATAAACTCTTTTCTAATAATTTGGACTGAAAATGAAAGACGCCAGCTTCAGATTTGTGATTTTCGGTGATATTAATACCCCATTTAGTCAACCTTGTACACAGATTAAAATTGAAGTGAACATGAGTTATCACCTATTCAATCTCACTTTTTTTTTTCCAACTGGTCAGACTTTGCTAATGTAATAATTTAAGATTTTATTATTTTTACAAAACATTATGTATTATAATGAGATGAGATAAGAATTTTCATGTCGTGACCAAATTCATCTGAACCATTCAGTAAAAACCAAGGGTGTATGAATAGAAGAGTAAGGACCTCCCCCTCCCCTATGCATCTTTCTCTTCAGTCTCAGAGCATCAATGCCGTCTGATCATCTTCGACAAGAAAGGTGAATTCTTTTCTGATGTAACTGGATTTAGTTTTTCACAGCGATATAGTTTATGCTCTACTTATTATATGTTGAATTCCAATTGGAATGAAAAATAGAGGTCGTTAATTTCACATGTTGGTTTTTTATTGCGTTGCAGATAAATATATTTTTGAATGTCATCAAGACGGTTTCTGTTTCTGTTTCTGTTGAGAAATCTAATACTGTCTGAAATGTCAAAGCCATATTGAATGAAAATGAAGGCATACATGTGTGTGAAAATTTACAAAATCTATTTTGTAGGTTAAAATTAAGGAAATTGTTATAGTAATATAATTGATATTAATATATAAAATTAATTCAAATGTTGTAATAAAATAAATAGATGTATAAAAGATGATTGTATACCATAAATTGGGGGTTGATGATCGTCGATCCCACCTTAAAAGAAACAATCTCTCTTGATATCACCTAATTTACCTGGAAAAATGTATTGTGATTGTGTTTGTATATTGTTGTTAACTGCCTTTGTTTATTTTTTCCTGAAAGCTTTGCAAAAGAATAAGTGACTTATGAACCTCCAGTATTAGAAAGGTAAAACAACACTTTGATCTATATTAGAGTTATATTCATAAGTTTCAAAAAGGTTGAATTGGGATACATAAGCCTTTTTTGCATGATGGAAATATTCACTGTTAATAGCTTAAGTGTTACAAAGAAATCAAATGTAGATATGGGGGATAAATGAGAGAAAAAATGGCTTATAAATAAACATGATTGGTTTTTGTGCACTCGGGGCTCAGGAGGAATGAAAATATTAATGTCTTGCCTCTTTCAGCCAATATGTATTTCAATATAAAGATTACATTTTCATATCGATCACGATTTTGCAGTGCTGCTAGACCACATGCTATAGTCAAGGTACAGAAGTTCTAAGTTTTGCTTCAGCTAATTATCTTGGATTACTGGGGCATGAAAGGTTACTTGTTAGTATAATATAAGTTGTTCCTTCTTTATTTAATGTTTCAAGAACTCAAAATCATTACAATATTTACAATCAAATTTCACAACAAGAATCATGCACAAAATCAATGGAGAAATATGGTGTTGGTTCATGTTGTACAGATAAAAAAGCGTACTAATATGGTAGCCCTGTCTCTCATATATATACTCAATATTTACATGGAAAAGTCTATACTAGCCTTTACCCTAATACATCCCCTCAATCTTTACAAGGTGCAATTACGGATGGATTGGATCTATATTTACAAAACAAATCACTAGAAAGACCCTTAGTAATATATCAGCAACCTTCAACTGTGTCGGAATCAAAAGAACTCTCGGAGACCACCATGGGCAACTATTACTCGAACAAAATGATAATCAACATCAATATGTTTGCTAGGATCATGCTGAACCGGATTGGCAACAAGATAGATTGCAGAAACATTGTCACAATAGAGAGTGACCGGATGATGAAGATAGTACCCAAAGTCCGCAAGCAATTGGCGAAGCCAAATAGTCTCCGCCGCAGTGTAAGTAACAACATGATATTCTGCCTCCTTAGAGGACTTCGACACAGTACGTTGTTTTTTAAAGCGCCAGGAAATCAAATTCTTCCCTAGGAACATAGCAAAGCCTGTGGTGGAGCGACGAGTGTCCGTACAACCATCCCAATCAACATCTGAATAAGCAATCATGATCTCCGGAGAATTTGCGGCATGGAGAAAAAGTCCAAACTCCATAGTGCCCTGCAAATACCTGAAAGTCCTATTCACAACATGAAGATGAGTAGTGCGGGGAGCATGCTTAAACCGAGAAACCATTAACAGCTTACGCAATATCTGGACGAGTCATAGTTAAATATTGCAATGCACCAACCATACTACGATATTCAATGGGATCATATATATACTCAATATTTACATGTAAAAGTCTATACTAGCATTTACCGTAATACATGTGGCCCTCGTGGATTCTATGGAACAATTGGTAACTTAAATTTGAAAGAAATTATTTCACTTTTTCTTTTTAATTTTGTTGTTATATCTAAGTTAAAAATATATATTGTTGGTACAAATGTCCACCTTGACTGTGAAGCAAGAATTGCAAAAATTTTAGGCATACTTTACGCATATGGGCTTTCCACCATGTTCAGTGACATTCCAGCATGCAAGAAAGGTGATGTATGGCAGACACCGGCACTCGACGACGAACTCTGCTCACGAACGGATCTGCAAAACAAAGCCTCGGGTGTCCCGAGGGTAGACACTCTGACGCTCAAGTTAGTATGATGCGTAAGGCGTATTGTATGTAGTATGAGATAGAAAAGGTGTACCAAACCTTTGGGGTATTTATATGGCTACAATCCGTAGATCACCAAGATATGTAAATTTGGTAGGAATACAACTCTTATGGGAATAGTAGTTGTATTACCATGTATAGAAGAAGTATATTTCGGTCATGACTGTATTACCATATTTAGGAGGATGTATATTCCTTGTAGAACATTCATAATATACGCATTCCTTATAAGGATTAGGATTTGATGGACCCGTGGATCCATCCTCCGCGTACCTCGAGCCCATGACCCTTCTCAGGCCACGGTCCGAGACTGAATGAGGCCCAAGGTAGATCTTATCAGTAGCCCCAAGGTAGATCTTCAGTAGCCCCATACGAACCATGGACTTATCAGTAGCCCCAAGGTAGATCTTCAGAATCTGGAGTGCTTCATCTCGAAGGTTGAAGGAGAGGCTTTCTTCTCGAGGGAAGACCAATAACTCGAGGGAAAGTGACTCGGGGCATTTAAGCTCGGGGTGTCCATCTAGGACCATCCTCTCGGGCTTGACCCTTCTGAATATCTAGCTTCAAGTTCTTTCATATTCGATCAGGACACGTGGACGGATGAGATCGACTCTTTTTGAAATCCAGACGGGAAATACACGTGTCATATATCCATTGGAAAGTAGAGGCGGTCTGTCCCCCGTCTCTCCAATTTCTTGCATCGGAACAAGAATCGAGGTAATTACTCACCTTAATGTCGTCTGAGTTTGGGTTAGATCTCCCAAATCATATTCATTGTCTTCCTTATTCAAAATTTCTTCTTTCTGAGTTCAGGAGACGTGTCAGCACTTTATCAAATTTCTGAAGCCCCACATTACTGCTTTCATAATCATCAGTAAGTGATATCTTCTTTCTTCATTATTTTCTTGGTGCCTGTTTCTCATTTTCCCTTGCGCGTATCCCCCCATACTCTCTGTAAGCATGAGTAGTAGTAGTGAAACAATTTTCATCTCCCATCATGGTGAGAGAGAGTATGAGCATACTCATGCCGAGGAGAATAGCTCTCAAGACCGCCGTAGAGCCGAGGTAGCAAGTGGGAAGAAGCCTGTGGTTTTGAAGAAGAAAGCCTCTGATGAAGAGAAGAGATTAATGGCGATGGCGAGAAGGGCTCAGATGGAGGGGAGTAGCCCCATGGTAGCGCATGCATCCAGAGATAGACCATCTGTGCTTGGTGAAGGCAGCAGTAAAAGGTCGGTAGAGGATGAGAAAGCCCATGCTGATGCCGCTATATTTGTAGAAAACTGCCAGTATTCTATCCCCAGTGATAGTGATCTCATGTATTATGGGGAAGATAAATCTGCCGTTGAATTGGTTATGGAGAAAAATTGGGTTGTAAATTTTAATCGTTAATAGTATTGGGTTGTAATCTTCTCAAACTGTATTCTTTTAGGGTTAGAATCCAGTCGGCCCAACTAACTTCTGCGTAGCTGAATGTGCTTAACCCGGAATTAGGGGTGAGAACGATCACGAGCGTTCGTTAAAAAGATCGAGATAGGATCGGTTAAAGATCGGATCGATATTGTTCATTTAATAAATGACCCGATCATGATCAAAATTTTATGATCGTTTATTAAATGAACGATCAACGATCATGAACATAAAAGCTCGATCATGATCGCGAACAGATCGATAAGATGATCGATCGATAAAGTTATCGAGATCGATCGGTAATATAATTATATACATTAATAATAATGGGGAAATATATTAATTTTAATACTCCGACCCGAGGTGTCGTTTATGGGAGGTTCCTCCAACATGGGCTGACTTTTCCCTTTCCCCCATTGTTGAGTGACTTCCTTGAGTGTTATAAGGTTCATCCAGGACAATTACACGCCAATGTGATAATTATCATCATGGCCTTGATGACTTGGTGTGCTAAGAAAAGTTATAAGCCAAGTCTTGCTTTGTTGCGAACCCTGTATAAGGTGTCTATTGTCAAGCAGGTAGTAACTCTGTCTGTCCGGGATGGAGAAATAGGTCGGGCTTTTGTACTTCCTACAAAATGCGAAGGTTGGGTAGAGTGAAGTTGACCTTTGATCAGACAAAATATCTTGTACCCCAATGGAACAAAGAACTCAAGAATGAAGGCAAATATGATGTTAAGTCCTCGCACAGATTGCTGGATATAGCCAGAGAGCTGGTGAGGGAGAAGATCAAACTTGTGGGAGATAAGTTTGTACCGGGAAACCATTAAATGGGTTGGTTATGGCCCCTTGAAACATGCAAATGGTTGTATAAGATGCCCGGTCAGACTCTTCAAAATGGTAGCTATTTGAAGTTGGCATGCTTCGATCAACCAAAGGGTCTGAAGATTGAATGGTATGAGGCCATTCTGTCTATGGAGCAGGATCCCGTTGGTGTAGCTAGGGCGCTTCGGGCCTCTAGGGCAGTAGAGGAGAGGACAGCTCGAAATGAGGTGTCCGAGCATCAATCTCCTGTGGATAGGGAAGTTTCTGGATTGATGCCCGATGCTCGGCGTCATTTCAAAAGATTGGTTCGGGGACCCAAGAAGACTTCATCAAAAGCTAAGGTGATAAACGAGACAGAGTGTCTGTTTGTACCTGTTGCCCGAGATCCATCAGATGAGGAGGAGGATGAGGGTTTGACTCTAGTTCGATGTCCGAGGAAGGAGGAGGTTCAGACCTCTTGTTCTCCACAATCTACCAATACTAATGAGTATTGGTGTACTATGTTCGGCAGGCACGAAGATAGTGATTTTGTAGCTTTTGTAGTAACCCCTGTTGTGTTGCCTTGCCATGTATACTCCTCTTGTTTGTATTGTCCCCTTTTGTGCTGTTTCTGACACGGGTCATCTTGCGTGCAGTGGGTGCTTCTAAGTCCGAGAAGGCAATAGACAAATTGGTTGAGCTGTTCAAGGCAAAGGAGCTTAGGGGTCAAGGAATTAAGAGGGGACTGGACGCCTCAGGGAGCCCTTCTAACACCTCCGGTAGGTCCCCTAAGAGGGCTAGGCTTGATCTCGAACCACTAGGGAAGTTCGAGAGATATGTGGTGCTACCTTCCCCTGAGATCTCGGAGATGGGGGCTGAGATAGCCTCAGATTGTCCTGAGATAAGCCATGTATACCTAACTTAGTTTTTCAACTTGATTGAAAGTTCAATCACCTGACTGTTTTGTTTTCTTTCAGTCTCTGAGTCATATGAAGCACTTGTATGGTTCTATCAAGACCCTGCACAATCGATGCCAATTTGTGGAGCAAGTGGCGGGAGAGCAGGCGGCTGAAGTGGAACTGTTGAGAGCGCAAGTGGCCAAGAAATCTGGTGAGCCTTCTGAGCTGGTAAAGCGTCTCCAAGATGAGATGGCACAGGAGAAGGCTAAGAGGGAGGCCTTCGACGAGGAGGTTAGGGCCTTAAGGGAGGAGAAGAGACTGAGGGTCAATTCCTTCCAGGAGTTGCGGAGGAAAATGACCATAGTGGAGGCAGAGAGGAACCGATATGCTGATCCCGATTGCCAGAGGTGGCTGGTTCGGTTGATAATGGATTTCTGCATCAACTGCCCCGAGATGGAGGTCCATCGTCAAGAGCATGGTGAACTCTATCATAATTCCGAGCTTCCACGCATGTTGGTCTTACTTCAGGGTGTCCTCAGTGAGGATGACCAAGGATGGTTGGCTCCTGGTTATAATTGGCCGGAGGTGGCAGAAGATCTAGAGAAGTTCCGGGCGAGATTTCACCAGATAGGGGGTTTCAAAACAAATTTGCTAGCTAGTTTGGAGTCCTTGGAGAAGGCTTTAACTCTGGAGGAGTTTCAGGAGAAGCTTTGCGGTCTGTATCCCGATCTATCATTCTTGGTGGAGAAGCCGGCTGTGGAAACTTAAATTGAGGGCCAAAGAACTCCAGATGGTCAGCAAAAGATTGTAACTCCTTAGAGCCTTCACTCTTTATTTAGGAATTTTTTTTCTACCGAATTTTGGCATTTATGTACTCCAAACAATATATCGTTTTCATGAAATTGACAATTTCGTGTCTTCCTTTATCTCCAGTGTTGCGCAGCTGCCTGTGCTGAATTGCCGGTTAAATACGAAGCTGCTCTTCAGAAGAGCAAAGATCTGGAGGAAAAGTTGGCAGATTCCAAGGGCGTTTGCAGCCTGGCCCGAGAAGATTGTCATAGTCTTCACCATCAGCAAGCAATAAGTCTGGAGCGAAGGGCTGATTTGAATAACTAATTGAAGGAACTTCAGCAAAAGTACAAAGTTCTCGAGGATGACTATGGCAAGGCTCGGGTTGCCAAGAAAGATTATGACCGAGAGCGGAAAGAAGCCAGGAGGGAATTGTTGGAGTTCAAGAGTGAGAGTCATAATAAAGACTCTCGTATATCTGCTCTTCAGCATGAAAATATCAATGTAAACCATAAGATCGCCTCTGTCATTGAAGACTTGAGGATATGCGAGGTAGAGCTAAATGCTTGTAGGATCCAAATAAAGGAGTTGGATTCCCAAGGTGTGTTTGTCACGCATCCAGCATCTTCAAGGAGAGAGGTAGGTGGGCCTTCTTCAGGCCCGAATTCGGGGCGAGGAATGAGTCCTCCTGCCCGAGGTGGTATGTCTCGAGGGACGGTTAATTCTCCAGTTAGGGTCTTCATATGGAAGGGGAAGATGAGCGTTACTTACTCCTGGAATTCATGGTACAATTGGTTCTCCTTCTCAACCTGCGGCTATAGAAGGTAGGGGGATCCCTACATCTTCTCAATTAATGAGGATAGCAGAAGAGAGTAGTTGGAGTCGAGGCCTCCAGGGAAACCGAGGTCATGCCTCTACTTCTACTCGTGGTCGAGGATGTACCCCTGTTTATAAGGACCTTCACGAGGTGTAGGAAGTATCATAGTGTAATAACACTTTTTAGTTTTGCCTTTATAAAGGTCTTTTAATCTTTTGAGAAGATTGGTTATCAGGCTTATTAATAGCCTAAATAAATATTGGTATGTACCTTAATAGGTGTACCATAAGGAAGGTCGAATTTCAAACTATGTGAATTTGTGCGACTCATATGTTGGTTTTGACCATATACTTTTTATAAGTATATTATTTTATTTTAGTCTAAGGTGACTGTAGTCCGAACACGTAGTTCAAACAACTCATATTAGATAAGCATCAATCACACGTTTATAAGCGTATAAGTCTCAGGCAGCAGTCGTTACTTATGCTTTGTAAGGCATACTACCTCTTTGTTTTAGAGGGATATTGACTGCTTAAAATAAAATAGAATGTATATATTGAAAAGAAATTGTATTCTTCGAACCCGTAGGTTAGGTAAAATTGAAAAGACAACCCCGAGTTTGGGAACTCGGGTATGAAAAATAAAATAAATGATAAAAGGGAAAAGAAGCTTGGCCCGCAGGCCTTATTGAAGTAGTTTCTCCTTATTTGGAGAAGGTCTACTTGGTTTTAGCTCCGAGGTACCTGCGTAGGAAGGGCACCATTATGACAGAATCCAAGTGTTCTCCTTCGCGAGTTTGTAATTGGTAGAATCCACCGGATTGAGATGTGGAGACTTTGTAGGGTCCTTTCGGCCTTGACTCCAGCGCTCCTTCTAGCTTGTCAGTGCACCACGGGTCTACTGGCATTACCAGTTCTCCAATTTGGAAGGTTTGATGGCGTCGCTTGTGCCATATAGTAGTCATCTCGTCGCAAGCCCCATTCTCAAAGTGGAATACCAAGGGTTGTTCGAGATCGGGGTCAAGTACCAAATCCCCTAGGATGGCGTTGACAGTCGAGATGTTGCTCACTTTTCTAGCATCACGGATGACCGTGATCATACATGAACGTGCTACTCCTTCATCTCCGTTGATGGAGGCCACTCCTTGCGGTGTTGGAAATTTCAGCATCAAATGGTTAAGGGGACCATATGGCCTTAACTTGGCACATCCAAGGTCTGCCGAGAATGATATTAAAGGGTGTGACGGTGTCGACCACCACAAATATGCAGTAGAGGGTTAGGCTTTTTGCTCCATCTGCCACTGTAATTGAGAGTGTGATCTCTCCAAGATGTATGACTGGATTTCCGGTAAACCTAGAGATCGGGCCCGTAGGCCTGAGGTCGTCCTTGGTAAATCCTAGCTCTTGGAAGCAGTCTTGGAATATCACTTCTACTCCACTCCCATCTCCACAAAGACTCAATTCACCAAGGAATCCTGTATCGGAGTGAGGCATCTGGTTTGGAACGGCGTCCGTGTCCGAGAAGGTGATAGTTTCTTCGGGGCGGAGCCTCTTGTTGATCGGTTCCGTGTAAGGTATGGCCCGCAAACTATCCTTCAGCTTGGTAAGATAAATTGCTTCTCCAGTATAGCCATTAATGCCATTGATGACTCGGTTGGCTCCATTTGGCGACGGAGGAGGAGGATCTTGAGGATTATTGCCCCCTTGGTTGTTATTGTTGTTGTTATTCCGAGGGCCATCCTTCTTCTTCTACCAGGGTTTTCCCCCATACCTCTTCTGGGTACCCTGGCTGTCGCCAGTTATTGATGGTGCAATCTGTTGCACGATTCCCTGTCGAATCAGCTTCTCAATCTCATTCTTAAGCTGATACCACTCCTCAGTGTCATGCCCCCAATCTCGGTGATATTGGCATAATTTCGGGGACCTTTGACGCTCGGCTGATTCCTTCATGGCAGGAGGATATTTCAAAAGGTGCATGTGAATGGATAAAATCTCAGTCCGAGATCTAGCTAGTGGAGTGTAAGACTCGAAGGTTGGTTTGGAGGCGCCTTCTGTCTTCTCGACCTAGGGTATCTTCATCTTAGGCTTCTTGACTTTATTTTCAATATAGAGCTCTAGTGGTCTCTTGCCAGTTACCGCGTCTACTTTGCTAGCATACTTCTCCATGATAGCCTGAAGATGTTGAATGATAGTTGAATTCTTGGTTGCCAGCTTCATTCTCAGGATGTCATCAATCATAATCTACACTCATGCGGTACATATTTATCAGGAGAATCTCATCTCGATCGTAGCATTCTGTAGCCAGATCCATATATATGTGATAATGCTCTATCACAGTCTCTCCTTCAAGGTGAGGCACGTATCCCAAATCTCCGAGGGACTTAGTAAACTTCTTTTTCTGGAAGAAAGCAAGGAGGAGGAATTCGGCGAAGTCTCAATAGTCGAACAAAATCTCTGGTTTTGTTTGGGTGAACCAGGTCCGGGCTTTTCCTCGGAGATAACTGGGGACGATTTTGCATATCTCCAGCTCGTGAAAATTCCTGGTCTCGAGTGTCTTAAAAAAGACCGATAAGAATTCACGAGGGTCACTGGTACCATCATAGGTAGGCAGGTGTTCAGGAACTTTCATGTTACCATCAAAGGGTAGGTTCACGATGGGTCGTGAAAAAGGGGAGCGAGCGGACTGTCCTCTAGGTCCGAGGATGCGTTTGATCTCTTGGTCGACCTCGTACTTTCCTCGAGTAGGATATGCCCCTTCCTGGGTAAAAGACCGATCAGTACTAGTTTTCCACTTGCTCTGAGTCCATTCCCTCTTCTCCCGCCGGAGCTCTTCCTGAATGTTCTCTATGCGCATTCTTCGCACATCCTCCCTGCTTAATGCTGAACCATCATGGCGATAGTTGGCTGGATTGGGAGGTGGTGGTAGGTGTCTCTGAGTGCTTTATGAAGGCAGGCTCCGAGATAGATCATTCAGGAATCTCTGTTGCTGAGTAGGATCAGAGGGCGGTGTTGTTCGAGCTCCTTGAATGGATACTTGATTCGGGGCTTCATGCGTCTGGGCGCGAAGTTGTTGGCTCGGATGTATTAGGGATGCTACAAAGTCAGGGTATTGATAATGTAGATCTCTCATCAATGCTCGGAAATCCTCAGGGATTTCTCTCGGGGGAGAGTCCAAGATAAGGTTTACATAGGGCTGTTCAGAGCTTTGAGGGGGAGGGACTGAAGGTCCCAAAGGTTGTCTCAAGGATTCCCTTAGGCGTCTCTGTCTCGTCTCTTCCTGTTGTCTTTCTGCAAGGATTTGACGGTCCCTTAGCGCTCTCTCTTCTACGGTGAAGATCTAATCAAATTCGCTATATCCCAATCTATTTTCGGGATCCAGGCCTTATGAATTATTCACTTGCCCGCTATAGTTCATGTCGGTCTGGATCGAGATTTTTGGGCCCGAGTTTTGCACTTCGGACACAACAGGATTTGATCCAGAAGGTGGTACCCCGGACGCGACAGGATTGGGACCGGAGGAGTTCGGAACACTGGAGTTTCCGGCGCTTGCGGTAGAGCTCGGTGGTGGTTCTGACGTGGAACATGTTTGGGATCCTCTTGGTCGGCCGCGTCCGCTTCCTCGGGGAAGTTGCTCTCCTTCTGGATTTTATCTGGGTTTTTCCCTTGCATTCGGGTGCTTCTTCTGGGTTGTTCAGTTTCAGACATGTTGTTGAGAACTCGTTGAACAGGTGCACAAGATCATATTAGAGACAAAGTTCGGCGACATCGTCAATTGACACGAGGTCTCACCGGGCGTGCCACCTGATGTATGGCGGACACCGGCGCTCAACGACGAACTCTGCTCACAAACGGATCTGCAAAAAAAATCCTCGGGTGTCCGAGGGTAGACACTCCGACGCTTAAGTTATTATGATGCGTAAGGCGTATTGTATGTAGTATGAGATAGAAAAGGTGTACCAAACCTTTGGGGTATTTATATGGCTACAATCCGTAGATCACCAAGATATTTAAATATGGTAGGAATACAACTCTTATGGGAATAGTAGTTGTATTACCATGTATAGAAGAAATATATTTCGGTCATGGCTGTATTACCATGTTTAGGAGGATGTATATTCCTTGTAGAACATTCATAATATGTGTATTCCTTATAAGGATTAGGATTGATGGACACGTGGATCCATCATCCGCGTACCTCGAGCTAGGGCTGTACAACCGGGTCAACCCGGCCCGGCCCGGCCCGGATCCGGAATGACCCGGACCCGGAATATCTAAAATTCTTGGACCGGGGCCCGGCCCGGTTGAACTACTTCTTGAACCGGACCCGGTCCGGAATTTTTCCGGGTTTGACCCGGTTACAACCTCTATTACATTTATTTTTTTTACAAAAAGAGTGATTTTGTTAAGAATCGAACTATAGACCATTGTGTTATAATCTCCTTACCACTACACCAAGCTTCTTTTTGTCAATAAATTGTATAATTAATAAACATATACGGATGTTAAATTTATTTTAAAAACAAAACACAAAAGTAATGCTTTTGGTGAGATTTGAACTCTGGTTGTATACTCCAAAATAGCAAGTCTTACCACTAGAACAAGATTAATTATGTATAACATTTACAAATGTATGATATATAACCGGGCTCCCGGGTTGACCCGGAAAAATCCGAGTTTGACCCGGATCGGCCCGGAACCCGGAATGGGCAAAAATGGTGACCCGGGGCCCGGCCCGGAATGCAAAAAATCCGGGTCCGGGTCACCAATTCCGGTCCCGGGCCGGGCCATTTTTCTGGGTTGACCCGGCTCATGTACAGCCCTACCTCGAGCCCATGACCCTTCTCGGGCCACGGTCCGAGACTGAATGAGGCCCGAAATACGAACCATGGACTTATCAAAAGGAGATGTTATTGTTGCCAGGGATGATCACGAGTCTGGGATCCGCTCCAGATCCTGCGGATATAGACCCTGTGAGTCGGGTTTGGATCCAAGACCCATCGGATATGGATCGGGTTTTGATCTAGGTTTTAACAAACGGGTTTGGATACGGATATATGATATTAAGATCCAGATCCATATCCATATCCAGACTCATTAACCTATTATAATATATAAATAATAATATATTATTACTATGAGATAAACATAATGTTTAAAATCTAGTCTTTATTCATCTTCTCTTCTTTTTCAGTCTAATAATAATTACTATTATTCCAAATTCCTGATACCCGATACAATATAGGATGCAAAAGCTTTTTCCTTTATTCTCAAACCCTATTCCGAGTCACCTTATTGCACAAACTCTTGCTCTTTGGGCTCTACTTATCTGGCCGGTTAAATTTTGCAGACACTGCTTTTGTGAAGAAATCGCTCGTCAAACATAACCTCAAACCCACCAAACTGAGGTACCATCTCGTTTTGCTTCTGTTCTTTTTTTTTGTAGGATCTTGATGATATTCATAATAATTCAGATTAGAGATGGTGTGGCGTGGTGTTGACGGAGTTGCACAATGTGTCATTTGCGTGCTAAACTTCTTCTACCATAGTAGATATCATTTTTTTTTGTTACGCTTACTACGTTGATGTACTAAATTAAATTTTCGACCTTAATAAATTGATGCATACATTTTGATGTGTATTATGGATTTGATCATTCATATATATGCTAAACTGTGTGACGTGGTAAAAAAAATGAACAAATTTGGGCATATTTGTATTCACTTTGAAAATCTCAAACATCAATTTAAAGAATTTTTCGATTTTTTAGTAGACCCATTTTTGACATGTTTAAGACCCTTAGACCCGTAAGACCCTGCGAATATTGGCACGGATTTTGAAATTATAGACCCTGCAGATATGGGTCGAATTTGGATCCTACATTATTTTCGGATCGGGGCCGGATATAGCTAAATTAGAAACAGACCCGCCCCATGATCATCCCTAAGCGTGAGTGATTACTTTATTTCTTATCTCTGTGCAAAATAACTTGAGCTATATATAAATATCCCATCAAGAATTCATCTTTTTTAGTATTATTTAATTACGTCTTTTCTGTTCTAATTTGGTAGAGATTTATAACGTTTGTAAGGCTATTAAGTGAATTAGACCACTTCATTCTAGGAACAGGAATCATGTTAATATAGTTCTTTATGTTCTTTAGGTAAATGGTTATTCACAAATTTCATTTGGGGATAATAGTTTTGATTTCCACATCTCATGTTTTTATTGAATCTGCATTTCATCTATGTTCTGGCATTGTTCATGGTTTCACCAACTTTTTCTTTATTAGGGATGAGGGTGTGCACTGGGAAATTCAAAATGGCCTTCAGTTATCAAGAAGTACAATGATACATTTTAAGCACTATGGAATCTTTAAGAAATACTCTGAAGAAGGTAACCCAACAAAACAAGAGAGCAGAGAAGGTCATGCGTTATATTGTGGTTGAAGCTGTGTATCAGGTATTGGCCTCTGATATGTCAAAGCTGCTACTTCTATACTCATGTCCTGTCATAATTTTCAATAAAAAAAATTCAGAAAAGCTGCACCCTATAGTGTAAAACTCTCGCCTCTAATTTTTGTGTGATCTTTATACTAGACATGTTAATGTAAGCAAGTGAATCTATGATATCTACAACATCTTATTTGTATTTACATCAGGGAATTACTTTTCATAGACTCTTTCCGAGACAGAATCTGGACAGATTGCTCCATTGGACGAAATCGTTAGACTCAAGGAAAAATACCGCTTCCGTGTTTTACTAGATGAGAGAAATTCATTGGGAGTTCTTGGAGGTTCTGGTAGAGGTTTAACTGAACACTATAAAGTGGCAATATGTTTTGGCTCTCTTTCCAGATTCTGTATGATATGCGTTCCGAGAATATGTGACTCTAATGTGATTTCAGTTTGTAGATTGAGAAGATAGACATTATTACAGCTGATATGGGGCATGCATTAACTGCACATGGAGGATTCTGCACTGGTAGTGTGAGAGTCATTGATCAACAAGTATGAAAACATTCCAGTTCCTGGAACCATTGTTATTTCAATTGTAGGTTTTCTTCACTATGAAATATATCTTTATGTAAATCTTACCAGCATTTTATTTGGTGCAGCGGCTTAGCAGTTCTGGTTACATCTTCTATGCTTCTTAACCCCCTTACCTGGCAAGTGCTGCTATTACTACTCTTGATGTCATAGAAGAAAGTCCCGATCTTATCACAAAACTTAAGAAAAATCTTGCCATGATGTGGAAAGGTTTAGTTGAGCTACAATATAAATTTACATGCCATCTTTTACAGATTATTTGTACACATCATAAGAAATATGAAATTACTTGCAGAACTATCCAGTATACATGGACTTCATATGGTGAGTGATCCAGAATCTCCCATAACTGTTCTCCAATTAAAGAAGTCCACGGGCTCCTCAACCAGTGATCTTCAATTGCTTGAAGTCATCGTTGATCGTGTAAGTGCTTGCAGATTCCTTATACTCTTATATGGCTTCTCTGGCACTTATCCTAGTAATTTTTTTCAGTGTCATTGCACGTTCCTTTAATTGAAGTTTTTGAATTTTTTGTCTTTCATGTGCTTAAAGAAGAATTTGTGTTAGTTGTAACTTCCAAAAGATCGAACCTTGATAAGTGCAGCCTGCCCATTGACATATGATTGTTCATCTCTTCTAGTCATTCTGAATCAGACATGGCAAAAGCAGCCCAGTCGCTGAAGAAAGTGGCGGCATCGGTATTGAGTGATCAGATAGAGTAGATGTGAAACATGAAGTCTTTTTAGCCCTCTCCATATAATAAGACATGAGAAGTACTTTGATTTTCTTACTTAGAACTCACACTTTTCACATACTTCAATCTCATGACAATATTTTGCCTATTCTTCTTCTTGTAATATTTTTATAGTTATAGAATGGGATTAGGGAGAAACCAGCGCATCATTTATTTTCACTACTTGTACAATATTCATTTACGTTTAATTTGTTCTATACAATGTTGTATTCATGGTTTTAATATTTTTAAGAATAATGGAAGATTATATGGCGAATTAATTTTCTTTTTAGAGTTCATATTTTATTGGAACAATTCTCATAGAGGGCGTAATAAGAGTTGAAATTCCTCTTTATGGAGTAAAACTTTTAATATTCCTACTAAGGGCATTTAGGGTGCATTTAATTGGACGAGTTTTTCAAAATTCTGTTTTTGGTCCCAAAATCCAGACTTGCAAAATCTTTAAAACCAATCAAAGATTTTTTTTTCAAATTAAAAAATCCCAACCAAACGAAACAAGGTTTTTCCAAAACCCGACTCTCAAAATCCCAAACCAAAACCCAAATTTTCAAAATGTCAAAACAAAAACCAGACTCTCAAAACCAGACTTTCAATTAATTATAAGACAAATTTACCCCTTTTATTCCTTTTTCTAAATTTAATTTTTACTTAAGTTTATCATGTATAAAGTTTTTATCATGGACTTCTCTCTATGTGTTACATTTTATCTTTCATCTCCATATCCTTGTAATTGGATAATTCAATATATAAACTTGCAGGATGTTATTGGGATACAATTTCATCAGAGACTTGGTTTTAATTTATAGGGGATTTAGGATATATTAGTCAAAATTTAATTAATATATAATGGAAATTTACATGATAATGTTATATTTTTATATTATTCTTAACTGTAAAATTATTATTCTTGATAATTTACATGATTAAATTTCCATGATAAAATTTTTATACATGATAATATTAAGTAAAAATAAATTTAGAAAAATAATAAATGGGGTAAATTTGTCTTCAAATTAATTGAATACCATTGGTAGGAATATTAAAAGTTTTACGCACTAAGTAGGAATTTCAACTCTTATTACACCCTTTGTGGGAATTTTCCCTATTTTATTTACAAGTGACATTTTTATCCTTAAGTTTTTAAAATATTTTATTTATTAATTCAATTCTCGTCTAAACTTTTCTGATGATTTCTATTTTTGATTGGTTTAAATTAGTGTTCGACATTAATATCTCAATGTTATTAGGGACAAATTAGTCATTTAAAAATAATATATCGGCCAAAAGTAATACGGAGCGAACCCTAAAAAACACACTCTCCGTTAATAAAAAATATTAAATTACTTAGTTTTGATGAAAACCACCACATAACCACCGCAAGTTCACCATATTCCGTTGCCTACCATTTTTATATATTCTTTTAATTAAAAGAGTTTTGATGGAAATGAAATATATACATCCATTTTTAAACTTTATAAAATTATTTGATTGGATATTTTAGGATCCTCAGCGCAGTAATCAATATTCTGTTACAATTTCTAAAATTTATTACTAACTTTATAAAAATATTAATATGATGTACCAAATTATAAAATGTGAAAGTATCATTATTCTTTTATGTATCACTAACCAAATATAAATTCTCTTAAAATATCACAAAATCATTACTAACCTAAAAGTATTAATAAGATGCGCCAAATTATAAATAGAAACTTACTTATATCTCATAATCATTGTTTTTATAAAACTAATCAAATATACATTGTTAAAAAAACCCAAGATTCATTAGTAACTTAAAACTATTAACTTGATGTACCAAATTATAAATGAATGATTACCTCTTTGAAAAAATATAACAATTTACTATTGCTCTTATTTTTATAACCACATATTTAAAAGAGGTAACAGCAGTAACACGTGGAAAAACGTCTAACGATAACACATACTTATGCATCATTCACTATCGAAAAACATATACTTATTAAATCAAAATCTCTTACAAATTTATTTGTTTTTTATTATGAAACTAAAACTTATAAATTATGCATTACATGCTATTATTTTACACGATTCGTTGTGTGGTACAATTTTGGTATGTTAAACTTATATTTTCAATAGGTTAGCTTCCACGCTATGTAAAGATAGAGAAAAATAGTTTGATCAATTACATTTACTCTTATGCAAATATTATCTAATTCAAGATTTAATTTAATATTTACAAGTGTTTCAAATTGCACAAGCAGATTTTCAAGTATTAATATCTATGTAGAAACCGTGTATTATTAAAAATTTTGCTTGATTTTGTAATAATAATTTGATCTGTTTTAACTAAAATATTTTGAAATAAAATCAACTAAATTAATTGCATGCATGATAAAAATTCAATCCGATTAAATTTACTATTCAAGTTCATACCTAAAATTTAATTTACACTTTGTGCCAAATTAAATTCTTTTAAAAGCGTTCATAATATACCGCACAACGTGCGGTCCAACAAGCTAGTTTTTTATTTGAATAGCTAATCAAATTTAATTATTATTTGACAAATATATTTATTTATACTGGAAAAATTAAAAAATGAGGAGCGGGAAACATATACTAGGCTGAACCGGAAACATACTCCCAGTAGTACTTCAATAAACCGGAATAGTCGGACCGGTCCGGGTCGAAGATCCCGAGTGGATCGGTAGAATAGTCCTAGGCTGAAGGGTTGCACGCGGCCGACGCGGCCCACTCGGTCCACTCGGTCTATATAAGCTACTCAGGGCCTCTCCAGATCAGACACCGATTTGTTCCGTCTTCTCCAAATTCTCTCTCGCTCGATCATCATCAATCATCATCCATCTTAATTATCATCATCAATCGCCATCATCATCTGCTTTCGCCGACGATCTCCACCGTCATCTGCTTTCGCCGACGATCTCCACCATCATCTTGATTTCGCCGTCACCATCATCTTGATCTGGGATAATTTGCTTTCATTTCTGTTGGTCTTGTTTTTTCTTGAGTCAATCAATCTGGGTTTTTGTTTGGTTTCTTTGGTGTTGCAGGTTAGGGTTTCGATGGATGCTCTGAGCGGCAGCAACCGTTGCCGGGAGGAGAATCTTGATCGTTTTATCCCAAATAGGTCGGCCATGAACTTTGATTTTGCACATTACATGCTGACACAAGGTGGTCGGAAAGTAGAGCAGAAGGAAGGTCCAGGTGGAGGATACGGAGAGGGCTACAAAAAGCTGATTGCTCAAGCCCTAGATATGGACAGAAGCAGGATTCTCGCATTAGAACAGCCCCCGAACCTGTCAGCCTACTTTCTGCAAGCTTCTCTGCAGATACGGCCCCTGCTTACCGGCCACAGAAGAAGAAGCTTCCTCACCGATGCCATATCCATCAGACTGCTAATTGGCTCTTGGACGCTCCTGGTATTTTGCAGGATGAGCTTTGCTCCAATCTGCTGGACTGGGGATCCAACAACGTTGTGTCTATTGTCCTCGAATTCTATCTTCATGTGGGATGCTTCTAGTAGCTCTATATCTGAGCTTCCCATTGCTGATGATGAAAACGGAGGACCAGTGAGCAGTGTTAGATGGAGCCCCGACGCTAAGCATATTGCAGTCGGCTTGAGCAATTCGGATATCCAACTCCGGGACGCAGCTTCTGGTAGACTACTGAGGACGTTAAAAGGCGCGCATCAGTCCCGAGTTGGCTCTCTGGATTGGAACAAGAACTTGCTCACCTCAGGAGGGATGGACGGCAGCATAATTAACAGTGAATCTGGAGTCAGCTGCCTAGAAAATAATCATGAACACGAACATCTATAATAAAATGATAAAATTACTCCTTCAAATTGTTAATGCATAGCGTAACAATCAAACTACAAGGATTCGATACTAATGCATATTATTACAATCAAACTAAACAAAGGTTGGTAGTGGTTTTACTGAGTACGAAATTGTAACACATTTAGTTGAAGAAAAGAGAGGCAAAGAAATTCTGAATTTCTTGTACAATCCATGCGCCTGCAACAGCAGTTCAATTCAAAGAAACTGATGGTTACATCGATAAGCAAGATACATATGCAACCCAGAAGAATTAGACAACAGAACTTCCATGTGTCATAGAGCACCGCTAGCCTTGTCTGAAAACCCCTCAAGGCCTCAACTGTGCTTTCTAATTCTTGAACAACTTCCTCAATTTTCTCCAATTTCAGCTCTTGAAGAATGTAACTGTTTCAACATTTCTATTTTGGTAAGCTGGTCAGGCCTCAAGTCAATTGCTTCAGTATGAGTCAACACATTTACGATGTTGCTCCAATCCACAGCAAGGACTCATAAGAATTATCCAACCAAAAAACATGTCATATTGGAACAAAATAAAGAAGCTGCAGCAGTAAATGATGGTGAGATAAAACAGATAAGATGGTAAAAAATTTGTCAATGAATATATTCAAATTCACCAACGTCTGGTGCAGTAACCACTTCACATATTTCCCTTTAATCAACCAGTTTCTCTTCACTGTTTGACACAAGGAATTTCTACCCTCTTTCTCTTCTATGGCTACAAAATACTCCCGCATTTAATTCCCAACTTTTTAATTCACTCTTCAATCGAATAAAATTGCTTGATAGCCAGACTATCAGAAGTATAACATATAAAATATATGCAAGAGTGAAGATAAAACATTAAACTATGCATTGGAAAATTTTCAAGAAAAAGACAATTGAGAGGTCGTTTTTATCTGTGTATCGGTATAGTATCAGTAAATTATACTGCATATGGATTCATATCAATTATAAAACAATTGTATGTAAATTTCACTTTTGGTTCAGTTAGAAACTCATTTTGTAGTAACAATTAAGTAGCAAACATCATGCTCCACCATGCACAGCCTTCATGTGACTCTAGAAATCTACTCGATTCTAGTGTTGAGCCTCTTGGCCCTCTATATATAAGTTCTTAGCCAGAACCTTTAGATACAACAATGCACAAGTTTTATTTCTTTCTGTTGGTTAGAGTTGGGAGCTATTTTTGCACTCATGAAACCCTCCAATACATGTTATTTAGTAATTCAAAAGTCTTCAGAGCAGGATATTATCTACTCAAATGATAAGGCATCATCTTATAAATGATTAAACATAAGGATAATAAACATAATTTTCGCAGATCAAAGAAAACTAACCTCGAACCAGTCTAAGCAATGTATGGCTTTCACATAACCATCGGTTCCCAGCTCAAACCACATGCAGTTTCCAGTACATCTCTGACAATCACGGGTTCTCCTTTCCTCCAATGCCATTGAAAATGATTCAGGTTTTCTTGCTGAATTTCTATGGTTCTTGGACAATATAAAAAGTTGTCACTGGAAAATTCTCTAGTAGAATTGGATTTCATGTGGGGATTTTGAACAGGAGCACGACTGCTGAGAAATCTCAAGCACATCTTCAAATTTATGTATCTTGGCCAATTCAAGGGGAGGTCAGGGAATGCTACTATCATTACCAAAAACAGACTAGTACAGTAACTGTAAGTCCTTAAATAAGTGTTCCAAGTAACACGTTTTTCTCATGAAATTTTTGTGCATATTGATGAGGCTTGTTCTGAACATAAGATTATCACAACCAGTTCCTCGACGTGTACATTCAGCTAATCTATTAAATCTGGACTATTACCAAGCTCACATGGTTAACAATGCTTATTCCTTCACTCTTCGTTAATATTGTTTCCTCTTTTTTCCCCTCTTTCTATTCAACCTCTCCATCATTCAATTTCCTTTACCTTAATCCAAGTGCAAAAAATAAGGGCCCAAAATATATGAATCCAAGGGAGTACAACTTTAATCAAGTTTTCTAAGCATATAATAAAAGAAAGCCATAGGTATACAGCTTAATTTAGTCCTGAAAACTTACAGTAAGTGATTTTTAATCATTAGCCTCCAAGACAAGAGTCATAGGACTTTTAAGAGGGGGCAGAACTGAAAGTACATGCTTCTCACAAGAGGAAAAGAGAATTACCTTTTCCGAAATCTGTTCTACATGGAACTGCTTCCGGTGAGGCAGAAGCATTCCAAGAATATACTTTCCATACACCCTTTCTGGAATACTGGCACCCAAACTGCAGAAAGGAAAAGAGTTTGGAAATGCTAAAGAACCAATGCCAGAAACAGTTCAAAAACCTTGTGTACATGAAAGGTAACTGACCGTTGAGAGTATGTACTTTTTTAAGCAGGATTTGCAATTGCAAATTCCGAGACAAACAGGGCATGCCTTGTCAAAAGATTCTTCTGGAACCTTAGGTACCTGAATATTGTCACAAAAATAAGATAATGAACCAACTGGACTAAGCCAATAGTACAGATATCTGCTGCTAAACTGAAAATCAAGGTTCTGAGTGAGGCTGGGACAATCATCCCATCCAGGGCATGGGATCATTGAGCTAGGTATAAAGGGGATGACAGCATGGCATCTGTGCATAATCATTTAAGAAATAACGATAACTGAGGAACAACAAAGAACGGCTCTTTAAACGACAGCAACAAAGTTAGACCAAATTCACATGTAATGACAATGAGAAGAAGACACTGATTTTTGGACTTGACTCCAATTCATTTCAGTCATATTTATTTGTAATGAATGTGCGAGTTCAGTAGCGCTGAAATCAACTAAACTCAGTATATACTAGTCAAGTTTAATTTAGTCTAAAAGAACAAGGCCAATGACTACTAAATAGCAACGGGCAAGCAACAAACACAAAATCGCTTTGATTTACATTGAAAACAGCAAACAACCTTCCTTTGTCACTTTTTTGACACTGCACAGTGAACTTAATAGAAAAGGTAGGAACTTTACAAGGAATAGGAAATGAAAGCTGCCAAAAATCTTACATTTTCATCCTTCTGGCTCCTTCCCTGATGAACGTCTTCCATTCTACATTTCTTAACCTTTCCCATTTCATTATCCTCACTGGCACAAACCTTCTTCGACAGTCCTCCCTATCCACATCTTTCCTTTCCTTTGATTCAGTAGTATGAATCTCCAATTTCTCAAATTTCTCAGTCTCCTCCTCATCTTCAGAACTTGAATCCTCTTCGTCACTTCTTCCATACTACTCATGACTTCTCTACGATTCCCGAGCACTCATGACTTACATTTTCCTCCCCGTCGTTCTTCGACACTTCCGACATTTCCAACTTCTAGCTGAATGGGATTTTGATGTACAGCTAAGTGCCATTAGAAGATTGCGTGTTAGGCTACATAAATGTGATTGGAATTTACTTTAATCCTGGTGTAGACTTTTTCTATTGCTAAATCATAAAATTTGGATTTTTAACAAAGCTGTACATTAGTGTTTCCAAAAATGCTACTGACAGATGTTTGATAAATACTCATCTGTGCTCTATTTCAAAGTAACTAAAGCCTAAAAATAGTTCAATGATGTTATACAGAATGAGTTTTCAGTCCGAGTGTATTGCTCATAACGGTCTTTTTATTTGGCACTACAGATCAAGTATAACTTTCAAGCCACAATAATATTTGAAAGTTTTTCGAGAGTACAAATTATAATTATAATTCTAGTAACACCGCATTTGCTATTACTTGGTGTAGTCCGATAGAAAACTGCTACTGAACATAATCTGACCAAAATTAGATGGATTATTATTGCTAACTTCATAGGCGCACTCTTACCGGACAAGGTTTCATTCATCAGATATTTAATTCGTTTTTCTTGCAGATTCACGGTGATGGAGAAGTCCCTTTTAGGTTGCATATTGGCGGCCAATGCAAAAGAAGCGTGTCGAGTTTTTCCTTTTACGGGTCGCCTAGGCGCCAGAGGTCGGGTTATTGATGTCAGATGGATCATAAGAAGGGGGTTCCAGTTATAATTCAGAAACGATTCGTGTATATATTTCACAGAAACGTGATATTAAAGTCGGCGATAAAGTAGCCGGAAGACACGGAAATAAGGGTATTATTTCCAAAATTTTACCTAGACTAGACATGCTATATGGTGTTTAATCCTTTAGGAGTACCTTCAAGGATGAATGTGGAACAGATATTTGAATGTTCACTTGGGTTAGCCGGAAACCTGTTAAACAGGCATTATCAAATAGCGCCCTTTGATGAGCGATATGAACAAGAAGTTTCGAGAAAACTTCCATTTTCTGAATTATATCAAGCTAGTAAGCAAACGGCGAATCCGTGGGTATTTGAAGTCGAATACCCGGGAAAAAGAAGAATATTTGATGGCAGGGCGGGGAATCCTTTTGAACAGCCCGTTTTAATAGGAAAGCCTTATATTTTAAAATTAATTCATCAAGTTGATGATAAAATCCACGGCCGCTCAAGCGGACATTATGCACTTGTTACACATCACAGGTAGGAGAAATGGAGGTTTGGGCTCTCGAAGGGTTTGGTGTTGCTCGTATTTTACAAGAAATGATTACTTATAAATACGATCTTATTAGAGCTCGCCAGGAAGTACTTGGTACTACAATTTTAGGAGAACTATACCTAATCCCGGGGGTACCCCAGAATCTTTTCGATTACTCATTCGAGAACTACGATCTTTAGCTCTGGAACTGAATTATTTCCTTGTATCTGAGCAAAACTTTCAGATTCAGAGGAAGGAAGCTTAATCGGAATGAATCGGCATTTCTCTTTTATGATCGATAGGTACAAACATCAACAACTCCAAATTGGATCGGTTTCTCCTCAACAAATAAGTGCTTGGGCTACTAAAATACTACTTAATGGAGAGATAGTCGGAGAAGTGACAAAACCCTATACTTTTCATTACAAAACCAATAAACCGGAAAAGGATGGATTATTTTGTGAAATAATTTTTGGACCTATTAAAAGTAAAATTTGTGCTTGTGGAAACTATCGCGTAATCGGAGAGGAAAAAGGTGACCCGAAATTTTGCGAGAAATGCGGTGTTGAATTTATTGATTCTCGTATACGAAGGTATCAAATGGGCTACATTAAACTCGCATTCCCAGTGATCCATGTATGGTATTTAAAACGTCTTCCTAGTTATATTGCGAATCTTTTAGATAAATCCCTTAAAGAATTAGAAGGTCTAGTCTATTGCGATGTGTGATTTGATCAAAATGCTGATTTTACAGATATCAAATGAGAAACTGTCATTCCATCGAATCGAATTGAGATGCCCTAGAATCTGACACGTCGCTTGAGAGGAGTAACGTGAAGCTCAGAATTAGGGATATCGTCAATACTCCAGGTCTATGGTCAATTTCGTAACAAATAAATAGAAATTTCCAAGTTCTTTTTGTACCTCCACTAGTAGAATATGTATAGGAACACGGCGGTTCCGTGTGCGTTGGACGGCGGTTTTGACCGCCGTCCATGGTGGCGCCGTGTAATTGGCGCCACTGATGCACGGCGGTCATAACCGCCGTGTATTGTTCCGGCTAAATTTCGGAGTTCGGAAATCTATCCGGATGTTTATAAGTTCGGCTAAGTTTACGAGTTCGAAAAGTTAGCCGGATAGAACAAAAAATAAAATTGGCCGGCGAAATCAAAGCCAGCATAAAAACAGTTTCATCCCCAAACCATGGGTACTTGTGGATCGAATCGATCGTACCCCGAAATCCCAAAAATACAAACTATCATACTAATCTATTGATTTTCGGCCTAAATCATATGAAAAACACATATAATTTAAAGCCATCCTTTTGTTAGAAGAAGGAGAAGGAGGGGGAGAGGGAGAGGGAGAGGGAGAGGGAGAAGAGGGAAAGGGAAAAGAAGAAGAGGGAGAAGGAGAAGGAGAAGAAGGAGAGGGAGAGGGAGAAGAGAGGGAAAGGGAGAAGGAGAAGAGGAGACGGAGATGGAGAAAGAGAAGAAGGAGAGGGAGAAGGAGAAGAAGAAGAAGAGGGAGAAGGAGAAGAAGAAGTGGGAGAGGGGGAGAATGATAGGGAGAATGAGTGGGAGAAGGAGAAGAAGAAGATGGAGAAGGAGAGAAATAGGCATCCGGCTAAGTTTCCGAGTTCGGAAACCTTAGCCGAAACTCAATAAACGGCGGTTTTTTAAAAAGTAACGCGGAACCGCCATTTATTGATGGTTATACCGGGCCCAGGCCCAACCACTCTACAATAGTGTGGGCTAGGCCCGTTACGAGGAAAAGCTAGTTTGGCAGTATCCGGGTTCGTACAACTCTGATAGGGACAGATACACTAGAGGACACTCGGAACATGGATCATATGGAGAGTATGGGTTACTGTATAAATAGTGCTCCTCAGCACTATTCCAAGTAAGTATCTTCTCATTATTCTAGTGATTACCCCTTTTTCTCTCCCGGGATCCATCTTTCATCATCACACCGGAGGGTATACCCTCGGGTACCTCCCGGGGCTTTGTCTTGCAGGGCCAGGTATTGGATCAGGGGCAAGGGGACCATCCGGACTGACCAGGCGGGCAGCATCAAGTTGGCACGCCCGGTGGGAGACGATCTTGTTCACAAAACACTAAGATGCCGCCCCGCGGTCGGCCGCCGAGAAGGGGTAGGGGAGGATCCTCTCCTGTATCCACCCGGTCTGGAGGGAGAAGGGCCGAAGCAGCTGAGGAGGATCTCACCCTGCGCCAGATGAGGGATCGAGCACGTAAGGGGAAGGCTCCAGAACACCCGGACCTGGGAGCCTCGGAGGGTGAGGAAGGCCCGGAAGAAGGAAGGGAACCGGAAATGACCTAGGACGAGCGTGACAGGATGGAGTTTGCTGTTACTCAGGAGGAGGAGTATCGTCGCTGGTTGGCGGCAAAGCAAGGACCGGGATCGGGAATGCAACTGACCGGGGAGGGACAGTCGAACCCTCCGACGACCGAGGTCCAGTTGCCCCCGGTTCGGCCAGGGCCAGGACCCAATCCAACCCCGTTGGTGCCTCCTACAGGGTTACCTCCTTTGGCTGCACAGGTAGTCAGCCGGGGACCTCCCGTCGTTCCTGGACAGGAGAATCCTCGGCCTCCAGTGGTGATAGATCTAGAGAGGCATGTCGGAAGCACAGGACAACAAGCTGGTGTAGGGTCGGGGTATGGCCAAGGTGGGGGCCATCCCGGATATGGAGCTCTAGGGTACGGAACGTCTCAAGCTGGGTATCAGGGGTACCCCCCGGCACCTGGAAGATATTATGCTCAACCCACGGGAGTTCCGGGGGGCTGGGCCCCCGGGATTCAGGGGCCGGTGTGGGTGCAGAATAAAGTACCAATGACGGGATATGCCATGGCCCAACCAGCCCCGGTCGCAGGAACCTATGGGATGTACCCGTTGGTAGTGGACAGGGCTCCGGCGGCTCCAAACTCGGTGGAGGAGAGATTGGACCGGCTGATAGGAAGGAATGGAGGGAGGCCTACCTCCCTATGGATAGGGTACATCAGCACTTTCCCCTGGCCGGTGGGAATGAGGGTCCCGGAAGGGGTGCCGACCTATAATGGGGAGACGGATCCAGAGGAGTTCGTCAGAACATATCATAATGTCATGGGGACACGTGACATCCGGGAGGAGCTTATGTGAAAGCTAGTGAGCTCGTATCTGAGGGGCAGTTGTTTGTCGTGGTTTGAGGCCCAACCCCCGGAGAGCTTCAGAAATTACTATGATTTCTCAAGGGCTTTGATGCACAGATGTGAGACCAAACGAAAGAAGTACCTGCCTTTGGCCGAAGTGGCTTACAGTCGACAGGCGGCGAAGGAGGATGTCCGGGGATTCCACAGGAGGTACATGGACGATTCCATAAAGGTGATTGATAGAGACGATCAAGTGAAGGCCCTGATTGCAGGATTTATTGCAGGGTTAAGAGATGAGGTGTTATGGGCGAAGCTTATGGAGAATATCCTGACCACTTTTCATCAGCTGGACCTTGAGGTGGAGATGTATTGCTCGCTACTGGAAGGGAGCAAGAAGAGGAAGGAGGAAGGGTATTTCGAGGACAGGGGGATTGGAAAGGGTGATAAGACTCGGGCCGCTGATCCTGGCAGGAAGGATGCAGTTCAGGCCCCAGCAAGACCGAGGGTTGACCCCCCTCGGGCTGAAATGTTTACTCCTCTGACCAAGACCCGGTCGGAGATTCTAACCATTCATCGGAACCTGTTTCAAGACCCGGCCCCCATACCGGGAAACCCGACACCAGCAAACGCTGCCAAATATTGTGCGTTCCACAAGTCTAATGGACACACAACAGAGGGTTGCCGGAGTTTAAGGGTGGAGATCAAGAAGCTGATCGAAGGGGGCAGTTGAGAGACTGCGTGAGTCAGGAGAACCAGCGCCCGGCAGCGGGGCAGCAGACCGGAGCTGGGAGGAAGAGGAATTGGAGGAATAGGCCGCAGAATGATAACCAGTGAGGGGCCCCTGCACCGGCTGCCCAACCGGGAGCAGCAGCCCTAGTTATGGCTCCGGAGCCGGTTAATCAGATTCCTCTCCGGATGATAAATGTTATACATGGAGAGGTAGGTGATGAGCCTCAGTCCCATGCAGCGGCCAAAGCCCGGAGTCGATATGTGCCGGCTGGTGAGGACAGAGAAAAGAGACTACGCCCAACGGAGGTCATCACCTTCTCGGACGAGGATCCGGTGCCCAGTCTGACTCCCCATACGGATCCGATGGTGATCACGGCGGAGATAGAAGGATTTACAGTCAAGCGAGTGTTCATTGGTGACGGAAGTAGTGTGGAGATCATGTTCGCCTCCTGCTTCGACCAACTTGGGATAGGACGCCACAATCTTCGCCCGAGTACCTCTCCGTTGTCAGGTTTCACGGGCCGGATAGAGCATCCTTTGGGGGTGGTGTCTTTAACAGTGACAGTGGTAGATGACCTTGACAGGAACAAGAAGACCTCGGTCTGATGCAATTTCGCGGTCATAGACGCCCCGTCTACCTATAACATCATCATCGGTCGACCGTGGATGGCTCAGGCTAGGGCCATTTGCTCGACGTACCATTTAACCATGAAGTTCCCAACCAATCAGGGGGTGCCAACGGTCCGAGGGAGTCAGTCTATGGCCAGAAGTTGCATGCTCACGGCCCTTCAGGAAGCTAGGAAGGCCCCGGTCGGTGCAGTGTAGGGAGAAGTGGGGCCGGGAGATGTGGAGGACATGCAGGTTGGGAGCAGAGGCACAATCAAGGTCGGGAAGAAGATGCCAGTCGATGTAAAGGAACAATTACGATCCTTGCTTTCGAAGTATGAGGATGTGTTTGCATGGGAAAAGAAGGACTTCACCGGCGTGCCCCCGGAGTTAGCTCTCCACAAGCTGAAATTATACCCGAAGTTGAAGCCAATCCGGCAAAAGAAGAGGGCCTGGGCATGAGATAGGGCCCGAGGTGGTGAAATAGGAGGTGCTGAAGTTGCTGGAGGCTGGGGTTGTGGAGGAAATCATATACCCAGAATGGCTAGCTAACCCGGTGCTAGTGAAAAAGCAGAATGGGTCCTGGAGAATGTGTATCGACTTCACCGACCTAAACAAGTGTTGCCCGAAAGACAGTTACCCCCTTCCCCCGGTTGACCGGTTAGTCGAAGCCATCACCGGGTATGAGGCCCTGGCTTTCTTCGACGCATACCGGGGGTATCATCAGATTCAGATGTCAGGAGAGGACAAGCCGAAGACAGCCTTCATCATAGAGTTTGGGACCTATTGTTACAGACGGATGCCATTCGGCTTGAAGAACGCAGGGGCGATGTACCAGCGCATGGCAGATGCTGTATTTCGGGATCAGTTGGGCCGAAGCATGGAACTATACGTCAATGACATGGTGGTGAAGAGCAGAAGCTACCCAGGTTTCTTAGAAGACTTGGAGGAGATGTTCGAAATTTTGAAAAAAGTTAACCTGAAGCTGAACCCCGAGAAGAGTGTGGTAGGAGTCGGGGCCGGGAAGTTCCTCGGCTACATGGTCTCTAGTCGAGGAATCGACGTCAATCCGGAGAAGGTGGAGGTGATAAGTCGGATGCAGTCGCCGAGGAATGTGAAGGAGGTCCAGAAGCTGATGGGTTCCCTGGCAGCCTTGAGTCGCTTTCTGTCAAAAGTCGCGGTGAGACAACTCCTTTTTTTCAACATCCTAAGAAAGGAAAAGAAGTTCGAGTGGACTGAGGAATGTGAGAGAGCGTTCGAGGATCTGAAGGAACATTTGAGCCGACTCCCGACCCTCTCGAAACCAAAGGAAGTGGAGGATTTGCTTTTGTACCTATCCGCGTCTGCGTCGGCTGTTAGTGCGGTGCTGGTCCGAGAGGAAGATGGGAAGCAGTGTCCTGTCTATTTTGTCAGCCGGACATTACAAGGTCCGGAGACTCGGTATAAAAGCTTGGAACAGCTGGTATTGGCGCTGGTTTATGCTTCAAAACGGTTGCGCCCGTATTTCCAGGCCCATCCGATAGTGGTCCTAACCAACCACCCCTTGAAGCAGGTGATGCTTAAGCAGGAAGCATCGGGGCATTTGATGAAGTGGGCCATAGAATTGGGGGGAACATGAGATAACCTACCAACCTAGGAAAGCCATTAAGGGACAGGCAATGGCGGATTTCTTGACATAGATGGTTGGGCCGGACCTACCTGCCGAGGATCACTCGAGCCCGAGGTGGAAGTTGCACGTGGACGGGTCAGCCCATGCAGGAGGCAGCGGAGCCGGGGTATTGCTGACATCCCCAGAAGGAGAGGAGTACCACTATGCACTGCATTTCGACTTCAAGACTACAAATAACGAGGCAGAGTACGAGGCGTTGGTGGCAGGACTCAAGCTTGCCTGGGAGTTGAAGATAGGAACGATCCAGGCCTTCAGTGACTCGCAGATTGTAGTTCAGCAGGTGAACGGGCAATATGAAGCAAAGGAGCGAAGTTTGCAGAGGTACCTGGAGCTGGTCCAGCCCATGATCCGGTAGTTCGACAGTTTCAGTCTGGAGCAGGTGCCAAGAGAGCAGAATGAAAAGGCCGATGCTTTGAACAAGTTGGCATCTTCGAAGTTGAGGCCAGGTCAGAAAGCACCTCTCAGAAGGGAGACACTGGAGAGGAGGAGTTACGAGCAGAGTGACAAAACCCTGACAGTAGAAGCGGTGCAGGAAGACTCCTGGATGGCCCCGATCCGAGTGTATCTTCTGACAGGAGAGGTCCTGGATGACCGGGTTGTAGCTAGAAAAATCCGGGTCAAAGCGCCGAAGTATGTTCTACAAGAGGGCATCCTGTATAAAAGAGGGTACCTCCAGCCGTTGCTGAAGTGTGTGGAATGGCCGGAGGGCAAGTACCTGGTCAGGGAAATACATGAAGGTCCGAACGGTAGCCATCAGGGAGCCAGGACGGTGGCCAGAAAATCTTGCGGATGGGGTATTATTGGCCTACCATGTTTGAGGATTCGCAGGTTAGGGTTCGCTCGTGCCTTCAATGCCAGAAGTTCGCGCCACTTGTGCACATACCCAGGGAAGAGATGATGGGGATAACGGACGCCTGGCCTTTTATTAGGTGGGGACTGGATCTGGTAGGACCTTTTCCTACAGCCCCTGGCAGCTTGAAGTACCTGATAGTAGCCATCGACTACTTTACTAAGTGGGTGGAAGCTGAACCTTTGACTAATATTCGGGGGGCTACCTGTTTGAAGTTTTGCTGGAGGAACATAGTTTGCCGGATCGGGGTGCCGAGGGCTATTGTAACTGACAATGGAGCGTAGTTTGAAAACGATCCTTTCAAGTCCTGGTGCGCGAAGTATGGGATAAGCCAGAAGCTCACGTTAGTATACCATCCACAGGCTAACGGTCAAGTGGAGGTGACAAACCGGACGATCGTGAGTGGGATTAAAGCTCGGCTCCAGGGGGCAAAGGGGAACTGGGTCCATGAGCTCCCGAGCGTTCTATGGGCCCATCAGACGACTAAAAGCTCGGTGACCGGGGAATCCCCCTACAGTCTGACATACGGTTCTTAGGCAGTGATCCCAGCAGAGATAGGTGTTCCCAGTCTTCGGACAGCCGAACCGATGACTGAGAACAAGAATGAGGAAGAATGAAGGACAAACCTTGACTTGCTAGAGGAAAGGAGGGAGAAGGCGGCCTTGCACGAGGCTAAAGTTAAGGAGAAAGTGAAGAAGTATCACGACAGGAGAGTGAGAAAGGAGCAGTTCAAGATAGGAGACCGGGTGATGAGGCGAAGCGATAAAAGTCGGCAGGAGCAGGAAGGTAAACTGGCACCTAATTGGGAAGGACCGTACCGGGTGACAGAAGCCCACCCGGGCGGAAGTTATGTGCTAGAGGATTCAGCGGGGAAGGGAGTCCTCCGAAGGTGGAACATAGCAAACCTCAGACGGTTCTATGGATAGTCTCTGGTACTAGTTTCCTAGATAGAATAGTCTCTGGCACCTTATGCCTAGGTAGAATAGTCTCTGGCACTAGATGCCTAGGTAGGATAGGTCCCAGGCATCAGGCGCCTGGGATAGGAACCTCGAGGTCGGACGAACGAAGGGTAGGTATAAAAACCCCCTGGTGATAGGGATTTTTGTAACATGGGCATGCCCCCTCTGGTCAATTTTAATGAAAAGAATGAACACGCGTATTATGAGCTTGAAATTGAAAGATTTGTCATAAAATGAAAATTATTATACATGTCTTGAATAAAACGAAATGTGATTATGTAGCAGGAAGCTTTATCCTATCTACGGGCCCCGGACGTAGAGGCCTCGCCGGGAGGAATTCCCCGGGTCTCACGCCTGCTTCTTTGGACAGCTTGTTCTAACATCTGATGCTCCTCATCCTGATCCAGTGGGAGGTCCGGATTGACACTTCGATCACCCTCCGGCTCAACTACTGGTTCGGAGGTAAGGACTGGAACCCTGCTATAAGCACCTGGGCTACCTATTCGGACTGGGGGTTGCCTTGCTCGCGGCCTGGCTGAATTACTCCCGGTTACCGCAGCTTTCTGTTTTCCCTTTCGGTCGTTTCGGGCCGGGTGTGAACCAGAGGCAGAGGAAGGACCGGGTGGCCGACCAACAGTGGAAGTACCCTCCTGAGCAGGGAACCGAGCGCGGAATCTGGCGGCGACGGCCCAAAGCCTGGCTAGGCGCCGCTCAGAAGCTTCAAGATCCAGAAGCTCGGGAGTATGTTCGTAACGCTCATAGGCCAGATCGACATCTTCCAGTGGAGGTATCTGAGATATAGAGGGAGGAACTATGATCCGGTTCAAAATGTTTTTCCTCCAGTCCACAGCTGCTTGATAGGCTGCTGCCCAGACGCCAGAGGTCCTCTCGGAACTATCCATCCAGGCGATAAGGTCATCAATGGCTCGGGGAACATCGGTCAGCAGAGGAATGTCGACTGCCCCCTGACGCAACCCCAGTAGATGATATGATAGATGAACCAATACCAGTTGCTGTTGCAGGGTCCGGTTTCTAGTTGCCAGCTTTTTGTTTTCTACTTCGAGTTTGGTGGCGTGTTTTCGGAACTCGGTTTGATTCTGCATCCTCATGCACTTGGTATAGTACATCCGAACGTCGTGCCACACCTCATCCAACTCCTTTTGGATCCGGAGTTGAAAATTACGGTGCTGGGCCTCCTGCTCTGATAGGACTTGGTCGAACTCGAGGACCTTGTCGATGCTCTCAAAAGCAAGCCTGTAACACTTTGGCAGAGACCCGAAATCTTCTTGGATTTGGAGCAGGCAGGTGATCAGGCAGTCGGCATCAGGAAACTCGGAGATCAGGGGGGAGAGCCCCCCCTCGGATAAGAGATCAGTTAGGCTCGGACAGCCAGTTCTAGCTGGTACCGGGGAAGGAACCGGGGGGTTAAGGACCGTAGATGGCTCCTGGTCACGGTAAAATCAAGTTAGGATAAAAATCTAAAGATGAAAATACTCAAAAAGTAAAGAAACAAGGAGAAAAGTGAGACGAGCAGTGGTGATAGCAAGTGCGAGCAAAGAAAAGGTTATTTATTGATAAAACAGAGGTCCAGGTAGCAGGATACAAAAATAAGAAAACAAAAAGGGAAAAAATCTAACTAACATGCTGACGGGCTCCTTCTCCTTGATCGTCCCCGCCACCGCTGCTGTTGCTATCTGAGTCGTCCCCGGAACCTCCAAAATCCAGAGCAGGAGAGAGAGGAGTCTCGGCAGTCCATGGGTTCTCCGGGCCGACCTTCGGAGATGAAGAGGACTCGGCTTCGAAATCCTTCGGGTTGAACAAGCCCCTGTAATGCCCGTACATGGTGAAATACTGGGTAAAGTTCTCGTCTTCGGGCAAGTCAGAGCCGGAGACTAGAGCAGGAGGAAGGGGGCCTGAAAGCCGAACCACATCAGTTGACCAGCCTCGGACGTCCTCTGTTGACATCTATTTTTCCCGCAGAGCTTCCCACAGCTTGGGAGAGAGGCCCTTCATACCACCTTTCTGAAGAGTTTTCACCAGGTGCAGCTGCTGGTCCTCGGCATTCGGGTTAAACCATTGCTTCTTGAACGAAGCCCTGATCGAAGGAGGGAACCAACCCTGGACCTGCATATAAGTGTTGTGGCATTGATGGGCGTTGGTGGCGAGGTTCAGCTCGGTCAGACGGAGTGACAGGGTTTGGCTCGCCAGGACCTTGTCAACAACAGTTTCGGCGAACTCCAGACGCTCTTTGTAGTTCGCCTCCCGAGTAGCTTCCAGTTCTTTCTCCAGATTGCTCCCCTTGGCCCGAATTTGAGCCGACGCTTCCCTCTCGGTCCGGAGTTCATTCTCCTTCTCGGCCCTAAGCTCTTCTTCCTTCCCCTCAAAGTTGCGCCCGAGAAAGGAAGAGAGGACGGCTTGGAAGTCGGGGGAATTGGCGAACTCGGAGCTGAGTAGCCGAACCTGTAAAAAGATGGTTTAAAAAAAAAGGAGAGAGCAGGAATGGGGCTACCTGCGGGTTGGAAGATGAAATAGGAGGGGTCCCAGCGCGGGAAGATGATGGGGTTCGGGAATCACCCGTCCGATGCTTTTTCCCGCCTTGCTCAGAACTTTCCCCCTTACGCTTGGCCGGGTAAAAAGGAGGCGGGGGAGGAATCTCAGGGACAGGTATGGTGGTATACCTCGACGCTGGGGATCTACCATCCCTGGTTGGAGACCACATAGACATTCCTCGACCGAGTGATGACCCCGGACGATTGGCGTCCGGAGTGGGCGTTGGAGTACCAGAGGGTTGGAGCGGGTTAAAAGTAGTGTTAGCACCGATAGGATTCCGAACAGCCTCCTGCTGAAACACTACTTTGGGTATGAACCCCTCCTGATCCTCCTGTCCGGCCTCGTGCTCAGAAGTGACATCCACAACTGTAATAGGACTAAGGTGGGGAGGCCCCGAGCTAAGAGGAGGATTCGGAACGGGATCCTTAGTCTTGTTCTTATCCTGTTGACGCTCCTGCTGCGAGTCCAGATTGCCTTGATGGTTCTGAACGATCTCCTTCGTCTTGTTCTTGTCTTGCTGGCTAGAATCGACCAGCCGGTCCCGCTGCTGCTGCAAGTCAGGGATCCTCTGTTGCTGGTGCACCTGCTGTTGCTGGTTCGGGCCAGTTTTTCTCCTCCTATCCCCTTTTCTTGCCTCAGAGTCGGCCCCGACCCCGGTTACAATGGCCTTCTTAACCTTCTTCTTCGGAATGGGAACCCTAGGGTCGTTCTCCAAAGTGGGAGCTACAAAAAATATATATAATTAAAAAAAGCTTTTGAAACAAGGACACAGGGAAGCCAAAGTATGAGAGAGAAGGAGCATACCCAGAACTGGCCAGGTAACAACCCAGCGGCTGTCCAGAAAGGCGGCAGCTGGGTATATAGCCTGGGGGAAGAGGTAGAGAGAGTTGCCGGCCAGCCAGTACTGGTCCAGGTTAAGGGAATCGGAGGACAGAGTAGTGTGGTTGGCCAGTTGGGTGTCGGGAAGAAAGGCCCCCCGGGGGTCAACAACCACTCATTCCAGTCGGGGACCCCGTATCGCTCGGGGTTGAGCTTGACATAGCCCTTCATTTTCCAGTTCTTGGTGGAGTCTTTCTTGCCGAGGATAAAGTCATGAACACCGGGACGTGCCTGGACGGTGTATATCATCTCCTTGCCCGGACACTTAATGAGCATATAGAAAGATCTCCAAAGGTTGAAGGTGGGGTCGATCCCGCACCGGCGGCTCCTCACCAGGAATCCCATCATTACAGCAATGACATTCGGATGCATCTGGGCCGGGGAAATGTTATAGAACTCCAGGAATCGGGAGTATAACGGAGGGAAGGGAAGGTTTAGGCCCCACATGAAATGGATCCGGGGGATACACCGGACGTCCACCACAGATTCTTCGGCCGAGACAGAGGCCATCTGGGCATCCAAGGGCACTGGGACTCCCATACAGCTGAGACACTTGGCAGTCCAGACATCAGCCACAAGTTCCGGAGCCCGGGCAGTATCTATCTCCCTTTGTTCCCTGTTTTTGGAGCGCTTGAATCTCGGAGAGAGGGGGTTACGTTGCTGCAGAGATATATCGGCTTGTAGGACGCCGACGAACCAGCAGAGATTAAGGAAGGTGGAGCTGTAGTGCTCTGGAGAGAGTAGGTAATGCTAGCCGATGGCTGGGCGTCCGACCGAACCTCGTTGTTGGCCATAGTAATGAAGAGGAGAGAGAATATGAAGGTTTGAAGAGAGGGCAGAGAAAATTTGCGATTCAAAAGCGATAATTGAAAGTGACTGATAGAGACCCTATTTATAGAAGATGGAAAAAGAAGTTGAAAAGGCAATGATTAAGTGAGTTGGGGAAACGAGAAAAGTAGTAATTAATCATCCTCGAATGAAGCGCGCTTGTCTGTCGGGCAGGGGAGGAATGTAGAAAGCCAATCCTTCCGCCCTCAGATCAGGATAGGTCTCACCCTCGGCCGAAATAACCGGCTTCCGGGGGGCTAGTGGTGATACCGGGCCCAGGCCCAACCACTATACGATAGTGTGGGCTAGGCCTGTTACGAGAAAAATCTAGTTTGGCAGTATCCGGGTTCGTACAACTCGGATAGGGACAGATACACTAGAGGACACTCGGAACATGGACCATATGGAGAGCATGGGTTACTGTATAAATAGTGCTCCTTAGCACTATTCCAAGTAAGTATCTTCTCATTATTCTAGTGATTACCCCTTTTTCTCTCCCGGGATCCATCTTTCATCATCACACCGAGGGTATACCCTCGGGTACCTACCGGGGCTTTGTCTTGCAGGGCCAGGTATTGGATCAGGGGCAAGGGGACCATCCGGACTGACCAGACGGGCAGCATCAATTGAGTTCCGAGTTTGGAAATTTAGCCGGATGTCTTACACGGCGGTTCCCTTATTTTCACACGGAACCGGCGTGAATGGGTGACGTGTTCCACCCTGATTCTACTAGTGCTTGTAAAAAAAGACTTTTTTTGTAGAATTAATTATTTTTTCTTATCTTTTTCGGAAATAAATTATGTTCAAGGAAGTCAATATGTCATGGTTGCAGAAGTCTATTCATTGCATGTAGACTGTAGGGATATCGTGCATGGCACAACCATCGAGTTGAAGTCGGGACCTAAAAGATCTATATAGAATAGTACATAGACAAGTCAATTTCTTATGAATTTGACTCTTAATTATAATTACTAAGAATTAAATTAAGATATTCATCAGTATAAATTAGAAGGGAGGTAGACTAATCAAGAATTTTTCACTTTTTCATTTAATCAACCGTAATTGACTAAAGAATTAATAAAAAGCTATAAACTTGAGTAACGAGTAGATCCTTTTGTTTGGAAGTTTTCTCGAGAGAACTCCTTTCTTTATTTGGTGGACCTACTTGAGCCGGATGAGGAGAAATTTTCACGTCTGATTTTTAGGGGTATCCTATAGGATCCTATCCAATTTTTCTTTTGCTAGGCCCAAAACTAAAAAAAACCCACTTTCTTACTATTACGAGGTTTATTCGAATATAAAATCCATTCTTGGAAATACAGTATACCACTTTTTTTTACTACCCCAGGCTTCTATGCATTTCGAAATCGAGAAATGTCTACTGGCGCGATTGTTATACGAGAACAATTAGCTGATCTAGATTTACGAATTATTCTAGAAAATTCATTAGTAGAATGGAAAGAATTAGGCGAAGAAGGTCCCATGGGAAATGACTGGGAAGATCGGAAAGTTAGAAGAAGAAAGGATTTTTTGGTTCAGCGTATGGAATTGACAAAGCATTTGATTCGAACATATATAGATTCAGAATGGATGGTTTTGTGTCTATTACCAGTTCTTCCTTCTGAATTGAGACCCATCATTCAGATAGATGGGGGTAACCTAATGAGTTTGGATATTAACGAACTCTATAGAAAAGTTATCTATCAGAACAACACTCTTACCGATCTGTTAACAACAAATAGATCTACGCCAGGAGAATTGGAAATGTGCCAGGAAAGATTAGTCCAAGAAGCTGTCTATACACTTCTTGACAGTGGAATTCGATGTGGCCAACCAATAAAGGACGGTCATAATAAATTTTACAAGTCATTTTCCAATGTAATTGAAGGTAAAGAAGGACGATTTCGAGAAACTTTGCTTGGCAAACGAGTCAAACATTCAGGACGATCCGTTATTGTTGTTGGACCGTCACTTTCATTACATCAGTGTGGATTACCTCGAGAAATAGCAATAGAACTTTTCCAAACATTTGTAATTCGTGGTCTAATTGGCCACCATCTTGCTTCTAACATAAGAGTTGCTAAGAATAAAATTCGGGAAAAAGAAAGCATTGTATGGGAAATACTCCAGCAAGTTATGCAGGGACACCCTGTATTACTCAATAGAGCACCTACTTTGCACAGATTAGGTATACAGGCATTCCAGCCCATTTTAGTGGAAGGACGTGCTATTTGTTTGTATCCACTAGTTTGTAAGGGATTTAATGCAGATTTTGATAGGGATCAAATGGCTGTTCATGTGCCTTTATCGTTGGAAGCCCAAATGGAGGCGCTTTTACTTATATTTTCTCATCAGAATCTTTTATCTCCAGCTATTGGGGATCCCATTTTCGTACCAACCCAGGATATGCTTATGGGGCTCTATGTATTAACTAGCGGGAATCGTCGAGAAATTTGTGTAATGAAATATAATCTACTGAATGGTAGCAAGGATGGAAAAAAAAGAAGTGCCAATAAAAATTATGAGTATATGAAAGAACATTTTTTTAAAAATTCCTATGATGCAATTGAAGCTTATAGTCGCAAATGAATCTATTTAGATAGTCCTTTGTGGCTCTGGTGGCGGCTGGACCGACGTGTTATTGCTTCAGGAGAAATTCCTGTCGAAATTCACTACGAATGTTTAGGGACTTATATGAGATTTATGGACACTATTTAACAGTACGAAGTATAGTAAAAAAAATAATCTTTTCTATACATCCGAACCACTATTGGTCAGATTTTTCTTTATCGAAAAATGGAAGAAGCAATACAGGGTTTTTCTCGCGCCTGTTCATATGCTACTTAGGAATTCTATGATACCGCGGATACCTCAATTTCCGCGGTTCCGCTGAGATTTGAGTTCCGGAATTCAAATTTCTATCCAAATCAAAATTAAAATAAAGGAAGTTTTTCAATCACTGACTCTAACCCATTGTAGAATCCTACTCAGCCGAATATGGAGGTACTTTATGGCAGAACGGGCCAATCTGGTCTTTCACAATAAAGCGATCGATGGAACTGCCATGAAACGACTTATTAGTCAATTAATAGATCACTTTGGAATGGCTTATACATCGCACATTCTGGATCAAGTAAAAACCCTAGGTTTTCAACTAGCTATTGCAATATCTATTTTATCAGGAATTGATGATCTCTTAACAATACCTTCAAAGGGATGCCTAGTTCAAGATGCTGAACAACAAAGTTTGATTTTTGAAAAACACCACCATTCTGGAAATGTACATGCAGTAGAAAAATTACGTCAGTCCATCGAAATCTGGTGTGCTACAAGTGAATATTTGTGACAGGGGATGAATCCAAATTTTAGGATCACTGATCCCTTAAACCCCGTTCATATAATGTCTTTTTCAGGTGTTGAGGAAACATATCTCAGATACATCAATTAGTAGGTGTGAGAGGATTAATGTCGGATCCTCAAGGACAAATGATTGATTTACCTAATCAAAGCAATTTATAGGAAGGACTCTTTTTAACCCGAATATATAAGGGGTTTGTGTTAATAATTGACAAAATCTGAAATTTTGTTTGGAAGTTTGCAAGTCAGGACAAAAACTTGGAGTTGAACTGGTTGTTCAGTCCAACCAAAAGATTTGAGATTTTAAACTTAGACTAGATGATACCCGTGCTCATGCACGGTATATTTTCATTTTCATTTTCAATCACAACTTTTATATATATTATATAAAAATACGTAGGAGCTTGTCATATTAATTACAACGTACATTTCACTTATTAGACAATTTGTAAGATATATTACATAGCGAGTAGTTCAATTTAACTTCATCTTTTGTGACTAATGATAGCATTCTCATTCTAGGTTAACACAACTCAAATATGGTACATTAGGATTCTCATTTAATGTATAATAATTATGTGAGAAACTTCTTCTCAAAAAAAAAAAAAAGGTTATGTGAGGAACTGCAGTTATCACATCTTGCCTTGATATTTTAATTTGATATGTTAATCATTTAATTAGTAGGTCATATAATCATATTAGCATGTGAAACTTTCTTAACTGTCCCTTCTGAAATTTCAATGGTTTTTGCTTTGGATGATGATTCTTAAGGCGGCTCGGGCGATTTATTCTTGTCACCAGGAGGGCTTGGAGATCTTGAACTTCCCTTGCCATTTTTGTTCTTGTTCACTGGATCAACTCTAAGACAAACAGGAGGTAATCTCAATGACCTCAGAGAAGAAAAAGGTTTGCCATCCTCTTTTCATCCGTGCGCATTCTTTACAGAAGAACTTTTATCAGTTGACTCCTCAGCCGACTTCACAGGGACAATCTTTGCAGCACTGATTTTCTCTGGATAACCGGAGATCAGATACTAAAGCAGAAACCATAGCTGGAACTTCTTCTGCAAAATAAGGTGCAGCTATATATACATGCTCATTTTAGTATCTATACTTGAATTTCTAGACAAAAGAAACTTCCTTGAACCATAACATTTATCTGCAAGATGCTAAAAACACTATCAAAGGCAACCAACCATCATCAACTGCCAGTAATTATTTTGGCCAAGCAAAAACAGGTGATCCTCACTACAACAATCTTTCATACGCCAAACACCAAAGCACAGCAAGCCATTATTAACTAACAGTACATTTACAATAAGCAACCACCAACATTCAAAAAAAATAAATTCAAACACCATAGATTTTATTTAAAATCACCAAAAAACAGTCTTCATAAGTATACTTAAATGTGGCGAGTAAAGCAGAAAAAAAATATTCCAATCAAGTGCAGAGATTATATTACAATAGACTTGGAGCTTATTATCATATCATGCCTTTTTTCAAATCAAGTCATTCAGAAGCTCTTCTGAAGATGACATTAAACAATAAAAATGATATCAGAAGCTCTTCCGGAGATGGACTTTTCGCAAGACTATGAGTTATTAAAAATAAGAATTCCTATTAAAGTTCCATCACCGGAAAACCTGCAGAGACAGTACGTACCAGCAACAGGCTCAATCATTCCTTCGATTTATAGTAGCTGTTGACCTTAATGCTTTTAGGGCAAGGTGTTTCTGTGCTTTGCCGAATGTTTCATCATCTGAGAGGCTCTCTGTGTAAAACTACAAACAAACAGTCAGAATCTCAACTCTCAAAGCCTACTTACTTAGTCCAATGTACCAACTGCAAGAGATTAAAATTCCCAACTTTCAGTTTTTAAAGCACAGGAGAAAAACTTAATGTTAAAACCTAATCAGGACACATACCTTAGAAGCAAGCTTGGAACTTTTCTTAAAGTAATTTATCTCTGGATGAAGAGCTCATATCACCGAGGTTATCTTCTCCTTGGACTTGCAACAAAATTGGAAAAAGGAAATTTTAGAAGTTGGAGTAACAATTCAGTCCGGAGTTAATCAATAGACAATCAAAAGTTCGATTGAGAAGAGTATAAATAATTTAAAGCGCGTTCTTCAAGAAGAATAAAATTTACCCAGGGGAATCCTGTTAGCTCCTTAAATGACAGTGTAATTGAGATCATGGAGACATGGCGAGTTTGTTCAACAGTGTTCCCCATTCATAAATAGAAGAAATCCAATAAGAAAGTTAAAAAATATACATCCAAGCTGCTTCATAAGAACATTGGATGTACAGGGAGGAGCCTAAAGTTACGGAAGAAGGCCCTCTTCAAAAGGTTCCCACATATAAACTGTGCTCATAGAATTGATGGAGGTTTCTTGGTGCAATTAAGGGTTCCTTCCTTGCATCAATACACAAATTCAGAATCCTATACGTACCCATAACTCAACAAAAAAAGACTCAGAATCAAGGCAACTTCAAAGTACACTTTGCCGTACCTTGATTTTCTCAGCAATAACCACTATCTTACCAATTGCCTGTCCCATCCCTTTCAAAAGGTTCTCATTTTGCACTTCCTGGTTACATCAAGCACTCGCAGTTACAGTATAAACATTGCCACAGAAAATTTCCACCAAATTCATGAAAAACACAAGAGCCACAGAACTATACAACAATTAACACCGGAAAAACTCGAATCAGCACAGAGCTAAACCTATCTGAACCAAGTAAACTGATATGTCATGGGAAAACAGTTTTCATGAGCAAAACCGTTAGAACGAATGCTTTCCATTCAAAAATCAGCTTCAGAACACAAACGCACACGCAGCTAAATGAATCCAACAACAACTTGAGAGCAGACAACTTTCATGAGCAAAGTCACCTGATTTCAATTCAAAAATCAACCAAATCACATTCAAATCAATAGAAAAACCGCTTACCAGCTTTCAAAAAAACGTAGATCCAACAGACGAATCATATACACGAATAATCAGTATTGAGAATAATCTGGAAGAGACTCAATTAATCGAAAAAGAGAGCCAGTCGGCGTAGAAGAGGGCCGGTCGGATTTCTTCGGTCGCGCCGGCGGCAATCTGCTCCCCTCCCGGTCGCGACCCGTTAAGAACCAGCAGTGATCAGGCTAAGAACCTCTGTTCGATCCATTCAAATTTGTTACAGGGTTTATCAAGTCGGGGATAACGATAAGATTACCTTGAAACAGATGGTGTACATTGAATCTAGACGCTTGGAAAATAGGAGCATAATTAATAGGAGCTCTAAGGCCCTGTCAAGTTCAGCTTAAATTCTGCACATTTCAGTTAAGTTAAGCAGACTTCAGCAGACTTCAGCGGACTTCAGCTGGCTTCAGCAGATTTCAGCGGATTTCAGCGGACTTCAGCTGGCTTCAGCAGACTTCAGCGGATTTCAGCAGACTTCAGCGGACTTCAGCAGAGTTCAGCAGATTTCAGCGGACTTCAGCTAAATTTTAAAAAAATTCCCTATTTTCACTAAATTGTTTTAAAATAAAATTTCCTACAATTCAAAAATGTCAATGAAATACTTTTGTTTTGATTTATCAAATGAAGTTAATTGAGAACAAATGTTTCTTCAATGTATTTTGTTTTAATTTATCAAATAAAGTTATTTTTAATAGTTCTAATTTATACTCAAAATTAACAAAATCAACAATAAGGGCCTGTTTAGTACAACTTATATGAATATTTTCAGTTCATTTCATTATTTTTCATTTCAGTTCATTTTAGTTCTGTTCATTTCAGTTCATTAGTTTCAGTTAAGTTCAGTACATTATACTTTAATTAATTAAAACAAAATATATGTTAATGATTCAGTCCAGTTCAATCCAATTTAGAGAAATTGTAATTTATTTCAATTCAGTTCCCCAAAAATATAATTTGACGATTTTAAGTTTATATTGAAAATTCAGTTCATTTCAATTAAATATAGTTCAATTCAGTTAAGTATAGTTCAATTCAGTTCTATTTTTTGTTCTTGAATTTCTGTTTCTCTACCATTAGATAGAGATTTCCATTTGATTTGGTGCAATATTTACTCGATTCAGTTCAGTTCAGCTCAGTTCAGGCGTATTAAACAGGCCCTGATTATGAATATGTCCATTAACAAACAAAATGATTTTTGCGAAATATTTATTATTTGATCAAATAATTACTGCGAAACAAAGTATTTCATTTTTTGATTTGTATGATATGTGTCATTTTTGAAAAACCATTGTACAAATAAAATAATTACTTTAAAATCTTTATTATTTGATCAAATTTGAAGTTGAATGTTTGAACTCAAATTAATAATAATAATTATTATTATTATTACTAGCGTGATGTTACCGTGCGTTGCACGGTATATTTGATCACTTATTAAACAACTTTATGAAGATTTGGGTGAACTAAGTTTAAGGTAAAACCTTGATGTCAGTTAATAAAAATAAATTGAAATACATAATTTTATTATGATAATTTTATAGAAACATTTCATAATTGATTTTTTATGATTAAAACTTTATAATTTAAATTAATTTGAAAATTTGGTAAAAAACTTTCTATTTCTAATTAGAAAACTGAAACCTCCAAAATATGTTAAATAAGTGTGATATTTATTCTTTAAACAATTTTTTTAAATGTTACTCTTTACACAATTAGATACAAAAATTATCACATTTTTCAAAAAAGAAGATATAATTGTCACAAGAATGTAGACATGATGAAATTAATTATAATTTTTTGATATTTTTAATTTGTGAAAAAATTATGTATGTCAAAATATTTTGAAATCTCCATCAAATATATTCCATAGCTTGAAATATATTTTTTAAAATTCATATTTATTAAAATATTCCAAATAGTACATATATTTACTTACCATTACACTTCATAGTTTATATACGTTTAGAAAAATAATGCCTAACATATAAATTTAATATGTAAATATAATTGTTGTATTCCTTTTATTTGATGGTTAATTACCTAATATAATAATTCTTATTATTTGATGATTAAACAAACATATTGATTACATTCCTTCCTAATTATTCTTTCATTTTAAACTTATAAAATATATGATTAGCAATTATGCTACATATGAGTGATATTGTCTCTATATATTCGTATTTTGCTCTTCAAATATTCATTAAAATACAATTGTTTGCGTGCCATGAGATATGTTTCATGTATTTTAAAATCGGATTCGGTGGTGAAAGGAAAATGTAAAATCAAACATTCATTCAATTAAAATAGAAGTTTTAGATTAAACATATATAGTGTATATAAATGTTATGTAAATCTGCATTACTCGTTGCAATCCTCTAGTCCATGGGAGTTTGGGAACTAATTTGTGTTTGGAAATAATTGATTTAAATATATTACAATTGATTAATTGCTAGCAATTTGGTTTCGCTCTAATTTAATTGTAGAGATGAGAGGGTTCGAATTTCCAATAATTCCGATAATCAATCACAAAATATTACATTGTCTTATCAACCAAACTCTATCAAGATGAACTTGGAAAAACAGCAAAATTAAAGTAAATACACTTTTTTTTTAATTGTGAATCAAATTTGGCCTAAATCCTATCTCTAACAAAATATACCTCTAATTGCTGATTTGCTTCATAGTAGAATCCCTGTAACAATTTGGAAATCTTGAAACCTCTACCTCTACGATCCGCAGAAAACAATTTCGGAATCTCTACTTCTGCGATCCGCTAAAAATCCTGGAAATATATTTTCAAGAAAAAGAAGAAACGCCAAAACGTACCTCATATTGTTCTTCCACGTGAATTTCCTTGTTCTACTCCTTCGAGGCTAAGAATGTACCCACCGTAGATGTCACTTAAGTAAAATATATTGTACAAAAACAATCTACAAAAATATTGTACAAAAATATATTGACTCAAAACCATCTACAGCTGAACAATTGTACAAAACATAAGAACAGAACATCTACACCTGAACAATTTTACAAAACATAAGAACATAACGCTTGATGTGATCTTCACACATGATGAAGGCTACTGATTCTATATATATGAAATTCTAGGAAAATCGATGTTGGTGGTTGTCAGCTAGTCTTCAATCATCGGGAATGAAAGCAAAGGAACGGCATATTATTTATATAGGTGAAAGTAAATGATGTATTATAGGATTTTTTTATATGGTAGTATATGATATTATAAGAGTTGGAATGAGTTGTATTTGTGTGTAATTCATGTTAACAATTATAATAATATAGAAGGAATATATTTTTCGAATATATGATAATTCAAAGAAACCAAAAAAGAATATATAAAAATTGTAGTCGCCGGAATATGGTGAACTTGCGGTGGTTGTGTGGCGGTTTTAGTCAAAAACTACGTAGTTTCACCCTTTTAATTATTTTAATTAATCTATATATTGACCGGAGCAATAACTCTTCTAGTTCCCTTTAGGATTATTTATTATTATTATTATTATAACATTTTGTAGTTAATTTCAACATACTTCAGCAGACTTCAGCGAACTTCAGCGGACTTCAGCGGACTTCAGCGGACTTCAGCGGACTTCAGCGGACTTCAGCGAACTTCAGCGGACTTCAGCGAACTTCAGCGAACTTCAGTTAAGTGAATTTCAGTTCAGCTGAACTTGACAGGGCCTAAAAGAGGGTTAAAGATATGCAGTAAATTCAGAAGAGCTGCGTAAAATATGAAAAATTAAAGGAAAATATGTGTTTTTTTAAGGAGGGCTTTAAAAGATGACGTGGCGTAAGAATAGGGAGAGTTTTGAAAGCTGACGTGGCGCAAGAAGGAAGTGTTTCACTTTTCAAGGAGTTGCTGTTTTAATAGTATAGATAGATAGTATAGGATTTGCAAAATCCACTTGAATTTCTGACCAATTTAATCTAAACCATTCAGTAAAATCCAACGGTCTATATTAACAATAGCTCTTATAAATAAGGCTCTGTGTGGTTGGATTTAGGATTTGAATTTTGGGATTTGAAATTCAAATCCTTGTGTGGCATGGCGGATTTGAAATCCGGATTTCAGTTCCGGATTTCAACCCACATTTCCCAAATCCTTTTTAAATATAGAATAAAGGGAAAATAAATATTACTCCTAAGCTAACTAGTTAAACGTCATCGTGCGTTGCACGATATATTTAATTTTTTTATGTAAATATTATGAACAAACTTATGAAGAAGAGGATGAAGTGTGTTTAAAGAAAATCTCTTTAAGATAATTAACAAAATTATAGCGGCAAATTTCAAAAGATTATGAAATTGTCAATATATATCGTAATTGTCAGGTTATTCATCAAAGGTATTTATAATAAAATAATATATATTAAGATGAAAATGTAAGAAATTTATTAAATATTAAGTTAATAGATAAATATTTTTATAAGTACACATTTTAAGGAAAAAATGCTAGCGATCCATGCATAATTAACATCGAAACACTATAATCTATAATTGTAGTCTAATATATTTATATAATCTATGGTGATCTTGTAGTAACACAGAATATTTCATGCATATTCCATAAATCGCACATTCATGTTTTCCTTTCGCAGACGTGTTAATTAGCATGATGGACTGAAATTACCGTGTAAATTAGAATTTTATAGGTGGAATGAGTTGTATTTGAAAAAAATAGAAGGAAACAAAAATTAAAATTAAAAATCGATGAAGAATGAAACAATAAAATTAAAAGAAACAAAAAAATAAATATATAATAATGGTAGGCGCCGGAATATGGTGAACTTGCGGTGGTTGTGTGCCGGATTTAGTCAAAACTACGTAGTTTCATCATTTTAATGCTTTTTGTTAATTTATTTATTGACCGGATCAATAACTCTTCTAGTTCCTTTTAAGAAAAATTATTGTCATAATTAAAAAACAACGGTCATGTTTTTTAACATGTAAAAAAAAAAAAGTAACGTATGTCATGCATATTACAAAAACAAATATAAGTCAAAATATAAAAATTCAACTAAATTAATGCTTTCAATATTGATATATAGCAAAATATAAAAAGTCAACTACATTAATACATTAAATATTAATATTTATCAAATTATAAAAAACCAACTAAATTAATTTATTCAATATTGATTATATATCAAAAATAAAAAGTCAACAATATTAATTCATTTAATATTGATTTTCCTTTCTATTTAAATAATTCAATTCAAAATCCAAATGTATACCAAACAAGGATTTCAAATCTCAGATTCTCAAAATCCAGATTTCAAGTCCAGAATTCTCAAAATTCTAAAACCAAATCCAAATTCTCAAAATCCTCCGATCCACGCACACACTAAGATTTCTTGGGTTCTTCACAAGAACAGTAAAACCCTCCTCACCCAGAAAGAAAAAACACAATCCAGATGCATACTCAAACCTCCAAAAGATTGGAAATGGAAGGAAGCGAATCAGCAGAGGGCCAAAGCACCAATTCTGATCATCTTCGACCAGAAAAGGTGAAACCTTTTATTACTCTGAATTTCATAACTTAAATCTTCACTGTATGATTCTTCTTAAATGTGTAGAAATTTCCTATTGATTTGAATTATAGAGGTCTCATGAATGTTCGTCATCTAGAACCCTAGGTGCTATCTAGCAAGCATAAAGGCAAAGCTATATAACCATCATTCTTGGTTTTTTCTCGTGTACCAGATAAATATATTCCTGAATGTCATCAAAACGGTTTCTGTTTCTGTTGAGAAATCCGATACTGTCCGAAATGTTAAAGCCATATTGAAAGAAAAGGAAGGCATACCTGAGTGTGTGCAGAGCCTATCTTTTTCTGGGGAATGCCTAAGGGACTGCCAGAAGGTATCTGATTGTGGAATTCAGGAGAAGTCAATGGTGCAAGTGTTTGTGCAAGATTGTGTGCCTTTGAAGCTGTTCATTAAGCCCCAATCTCATCACAAAATCATTGTAATCGAAGCCAGGCCTTCCGATACTATCGAGGATGTGAAAACTTCTATCATGGCTAAGGAAGGGACTCATTCATGTAGCTTCAATCTACTCTATGCTGGTGAGCAGCTTCCCGATGATAGGACCTTGGAATCTCTCCTTATTAAACACGACTCAACCCTTCATATGGTGGCTACCCCAAAACTTACATACACCCTCTCAGTCAAAATGCCTTGTGATGAGATCTTGAAGGTGGGAGTGAAGCTGTGGTACACTGTTAGGGATGTCAAAACCGCCATTGAGAGCATTGTTGGTTCCTCTGTTGACCATCTACGTGTCGTTTACAATGGCAAGCGCCTTCATGAGTTGAAGAACCTGTATTTATGTAATATTTCTGATGGATCCATGTTAGAGATGGTGCCAAAAAGTGTTCAGATATTCGTGAAGAGTGTGACTGGAAAAACAGTGGCATATGATGTGAATACAGATGATATAGTACTGAATCTGAAGGAGAAAATACGCATTGTTCAAGGAATTGCTCTGCGCCATATTAGGCTGGTTTTTGAGGGGAGGCAATTGTGTGATGATCAGACTTTCGCAAGTTGCAACCTCGTGAATGGGTCGGTATTTCATTTAGTACTCAGACTTCCATAATGTTTGACATGTGTTTTTCAATTGATAACTATGGTGTAGACTGCTAGCCTTAGCCTTTGCCTTTGCAGGATGTTTTTTCAGGTTGTGTCTGTTGTTTTGTCCGATAACTAAGATAGCTCGATAACTATGTTTTTTCAATTCTTAATGTGAGTGATTAGCAATCTGATTCTTTATGTCCTCTTGCTTTAGTTGATCCTCTTTGCTTCTGTTTTCTTTATAGCTATGCATCAAGAATTTAAGACCTTGTCGCTTGCATGATGCAATAGAAAGTAGCGGTAACTATTCAAAGGGTGTAAGAGCAAGTCCAACAGTTTCTCCATTCACATTCTCCATAATAGAGAAGCAAACCTCATATTCCCCATATTTTTTCACCTCAAACCCAACAGTTTCTCCATTTTTCATTCCCTAAAATTTATTACTAACATTTAATACTACATATTTATTCAATTTTCTTCTATTTTTAAAGTCATATATTTAAAAAGTTCAAATAATAATGAACTTATAATACACGTTAAAATAACATTTCATATTTGACATTACTTATTCCATCATATAAAATTATAAAAATACATTTTATAAAAATAACACATTACGAATTACAATATATTATTTTTGTAACGTATTATGAATAATTAGACTCATCTCTTTTCAATTATTATTAAAAGTTATTTTTTTCAACTATTAGAAATAAAATGCTTGCCAAAAATTTTTTTTAGTTTAAACGTTGTGACTTATAAACAAACGTCAAAATAAATATATTTATGAACTTAAAATTTAGTAAATTTACATTGAAAAACAGATTAGATTTGATTATTAAATATCAATAGATATGTATATGTAAAAATAGTCATATAAGATCTTATTAAAATAGTATTTATGCATATTTTTAGAATATGTATTTTTTATAAAATTATATTGTAATTATTTTAAGATACTATCATTTAAAAATATTAAAGAGAAACAATTAATGAATTAAATAATCAAAAACTTTCCAAGAAACATTAAATGTTGGGAGAAAATCTCCTGAACTCCCAACTTTCCTGACTTTTCGTGAAAGTCTTTATACGTTTCACCTTATACAGTGTATGTTTTAATTTGAACTGTATATTTTATTAGTTGAAAATTTTTAATTTTTACATAAAATTTCTTGAATTTTCGTATTATAACATGTTTCATTACATGTTTACTTTAATATGATCAATGTTTTAACACAAAATTTTATCACTTGAGTTTAAATATATAGTGGTAGTTCCATAGCATTTAGGAAAGTTGGACTTTCTAGAGACTTAGTAAAATGTTGGTTCTCCAAAAAAATTTTCTCATTCTCCAAATTTGGAGAAGCAAACCTTCTCTCTTTTCAGTTTTCTTATTATGGAGAATGGGATGGAGAATCTGTTGGAATTCAAAAAAATGCTCAAATTCTCCATATTTGAGCAAATTTGCTATTATAGCAAAACTGTTGGACTTGCTCTAAGAAATCAGATTCTAACATAGGGGGAGTTCTCTATTATCTGATATAACTAAGCCCTTAATATCTCTAAGTAAAGTTTGTTGATTAAAAGTGTAATTTCTTCAATTTTTACTTGCCAATCTGGGTAGTGCATCAATGACAGAATTAGCTTCGACACACATATATACATATGAGTGAAAGATAGAGTAAATCACTTTGCAATTCCCAGATAGCTCTCGTATAATGTTCAATCTTTTAGGGTATTCTAAACTCCCTTCAAATCAATTTGAGTAAGATCAGAGAATCCATTTCAACTTGCAGCCCCTTCTATGCCTTCATAATATGCTGTTTTGGAGACCTTCCACTAGTGCTAAAGCTTCAACTTCTGTGCCATTTCTTCTATTCAAGAAAATAGGTCTTACCAAATGAAGTCATTTCCTCTCTCCGTCTCAATCAAAGCGTATGATTTGACTTTCTAAAGTCAAACTAACCCAACTTTAACCACTAATATTTTAATTCTTATGTGCAAAACATTTCTGAGAAAAATATCACATATATAAAAATCTATGTTTAAATGAATTCAACAACATATCACAATATAATAGTTTTACATGTTAGCTAATAAAAGTTAATAGTCAACTTTATTTCATTTTGACATTGAAATGTCAAGCAAGACGTTTTGGTTACAACAGAATATATAAGTTTTATCTAGTTCAGTTTTTTTAATTGATTTAATCCCCGTTTATCTATTTTGTAAATTCTCTACCTTATGGCTTATGCCACCTGGTTTAGGCCTTCTTATGGTTGGTTTATAGGCCCAAATTCAGTTGCATAACTGTGTTTTTGGTGTAGACATTTCAGGTCCTTAAATAGCATCAATACTTCTGTTCATATTTATTGAGAAAATGACAGTTTTAGTGCCCAGGTTTTGAGAAAATGTTAATTTTGGTTCCTACTTTGAAACAGGCCTTCTATACGCAGTCCGTATTTTGCTTATTTGCAGTCCGTATTTTTTTTAAATAATCATATATACAATGATTTTGATATATAACTGAATTGTAAGTGTATGCAATAGAAGTAGTATATATGATGCATATGTCTGATATACATAATTATTGACCATATCATATATATCGAAAGCGTATTTTTATTTTGGACTGCAAAATAAGCAAAATACGGACTGCGTATAGCATGCCCCTTTTGAAATGGTTCAAAAATGGTTCTCAAGTTTTGATGAAATGTTCCAAATTGGTTCCCAAACCGGTTGATGACTGGCCATCGACGGTTTCTACCCCACCACTGCCTCCTCTGCACAACCATCACCACCCCGAGTATTCACTGCCATAGAGCCGCCTCACGCCCACCGACGGAAACCTTCCTCTTTTCACCTGTTTCCTACCACCGTCCGAACTTCTCCACTGGTCAGCCCACTACCCGACGCGTGAGTTCATTACCACTTCGTTCTTACATTCATCCCTTAAAAACCATCCAAAATCCAATACACTAAACTCCAACTAGAAAATGGCGGTGGCGGTGGTGGATGGTGGAGATGCAGGTGTCGGTGTCGTGTCGACGATGATGACTCTGTAGTGGTGCCCATCGGAGATCAATCTCGGATGGCGTCATGGTAGTGATAGTCGATCATTCTCGGCCTAAGTGACTGAGTGTCACTCTGCTACCGGCTCAGCCCATCACCGACATCGCCACCTCTTATATGTGCAGTGGTTGCGCCTTTGCCAGCATTTGGGGTGGCCGGAATTTGGGGCTCAGCCCGTCACTCTGTTCCACATCATCACGATCCGTCGGATCCTTGGCGGCAATGCCCAACACATAGATCCCAAGGAGTAGAAATGGGGTACTCCGACTGCTGGTTGTGTTAGTGGCGGCCATACTGAGCGTGAGGGCAGCTCTATGGTAGTGAGGTATACGGGGGTGGTGATGACTGTGCAGAGGAGACAGTGGTGGGGGGAAACAGTCAATAGCCAGTCATCAACCGATTTGGGAACCAAGCTGAAACATTTAATCAAAATTTGGGAACCATTTCTAAACCATTTCAAAAAGTGGGAACTAAAGTTGACATTTCCTCACAAATTGGGCACCAAAACTGTCATTTTCTCAAAATTGACAAAATAATCAACAATACAACTCAGACCAAAGTTAAGCAAAAATAACAAAGTTAACCATCCTGAATGATTCAGGCCTGAAACTAGTACTTACCTAGAAGTAGCAAAGCAAGGAATTACAGACTAGGGTTTATCTATCAAAAGAGGCAACATTAATTTAAAGCAGCCCTGATCAAGCACGCGGCGTCTTTGGATTTATTGAGGTCAGACTAGGGTTTCAGAGCTGATCATAAAATTGATACTATTACAGGGTTATCGGTTCATCAGCAGTGCCGCCACTCCCTCGTAGTCTACCCCAGTAAGATGGATCAGTCTTGATAATCACGACTTTGAACTCTATTTTTTTCCTGCTGGCCTCTATCAACTCAAACACACAGCAATCTCCAATCTTCAGTTCATTGTCAACTGAAAACTTTCTCCATCCCTTAAGCTCCAACACTTTGGCCCGATTGTGCCCATTGTAAAACATGCTCCACCTTCTTCCCATGTACTTTAGGACTGTTGGAACCTTTTCACAAGGTAGCTTTAAGGCTATGCATGTTGGAATGATCTACAAACAACAAATATGATTGAATTCATTCTTATTTTCATATTTCTGTCCAAATCATGGATCGTTTTGAGAAGAGAGATTACCAGATAATGTGGACGATTGACATGCGAATGTGAAACTATAATATCAAAACGAGGATTTGTCGGGGAGACAGTATAGTAATCGATACTGTCAGCTTCTTCTGCTTCCCCGGCTGATTCATTTGCTCTACACAGGCTCTCTTCATCCTGTTCTAAACTCAGATTAATTTAGATTTCTAATCATGATACTACAACAATAAGAATCAGGATAATGAAGCTGTCCTGTTAGTCATGTAAACAGCTTCAGATATATTTTGTACATAATTTTCTGATCCATTAACAGAAATTTATAAGGAACTATGATTATTAGCAAGAGATTCATTTGATCCAGAAAAATGATAAAACCAATTCAAATAACACATGAATCAGGAGTTTTCTTTATCGAACGGTCTCTGTGTACTTTCTACTTTCAGAATTTAGACATTATTAATCACAAGGACAACATCTTCCTCGCGCGCAGAAGCCTAAAATTAAACTATTCCCAAATGTTGTATGCTTCATCAGAAAAGTTCTCAAGATCGACAACCTACTATGTTCCGTCCAGGTGTATATTAATAGATTGAGACACAGCCAAAGTTACACTATATCAATGCAGAAGCCTAAAACCAGACAATATCAACTACAAATATAACCTCAGTGAAACCTATGATGAACAATGAGATATGAGCATTAACAAGTCATATCAAACATAGCAACTAACAAGTGCCCTTTTCATAATCTAGATCGCAGAAAGTTAATATATCACTTTTTTTTTTTTTTCTATTGAGAATGAGTATCATTAAATATCTGATCAATCAAGCTTTAAAAAATCTTTTTCCCAGCCTGAGGTTACAAACATACCTCCTCGAGGTCCTCCAACTTAACTGAAGGATCAGGAATTATTTGACAGTCATCGTCTGATTCTGACTGAGACATCGTTCCAACGAATCAGTATTCAACCAATTCTGCAGTGCAAAAGTGGTACATTAGAGTATAAATCCAGTGTTGCAAATTTACAAACCTAAAGAGAAAAGCACCCAAATATGTTTCAGAAAAGCTACTAGCTATGACCATATTTTCTGCAATTTCTCTGGTTTTTAGGTCAATCCAAACAAACACAATCGAAAAAAAAAAGAGCACACCTTCAATGATCATTGAATAAACATGAACAAAACCAACCTCCAGAATTTTGAACTAAAACAGTAATAAACTCAATTTTAAACCTCAAATATATATCATCAAATTCAAATCATAAGCTTAATTTAGGGACCTCAGTTGGATCGATAAACCTAAAATAGACGGATTAATTGAAACAGTAAAACATCATCGATGTAGCAGATTGGGCACTTACAAGAGGGGAAAGAATTGCTTAAGCTTGCATGCAAAAGTAGTCCGGCGCTGGAAGAAGAAAAGTAGCTATAAATTTTCTTGGTAAAATCGTAGTCCTTCTCAAACACAAAAACCTGTCAAGAAACAACCTTTCAAATTTTCCAATTAAATGCTACTCACCACTAAATTATTAAACAAAGTCTCTAAAACTCTCAACTTTCCTCGCTTTCTATTAAAATCGTTTTAACTTATACCGTGTATCTTTTAACTTGAACTGTAAATTTTATAATTTTAAATATTTTAATTTTTATATGAAATTTCTTGAATTTTGCATTAAAACATGTTTTAACATATATTTACTTTAAAATGATCAATGTTTTAACACAAATATGTATCATTCGAATTTAAATATTTAGTGGTAGTTCCATATTATTTAGGAAAGTTGGACTTTCAAGAGAATTTGTCAAATTATTATGCCCCGTCATATATTTTTGACTTAAATATTATATTCTAAGTTATCTAAATGTATTTAAATTTTTTTGATGAACATGAAAATATAAAATAGTGTAACCTTAACTCTCTTTTTTTCGGAATAATCAGTTTAAATTTAAAAATACATTCAAATGTGTAATATATTAATGTTAGAGGACACAGTGCTTTCACATTAGTGAAATGGGAACTCTCTATTACAGTCACGAATGATAGAGAACACCCTCTTGTCAAATCTTTGAGTTGATAAAGCCAAACCTCAATTTTACCGTCCAACTTTGGAGGGACTATTGAAATTAGAAGAAGAGAAGAAGGTTGTGTTTGGTTCACCTAGATTTTGAAAAATTAAGATTTTGCAAGTTCAGAATTCGAAATTTTTGTTTGGTTGACACAGATTTTGTAAATTCCAAATTCACCTCGAAAATTAAGATTTTATTACTATTCAAATCCGATTTTATTACTATGCAAAATTCTGACGAAACAAACAAGATTTTTGTTTTGGACTTGCAAAATCCTGACGAACCAAACAATGTTTTTGTTTCAGACTTACCAAATCCTAACCCAACCAAACAAGGTTTTTGGAAAACTAGACTTTCAAAATTCCAAACAAAATTTCAAACTCTCAAAATTTCAAAATAAAATCAAGACTTTCAAAATTTTTTCCAACCAAATACACCCGAATATTTTAGGAGGAGTATTGTGAAAGATTTGAAGGATGAATCTGGACAATTAATCAAGTAAATCACAAAATCTTCTGGATTTAGAATTAATTGTAGTCGGTATGGAGAATTAGAAAAGGTTTAACGGATGTGGACAACGAAGCTTGAACAGCTTTCAAAGAAAAGTTTAAAAAGAGTAACCGGAAATAATACTGGTAAAAAAGGATTTTTTTAAAAGTTTTTTTTTTTTGGTTAAGTTTGGAAAAAATTTGTGATAAGTAGCCTTTTTTATTAGTTATTATGAAGATAAAAAAGCCCACGTGTCCAATGGAGTCCAACCACGGCGAGTTTTTCCTTATATTAAAAAAAAGACGTCTAAATGGATGGATCTGGGAGATAAGAAGAGTTTTTCTTTATATTAAAAAAAGAAAAGAAGAGAAGACATCTAAATGGATGGATCTGGGAGAGGAGAAGAATTCCTGTGAAAGATGAGCGAAAGTGTGGGCGAAAGTGGTTTCGATGCTAATCGAATTGCTGAAGTGAAGGGATGGCTTGAATCCCAATTCAGTGGTGTTGGTAAAGACGTCCCTGAATTTGAATATACCCCTCGAAACCTTGCTTATCTGCACAACCTGGCTGCCATCTCACAGCCTAAGACTCAAGCTGCCACTATTGTGGCCAATGATTTTCGCCAGAAAGCCACTGAGTATCGCGCTCAAGGTACCTCTCTCGTTTCCCAAGTTCTCACTCACTCGTTTCCCAGGTTCTCATGGTATCTACTTTCCTATATAACACGTTTCCCAGATTCTCATTGTATCTACCTCCCTATATGACACAAGATCTTGCCTGCATTTACATGAATAATTCTGATACCTCAAAACTGTTCAATTACATAAAGTTTATCCTAGTACTCGTTTAGCATTTGTGTCTGTCGTAAGAACATTTGCTCTTGGTTAATGGCTAAAAAAAAGAAAGAATAGGGACAAAAATGGAGGCTTTCCTTTTGGAAAGGGATAAAAGTGGAGAAAGGAAAGGGATAAAAGTGGAGTCTTTATATGAACAAGTGTTTTATTGCAGCTGCGAGAGTACAAGAGATTCTGGAGCATGTGGGATTGGCGCAGGAGAGTTTGCCATCACATGTGGTCTCCTCAGCACAGGTCCTTGCTAGTGTGGCTAACTTGTTGAATATTAGAGATACTGAATTGAGCAGGTGAATCTTTGCCATTTACAAGTATTTCTCTTTGGACCTTTGTTTAATATTGGCTTATAAGTAGAAAAATCTCAGTTTCCTTGTAGCCATGGCTGACCTTTCTTTGAGAAAAACTGCGGTGGAAGAGAAGAGGTCGAAAGTGCAACATGAATCAAAAATATTGCTTGATTACACTCGCAAAGCAATATCAAGGTTAACTTATCTAAAAAGGTAAATATATATTATCTGGATTATTTGGAATAGAGATGATCACATTTTTAACAGTTGCTTTAAGTTGGTCAAGGGCCCTATTTCATTACTTTGTTTTCTTCACTTTGTTTGCATGTTGGATAGAACACTCTCACAACTAGAAGACGATATATCTCCTTGTGAAACTGAAATGGATAGTCGAAAAACAAACTTAGCTATTATGGACTCGAAGGAGCGCCAATATGTGCAACAATACTCCAATTACAAGGTACATATCTTTGTTTTATTTACAGCTTTATGGATTGGTTGCTTTTCATTTTGAGAACATGACTGATTATCAATACTTAGAGCTCGTTTGGTTCATGTGGGAATTTAATTGTTGGAGGAAAATCTATTTCATGGGAATTTTAATCCTCAATCAAAATCCTAGGAAATAGAAAAAAGTGTTTGGTTCAAGTAAATAGATGGAGGAATTGCAATCTGCACTTAGGTAGAAAACTTCCCATATTGTGTGGGAGTTTCAAATTCCTAGGAATTTTAGATTCCCACACATTTCTTATTTTCTTCCAACCAAACAACCCAATCAAAACTAAATTACTGGGATTTTGTTTTTCCCACATACTTTACCTCATACCAAACGACCTCTAAATCATATTAGATTATGCTTCTCATGTTTCTAAGATCAACTTATTATCTAGTTTCTAGTTTCTAGGCTCAACATAAAGGAGAATATATGCTTTAAATTAAAACTACACACCTACAAAACTGATATTATACAAAACTGTTATTATTCTAACTATGTTGATTATAATTGGATGATATCAGCTTAAAGAAACTCCTAAAATATTTGAAAATCCCTATTAGCTCTTAAGGAATAAGAATGAGATGTCTAGGGAAGCTCAAAATAATTTCCTTCTTTCTCCATTTTTATGATTTAGTTCATTAACATGTTGTCTATGTTGTCTATAATGGAGTAACTGAAGTATTCCCATCTGGTTATTCCCTTGTATGTTGTTTGGTATGTTGCTTGGTAGATGGTGAATCTGCATGTGTAAAGTAAACTTGTATCTGTGACTCGAGATATATATTTCATTATTTAATTGCAGGCAATGCTTAATCGGGTGGGATACAGCCCAGAAATAAGTCATGGAGTGTTGGTTGAAATGGCCGAGCATAGAAAGGAACTAGAGAAGAAAACAAAGCCTATAGTCGATACTTTGAGAAGTTATCAAGACCTGCCTCCCGTAAGTTTATGTATATTTGTTATTGTAACAAAGTCCCGTAAGTTTGTGTATATTTATTATTATAACAAGGGAAGTTTACTTTATTCTTGTTTAAACAAAACTCATGCTAAGTTTCTACTGTTCTTTCTCTGGTGGTAGGATAAAGCATTGGCTGCATTAGCTATCGAGGACAAGAAAAGGCAGTATACTGCTGCTGAGAAGCACCTTGAAGATGTTTTGCAATCAGCTCTTGCTTCTTCCGAGTGACATTCATATCTTGAGCTAGAATATTCAACCATTGTTTTACAATCAGCTTTTGTTTCCTCCGAATGACTTTCTGGTCTAGCTTTTCAATGTTACTGTTAACTTATTAGTTTGCTTTTCAATGTTACTGTTAACTTATTAGTTTTTTTTCTTTTGCTTCCTTCGAATGACTTTCTGGTCTAGCTTTTCAATTACTGTTAGCTTATTAGTTTTTATTTTCTTTTGGTTGAATTTGAGTGATTCTTATTTCATTAGTAATATGGTGTTGATGTGATGTGTATAAGTTATAAAGTAGTTTTCTGGAGATGTTACTGCAATCTGATGATGAGTAGGAGCGGGAATTTATGATTCTGGTTTTTTTAACAAGTGAATGAGTCTATTAAAATTTTAGATCAACGTAAATGTAACTCAATTACCGAGGTAAAAATAACGTAACTCAGTCACTTATTTGATTGAAGTAAAAATAATTATCGAGGTAAAAATAATGTAACTCAATCACTTATTTGATCAAAGTAAAAATAATTAACACGAGTAGATATTGACTGTTATGAGTGTATTGATTTTCTCTCATTTCGAATTCACCCCCTTTCTCTCCCATCTCTCCTTCCCTAAACAATAACCTCTTTTCTAGATCTACTCCGGCGGGGTGGCCGCCGGCGCCTCGTCGCCGAGCAGGCCACCCCTCCCACCCCTACACCTAGATTATTACTCTATACCACCCTAAATCCCAATCCCCATACCCGAAACCCCCTTCTTGTTCGATAAATTACAGCTCTAATATGACCCATATCCGATGTTTATGGATTATGGCGGAGGCGGGTCGCTACCGTTTTCTCCGCTGGATCCCGCCGTTCCCAGACCGACACAGCTCTGAGGAATACCCCGACGGACAGACGGCGACTTTGCCCGATCCAGACGCCCACGCCACGACTGGCCGACACCGCCGTGGGGGCTCCTACTGGGTCATCGCCGGATGTTCACAGAGAAGACGAGACGGGCGCCAAGAGTTTCGGTCGGGAGTCGCTAGGAGACGAGCCGCGGAGACCGCCGTTGGGGCTTGACTACTGGGTCATCGCCGGACGCTCACAAGGATGACGAGACGGGCGCCAAGAGATCGGCCGGAAGTTGACGCCGCGGAGAAGAGGCTGCGAGCAGATCCGGGAATGACATCGAGATCCGTGGGAGACTCGCCGGTCAACGGTTGGGTCGGCTCGGGTCGGCTTGGTCGGGCCGGGCAGATTTGGACAACTGAGAAGGTGGTTTTACTTCTTTTTTCCCCTTTTTTAAAATTTATTTCCAGCTTTTTTTCGGCTATATATATTTATTGATGTTTGTACTTAAATATTGGATTGAATGTGATCTGCTAATCTTAGTTTTCTGACGGGTCCTTTTGCTCAGTTAAACTTTGATTAGCTTCCGATCTAGTTAGTACAGTCAGGAGAAATCCAAGTCACAATAGTTTGAAATACTATTGCTGGCGATACTGATACTAGATTTGTAGACCGATTAGGCTTTATGCTTATATCGAGTTAGATTACATTTGCTCTATCCAGTATTTAGCCACTAGCCAATCAGACCAGGATTGGTTGGGATTGCTTTAGTACCGATATTAATATATATATATATATATATATATATATATATATATCCATTTTTAGTTTTTTGTGATTTTCTTCTTAATGTTGCGCTGTGAAATATCACCTTATAAGAGAAATCTTTATAGCAATCTCTAGTTAGGCTCTTGATGAAGCTTTCCTTTAGTATTATGGTTAGATAGAAACTCGGTATGCTTTACATACTACTCTGCTGTCCAACCTTGTGAAGACTTGCTATCTTCCGGTGGTCAAGAGGCCACCGGGCGCAATGGGTAGTCGGTTGAGGTTCAGGTAGAGAGTATTTGTTATAATAGAACCGAGTTTTCTGTTTTGACTGTGAGAAAGTAGGATGGTGAATTCTAATGAGTTCTAGAATGCTGTACTGGGTGATGTCTATACGCAGCAGAAGGAGGGAAGTCTGGTTTTTACCTATGCTGTTACCGGAATCGATACAGAGATGACTTACTTTTCTTGTAATATTTTTAGACACATCTCTGATATCTCACTTGCCTCCGATATTAGATCGGAGTATAGCATTCGGGCAACAAATCGCCACAGTTACCCCAACAGGGTTTCATGTGTAATATTGGGTTTCAAACCTGATCATCTAATTTTATTGCTTTTATTAAGATTGAGGAGTCATGAATAATTCTCCCATCCACTTGGATGATTTTATCTTTAAAAAAAAAGATTTTCTCTCATTAGTTTTTCTTATATTAATGTACAACCAGGGCATTGACCATTTAGTAAAAAGATATTGACTGATATGAGTGTATTGATTTTCTCTCATTAGTTTTTCTTCTTATATTAATGTACGACCAGGGCATTGACCATTTAGTAAAAAAGAACGGATGGAAATTGAAGTTTTATACATTGACCATTTAGTAAAAAAGAACTAATATGAAAATTAAAGTTTTTTATATATAAATATATAAATAAATAACTTAGTTCTGTGCCATTAATAGAATGCTAATTTTATAACAAATAATATGGAATTTGTAATTGTAATCATAGACTCATACAGCATTCACAAAACATCCACAAACATCTATAACGAAGCATTGCACCATATTTCCATATACAGCATTCACAAACATCCACAATGAGGCATTGCATCATAACATTCACCAACATCTACAATGAGGCATTGCACCATATTTCCATATAACGACTGAGCAACTCATTCTAAAATAAAGCAACTGAGCAACTCATTCTAAAATAAAGCCAACATCTACAATGAGGCATTCCACTATATTTCCATATAACGACTGAGCAAGTCATTCTAAAATAAAGATACATCTACAATGAGGTATTGCAACATATTTTCATATAACGACTGAGCAACTCATTCTAAAATAAAGATAGACGGTCTAGACAAAGAATTCACCGTAACCAAAATAAATGGAAACATTTTGTATATAGCATAAGAAATTGTCAATTTTTATTTTATGTATATGATTTTTATTATATTTCCACCTAACGACTGTGCAACTCATCCTAAAATAAAGATAGACGGTTTAGACACAAGAATTCACCGTAATCAAAATAAATGGAAACATTTTGTACATAGCAAAATAAATTGTCAATTTTTATTACGAGAAAAACATTCATCCGGATGATCCTGATATAGGGCTTATCAGGCACCAATAAGATAATGACACGTGTACAATTGTAATGTTTTCATTGGTTAAAATATTTTTAGTAAAGTTCTAAAACCCTAATTTAGAATGTCTAAACCCGTCTGGGTAATGATTGAATGCGTGGCCCAATCATAAATTAGTTAAAGATGATGTGTCGTTATTTAATTGGTGCCTGATATTGCCAATATCAGGATGATCCTGATATATATTAAACTGTTTTTATTATATATATACGATTTTGATGTTTGATGGTGAGGTAATAAATATAGTAAATGATGATATTCATTATCTTTTCATTGAACTAGTTAAATATCATCGTGCGTTGCACGATATTTTTAATATTTTTTTATGTAAATATTATGAATGAACTTATGAAGATGAGGATGAGGTGTGTTTAAAGAAATTTTTTAAAGATAATTAGGATTAACAAAATTATAGTGGCAAATTTCAAAAAATTATGAAATTGTCAGGTTATTCATCAAAGATAATTATTAAAAAATATAATATATATTAAGATCAAAATGTAAGAAATTTATTTAATATTAAGTTAATAGATAAATATTTTAATAAGTACACTTTTTAAGGAAAAAATGTTGATGTGTGTAATTTTTAAATTGATCATACGTACTCATGCTAAAAAGAAACCAAAAAGTAATATATGAAAATTATAGGCGCCGGAATATGGTAATCTTGTAGTAATACAGAATATTTCCATGCATATTTCATATATCGCACATTCATGCTTTCCTTTCGCAGATGTGTTAATTAGCATGATGGACTGAAATTACCGTGTAAATTAGCGTGTAAATTAAGATTTTATAGGTGGAATGAGTTATATTTAATTATAAAAATAGAAGGCGGAAGCTATTGTATCATCATTAAAATTATTAGATTTTAATTAAAAATCGTGGGATGGGGTTCTGGAGACCCGACAATGGTTACTCACTCGCCCAGCAGATTTGAATCTCTATAAATTTTTTATCTTTTTTGAATTAACATTGCCAAAATATGGATTAGGTCTGAAATTAAGTAGCCCTTTTCATACTTATGAATATGGGTTTTTTTAAAAAAAATAAAATGTTGTATATCATTTCAAGGTGCTAGAAAACGTCCAGCAACGTTTGACAAGAGAAATTCTGGGGTAGAATTCCACCCTATGTGATCGAAAGTTCGAAACTACAATTCTTAGCAAATCTAGCTACCAAGTGCGCATCCGTATTTTCTAGTCTCGGTATCCAATACGGCCAAACTATGCCTGATTGTAGAAATTCGATCCGATCTTATTTCTGCCACCAAATTATTGCAACTGATTGAGATATCCATATGAATATGTCGTTGATGATGAGTTGTATGAATATGGGGTTTTATCAAACTCTGTGTGTGTGAGTTACTGAGTTGTAGCATATGTCGTTGATGATGAGTTGTAACTATAAAAGTTATTAGATTTTAATTAAAAAATATTGGATTTTAATTATTATATTTTAATAAAATTAAAAGAAACAAAAAAAGAATATATAAAAATGGTAGACATCGGAATATGGTGAACTTGCGGTGGTTATGTGGCGGATTTGATCAAAACTACGTAGTTTCATCTTTTTAATACATTTTATTAATTTATTTATTGACCGGAGTAATAACTCTTCTAGTTCCCTTTAGGATAAAAATGTGTGAATTTATGTAGAGAATGATTGGACAGCTCTCGAAATTACATCTAAAAAAGAAACCAACACTTCAACCTCACCCAAGCACGAGGCAACCTAATTGAAGAGTGTCTGTTTTAATTATTTAGTGCTATGATTCGTTTGCCATCTTGTATTGTTTAGTCAATCTCTTCTCCAACTCTAACACATTTCTACGATGACAAGAAGGAATTTATTTTTTTTTAAATTGAAAAAATATATTTCATTCCATCCTTGTTAACTCCAACGCAGTTTCCTTTCGATTATCTCTAATTTAACAATATTTTACAAAGTTTAACAGGTGGGAAACGATTTGATTTCCATTAAGTAGATACTAATGTGTACCAAAAAATTCCTAATTACTATAGATACAATATTATATATTACCGTGTCCATTTTTCAAAGCTTCTTGACTTCTTATTATCTTTTACTAGGTATTTTTATATTAAAAAGTAGAAAGTCGCCGGCATATATATAAATAAAAATAAAATCTACTGCAGAATTATTTTGTTAAAACATAAAATGACTATACCTGGTGCGTTTTGTTGAAACGCCGCCGCCGTATTTCTATATATACAACACTTCGCCGTTTATATTAATAATTCCCTATATATATACTAGGCTAACCGGACTGTGCGTTGCGCGGTTTTTATTATGTAATTGTATAATAATAATGATAATGAGTGTGTTGATAATACAAAGTAAATATTTGATACAAATAGTATTGTAAATAATAAATTATATAAAATGAATAATGTTTTTTATAGAAAGCTTGAAAAGTAAAAAAACATTGAAAAGAACTATTTTACAGTAATTAAGGTAAAGTGTTGCCTTTAGTTCCCAAATTTTGACCTCTTGTTTTACTTCAGATTCGACTTCAGTGTATTTGTATTTGAATATCAGCAGCCTTTGTGTTTTTGTTCGTTCGTAGTTGTATTATTGAAACGTCGACTTCGTCATGCTGAGGTAAGTTTGCCATTGTATTCAGCTCTTGCAAATAAGCCACTAAATATCTAGTATGGATTTTTTCATGTTTTGGGAGTTTGGAGAAACACATCGTACATTTTACTTTCAACAACATTTTTTCTTTTTTCTATGAAATCCTGTTTATACAATATAAAATAGTATAAGGCTGTATGAAAATAAAGTAAGAACAAAATAAATTGGCTTTTTCGAATACATGTGTTACTTTTAGTTTAATGTTATTAGATGCCTAATTTCATTTGTTAAATAAATATCATTAATTATATTTTACGGCGTGTTTTACTGAATTTTTTATGTTATAAAGTGAGTATCAAAACAGAAAACTGGGATGGGTTGAAGGTGTTTTCCTTTTAATCTAATCAAGAACTTATGGCATTCGAATTCATGGAACTGAATTTCATTTTAATTAATGAAAGTAAAGAAATATGTTTCCTAATTCGATAATATTATTTATTTTTTCTTAAAATCATCCTTTAATCAATATATATATATATATATATATATTAAATAATCAATCACCGCAAAATCACAACACTGCTATAATAATACTACGTAGTTTTAGTTATAGATTTTAATAAATATTACTTTTATGCCGCTATAGTTTGCTTTGTGATACAAATAGAGTGTCCAAAATTTTACTTTGTTATACAAAAAGAGTGTCCAAAATAAAACATGTTTCTATTTTCTTTACTTTTCTTAATTTCTCAATGTAGAAAGGTACATAAATTTAATGACATATGTTCGTGCAAAATATGTTTATATATATACACATGTGTGTGTGTGCGCAGGAGATATATTTTATAAACGTACAAAATAAAATGTGCGTATATGTAGAAAACAAAACCTCAATAAATGACTTCATCATATCATAATAATTAGGTATAAAACTCACAACATGTTCACCATACAAATATCAAATTTTGTTTTGAAATAAGCATAGCTTGCACATTCTGATAACTTAAGTTTGCATTGAAATAAGTACAGCTTAGGACCGCATCACTAAATAAATAAATAAATAAATAAATAAATATATATATATATATATATATATATATAACCACTATCACTATCAATTATGTTTATATTTAACCAAGAGCCTTATGTCTGGCTTAAGTAAATATGAATTCTTTCATCATAATCAATTTTAGGTAGACCTGGCAAAACGGGTCTATCGGTTGGGTTTGGGTGACACCCAATGGGTTCGAGTATAGGTCGAGTATATGGTTTTTATTCGGGTTTGGGTCCCTTGGGTCTTTTGAAATATTATCGGGTTCGGTTCGGATTCAGGTTTCATTGTTTCGGTTTTGGGATTCGTTAGTTTTTTTTGAAAAATTATCGGGTTTGATTCGGATTTGGGTTTATCCTTTCGGGTTTGGATTGGATTTGGTTGTAATTGGTTCAATTTCGGATACACTTCGGGTACAATCTCTTTTGAGTCGAGTTTGATTCAGATATACTTGGCCAGGATCACGTTCAAAAACATTAAATTAAAATTTATTTTATTTTTAATCTATAAACTTATAAATAAAAATAAAATTCATTCATCTTAAACATTTGATAAACCTATATTATATAATATAATTAAGTTTGTGCCCACAAATTTTTTCCTTTAATTTTTCAAGACTACTACATAATAAAAAACTTATATCCACGAAGACTATAATAAGTAATAACATATAATATTGTAATAATCATATTATTAAAATAAATTATTAATTTATTTAAATATATAATAATTATTAGATCAATTATAGTTTTAGTATTTTAACTCCTAAGTCATTTATTAATTTATTTAAATATTTAATAATTATTAGATTAATTATAGTTTTAGTATTTTAACTCCTAAGTCATCTTCATATGTAACATCATTACTATATATGTATTTACGAGTTTATCTTACACAACCAACCAATATTAGTTGACTTTTCATTCGTGTCAAATTTAGTTAATTTTAATCAATAGAGAGATTTAGAGTTGAATTAAACTATATAAAATGATTTTTCTAAAAATAATTAAATATTATAATTTTACTTAATCAAATTGAATTGAACTTGATTAAATTGAAACTACGAATAAGCCATTTTTTTCTCTTCAACTTATTCGTAGACCAATTCAATTCAATATAGTTTAGTTCACTTCAGTTTATTTGGTGAATGATAGTTATACTAAAATATTAATAATTAGTATAAAAATCTATATTAGTAGAATAAAAAGTTAAGAAATAAATGTAATAATAATATTTGGGTACCGTTAGGTTAAAGTTCAAATTGAAGGCAAAGATCGATTAAGTTACCTTTTGGATAAGGTGTTATTCAGGTTTGGGTGTTTTTCAGGTTTGGGTTCAGACCAAATTTGGGTATTTTTGGATTTTGGGTGTTTTTCGGACTCGGGTTCGGGTCTGATCGGGTTTGGGTTCTGTTCGGATACGGGTCCTATCGGGTCTGATACTTTTAGTTCGGGTTTGGGTGTATCGGGTGTAATTCAAGTTCGGGTCATCAAACAGGTATCACTATTCTGGTCTTATTTCAGCTTCGGGTTCGGTATAATCAGCCGGATTTTCGGGTTCGGTAATATTTTGCCAGCTCTAGTTTTAGGTACATCATTAAGTTATATGATTTATACCATAGGTGTTCCTTATAATCTCTTTATCATCGTCCACAACATAATATAATCTATTTTATTTACTGAATATAATCACAGGTTGACATCGTAATGAAATAGCCCATTTGCCTTAGTAGATGTACTCTTGTTTAGAAATAACTTGATATGGTTTGCAGTCTGCACAAAATTCATTAGTTTGTTTCTTTTGGTAGTAGATTATTATATCTGTAACTACCACATATGACGACTCTTTTAAGTTTGAGCAAGTTATCATTATTTCCGTGCATATCAGGGTTCTGAAGATTTTGATCCAGTCGTGTTAAGAATAAAAGAATCAGCTGATTGAAGCGGAGCAAAAGGAGAGGTCATATATGCTCGAGAGCACATATCTTTATAGTTCAAAGGAAAATGTTTTGATTCTAGAGGTGAAAAGGCTAGAGATGAATTATGAAGGTGGAGGAGGCATTGTCAGGGTAATATTGTTCATATTCTTCAAATCACAGCTTCAGCAATTCAAATTTGTGCCTTAAGAGACTTTTTTTGCTGTCAACTTTAGGTACCATAATACCCTTCTTCACTCCATCCACATGATCTCTCTACAACGACACAAATCTCAGATGCCGGGATATCTCCTTCTACAACCATAAATTCCTCGGCGTCAAGATGGGGATGTCGGACGACGTAGAAAACTTCCCGGCGGCCTCTCATGCAGAACCCCGTGTGAGATCCAATCAAATGTTAATATTCCGGTATATATACTCAAAACTAAAAGCCTATAATATATAAGGAAAATTCATGCACTTTATATACGAATATAATAAATACCGTATATAATGTTCTATATGTAGGAAGGATTAGATTTGGTTTCCAAATTAATTTAACAGAGGCGTAATTAAAGGAACAATATATAAGGTGAGATTTATTAATATATAAAGAATGATTTGATTTCGGTAAATTAATTTGACGGAGGCGTAATTAAAAGAATAATATATAAAATGAGGTTTATTAATATATAAGGAATGATTTCATTTGGTAAATTAATATATTTGATTTGATTTGACTTTGTTTGACTTTTTAATTTGGTAAATTAATCCAAAATTAAAGTATTTTTTAAAGGAATTATCATATATAAGGAATGATTATTAATATGTGTAAGGAATGATTCGGGTGTTATCCATAAATTCGTGGTGGTATTAAATTATGAAAGGATGGAATGATTCGGGCGGGATTGATTAAGTATATTATATTATATAAGAAACAATTATTTATTAATATATTTGGTTTCCAATTAATTTAAGAGTGGTGGTATTATGGATATTTGGTTTCCAATTAATTCAAGAGCGGTGATATTTGGTTATGGGCGGCAGCGGGATATTTGGTTTCCCTTCAATTAATTAAACGCACTCTCCGTAACCGGAGGCGGCGGGACAAAACGCACACTTTATAGTCGTTTTAAGTTTTGTCTTAATAATTCCGGTGGCGGTGTTTTTCTTTATATTCATATTTATGCCGTCACTTTCTACTTTTTAATATATACCTAGTAAAAGATGAATGAAAACGCACTCCATAGTCTATACATCCGCCGTTTTTCATTTAATTAATCGTTTTATAAATGGTAGTCATCCCTAATTAATTAATCATTTTAATTAATCGTTTTATACATCCACACTGATTCATACCTAAAAAAATATGTTTATTTATAGTATTTCGATTAATACTATCTCACGTTGCTCATTTAAAATATATTGCCAGTAACAGAATATTGTTTAAAAGTTAACTACCATGATCTCGAACAAGATTTAGTACAATTATATTCTTTTTATATATTTTCATGTATGGAGCTATATAAATGAAAATGCTACATTGATGTTAACATCGGCGGCCGTTTTCCATATACAAAAATTTTCATATATGTTTATTAACGTCTGTCGTTTATTACTAAGATATTATTATCATAAATTTATAATTACCAATGTACTATTATCATAAATTTATATTTAATTGATCATTCTATTATTTACTTATCAAAATAGGCGAATCTTATGTTAATTGCTATTCTGACAATGTAAATATTGTAATTTTGAAAAGGAAAGAAATGTATAGTTACCATATGTACTTAACGTCAGTTGAATTAATTTCCAAATCAAAAATCAAACCAAATGGAATTAAATTAAATGAAATCAAATGAAATCTATTAATTTACCAAATCCGTTATACTTACAATGTAAACGCATAGTTTAAAAAATCAAATCAAATTATTATTACGTATATACATATAAATAGGCCAGGATTTGTGTTCAGAAAGTGTACACACACCTTGGGAGTGGATAACCTCCCCTCTCCACGTAGGAGTGTTGTGGAGTCTTGTGGGCCGCGTCTAATGATGTGGAACCTTGTCAAACATTTTTACTCTCTTCAGTACAAAACTCTAATGATGGCCAGGTAAATCCCACGGTTGTTAATGACTGATTTAGGGAGACGGCGTCATTCACTCACGGGTCGACCAAATAATGTTTCCGATCGCCGGTGTAAGGTGGAATGTTGCAGCGGTCGGGGAGAAGTGTCGAATGATGTCGTCACCGTGCTGGCAATTAAACATCACCTTCCAACATCTTCCCTCGAAACAAGTTTGCGGCTGATACACATCTCCCGTCGCACATCTGGTTATGGGCTGAGGTGTTCCGGGGGCGTCGGTGGTACGTCGGGTCGGTCTCGATTGCAGATGTGAGTACAGAGGCAAAAGCTCTACCACCCTGTATAATCTCATGAATTCTGATTTTATGACGATACAGATTTTGAGGGAAAATCGATTGGGTACGTTCGTACTGCAGAGTTCTGATAATGCAATGTCCGAGCATTTAAGAGATATTGGGGGCTATCAATGATGGGGGAGTTGTTGCCTTGTTGTAATTGCTCAGAGAAGACTGAAACAGACTAGTTGGGTTTCATGCTCCCCTCCAGTAACTGCTATATGGTGTCTCTGGCAGAGAAGGAACAACATCCTTTACAATAATGGTCATGAATCAGGTATGGCTTCCTGTAATCCTAGCAACTAGAGAGGGAATTGATGTGGTATTGAATGTTTAAGTGTAGTGTGCACCATATGGATGTTTAGTCGGATGGTAGATGCAGTGTTACACAAATGGTCTTGAATCAGGCTGGTATTGTCTTAAACTCAAACTTCACCCTATTGGGTTGAAAAGGGTGTACAAGCTGAAGAAAAATGCAGATAGAAATGTGATCAGGCACAAAGTGCGGTTGGTTGCAAAAAGATATGTACAGCGCCAAGGGATCGACTTTGACGAAGTATTCGCACCAGTAGAGTGACTTGAAACTGTCAGATTTTTCATTGCACTTGCAGCGTATGTAGGGTGGAGTGTGCACCATATGGATGTTTAGGCGGCATTCCTGAATGGGGGACTAGAGGAAAATCCAAAATGTGTATGTTACTCATCCACCAGGTTTCATTGAAGCTGGTAAAGAAGAAAAGGTGCTGAAGCTGAGAGAGCTTGGATGTTTTGGTGTCACTTGGTTTCACCAGCAGTCCAGTGCAGCATGCATTGTATTCAAGAAGTGGTGGTAACGCAAGGTTGCTATTGGGAGTTTATGTTGATGATCTTATAATCACAGGCTCGCGCGAAGCGTTGGTGACGAAATTCAAGAAACAGATGCTTGACTTGTTCAGCATGAGTGATCTTGGATTACTATCCTACTACCTAGGGATAGAAGTTGTGCAATCTAAATCTGGTATGACCTTACGACAGTCTTCATGTGGAAGGAAAATATTGAAGAGACCGGGTATGGCAGCTTGTAATCCTAGCAAGACTCCCATGGAAGAGAGATTGAAGCTGAGCAAGGAAGCTGAAGGTGAAAAGGTTGATCAAGTTTCCCACATGAGCATTGTTGTAAGCCTCAGGTATCTTGTAAACACTAGACCTTACATGTGTAACTCTGTTAGCATAGTAAGTCGGCACATGGAGAGAAGAGTATGGCGGCGGTGTAGCAAATTCTAAGGTATGTAAAAGGAACCTTGAATTTTGGTTGTTACTGTAAGAGAAGAGTGGGGGAAGATGCTCGTTTAATTGGGTACAGTGATAGTGATCGTGCTGGAGATGTTGATGAACAGAAAAGTACAACTGGAGGACCCTTTTATCTGGGAGATAGCCGATTAACGTGGCTTTCACACAAGCAGAACGTTGTTGCTTTATCGTCTTGCGAAGCTGAATATATAGCTTCAAGTACCGGAGCGTGCCAGGGTGTGTGGCTGTCTCGTTTACTTGCAGAATTCAGTGGGAATGAACCTCTTCGGTTTGAGCTAAAGGTTGACAGTATGCCTGCAATTGCACTATCTAGGAAACCGGTCCACCATCACCGATCGAAGCACATATTTATCCGCTACTACTTCATTCGAGAGTGTATAGAAGATGGGAGGATGACTGTGAACTATGTTTCAACAGAAGAACAACTTGCAGACCAAGACCTTCTTACCAAGCCATTGGGACGTGTGAAGTTTTTGGAGCTCAGCCGAAAGGTTGGTATAGTTGATGTCAGAAATGGCAATGAAGTTCTTAAACTTATTATTGCTCTGTTAGTATATAACAGTAGTCTGGTGTGTGTACACTTGTTATAAGTTGAGGACACGTGTATTTTATAGGTTACATAGGAACTTAGTCAAACAACCAAGACGTGCTCGATTACATTGGGAGTGGGTTGGTTTGGTAGGTCGTGGAGTGTAATGTGTACTGATAAAGCCTAGAATTTGTTGCAGAGACACCATAATCAAAAAAGCCAAAAACAAAGGCAATTCGTTTGCCTGAACAAAATCTCTCTTTTGCACTTGTTTTTTCTGTTGTTTTGTGTCAATGTGAGCACAAAACTTTGTGTTTATGTCAAACAATAAACTTCTAGCCAAGTGACAGCGAAAGGAATCAACTCCCCTTATACAGTTTGGAGTAACAGTGCTAAAGTGTATGTTACGAACTGAATATACAGAATAGAGTTAGACACGGTACCGCAGAATGCACAATAATTCAAGACTCGCAGATGAGCTTATCTTCATCTTTAGATCTCTCGGATTTATTTCCTTTCAATCCGTGATACCAATGGCTACTGTTTAATTGTCAAAAAAGATGGTGCTACTAGCAAACTGATAATTGAACAATAGCAGTTACCAAGAGAGTTATTCATCTATTCAATTTAATTCACAACATGTGATGGCTCTTCTAGTCGGGTAGTTTGTAGGACATTTAACATTAGCTAATTAGAATCTAAATGAATTCAACCCAAGTGTGAGGATTAATCCTGTGTCGTAAAGAGAATCGTGAAGCATTTGTTTGTTTATAGATACAGATTGCGTGAATATAAATACATATTGCGTAAACCAAATTCATCAAATCCCAGGAAAAAAGTCTTAGTCACTGAATGGAGCAAAGATTATGGGGGCATTTCGGATCGAACGTCGTGTATAAACAATGTTGGGTAGAGACTAACTTTTGCCACAGGGAGGAATTTCTATCCACCTCAGACACCAGCCGGGGCGTGCATCAGTAGGGGTGCTGCCGCAGCCAGCTTTGTCATCATCTTCTATGAATACGAAAATTTGCATGGTTTGATCGCAAGTAGTTTGTTTATATGAATTTGAAATGCGGACTCCCCTGCAGGCCGAAACTGGCTCAGACCATGTGGGGATTATAAAGTTCTTTTGTTGGGCCAGATTGTCGGGTCAGAACAGTGATACAGGTAATTTCATGTTTTAGGTTTGTGTATAGCCAGTAGGAATTTTATAGCCACCTCAGACACCGGCAGGCACGAGCATCGGTATAGGTGGTGCTGCAGATATGTCAATAAATTTAAGCGGTTATCATCTCAGAATATGAAAAACTTGCATATGATCGTCAGTGTATGATCGTCAGTTGTTTACTTTTATGAATCATAACTGTGGCCTCCATACTCCATTGCATGCCGAAAAAATGCCACAAACTGGGGGGAGGGGGAGATTAAAAGATTTTGATGTTGGGCCCGAACAGTGATACACACATGCTCAGAAACGTAGATGATGGAATGAACTATTACTCACATCAGTTATTATTCAGAACATGTAATACTCTCAAACATTAGATATAACACTAACAGAAACATTACATACTCATGATAACCGCACCCAAAACTTTAGTCGGGCGGGATCAGTTATTACGGAGAACGTAGATTACTCGATGACATTTATTAGAAAATTATGAGAAATATAAATACTGGAAAGTGACGAGATCAAGGCCACTGTATGCATCACCTTGTCGACATCGCTGCAATGGTGGTGAGGTGCTGGTGTTCAGGCCAAATGTCCCAGATTGGAGGTGTAATGTATTTGGCGACCGGGCCCGTATATTATCGACACGGTAAATATACGTATAGGGTAACAGTCACCTGCATACTATAGACGCTGAATACAATAAAATTGTTAGTTGCATAACAGTAACCGGAAGATTGGACATAATTATCATCCGATCAGATCAAATTAAGTGACTAAATTTCAAGATAATTTGAACGTAATTCATCCTATAATTAGCGGGGGCCGCCCAACCACAGACGCTCCATGATTAAGTCACCAAAGAATAATACAGTAAAGGCTAACCAAACATAGCACGTCATCTAACACATTATCAAAATGGTAGGGCAAACTTGGGGCAATGTCAGGGACTAGTGGCCAAGAAACCGTAGATTTGACCAGCCAATGTTAGAGTACAGGCACCTCCTGTGCAAAATGAAGGGAAATCCAAAGCGGGTGCGAACATAAGAGCGGTAGCGTGTCTTTGAAATTAAATGGATGATAATTGACAAGTTTGGGACGGGAAAATATTTATAATAACCATGATGCTATCAAGGAGTATTGTCAAACATTTACTACTATTGACTCTAGCCTGGACCTTTGAGCTTGTTGTTGATCAATGAGTCAAGCTTACTGTATGTATTTCGAAAAAGTGAATAAACCAGCAGCATCAATCCGAGATTATTCAACATTAAGGGAATATCATCGGTAGGTTAAGCAGACTGTAACGTGGATTCCCGAACATGTGAAGTGAAATCGGAAAAACTAATTCAACAAAAATAATGACAAATTCAACAAAACTTAACAACAAGAAGAGCTACAATTACTGGAAAGCACCATGAGATCTTGAATGATATTAAAACACAGAGGAGACTCCCCATCCCGGCATACAGAACTAACAAGGTGTCTTTTGACATGGAATGTTTAGAAGAGTTGTCCACTAAAACTTTGGCAGCTGATAGTAATCTCCAAGGCGTAAGCTGCCAACGATTGCGAGGTTAGCGTTTACTGGTATTTCACCCGCAGTGTAGCGAGCCTCGAGCCTCTCTTCATTTATCCTCATATCTCTCACAAGTGCATCCACTGCCGAGATAATGCCTTTCCTGATCTCATCAGTCTTTTCTTGAGGAACAATAATTACAGTAAGGGTAACTTAGTATGATGTAAACTGTTGTGTAAAGTGAATGTTAGTCGTAGCACGCACCTTGTTTGCCTGATACTCGTCTAGGAATTCAGCCTCGCTCTTGTAATCCGGCTGGCCGATTTCTCGGCAGAGTTTGAACGTTTCACGCCATGGGTAATTGTCTCTTCTGAATTTTTCAGCTATGTCATCTAGATCTGTGATTGAACAAGGAAGACGGACTTCGATTAATTTGAATAATAAGATTCGAATAAATCAAAGTATGAGGGATATTTTTTTCGGCCCACCCTTAACAGTTTCAGCAAGAAGGTTTGCGATCTTAGCTTCAAGTGCTGCAAGCCTTGAAGCGGGAGTGCTGACATTGTCTGCCATGGCCGAAGGTTGGAGTAAAGACAGAGCGTATGGATCTGGGTAATGGGACGAGTGTATGGATCTGAGGAGGTTATTTATAATACTACATGTTATTCCACAAAAAACCAGTAAAATATTTTTATTGGGATTTGGTTTAGTAGATCATTCAAAAGGATGTAAGTAAAAAAAAAAATTAAGAAGAAGGGCATACTCCATAATAATCATGATTAAACACTTTCAAACATGTTCGTAAATTTAGGGTTTAAGGTGCAGGGTCTTAAAAAAATAGACCACTGTGCTTTATTATATAAAGGATTTTTGTTTTCAAACGAATAAGACTAGTAGATGTTATTTTTATAGATCAATGGTTAATTAAAAAGGCGATACGGACACAGCGATTTTCCGCGATTTAATCTATGAAATATGTTTTCCCAATTCGGCAGCGTTGACGTTGATACTGATGTTAGAAATGATGATGAACCTATTTTGTAAGATGTAACGACAAGCTCTACAATAATGTTGCATATATTTTGATTAACTAGTCGACGGACAATGCCCTCGCCAAATTTGTACAGAAACATAATGTGTTATACGCTGCGCACAAGACTGCGATGCTAAATGAAAATTAGCAATTACAGTGACTGCATTTTTGAGAGAAAAATTCGAGATATGTAAATGGACAACAAACTGAGCAACGCTGGCAATGTTCAGAATAGACAAACTAAGTACCAAGGTGAATCTAGTGATGGCGTGTGATCAAAAGTTTCATCGTCTTCTTCCACGAGTTGGTTGGCAGCGACACTACTTGTGTCCGTGGGCTTCTTCTCCATGGCTTTAGAAGGCCCATCGGTTGCCACGGACCTGGCAATTTCCATAACTCCGTCCATATCCTTCGTAGGAGAAATTTAAAATCAACAAACCAATGAATTCGCATAGCCTGGTAAAGTGCGTTTAATTTAGTGGAGACATACCCGACACGGGGTGCTGCTTAGTTGTTGATTTCTGTCCGGTGGCACATCGTAGGCGGCCATGAGAGGTTTCTGCAGTGTTTTTACAACCACGTTATATATATGCTATACAAGAAATAGTGTACCCGTGAATGTATATGAACGTGAATGTATATGAACGGCATAACTAAAAATGCGATCTGAACGGTTATAACATCAGCGCCCGTGCTTACCTCCGCCTCATTCTCGTTAGACTGGTTTGGAAAAATAAAATGTATAAAGCTTTATGACATTCTCTTGTACAGTTTGGCACTCTGAAGCTACTGTACTAGTTTGCTGTTACAAATATCGTAGCAGAAACGTACCGTACAAATCCCCTCCGCTGAGTCATCGTCACACTCACCATCCATGTTCTCCATTATAGCGTCCAGATGCTAGCGGGAAGAACAGAAATCAGTAGGCATGTATTGGTGACGGACATAACACGTATACGCTAAAGATGTAACTGGAATGATCCATGACTAAGTTAAGCATTACCCGATACTTGATCCGGACACAATCTCCCACTAAATTGATACCAGCTATGTCCTCACCATCCACGTTTTCCACTAAAGCGTCCAGATGCTAGCGGGAAGCACAGAAACAAGTGGGCATGTATTGGTGGCAGACATAACACGTATACGCTAAAGATGTACCGGGAATTATGCGTGACTAAGTTAAGAATTACCCGGTACTGAATCCGGCCACGATCTTCAACAGAATCGAGACCATGTTTGGCTTCTGGTGTTTGATCAGGACTGTCCACGTCCGATAATTTTAAAGCATCAATTTCCTCAAACAGCAAACGTGTAGCTTCGTCTGGCTCCCCGTCAGTACTACTTGATGTCTCCGGGGCAACGGTCGGTGTCTGGATGGGCCCAACATCCGATTGGACGGTGGGAATACTGGGCTCGTCAAGCTGAATTGACTGAACTTGAATAAGACACGTGCACTGTGAACACTGTAACATAACTGAGTCTATTTCACAAGTTAATACCCGGGTAATGTCAGGGTTTGGGATTTGAGTATCTCTGCATGGACTGAGTGCCTACGGGGCATCTGGGGTGGTGGAAGACTGAACGTTGGCCTGCATCATCAAATAAATTTAAAAATAACATTGATGGCTTCAAATTGAAGGAGTGTGTGTGTGTGGATGGCATAGGATTTTATTACATACCAGCGAACCAATGCTGTCATGTCCTTCGTGTTGAGGTTCCCTGGGCGATGTTAAATGTTCTGGAGCAGACTGTTGGCAAGGTCCTGTCATTGGAGCCCACACAATGAGATCCAGTTGCCTCTCTGCGCTGTACCCTCTGTTTCTTTCCGCATCTAGAGGTGGATCCTCCTCAGTTACTCTCGTTTCATCGGCACAAGGATTAAGTCGTTCCGACGAGCTAGCATTCAGGTCCGGTGCGGCGGGATATTCGGTGGTCGGGTCATAGTCGTTGACTTTGTTCTTACCCTTGCCAGAGTTCCAGACCTTGTTTCGGTTATGCTCCAGTTGCTTTTGTAAGAGGTTAATTGATCTTTTCAGAAGTGACGCTGCTCGCTCAGCACGCGATATCACATTAGGGACAAATTTTGCTACGCATGCTGGAATTGAAATGTGATGTGCGTGAGCTTCCATCCGCTCGAGGGTGTAGAGATCTTCAGGAATAACAACGTCCAAATCCCTGGTAAATTTAGCCATCTCATGCTGGAATCCCTGTGGTGGTGCAAATTAACCAGTTCAATAGCTATTTCAAGATGTATAGGCATTTCATAAGAATGTTCACATAAAATATCAGAAGGTCGGTAGTTTGGGAAACTCACATTCGGGAGTAGTTGTTCAAGCTGTGAATCAATGTGATAGGAATTTCTGACAGGAAAGGTGATTGTGGAATGCAACCAATCAATACCATCATCGGGGTCAGGCGCTTCATCGGGGAGCTTGCTGAGTGGATAATCTCTGTTGTTGGGAGTGCCTTCACCAAGACCTCTCTCCATATCCTCTGTAAATATTTTCTGGATGTCACACGGCTTCCAGTTCTTAACCAACAGAAGAGATGCTTGAGGAACGGTTACTCCCTTTCCACACATTCGATGGAAATAGGTTATAGCTAGCAACGAGTGGCAACCTGAGAAAGTCCTGATTGTATCTTTCTTAAACCTATCAACGGCCTCACATAATCTGTCAAAGACAAAGCTGGTCCAATCAAAAGCAGCAATCTGGTCCACATCACAGCAAGACATCAAGGGCCGGAAGTTGATCTTGTTATTTGATACAGGATCCAGGAAAAAAGAGAATGCAAATAACACGAACATGCGGGCGAAATCTGCCTGTTCCACTTCAGGACCAAGCATGATCTTCTCAAACTTAGTGACTAGTACTGAGTAGTTTGAAGGCTTAGCCGGAATTCCATAATGACGTTCCCACCTACTCCGGATATCATCATAATCCTTGGTCGTAATGAAGGAAACTGGCCTGTTCAGGCACCAAGGGAGAAGGAACGTGTCGCGCACATCCGCTGGTGTGATGGTATACAGAACCTTTCCACCGTACGTAACATCCCTGGTTTCCGGGTTGAAGGCAGCTAGTAACCATTCTGACAGAAGATGTGGAAATGAGGAAAACTCAACATCAAGCAGACCACCAAATCCTATTCTGATGATGTCACTCCTCTGTTTTGATGTTAGCCGCACGACCAGTTCATGCATCTTATTTGGTCTCGAAGCCCATATCCGGCTTTGTGGCTCTGTCCCTGCAATCGGAAGTGCTGCATAAGTGCATAGACAACACGAAACATCTATTTTAATTGCGTAATCTAAAAACTAATGGATTGAAGTCTTTTGTTTGAGGGGAGTGGACAACTAAACATATCGATGCAGGGCATTATTTGACCAACTACTACATGGATGCATTTTGAATGAGGGTGCAACAGTCATAAATCTAACCACATAATGAGTAATTATTTTTATGCGGCTCAAAAAAAGAATGGACTCTGACACATTTGGAGCAACGATATTACCATAAGTGTTGTTGAGAGTGTCAAGCAAATTATCATACAGTCAACAATTCAACACGGTCCATAGCATGTAATGTAGTGCAACCCTAGTTCTTGATCTATCAGCAGAGCACGACAACAAAAAATCCAGCTCAATCGTATGAATATATACTTCATTAGTCATGTAAATTGATTATGAATATAAACTTTATAAAACACTCAAAATACATAATAATGGGTCACAAAGTACCCTAATCTTTTCTGTTCAATTGTCTACGGTTGTTTTTTCCCCAAATCACAATTTACCAAAAAATTAGGGTTAACCCCTAAAATTAATACGAGAACAAGTAACACTGTAAGCAGGACAAAGTATAAAGACCAGGTTTTAAAGAGCATTTACCTTTATCCCGGGCCTTCTTTGGGGGGCTAACCGACTCCGATGGAGCCGATTTTCCCGACATATGATTCGACCCGTGGCATTCTTCTGGGAGCTGACCGAGCCCGCTGTCTTCGCATGCATGGGCCATTGGAGTAGCTTCAATTCCGAAAGGATTAGCTTTCGGCCTTTCTTCCTCGGCTGAACTACGGTTGGTAATTTGAGGCTGCTCCCGCTTCCCGCTTCTTCGAATCCGACCTCATAAATGGTTTATTAGACATAACGGTGTTTCCGGTGATGGCGAGGATGCAGTCCTGCAATGGCGATAAGTGGAGAAAGTGACCCACGACAGCTGGGCAGTGCTGAGATTTACTATTTGAACATTTATTTCTCCTTTAAAAAGGAGCTAAAATCTCCAAGCCTTCCTTTAAATTTGTACTAGCAATTGAGTTGGACGGAAGGGGGTGGCAACAGAGGGCATTGAAAATTTACAGAATTTTGCAACGACACCCGTATAGCCATTGTAGGGGCTAGTTTGTAATTTAAAGACTTGGAGTATTTTGTAATCCATAAACATGATTTCTGTATGAAATATTTTGTAGTGCTACATAAAACCCGGGCGCACATGCCCATTATACTCACTAATAAAGTGGAATCCCACTAAAATTATAAAAATATACTCACAAAATTATAGAGTATGTTAGTGGGATTCCGACTTATTAGCGAGTATATTTCGTCGTGTTGTTTGAATTCACGTGAGAGTGTGAGCATGTAATAGATTTGATTTTCCATTCAATCTTGCATAGTTGATAGTTATAAAATAAAAATTATGTCTTGTAATATGAAGAAAATTACATTTGATTTATATTTAGTACTCAATTTGCGTATGTCAAGTCAAATGATTCAGTATGTCATATGTAACAAGTGTAGTAAGTTGTTTATCAATCGTACATATCGTTCAACCTCCGAATCCCAGATCTGACTATGAAGACCCTAAAATACATATATATATATATATATATACATGCAAGTTCAGTTCTTATTCTTGGGAATTTGCTCATCATCGCCAGCTTGGGTCTAGTCATCAGGAGCCGAGTTTATATTCAAAATATATATTTCCATTTATATTAACGATACTCAAGATTTTGATGTTGATTGGTTTTCATCTACTCTGTATGGGTCGTCACTCGGAGTATTCGTGAATAGCTGGCACTGTTCCACAACACAAATAAGTACAGGTGTAATCACTCATGGAATTTCTAGTTAGTGCTGACTAAGCAGGTTGGTTAGAGGCCAACGTATTTGGTTAGGGCAAGTCCAACAAATTTGGTATAATAGCTAATATGGCTATTATTAGACTTATTTTAGAGTTTTATATCTCAAACAAATTTGCTATATTGTTCTCGAAAATATAATAAATTGGGATGAGAGAGAATGTTTCAATCTCTATATATAGAGAGCAAGTTTGATTCTCTACCCACGATTCATGTGATAGGACAAAATATTCTATTTATAGTAAATTCAACATCCATGATTGTAGGCTATGATTTTTTTTTAAAAAGAAAATGATAGGAACGAGGCAAAGCAAAACCAAGTGGCGGAAGAATAGGATGATTCAATAGAATCGCAAACCTATCAAATGTGTTGGGAACTGAATCCCATTCTGCAGTTTACAATTCCCAAATTTTTGCTTTCGGCGACATAAACATGAGAGTCAACACTGCCGCACAGACATCACATCCTACACGCGCGGCAACCCTTTTTTCGCCCCGTCCATCAACTATGGTCTAGTTTTGTACTTTTTATAAAAATCCCCACTTTTGGACGTCCAGTTTAGGGGAATCAGTCACTCAAACCGAACCAGTATCCCGATGACACCAACTGGTGGTTCTGGTTACTTATATATTTGCTTTGTACCTATCTGTTGTGGTTTCGGACGAAACTTTCATCCAATTGTTTACTTCAGATACGGCCCCCATGCTTTAACCATTCCCTCAGTTTTTTGCTGTAACCAAAGAAATAGACGATGTACCGTCGGACGGTGGGTAGGAGTAATATGACCATTACCCACCCCACAAAAAAAGGCAGACTATATGAGAGATTCTGCTATTTCATGGCTGTCTTCTCTGTGCATGGGTTAGAACACTGGAGTGCTTATCTTTTGTGTTCAGTTTATATTTAGCGCTTAATATTTCAGTTTTTGTCGATTAAAATGTTACATATATTCGTTATATTGTTTGGTTATAATTCACGATATGAACACATTATTTACTAGTGTAATATAGTTTTTCCCGAAACGTATGATGCACTAATATTTGTAATCTTAAATGATCTATTAATAATTTTACTATTCAAAACAATGTTTTGAATGTTCATTTTTTGCTGGTTCAGTCCACATTTGACAACTATTTAGCTATTATAAACCACCCATTTACCTTATTCTTCATCTCATGTGATTTAAACAATCCGTTATATTCACTCTAAATTTGTGTGCAATTATTGTTAAGACAGTAGGTAAGTGAAAGGATGTAGTACGACGTTGTATGTTTTAGAAATATTTATAATAACCTAATCGCAACTATGTTTGCATGATGGGGTATTCCAAATGGCTATGGATAAGATCCTCCAAAAGGGTCTTTTGTTCAAACATAAATGTTTATGAATCTGTAGCTGATACCATCACTGGTCATATAACTCGAGGTCAAATAAGTTCGTGGGAGTGTAATGTTTGTGCGAAACATCACAGATCCGTTAGACCCCTCAACAATATTAATTGTTCAACTCTAGCTAAAAGTACAAATGAACAACACTATCTGAATTTGAATTACGAATATTTACTACGTGCTTAATCCCAAGAATATTCATATTAATATTTTTAAATATACTTTGCGAGATCATTACCGGTAAAGGGTGAGAACTATAAAAATTAGGATTCTTCCCAATTTTAGTGATTAAATCATAATTGAAGACTACTACTTATTCAAACCACTGTAATATGCGGTGTTTGGTAAGTGATGGATTACCGTGATAGGTCCACCAACAATTCCATCCATGAAATAACAGAGCTGGGAAAAGAATAATCATTAAATTGGAGGACTTCATTGCAATATAATGAATCTTATACTATAGGTCCCAACAGAAATAAATTGATTTAGCCCTGATAAACAAGTTTCGATATTGCTTCTAGATCCATTTCCAATTGCACTGTCCATCGACCATACATCCTCCCAAATCCGAGAAAAAAAGGCGCTTCCATTGTTAGCAGTGGAATGAGCGGATATCGTAGCTACTCGTATGAAGCAGGGCACCTGTATTCGTGGGGGCTAGCGGATGAAGACGACGATGAAGACACAGAGACCTGGCTTGAGGGTCCGTACTCGGTGACTAGTGGCGGTCCTTCGGCACCCACGGGGTTCACCGGTCACCCCGCCGAAGGTGAGAACGACAATAGTTCAAGCACATTTTCTTGTTAATGTTCTTGAGCGATTCCAACTGCATTTGTATGTTTACGTTGGTAGCACCGGTTAAGTCCCCCGACGGAGATATATGTCTGTTCCTCTATTCTCCAATGTGAACATGAATATTTATGTACAGATTGTTTTATTGTGTTAAGTTGCCGGTTAAGTTTCCTTATGTTTATTGTGTGTCTTACCTCTCCACCAACTCGCAACCCACAGCCTGCATCATTTAGAATTTTTTCATAGCGTTTTACCTTTATGTTTTTATAATTGCAGTGCATGGCTTATTTTTTGCCCTCAGTTTTTTTGGAAAACATTTTCCCTGTGTCTCATTAAATTGGTAATGATACATTTTGTGTTTCCTACTAAATTGTCCACATGGTTTTAGCTGGCCTTTTAGATTTATGTGTTCCCTACTAATTTGTCCACATTCGTGGTATTTTTACCTTCATGTTATACTGTTTTTTATAAAGTTTTGTTATGTAAGCTTGACGCGAGCCTATACTATTTTTAAAATTGGTAATTTTGAAAGCACACAAGGGAATAAAAATTTCCAATATAAGGGATATTCTCCCAGGGGAAATGCGGTGGGGTTGACCCTTTGGAATTCATAACTCTAAGAGACAGTGTAACAACTGCATTTTCAAATCTCATAAAACCGTTTGAGATGTCCTAGCAAATCTGTTTCTACAGGATAAATGTCTTACATTACCAGGCTTCACCACATACCGATTTTATGTCTGAAATGTTTTGCAGCAACGGAGAGCCACGACTTACAATGGTCTACCAGTATGGAACAGGATAATGTCGGGATGGGAGGTGACTTACTTTGGTTCAAAATGGACAATGCATTCCAGAAGGAATCAAATTTGGATAGCATCTTTGCAGATGTAAGTTTCTCCCGGTCAATATCATCTTCAAGACAACAGTGAAATAGTAACATATTGTAGGCCTGTTTGGATAAATTCTTTCAGACACTGTTAATAATGGCTGCCAGGGTAAAAAATGTTTATTATTGTCACTGACATAAAAAATGTTATGTGATGCTTGAAGTCGTTTTGCCTAAATATCCGTAACACGATGCTGGTTTATAACTACACAAATATGCAGACATAATCTTATTTCAAATTCACAATGTGTGATCCATGTTCGATGCCATAACCTTGTAATATTCCTGCCAAACATTAAAACATTACATAATGTTGAGATAATAAATTTTGCCACAGGTTAATGATAGATCCACAGCAAAGTTAGCGAGGAATTTGCAAGTGGTCACGTCCAACCATTTGGCGAGTCTGCTTCTGGAGAAGTTTGAAGACCTAGATACATATGTGTATTTCCCCCGCATAGGTCCGCCAAGAACCTTGATTGATGCATTAACTGATGTCATCAAACGGTTGGTTGTCATTAGTGGTGCAATAAACCCCAAGCAGGATGGCGAAGACGTTGAAATGCGCAGTTCTAGTCCCTCGGAAGCAGATGCATTGTATTCATTCACATTTCTCAACGCCGTACACTGTAGCATCTCCGATATCTTTTTGTCAAAGCTGTGTTGCAGGTACACGTTTTGCACTGAAAACCTGCCCCGGTCCTATCAAGAGATCGCGAACTACAGCGTATCAAATCATGATGTGAAACTTACATTTCATTCTCGCTTATCTACTACGTTTGTGAACGTCATTGTTATGCATGTTTTTTGTAAATGCTCATTCATGGCCGTGTGATGTTGAACGAGTCACAGTGAGGCCCTATACCAGGATTGGGATGCATTCATTGCATTCAGGAGCCATCTAAGCACGCTTGAATTACATGTTCCAATTGCACCGGAGGTTATCAACGCTGGGGCTAGAGTACTTATGATAAATTGGAGCTCTGAAAGAGGTTTAAAGAGACTGTGTCTTGACGTTGTTGCTAGTGTAAGTGTTGTCGGTACAGGTCAAGTTATTCCATAACCGTCATTTTCTTCCAGTAACTTTCCTTCTAAATATTGTGCTTGCATCTGAAACAGACCCCAACTGGATTATGGGTAAAAATACTATATCCACTCGATGCAGTAACATTTTTCAATAGTGCTTCAAACTCAGTATTGGTGGCGCCATCCCGATTTTGTCAATGAAATGATATGACACAAATACTGAATACACTAGCTAACATTGCTTATTCCGGCAGGACGGTATTGGATATGACAGCGATCAGATTGATCACTGGATCTCCTGTATACTAGCTTTCAAATCTCGAGCTGCTGTGCCTCAGCCAGATATGGTAAAATCCACTTGCCACCTGTTTCATGTTGACGTAAAGCCATGTTAAACTCTAGCCAACTGATATATCTTCCCATTGTCTTCAGATTTTCGTCCCGGTGATGATAGGCCTCCATTGTGCCGTGTTTGTGATCAATTTCCTTGATCGGAAGCTGGTTTGCATGGACACGATCTTCAGGGAAGAACGACCCCATTGGGAGAGAATGGAGCAGAAGATAGTATGTGACGAAGCTCTCAATTTCTTTCAAAGTAAACAACCTTTTTGATGAGTTACATGTATTTTAGTCGCTTATCATTTGATTCATTCCTATGAAGCTGGGCTGGCTGTGGAAATTGCTCGATAAAATGGGAGACAATCGGAAGATGTTGCTGCCTGTATTCGAAGTTCAGTTGTGGCATACCTGCTGGAGTTGTAGTCGTAATGACGTCGACTGTGGGGTGACGGTAATGCACGTGATGGAGAGTTACAATCCGGCTTCACCTGTGCCCAACATCAAACTCTCCCTATCAGAGGTAATGCTGAGTACTATGTTGGAAACTAGATGACCCGAGAGTTGATACGAAAGTAAACGTATTTAAACTACTTTGGTGCAAACACTGAACCATGGAGAGCATTCGGCTGAATTTTCTTCCAATGCAGGTGAATGCCCGGGTTAGAAAACGCTTATACTACTGTGCCATCATTGTTGGATCCTGTCGCAACATCCAGCGAAGTCAGCTGATCAAGGCGACGATTACGTTTGTTGACCTTAAATCCCGGAAGCTATTCCACCCAAACGAAGAGGTCAAGAAGTACGCAAGCAAACTCCGGTCAATAAACCCGGGTTCAGACAGTTGTTTTTATTATGTGAAGATTGCTCTAAATGTATTAAATTTACATGCTTATGAACCCTCGCCATCGGCTCTAGTTTTACTCTAATTTGTTGTGTAATTCTTACATTCATGCCTAAGTCGTTCACGCACGCCTAAACCGTCTTCTCACCTGTTCCGACCTATTATTTTGTAAGTTGATTAGTTGTGTTGGCCGGTGACATGTTATTTGTATTAGTTGCAGTGGAAAAATGTTTCACCTTTAAGAGAAACCATAGGAACTAACAAACGAAAGAAGCACAAGTCCATAAATCCGGACAATTTAATGCACTCATATGTCACAAACCAGCAAGTTGCCAACACCTCCTAAAGTGACGGACATCTGAATTGAAAAATCTCCTGGTCTTACATGCCAAAAGAAAAGAGACATCTTCATCATTCTGCGAAACATATCCAAAGAGGTGTGCAGAGGAAGCTACGTGATTCAACTTCAAATCTTTCAATCGCCTGGTCTTTAGGCAGCTGAATATTATATATTCCCATGTCCTCCCCGCACTTCTTAGTAGCCCACTCATTGTCATCAAGGGAATCATCAGTGAAATAAATGCAATCAGGCTTGAGCAGTCCTGGATATTCAGCTGCTGCGATAGAAAATGGAGCATTATCGCCTAAGAAAATAGCATCCCCATTCAGCTCCTTCCTCTCTTGTAATTGTTTCTGTGGAATATCTACCTGGAACACTTGGAAATGACTAGTGGACCCATATTCTGATATTCTTCTAATCAGCAACAACTCGGACGCTGTTGATTCCACTATATATACCGAGGCCATGTCACGCGACAAGTCTATCTTGACTATCATGTCCAGTCTTGATTTGGGTTCGGCTGAATTAATCACCCAGACGCAACCTGCAAGGTCCAGCGAGTACATCACTCTATTGTATCGACATATACTCAGCTCTTGTTCGAACGTGTTTGTCCTAATCCAGCCATCATCTCCATTCTTCCAGTATCCAATGTTGAAGTTAATCGCTATCCTCAAGGCAAAGGTGTTTGTCGTCGAGGGATCGGCTGACAGCGCTGCCCGTTCAATGTAGCGGGATTCATCAGCAGGCACAAAGAAGCCGTATCCAGGGAAGCTTTTGATGTTGGGGAGTTGGATGGGCCTTTGTCTAGACAGAGGCTTCAACATCACAACCTCTCCACCTGAAATCACATAAGCCAACCATCGAGGTTTAACCACCACTGACAGCAAACATCATCACAGTAACTACTAAGGGAGAAACTAACAGTGACGATCACAGAACTCTTTTTAATCACCTTAACAAAAGTGGATGTTTCATAGCTAGAGTTAGAATCCGCACAGTATAGACTTTCTTAAATTTAGTGATGAACAATACAAATTACAACACACCAAATTTTACTGCACAGTCATTGTTGGGAATTCACACAGGCACATCTATGTGTGACACATACCTGAAGGTGCGTAAGTTAAAATCCAGCTAAATCCCACATTGAAGCATCTTTTACCCTTTGCTTCTGGGAGTTTTATTTTCCCAGCGACCTTCTTCTCCACCAAGCTATACAGTTCACGCTCGTCGTTTTCGCCATCCACCTCGGCCAACAAAAGCACCGGGAGCTTACCGAACAACTTTTCATGAACATACCTGTCCTCCTTAACTGCGGCACGCCAAGTGGTACAAACACCTCTGAACGCCTTAAAATCCTGGACAACTTCTAATCTAGTCGCTATCTGATCTATAATCTCAACTAACATTCTCGACCAATCGGGATTACATGTACGTCGGGTCATCACCTATTCAATAATTTCGAGAAAAGTGTTAAGAAATGGAATTATGCATACACCCAATGACTTACAATATGGTTCCCATTACAGAAGTGATTGTATCAACAAAGCCTCCTAAATCCCCGCCGGAAAATGGATTATAACCCAAAAGTTACAGCTTCTATCAAATCAGGATGCAAATTGACGTAAAAAACAACCCTTGGAGAGATTCGTGTTACCTGGAGGCTCAATGGATCGCCGAACGGAACCTGGACTGTGGGCCGCGGGTGGTATGTAAACTGGGATTCGTAGACGATGAGGAGGAAGTACTTCAAAGGACACCCAATTCAACCAAGGTTTTTTGTGATATGCATGGTTTGTCTTTAATTACCCAATTATTCTATAATTTTTGATACTGAATGTGAGTCGGAGTTGGTTAGGTGACACTAACTAATTTTTTGTAAATTATTTATCAATATATTAACATATATGTTTATTAATTTTCTATATTAACATGATGTAAAATGTTCTATTAAATACATAATACATAATTTGTCCTGTTCTTATAATTATAATTTAACTAATACCATCATACCCTGATCAAATTCAATAAGCAGGACACATTTTACCATACGTGTAATAAATATGGTGGGTGTAAATAACAGTTTATTCTATCTACACCATAGTCCACCAACTTGTTATTATATCGACATTATTTTGACCACAAGGATGGTGTAAATATCAACACCCTGTATTTAATCAATACAGGTCGTTGGCATTAATGGTGTGAGACCACCCCCAGCCATAGGCGGAACTAGGCATGGTTCAAAGGGCGGCAACTGCCACCCTGGAATTATTTTTTTCAGTTTATAGGGTAACATTTTAAAAATTATAAATACTGCCCCACTACATTGATGGCTTGAAAATTGTCATAATACCCATAAATTCTAAAATTTTTCATTATTTCCAAATCTTATAAATTAAAAACCCGCAAATGTAAAATAAAAATTCTTCATCTCTGCCTTGTTAATTCATATTTTTTATACGAATTATTGTAAGTATGCAAATTATTATTTTAATTATTGTAAGTATGCTCAAAAATATTTTTGACGTAAATCGCCACCCCACTCGGGAAATCCAGGCTATGCCACTGCGGCCCCACCTCTATATTTTTTTCCTCTTATTGGGAAAACCACTTTTACTAGAACAGGGCCATTGACACACGACATGACATTTACGGCGGGCTCCCGAATCCGAATCACCATTATCTTCCAAGTCCACACAGTGCATCCAAAATCATTTATCAGCTCCAGTTCTTTAGAGCTGCTACATACTAGCGTATAGCAAGAATTCCACATCCACCAATGGAAAGCTACAGAATCATCCACGTATCTCCATCGGATCCCATCCGCATACTCCAGCTACCTGGTAAATCCTACATGGACCGCGTCCCCGGGTTCGTACCCAGCGCCGCTGTTTTCTACACCGGCGGCTTCAAACTTCTCCTTCCAGTCACGTGGCGGAATGAAATGCTGCTAGCATCTTCGGAGGTTCTCATGATGCACCTCGGAAGGAGTGTTGAGTACTTGGAGTTCGAGTCTTACTCGAGCCCGAAATAATCGTCCGTGCATACAACTTGCTCGGCGATGAGATGAATGCACAACAACGGCCCACGCATTAGACAGTCCATTTCCTCAAACACATCAAACTCGGAAGTGAACTGTCTTGCCTGGTACGATTCTTAGTTTGTCCATTTCTGTTAACTATCATGAATCAATCAATGTATTGACATGCGTTAACATATTATTTCAGTACCTCCCCTCTGACTTCGGCGGACAACACGGAATTTGGTCCTGGATTGGCTTTCAATGTCGTCAACCCTTACACAGACAAGAAATGTTTGGTCCTTGTTAAATCGCGGTCCGACCGTATTGGTGGGCGCTACTATGTGGAGGGCGATGATTGGACGGAATGCTGTCGGAAGCACGGAATAGTACGGGGATGCATCTTGGTGTTCGGAGCGCGTGATGATCTTTTCCGGTCCTTGCGGATGATGAACATGTCCGTCTACAGGAGAGATGGAACCGAGTTGCTCCATCTACCTCTGTCAGGGTATGACTTCCGAGGTATTGATTCAAACTAAAACTGAACTATTACCCTTTTAACTATATCAGCCTGAAACTTCATAATGTTGTCTACCCCCTTCCCCCTTGTGCATTCGAAAGTATGTGCTGGTTATAGTTTCCACTGGAAGCTTAACGAAGCGGCTTACGTGGATATCGCTCCAGGCATCTGCCGGCTGGTGAGTGGCAAAAAAACCCATGTAATTGCTCCGTTCCTCTTGATATATCCTATTACTGTGTTATGCGTATGTTAATATATGTGAAAAACAGACTCTCCAGGATAATATTTCGCATCTTGCGGTCGGTCTCCAGTATGACCGACCCATGCGGCTCACAACCATCGACCGTGTCATTCATGTAGAATATACAGGCCCCACCGTCCTCATTCTCTCCGGGGACTGGAACTCAATAGCGTGGAGGTAACCAGAGCCCTTCGTCAAATTCCAACTCAGCCAGGTCCTCAACCACTTCCCAATTCTTAGACCTATCTATGACATTGATTTTTTCAGCTGTGGATTTGAGGAAGGTGTTTGGCCTGAATCTCGTCCACCGCCACCGGAACCCGTGGTTGGTGCGGATGAGGCTGAGGAGGAGGCTGCGTATGCGGAGTCGGAGGACGAGGATGAAGAGGAGGAGAGCGAGGACGAGGATGAGGGGAACTAGCAGCGTGAATCTGGTGTCACGGATATGGGCACAGACGATATGACCAGGCAGGCTCTGTATCGTGAGACAATGGATACATATTTCTTTTTATTCTCCTTGCCATATGAATAATTTTTAACTTCTACTTCATTATGTCAGTTCTTGACTTAATTTATAATTTATTACAGTTGTTTATTATTAATCTGAACATTAATATTTTATTGCAAATGAATATTTGGTTATCAACATTATTTTTAAATGCATATTTCAACATTTTTTAAATAAAACATAGTTAAACACTACAAAAGAACAAATTATGTAACTAAAACTGTTTTTGGAATATTCAAACTTAATTATAGTATTACGCATGTTTAAGATATTTAGACTTGTCGGCACCAAAATTATATATGTTTGAATTTATAATTTATGAATTATAGTATTATGTTTGATAGATGGCTCTGCATTATTTTTGTTTCAGATTAAGTGACACGTGGATTTGTGTAGTGAATGATATTACGTATCTCCTGCCACATTACGTCCAACAGCACACTATACATGATAACACACGTGGTGAAAACCTTCAGATATTAGGGCATTTCCCATGGAGGTTCTAGCATGCCCAACAGTTACTTTATAATAGAGTTTTTAGCTAAATTTACCCTTTTTAGCTACATTATTGCTTCCAACATCTATTCTCTCCCACACTCTAAAATAGAGATATGGTAAAATTGGAAGAATGAAAATGCATATGGAGTAGACTTCTTAAATGCTCTAAAATTTAATGCTATCGATGATTCTTACTTTTTCATTCTTCTTTTATCTTACACTTTCTTAATCCTTCACATATGCACACACATAAAAATATTAAAAATAAAACTGCAAATAAAATTAAGGCCTTTATTGTTAGCATTATTAATTATTTATGTGTAGAATTTAAACATCATACCATTGTTGAGTTTACTCCTTATTTAAATTATGTGAAAAATGATGATGTGGAATTTAAAAAATACTTCTTATTCACGTACTATTGGAGATGCTCGTACAGTACCCTCCATATCGATATCTATCTACTTTAATAAATTGGTGAATCCGTTGAACTTTTAATTTTAATAGTGGGATGGATAAACTGTTGTACGCGCGAGATACGAACCCCTCAACATTGTACCCGACACCCTCTTTAATCAGATCGATTTCCAAAGGATTGACCTTCTGTGAAGAACACGTGCATTTAATATGAAGATTGAACTCCCCGACGAAGTAAACCACCCTCAAATAGTGCAGGAAAATTGGTTTGTTTTTATTTATTTTAAAAAATGAAAAGGAAACAACAGAAAAAAAAGAAAAAAAAACTTACAATACTCCTTCCCATTTGCCCCGCTTGACAAGGTTTGTCACCTTCCCAGCCCAAACCCCAGTTTTCATATGAAACGCACACACATGAGATTTGAACCAAATACCTCCTCCAACTCCATGGTTATCTTTGTTCAGGGCACTTTGGGAAGCCATCACTAGATCAAACACAACCCGCTTTGAATGCTCTAATCACCCTGCTTGACCTTTTTGTTCCCTCAAGACAGCCTTCACATCCCCCCATGGTGATGGTGAGCCTTCACATTAAAGGGACTGTTTGTTCAGTTCGTTTGACCGGTTAGTTTACTCACCCCGACAAAACATTTATGCCACACACATAACAAAACTTCATGGTGTGCATTCTTCCGCTTCAAATACCACAGACACTCCAAATCCTTCAGCCACACAACACAAACAAATAGAAACATGACTACAACTCTTATTCTCTCTCCGAGTTATGGATAGCTGCAGAATATTTGGCAAGGTCTCCGGTCAGATCCATTCGGAGCCTCCAACTTCCTAAATACTAATTTTCAGTGCTTAACCGCGGATTCAATACCAGCGCAAACATTTTCTACAAGGCCGTCGGTGAGATGCTAGGTTCACCTTACGAAAGAAATTAGGTCGGGATATGGTGGCTGATCTCCTCCACCCGAGTGGAATGGAGGCGGTGGCCTACCTGGAGTTCGAATCTCTTTCGAACTCTGAAATAATCGTCCGGGCATACAACGAGGAGATGAACGATCATACACGGGCCCCGCATTCAGCAGTCCATTACCTCAAATGCATCACACATCCCAATGATCAAATTTATCTGGTATAAATGAGCCTTAGATTAACCTTTCTGACCATTATTTGTTTTTCCAAATCTAACAACAACATTACTTATTGTTTATATGTCAGGTGACAATCCTAGGACTTTGACGGCGAGAAGTGGTGATACCAGGCCTGAGCCCAAATACTCGTATGCAGTATGGACTTGGCCCGTTACAAGGAAAAGCTAGTTTGGCAGTATCCGGGTTCGTACAACTCGGATAGGGACATGCGCTAGAGGACACTCGGAACATGGACCACACAGAGAGCATAGGTTACTGTATAAATAGTGCTCTTCAGCACTACCCCAAGTAAGTATCTTCTCATTATTCTAGTGATTACCCATTTTATCTCCCGGGATCCATCTTTCATCATCACGCCGGAGGGTATACCCTCGGGTACCTCCCGGGGCTCTGTCTTACAGGGTTAGGTATTGGATCAGGGACAAGGGGAACCATCCGGACCGACCAGGCGGGCAGCATCAAGTTGGCACGCCCAGAGGGACACGATCTTTGTTCACAAAACGCATGAAGATGCCGCCTCGAGGTCGGCCGCCGCGAAGAGGTAGAGGAGGGAGAAGGCCTGAAGTGGCTGAGGAGGATCTCACCTTACGCCAGATGAGGGATCGAGCGCGCAAAGGGAAGGCTCCGGCGCATTCGGATCCAGAAGCCTCGGAATGGGAGTCAGAGCCGGAGGAAGGAAGGGAGCCGGGAATGACGCAGGACGACCGTGACCGGAGGGAGTTTGCTGCTACTCAGGAAGAGGAGTATCGTCTCTGGTTGGCGGCGAAGCAGGGACCGGAATCAGGAACAAAACCGACTGGGGAAGGACAGTCGAACCCTCCGAGGACCGAGGACCGGGTACCTCCGGTTCAGCCAGGGTCAGGACCTAATCCGACCCAGTTGGTGCCTCCTACGGGGTTACCTCCTTTGGCTGCGGAGGTGGTCAGCCGAGGACCTCCTGTCATTCCTGGGCAGGAAAATCCTCGGCCTCCAGTTGTGATAGATCTGGAGAGCATGCTGTCAGCATAGGGTAACCAGCTGGTATGGGGCCGGGATATGGTCAAGGCGGGGGCCATCCCGGATATGGAGCTCCAGGATACGGGACGTCTCAACCCGGGTATCAGGGGTACCCCCTACACCCGGAGGGTATTATGCTCAATCCACGGGAGTCTCGGGGGGCTGGGCTCCTGGGATTCAGAACCAAGTACCGATGACGAGGTATGCCATGGACCGACCATCCCCGGTCGCAGGAACCTATGGTATGTACCCGGTGGTGGTGGACCGGGCTCCGGCGGCTCCAAACTCGGTGGAGGAGAGATTGGACCGGTTGATAGGAAGGAACGGAGGGAGGCCTACCTCCCCCTGGATAGGGTACATCGGCACTTTCCCCTGGCCGGTGGGAATGAGGGTCCCGAAGGGGGTGCCGACCTACAGCGGGGAGACGAATCCGGAGGAGTTCGTCAGGACGTACCATAATGTCATGGGAACACGTGACATCCGGGAGGAGCTTATGTGCAAGCTGGTGAGCTCGTATCTAAGGGGAAGTTGTTTGTCGTGGTTTGAAGCCCAACCCCCGGAGAGTTTTAGAAATTACTATGATTTCTCAAGGGCTTTGATGCACAGATATGAGACCAAACGAAAAAAGTACCTTCCTTTGGCCGAAGTGGCTCACAGTCGACAGGCGGCAAAGGAGGATGTCCGGGGTTTCCACAGGAGGTACATGGACGATTCCATGAAGGTGATTGATAGAGACGCTCAAGTGAAGGCCCTGATCGCAGGATTCATTGCAGGGTTAAGGGATGAGGTGTTATGGGCGAAACTTATGGAGAATATCCCGACCACTTTTCATCAGCTGGATCTTGAGGTGGAGATGTATTGTTCGCTTCTGGAAGGGAGCAAGAAGAGGAAGGAGGAAGGGTATTTAAAAGACAGGGGGATTGGAAAGGGCGACAAGGCTCGGGTCGCTGATCCTGGCAGGAGGGATGCAGTTCAGGCCCTAGTGAATTTGAGGGTTGACCCCCCTCGGGCCGAAACGTTTACTCCTCTGACCAAGACCCGGTCGGAGATCTTAAAAATTCATCGGAACCTGTTCCAAGACCCGACCCCCATACCGGGAAATCCTACTCCAGCAAACGCTGCCAAATATTGTGCGTTCCACAAGTCTAATGGACACACAACAGAAGGCTGCCGAAGCTTGAGGGTGGAGATTGAGAAGTTGATCGAGAGAGGACAGTTGAGAGACTGTGTGAATCAGGAGAACCAGCGTCCGGCAGCCGGGCAGCAGGCAGGAGCTGGGAGGAAGAGGAACTGGAGGAATAGGCCGCAGAATGATAACCAGCGAGGGGCTCCCGCACTGGCTGCCCAGCCGGGAGCAGCAGCTCTAGTTATGGCCCCAAAACCGGTTAATCAGGTCCCTCCCCGGATGATAAATGTTATACACAGAGAAGTAGGTGACGGGCCCCAGTCTCATGCAGCGGCCAAAGCCCGGAGCCGGTATGTGCCGGCTTGTGAGGACAGAGAGAAGAGACTGCGCCCAACGGAGGTCATCACCTTTTCGGACGAGGATCCGGTGCCCAGTCTAACGCCCCATACGTATCCGATGGTGATTACGGCAGAGATAGAAGGATTTACAGTCAAGCGAGTGTTCATTGATGATGGAAGTAGTGTGGAAATTATGTTCGCTTCTTGCTTCGACCAGCTGGGGATAGGGCGCCACAACCTTCGCCCGAGCACCTCTCCATTGTCAGGGTTCACAGGCCGGACAGAACATCCTTTGGGGGTTGTGTCTTTAACAGTGACAGTGGTAGATGACCTTGACAGGAACAAGAAGACCTCGGTCCGATGCAATTTCGCAGTCATAGACGCCCCGTCTCCCTACAACATCATCACCGGGAGACCGTGGATGGCTCAAGCCAGGGCTATTTGCTCGACGTACCATTTAGCCATGAAGTTCCCTACCAGTCAGGGGGTAGCGACTGTTCGAGGAAGTCAGTCTACGGCCAGGAGTTGCATGCTCACGGCCCTTCAGGAAGCCAGGAAGGCCCCGGTCGGGGCAGTGCAGGGAGAAGTGGGGCCGAGATAGGTGGAAGACATGCAAGTCGGGAGCCGAGGCACAATCAAGGTCGGGAGAAAGATGCCAGCCGATGTAAAGGAACAGTTGCGATCCCTGCTATCGAAGTATGAGGATGTGTTCACATGGGAAGAAAAGGACTTCACTGGCATACCCCCAGAATTAGCTCTCCACAAGCTGAATGTATACCCGGAATTGAAGCCAATCCGACAAAAGAAGAGGGCCCTGGCAGGAGATAGGGCCGAGGTGGTGAAACAGGAGGTGCTGAAGTTGCTGGAGGCCGGGGTAGTGGAGGAAATCATATACCTAGAATGGCTAGCTAACCCGGTGCTAGTGAAAAAGCAAAATGGGTCCTGGAGAATGTGCATCGACTTCACAGACCTAAACAAGTGTTGTCCGAAAGACAGTTACCCTTCCCCCAGTCGACCGGTTGGTGGAGGCCATCACCGGATATGAGGCCCTGGCTTTCTTCGATGCATACCGGGGTTATCATCAGATCCAAATGGCAGGAGAGGACAAGCCAAAGACAGCCTTCATCACAGAGTTCGGGACCTATTGTTACAGACGGATGCCATTCGGCTTGAAGAACGCTGGGGCGACGTACCAGCGGATGGCGGATGCGATATTTCGGGATCAGTTGGGCCGAAGCATGGAATTATACGTTGATGACATGGTGGTGAAGAGCCGGAGTTACCCAGGTTTCTTAGAGGACTTGGAGGAGATGTTCGGCATTTTGAGAAGGGTCAACCTGAAGCTGAATCCCGAGAAGAGTGTGGTAGGAGTAGCGGCTGGGAAATTCCTCGGCTACATGGTGTCTAGTCGAGGAATAGACGTCAATTCGGAGAAGGTGGAGGCGATAAGCCGGATGCAGTCGCCGAAGAATGTGAAGGAGGTGCAGAAGCTGATGGGTTCCCTGGCAGCCTTGAGTCGTTTTCTGTCAAAAGGCGCGGAGAGACAACATATTGAGGAAGGCAAAGAAGTTTGAATGGACGGAGGAGTGCGAGAAAGCGTTCGAGGATCTGAAGGAACATTTGAGCCGACTCCCGACCCTCTCGAAGCCGAAGGAGGGGGAGGATTTGCTTTTATACCTGTCTGCGTCCACATCGGCTGTCAGTGCTGTGTTGGTCCGAGAGGAAGAAGGGAGGCAGTGTCCGGTGTATTTCGTCAGCCGGGCATTACAAGGTCCAGAAACTCGGTACACAAGTTTGGAGCAGCTGGTATTGGCGCTGGTTTATGCCTCAAAACGGTTGCGCCCGTATTTCCAGGCCCATCCGATTGTGGTCCTGACCAACCACCCCCTGAAGCAGGTGATGCTTAAGCCCGAGGGGTCGGGGCGTTTGATGAAGTGGGCCATAGAGTTGAGGGAACATGAGATAAGCTATCAGCCAAGGAAAGCCATTAAGGGCCAGGCTATGGCGGATTTCCTGATGGAAATGGTCGGCCCGGACGTACCGGACGAGGATCCCTCAAGCCCGAGGTGGACACTGCATGTGAACGGGTCAGCCCATGCGGGAGGCAGCGGAGCCGAGGTCCTTCTGACATCACCAGAAGGAGAGGAGTACCACTATGCGCTGCATTTCGACTTCAAGACTACAAATAACGAGGCAGAGTATGAGGCGTTGGTGGCAGGACTCAAGCTTGCCCGGGTATTGAAGATAGGAACGATCCAGGCCTTTAGTGACTCGCAGATTGTAGTGCAGTAGGTGAATGGGGAGTATGAAGCAAAGGAGCGAAGCTTGCAGAGGTACCTAGAGCTGGTCCAGCCCATGATCCGGCAGTTCGACAGTTTCAGTCTCGAGCAGGTGCCAAGAGAGCAGAATGAAAAGGCCGATGTTTTGAGCAAGTTGGCATCTTCGAAGTTGCGGCCAGGACAAAAAGCACCTCTCAGAAGGGAGACACTGGAGAGGAGAAGTTACGAGCAGAGTGATGAGATCCTGGCAGTAGAAGCGGTGCAGGAAGACTCCTTGATGGCACCGATCCGGGCATACCTTCAGACAGAGGAGGTCCCGGCCGACCGGATGGTGGCCAGAAAAATCCGGGTCAAGGCGCCGAAGTATACATTACAGGAGGGCATCCTGTACAAAAGATGTTATCTCCAGCCGTTGCTGAAGTGTGTGGAACGACAGGAGGGCAAGTACTTGGTCCGAGAGGTTCATGAAGGTCTAAATGGTAGCCATCAGGGAGCCAGAACAGTGGCCAGGAATATCTTGCGGATGGGGTATTACAGGCCTACCATGTTTGAGGACTCGCAGGACAGGGTTCGCTCGTGCCTTCAATGCCAAAAGTTCGCGCCGCTAGTGCAAATACCCCGCGAAGAGATGATGGGGATAACAGGAGCCTGGCCTTTCAGCAGATGGGGACTGGACCTGGTCGGGCCTTTTCCCACTGCTCCTGGCAGTTTGAAGTACCTGATTGTGGCCATCGATTACTTCACCAAGTGGGTGGAAACCGAGCCTCTGACCAACATCTGGGGAGCTACCTGTGTGAAGTTTTGCTGGAGGAACATTGTTTGCCGGTTCAGAGTGCCGAGGGCCATAGTAACCGACAATGGAGCGCAATTTGAAAATGATCCTTTCAAATCCTGGTGCGTAAAGTACGGGATATGCCAGAAGCTCACGTCAGTCTATCATCCACAAGCTAACGGTCAGGTTGAGGTGACGAACCGGACGGTAGTGAGTGGGATTAAGGCCCGGCTCCAGGGAGCGAAGGAAAACTGGGTACACGAGCTCCCGAGTGTTCTATGGGCTCATCGAACTACGGAAAGCTCAGCGACTGGGGAGTCCCCCTAAAGTCTGACGTATGGGTCGGAGGCAGTGATTCCGGCTGAGATCGGCGTTCCCAGTCTTCGGACGGCCGAGCCGGTGCCCGAGGAGAAGAATGAAGAAGAGAGCAGGACAAATCTAGACCTGCTGGAAGAAAGGAGGGAGAAAGCGGCCTTGCATGAGGCTAAAGTGAAGGAGAAAGTTAAGAAGTATCATGACAGGAGGGTAAGGAAGGAGCAATTCAAGGTAGGAGACAGAGTAATGAGGCGAAACGACAAGAGTCACCAGGAGCCGGAGGGCAAGCTAGCACCCAACTGGGAGGGACCGTACCGGGTGACAGAAGCCCACCCGGGCGGGAGTTATGTGCTAGAAGATCCAGCGGGGAAGGGAGTCCCCCGAAGATGGAACATAGCAAACCTTAGGCGGTTCTATGGATAGTCTCTGGCACTTGTTGCCTAGATAGAGTAGCCTCTGGCACTCGATGCCTAGGTAGAATAGCCTCTGGCACTTGATGCCTAGGTAGGATAGGTCCCCGACGGCAGGCGCCCGGGACAGGAACCTAGAGGTCGGATTGCCGAAGGGTAGGTAGAAAAATATCCTGGAAACTGGAATTTTTGTAACAAGGGCATGCCCCTTCTATCCGATTTTAATTAAAAGAATGAATGCACGCATTATGAGTTTAAAATTGAAAGATGTGTCATAAACTGAAAATTATTATACATGTCTAGAATAAAACAAAAAGTTGTAACATGGTAGGAAGCTCTACCCTATCTACGGGCCCCGGACGTAGAGGCTTCGCCGGGAGGAACTCCCCGGGTCTCGTGCCTGCTTCTTTGAACAGCTTGCTCCAGCATGCGCTGCTCCTCATCTTGATCCCGCGGGAGGTCCGGATTCTCACTTCGATCACCCTCCGGCTCAACAGCTGATCCGGAGGTAGGGACAGGAACACTGCTAGGAGCGCCTCGACCCCATATTCGGACTGGAGGTTGCCTTGCTCGCGGCCCGGTTGAGTTACTCCCAGTTAAGGCAGCTTTCTGTTTTCCCTTTCGGTCGTTTCGAGCCGGCCGGGAACCAGAGGCAGAAGAAGGACCAGGAGGTTGGTCAGCAGTGGGAGTACTCTCCTGAGTAGGAAACTGAGCGCGGAATATGGCAGCGACGGCCCGAAGCCTGGCTAAGCGTCGTTCAGAAGCCTCAAGATCCAGGAGCTCGGGAGTATGCTCGTAACGCTCGTAAACCAGATCGATGTCTTCAAGTGGAGGTATCTGGGACAATGAGGGAGGAACTATGATCCGGTTCAGGATGTTCTTCTTCCAGTCCACAGCTGCTTGATAGGCCGCTGCCCAGACGCCAGAGGTCCTCTCGGAACTCTCCATCCAGGCGATAAGGTCGTCGACTGCCCGGGGAACATCGGTCAGTAGGGGAATGGCGACCGCCCCTTGACGCAGTCCTAGTAAATGGTATGACAGATGAACCAACACTAGCTGCTGTTGCAGGGTCCGGTTCCTAGTCGCCAGCTTCTCGTTTTCCACTTCAAGTTTGTTGGCATGTCTCCGGAGCTCGGTATGATTCTGCATCCTCATACACTTGCTATAATACAGCCGAACGTCGTGCCATACCTCATCCAACTCTTTTTGGATCCGGAGTTGGAAATTGCGGTGCTGGGCCTCTTGCTCTGACAGGACTAGGTCGAACTCAAGGACCTTGTCGATGCTCTCAAAAGCAAGTCTGTAACACTTCGGCAGGGAACCAAAGTCTTCTTGGATTTGGAGCAGGCAGGTGATCAGGCAGTCGGTGTCGGGGAACTCGGAGATCAGGGGACCGAGCCCCCCCTCGGATAAAAGGTCAGTCAGGCTCGGACAGCCAGTTGTAGCTGGAACCAGGGTAGGAACCGGGGGGCTAAGGACTCTAGAAGGCTCCTGGTAACAATAGGACCGAGTCATGATATATATATATATAAATAGAGTAAGGAAATATAGACAAAGAAGCAGAAGCAGTGTTGATAGCAATCGCGAGCAAAGGAAATTTTATTGATAGAACGAAGGTCCGGGTAGCAGATTACAAAATCAAGAAAATGAAAAAGGAAAAATCTAACTAACATGCTCGAGGCCTCTTTCTCCTTGGTCGTCCCCGCCATCGCTGTTGTCGCTATCCGAGTCATCATAAAAGAAAACCAGAACAGGAGAAAGAAGAGTCTCGGCAGTCCCTGGGTTCTCCTGACCAGCCGCCGGGGATGAAGAGGTCTCAGCTTCAAGATCCTTCGGATTGAACAAACCCCGATAATGCCCGTATATGGTGCAGTACTAAGTAAAGTTCTCGTCTTCGGGCAAGTCAGATCCGGAGACTGGAGCAGGAGGAAGGGGGCCAGGAAGCCGAACCACATCAGTCGACCAGCCTCGAACGTCCTCTATCGACATCTGTTTCTCCCGCATAGCTTCCCACAGCTTGGGAGAGAGGCCCTTCATACCACCTTTCTGAAGGGTGTTCACCAGATGCAACTGCTGGTCCTTGGCGTTTGGGTTTTACCATTGCTTCTTGAACGAAGCCCTGATCGAAGGACCCCGGACCTGCATGTAAGTGTTGTGACATTGATGGGCATTGGCGGCGAGGTTCAACTCGGTCAGCCGGAGGGACAGGGTTTGGCTCGCCAGGACCTTATCGACGACAGCTTCGGCGAAATCCAGACGCTCTTTATAGTTCGCCGCCCGAGCAGCTTCCAGTTCCTTCTCCAGGGTGCTCACCTTGGCTCGAAGTTGAGCCGAGGCTTCCCTCTTGGCCCCGAGTTCTTCTTCCTTCCCTTTAAAGTGGCGCTCGAGAAAGGAAGAGAGGGCGGCTTGGAAAGCAGGGGAGTTGGCGAATTCAGAGCTGAGAAGTTGAACCTATAGAGAAAATGGTTTTTTTAAAAAAAAGGAGAACAGGAAGGAGAGACTACCTGCGGGTTGGAAGAAGAAATTGGAGGGGTATCGGTGTGGGAGGATGATGGGGTCTGAGAGCCACCTGTCCGATGTTTCTGCCCGCCATGGTCGGAACTTTCCCCCTTACGCTTGCCCGAAACGAAAGGGGGTGGGGGAGGGATCTCAGGGGCAGAAATGGTGGTATACCTCGAGACCGGGGATCTACCATCCCTGGCCGGAGGCCATAAAGGCAACCCTCGACCGAGTGCTGACCCGGGAGTGAGCACGGGAGTAACTGAGGGTTCGGGCGGGGCAAAAGCAGTGTTGGCCTCGACAGGATTCCGAACGGACTCCTGCTGAAACTCTTCTTCGGCTACACGCCCCTCCTGATTCCCCTGCCCGACCTCGTGCTCGGAAGTGACATCGACAATTGTAATAGGACCGAGATTGAGAGGCCCCGAGCCAAGAGGAGGATTCTGGACGGAATTGTTAGTCTTGTTCTTATCCTGTTGACGCCCCTGCTGCGAGTCCAGACTATCCTGCTGGCTCTGAACGGTCTCCTTTGTCTTGTCCTCGTTTTGCTGACCCTCCTGCTGTGGGTTAGCTTCGGCCGGAGGATTCTGAGCTTTGTTGTCAGGTTGTTGCACCTGCCTCCGCGGGCCATTCTTTTTCATCTTTTCAACTTTGGCCGCCTCAGACTCGGTCCCGGTCCCTGCTGTGACTACTTTCCGGCCCTTCTTCTTGGGGAGTGGCACCTCAGGGTTGTTGTCCACAGTAGGGGCTGAAAGGAAGAAGGTAGTCAGCCAGAGTTTGAGTTAATAAAAAACAAGAGAATGGTAGAAATCAAGAAGTATACCTAAAACCGGCCAGATAACGACCCAACGGCTGTCCCGGAAAGCACTGGCTGGGTATATTGCACGGGGGAAGAGATAAAGAGAATTGCCAGCCAGCCAATACTGGTCCAGGTTGAGAGTATCGGAGGCCAGGGTGGTGTGGTGGGCAAGTTGCGTGTCAGGAAGGAAGGCTTCCCAGGCGTCGAGCACAACACTGTTGTTCCAGCTGGGGACCTTGTATAGCTTGGGGTTGACCTTCACATAGCCCTTTGCTTGCCAGTTCTTGGTCGAGTCCTTTTTGCCAAGGATGAAGTCCTGAACGCCGAGTCGCGCTTGAACAGTGTAGATCATCTCCTTACCCAGGCACTTGATAAGCATATAGAAGGACCTCCACAGATTAAAAGAAGGGTCAATCTTACATCGGAGGCTCCTGACCAGAAAACCCATCATCACGGCAATCACGTTTGGATGCATCTGACACGGCGAGATCTTGTAAAACTCCAAGAACCGGGAGTATAGCGGGGGGAAGGGAAGACTTAACCCCCACATGAAGTGAATACGGGGGATGCATCAGACAGACGTCACGGACTCCTCGGCTGAAACAGAGGCCATCTGAGCGTTCAAAGGTACAAGAACCCCCATGCCGCTGAGACATTTGGCGGTCCAAACATCGGCTTGAAGAGAGCGAGCCCGTGCGGTGTCGATCTCTCTCTGAGCCCGGTTCTTGGAACGCTTGAATGTTGGGGTGGAAGGAGACACGTTGCTACAGAGATGAATCGGCTTATAAGACGCCGACGAGCCAACAGAAGCCGAGGCAGAAGGAACAGTACACTTAAGAGAGTAGGTGACAACGGCATCGAACTGAACATCGTTTGATGCCATAGTGGAGGAGAGGAGAGAGAATATGAAGATTTGAAAAGAGGGAATGGCAGGATAACTTTGAAAGTTGAAAGCGATTAGTTAAAGCGATTGGAAGGAAGGCTTATTTATAGAGGACGAGAAAAGGAAGGAGAAAAAGCAACAATTAAATGGGCTTGGGAAGCGAGAAAACAATGATGGCAATTATTAATTGTCCTCGAGAAAGACGCACCCGTCCCATCATTGTCGAGCCGGGAGCGAATACAGAAAGCCAATCTTCCCGCCCTCGGATCAGAAGAGTTCACACCCTCGGACGGAAGAACCGGCTTCCGGGGGGCTAGTGGTGATACCAGGCCCGAGCCCAAATACTCGTTGGCAGTATGGGCTTGGCCCGTTACAAGGAAAAACTAGTTTGGCAGTATCCGGGTTCGTACAACTCGGATAGGGACATGCGCTAGAGGACACTCGGAACATGGACCACACGGAGAGCATAGGTTACTGTATAAATAGTGCTCTTCAGCACTACCCCAAGTAAGTATCTTCTCATTATTCTAGTGATTACCCCTTTTCTCTCCTGGGATCCATCTTTCATCATCACGCCGGAGGGTATACCCTCGGGTACCTCCCGGGGCTCTATCTTGCAGGGCTAGGTATTGGATCAGGGACAAGGGGAACCATCCGGACCGACCAGGCGGGCAGCATCAAGAAGAAATACAAGAATGTTAATCCTTCGAACAAGAATGGCTCAGATCCAGGTTCAGATTCAGTTTCGACAAAAGAGAGCCTTGAGGAAATGAGCCCACAATCATAGATGTACCAGTAGCCCAGATTCAGATTCAGGCCGTAGATCTTCTCACGGACAGATGATTCCATTAGTCCGTATTCCCTCCTGATTCATGTTGTTGTTTTAATGTCCTTTATGAAGTACATCTCCCATCTGGTAAGAACATATCGAGTAATTAGTTGTGCACGTAGCGAGGCTTGTGTCCTTTAGGGTGGTGCTCTATGAATTCCACATGCCTCGCTACATGCACAACTAATTACTCGGCATGTTCTTACCAGATGGGAAAGATGTACTTCATCTAAGGACATTAAAATCCGAACATGAATCTACTAGGTATATCTATGATCGTGGGCACATTTCTTCTGGACCTCTTTTGTCGAACTGAATCTGAACCTGGATCTGAGCCATTCAGAGATTAATGAAGTCTCTCTTCCGGGGTACCCATACCAACATCATCTAGGTGGATTTATCAACATCCCACGTTCTCAGGATCCCCCCTGTTTGAGACTCGCTAATGTGGCCGGCACCACAGCCTTTGTGAAGTTCCAGCTCAGCCTAGTCCACAACCAGATGACAGACCAATGTACGCCATCGAATTCTTCAGACTGTCAAACGTGGAGGGGGTTTGGCATATTGTTTATAAAAATTCCGAAAGGTGTTGATATGTTGTGCCCGGTTGGGGAGAATCGCCTAACCGGATGCGTTCCGTCCCTGTCACGCATTAACTTTTACCCTAAATCTTTGGCTAGTGGATGCTATAATGTACTTTAATAATATCATTTCTTAGATACACAACAACATTTGTTAATTGAATATTTAAGTTTTCGTGCAAACGATGAAGTCCATACGGTAAACATACAAACAAATCGGTATTATGCTCTGATTTCCATTTTTACAAACACTCTACTATCAGTATCCAATGCCTCCATAAGGGTGGAAGTCCATAATAGTGCAGCTAAGGATCATATTGTAGATAATGCATTTGGAGAAGCGTCTTCCCCAAGCACACTGCAGATCCCGTCCACATGATCTGTTCTGGTTGCGAGACACCGCACCAGTTCCTTGACAAAGTCCACCAACATTACAAAGAAATCGCACTCCACATACACAGGGTTATAAACCTGAGAAAAAAAAATTAACCAACATATATGATGAATTCATAGTTTCATCACGAAAAGCACATGTAAACTGTGGCGTTTGTAGCCATTGCTACCAACTTACGTACGACACGCATTCAAGGAGAATGTTATTGTGCCCTAGCCATTCAGTCCATTCAGCCACCTGCTCCTTGACGCTCATAGCTGGTTCATCGATTTTTGCTTGTAGGGTTTTTTTAGAGTCATACAAACACAAGATTAGCAGTACTGCCTGATAATAAACGTTATTAACACAGTTATATGGTTGGTGTAACAGAAACGTACAAATTCCATTACACAAGCCAGTGAACCTCTCAATCAAGTTCATTACACAAGTTAATTTTCCTTGACTTAATTTATTATTTATTACAGTTGTCTATTATTAGTCAAATGTTAATATTTTATTGTAAATGAATGTATGTGTATGAATATTATCTTTAAATGCATATTTCAACATTTTTCTAATTCAACATAGTTAAACAGTACAAAAGATCAAATTATGTTACTGAAACAGAGTTTTGCACCAAACAAACTACATAGCGTTTTGACCAGTCAAAATCTATTTTTAGCAAGAAAAGTAAAACTCCCCTCCAAACCGGTGTGTTCCAAACGGGGCCTTTATATTTTAAAAGTGGGATGGATATACTGTTGTACGCGCGAGATACGAACCCCTCAACATTGTACCCGACACTCTCTTTAATCGGAACGATTTCCAAAGGATTGACCTTTTCTGAAGAACACGCGCATCTAACATGAAATTCGCACTCCCCGAAGCAGTAAACCACCCCTAGTGTGAGAATTTTTTTTTGTTCTGCTTTACTTTTAAAAATGAAAAGGAAACAAATTAGAAAAGGAAAAAAACTGGCAATACTCCTTCCCATCTGCCCCGCTTGAACCAAATCTGACCTCCAATTATATGGTTATCTGTGTTCAGGGCACTTTAGGCAGACAACACTATCAAACACAGTCCGCTTTGAATGCTCTAACCACCATGCTTGACCTTTTTGTTCCCTAAGAACAGCCTTCACACCCCCCATGGTGATGGTGCGCCTTCACATTAAAGGGACTGTCTGTTCAGTTCGTTTGACCGGTTAGTTTAATCCCCCGATAAAACATTTATGCCACACATATAACAAAACTTCATGTTGTGCATTCTTCCTCTTCAAATACCACAGACACTCCGAAGCATTCAGCCACACAACACAAACAAAGCAAACTCAGTGCGAGGTGTGTGGCCTTCATCGAGCACCAACAAACCATGTTTTAATAGGACCAGCCCCGATTTTCTGAAAAGGTTGTAGCTCACTCCCATGATACTTCTTTGACTCATCAAGTGGACTGTAGCTGTTTTCATGGATGAAAATAAGAAGTGTTCTGGGAGTGAGTTACAACCTTTTTCAGAAAAAATCGCGGGTCTTCAAAAATTCCATATCATGTAGCTGCTAAAATTCGCAGAGCAATCCAACAAATCCGTACCTCAAAAAATGGCTAGCTATAGAATCATTCATGCCTCCCCGGCCAATCCCTTTCGCAGCCTCCAGCTTCCTGATAAGCTCCACAGGAATGAAGTCCCCGGGTTTAGTCCCACCGCGGCCATTTTCTACACGGCCCTCAGAGAGGTTCTCCTTCCAGTGACCGTACTAAATGAAATTCCTGCTCAATCTACTGCTTTTCTCCTTAACCTCCTCGGAAGGGAGATTGTGGTTTATCTGGACTGTGGTGTAAATATATTACATTTCATCACTATTTTTGTTGACATAATCACACATTAATGACATCATGATATAATCCTTAGACTTGATATCATAAAAGTATCTAGAGTGTGGAATGTTACACCTGTTTCTCCTTTTCATCCTTAACCTTAGTTGGTTACTGTGTTTTTGGAGTTGGGTGTATCATGAAGCATGGATGGATAGTTTATGATTAATAAAGGATTCACCACTTCTAATAGAAGAAGAGTATGTCCCACATATGGCCACTTGTTGAAATATGGCGCAAACAAGAAGTGATTTTAGAAGTCCTTCTAAATTCAACTTCAGATAAGTCATATCTCGGGAACAAGAGAAGAAACAATTAGTTCATTAAGAGTTAGCACTAAACCTTACTCTTGAACTAATTGGGATATGGTATGGTGAAAGGATATAATATATAGTTACACGACATCCAATTGTATGGAAAGGTGAAAACGATCACATATAATTTCTATCACTTGGGTGGTCATGATGCCTAACTAGAGGCCAATCTTGATCTGTGAATATGGATTGGATATCCCACAATTTAGGCCAAGTGGGAGTTTGTTGGTTTATGTCCTAAAGCCAATTCATATTACCTACCAACGTGAGTAGAAACCTAAAGGGTCACACACATAAGGATTGTGTACCAGGTTAAAATGATTAATGGGTTAATTTATAAGATAAATTAATCCAGGGACTATTTGATAAATAGGCATAGGGTTTACTAACTAGTTAGTGGCCCAAGCCCATTTATATGGTATTATAAATACAGTAGTCTAGACTATTGGAAAGGGATCTCTCTCATACATTTAGACCTAGCTAGTCATTCCAATAGTTGATCAATCCTATGAGATAGGATCCTGGGAAGCAGTTCGTGTGGACTTGATAGAGGTCGGACACTTGTGCGACTTGTGGTCAAATCATCTTTGATGGATTCATCTCAATTGAGGTAGTAGTTGGATTAGTATTACAAGGTATGCAATCGATCTCTTATATTTATATTATTCATAGATTACAAAGTGATCATGGACGAATCAATTTGTTTATCCGCTAATATATTTATATGATAATATATATTATGATTGATCAGTTACTAACACTTTGTACTTCAAATGAATCCATATTTCATTTTTTTTAATATCAATATAGTTACGGTGACTGAAGTTTGAATTTTCTGATCCAGCAATGTGAAATTAACAAAGCCACTGTGAGTGAGGAACATCTGAAAATCAAAATAATCACGATTGGCAAAAAAAATTAGATGATTTTGCTACTAGCTATATAAACTCGTTAACATAAAAATATGCGGGGAACTACCAGCACACAATGCAAAACTTTAAATTCTACTTCCGTTAGTTAAAATGTGTCGGAGCATGTTTCATAATCGGAAAAACTATGTACATAGGTGCTTTATGATTTCTTAACAGATTATTGATATTCTATCTACTGGAAGAAATAATTTTAATTCTTCTGACCTCTGTTACACAATAAAACATGGATTGTTTTTTAAGTGTATACTTTTTAAGGAAAAATTTGTACCTTTAAATGTTTATAATGATGGGTAATTTACTTGTCTAGTATCCATTCAAAACACACTAATTAATTATTATAATACTACTTTATACGACCTTTCATTTTCATTTTTTAATACTAACATTGTAGTAACTTAGTCATATTTTTCAGTATGGTAACATTTTATTTCATTTGATTTGATTTATTTTACTTCAATGTAATCTTTTTCTTTACAATCAAGTTTACGCATGTAATTACGTACGACACTCAAACAATGTTAACTGGCATGTTGTAGGTGTTGTAGTATGGCATCTTAAAAAAACAACAGTATTTGAACCATAGTTTCCATAGGTGTTATCTGTCTAATTTAGATCAAAAATTAATGCAGTTAATGACGCGCCGCACCCAAGACAAGTCACGTCCATTCCAATGTTGCAGTTAATAATCATTACAAAGAACGCCTAGATATAACGTTTCTGTCCCCTCACCCCTCCATCTTCCAGTTATCTTCTTTTTGATTTTTCAGATCTTTAGGAATCAGAACATCCACATTTTAGATAATCATACTGCGGCTTCTAAACACGGACCCTGTCCTCTTCCAACTGTTGCTCCATTCATTTCTTACCATTTTCAAATCATAATCGCTGCTTCGGGAGAATGGCCGGAAGCGGAAATGAGATGTTCGATGATCTTTCTAGCGGATGCGATCATTCCGGCAACGATTCTGATGCCGTTCCGATTACGGTTGGGACTCAGACTCCTCCATCGCGCGGATCACGGAGGACATCAAACGGCTCATGAGTTCAATCGATGTCATAACTCCTGACCAGCTGCGGTTGACGGTGCTCAGTTTGCCCTGTCCGGTTTGCAAAAATCATTCCGGCGGCACTAAACGGTTCAGATCTATCCATTCGCTTAGTCAACATGCCAAAACAGCGAGATACGTGAGGATCGGTCTTCACAGGAAGCTGTCAAGGGAGATGGAAAAGTTTTTCCCCAACCCCATCTCATATGCTCCTGGTGATGGGGAGGAGTTTCCCCTACCCCATGAAATAGATGAGGTGCTGGACATGGAGATAGTTTGGCCCCCAACTGTCGTCGTGATGAACACACTGTGCAACAAGGGCCCGGATGGGAAGGTATTATTTTGATGCCTCCACTGCTAGTATCTAAGAATCACGTATGATATGACATATTAGGTTTTTCTTAAAGGCAAGTCCAACATATTTTGTTAAATATAGAATTAGGCTATTTCTAGACATATTTTAGAGATTTAGCCTTCCAACAGATTTAATATGTTGTTTTGCAAATAAAGAACATTGGATGATAATGAAAGATTGGATTTCTATTCATGCCACGTTTCACAAATATGGACAAAACATTCTATTCATGGTAAATTGAGCATCCACAATTGTAGGATTTCATTTACAAAAATATGTAAAATTATAGAAACAAAAAAGAAAGGCAGGCGACAGATGAGTTGGATGCGTGTATAAAATTGTGTAATGAGTAAAAACAATTGTTGTAATGGAATACATCAATTTATTCTTTATTTTAGGAATCAATATAGCACACTAGTTGAACTTCGCCCTTATTATTATTCTTATATTGGTGGTACTTTATTTAAATGGAAGTGGACTGGCATGGGGAACAAGGATCTGCTGGATCAGTTCTGTGAATACCATCCAATCAAATCCAGTCACGCCTATGGCCCTTCCGGTCACCGCAGAATCAGCGTTTTGATTTTTAGACCCACCGTGGCGGGCTATGTTGATGCTGACCGTTTGTCCAAGCAGTTCACCAGTCGATCAAAGGATAGGCATGCCTAGGATGCTCTGGGCAAACCTCGGAATAGTGATCTGTACAGTTACATGGCTCAGGATTCGGACCCGCAAGACTTTAACAAGCATCACAAAGGTATCACTTCCTGCCCGTTGACATGTTTTTATTTTACAATTGGCCGATTCTTCCAATTTAGGGAAGCCATGCAATATAATATGTGTTGGTGTTTCTGTTTGATTTCCTGGTGGCGTACTGAAATATGAAATTGTTTCATACCAAGACAAGGTGGTTCGACCCTTGAGACGAATGCGGGTTAGTGTATTCATGACGAAGATTTTGTTGAACACTGTGCGGGCTATTTAATTTTCATATATATCATGTCTACAATATAGTTTGATCTGCTTACATGTTATTGTGTTTTCATGATTATACCAGGGAGGGGACGAAGTCGAGGAACAACCTGAGGAGTCATCCAGGAAGCGTCGTCGTGCATCTGGGTCAGATTGACCTGTAAAGTTGATCTGTTGGCATGGTTGAAGTTTCTTCATATTGTTTTTTTTTGGTGGATTCACTTGGTAATTTTTTTTGTTGGACTCATTTACTGATTGTTGCATTTTTTTCGTTTTGTTGGATTTGTATTATGCTCATGTCAGATGAACTTCTGGTTTACTTCACCTGTGCTGTTCTAAATGAAAGTTTCATAGTATTATTTGTTCATATAATCTAACCATGCCCGTTCTAGTAAGGAAGCGATCAGCTTCCTTGCTTGACTCCCCAACATAGTCCAAAACAATGGGCCTATTTTTTCCCCTGGTAAAGTGTGTTTTGTAAATAAATGTCTAAAGGCAACGTGTGTGGGCATAGTGTTTATACCATTGAGAAACACGATTCACTAAACATTTCTTAAAAATATAGTGACTAAAGTCATATTCAATATCTATCTTGTTTTTGGTTCGCATAGTTTTTCTATTTCAGAGATTGTCCATATTGGTATAGCCAATAAAGATAGAGATACTTTGGTGTAGCCAAACTTAAATGCTACATGCACTATTTTTGACGGCCTCAAATTTGTTTACCATATAAATTCTTAATTTATGTGACATTACTTTAAAATAATTACAATCAATCAAAATTTATTCAAAAGGCAGTATTTAATATAAAAGAAGCTCCAAATTCATAAAATGTACTAATTCAGAAGTCACTTACGTATTTATTGTAAGATTGTTTATATAAATAATCACGATTAAATCTCTTGCCACTTAGCACACATTTTGTAATCAAACAATGAAACTTGTAATTTGAATTAACAAAAGAATGTATGCCTTACAAGTATAAAACATTAGCATAAAATTGTGAGGACATCTCCAATGGAGCTCCTTAAACCAACATTTCCTAATAAGGAGTGCTCTTTGTTTACTTTTTACCATTGTTGATTTTTAAGGAGCAATCCTTATTAGATATCTACTACTTCTTACTTAAGGAGCACTCCCCAATTTAATGTGGACCATTTTTAAGGTTTTTTGGTTCATTATTAATTAACGATGTGTGGAAATTAAACATCATACCATTGTTTAGCTTGCTCCTTACTTAGATTCTATCAAGAGTGATGATGTTGAATTTAAAAAACACTCCTTATTTTCTTTGTATTCGTCAATGTCATTTAATTTTAAAGAATGATGATGAAAAATTGGGAAATTAACTATTCGATATGGAAAAATTACATACGGGGGTGTGTGAAATTTACCGATAATGTGGATGGACTTTTTTTACGGAGGAAATTGACTATTTTGTAAGTTGAATCTTGAAAGTGGTAAAATAACTCTTAAGGGATGTTAAAAGACTTCTTTATGTGTACATTTGTAACGTCTAACCTTCGAACTAATTAATATTAAAAAGGAAAATAGTAATTAATGGAGCACCACACTCTAGCCCAATCACGGTAAAGCCAGTTACCTGGGATATATATACCTAGATCTAACATTATCCCCCACATCAACTCTCCAACTTCAAATTCTCTTCTCTGGTTTTCCTCTTGTTCTGTCGTCCCTGACCTCAATCTTCATCTAAACCCTACCACCAAATCAGTATGATCAGCCCACCGCCAACCAATCATGAAATCCGCGACGCTGGTTTCATCGATTGCACGATGTTCAAACCCCCGCCGCCGGAACAAGGAACAGGTAGAGTTTATACATGCACGCCCTGGTTAAGATGAGGCTTAGCAGATCTAGTTGTTGCACCAGTGTTATACACACTAACATGAAGTGATCTAGCCTAATTAAATACGAATGTTAGGATTACATAGATGTCTGCGTACGAACGGGAACGGATTATTGTTGACTATATTATCAGTTTATACATCCCCATTATTGTTGTCTCTATCTTATTCGTTGTGTACATGTGTATGTGTAATACCTATTATTTAATGAATCGTCCTCCCTTTGTGCCTGTAACATTAAAGTAGAAGGTCTGGATCTTGGGACTGGTACCTCATCTGGAAAGAGAAAACGAGAATGGGACTCAAGTGATTCTGACTCAACATCCAGCAGTGAGGCGGTAATTTATTCCAATATCATCCAAATCATATTTCTTTCTCCTTTCTCCCCTCACAGATGCTTAGTTTATTGGTATTGATGTCAAACAATCCAATGGGATCCCGGCGTTATGTTTTTCCCGTTATTCAATGATTCATAACACTACTAGAAAAACACGGAGCCGTTTCAGCGGTGTTCGCACACACCGCTGATATAACGTGTAAAATAACAGCTGAAACAACCATTTCAGCGGTTATTTCTATTTTGGGCGCGGAGTCTGACCAAGAATTTAAGTGTTGACTTTCAACTTTCAGCGGTTTCCTCAAATGTCGCTGAAACCGTGAGATATGGTTGAATCTACTTTCAGCGTTGCCAGGCATTCCGCTGAAAGGAAGCTGACTGGACGCATTGACCGGAACCTGGTCGTTGAATTTGTGGATGGACCCCGCCATATTTCAGCGCTACGTGAGGGAAGCGCTGTAACGAATGCTGACTGGACGAATTGACCAAGTGCTTGCGTTGAATTTCTGGTTGGACCCCGCATTCTTTCAGCGCACGGTGAGGGTGGCGCTGTAACGAATGCTGACTCGACAATTGGGTTAAATTTGCAGTCCAAATAATTGGGTTTTTGTTGGGCCTATTTCACAAATATATTAAATGGATCCTGATTTATAAAGGCCCAAGTGTTATTTCAGCGGTTTGAGTATTACCACTAAACGTTGAAACATTTGATGGCAAAAAAGCCTGCTCCTTGGGCCATATCCAACACTATACGAATTCTCCCATAACCCATATCCAACACTATACGAATTCACCAATAGCCCAATTGTAAAAATGTGTACACGTGTCATGAAGGAGAAAAGCCACGTCTCTCTTGTTTCAACGCTTGTTTCAAAGCGTTGAAACGTATGAAAATTTAAAAAAAATCATTTAATATCAATTTATTACTTCTAAACCAATTTTTTTATTGATTATTATACTTATAGTATGTATGAAACACTTTTCGTGTAAATTTGCTTTGATATTAACTCATTGAAAGGTACGTGTAGTGAACACTTTAGTATCAAGAACTTGAGAAACAATACTAAGACTACGACTTGGTACTTAAGTATATACTTTCAGTCGTATTTCACCCATAGTTGTGATCAAATTGTTTCAAATACTAAATGAAATTAAGTATATTTGAGTGTTTTTTAGACATGATTACATAAAGTCCATGAAATAGCATTGATAGACTGTCAGGTTGAATAAAAATTTGAAAAAATGTCAAAAACAAACAAATTTTTACTTATATACCTAAAATTTTTGATAATTTTGTTAATTTTATTATGCATATGACACTTTTAATGTATATTTACGTTGCTATTAGTTCAATAAATGATATGAGTAATGAAATCTAGTCATAAAACATCAAATCTTGTCATAAAAATGTCATAAAACAACAAATATTGTCTTTTAAACTAGTTCTTTTATAACTATGATAATTTTATTATGTATACGATAGTTTCTTGGCGTGATTAACGACAAATGAATTTGAAATATTGACTTGGTGGACCAAATTCATGTAAAAATTATGCTCTGGGTATACATAGCAACAATTAACTGTTGCTCTATGTATGTATAGCGACAACTAATGGCTGCTCCACGTATGCATAGCAACAACTAACTGTTGCTCTTGGTATACAAAATTGAAAATGTCATAAAAAATCAAATTTTGACTTTTAAACTTGAATTTTTTTAATGATTAAGGTAATTTAGAATGTATAAGACACTTTTAATGTAAATTTTCTTTGGTATTGACTTGATTTTTGGTACGTTTAGTGAGAACTTTAGAAGTCAGAACCTAAGAAGTACTACTGGGATTAACACTTAGTTAAGTATACTAAGTACACTAAGTATATACTAACCCATGAAATATACTAAGTATATACTTCGCAGTCATATTTCACCCATAGTTGTGATCAAATTGTTTAAAATACTAAATGAAATTAAGTATATTTGAGTGTTTCTATGCCATTATAACATAAAGTCCATGAAATATCACTGATACAAATGTTCAATTGAGTAACAATTTGAAAATGTCACAAAACATCAAATGTTTTACTTTTAATAATGATTTTTTTATGATTATGTTAATTTTATAATGTATAATATAATTTTGATGTGATTCTGCTTTGATATTGGCTCGATAAAAGGTACGTGTAGTGGCAACTTTAGTAACAAGAATCTGAGAAGCACTACTAAGACTATAACTTGTAGTTAAGTAAATACACTTTGGAGTCAGATTTCCATCATGTGGTGATCAATTATTTCAATTAGTAAATGAAATTATGTATATTTGACTGATGTTGAGATATTATAACAGAAAGTTCATGAAATAACATCGATAAGAATGTTCGAACATTCATTATCAAGTGTAATAGTTACATTTTCTATCTTTCCCTACTAATATTCCATTTATAATGCACTAAAATAAAGTATTTGTATTAATCATTATTCATAAAGCGTGTAATGTGCACGATATCATCTTAAAATGAATAAATGTCTTAAAACATCAAATTTTGACATTTAAACTTGATTTTTTTTTAATGTTTATGTTAATTTATAATGTATACGACACTTTTTGTGTAAATTTGTTCTGGTATTACCTCGATGAAAGGTACGTGTAGTGAAAACTTTAGTAGCAAAAATCTGGGAAGCACTACTAATACTATAACACGTAGTTAAGTATATATAATTTGAAGTCATATTTCAATCATAGTTGTGATTAATTTATTTTCATTACTAAATGAACTAAGTATATTTGATTTTTTTGTGACATTGTAACTTACACTATATGAAATATCACTGATAAGAAAGTTCAAACGTTTATTATCAAGCGTAAACGTTACGTTTTTATATTGAACCCACTATATTTTCAATGCTATAATTTATATCATTGTTGAAACCAATGATTTGTGTTAAAACTATATTTAATTTTAAATATTTTGTCCATCATCAAAACATATTTTATATTAAAATTTCTGAGTTAAAATGTAATTATTAATTTTACATGTTGCAAAATAGCAACATATAATGGTTGCGGAAATTGAATTTTTAATTTAAATTATAATGATTAACTTGAATCTGAACAGTTAAATTGGATTCTATGATTTGATCTCAACCAGACATATTTATGGCTATAAATTAAAAGAAGCTGAAAACATTATCTCTATCCAAATCCTAAATCGAGATTGCTCCCAATCTCCCATCCAAATTCTAAACCGAGATTGCTCCAATCTCCCAATCCGACGGTGACTTTTCTCGGGTGGCCGAGGAATCACCGCCGAACGCATCACCGGCGAGCAACACGGTTCAGCGTCGGAGCTTTCTTGATGGCGAGCAACACGGTTCAGCAACACGGTTCGGCGAAATCCCGGCCGGCGGTGTCCAAATCGATGGCCAGGCGGCGTCCAAAACGATGGCCAGGCGGTGGCACCGTCTCCTGATGCTTCAGACCCTAGCCGAGCTCTCACCGGAACCCGCTTCTCCGACCTCAAACCACCGCTGTCCGGCGAGATCTCGAAGCACTTTCCGACTCCGGCTTCGATGTTCTGCACATCAGTTCAGGCCGCCACCATACCCAAGCTCCTCAGCCACAAAGACGTCACTGGCTCCGGCCAATCCCTAGCTTTCTTGATTTTCTTGGTGGAGATTCTCCGCCGATCTCCTCCTCCCAAACTCGCGAGATTCTTACAATTTCACTTTTGATTATAATATGATCAAAATTTTGTTTTGCATTTGATTATTCTGTCTGTCTGTCTGTTCATTTTCAAGGCATATAATTACAGGCAGATCCCATTATTAGTACCCAACCAGATCAGTCCTGCCGTCAAAACAAGCAGCCACTCCACCTTCCTCACATCACAGGTTCGCTTCTCATTTTTCTTCAAGCTTTCTTGAAGTTTTTACTGCTTGCTGATCATACGTTCATCTCAGTACTCTGATTTTTTGGTCTGATGGTTGATTTCTATTATATTTGAGTTGGGTTGTGATTGGATTTCTGAAAAGTCTTTGGTTTTTGCACTTTCTGATTATGCATCTTTTTGGCTGGTGGGAAATGTGAGTTTCTATTGATGTGATTATTTTTGTGGATGTGGTTGAAGAGATGGGTGATTAGGGTGGGTGAGGCCCGCTTGAAATTTTGTTTGATTCACTTTGGTTATGTATAATAGAATTTTATTTTGATGATGTCGATGGTGTGTTCTTTTCCTTGTTTTTCGATCGAAGTTGCTGTTGTTTGAGTTGGGTAGGTGCCATTCATTCTTTTGCGCTCTAATCTCTGAGATTTCCTGGCATCTAATCTAAAAATGATAAATTAGTTTAAATTAGTGTTTGGTGCTAGGATGCAACACTGTTAAAGTTGTTTAGCAACCAGATTTCCCGGCATCTAGTTGTTTGGTGCTCTTCTGTGATTACATGTTTGTTGATATCATAAATCCCCTCATAAATGTAAGGGAATAGGTAATGCAGTGATGTTTGTTCTGGAATAACTTGATGTTTTAGTGTATGAAGCCAAACTTTAGTGATATTTGATTTCTCCTTTGCTTCTGTTTGATGATACTTTACCAATGTCTAATTTTACAGCTCATTGAGAAGCTGTCAGTAAAAACTCCATCAGGTGAAGTGAAACTGAAAGTCTTGAAAGAGATAGCAAAAGAATACCAGGTTGATTGGGATTTAGCTGAAACTGAAGGAGAGCTTCTCAAGCCTCCAGAAATGTGTATTGTAAGATACAACCATTTCCTTTTCTCTACTATTCCACGGTATAAACAATTTAGGTTGCCAATATATCATCCTTCTGCCTTGCCTTTTGATCAGGATGGACCAAGTGCTTTCCGCAGTGCTTCCAGCTTACCTGTCGAGGCTATCAACAAACCATATGAAAACTTAACCATGTGAGGCACTGATTCCTTATACACATGATTTCATTTATGTAGGGTATCCTAATCTAGAAACACATTTGAAATGTATGCTCTTGAATGTTTTAATATTGGTCAGGGACAGTTTGGTTCATGAAGTTCTCTACAGAATTTGATTTTCTCGGTAACTTTTATCGCTTCATGAAGTTCTTTACAGAATTTGGTTTTCTCATCAGTTAAGTCAAATGGTTCATTTTCCGTTGTTTTCCATCAGGATGTTACAGTCAAGGTTTATCATGGTACAGAAATCAGTGAGGAAACTCTGATTGGTTACAGCAAAGAGGTTCTAGGTTCTGAGCTTCTATTGATATATGTTCAGTTCTGTGATTTGTCATTCTTAAACCTGCAACCACGGGTTCCTAGACTTTATCTAACAAGTGAATGATTATATGACATAACAACACTTGAAATTATCTGGCTTCAGGATTGATCACACTTTATTGTTAGTTTGTCTGTTTAATCAAGAACACAAAATACTTCATCTGATTTATATGGTTTCCCTTTTAACTAACGCAGTATGAGCTTATATCATTTTGCTTATTGCAGGTTGTATGTTGAGATCTCGAACACAATGGAGAAATATTGTTAGCATCATCGAGTGACCAGGTGCTTCTTTAGATTGCAATTCATGTGTATTGTGTCAGAATTGGAGCATGTAGTTGATAGAACACACTAGGGCTTCAATGTTAGATTTCTTTTAGTTAGTGTATAGGAATTAGTATTATGACGTTTGATTGACATTCTTGATTTTTAATATAATTTTGATATTTGATATATTCATTTTTGTAATATTTTATTAAATTTATAATATTGAGAATTTTGGAAATTCAAATATTTCAATTTTTTTTTATTTTAATATTTAAACGTTTCAGCTGTTTTTATTAATCGCTGAAATGTGATGGGCTTCAATTAGGCCCAATCCAACTCAGCATTGCCACATGACACGGACGGGTCCCAGTGTCGGTAAAGCGCTGATACGACCATTACGTTTCATCGGGAGCATAGACAGCGGTTTTTTGATTTCGAATAACCGTTGAAAGGACACGAAATAACCGCTGGAACGTCCTTATTTTTCTAGTAGTGTAATATAACTACCTAATGTTGATGTGGTGATTTCTTATTTTTTCCATCCAAACAGACGGGAGATTAATAGGATGCATATGAAAGCCTCATCGACCATGCATATGCTAACGTGGCAGAGGTTGAACCGTTGGATGCGGCTAACGTGGTGGAGGTTGATCCCTTGTATGCGGTAGTGGTAAGCTATTACATGGTTTCCATTATTTGTGTTGTATGTGTTGCAGTCCCAAGCGAAACTGATGTTTTCTATTTTCCCTTTATTCATACACGGTTTGTCATAATTGGTTAACATAGTTTCCTAGCTGGAATTTCTGAATAAACGAAACATTGTTTTCTGGTTTTGTTATGTTTTGAACACCACTGATTCGTTCAGAATAAAGCTTACTTTTTGTGTGTGCCTCAAAGCTTCGGTGTTGACGCGGCGTTTTACAAATGTTAGAATCTAGGATGTACTAAACGGATTTCGTTTGCTTTACCTTCAAAACCTTCTGAGAATCTAGGTCGTACCGTGTGTTGAATAATATAGCTGGTTCAAATGCAAAACCTAAGAGGGTTCACCTTTTACCTTTTCCCTTTTGTTTGAATGTATGACACCGTACACACGCAATCATATGTTTTCATCTACGCAACTTGGGGACCATCCACCACTTTAGTTTACTTTTGAAATGTTAGATTTCATTTAATTTTTACCTCACATAAGTTCTTCAGTCTATGCCGGTTCCCCGTGAAACAGGATGCATCAGGTCTCGGCGATGTCCAGCCAGCTACGTGGACTCAGGGCTTGGACAGTTACCACTCTGATCTTGTCAAGAAACTCTACTTGGCTTGCACTGCTCTACCTACACATGTGCTTCAAATGTCGGACTACTGCATTTCAGAGATAGTCCCTGCTGCTATGAGGTGTGTTTTGTCATCACATAACACCACCCTATTTCATACTGTGTCATTAAACACCGGCTGATTGAGAATTGTGATAATGTTTGGTAAAACCCAACCTACATTCTAACTTCAGTGCTGCATTCGGTGTGAAAATGGGCTTTAAACTTCCTCACAACGTTTGTCTGTTTAGTAAAATTAGTTCTCCATTCACTCTATTTAATTATATTGACTCACTTAGCTCTCTATCCACTTGTACAGGGTTGAGTTGCCATATGAAGATGGCGTCCTTCACTTGACAAGAGGCCATTTCTCCTGCTTCGCGCCCGGGGCTGATGTCACCGATGATTTAATCAAGTGCTGGGCAAGAGCTCTTAATGGCGGTGGTAAGGATGGAATGCCTCGGGCTATCCTGTGTCTGGACCTCATCAACCTTTTAATTAAAAATAAATTAACCACCATAGGTGGGGGGGATTTATTTGGCACCCCAAAATTAGGCCTTGCCTAAAGTTTGTTACAAAGAACGGGATTCACCCTTAGAAGCAACTAAGCTTCTCAAAATTGTAAAGATAACCCTAGTGACTAGATGGCTATGAAGTTCTGATGTTCCAAATCTTAAAAGATGAGCAATCTAGTGATCGAGTAAACAAATACCGAAGCACAATTTAGCCACTCTTAGATTTGAAAAACATAGAAATGTCCAAGCAAGTATATTTACAGACCCAAAAAAACCATAGAAATGGTTCAAAAAATGGCCAAATTAGGATAGTTTTCTTCTGGACTGAGCAGAGAAAATAAAAAATGCCTAGATTTATATTTATAAATAACTGAGTTTCCTTCTGGCCTGAGCAGAACCATCTGATCCTGGCATGTGCAGATATTTCCAATTGCCCTGACTGTATGGCCTGAGTAGATCCATCTGATGCAGACCTGAGTAGTTTCACCTTGCCTTGACTGTATGGCCTGAGCTGCAGTCTGTGATTTGTGAGGACATGAAAAAATCAAGTGAGCCTGTTCCAGCATGATTGTTTAAGCATTGGCTCTAATGTTTGCTACCCCTATCCTATCAAGGGTAATTAGCCCTCTTAGTGTAGCTGGTGCATTATTTAGAACAATTGTAGCATCCCTATTTTCAGTCAGACAAAATTTTGCCAGATAATCTGCAGGCTTATTAGCCTCTCTATAAATGTGGTTGATCTGGAGAAAATTGGATATAGAATCCTGGATCTGTGTACATAGTGAAAACAATTCCACTCACATCTGTGGGGATTATTTGATCCTATAACTGCCTGACTGCAATCTGATTCAACCATAACATTTTGGAGGTCTAATTCCAATGCTACAGATATACCAAATTTAATAGCAAGAAATTCTGAATGGAGGGCTGATACTGCAGAGGTGTAAAACATTTTAATGCAGATGACTGAACCTCTAGTATTTCTTATGATCATGCCAATACCACATTTCCCATTTTTTAAAGATGCATCTATATTAACTTTAAAACCAACCTCATGGAGGTACCATTTAATAACTTTAATTAATTTAGGCCTCTTGATCCTAATGAATGGAATTAGTCTAGTACTGATCAAGAAAAGGTTTCTGTCCCTATTTCCTTTTAGAGGTTTAGCAATAAATATCAGGGCAGTCTGAGTGGTGATCATAGGGCATATGTCTCTAGTAGAGAGTTTTTGCTCTTCATATAATAGTTTATTTCTTCTAATCCATAACTTCTAGAAAGTGATCATCATGGTGATTCTGATCACCTCAGTATGGATTTCGGAAAAACCATTGTATGATAAGTAAAAACTCAATCTACTGTGGATACTCCTAAAATTAGGTACCCGCATTAGCAATTTGGTGTGCATTGTCTCCCAGGCCTGCAAGCTGCTTGGACATTCATTAAAAAAATGATTCGGAGTATCACAGTTGTAACAAAACAAATATTTTGAGGGGAAATTAAAACCAAATTTTGTGAGGATATCATCAAAAGGTAAAAGTTTATTTTTCATCCTACTTAAAAAAATGGCAATCTTCCTAGGTATTTTTGACTGCCAAACCTGTTGGAGGTTTTGATTGGCTGTTCCTGCATTTCTCAGGGATTGGTATGCTAAGATATTGAAAAATTCCCATCCCAGCATGGCGTCCGTATCAACCTATCTTGATGATTTGAGGTAACTCCAGAGTCCTGCAACGGTGAATAGATGTTGGTAGCAAAAAATTGCTCCAGATGGTTAATATAGAAATGCTTACTAGTTAGAAACTGTGTAACTGTGAGGTTAGGAAAGGGGATTGTGTGATGGTTCCAGTGATAATATAATGCTCCTACTCCCAGCCAGTTGGCATTCCAAAATGAGCTTCCACCGTTTCCACATATTACCTGGGACTGAGAATTTGCATGTTCTGTAATTGCACATATCCTTTGCCATGTAGGGGAACTTTTATAAGAATCAGGGAGTACCCAAAGGTGTCTGGTCCACAGTGTACTGTTGTTCTGCAATTTCCACCATAGCTTGCATGAAAATGCTTGTACCACAGCTCTTATATCCCTCAGCCCCACTCCATTTTCTTCAGTAGGCAATGCCAAATTTGACCATCTCCTCCAGATCTTCTTCTGCCCCATATCTGTGGATCCCCAGAAGAAGTTTGAAGCCAATCTTTCCGTCCTTTTTAGTATTAGTTTAGGGGGTCGTAGTACTGAGAAAATGTGGGTGGGAATTGCCATCAAAACATGGTTAATAAGCACCAGTCTAGCTGCTTGTGACAACCATTGATTTTTCCAGTTTGAGAGAGGCTTCTCCATTCTTTCCAACAATCCATGATAATATTTCACCAGATTTCTTCCATAAAAAATTGGGGCTCTCAGGTATAAAATGGCATAGATCCATTTTTCATTCCTAAAATCCTCTTCATAATATTTCTTCTGGCTTGGATTGTGTGTGGGTGCACATAAAACTCAGATTTTTCATAGCTTATTTTCTGTCCTGATACTGCCTCATAAGCAAATAAGAAGTGATTCAGCCTTTTCATATTTCTGTTCTTTCCATTCAAGAATATGGTTGTATCATCAGCATACATCAGATGGGAGACTGTAGGAACATTTCTTGGCATGATGAAGTGGTCTATTTTTTAAAAAAAATTAAAAACCACCATTGGTGGTGAGGATTTTATAAAGGTACCTCGGACCCAAAAAATGGACCTATGAAAGGTCATAGTAATATACAACATCTATATAGGATGATGGGGTATGGGTGCCCCGAAGCATAGCATATGCTTCCAAAAAATGAGTTTTTGAGGACTATCTAAAAATAGCTAGTCTAGATAGAATGGTAGCTATACAAAAAACCAAATTTCAGAATCTAAAAAGAGAGCATGTTAGTGAATTGTAAACAAAACACAAAGCGGCCCCCAATATTAGGTTCTGAGATGGTTATAGCTGAAAAGAGAGCCCAGTGGAATGCTGTGAAGCTGACAGAAGCTATGGTAAGTCTTGATCAGTGATGGTGAAGCTGGCATGCTGTTTTGGAGCTCTGGTAATTCCTTTTTTCCTTTTGTCTTGAATTCTGAACATATAAACACAAAGAGATTTAGTAGCACCTGTGTCAAGAAATTCTAAGAGAAGGGAGCCCTTGTCTATCAAGTAAAATCAAGCCTTTGATTTTATCAGGAAGTTGCTCAAAAGAATAATCAATATCCTGTTTCAGCTCATAGGTTAATTTAGCCAAGGAATCAGCCACTAAGTTAGATTGCCTGAATATATGAGTAATCACAGTGGTAGGTTTAAACATGAACATGGAAACAATATCATAGAGTTTCCCAGGTGCAGATAATGGCTGTGATATAGCTTTTGTAGCAAGAAGGCAATCAGTTTCAATTATAGTATTACAAGGCATGCAGTTGGCTAAGTCATTTGCAACTTTAATGGCAAGAATCTCTGCCTCCAAAGGGGAAAAAGCCCTAATTAGATAACAATAAGCATGTATAAAATTTCCAGTGTTGTTTCTAAGGGCAACAGCAATTCCAGCAGTGTTGTTATTGTGCCAAGAGGCATCAACATTCATTTTTATACCAATCTGGGGAGGTTTCCAGGCTAAGGGGGTAACAGTGGGATGAGGTGGTCTGGTATGTAGGGGAAGGAAGCCCAGGGTAGATAGTTCCATGTCAAAAACTGAGTTTGATTGGAAAGGTTTAGCACTAAATGTAAGGAAAACAAGATCAGAGACTTCCTTAATGAGAGACTGAGCATTAGGTATTAAACCCTCAAAGATATAAGTGCATCTGGATTTCCAAATGGTCCAGCAAATCATGGAGGGGATTAATTTAAAAAGGGAAGTGTGAAGCTTTGTATTGCCCTGATATGACAAATAGAAAGAGATCATGTCCCATGTATTTTCAAAGGGGATAAGGGCTGTTCCAACCATATAATGAAAATGATTCCATAAGGTTTTGGCTAAATGGCATTCATTAAAACAATGGTCAATGGAGTCAAGGTTATTACATGCAAAACATTTAGATGGATAATGGAAGGCCATTCTCATAAGGATTTCAGGAAATGGAAGGAAGCCATTAACTAATTTCCACATGAAAATACTGACTTTTTGTTGCAATCTAGGGTTCCAAATGTATTGCAGAGTTTCAGAAGTACCTCTAGTGTTAGCCATGATCTGGTATGCTGATTTGAAAGTAAAATGGCCATTAACATCAGGGGTCCAGATAAGTCTGTCCTTTCTGTTTTGGAGACATGTGGTAACCTGCAAAAACTGATACAGAGATGGGTGCAGAAAAGGTAGGAGTTGGGACATATACTCAGATTTGTTATCACAAAAATCAGAAATTGTGCAATCTTGAGGAATGTCAGTATGAGTTATTGGGATTATATCAGAAATGGCACCAAAAGGTGTCCAGTTTGAATGCCAGAAACTACTAGTGCCCTGCCCATGAATGATTCTGGTAACTTTCTGAGCCATATCATCCACTTCCATTATTCTTTTCCAATTTGGGGAATTTCTATAAGATCTGGGCAGATTACAGAGGAATTTTGCCCACAGAGTATCACCTAATTGAAATTTCCACCAAAGCTTAAGGGAGCATGCATTGACAATAGTTTGTATGGATCTAACCCCAATCCCATTCTGTTCTACAGGGTATGTCAGTTCAGCCCATCTTTTCCAAACTTTTTTAGGTTTTAACTCAGTTTCACCCCAGAAAAATCTAGAAAGGATTTTTTCAATTCTTTTGACAATACATACAGGTGGTTTCATTACAGACCAAATATGCTGAGGTATAGAGAAGAGGCAAGATTTGATAAGAGTTATTCTACCCCCAGGAGAGAGCCAAAATTTTTTCCAGTTTGAAGTTTTTCTCTCCAATCTTTGAAGAAGGGGTAAAAAATATTCAGTGAGTACTCTCCCTCTAAAAATTGGCACTCCTAGATATTTAAAAGGGAAAGAGCCTTTTTCATATGCAAAACCTCTTCAATCATTTTAAACTTACTCACAGAAGCATGCTTACCCAGAAAATAGTCACTCTTGTCAAAATTTATTTTCTATCTTGTGGTTTGTTCAAAAGCCACTAGGAAAGAGTTAAATTTGACAAGGTTTGACTTTGAAGATTTGAGGAATATGATGGTGTCGTCTGCATAGCTCAGATGTGAGACTAGTGAGGGTCCTGCAAGCATATCAAAGTATTGCAATAGACCAGAAGAGAACATGTATGACAGACCCCTTGTAAATGCCTCTGAAAAAATATTAAAAAGGAAAGGGGAGAGGGGATCTCCCTGTTTGATTCCCCTAGTTGGAGAAAAAAAGCCATTTGGTCTTCCATTTATCAAAACAGAAAAATGTGCATTTTTAAGATTTTTCATGACACAGTGCACAAATTTTCCATGAATACCAAAGTGTAGTAATATGCTATTTAAAAAACCCCAATTAACCATGTCAAAAGCTTTTTTCAAATCAAGTTTAATGATACAGTTAGGGTTTCTGCATTTTTTATCTAGAATTCTGATCATTTCTTTAAGATAAATGATGTTATCAGCAATGTCCCTATTTTGCATGAATGCAGACTGGTGGGGTGAAATGAGTTTAGGCATATATGGTTTCAGTCTTTCCATTAAAAGTTTTGAAAAAAATTTATTGGTAAAATTAGAAAGACTTATAGGCCTAAAATCATCAAAGGAAGAAATAACATCTTTTTTGGGAATTAATGTTATCCAGGTGGCAGAAATGCCTACTGGAATATCATTCTGATTCATAAAATCTTGAACTGCATCCAGTAGATCAGATTTTATTATTTCCCAAGCTTTTGTGAAATTTTTTGAAGAGAACCCATCCGGGCCAGGGCTACTATTTTTATTAAGGTTAAAAACAATAGCTTTGAGCTCTTCCATGTCTACTGGCCTGATTAAATCTAAATTATCAGTCTCAGTAATTATTTTTGGGATTTGGCTAAGGAAATGACTATAATACTCCCCATTAATTAAATTGGGGGGTTCTGTCAACATATCAGAGTAGTAGGATACTGCTTCTGATTCTATCTCAGTCATGTTATCAAGCCAGATCCCTTGGGCATTCTTAATCTTAGTGATACTAAGACCAGTTCTTTTTTCTTTCACAGTGTTGTGGAAGAATTGAGTGTTATCATCACCCTCTTTAAGCCAAGTAACTCTGGATTTTTGTTTCCAAAATTTCTTTTGTTCTTTTAAGGCTCTAAGGTGTATTGCTTTAAACTGTTTAAGCTTGATCAATTCATGAGTTGAATTATCATTGTCAAAAACAATTTCTTGTAACCTGAGGCTTTCAGCAGCATTGATAACATTATTATCAATGTTCCCAAAAGTTATTTTGTTCCATGATTTTATGGTTAGCTTTAGTCTTTTCAGTTTCATGAAAAAACGTAGCATACCAGTTTTGTTCAGTGGGAGATTCCAATCATTGGATATAATATCCAAGAAGTCATCTCGGCAGAACCATGCATTGATGAACCTAAAGGAGCTAGGTGTAGATGGGATGGAACTACCTATTATGAATAATTTTGGTGAATGGTCAGAAGTATCTCTACTAAGGATATGTATGGATGAGGTGGGGAATTGGGCTTTCCAGCTTTGGGTGGCAAGGCCTCTATCTAATTTCTGAGTTGTTGGACCTCTCAGCCAGCTGTTTGACCAGGTGAAGAGATTTCCCACAGTATTGATTTCAGAGAGGGTCATTAAATTGAGTCATGAGGGTCCACTGTACTCATGAGGAGATTTTATTGTATTAAAATCTCCTATGAGGAAAGAGTTGGAAAGTTGTTTTGTTTTGATAGCCTGCCACAAGAACTCTCTGCCAGGAACTGTTCTCAGTCCATAAATAAAAATTCCTTCCATTGAAATGTTCATTTTTGGACTAAAAATATTGACATAGAAAAATTGTAGGTGATCAATAAGTAAGGTAATTTGAATCTGATTATTCCAAAATAACCAGATTTTACCACTTTCAGCACATAATGAGTTTGAAAAATTCAGAATTCTTCTGTATTTTTCAATCTTGTGCTTTTTATGCAAGGGTTCTATAAGACATAGTAATTCTATCCTATGGCTTCTGACCATATCTAGCAGTTTATCTATTGAGGTTCTCATCCCTCTTATATTCCAGACAAGAGACTTAATTTGAAGAGTGGAACTAATCATTTAAAAAATGGTTTAGTGCTTCTTGATCTAGTTAAAACTTTGTTTGGAGAGGGTTTATTAACACTTTTTTTTGGAGTAAATTTTTTGTTAATTTGTGTAAAAAAATTAGACAATTTAGATTTTTCCATTGAAAGATTATCATTACTGTCTAAATGAGCATTCATAGGGTTTACCTGATCTGGTTCTGTCTCCTGTAGATTGTCATCTTCTGAGGATTCACATTCTTGATTAAGAGCTTGCATCTCATTATATTCTTCCTCATTTTGGTTGAGGTGACTCAGAATAGTGAACCTGTTCCTGATTTGTTCATAGGAGGGAGTAGAAATTTTGTTAGGGGAAAAAGAATGGAATAGGTTTGGATGCTTACCAGAGGCCAGTTGCAGATCATCTTTTGCATAATAGGATCTCATGGAGGGTGAGCCCATGTTTTTGAGTAGTTCCCTGTCAACTGAAAGTGGTGTGGAGTGGAGTGGAGAGGGGTTAGTGCAGGGTTTAGGTTGGTTGGCAAGTTCTGTGAGTGGGGAAAGTGGTTTAGGGGACAAGTGAGGTGAAGAAAGTGGTTTAGGGGATAGGTGAGGTGGAGAAGGGGTAAGTTTAGGAGTGTGGTTTCTCTTCTTGGCCTTGGTCCAAATTTTCTGCTGAACCCTCAAAGTTGCTTGTTTTTCCATAGCAGAGATTCCAGAAGTTCCAGCACCATTATCCTTTGCATTGACAGTCACATTGTCAGGAGTATCAGACTCAACTGTGATGACTTCAGGAGTGTTTGAGACCTTGTGAAGGTTAAGGTTTATTTCAGGATTGGGGGCTTTCTGGGCTATATCTGGTAAGGGGGTAATGTTTGGGGTAGGCTTCAGCTTTTCCTTCAGCTCTGGATGTAAGACAGTACAGTTCTCATTACAATGACCAAGCATGCTACATTTCTCACAGTATAGGGGGAGATCTTCATATTCAACTTGATAATTAAGGATGGCCTCTCCTTCTATACCTAGCTTAATACATGATTTCAGCTTCTTCCGGAGATCCACCTCTACACAGATCTTTACAACATTCGGTCTAGTGAGGGCAGCTGTAGCCGCGTCCATTTTTATAAAGGTTCCTATTTGGTTGCCCATGGACTGTATCAAGGTCGAATTGAAGAAGAAAAAGGGTACCTTGTGTATGGTGACCCATATAGGAACTATGGATGACTCTGCCTCTGGTGAGAAGTCGATGGTCCACTTAAGCACTTTCATTTGTGCTCCGGCCAGAATCCAGTATACTCGCATCCAGAATCTCTGATAGTCTTGGAGCTCTTCAAATCGGATGAGTATGTGCCTACAATCAATTGCCCCAATTTGATATTTGCCGGTGATGCCAATTGTCAGAAAAGCCTCGTGGAGTCGCTCTATTGACGGTTTGCCTCTGGAAAATTTTCCTATGAGGGCGTTCTTGTAGTGGGAAGCGAGGGTTTCGGCTTGGGAACGAGTGACTATGCAAGCTATGTCTCCCTTGTGTTGGGTAATGGGGGATATTTCTGGGTTTTCCGGTAGCGTGGCAGTGAGTGGTGGGGTTCTGTGTGTGAGTGCTTGGATGAAGCTTTTACCACCGGCGATGGAGCCACCGCGATGAAGCGGGGGAATCGGACCGTTGCCACCGCGTGGTTGCGGTGGCGCCGCCATGGGCGGAGGAGAGGATATAACCGTTATCAATCCGTTGTAGGCGGAGATACGGTGGATAACGGGAAGAAAAGGGGGAAAAACTTATTTTTGTAAACAGTGGATTTAAGAGAGAAGGCAGAGGAAAATCATAGAGAGAGGAAGGAAGTTTCAACTAGACATTCTTGATGATTAATTGAGAAGTGGTCTAGGTAATTAATTGAGAAGAGCTTTTTTATACCCCTTGAGAAGGCTTTTGTGACAATATTATAAAGGAAAGGTGAGATGGGATCCCCTTGTTTAATCCCTCTATTTGAAGGAAAAAAACCTGTTGCAATCCCATTTACAATGACTGAGAACCAAGCACTCTCAATATTCTGCATAATTAGTCTGACAAAAGTACCATGAAATCAAAATTGGACCATGACTGAGTTGAGAAAAGCCCATGAAACTCTATCAAAGGCTTTTTGCATGTCTAACTTAACTATCATGTTGCCATATTTCTGATTTTTGGGAAGCAATCTTGTCATTTCTATCATCTGGAGTATGTTATCTGAGATATCTTTCCCTTCCATAAAGCCTGACTGCTCTTCTGAAATTATGGCTGGCATGAGCTTTTTCAATCTCTCCATTAGTATCTTAGAAAATATCTTGTTCGGAAAATTAGAGAGACTGATTGGCCTATACTCTCCAAAGGAACTAGGGTTAGGTTTTTTGGGGATCAATGCTAACCATGTGCTTGATATTGCTCTTGGAATCCTTTCTCCTGACATAAACTGTTATGCTGCTTCAAATAGATCCCTATTAATTATCTCCCAACAGCTTGTAAAAAATAGGCCTGAGTATCCATCTGATCCAGCTGCACTGTCTTTATTTAGACCAAATGTGGCTGTTTTGAGTTCTTCCATACTTATATCTTTCAGGAGCTCAACATTGTCACTATCTTTAATAATTCTGGGAATGACAGATAAAAAATATTTCATGTACTGCCTAGAGAGATCTGCCTCTCCCATATCCTCATTCAGTAGCTGTGTATAGAATTTAACTGCTTCCTCCTGAATCTCTGATGTATCAGAAGTCCATAAGCCTTGAGAGTTTTTTATTCTTGTGATCTTGGCTCTACACCTTTTTTCCTTTACTGAGTTGTGGAAGAACTTTGAATTTGCATCCCCATCCTGCATCCATTTAATTTTTTGCCTTCTGTCTCCAAAAGGTTGTATGCTCATTTTCAGCATTAATAAGTGTAGCCCTAGATTCATTAAGTTCCAAGAGGTCTTGATCTGAGCATGACTGCTGATAGATTTCTTCAAGCACTGAGACCATTTCTTCTACAATCTGGAGATTCTGATGCACATTTCCAAATATATTCTTGTTCCAGGATATTAAGGCAGATTTCAACCTTTTCATTTTATAGACCATGTTGTACATCCCACTATATTGGCTTGGCTCAGCCCAGTTGGTTCTAACCAAATCTATAAATTCACTTCTGTTTAGCCACATTTCCTGAAATCTAAAGGGTTTTGGTGCATGTTGGATGGAATTTTGGATGGTGATTAAGAGGGGGTTGTGATCAGAGGTGGTTCTGTTCAGCACTTGGATGGATGAGTGGAGGAAATTTGCTGACCAGTCAAAGGAACACAGACCTCTATCTAGCTTCTGGAGTAGCCTATCACCTCTAATTCGGTTATTAGTCCAAGTATATTGATTCCCAACAGTTGGAACATCCTGAAGCTGTAATGCATCTATGAAGGCCCTAAACTCTTTGATACTCTTTAAAGGTGGTCTATGTCTACCTTTTCTCTCCAATACAGATGCCACTGTGTTGAAGTCCCCAACATATATTGTTGGTTGTCTAGGCACACTAAGAAAATCGGACCATAGCTGTAACCTAGGTACTCTAGTGACTTGTGCATAAATAAAAGTGGAGCACCAGTTCAACATTGAGTTCTTTTCTGTGATCTTAACCTGTATATACTGATCAGATTCAGAAAGAACATCAATGTGGAAATGGTCTCTATAAAAAAGCCAAATTTTTGCTGAGTCAGCTGCAATACAATGCTGAAAACCTATGTCATGTTGTAAATTGAAAATTTCATTTCTATCATGCATTGGCTCTATGATGCAAACAATTGATATATTATGCAACAATATAAGTGTTCTTAGTCTATCAATAGAGGTTCCATAACCCCTAATGTTCCAAACTAGCATATTAGTTTTAAAGTTATTCATTTAAAATAGTTAATTTTTTGTTTTGGTCTAAATATTCAACTGAAACTATCAGTGAGATTCTTTATTGCAGAGGAGAAGTGAGTGTTACTTGAACCTGAGTTGGCCTCAGATACTTGTATTTGTAGATCCTCTCTGAGATGTGAAGAAGTTTGTTTGTCAATAAGGCTGAGTTGTGAGTCTGAATTCCATCTAGTGTGTTCCGGAGCATCATCAAAAGAATCTTCTGAGCTGTCATCATTGGATTGTTCCTGCAAAATATCGAAAGAATTTGACAGTTCTATTGGATTATATGGGACTATGCTGAGTGCATTTTTTTGGTGGGATTTCTGAGTAGGGGAGGGAGTGTGAAGAAAGGATTGTGCGTGTTTGGTGTGTGTGTGGCTGTGAAGCTTCAGCATCATTTTCTGGCTAGCTAAATCAAGCTCATCTAGTGAGTAAACAGATAGTTGAGGCTTTGATAAACCAGCAAAAATGGGCCCCCTTACCTGTGGTTTGTATACAATCATCCTCTTTTCCTCAGGGAGTTTGTTTGCAACTTTAACCCAAGTTTGCTCCTATGGCTGTGGGGTTAGCCCTGATGAACTTGCTCCATCATTCCTTTGAGTATGATGTCCCTTTGCTGGAAATTTTGTTGCTGAGGAGTGCCATTTCTTTCTGGCCTTGAGCCCTCTTTTTGGTATCTGTCCTGCCAAGCTCTCTTCAGTTCTGGATGAAGGATTCTGCAGTTTGCATTCTCATGGACCAGTTTTCTACAGTGTTGACAATACAAAGAGAGGCGGTGATACTCTATCTCGCAATCTTTATGATCATCTGGGAATCCTATCTGTATGGAGGGCATTAGTTCCTTGGTGAGATCCAGTTCAACACATATTTTCAGAGAAGAATGTCTGATAATATGTGTAGTTGCTGAGTCCATCTTGATAAACTTTCCGATTTGGTTGCCTACATCTTGAATCAGCGTGTTGTTGTAGTAGTAGAGGGGGATGTCTTTGACCGAGACCCATACCGGTACCACTGGAGATTCGTGCTCTGGCAAGAAGTCCAGCGACCATTTCAGAATTTTCATTGAGCCTCCGGCCACCGGCCAGAATGCCTTTAACCAGCAGCATTGGTAGTCATCTTGAGTGGCAAACTTGATGAGTATGTGCTTGTAATCCAAAGAGCCGATCTGGAAACGGCCGGTGAAGCCCATTTTCTGGAAGGCTGCTTGAATCACCACCATTGACGGCTTGGCTCTCTGGAATTTGCCGATTAAGGCGTGTTCGTAGTGCTTGGACAGAATTTGTACAGATTCTCTAGTGTACATGCAGGCTGGTTTGCCGTTAAAGGTAGTAATCGGTCGGATTTCTGGATTGGATGGAAGGGGGGGGAGAGAGGGGGTTGAATTGCAGTGTTGAGAATTTGGGCGTATGATTTTCCGGCAGGAGGACCGCCGGAATTGGGCGGAGCCTCCCCCATTATGGCTGTTAATCGACCGTTACCAGTGAGAAAAGTTCAGGAAACAGTAATATGGGGTGGTTGAAAGAGTCGTTATCAGCATTGATTGGTGACGCGTGTTTGCAAGTGAGGAGAGAGATCAGAGCGAAAAAGCTACCATACCATGTATACAATAATTTTGATTATAATGACTGAAATTGGACCTCATCAACCTGGTTAGGACACAATAATGTATTCATTAATTCGAAACAACACACCAACATGTTTGACACACATAACTATAACATTCCACATTCTTTCAGCCCACTAGCGACAACCGAGTAGATACGGGGCGCGTAATCTGGACCGAATGGATTCGATCTTGCCCTATCAAAATCAGCGACGCCGTTGTGGTAAGATCTGGTTGTTTTGATTGCACGGCCACCATAAATTTTCAATTACGTAGGCACTCAAGGATTCTGCTATGAATTATCACTGTAACGGTTCTTCATTTCACTGGCCCAACCAGATTATCATGCCAGTTCGAACGGGTCTTTTCCGATTTCTTTTGGTCCTGAACCGTGCTGAGAGGTGCATGTATTGCATAGATTCGCGCCACGGGTTCCCCAAGGTTGATTGGAAGAAGGCCTTGCGTAAGCTTGTAAGTTAACTTCCCGTAATTTTGATGTTGTGAACGATACAGTGGCCGATCTCTTCAAAATTGCTACTATTATTCGCACTACCACCATCAACCATATAATTTACTAATACATGTTCTTATTCCAGAGGGCGGAGTTGGGGATCTTCCTCGAGCAGCATGGTCAACCTGAAGGTTTGGGGATTCGTAAATTCCGTCTGATCGCCGTATGCCAAACATGAAATTGCCGGACTTTCCATTGTGTGAAGCGGGTCTACTGATCATGTTTTCCATGAAAAACTTCAGTGGCGAAGCAGATGAGAACATACATTCAGATTTCTGACAGGTACCAATGAATAAATACTTCACTTACGGAGAAAACATGCATCTTTGCTGAATTTACCGTCTCTGCTATGATCTGTATGACTGATAGGTGCTGGATTTTGCTGAGTGGAGGGCATCCTTCTATTGCGAACTCGTGTTGAGCCGAACCAAAAGCCAATCTGATGCGGTCCAGCAGGCGGTCTCAAGCTTCATCCTCCACAAGCTTTCAAACTAACGTAGCATATCTCGCATGCGCTGACGTAGCATGCAACTGTAAACTATGAACAGTTTCTGTATGTCATACTTCCACCGCCATTTTGACGCAGCTGTAAAATAATGAACATTTGTTGTATTCCGTACTTCCACTGCCATTTTGACGCAAGGACAACGCGTTCCGGTGCATTACAATGGATATGATTTATATAACCCTAGGTCTGCATGTCATATTTATTTCAGAAATTCAATATATGCTCACGTTGAACCGTCCGGCAGGTAAGTCGGTCTCTCTCATTGCTATTCATAAATTTAAAAATTATTCATGATGAAGGATAGCACATAAACAATAAGACACCCTAGTGTTTAATTCACGTCACATTCATAACGACACCGCGATATATAAATCAACGTCCTAAAATGGGTCGTACAGGATCAAACACAAATTCAATATAGATATCAATCCAGGTTAGGCGATGTTTGTCATTATATAGCTTCATCCTGATCCCAAAAGCACGACATTACCACAGTACTTGTAAGACGAATGTAAAGTCTTGACATAGCTTGTGAACGGCTGATCTCACCACAACACGCGCGAGCATCCTCCGATTAGACCAAATCATCATCGTGTCCCAATCAGCTGAACGGATTTGCAGCGACCTGCACTTTCCCCGTCCCAGACACTTTGATTCCTAGGCTCCAGCTGACCCCGGACGACTCCCAATCTCTGCAGAAGACAGTCTGCCAACAAGGATTCGCATCAGCATTAGCAATTCAAAACTACCTACCACTTGACAAGCATTCATACAAGGGGTGAGAGTGCAAACATACCTCAACATCTTTCTATGGAGTACTCGTAGGAGTATTTTCGGGTGTGTCCTTCCCAGCGCCCCTCTTCGGCTTCCCCCATTTCCCCTTCTTCTCGCCAAACATCAATTTCCTCTTTGCCGCACCACACCCGAAACCTCTCTTGTCAACTGGATCCTTCACCTGCTCTAGTTCCGGGTCTCCTTCAACATTAACCGGCTCCTTAGCCTCCCTGTTCTTAGCTTTCCTTGCATTAGTTGCAACCCTGTAACGTGTCCCGACAGTGCTAACACCAAATCCCGGGTCGCCTTCTACATCACCCATACCTTGCTTCAGCTCAGACTGAATTGCATGTAGTCTCTCCAGCATTTGTTTGTGCAGCGCTTCGTCGTACATCACCATCACGCTGATGTCCTGGGCAGCCTTCTGCAGTTCATTAAACCTCTCCACGTCTTTGCACACCGTAGGTGTAATAGAGGCCTTGGGATAAGGGCGTGCTTTCGTATAACCTGGGTATGTCCTTACGCCACCTCCTGCAAATACAACTTTCTGGTACGCTTCTTATGTCCTCCTCCCAATACACGCGAAGCATGTGACTGCATATTATACCTGAGAACTCATACATCTGGCACTGGCACTTTGCTTCATTGGTGGTCCTATCCATAAACACCTTGAATTCATTGCGCCTTGTCCATCCCGGGCTAAAAGTTTTAACCACAACTTTGTACTCCACACATTTCACGTTGTCGTCTGTCACAACAATTGCGGAATTGTGACTCAATAAGCTCATCTCAGACTGGACTTTCAAAAACTGGCCACGGGAGTATATTTTTTTGAAATAATCCTCGAAGGGGTGATCATCCTTCTTACGGGATGACCTTTCCTGTTCATGCCTGCGGGAGCTATCCTCGACGTCCACTTGTTTACATACTGCACTGCCATACTCCTCCACGAATCTTGCTAGATGAGTGTTCACGTTCACGTAAAATTTCAAGAATCGATTCATCCCTTCGCTCCTCTGCGTGCTGGACATACCTGCCAAGAAACTGGATTGGAAGTAAACAGGTACCCACCTCGCCCTATCTTCGTACGCTCTCGTCACCCAATAATCCTTCTTCCCACCTAGCCCATTCTCACTTACCCAAGATGCGCATTCAGCCTCAAAGTCTTCCACCGTATATGTGTTCAACAACATGTGCTCCAGTTGAGCTGATATCACCCCCTAGTTCTTTTTCATTCCTAGATGCTTCCGAGCATTCTGTTTCATTTGCCACAAAAACCACTTGTGACTAATGTCGAGGAACTCTGACTTAACGGCATTCCCTGTAATTAACAACAAGGAACAACATCAAGTATGAATAACAGTTAGCGGTTTTTTTATCGTCATACTTTACACTACAAACAAATTACAAAAAATATTTTTGAAGTGGATTGGCTACCAGTTTAGAACATATGCATGTCTCAGTCGCCCGAAAAAACAACCGACAACAAACCAATGGGTGACCTTTTGCAAACTAACAATTTCAACAAACCGTCGTGTGAGGACTGCATCACACGATATCATCTTATATGCGACTCACTTTATAAACTAGGCAACAAAGGCAGTGGTTGTTCACTACAAGTCATATCAATTCAGGGATTCATGGTAACGGGAAACCGTAATCACTACCAAAACTTTAAATATTTGGCTGCTTTGGATTAAACATAGAAGACAACTTACCAATTTTAATGCATTGGTCTGTTAAGATGCGCTCTGGTGCCTTTCCCATACATTTTATAAAGGTTCTGAACAACCATTCAATGCTCGATACATGCTCTGACCTAAGTAAACGTCACCCAAGCAGAATGGTCCTCCCGTTATGATCGACACTGGAGAACAATGTTAGAGGAAACTTATATCAGTTCACCAGAAAAGTCGTATCGAACGACACAACATCGCCAAGGTCAACAAAAGCTTGTCTGCATCTAGCATCCGCCCAGAATACACTCTTCAACTGATTGTGTTCATCAAGCTCGAACTCGTAAAAAAACCCGGGACACTCTTCGCTCATTTTCTTGAAATAAGCCTCCATTTTTGCAAAATCACCACCCGTAAGTCTTTTCCCTACTGAGAAATTTAAAAAGTTCAGAAGGTCTCGATCAGAGAAGGGAACTTCTTCGTTCGTCTTATAGGCTTTAGCGAGCAGCCAATGCCACCTCTGTGCATTTCAAGTGCCTAGTTCTGCTCTGCAACTGAGATTATTCTGTACTTTGGCAGGAGTCTAGACAATTTAGGGTCCAGCCCGTGGTTGTGTTCGCCCGCCAGCATTGTTATTTTCCAGCTTGTCCCAGAGACAGGCGACCTACACGCGTTAACCTTCCACGGGCAATCTGTCTTGCAGGATGTTCCTTTGAAATGTGGGTCAGGGCTGCGCGTTGTGTACACACCAGCCTTACTGCATTTCACTCTGAACTTCACATGGTTCTTGTACTTTCTGGCCAAATACGTAATGAACCTTCCATCGGTTTCTCCGCCCTCCTGTTCTTCTCCATCATTTCCTTCGCCAACCTTTTTTGGCCTTTTATCCTTGACAGGATCCCTTATAAATATCGTGAAGCCGTTTGATCGAGCATACATATTCATCTGGGCAAGAAACTCACCAGCAGAGTTGTAGCGCTTGTACAGTTCAGGTGCTTCAACAGGATCTTGCCTTCCGACATTACGCTCGGTGCTATCTCCCTCGAGGTCCGGCACATACCTCAACACCACTTCCCCTTCTTCGTTCACTTCCTCTATTGCGCAAGCATCATTATCATAGTCGGTATCGCCAACAGAATTCTGAAGGACGGTTTCATCCGGATTTTGCCCACCGACATCAGCAGCGTCATCAGCATCGACACTGCCACCTTCGTCTTCGACTACAACGACTTCGTCACCTTCGCTGTTTGGTTCCGCAGCATATCGATGGTACACGCCATTGATTATCTCAGCAACAGATCCCTCGTCTTCTGTCTCTCCATACTGCACGTTCGAATCCATGTCCTGCATCCCCCAGTCACCATCAGGTGATATCCCCCAACCAGCATCAGTAACATTATAATTTCTGATAATTAATCAGACCCCTAATACATTCTACAATGGAGTCACAACCATCATAGGTTTACCTATTGATACCTAAACCCCAATACATAGTGATACATAAACAAAAGACAAGGTCACACCAACTGAAATTATGATGTTTACCTGCGAAGAGTTCTGTTGCCCGAGCTGGGTGGAGATATGGGACGCCGGAATACAGGCCTGTGCTGGAGCTGGGTGGAGATATGGGTAAAGCGATTTATTTGGAGGCCGGAGAACGAGGCATTAATATATGGGTGAATAGATATTGTCGGTGGTGTTAAACAAGACCAATCAGGGAGTTAAACAAGGAGTTAAACATTGGGTAAACCTTGAGGCTTTACCCATCAAGGTGAAAAACATTGAGGCCCACATTGTCCAACTGGACATGCCACATATTATCAAGTCAAACAAAGTCATTAATAAGACAAATCAAAATAAGCCACATCACAGGGAGGTTGACGACCTCCGGGGTTGACGTAAAGGGATCCATTTGTGTTGAGTCAACTCGCCCAGAATATTGCAGTGAGAATTGGTGTAACGCCGATCTGGTCAGTTCTTACGCTGGTAGCGTGAAGGTGATTATTGCGGTGAGATATCCTGATAAAAGAAGTGGGAATTAATCCATTCAGGGTTGCATGAATATACAGATTGATCGGAGATTTATTCAACGAGTAAATGAGGATTCAGCTACCTAAAACCCTCAAAATAGTCTTAGAAAAAGTGAATGAGCGAGAAGAGATTTGCAGATGATGAGTGTGTGTCTGTGTGTGAGAGAAAAGATGTTGAATAAAGTATATGCAACTGAATGATTACATATCCAACAAAATTAAGGGGTTTGTAGAAACGTTCAAGATGGTATATGTTTGAGAAAGATGTTGGTGTGTTCACAACCAAGGAACCAACCAAGGATGCATGCAGTACAAGTACAAGTACCACTATGTAACGTGTTGTGTCATAATACAGCAGCACGCATATATATGGATAAATCAAGTACAACTTTCAACACAAGGTGGATTGTGTTCCGCCTTTTGAATGGACAGTCGCTCATCCGGTGCAGACCTCCAAACCCATTCCAAATCAGATCGATTTATGTCAATTCCAACGCGCGCTCTACTTCATCTCTGATGAAAGATCTTGCGACAAAAAGCGAGACAACTCCAATGTTGAAATCGATATACGAAACTTTCCAGGTATGATCATATTTTCAGTATTTTGTAATTTGTTTGGTGAATATTATAGTGTGCATATCGATCTATCTGTGATTTACTCAGCCATTTATTTTTATCAAATATTGTTTACACTACAAGAGAACTTCGACGATGCAATCAGCGATCTTGACGATGGCGTTGCTTCTATGAAAGGCATGGATTACTTGGGCTTGAATTCCATGCTTATGTTGCGCTCAGTGATGTCAATACTTGTGATGACAGTTTTGAGTAGGGTTCGGTGCCGGAACCTTCTGAACTTACGGCGGCCGACAAGCAAGTGCGGACCCTAGCTTATGCCGTCTTCGAAATTTCTAATTTGATGTTGAGATTCTGGTGATATTAGGCCCAGGCCCAACTACCTGCAGTAGTTCGGGCTCGACCCATGATGAGGTACGCTAATATGGAGGCATCCGGTATAGTACAACTCGGATAAGGACGGGTACACTAGATGCCACAGAGAGCATGGATCACTGTATAAATAGTGCTCCTCAGCACTATTCCAAGTAAGTATCTTCTCATTATTCTAGTGAATACCCCTTTCTCTCCCGGGATCCATCTTTCATCATCACGCCGGAGGGTCTACCCTTGGGTACCTCCCGAGGCTCTGTCTTGCAGGGCTAGGTCGTTGGATCAGAGATCCCTGGAACGTCTGGAATGACCAGGGGGGCAGCATCAAGTTGGCACGCCGAGTGGGACACGATCTTTGATCTCAAAATACACCGAGATGCCACCCCGAGGTCGGCCGTCACGAAGAGGCAGGGGAGGATAATCTCATGTAACCACTCGGTCTGGAGGAAGGAGGGCCGAAGCAGCCGAGGAGGATCTCACCCTACGTCAGATGAGGGACAGAACACGCAAGGGAAAGGCTCCGGCGCAACCGGACCCGGAAGCCTCAAAGGAAGAGGAACTGCGGAGGACAAGAGGGAGCCGGAGATAACCTAGGACGAACGAGACAGGATGGAGTTTGTCGCGACACAGGAAGGGGAGTATCGTCGCTGGTTAGCGGCAAAACGGAGAGTAGGTCCGAAGGCGCAACCGTCCGGAGAGGGACCATCTAATCCTCCGACAGTCGAAGCCCAAGTACCTCCGAATCAGCTAACAGTAGGATCACAACCGACTTCGATGGCTCCAGGGCCAGGGTCCTCCTCTGGGCTCTCATCCGGGTTAGGCGCTCAGGGAACTGGGTTGCCTCCTCTAGCGGCGGATGTAGTCAGCCAGGGACCTCCTGCCAACCTGGGGAAGGGGAACCCTCGTCCTCCAACAGAGGTTATAGATGTGGAACAGCCTGCAGGAGGGACGGGCCAGCAAGCCGGTGCTGGTCCCGGGTATGGCCCAGGAGTGGGGCACTAGGGTTATGGAGCACCAGGGTATGGGATGTCACAAGTTGGGTATCAAGGGTACCATGTGTACCCCCCGGCACCCATGACTGGTTATGTAGAGATGCGACCCGGAGGATACTATGCTCAACCTGCTGGAGGCCCGGGGGGGCTAGGCTCCAGGAGGAGTAATCCAGGGTCCGGTGTGGATGGCGAATCAAGTTCCGATGGCGAGATATGCCATGGCTCAACCAGTTCCGGCCGCAGTGACCTATGGGATGTATCCGGTGGTGGTTGATAGGCCCCTGGGGCACCGAACTCGGTGGAAGAAAGGTTAGACAAACTTATAGGCAGGAATTGAGGTAGGCTCACTTCGCCATGGATAGGCTACATCAACACCTTTCCCTGGCCAGTGGGAATGAGGGTCCCAGAAGGTGTGCCGACCTATAATGGAGAGACAGGCCCGGAGGAGTTTGTTAGGACCTACCATAATGTTATAGTGACGCGCGATCCGAGAGGAACTTCAGTGCAAGCTAGTGAGCTCGTATCTTAGGGGTAGTTGTTTGTCTTTATTTGAATCTCAGCCTCCGGAGAGCTTCATGAATTATTATGATTTCTCAAGGGCTTTGATGCATAGATACCAGGTTAAGCGAAAGAAGTACCTGCCCCTGGCTGAGGTGGCTTACAGCCGGCAGGCGGCGAAGGAGGATGTGAGGGGATTCCACAGGAGGTACATGGACGATTCCATGAAGGTAGTGGATTGAGAGGCTCAGGTGAAGGCCCTGATTGCAGGGTTCATAGCAGGGCTGAGGGACGAAGTGTTATGGGCAAAGCTTATGGAGAATATTCCGACTACTTTCCATCAGTTGGATCTGGAGTTGGAGATGTACTGCTCGTTGTTGGATGGGAGCAAGAAGAGGAATGAGGAAGGGTATTTTGAAGATAGAGGGAATGGAAAGGGCAATAAGACTCGGGTTGTGGATCCCGGCAGGAGGGATGCAGCTCAAGGGCCGGCCAGGCCGAGGGTTGACCCCCCTCGGGCTGAAACATTTACCCCTGTGACCAAGACCTGGTCGGAGATCCTGACCATTCACAGGAATCTGTTTCAAGACCCGACCCCCATACCGGGAAAACCGACGCCAGCTAACGCGACTAAGTATTGTGCGTTCCACAAGTCCAACAGACACATAACAGAGGGTTGCCGGAGTTTGAGGGTGGAGATTGAGAAGTTGATTGAGAGGGGACAGCTGAGAGATTGTGTGAGGCAGGACCACCAGCATCCGGCTGCGGGACAGCAGGCCGGAGCTGAGAGGAATAATAATTGGAGGAATAGGTCTCGGAATAACAACCAACGAGGGGCCCGTGCACCGGCAGTCCAGCCCTGGTCATGGCCCCGGAGCCGGTCAATCAGGCCCTCCCCGTATGATAAACGTGATACATGGCGAAGTAGGCAACGAGCCCCAGTCGCATGCAGCGGCTAAAGCCCGGAGCAGGTATGTACCGGCAGGAGAAGATAGGGAGAAGAGGTTACGTCCTAAAGAAGTCATTACCTTCTCGGACAAGGATCTGGTGCCCTGTTTGACGCCCCACACGGATCCGATGGTGATTACGGCCAAGATTGAAGGGTTCACGGTCAAGAGAGTGTTCATCGATGACGGGAGTAGCGTGGAGATCATGTTCGCCTCTTGCTTCGACCAGCTGGGGATCGGGCAACACAACCTTCGTCTGAGCACTTCTCTGTTGTCAAGCTTTACTGGCCGAACAGAACACCCCTTAGGAGTTGTGTCTTTAACAGTGACAATAGTTGATGATCTTGACAGAAACAAGAAGACCTCGGTCGCCCATGGATGGCTAAGGCTAGGGCCATTTGCTCAACCTACCATCTGACCATGAAGTTCCCAACAGAGCAGGGTGTAGCGACGGTCCGAGGGAGCCAGTCTACGGCCCTCCAGGATGCGAGGAAGGCCCCGGTCGGTGCAGTGTAGGGAGAGGTAGGGCCAGGAGACGTGGAAGATATGCAGGTTGGGTGCCGAGGTACAATCAAGGTCGGGAAAAAGATGCCAGCGGACATAAATGAGCAGCTGTGGGGTTTGTTGTCCGAATATGAAGATGTGTTCGCATGGGAAGAAAAAGACTTCACAAGGGTCCCCCCGGAGTTAGCGCTCCATAAGCTGAATGTATACCCATATTTGAAACCCATACGAAAGAAGAAGAGGGCCTTGGAAGGAGATAGGGCCGAGGTGGTCAAGAAAGAAGTGTTCAAGCTGATGGAGGCTGGAGTGGTGGAAGAGATCATATACCCGGAATGGTTAGCTAATCCAGTGCTAGTAAAGAAACAAAATAGATCCTGGAGGATGTGCATTGACTTCACTAGAAGACTTGGAGGAGATGTTCGGCATTTTGAGAAAACTTAATCTGAAGTTAAACCCGGAGAAGAGTGTGGTAGGGGTGAGTGCCGGGAAGTTTCTCGGCTATATGGTGTCTAGCCGGGGAATCGATGTTAATCCGGAGAAGGTGGAGGCCATAAGCCGGATGCAGTCGCCAAGGAATGTTAAAGAAGTGTAGAAGCTGATGGGTTCCCTAGCGGCCCTGAGCCGTTTTCAGTCAAAAGGAGCAGAGAGGCAACTCCCTTTCTTTCACATCCTGAGAAAGGCAAAGAAGTTTGAGTGGACCGAGGAGTGCGAGCGAGCGTTTGGAGATCTGAAAGAACACTTGAGTCAGCTCCTTACCCTCTCAAAGCCAAGGGAGGGGGAGGAACTGCTTTTGTACCTGTCCGCGTCAGCATCGGCCATCGATGCAGTGCTGGTCCGGGAGGAAAGAGGGAAGCAGTGCCCCGTCAATTTTGTTAGCCGAGTGTTGCAGGGCCCGGAGACGCGGTACACAAGCTTGGAACAGTTAGTATTAGCGCTGGTTTATGCGTCAAAATGTTTGCGTCCGTATTTCCAGGCTCACCTGATTGTGGTCCTGACCAACCACCAGCTGAAGCAAGTGATGCTTAAGCCTGAGGCGTCAGGGCGTTTGATGAAGTGGGCTATAGAGTTGGGGGAGCATGAGATAACGTATCAGCCGAGGAAGGCCATTAAGGGTCAGGCCATGGCTGACTTCTTGACAGAAATAGTTGGACGGGTCGAGCCGGCCGAGGATCCCCCGAATTCGAAGTGGACACTGCATTTGGATGGTTCGGCCCTGGGGCACCCCAGGGGGAGTGGGGCAGTGGAGCTGGGGTGTTGCTAACATCCCCAGAAGGAGAGAAGTATCACTACGCCCTGCATTTTGACTTCAAGACTACGAACAACGAGGCAGAATATGAGGCGTTGGTGGCTGGACTAAAGCTTGCCCGAGAGCTCAAGATAGGGTCGATTCGGGCCTTAAGCGACTCGCAGATCGTTGTGCAGTAGGTGAATGGGGAATATGAAGCCAAGGAACGGAGCTTACAAAGGTACCTGGAACTGGTCCGGCCTATGATTCGGCAGTTTGATAGTTTCAGCCTGGAGCAGGTGCCAAGGGAGCAGAACGAAAAAGCGGATGTTTTGAGCAAGTTGGCGTCCTCTAAGTCAAGATCGGGACAGAAGGCCCCTCTCATAAGGGAGACCCTTGACAGGAGGAGTTACGAGCAGGGTGAAGAGAGCTTAGCAGTAGTGACGGTGTAGGAAGACTCTTGGATGATCCCTATCCGAGCCTACCTTCTGACCGGGGAGGTTCCGATCGACGGAGTGGCAACAAGGAAAGTCCGGGTCAAAGGCACCTAAGTATACATTACAGGAGGGCATCCTGTATAAAAGAGGATATCTCCAGCCACTGCTGAAGTGTGTGGAACGACAGGAGGGTAAGTACCTGGTCAGGGAAGTACATGAAGGCCCGAATGGAAGTCACCAGGGAGCAAGAACAGTGGCCAGAAAGATTCTAAGGATGGGGTATTACTGGCCTACTATGTTTGAAGACTCGCAGGACAGGGTTCGCTCGTGTCTACAGTGCCAAAAGTTTGCGCCACTTGTACACATACCGAGGGAGGAGATGATAGGGATAACGGGTGCCTGGTCCTTCAGTGGATGGGGACTGGATTTGGTCGGACCTTTTCCTACTGCCCCCGGCAGCTTGAGATACTTGATTGTGGCTATTGACTACTTTACTAAGTGGGTGGAAGCCGAACCCTTGACGAACATCCGGGGAGGTACTTGTGTGAAGTTCTGCTGGAGGAACATAGTTCGTCGGTTCGGGGTGGCGAGGGCCATAATAACTGACAATGGTACACAGTGTGAAAACGGCCCTTCAAGTCCTGGTGCGTGAAGTATGGGATAAGTCAAAACCTCATGTCAGTATATCATCCGCAGGCTAACGGCCAGGTGGAGGTGACTAACCGGACGATAGTGAACGGGCTTAAAGTCCGGCTCCAGGGGGCAAAAGGAAATTGGGTACACGAACTTCCGAGCGTTCTATGGGCTCATCGGACCACAGAGAGTTCAGCAGCCACTACATCAAAAATGGCCTCTGGTGACAGAGCAATTTCGTCACTAAAAGTTCATATTTCGTCACTAAAAGTTTTTAGTGACGAAAAATGGGTCGTCAGATGGTGGTCGAAAGAGGGTCGATACAGAAGGGTAGGGTGACCATTTTACTGTAGATTCGTCACTAATTGGTAGTAATTACTGACGAAAATTGTGTCGTCACAAGATTTATGACGAAAAAATCCGTCACTGAATGGGGGTCACTAAAGGGACCTGAGTCGTCACTAAAGGGAAATAGTGACGACTTATAATGACGAAAATACTCGACGCGATGTGATTTAACAGTCAATGTCAACTTGACGGTCAAACACTTTAGTGACGAATTTTGTGACGAAAAATAGTGGGGGTCCTTATGCTTTTGCTACGAATTTTTGTGACAATTATTATTTGGTCCTCATCCTTTAGGGACCATCATTTGTGATGACGCAGTTGGTCAGCAGTATTAATTTAAATATATAATTGGTCTAAAATAATATTATTATTAATATATTTAAAATAACAAAAATTTACACTGAAATTGTACAGATTCTTAAAATAAAATACAAAAATATAGAAAAATATACATCTAAACCCTACTGCATGCTTCAAAAATCAGGATACTTCACTTCCTTAAAGCTCTCTCATGCCTCAACTTCACAATAGCCAGCTCAGCGAAATTCCTTAGAAGCTGCATCACAATAACTTAGTTATGATAAAAAAATATGAAGTGTGGTGATCAAAAAAACTGCAGCGACTCAAGGAACATAAGATGAGTACTGATAAGAGAGAAACACCCACGTACTTCAGACAAACTAACATGTAAGAAATAAATAAAAAATAGATTCAAAAGGATGCATGTGCAACATGGTAATCTGCTGCAAAAGAAATCATAACGGAACATTGTATATCAGCAATTGGCATAAAATTTGTGTTCAAAGTTTATTTATTAAATAAAACATCACAATGTGGTAATAGGTCACAGAACAAACTGTATAAGGTATTCACACAACCAAGGCGTTGGTGTAGTTGGTATTAATTTTTTGCTTCTGACGAAATTCTCAATTTGAACAATGGAGCCAACCACGTGCAACAATTTTTTTAAGAACTAACACAATAGGATAGGAAAATGAGTGCATTAAATGGAGTGTACTCACAACAAACGGCATTAGTTTAAATGAAACTCATAATTGCTTCTTGTACAGAAATCACATTTCATGCACTAGAAAACTAACCCAACAGCCAAAACTAGAGTCCCCATTCAAAAATTGAGCCAGCTTATTCAGTAAAGTGAGCTACTTCAAACTTTGGAGCCAGGAAACAAAGAAATCAGAACAAACAGCTAAAATCCATCATTGAAAACCCATCAGTTATTATATACAACTATCAAGTAGATTATATAGAAAAATAAGAACCTTTACACTAAACACACTAAAACACACCAAAAATGGGAGAATTAAAACAAGAACGAGATTAGGTTTCAGCCAGAATGTGCAACAAATTAAGCAACTTCACAACAGCTTACTGTACACAGAACTGCATCACTAAACCAAAAAAGCAAGAACAAGAACATGAACAGACCTGAGATTGCAGCAATGCAATAGACGAGCAAAGATCATGCCACCAAAAATCCCTTGAATCCCAACGATAGCGCACGTTGGGAGATCTGTTGAAAGAGGCGATAGAAGCAGCAGCACTCCAGGGTGTTGTTAACAGCTTGAAGGAAGGCATCTATAGCTGAAGAGAAGGAGTGGAACTACGACTCAAGAGCACCCTTGTCCAGCTTCAAGGCGTTGAGGGATTTAACAGCGACATCGATTTCACCTAGTAAACACATTGTATCTCAGCATCTATTGAAAACAGACACTCACATTTTTGTTCAAAGAGAGACAAGAAACTGAACTTAATACATATTTTATAATTAAATCATTTTCTTCTTTTCTCCACATCAAAATTGAGGCAGTAAAAGACTCTCACAGAACATGAAGAACAAGAACAATTAATCAATTACAACAAAATGAATCAATCTTCAAAAACCTTTTTCAAATTTTAACATTCACCTTCAAGACTGGCTGTCGAGGAAGAGTTGGATGAATCTCTTTTCGTCCTTTGGCGGTACCGGAGGAGCCTCGAGGCCGATCCGCTCACCTATCCTGGCAATAAAACCAAAAATGAAACCTCCAATGACAACCATAAGAAAAAAGACATGGTCTTTTCACAATTATCAACCAAAAAATGAACCGATTCTTATCGGAGACGGAGGAGTTATCTATAGGCGGAACTTCCATGGTAGCCAAGTTCCACCAAAACCGCAAATTCCGCACCCCTCCCCCGCCATCGTAACCCCGCCACTCCTCGACCGTAGGCCTGTTCCAGATATCCGACTAGGTCTCCATCCAGTGCAGCCATAAGCATCAAAATTACAATGGCCAGCCAGTCCAGTTCGGAAGCGGCGATGGCGCGGCCCGTCCACCGGGGTCGAAACACACCGTGCTGGTTGACTGCTGAGGCAGCGGCGGCGCTAATTCTCTGTGGAGAGGGATAGGCGCATCAAGGTAGAAAGAATGCGATGGCAGACTGAAAGGAAGAGGATAAGGTTTTCTTTATATAGGTAAACATCAACGGCTGAGATTAAGTAGAGAAAATTATTTGACGGATCAGATCATACAAAATAAAAACTTTTTTCAACAAATTCAGAATTACAAATTTTTTATATATTTATTTATTATGAAAATTAAACAACAGAAATATGTTACTTTTGGGCATTATACGAATCTTAATAATAATTGTATAAGAGCCCGTGAATTTTAATATAATATTTGGATACATATGAAATAATTTAAAAAGAATTAAATTTCAACACAAATAATTGGTTTTTGAAATTATTATCAATTGCATACTTTAAATTATACTATTCTTGCAGAAAATAGTGGAATAGTGGCACAAAAAATCTCTCAATTGAACTTTTAATAAATTCTAAATTTACACATATACTCGTTTCAAAATGATGAAGTCCACATTTCACACTTAGTTATTATTGACTAAGACAAATATTTGATTTTAGTAAATTATACATGAAATATTAGCATTGAAAATATAGCAAATTTTACGCTTGATTGTTAATGTTCGTGTTGTACGTAATATGAGAAAACAACAAAATAAACATAAAGGGGGAAAACGAGAACATAGAGATTTACGCGGTTCACCAATGATTGGCTATATCCACGAGAATGAGACATATTGTATTAGATAGGTACCCAGATTACAAGATGTTCCATTGTCAAATGCCCAGAGAACAGAATGAATTGGGTTATAGCAAGTGAACGAGTCTTATAGAGGCTCTTTCACTAACTCGTAGTAGCGGCTAATACAACATTCAAGATTTAACTTTTAAACCTGAATTTTTGATGAACTTTCAAGATTTTTGATTTAACTCGTAGTAGCGGCTAATACAACATCAACATTCAAGATTTCTGCGATTTCATGAACTTTATATTAGAATGTCTCAGAAACACTCAAATATACTTAATTTCATTTAGTATAATGGAAATAAATTGATCACAACTTATGGTGAAAGTATGACTCTAAACTATACTTAAGTAACAAGTTATAGTCTTAGTTGTGCTTCTCAGGTTATTGATTCAAAAGTTCTCAATACACGTATCTTCATTTAGCTAATACCAAAGTATATTTACATGAAAATTATCTTATACATATTAAAATTAATATAAATCATCAAAAAATCAAGTTTAAAAGTCAAAAATTTGATGTTTCTTGACAGTTCTCAAAATTTTAAAAAGTGTACATTCATATATGTGATTTCATGAACTTTATGTTAGAATGTCTCATAAACACTCATTTAGTATAATGGAGAAATAAATTGATCACAACCTATGTGGAGATATGACTCTAAAATATATGATGCAGTTATCATGCGTCAATGATTGGAAAAAGAACTCGTAAAAAAATATGTAATATTTACAGGCAATCACACATAGAAAAATATATATATAATCCATTGGCAATAACACTTCCGGAAAAACTGGACTAAACCAATTCCCTCACAATTACATTATTTATAGATGAAAATAAATCCCTATCCTAGTGGAAAAAGTTTATCTTTTTATGAAAAATAGAATCCTAATACGCAAGGAAAATAAAATAAATAGGATATTGTAGAAAATAAGCAATTCCAAGTACTTCATAGAATTCTAATCAGGTCACCCATCAATATACCTAAGTAATAAGGTATAGTTTAGTAGTGCTTCTCAAGTTTTTGATGCCAAAATTCTCATTAAACGTCCGTTGAGATAATACAAAATTACATTTAATTGAAAAGTGTTTTATACATAATAAATCAATATAATTATAAAATTCAGGTTTTAAATTGAAAATCTTCAAAACACTGAGCCCAATCAACATATTTATCAATGACCACTAATTACACAATTATAAGAAGTATATTACAATGGTGATGGTTGACCCCTAATTACATAAAATTGTAATATCTTTATTTTCAGTATTAATATAACTTAAATATAACTTTTTGTTTGTGTTAGTGATTTTAATTATCATTTAAAATGAAATTATACAATTTCATAAAACAAGGCTCGTTTTTAGCCCAAATTGTTGGCCCATAATAGTACATAGAACATAGGCCAAAAATTTCATACCAACAAAATGGCCCATACTCAAGGTTTCAATTTCGTCACTGTCGAAATAGTGACGGTAATTTATTTCGTCACTGATACCTTTACTGACGAAAACATTTTCGTCACCATAATCTTGTCACTGAATCTCGTCAGCTATCAAATTTCGTCACTAAATTTCATCACTAAAAGGTTTGTTTTGACTAGACGTAATTTTCATCACTAAGAGCGTCACTAAATACATACAGCGACGAAAATAATTTTGGTCAATAATTTTCTGATTAGTGTCGAAATTTTTGTGACGAAATTAATTTCGTCACTATTGACCCCCATTAGTGACGATTTCTAGTGACGCTTCGTCACTAGAGGCCATTTTTGATGTAGTGAACCGGAGAGTCCCCCTACATTAACCTATGGCTCGGAAGCAGTAATCCCGGCTGAGATCGGTATCCCCAGTCTCCAGACAGCCGAGCCAGTGGCCGAGGACAAAAACGAGGAAGAATGCAGAACAAACCTAGACCTGCTGGAAGAGAAGAGGGAGAAGGCAGCCCTGCATGAGGCCAAAGTTAAAGAAAAGGTGAAGAAATACCATGACAGGAGAGTGAGGAAGGAGATGTTCAAGGTAGGAGACAAGGTGATGAGGCGAAATGACAAGAGTCGTCAGGAGCAGGAGGGTAAGCTGGCACCCAACTGGGAAGGACCCTACCGGGCGACAAAAGCACACCCGGGCGGAAGTTACGTGCCAGAAGACTCAACGGGGAAGGGGATAGGGCCCAATTTTTATTAAAAAATTCAGATTTAGTATTAAAAAAATTATTGTTTAAAAATGGGCCCACATGAGAGCTAAATTTTTTTAAAAAATTAATAATGTTAATTAATTTCTCCCTTTATGTCTTAAAAATTTTATGAAACAAAAAAGTCGCCTCATGCCCCCAAAAAACTAGGCCGGCCCTGGGTAGGCAGTTTCTGATAAGTGGTTTTCCGACACAAGAAGTTCGAGGCCTTGAATTTCAGGTGATTTCCATTGCTCGATCGATTTTGACTCGTCAGAATCTTGTGACATTTTTCGAACACTCAGAGCATCTGTTATGGGGTTTTTTCCCCAACTTCTTAAACCTGAAAACCTGCCCCAATTCAGATTCTTTATCACTATGGTAGGTTCATTGACAGTTTTTCCTAGAATTCCGGCCGAAAATAATTAATGAGGTTACTGAGGGGTAGCCAAAACGAGAACGTGAAACCAGGGATTCAAGGCATAGATGGCATATATGCTGGACCCCACTCACAAGAAAGAAGTTCATTTCACATTTCTTTCATTGTTATTCTTGGTCTTTATTTTTAATTTTTCTAAATTATGTCTAATCTAATTATAAACAACCATTTATATCACATAATTTGTGATTTATTTCATAATTCAATCGAGTATAAATTGTCCTTTGAGTTTTAAACAAAATTTTATATTCTGGTATTATATTAAATGTATAGTATTTATATACATATGCATCGAACCCAAATTCAAACTTTTATACTCTCTTTTCTTATTCATAAATAAAATAATGATTTGTAAATTTAATTAATTACATTTGATAAAATTTTAGTTCATTTCTAATAGTTTTAATAAATATTGTATCATACTCTATGTGTGTTGAGAATGTACAGTATAATATGATTGTGTTGTTTAAATATTAATAAATTTTGTCATTTACTTAAAATTGTATAATTTAAAATATCAAGTAATTTTTTTAAACGTTCTTAAATTTTTTTAATATGAATATATTGAAAATGAAAATGTAAAAGAAAAAGAATGATGAGCTGGATGAGAGAGAAATTGAGGTGGGACATGGATGAGATGCAGAGCCGTGCCAACGTAATTTGAGATCATGTGCGAGAATGTAATTCTAGACCCTTTGTTCTTTGACACCAGAAACTAGAAAACATATTGAGCCGAATTTTGCTCTGCCCTCTCTCATCGAGTGAAATACACGCGCCCACCAAACCATGCCCACCCCTCCCTTTTCTGTCAGTTATTAGCCGTTACCGACAATTTTCCTACTGATAACGTTCATCTAACGGATCCTCCATGGCGGAGCCGCCGCAGCCTCACGGCGGCTTCAGTCAGATATTAACATCCCAATCTCCCCCGCTTTCCACCACCCTCCCTTCCAACCCAGAGATACGGCCTATTACTACCTTTAATGGCAAAAAGGCATGCCTGTATGATCAGAAATCAATCCAGATATTGGCCAGTCACTATAATAACGCCCTCATCGGAAAGTTTCAACGAACCAAACCGATGATGGCAAACATTCAAGCTGCTTTTCAATCCATGGGGTTTGCCGGAAGATTCCAACTGGGGTCTCTTGATTACAAACATGTGCTGATCAGGTTTGACTCACAATCTGACTACCAAAAATGCTGGTTGAAGCCTGTCTGGACAGTTGCTGGAGCCTCCATGAAGATATTAAAATGGTCCCCCGACTTCTCGCCGGAGCATGAATCACCGGTGGTGCCGGTCTGGGCTCTGGTAAGAGATATTCCACTCTACTATCACAACAATACTTTGCTTCAAGATGTTGGAAATCAGATAGGAAAGTTCATAAAGGCTGACACTGCCACACAACAAATCACTAGACCATCCACCCTTAAAATCTGTGTGGAGGTTGACCTCACTGAAGAGCTCCTTGGCTCTATACAATTGGGAAGTCCTGAAAACTTTAAAGATTGCAAGATTGAATACTTGAATCTCCCCCAATACTGCAAGCATTGCTGTAAACTTGGTCATTTAGATAGCAATTGCAGGATGCAGCATCTAGAATTAAAGAAAACTTGGGCTCAGAGATGGAAGAACTCACAACAACAGGCACATCCAAAGCAGGCACATCCACAACAGGCACAACCACAAAAGGCTAGCTCATCAGGCCTCTCAACAGAGCAGAAGGATAGGGACAATCAACACCAAAAAAGAGGCAAAATGGATCATCAGACAACTGGAGATACAAGCTCCATGATGGTCCCTTATCAGCCAACTCACACCAGCAAATCTTTGATCACTGGAGTGAACAAACCAGCAGTATCCTTATGCTCACTAGATGATATAGACATTGATGGTTTCAAAAAAATTCTTAAACATAAGGATCAATCACACAAGCACTTCTCTGCAAAATTTAACGTTGCAGCACACTCCTTTGCCATTGTCCCTTACCAGACAATGGAGACCTCCAATTCTTTCTCTATATTGCAGATAGAAGATGAGGCAAATAGCAGTGATGAAGAGGAACCACCAGAAAATTTTATTCCAGGAAATCAGACACTCACAAGGGAGGAAAATATCAGCTCCCAAGCTAGCACCATCCCTACACAAACAGGTACCCCTTCAGCAGCTTCATGTAAGGCTGCTGAATCCCACACACCCAATCAAAATACCAAAAAGAGTGATCTATCTGATTTCAGTAGAATGCTCAGACCTAGACCCAAAATTAACTACTTTAATGGTTAATTACACCCTAATAGCTAATATATTGGTTTGGAATGTAAGAGGATATGGTACATCCATAGACAGGCTTAGATTCCTAATTAACTCATATAATGTCTCAATTCTATGCATTATAGAACCAATGCATGACAACAATGATATCACAAATCTTCAATTTGAGCTAGGTTTTCCTCACTGTATTGCTGCAGGTGATGTTAAAATTTGGCTTTTTTTATAGAACCAGCTTCTCTATTGATATTTTATCTCAATCAAACCAGTATATTCAGGTCCTGATAACAGATAAAAGTTCACTAGTAAGCTGGAACTCAGTTTTTGTATATGCTCAAACTACAAGAGTACCAAGACAGAAACTATGGTCTGATTTATCAAATTTCTCACTTACACCTACACTCTTTGCAGGTGACTTCAACACTGTAGCATCAGTGACTGAAAGAAAGGGTAGACATAAACACCCATTACGCAGTATCAAAGAATTCAGGGAGTTTATTGACGGTAGACAGCTAATGGATATCCCCACAGTTGGCAGCATCTACACATGGACCAATCATAGGATAAAGGAGGACAGACTACTGCAAAAGCTGGACGGAGCAATGTGTACTATAGATTGGATTTCAAAATTCCCACATACCTCAGTGCATGTCCTGAACAGAACAACTTCAGATCACAATCCATTGCTGATACCAATACAGGACTCAGTGGAAAGCTTCCCCAGGCCATTTAGATTTCAAGAAATGTGGACAGGCAGGCAAGATTTCCTGGATACAGTCAAGACAAATTGGGAGCAGCCAACTCAGTTTACTGGACTATACAACATGGTATTTAAACTAAAGAGACTCAAGATCAGACTCAAACAGTGGAATAAAGATTCTTTTGGAAATGTTCATCAGAATTTAATGGAAGCTGAGGATAAGGTCACTGCAATGGAAGAGGTGTATCAGCAGACAGGATCTGAAGCAGATATGGTCAATTTGAACAGGGAAAGAGCACTTCTGATTAGGGCTGAGAAAGAGGCTGCAATTTTTTGGAGACAGAAAGCCAAGGTTAAGTGGTTGAGAGAAGGTGATGCAAACTCAAGGTACTTCCATAATGCTGTTAAAGAAAAAAGGAGTAGAAGTAGGATAGCAAAAATCAAGGATGGAAATGGGATGTGGATCTCTGAGCCTGATGCTATCAGACAAGAAGGTATAAGATTTTTTGAGAGTTTTCTGAATGAAAATGAGGAAGAAATGGACTTCTCAGGACAGTACAATAAGCATTTTTTGGATGTCATTCCTAAGATTATCACTGAAACTCAGAATGAAGATTTACTAAAAGAGCTAAAGATAGATGAGTTAAAAGAAGCTACTTTTGCTCTAAGTAGGGATGGGACACCTGGATCTGATGGCTTTTCTGGTCACTTTTACACCTCCTGCTGGGAAATAATTAAGATTGATCTTCTGATGGCTGCTAAAGAGTTCCAGTCTGGTAAGAGACTTCCAAAAGCTATTACCAGTACCTAGTTGGCTCTAATTCCTAAAAAAGAAAATCCTACTACTTTTGGAGACTTTAGGCCAATAAGTATGTCCAACTATCTTAACAAAGTCTTCTCAAAATTGTTGATGGATAGAATGAAGCGAATGATGAAAGGTATTATATCAGAGGAGCAGTCAGGTTTTCTGCAAGGAAGGGACATAGCAGACAATATACTCCAAATGATGGAAATGGTTAAGCTTCTGAATAATGATAGAAAATCAAAAAGCCTTATTGTAAAGCTTGATATGCAGAAAGTTTTTGATAGGGTTTCTTGGGCATTTCTCAACTCAGTCATGCTAAAGTTTGGGTTCCATGGATCATTTGTCAAAATAGTTCTCCAAAATATTGAAAGTGCTTACTTCTCAGTGATCATCAATGGGGCTGCCACTGGCTTCTTCCCTGCTACAAGAGGGATCAAACAAGGAGATCCTTTGTCTCCTTATTTGTAAAACATCATCACAGAGGCTTTTTCAAGGGGTCTTAAAGAACTTATGAGAATACAATACCTGGAATGCTTCTCTATGCCAAGAAATGTCAGTACTGTGACTCACCTGATGTATGCTGATGACACTGCTATATTTGTCAGTGCCAAAAAAATAAATTTGAGAAGGTTAAAATCTTTTCTACAGGCATGTGAACAAGTATCTGGTCAGAAGATTAATTTCTTAAAATCAGAGTTCTTCATCCAGCACCAAACCGCCACAGAAAAAGTCAGAATAATTAGGAGAATTCTGGGGATGAGACATGGGAAAATGCCATTCACCTATTTAGGTATCCCAATTTTCACAGGTAGAAACTTGATCAGACATTATTTGCCACTGTTGGAGAGAATGGAGAAGCCTCTTTTAAACTGGAAGAACCATTGGTTATCAAGTGCTGGAAAGCTTACTTTAATCAACTCTGTGCTGCTATCCATCCCTACACATATTATAGCAGTTCTGAAACCTCCTATGGAAGTGGTGAAAAAGATGGAGAAGATATGTTCAAAATTCTTTTGGGGTGAAAATGAGCAGGGGCAAAAGAGAAGCTGGAGGAAATGGGCTGGATTGTGTTTACCAGTTGAAGAAAATGGCCTGGGAATAAGAGATATCAGAACTGTTATCACTGCATTCTCCACTAAACTTTGGTGGAAAATGCAACAAAACTCAGTCATATGGACCAGACATCTGTGGTCACTTCCAGAGACATACAAAGTTTCACAAGCTTGGAAGAGAGTCTGTGAAGTCACAGAAATGGCAAACAACTGCTCCATGGTCCTAGTGGGCAAAGGCAATAGTCCATTTTGGGATGCTAATTGGCTGGGTGAAGGGGCACTGTACTACAAATGGCCCCAACATATTGACCTCCCCTTCCCTAACATCACCATCTCAGAATTTTTTGACAGGAAAGCTTATTATTCTAACATACTGGAGCCTCATATGGCTACCAATCAGTTTGTTTTATTGCAGGCTGCTGAACTCAGATATGGTCACCAGGACAGGCTCATTTGGAAGCCTGGGATCAATGGGGAATTTTCAATAAAATCTGCTTACCAGTCCTTCAGAAGCAGACACAACACCAATCCATTCTATGCTAAACTATGGGAAAAATATCTTCCAAAAAAGGTATCAATTTTTATATGGAGGCTGAGAAACTGTCTACTTCCTTTCCCAGAAATTTTGGTAAAATTTGGTTATCATCTGCCATCTAAATGTTTGCTATGTAACAATCATGATACCGTAGAGCACTACTTTAATGAATGTATGGTAAATGCTCATGTCTGGTCACAAATGCATGGAATGCTGCTAATCCAACCACCATCCTTCCTCAATATTAGATCCAAAATTAATTACTACTTATCATGTAGAGGTTTCTCCAAAATGCACACTTTAGTGATCAGAATAATAGCCTTGATGATATTCTGGCACTTGTGGTTGAGGAGAAACAAGCTCTTGTTTGAGAATAGTAATAAATCTGCTTCTGATATATGCACTGACATCTTGAAACAAGTATCACTTATTTTTACTGCTCACCCATTATATGGAAATCCTGAGAGGAACCATTTTTTAATCTCCTCAAAATTGGCCCCTTTTATTTTACATAAAAGGACCAAATTGATCAAGGTTATTAAGTGGTTTCCACCTGACAGGGGCTTCAAAATTAATGTGGATGCAGCATTTAAAAATGGTTTCTGTGGTATTGGTATTATTGTGAGGAATACACAGGGGTCTGCTGTTACTTTAAGAATGAAATATGTGGCTGCTCAGTCCCCTATCCATGCTGAAACATTAGCAATCCAAGAAGGACTAAAAGAAGCTCAACAAAAGGGATTTATTCACTTCCAGATTGAATCTGATTGCTTACTGGCAGTAAAAGGTATCACTAAACCTCTCCTAACTGATTGGTCTATATACTCTCTGTGTACTGAGCTTAATGAGTATGCTAGCAATATCACACACATATTGAGAGAAGGAAATCAACCTGCAGACTACTTAGCAAAAAAATGTCTGGAAATGTTCTCATCTGAAATTATTTCATTTAGACATGCACCTGATAATCTAAAAGGCCTCATCAGACTGGATGGTTTAGGTATATCCTCTTGTAGAATTTTATAAAATAGATGCTACCAGGTGTGTTGTCTGTGCAGATATAAGCACCAAGCTGCTCAGGCCAGATAGAGAAAGAATCACAATCTTCATCTACAAATGGCCATATTTGGTTGTTTCTTTTGGCCAGTATCATGAGGAGTCCAAATCTTCCCAGTACTGACAATTTCCCACTCCCCTATGGAGCTGCTCAGGCCATGAGGTTCACTGCTCAAACCATAAGGTTTTTTATTGCACTCTGATCAGAATTTTGTTCACTGATCAGGAGTCAGCTGCTCATGTCACTGCTTATTATCATCTCTGTCCTGCTAACTACACTCAGGGCCATTTTTTGAACCATTCTTATGGTTTTTTTGGGCCTTCTGTAAATATGCTAGCTTGTGAAAATCTGGAACCAAAATCAAAGGGTGGCTAAATAGTGCTTCTGTATTTGTTTACTAGATCACTGACTTGCTCCCCTTTTTAGATTTTGGATCTACAGATTACCATAGTCACATAGAGCTAGGTATTTTTTCTACCATTTTTTGAGAAGCTTGATGCTTCTTGGGTCAACCCCTAATTTGTAACAAACTTTGGGCTATGCCTAATTTGGTTATGGGGTGCCAAATAAATCCCCCCACCAATGGTGGTTTGTCTTAAAAAAAAAAGTAATTCTAGACCCTTTATAATAAAAATCATAATAATACTATTAATTGATTAAGAATAATATATATTGGGGATTGGAAAGTCAAGTGGAATGCTAGGAGGCTCACCTCACTCTTGTTATATTTTATTAAAAATATTAAAATATTACAAAATAGAGGGAGACATAAACCAAAACCCTCAATAATACATATCTGAAAGGATTGTGGAGCAACCCAAACTTCAAGTAGGGTGTAAACAATCTGAATGATTCCAAAACCAGTACTCCACCAACCTCTTAAATTCACTACAAGTCTACAAATACACAAATTAAAATAATAAGCAACATATGTGTGTATATATATAATACATATATGATATATTTTGAAGCAAAATCATTCAGAAAAAAAAAAAAACCTAATGATTGAGATTAACTGAAATCATACATTCATGTATTGTTTGAAAGAAAAAAAATTCATTGTCTTTCAAAACGGATAAAAAATTATAGGTTTAACAAATATATTATAAATACATGACTTCTGCCAAATATTTTTTTAAAATAATTGATGGTTCATCATTATTAATTCATAATCACAATCAAACAGAAAAAGAAACTTTGAAATAGTAAAAAAATCGGAGATTTATGAAAAAAATCAAGAAATTAGGGTTTTGTATTTCTTATAAATTTAAAGAATCGGAGACACCCAACGTTGAACTGATTTAATTAAAATTGAGAATAGAAAGGAATTTGAATTGAGATTTCGAATGAAGATGAACAACAGAGGAGGTTAATTGGTCGACTGAGAAGAGAATATAGAATAGAAAGAACTAAGAAGAGTAAGGGAAAAAATGTTCTATTTATGAAAATGATAAATGATATTTACCTTTTCAAATTTCAATCACTCACGTGGTCTTTTAAATGCTGATTTGATTTGATTCACGTGGCCTTTTAAATGCTGATTGATTTGATTCAATGTGGCCTTTTAAATGTTGATTTGATTTGATTAAATCTTTTAAATTTTAAGAGGCCCAAATTCAAAGAAGAAAAAACCCTTCAAGAAAATTAAAATGCCCAAAATAAAAGGAAAATGGCTCTTCGGGGAATAACTATAATTATTATATTTTTAAATAATAAAAAATACACATATATAATAAACCTAAAATTTTTTCGGGCCCCTTAAAATTTGGGTCCCTGTGCGGGAGCACAGCCCACACTGCACCAAACCCGGCCCTTATGAGATGATGTGGAAATCAAGCGAGAGTTTTTTGATATAATGGAGAATGGTTTTTGGATGAATTCTTAAAAGATTTTTGGGGGAAACTTTGCACAGAGCCCAACACACCACAGTAGTGCGTGTCTGTGTGAGAGAGAGAAGATGTGTGATTCACACTCTTCTTTTTAGTGCCTTCTCTATATTTTATTTAATTGATTATCTCTGTTTTTTCTTCCTTGTAAGGCCCTGTCAAGTTCAGTTTCTTGCAAGCAATTCCAAGCAGCAAGCGGCTCCAAGCAGCCCCAAGCAGCCCCAAACAGCTCAAGCAGCCCCAAGCAGCTTACTTCATCCGACTTGAATTTTTTTGAAAAGAAATAAAATGTTTTGAAATTTAGGTACTAAAGAGGTTATTTTAATTGTTGTTAATGAAATATTATTCATTTGAACTTGTCTAATTACATTTAAACCACATACGAATATTCATCCATAAATAATAAAATAATCCAAGCAGTTCAAGCAGCTCCAAGCAGCACCAAGCAGGTCCAAACAGTTTTAGTAGCTATCAAGCAGTTCCAAGCAGCTGCACTTGACAGGGCCTAAGGCTCTGGCCAAAAAACACTTGTCCCTGGGTTTTTTCTCCCCAGTTTTTTATACCCGTCTTCCTTTCTTTTGGATCATTTTAGGATTAACTATGTATCCACTCTTAACCAAACCTCCCGTCATATATTAGTGTGATTAGGGTTTATGGGTGTGGGGTGGTGGTGATCGGCCGGAGAAGTCGGCAGCTGTCAACGGGAGATTTAAATAGAGAAAAGAAATTTTTGATCGGTGAGGTGTAGGAGAAAAGTTTTTAAAAGGAAAAGAATATATATATATATATATATATATATATATATATATATAATGAAAGAAATTAGTAAAAAGATGATTTAATCTCAATCCTTGGACTAGATTGTAGTGAAGGGCTAGGATTTTGAGTGAAAAGATGAGTGAAAATAAGAGTGAATGGAACCCCTCCCAATTAATATATTTGATTTGATTTTTTAAATTATGCATTTACATGGTAAGTATATAACTGGTTTGGTAAATTAATATATTTGATTTCATTTCATTTGATTTGATTTGAAAATTAAATCAACTACGTGGTAACTACGTGGTAATATACCTTTCTTTCATTTTCAATCAAACCAAATTAACATAGCCAGAATAGCAATTCCTTTCAAAAAAAAAAAACATAGCCAGAATAGCAATTAACATAACATACGCCTATTTTTATAAGTAAATAATAGAATGAATAATTAATTAAATATAAATTTATGTCATATATTTCCATATATATAGTTTGTTGAGTTGGTCTCTGGAGTGACCGTCTATATTATAGCATAATATAGACCAAGGACTAAATTACAATATGGAAGGAAGGAGATCCTTATTTGCAAAATTGGGAAAAGTACTATTCACGCGCACTGTTCACGACACTGTTCACGCAAAGAATATGTACACAAATCAGTTAATATAATTTCTGAATTTTAAACACTTGTAAACACAAAAGAATTCAGGTTAGAAAGACAAGTTTCCATATTATAAACATCAGATTTTAGGTACATAAAAACTAGGGTGTTTAGGTTAAATAATGTTGTGTCAAGTATAATCAAGTTTCACCAAAGTTTTCAGCCTAAAAATTCACAATCATCACAGTTTTCAACTTAAATAATCAAGTTTCACAAAAATCACAGTTTTCACAATAAATAATCAAGTTTCGCAAACACCAAAATTTTCAATTTAAACAATCGATTTTTCACAATAAAAACAGTTTTCAACTAAACAATCAAGTTTTACAAACACCACAATATTCAGCCTAAAAAATATAGTTTCTACAATCACTGTAGTTTTCAACCTTAATAACCAAGTTTTCACAATCACAGTTTTCACATTAAAAAATCAAGTTTTACAAACACCACAGTTTTCACAATAAATAATCAAGTTTCAACACAAATCAAGAAGCCTAATTTTCAAGTTAAACACATAAAATTTCATATGCAGACAAAAACCACATTAAGCAGTCTATATTTCAAGTTAAACACATAAATTTCATAACAAGACAGAATCCACATTTAAAAGTTCAGTTTCCAAGATAAACACATAAAATTTTACACATTCTGAATACTACCTGACAAAAGATCCAATTCAGAACTTTTCCTAACGGTTGATAACCGTATCGTAACCGCCGCTCCGGCGAACACTCTCACGATTCCGGTGATCACGATTCTGGTTGTGGTCGAACGCCTTGTCGATGCCGTCGCGGTAGACCTTATCCGCGAGTTTCAACACAGGGACGTTGTCGTAACCGTCCGGTTTGACGAAGGCGTGGTCGTAGTAGGCGGCGAGCCGGCTCAGATCGGTGACTCTCGGCAGCTCCAGACCGTAGAACTTCTCCAGCTTCACCTGCAGAGCCTTCATCCCGACGGCGGCGACCATCGTCTTGGTGTCGATCAGCAGATCCTCAGGCATCTCGGAAGCTTGGTGAGTTCGTGAATGACGTTGGGGTTGTAGAAGAACAGAACATGCTGGTCGCCGATGCAAATCTTGAGAACCATATCACACCGAAGCTCATCCCCAATCCAATTCTCTCCGCCGCCGTTCCTCCGATGCCGCGGCGATCAATCACCGACTCCACCACGCTCATCCCCAATTCGGATCAATCACCGGATCCGACGCCGCGGCGATCAATCACCGGCTCCACCACGGTTGGATTGCGCAGAAATTGAAAGAGGGTTTGGGGATTGGAAATTGGGAACGATGATCAGAAGGTTTTGTAAATAAAGAATAGAAATATGGTATATATATTTATTGAGGAGGGTCTGTGATGCAATTTCCCTATATTACTAAAAAGGACCCGCATAAATATTAATTGCAAAAGAGAAGCCGCCTTTCCTATTTTAATTACAGAAATAGACCGTCTATATATAATATAGACGGTCTATTCCAAAACTAATATTAGTTTGTTTGATTACCCCGTTTCAAGTTTTGGAAAACGGCCGTGCATATATAGAATGTGTTTTCATTCATATATTTGTAATTAATATAAATGGACGGCGGCGGCATTCCAACAAAAGAATAGAATGTGTTTTCATTCATATAATATATGGAATTAATATAAATGGACGGCGTCTAAATGGATGGATGGATCTGGGAAAGAAAAAGTAATTCTTGTAATTCGAAAGATGAGAAAAAGTAATTCTTGTAATTCGAAAGATGAGTGGGAAAGGGATCTGGAAAGGAAAAGTAATTATTGTAATTTGAAAGATGAGCGAAAGTGTGGGCGAAAGCATGATTTCGATGCTAATCGAATTGCCGAAGTGATGGGATGGCTTGAATCCCAATGGTGTTGGTAATACACCCCTCAAAACATTACTTATCTACACTATCTGGCTCACCCTAAGACTCAATATGCTATTATTGTGGCCAATGATTTTGGCCAGAAAGCCGCTGAGTATCGCGCTCAAGGTATATCTCGTTCCCCAGATTCTATTATGTACGATCAAGTGATTAAAATAATTTGGGGTCAAATGATATTTACTCGAGAATCGTTTATAATAAGTTGGGGTCAAATGATATTTGTTCGGGGTTTACAATAATTTGTTATTTTACACAACCTTTTGAACAAGTGTTTTTATCTTGCAGCTGCAAACCTCTAATAGTACAAAAGATTCTAGAGCATGTGGGATTGGCGCAGGAGAGTTTGCCATCAAAATGTGGTCTCCTCGACAGGGTGAATATTCCATCAAAGTATTTCTCTTTTAGACTTTATTTTTTAAAATCTTGTTAATTTCAGTTTCCTTGTAGACATGGTAGACCTTTCTTTGAGAAAAACTGTGGTAAAAGAAAAGAGGATTATTTGCAACTTTGAGGATTATTCAAATAATCCTCTTTTACAAGGAAAGACTGTGATTATAATCCTCTTTTATGCAGTTCTTCATAAATTTTATGCAGGGGATTTTATGCAGTTCTAAGCATTAGATGCACGCTCGAAAAAAATGCTATTTCGATTTATTTAATATCAAAGTGAATGTCCCCTGGTGGTTTATACTGGCATGAGATTGAACTCAACAAGAATCCTGGGCGATTTAACTTGTTGTATAGTTAGTGCTCAACATATAGAAGAGTATGTGCTTTAAATTAAAACTACACATTTTGTTTTCTTATGGGTTAGTTTAAAAAAAATAATTTGGCACTGGAAAGCAGAGTCAAATACCTACAAAATTATTAGTATTCTAACTATGTTGATAATAATGCATGATATCCGATTAAAGAAACCTATTAAAATATTTGAAAATATATCCTAGTAGCTCATAGTACAATGGATGACTAGGAAATTAAATGTTGTCTAAAATGGAGTGACTGCCGTTGAGTATTCCCATCTGATTGCCTTTTTGTATGTTGCTTGGTAGATGGTGAATCTTGTATTTGTAAATTAAACATATATATATACTTCGCTGTATATTCAACTCGAGGTAATATTTGATAGAAAGTGTTAAATTTTGGATATTAAGTTTGTAATCGATGATAGTAAACCGTCAATATTATTTCACCTGTGCTCTCAAATTAAGTTGTGGATTAAACTTCATTTGAAGTACAAGTTCACTATAATGACTTGCCTTTAGAGTTGAAGAAGATGTTCATAATCATATTTGACTGACCCATGGCTTGTTCTATATGGCCATGGTATACTATCTCTGAATCAGTGTAAATTGAAGAGTCCGTTTTTTTTTCTTTTAGATCGTGAATATTAAAACTCTTTTAATAGAGAGTTTCTAAAAGTGTATATTATATATGTTTCTTTTTATATCATCATCTTATTTGTAGTATAATTATAACGTGCGATCTGTAACTAATTTACCGTGGTATACTATAAATCTGATATTCTTTTGATTTTGACATTTGTTTGTGGAGTTCCCTTCAAACGATATTCTTTTTGTTGTCTAGTCGTGCATTAGTTTTTTCTCCTCAAATTTGATTACAACCCACATCGTTCTTTTTCTTGAAAATATAAATATTTTATTTCATAAATTTTTTTTGTTTCATGCTCCTCCATCCTGCTCTTTTTATTTTTTCATCTATCAACGAAATCAGCCTTTTAATTATAATGACAATGATGAATTTTGAGTTCTGATAGAACCATTCATTTTATTAATAATAGCATTTTACTTTATCAAGCTATATTGCATGGTTACGGCCTATAAAGCCGAGAACCGGTACACGTTGATCTACCACCAAACTATTATTTTCTTCTCATTTTGATTCTCAAGTTATTAATTTCATTCTTTTCTTAACTCCCGAATCTATTAATTTCTTTTTAATTTTTTTTGTAAAACCTTTTGACTAAACATATTCCAAATATTATTCGATTGATTAATTAGCTGAAGAATATTCATCGCACCACACAAATGATTTGAATATTATATATATTTGGAATTTTGATTTTTATGTTAATTGAAACTTATTTGAATAGTTTGGATTGATATATTTATTTTATTATATATATTTGAAATTTTATTAGTAATAAATTTTAACCATTCTAATGCCGTAATTTTTCCATTTCACGTTCCTTGTAACCGTATACTTTCCTTTACCCGTTTTTGTGCAACATAGTTATCATGTATCTCATTCTTATTCTTATATATATAATTGCAGGCAATGCTTAATCGGGTGGGATACAGCCCAAAATTAAGTCATGGAGTGTTGGTTGAAATTTGGCCGAGCACAGAAAGGAACTAGAGAAGAAAACAAAGCCTTTAGTCGATACTTTGAGAAGTTATCAGAGCATCTCCAATTCTAACTTTCTAATTGAAAAAATCCAAATCCACGTCATATTGATGGTGGGTCAACCTAAAAACTTACTCCAATGCAAGAGTCAACTAAAGGCTCAACATGACGTGGCTTTCCTTTTCTTTTTGAAGCCCCAACTTGATTTGCAAAATATAGAGGCCCAATTTGCAACTTGCAACACTCTCTCTCATCTATTCACCCAATAAATAAACTCCACATGTTAAATTAATTTATCTCTCTTTCATTCATTCACTCTACTTATTTTAGCATTGGAGAAGAAAATTTTAAAATGACTCTCTATAAAGTTGGTATTGATTACATCATATTGAAACTCCATTCAAATTGTGCCATGTGCAGCAATTGACACCCAAAAGTGAGGCTTGCATTGGAGATACTCTCAAGTCCTACCTCCTTTAATGATAGGCCACTGATGCCACCTCGGGTTGGTAATCAGGGTAGATATTCAACCCTGCAGATGACAGATAGGTAGAATATATGTTGTTGCTGTGAATAAATTATGAAGTAGTTTTCTGGTGAGCAGGAACTTCTCATCCAATATCTCTATTGACAATGGTTTCCAATTCTTTTAAAATATAATATCTCTATTCAGAATGGTTTGGTTTCCAATTCTTTTGAGATATGTCAATCATCATTCAATATCTACATTCAGAATGGTTTCCAATTATTGTAAGATATGTCAATCATCATCCAATATCTCTATTTAGAATGGTATCCAATTCTTATAAGATATATATGTCAATCATTTATCTGATTTGTTTGAACCACTTCATTCTCTGTTAATACATGTTCACCATATCTTTCATGCTTAAACATGTAAGGGCTGGATTCGCTTTAAAACTAAGCTTTGATTGCTTCATTTGACATGCTACATTCATTTGTATTTTTTTAAGGGTTCCATCTCGAATGGCTGATGAATTTATCATTCAGCCCAGATTTATATAAATTATAATCGAGGAAGAATTAGATTCAAATATAACCTAGCAAACTTGTACAACAGGCAAACATAAATAAAGCCACGGCATTGACCATTTAGTACAAAAGAAGTGATGTGGAAATTGAAGTTTTAGATATATATGAACAAACAACTTCTCTTGTTTTTCTCGTATGGCAATGAGCTTCTCAGCTAAGGACATGTCAATCTGTTCGATTTCGACCTCTCCTCGAGCATCTGCTCTGTCAGCTCCTTATCCCTCATCAACCTCTCTTGCCGGGGTAATGCTCTTAAAGGGATAATGAACTGGGCCAACGTTCTCCTTGTTCGAGTTAGAATCAAGCAACGGAAACTCAAAACACTCTGTGGGTTTTGCTTTTTCACTGGTAAACAGTAGAGCGACCACTTTTAGGTCGTCCGGCTGATGGAGATTGGGCCTTCAACATCTTCTACCTTCTTTCTTGATGTCTGGGAGTTGAGAGAAAGGATGGGAGAATGGATGTTTCATTATTAAAGTGATTGAAATTGGGGAAAGGTCCGGTTTGAATTTGGTACATGCATATTTCATCTGATAATATTATACCACAAAAAAGTTTTCAATAAAAGCACATATACAAATCAATTAAATGAAGGATGTACCTGAACAAGTTCCTTTCCGTGGCACTTTGCCTCGTCTAGACACCTATCATCCACCCAGTCATCTTTAGAGCTATCTTTGGCAACGAGCAGTGCAAAGGTAGTCCCTAGCAGCGACAGTTGCAGATGGATTTTTGCGCGGAATTTGCTCTAAAGAAGTATCCAGAGTTTGCAGGTCCTCGCGAAGTGTCCCGTCCAGGATCCTTTGAATAACCTCTTCCGCGCTATGCTTATATACTTCAAGACACGCAGCTAAAAATCCTTTGCCATACTCCGGGAACAGATCTCGTATTTGACTAATTTCTGCTTCGAAAAAGGCTGCATTTTCTCCATCCATGCGGGATTTATCCTTGTTCAACGACAATCACTAGCAGCGAATGGAGATTGAGAATGGTAAACCTCGTACGCACGAGCTCTGTGAGAAACACACTGCAAATTCATCAAGATAGATTATAGATTATAAATTACACTCCATTCCGGAATATATTCAATAAAAAAATCAGTCCAAAACTGTAAAGTCCATACTTTTAAGTTGGCATTTTTGTGAAGAAGGGAAGCATGTTTTAACATGCTCAGGAAAGTTATTTATGGATCTTGAATCTTTGTATCGATCGGATTACATGGTTATGGAAGAACGATTTATTTTCGGTTATTGAAGATTAAATACAGAAGATTCCAAGTCATCTATTTTCGTCCAATTCAAGTATGGAAGATTAAATATTGCCTACGGAATTATTATGGAAGAATTAGTTAGGCATAGCTTTATAATTGGAAAGAGATCTAGTCTATTCCTTTTTCTATATTGTAATTGGAAATTGTAATATTCAGCTATAGAAAGAATAGATTAGGGTTGTACGTGATTGAAGGTACAACATGCGCTATAAAAGAAGAACGAAGGCTGCGAAATCAACCACGGATTTAGAGATTAAAAAATCCTGTCAAGGATACTTTCGAGTGGAGCAGTCGCAGTTCAGCAATCAACCGCAACGGGATCTTGTTCACCGGCAAGTCTAGAACCACGGCCATAATATCCTCGGGAGAGGTAGTCATCAGAAAATTGGGTGAGGAGCTCGACCTTGTCAAGTGAGGAACTTGACGTTGACCGGCAAGTGAGGGGTGCTCACAAGTTCACTACTAGAGGTAATCATAGATAGGTAGAAGTGAGGAGCTTTGTACACTATATTGATTATCTAGTGAATGGTTTCTAGACTGGGCAAGGCCTCGCAGATGTAGGTGTATTCATCACCGAACTGCGTAAACAATTCTGTGTTATTGTCTTTAATTTTCATCATGTTATAACATGCTCGATACTGCCACCATGTTATAACATGCTCGATACAGTTAATTAAAACACAGAATTAGACGTAAAGTTATAGTAGATCTACTGATAGTTATTTCAATTGGTATCAGAGCAAGGTCACTATAATCCCTCTTACAAGGGTAGTGAGATCGGAGCTATCATTATGTCTACTCAAGAGAAGTTCGGCACATCAACAGCGAGACCACCGCTACTGGATGGAACGAATTATCCTTACTGGAAGGCGAAGATGATGGTGTTTATACACGGTCTGGATGATGATGCATGGAAATGGATAGAAAATACCTGGACTTCACCACTGTCTGAGGCTAAAACTGGAACAAGCGAGAGATCGGTGAAGCCATTAGAAGAATGGAGCACGACTGAGAAGGCTAACAAGAAAATCAACAACAAGGTGCTATATGCTATCTACTCTGCTGTAGATCAAAAACAATTTTGACTGATCTCTACATGTACTTCGGCAAAAGCAGCATGGGATAAACTTCAGACTCACTATGAAGGAGATGCTAAGATGAAGAGACTGAAGCTTCAAACTGTAACAACCACATTTGAGACAATTGTGATGGATGAACATGAAACCATTGATGACTATAACATTCGGATCAGTGATCTAGCTCACACAGCAGACCAATTGGGACAACCATTCACTGATTTCCAACTGGTTCAGAAAGTTTTGAGATCCCTTCCTGAACGATTTCACAACAAGGTAACAACCATGGAAGATGCATTTGACACTTCAACGATGACTCTTGATGAAGTTATGGGATCATTTGGTGCATTTGAGATGAGGCTGCAAGCTATAAAGAGATAATCTAACTTGGCCGTCAAGGCAGGAATGAAGAAAGAGCAATCTGGTGCTGGAGCAGCTGACCAAAGTGAACATGTAGATATCGACCAGCTAAGTGAAGAAGAAGTTGCAAATATATTGAGAAATTTTGCTAGGATGTTGAAGAGAACTGGTCCAAACAGAAGTGATACTAGAGGACAAAATCCAGCGCCTATCAGAAGAGGAAATTCAGGTCAAGATGAGTCTAAATCACTCACAAAACCATTCAAGCATGCTGGAAAGGTACAATTTAGAGAATGTGAAGGCTTTGGTCACATTCAGTCGCAATGTCCTAGTGCCTCTCCCAAGGAAAAAGGAAAAGCATATGCAGCTACCTGGAGTGATGATGAAGAAGAGGAACATGTCAACAATCATGTGTCGTTTGGGGCAGCATTGATCGAAGAATCGGAGCATGCATGTTTTAACATGCCTACTGTCTCTGCATGTTTAAACATGCCGTCTGAAATCATTACTGAAGCAGAAGAGGAACCAGTCGTGGAGGATATAACTGAAACTGATCATGGAGATGATATCTATGAATCATATAACAATCTATACAGGATGTGGATGAAGGCAATGGAATCAATCAAGAAATTGAAAGCTGAGAAGGTCATTCTGAAAGATGAAAGGGACGAGATCAAGATCATGAATGACAGCTTGGAATTAAGTGTGAGGAAAACACAAGATTATTTACTGAGTATGACCAAGAGGACAGAAGATGCAGAAGGAACGATTAAACGACTCAACAAAGGAACTGCTGTTTTGGATGATCTGTTGGAAATGGGAAGAGCATCGGGGGACAGACATGGTCTAGGATATGTGAACCAGGCCATACCCAAATATGGACTTCAGTATGTGAGTACTTCTGCTCATGTAAATCAAGGTTTGAAGCCTATGCAAGGATTCAGAAGACAAACACATCATATTTTCAAGAAGAAGAGACCAGCCATTAAGTGCAACTACTGCATGTTTCAAGGGCATTCAGAGAATCAGTGTTTCAGACTTCTAAGGGATATCATGCGTGGAAAGGATTTCAAGACATGTTATAACATGAGTCCGTCACTTCAAGCAAATCTGACCAGGAAGTTATGGGTGCCAAAATCTAAACTTTGTTATGTTGTTCATACATGTTTTAGTGCTTATGCTAGAGATACGTGGTACTTTGATAGTGGATGCTCTAGGCATATGACTGGGTCTCGAGATTTGATTAATAATGTGGTACCTTGGACTGAAACTGTAAGGTTTGGTGATGGAAAGATATGCAGTGTTATTGGAAAAGGTGAATTGCAGATAAAAGGATTTCCTGTATTCCATGATGTTTTGCTTGTAGATGGATTAGAGGCAAACTTGTTAAGTATTAGTCATCTCTGTGATAGCAAGCTGATTGTTCTATTCGATGATAAAACATGCACTGTTAAGAAAGGTGAGAAAGCTATTCTGGTTGGAACTAGATCTTCAGACAATTGCTATGTATTTGATCAAAACATAAGCTGCCTCAAGGAGAACATTGGAGAGATGGACGTCATGGAAGATGAGGATGATCAACAACTGGAGAATGGATCTCGTACTACTAGCTCACCTATTTCTGATGGAATTACATCTTCACCAGATCATGTTATAACATCCCCTTCGATAGATCATGTTATAACATGCCCTCAAGACAGTGCTGAGACTGAAACTATTGAACCGAGGAATTACAAAGAGACGTTAGAAGATGAGTATTGGATTTCAGCTATGCAAGAAGAGCTTCCGAATCATGTTTGCAAATTGAAGAAAACTCGGTATGGATTGATACAGGCTCCATGTGCTAGGTATGACCAACTCACTCAGTTTCTATTGAAGAAAGGTTATCATCAAGGGGGAGTAGATCGCACGATGTACATGTTTAAACATGATGGTCATAAACTGCTGGCTCAAATCTATGTAGATGACATAATGTTTGGTTCAACGTCTCAGACGCTTTTTGATGATTTTGTATCTATGGTGAAGAGTGAGTTTGAGATGAGTACGGTTGGAGAGCTTACATACTTCTCGGGTCTTCAAGTCAAGCAGAAGAAGGAGGTTCTACTCAAGTATGTTTCTACAGCTGAACAATTTGCTGATATCTTCACAAAGCCATTAGATACTGCCACATTTGAGCTGTTGAGACAACACCTTGGTGTTTGTTGGATTTGAGGTACCATGACATAACCTCTATGTTGTTGTTGTAGATTTTTTTTCTTGTATCAGTGCTTTTATTCTTTTATATAAAAAAAATTGAAAAGCGAAAGAAAAAGGATGTTGAGATATAGCATGTTATAACATGCTGTCTGGATGAGTATGAGAAGCTGTTGAAAATTTTCTGGGCCTTAGTGTGATTTTATGGAGTTGAATAACCTATTGGGCCAGTGTGAAACTTCTTGAAGATGTTACGGGGGCAGTTGTGCTATTTTGAATATTTCCAGAATGAGAGGGAAAAAGGGTTTTTCTTATTCTACTTTTGGTTTTCCCATTCTCTACTTGGGTTCTGTTCTTCTCTCTCTCACCGAACTCACAAACACCAAGATTTCATCTGCTCATGGAGTTCTAGGGTTTTGGTTCTTCACGATCTACATGATTTTGGCTGCCAAGTTTGGATCTTTATTGATGTATTAAGCGCACAACATTCAACTGAACCTGCAGAGTGTCTCCAACAAATTGAGCTACATGCACAAGGTATTCTTTACATATCTTTGCTAAATATCAGTGTTGTTTTATATATATATTTTGAAGGTTGCAAGTAGCCATTGAATCTAGGGTTTTGATTGGATTGAGATTTGTTGGAGTTTTGGTAAATCTGCTGAGTGTGTGTTTAAACTTGAGATGGCTAGCTCAAATTCTATCGGCTCTGATTTAGGGGGAGTTATTGGTGATGATTTAACTGCTGTGACTGGGTTCTTAGCCTTATGCAGTGGACAGAGATTGGATTTGACAGTTGAGATGCCCCAATCTAAGTTGAAATCCCCTAAAGCCTTTCATAAGTTGAAGAAGCCTGTGAGTCAGTATTAATGATGCTAATGTGTCAAGTCTGGACTCCAATATTACTTCTGGAGCTTTGTTTCCCTCTTTGGGCAAGAAGAAACAGAGGAAGAAGAGTAGGAGATATGCAGCTACTGAAGAAGATGAATTTGATGAAGTAGAAGGTCCAGCTGTGAGATCTAAATTGAGAACTGACGATGATAATTCTCTGATGAGAGTTAGATTTTTCTGAGAAATTTTATAAATAAGGAGGTTTATCATGCTTTGTGGCCAAAATAAGTTGCAAGTGGAAAGTAGAATGATAGAGAAGTTTGTATATGCTGTTGTAAGATTTTTGAAGGATACTGGATTATTTGGTGCAGCAAGCTCTTATGTTAGTTCTAGCAAGACAGCCATTCCGACGAAAGCTTTTAACTGGAGTTGCACATGTTATAACATGGTGCTATATTTGTTTCGGAAGCTACTGGAGTTGCACATGTGATAACATGGTTTTTAATTTACTTCAGATGCTACTTTGGCATGTTTTTGACCCCAAGGGGGAGATATTTTGATGACTTTATGATCGATGAATTTATGATCCATATTGAAGTTTATAACTTTTATGATCCACATGTTATAACTTTTCCTGGGTATTTTGGATTTCTTGGTTTTCGGTTTTCCCTTATGAAGTGATTTGAAGTTCTTGGAAGTTGTTGGTGTTCTGATATTAAGGGGGAGTTGTGTAACTCGATATTCTGACATCAAAATGAAGATGGGTTCACAAAATGCCAAAGGGGGAGATTGTAAAGTCCATACTTTTAAGTTGGCATTTTTGTGAAGAAGGGAAGCATGTTTTAACATGCTCAGGAAAGTTAATTATGGATCTTGAATCTTTGTATCAATCGGATTACATGGTTATGGAAGAACGATTTATTTTCGGTTATTGAAGATTAAATACAAAAGATTCCAAGCCATCTATTTTCGTCCAATTCAAGTATGGAAGATTAAATATTGCCTACGGAATTATTATGGAAGAATTAGTTAGGCATAGCTTTATAATTGGAAAGAGATCTAGTCTATTCCTTTTTCTATATTGTAATTGGAAATTGTAATATTCAGCTATAGAAAGAATAGATTAGGATTGTACGTGATTGAAGGTACAACATGCGCTATAAAAGAAGAACGAAGGCTGCGAAATCAACCACGGATTTAGAGATTAAAAAATCCTGTCAAGGATACTTTCGAGTGGAGCAGTCGCAGTTCAGCAATCAATCGCAACGGGATCTTGTTCACCGGCAAGTCTAGAACCACGGCCATAATATCCTCGGGAGAGGTAGTCATCAGAAAGTTGGGTGAGGAGCTCGACCTTGTCAAGTGAGGAGTTTGACGTTGACCGGCAAGTGAGGGGTGCTCACAAGTTCACTACTAGAGGTAATCATATATAGGTAGAAGTGAGGAGCTTTGTACACTATATTGATTATCTAGTGAATGGTTTCTAGACTGGGCAAGGCCTCGCAGATGTAGGTGTATTCATCACCGAACTGCGTAAACAATTCTGTGTTATTGTCTTTAATTTTCATCATGTTATAACATGCTCGATACTGCCACCATGTTATAACATGCTCGATACAGTTAATTAAAACACAGAATTAGACGTAAAGTTATATTAGATCTACTGATAGTTATTTCAAAAACCATTCCATTCCAGAAAAGATGGTATAGACAGCAGGTCTCTCACAAAACTAATATAACTCGCTTCAAAACAATTCTAATAAAATTGAATGATATGTGTCAGTAAATTAAAAAAAAAATTAAAATTCAACTTAAAACATGAAGATAAACATAATTTATTTTCAAAAACAAAAGAAGATAAAGCACAATTTCAATAACTGATACGAATTTGCTTCCAATGTTCGTTTGACCACATGTACATCGTTAGTTCATGCAGGTTGTTCTAATTTACTTGATTGAACATTCTCCTCAATTTTTCCTTGACAACGAAATTTTCAGTTTTTCAAAGCATTTTCTTCAGTTGAATGTATATTGGTCATCAAATCACATATTATTATAATTGAATTGAATTTATTTAATAAAATTAAGCTGAACAAAATTAACAATTAAAATTTCATAGAAAACTGTGTCCTCTTCAGTTGAAAACTACTAAACTAATATAAATTGAAAAATAATGATTTTATAGACCACGAGTTAATTAAATTTAAAAATACTGAAAAAGCTAAATGTAAGTTCAAATAGACATTATACATTCCGGCAAAAACTCCCTTTCACTTTTAAAGTAAAACACATTATATATAAAAATATATATGTTTAACTAATTTTCATCCACGAATATAATATATCTCTACGGAATTCAACATAAATTAGCAAACCTTTCAATTTTAATTTCCATTCTGTATTAGTATGAAATGCATTTGGTAAGTCAAAATATCATGAAACAGTATTCCTCTAATCATAAAAACTACCATAATTTCACTAAGGGAAAGTTCTTTCCCCATCTATTTGGTAAAAAATATACCTTAAACTAAACTGAGCTGAATTTTTATACAATGTGTGACAATGTACTGAATTAAATTGTACTCAAATAAAAATTGAAAATTGAAAACTAATATAATTAAATTGAAAAGAATTATAAAATCACATTAAAATTTAAACTAAATTGAAAAAATACCGGATCATATTAAATTAAACTAAATCAAACTAAATATCCTTAAATAAGTTAAAGAAAAAGTTATATAAGGTGAGTACGTATTTCCAAATTCCAACTAGCTTAACTAGCCATATATATTCCGGCAGTTTCCTTTGGCTTCGATCAGCTAACCATCATGTCAACCATGGCGACTAAACTCTTCGAAATTCTTCCCTTGCTCATCATCCTCCTGCTCGTTTCATGCTCATGCTCATCAGTGACTGCTCAAAAAAATCAAGTCCTGTGCACAACTGATTGCAATCCTTTTCCAACACCGTTTCCAGAACCACCACCACCACCACCACCAAAAAAAGCTTCTCGGCCGCCTCCTTCTCCAATACCACCGCCACCTCCTCCGACAGCAGCTTCTCCACCGCTTCCTTCTCCGCGACTTAAACCACTGCCGCCCCCACAACCGACGTTACCGCCATCACCACCTGCAGCTTCTCCTCCGCCTCCTTCTCCGCCACTTAAACCACTGCCGGCGCCACAACCGACGTTACCGCCATCACCACCGGAAGCTTATCCTCCTCCGCCAGCAGATCTGGCGTCGCCACCACCGCCAATGACTTCATGTCAGGTTGACTGCCCGACGAGGATGCCATACTTTGCGCTTCCAGCTCCAGTACCGCCGTACGGTCGATGGCCCCGGGTTGTTTCTGGTTCGAACCGACTCTGTTCAATCACGTGGGCTAGTCTCTGCATGGCGATTCTATCGTGTTTGTTTGTTGATGTGCTGTAATTAGTATGATGCACAATTAGGTTAGCCATGGGACTTTTTAATATTAGGTAAGGATTATAATTTGTTTCGTCTTATGCCCTATGGATCTTTTTAGTGTAATTTATATCAGCTCATCTAACATTTGATACATTTAACTATAATCAAATTTAATTATTAAACCCTGGACTCCGTTTATACCCCAATGGCCTGAGCCTGAGCCTGGTGTCGATCTATGATTAGAAGCACACAGGTGCTTTTTATCAATTTACAGAAGAAGTTAAGCTTTAATTGATTGTTTTGTTATATTTTGATTATTTGAATCAAATCAAAGCATTTGTTGAGATTGTTTTTTGTTGTTGATAATCAATGGAAAAAAAAGTTGATTGATTCTGCGGATATGCCTGTCATATACAGAAGAAATAGTGGGTTGTTTGATCGATCGTAATTTCTGCCGGGATATTGTTTTCTTCTTGATGTTTTCTGTCATGAGGACCTACTAGCGCATATCTATGGAGGTCTTGTATACATCCTTACTATATAATAGCGTCAATGTGATGCTACAGTACATTTTCGTCGTCGTCATTTTTTTACATTCTCCTCTGTACAGTAATTTATTATTATTTTATTATTACCATCTTTTTCTTATTTCTTCTCCTTGCCGAATCATTCTCCTTAGTCCTTACTGCAAACTAACGGGCATACAAATCTGTTGCTGAACCAGGTTATATTTATGTCTTTTGTTCTAATTCGATTGGAATGTGCAATCGCACGCACGAGCATATTATTATTTTTTCTGGTTTCGTTCAATCAGGTGATGATAATGAATGATGCGAGCTTGATATTAGTGAATGTAAGGTGTTCGATGAATTGTCCAAGAGAAGACTCAAAGAGTAAGCACGACTGATTTGCATCTTATAAGTTTTTGCGTGCTAAATCATCAACTTCTTTGCATAATTGTAAGTTTCTTTTTGTAACCAAGTGTTTGCTGACTTTATCTTTTTTCCCTCGATTATAGGTAGGCACAGACTGGACTAAACAACGGTTGATGCAAGAACTGGGCTAATGAATGGTTTGGCAAACCTTTTGTTCATACTGTTTTGATCTGTGTTGATATATGTACTGCATTCTTGACTCTTAAGTAGCATGGGTGTAAAAAGGCTGTCTGACTACATATATGATTGGAACTTAGGGAACTAAAAGACTCCCCTTATTATGTAATATGCTTGGGAACTTGGAATGCTGATTTTTACATTGTCTATTGTATTTTGCTTATCATTACTTTTCTTTTTCCTGCCATTCCTATTATGCTAGAGTTAAGTAATTACTCTATCAGTCTGCACTGCATTTTCATTTGTTATTATATTAAAGTGACTTGCAGAAACTTACAATTATACGCATTTATCAAGATGATAAGATGATACAAGTTGAGGGAGTGGAGTCTCCTCTGAGGAAGAGCTTCGTCAAGCGGGTCGAGATCGAGGAATGCTTGGACTGGTTTCTGCAGATGAAATGAGGTAGCAAGTATGTGTCATTACTGAAGTAATGTTTGTTAATTATTCTCTTAAAGTTGAATGATATAGATATGCTTTGCGACGAGAGGAAAATACAATATCATGCTCTTTTCTTTTATTGCTCCTTGTGTTTTCTGTTATATCAATTACAAAGTATAACAATTATCATTATTTTGTTTAAAATGAGAACATCATATAGATAGCAATCCCAAACTTAGAAGAGACAATATTTGAAGACAAAATGAGAATCTGATATACTTAAACATGTCAACCCAACCATGGAAAATAAGTTTTTTTAATTTCCTGGTGATACAATCTCTATTTGTTCCGCACATACTCCCTTTTTAAATGACTACTCGCCACATGTACTGTTCTTCTACGTTTTTAGAGATTTCAAAGATATTATGTATGTTAAAAGCTCAGGTTCATGTGTGATCCAGGATATTTTTGTCAGATTTTTGATAAAAATACTGATATTTTGTCATCTAGGTGACTGAGCTCATGGCGAGGATATTGGCATTTATTAGTTGTCTTAGACTTTTGACAAACTGAATTAGTATCTTCATCTTTCCCAGTATCCTACCTAACTGGTAGATTTTATTTTCCCTGTAGGCTTGGCTTACTCTTGAAAAATAACCAGACATCTTCATGTTTCTATTGTAGTTCAAGAAAGTTAGGGAAACCAGAAACCAGAAATCAGAAACCAAGGAGGTTAAAGCACATAATATGTAAGGTCTGTTTCTTTCACTTCTTTATCGCAAATTGGTACATCCATTAGAGATCTTCAAGCACTGATAGTTAGAGATTCTAAATTGATGATACAATACATTAAATCGCATATTCAATATAACTTCGTCTCATAATCTGCTTGAGCTAATAATAGTGATTGGGCTATATGATTAGGTGAAATGATAGTAAAATTAAATGGGCTATGTTTTTCTTTAACAGAAAATAACTTAGTGGGAGGTTGGTGTAGTTTCATAGACCTTATGTACCTTAAACTTGCTGTAGTCGTGGCTTAACATATAACTCTAAGTTGAGTACTTAAGTCTAAGCTTTCCTGTGTACCCAACCCCTTTCTTCCACACCTGTTCTGCTGATGTAGGAGTTACAGAGTTGTTATTCAGAACTTATGGCTGTTTTTATTGAGTATCAAGTTTCTATCTTGATTCAATACTGACCATTATAATGAATTTAGTTTCTTCAGTAATGAAACTAACTCTGGTGGAGCTCCAATCAAATAAGCAACACATTGTTCTAGAAATGTGATCGGCTGCAGCCATTAGTTATAGCTTCCCTAACTGGCATCCCTGTGATGAAATCACCAAGGCAGTCAAGCAAGGCTGAAGCCTGCAGAAGAAATGGCATATCACAAGGGGTTGCTGACTTACAACTATAATTTCGCCATCTTTCCTGAATTTAGCCAAGACTTCCTTCACAAAGTTGGGATTCTTAGTCATGCCTGTTTTGGTGTAGGAAAAATGATACGTGTAAGACTCCAAAAGGTTCACAATTCATTCTTTCTACTAAGCAAGAGCTGAAAATGAGTGGTAACTGACTAATATTAAGAACAGACACGTATTTAAGATAGATACTGAGAGATTGAATCTAAGATCCTTCAAATAACATATTCCAGCCAAGATTACCTGATCCCGCTCGAAACAAGTAAGGCACATTGACAGCCCCAACTGCATGACCAGCATTGAATTCCTCAGCAGTCCTGTATTTGCAACGAATAGAAGTTACAGTTACACAACTTTCAGCAGAAATCAGATATACAATGTCAAACAAACTACGAGCGCTTTCGAAACAACATCAATTGCTAATAAGAGATGAAGCAGAGCAAGCACCTGACGTCCAAATAATGATGTCCAGCCTGAAGGAGTTCATGCGCAGCGCGAACTGGGACCGATGTGGGAACTGAACTCGACTGAACATTCTCTCCAACCGCAGCCATCCAACTGCACACACATTACAATAAATCAGAATTCAAAACAGATTGAGAAACCGAATGAATCTGGAAAACCAGCAGTTGAAGCAACACATTTATTTATTTTTTTGGTAAAATATATGTCAAAGTCTCATACTTGTGATGTATCTTCCAGAGAGCTGAGCTGAGAACCATTACAAATGTATATTAAAAAACCCAGAATCCCTTATCATGATTCCAGTTCAATGAATATCCAGTGCGATTTTACAAGAGCGTAGCTCTCAATCAAAATTCCCAGGAGATTTGATATGAGATTCATAGAGAGGGCAAGGGCTGAATACCACCAGCTAGCTGCATTTAGCAATCAAAACATTAAGTCAGTCTTTCCAATTTACTTAACATGTCCATATTGTCTGTACATGCAAGCATTACAGTAATGACATTCAACATATCTGAGTTAGTGCCACTCCGCTTAATAATGTTGTAAGCATACAACTGAAGATAGCCAATCCTGACAACAAAATAGCAACAAAGCTTACCAGATGAACAAATAATGCCAACAAACATACAAATATTACTACAAAAGGCAGGGATTGAATAGTATCTTCACATTCTAACACTATACCATGAAGATAACAAAAATCTTATTATCAGTTCCCACTCAACCAGCACTCAGATACGTGAAACAAAAGATGACAGGTTGCTGCTGCCTCAGAGTATGAAGATCACCTCGAGGACAATATTCCATTACCAAACATGTAAATCTATCTGTCTCAAAATGAGTATACAATGTCGGCAAAAACATTCTACATTATGCAAGTGAAAGCCAAGTTTCCAAAGAATAAACCGTACATGTAGGCCTGGCAAATGGGTATACGGGTAAAATATGGGTTGGGTAAAATGGGTAATATGAAAATATGGGTATGACCCATTTTTTACCCGTTTTAAAAATGGGTAAAACGGGTTGGTAAAATACGGGTCAGATAAAATACGGGTCGGGTAAAAACCCGCGGATAAAACGGGTAAAGGTTATATCAAAACGGGTAAATGTGTAAACCCGCGGGTTAGACCCATATTTTACCCAACCCGTTTGGACCCGTATTTTAAATTACCCATTTTACGATACCCGTATTTTACCCCATACCCATATTTTACCCATACCCACATGGGTAAAAAATAAATTACCCGTTTACCCGCGGGTAACGGGTAAAAATTGTAAGGCCTACGTACATGCTATATGCTTTCCAAAGGAATAATTCCAGTGCTTTTGATTCAACAAAGCTTATATACAATGCTCTGCAAAAAAAGAATCAAAGAACATTTCAGTGTCCTTGCAATAAAAACATGAGAAATTAAAGCTAAATCGAATTGGTTGAGAAATTTGGCTGATGAAGCACTTACTCGTATACTACCAGCAGTAATTGCAGATGACTGCTTCATAATCGGACTGTAACGGAATCGTTCTGCATATGATTATCTTTGTTTCCTTCCATGAATATGATCAAGAGTTCAAGATGATTCATTTTCTTAAATTTATGGACTAATCGATTTTTATTGTTTTTTTACACACTATAGTGTTGGAATTCAAGTAGTACAACCCCGCCTCGCGATGGTCCGATGGAAACAGACGGCTGTGAAGCGGAAGCAGACGACATGGTGTATAAATCTGATATGATGTTATTACCATTGTCTTAGTAATAGAGCCCGCGCGACAGCGCGGGCAACGGGATCTAGTAATGAATAAATGTTTCAAGAGAAGAGATTTTGTCAAATTAGAATGCTTTCGTACGTGTTGATTCGTAGGATTTTATATAATGGTACCCTATTTCTACCTAAGGCGAGTTTCTTGATCCAAAGGCGGCATCAAATTTGTAGTGTAGGAGTATACCGTAACTCCTCTAATTTTTTAATTTTTGCAGAATTTTTGATATCGATGACTCTATTTTTTAGATGATTGAGAGGATCTGTTTTGAATTGTGCATTGATTTTTAGTATTATGATCTTTTTTTCTTTTTTTTAAAATTTAAACCACACCATGGTGGAGTGATTTTATTCGGCTCACCACACCTTAAAGGACCAAATTTGGTCATAATTATTTTACATAGTTTGGTTCAGAGAACAGTAGGAGAAGTAAATGTGATGTGAAGCTTGATACCAAAAGGGAAGTCTTGACTACTCCATAACCAACGAGCAATATAGCGAATTGATAAACGAAACACAATTTAGCCAATTAGTATGAGTCAGTCAAGACTTTGTATCAAGCATCACTTACAAAAGAGAGTAAAAGTTGTCCTTAGAGTTACAAGAATGAGCCCTACAATGCAGCATGCTGATTATCCATTCTAGTATTCCAGGCAGTGTGCACTGGATCTTGTTCATTGGTGCTGCAATGGGCCTGGAGTATCTGAGTGCTGTAAATTTCTGCAGCTGGGGATGAGACTGAGGCTCCTTAGCATCTTTGATTTGAAACATTGGGCCAGGTAACAGATTGCATCTGCAGTTAAAGATCCCCATGTAGCAGCAGCTTCTTCTTTGTTACCTTAATTCCTACTGAATTAAGGCCTTCTACTCTGAAAAGAAAAGGTACCAGGGCATTAACTGAACTCATGGCATTCTCAAAGTTGGAGTTCCTATTCTGTCAAGTGCAATTAAGCCACTAAGCTGGAGGAGAGCATCATGTGATTGCAGTTCTCCAGAAAAAGAAAGCTCAAGGCTTCTCTTAGCTAGAAAGTCTGCAACAGAATTCCCCTCTCTTAAAATATGATTTGTAATTAAGTGCACTCCTAGTTTGTTTAAATCATCACAGAGGCTCAAACACTCCCACTGAGTTTGCTGAGGATTAGAAATCCCTTTAATAGCAAGTAAACTATCAGATTCAATCACAACTGAGCCAGGAAGTCCTATCCCAATTTGATAACCAAATTCAATAGCCATTATTTCTGAGTTTAGAATTGAGAGAGATGTGACATACTTCATTTGAAAGGTATGTTTTGGTTTTGATTTCGAGAGTTTAGGGTGTAGGGCTTAGGGCGAGTCCAACAGCTTCCCTATCTTCCCCTCTATAATAGGGAATGAAATCAAACATTCCCTAAACTATATTCAATCATCCAACAGTTCTATATTTTAGGGAACTTAATTTGAATAAATTAATAATTTATATTAACTTTCTTTTTTCCCATTCTCTTTCAAAATCAATCTCTTCTCCGCCTGCTCTGCCCCCAACCATTCTTTCTTGATCTTAGTGATGATTGTTCCGGCGAGATATTCCTAGGAGATTAACCAGAACCCGTTTCTTGATCTTCTTCCCTCCCATGTTTCCAGACTCGTCGCCGTCGGGGAACTTAACTCCGGTGGTTATTCCAGGCGGCCTGTGGAATCAGTTGCAGAAGAGCATTGGCGTCTCTGCAATGCACATGCAATTGTTGCACAATGACAAGGAGGTTATCTTCGACCGGACGGATTTACTTGGGGTTGATCTCCAGGTTCTGGTTCTGCGGATCTCCAATGATTGGTGATGAACTGATGATCGGTCTGAGAATCGGAGCAGATCATTGTGCTGGGGCGAATTAAGCGTTGGTGTTCGATTTGAGTCACGGTGGCGACGGGCGGTGTAAAGGTGGATTCAAGCGGGTGTCTTGGTGGGATGTTGAACAATGGCAGCGAAGGCGTTGGAAAATATTAATATTTTTATAACTCTCCTTCCCTATAATTCCCCTTCTCTCTCTACAAGTTTGGGGATTCCCCTTCTCTCTCTACAACTTGCAGCATCATTTAGGGAACTTATTGGATTGCGAAATCCCTAAATTTCATCAAAATCCCTATTATAGAGGAGCTGTTGGACTTGGGCAAGTCCAAGAGAGTCTCTATAATAGGGATTTTAAGCAATTATAGGGATTTTTGAATCCAAGAGATTCCCTAAACACATCTCTATTATAGAGATTGGAGGAGAGATAATGCTTCATTCTCTAGATTCGTAGAGAGAGAGTGTTATTTTGTAAAAAGAGAAAGAGAGAAATAATGGGCATGCTTTTTGTTTATCCACTATTTTTATCAAACATAATTTTAAAATTAGAATATCTAAAAATGTATGTAACAAAAAATAAATATATTGATACATTATAAAAGCATGCATTACAGCGATCATAACGAGATCATACTTGATAATATATAAATTCATATATTAAAAAATGTAAGATACTCTAAAATAGACAAACTCTTGGATTTCATATAAATGATAGAAAATATTATAGGGAACACGAGTTTCATTCTCTATTATAGAGGAGAAGATAGGGAAGCTGTTGGACTCGCTCTTAGAGTTTCAATAATGTGGAGGGTATTTAATTTTGCTGACCACACACGGATAATCATAAAAAATATAGTTATAAAAATTTTGTTCGATTATTACAGGATTTTTAGGGTTTCTAATTTTCTTAGACCCTTGGAGCAAGTCCAAAAGATTATCTATTATTGGGATTTTAGTGAAATTTAGGGAAAAGGATCTCCAAGAGTTTCCCCAAACACTTGCTATAACTTGTGGAGAGAGAAATCGATTCCTTGTAGAAAGAGAGTGAGAATTATAGAGAATGTGATTTGATTAAAATATAAATATCCTTTTGTCTTTTTCTCATCCTCCAACAATACAGTTTTTTGTTCATTTTAGCCTGCAACGGGCCGAGCTTTTCCACCACCGATAAGCCGCCCAATCACAACCATATAACCGACAGAGAAATCACCACTCCACCACCACAACAAGGTCGCTGATTTTTCTTGATTTCCCTGATAAGTCCATGATTCGTATTCGGGTCTCATTCATGCTCGGACCAGGGCCCGAGAAGGGTCATGGGCTCGAGGTATGCGGAAGTATAACCCTCGGAGTATAACCCTTCGCTGCACTTTCGCGATCATCGACTCCAAAGCGCCATACAACATGATCCTCAAACGACCTTGGATGTACCAAGCAAATGCCATCTGGTCCCCATACCACTTGGCGATGAAGTTCCCCACGAACCAAGGGATAGCAACGGTCCGAGGTGATCAACAATTAGCTTGAGTATGCACAATCCAAATTATCCAAGAACCGGAGGGAGGATCTTGAACCAGCCAAGCACTCCGAATCCAAGCCGATGCAACTCGGAGAATCAGGAACCGTCGAGGTTGGGACTCTCCTACCCCCGAGATAAAGACCAAGCTTCGACATCTCCTCAACCAGTAAATAGATGTCTTTTCCTGGGATACCAATGACTTGGTAGGAGTATCCCCTCGTTTGGCGGAACATTACCTGAATATCAATCCCTCACAGAAGCCCATAAAGCAGAAACGATGTATCTTTGCACTAGATCGGGTGAAGCTATTGGAGAATAAGTAGACAAGCTACTCAAAGCCCGCATAATAGAAGAAGTGCAATTCCAGAATGGATAGCTAACCCAGTAATGGTCAAGAAACCGGACAGAAAGTGGAGAATGTGCATCGACTTCACCAACCTGAATGATTGTTGTCCTAAAGATAGTTATCCTTTACCCTCGATCAACCGATTAGTTGAAGTGATCGCTGGATACCAAGTACTAGCCTTTTTTGATGCCTTTAAAGGATATCATCAAATCCCTATGGCAGAGCAAGATAAGGAGAAGACCTCTTTTATAACCGACAGATGAACCTTCTGCTACAAGATGATGCCTTTTGGATTGAAGAATGCCGAAGCCACTTACCAAAGACTGGTAGACAAATTATTCAAATCCTAGATAGGACGCAACCTCAAGATTTATGTGGATGAAATGGTAGTGAAAAGCCGCAGTTACGACGCCTTCCTTGAAGATTTAAAGGAAACCTTCGACAGATTACGGGCATCCAACCTAAAGCTGAACGCTGCTAAGTGTACTATTGGTGTCGGAGCAGGCAAATTCCTAGGATACATGGTATCTAATCGGGGAATTGAGGTAAACCCCGAGAAGATAGAGGCTTTGCAAAATATGCAACCTCCGAAGACTGTCAAAGACGTACAAAAGTTGACAGGATCCCTCGCGGCCCTTAGCCGATTTCTCTCTAAAGGAGCAGAAAATCATCTCCCCTTTTTTAACATTCTTAAGAAGGCAAACCAATTTGAGTTGTCCTATGAATGCGGAGAAGCCTTCCAAGCACTTAAAGATCACCTCCGACAGCTTCCGACACTGTCGAAACCTAACAAAGGGGAGACTCTCTACTTATATATATCTGCATCTCAGCTAGCCATTAGTGCTGTGTTGGTCAAGGAAAAGGAAGGATCACAACACCCAATATATTATGTAAGCCGAGCTTTGCAGGGACCCGAGACCAGATATACACCTCTCGAGCGCTTAATATTGGCCCTTGTGCATGCCTCTCGACGGTTGCGACCATACATCCAAGCACATACAATAGTCCTCCTAACCAACTACCCAATTAGGCAAATCTTTTAAAAACCAGATGCATCGGGATGAATGATAAAGTGGGCCATCGAGTTGGGGGTACATGATATATAGTATAAGCCTCAGACAACCATCAAGGGCCAGGCCTTATCTAATTTCATAATGGAGTCCGTTGAACCAGTGGAGATAAACCAACAAGACCTAGTTCCAGACACAGGAAAATGACGATTATATGTAGATGGATCCTCCAACTCGGGGGGGGGGGGGAAGTGGTGCTGGAGTCTTACTCACCAGCCCCGAAGGAAAGGACCATCCATACGTTCACCATTTTGACTTTCGAGCCACTAATAATGAAGCAGAATATGAAGCCCTCATCACAGGGTTAAAGCTGGCAAAAGATCTTGATGTTAATTAGGACCTCAAGATCTTTAGTGACTCACAGATCATGGTGCAACAGGTCAAAGGCGAATACGAGACCCGAGAGTACAGTCTCCAAAAGTACCTCGAGATAGTTAAGCCTCTCCTAAATCAATTCTGACATTATGAACTGAATCATATACCCCGAGAAGGTAACCAGATGCATTGAGCAAACTTGCCTCCTCGGGTCTCAGCATGAGATCTTCTCAAGAATTGCTAATGGAAACCCTGGCAAAAAGAAGTTATGAAGAAAGTAGCATCATGGTTGTTGACATCTCAGACACATGTATGAACCCCTATATTGAGTATCTTCAAACGGAAACTCTCCCCGAGGACAACCATCTGGCACGGAAGGTCCGAGTTAAGGCTCCCAAATATGTCATTCATGAGGGCGCCCTATATAAGAAAGGATATCTCCAACCTCTACTCAAATGTGTTGGGCCTTCCGACGCTGAACACTTAGTACAAGAAGCACATGAAGGAGTTTGTGGTAGTCACCAAGGTCCACGTACTGTCACCCGTAAACTCCTACAAATGGGTTATTTCTAGCCTACGATGTTAGGAGATTCCAAGAGATATATTGATTCTTGTCACTAGTGTCAGAGATTTGCCAAGATGATCCATGTGCCTCAAGAAAATATGATTACCATCCAAGAATCCTCGCCATTCGTCCAATGGGGTATAGATCTTGTCGGACCCTTTCCCACAGCCCCTGGTAATTTCAAATACCTTATTGTGGCCATTGATTATTTCTCAAAATGGGTGGAAGCTAAAGCCTTGACCAACATAACTGGCAAGACGGTTATCAACTTCTGTTGGAAGAACATTGTGTGTCGCTATGGCATCCCGAGATACATAGTGACAGATAATGGAGCACAGTTCGCTAACAACCCCTTCAAAAATGGTGTGAGGATTACGGCATAAATCATAAGCTTACCTCGGTATATCATCCAGAAGCTAATGGTCAGGTGGAGGTTACGAATTGAACCCTAGTAAATGGCATCAAGAAGCGTCTAGAAGGAGCTAAAGAAAACTGGATCAAAGAACTACCGAGCGTGATCTGGACCCATAGGACTACACCAGCTACTGCAACCGAAGAAACTCCATATAGTTTAGTCTGCGGGTCCGAGGCGGTCATCCCCATGGAAATTGGAGTCCCCTCTGCCTGCACCTCTCAACCAGAAGATGATGATGGCACTGCCAATGATATAAAACCTTCGTCTCGACCTTGACCTTCTGGAAGAGAAAAGAGCTAATGCTACTATCCATGAGGCCAAGGTGAAGGAAAGAGTTAAGCGCTACCATGACAGAAGGGTTCGCTTAGCCACCTTCATTAAAGGAGACCTTGTAATGAGGTTAAACGAGAAAAGCAAGAAAGAAGTGGAAGGGAAGCTAGCCCCGAACTGGGAAGGTCCGTATCGAGTCCTAAAATCCCATCCAGGGGGAAGCTACCTCTTGGAAACCATGAAGGGCGAACCCATACCACGATGATGGAACGTGATTACCTTACGAAAGTATCACGGAAGATAAAACTCGAGGAAGAGCCTCACGAAGGTTCGAAAATATCAAATGTCCGAGAGCCTCATCAAGGTCCGAGACAATTCTGCTCTAGCACAAACGGGTACTCAAACCCAGACTCACTATTTATTTTACTTCTATTCCTAAAGTTATAAACTTAGATTGAATTCATGTTATTTTTACACCTATCTTTTAATGAGTAATCTTAAAATTTCTTTTATAAAAAAATGATTGTTATCATAAAGTATGACGCTGATTGCTATTCACAACAATATACTTTATAAAGTGTATGATTGGTCAGCTTATATAAAATAAGTTATTTGAATTCAAAATTCAAAATACCAATCGTTTTGAATAAAAGAGATAGGTTCGAGATAAAAAGTACTTCACAAAAAGTGCTTGATTGAGGTCTATAGACCAAAAGGGCAGACGTACTCGAAAATTAATCATCTCAAATAAAGAGGAAAAACCTCAAAAATAGAAGTATAAATTCATGTCAAAGGTGTTATTACATCAAAATATGATACTTCTAATTCCCAAAGGGATACATAAGAGGAAAAACCTCGAACACAAATTGTTCATATCAAAAGTGTCATTACATAAGAATATGATACTTCTAATTCCCAAAGGGGTACATAGAGGAAGAACCTCGAAATTTGATACAAAGGTCATGACTCATGAAGAAGATGTTATTACATCAGAATATGATACTTCTAAATACACCCAATAGGGTCTTCTAGAACTTCACCAGAAGTGGCACTTGAGAGATGAGCTATTGTCAACTTTTCTGTACGCTGTGACATTAAAGGCCTTGTCAGAAAAGGACCGAGGAAGAAGCCCAACAACATCAAGAATCTGCTTGATAAGGGAAAGACTCCTGAGGAAATCCACAAGACTTTCAACATCAATATGTTCGCAGAGTATTCATCATGGACAACTGCGAAGACCTTATCCCCGAGGACCTCAGCTTTGTCAATAGGGTGGGAGCTCCTTTCTAGTAAACCATGAGACCGAGGTTCATGTGCAAAGGAATAAACCCTGAATCCTTAAGCTGATGAGGAGATGCCGATGAGACTGCTAAAGCTAACCTGCCTTACTACCTGAAGGAATGGAGAACCTCTCAACGAGAAAGGACAAGTCAGGATATTTTGCTACAATGAGCTTTAATAAGTCTCCTGATGTCGTTATCTTCTCGGAGGGACCCAATGCATCCAAGAACTTGGCTCTAGGAACCCAGTCACTAGCAGTCAAGGCAGAGAGCTCATTAGCATCATCCGGGTGAGAGAAGATGGACGTCATAACCTCTATCTCCTTGTCAGATTGACACAACAACAAGATTTTATCCAAAATCTTGTGCTGCTCGGAGTCATGGAATAAGTCTCCATACTCCACCTGGTGATCCTTAAACTCGGGACTACAAGCAATGAAGGAGCCCCAAAGCTTAAGAAGCCATTTCAGCTCCTCCGAGTTTTCATCCGAAGGCATGGTCTGCGTCGGCTCATTGACGGTGTCCTGATACATCTTCAGCTCCTTTCTCTCGGACTCCCTCGCCAGCAGTAAGACATTATTCTCAGCCTTGAGTTGCTTCACCCTATCCTCCAAGTGAGTCAAATCCAATGGAGCAGGGACAGATGGAGAAGGCACCACTGACTCAGTCGTTAAAGATGAGATAATAGCCTAAATCTCCTCCTTATCAGCCTTGAGAGCCCGGCACCTGGAATGTAACTCCTCCACGGAGTTATACAGGTGTTTGATCTCACCTTTGGTCTGACGTCCCAGCATGGATATATCTACCATCAGCTGCAAAATAGAAGATATTAAAAACCTGATATGTGACATTTAAAAGTTCACATAATATGACAAGGAAAATCACTACCTCAGAGGCAAAGGGATACTTCTTGAAAGACTTCCGAGAAGCCTGACCATCCTCTTCCTCGGGGCGACTCAGATAATACTTCAACTTCTTCAGAGGCTCATCCTCAGGGATCACCAGCTCAAGGTCAGATTTATCGTCATCTGAAGACTCCCCAACCTCCGGTTCCACCTCCTCGGACTCCTCCGCCTCCTCCTCTACGACCTCGAGGACTGCTTTCCCCTTCTTGATCTTTTTCTTTGGAGGAGATACTGCATACAGAAGAAGAAATTTTAATATGCGATATTGAAGAAAACATTCCTACAGTGTGCAAATCAAGACATTACCTGAAGGGGACCGACTAGATGAAGATTCATCCTGGTTCCGGGGTGATTTCTTAGCTGCTCGCTTCTTGACTTTCTTATCCCCTGGATTTTATCAGGGAGGGTCCAATCTCGATCCTTCTTCAGGTAGCTGGATGTAGATTTTGACCGAAGAACGTCTAGCAGATAGGAATAGGTGATAGAAGGCTACTGCCACACCGAGCCATGAGCCCCTCGCACAAATCCTCCCTCCTGGAAGACGATCTTTTCATTCAAGAGATCCTCAACGATGTACTTTAAATGAGCAGGAACTTCGAAGACCCCATCAAGAGGCACATCATCCTTCGGCTTCAGATTCCAGTCAGGAACCTCATATTTGGTTCGATCAAAGGTAAGCCGAATGTCTTTCCACTTGCCGCTGTTATCAGGAAAAGTGAAGACCTTGCCATTCCGAGGAGTAAGGGTAATGTGCTCATGCTCCTTGAAAGAAAACAGCTTGAACAAGCTCCTAAATAGATCCAGACTCGGCTCATAGCCATTCTGAGAGCACCAGGAGATAAAAGCCACCATTGTCACCATCACATTGGAGTGAATTAAACAAGGGTGTAGCCGATGATGCTGCAGAAACTCCGAAAACACAGGAGAAAAGTGAAAACTCAGTCCCTGTTGCAAGAACCTACCATCTACTACCCCTCGAGTGGGGCTCACGAGATTCTGGACTGGAGTGGTCTTATCCTCGAGCCTCAAATCAGCCTCGACGGGGTATGACAACCTGCATGACTTCAAAAATCGCAGGGTCTTTTCGTCCACCACCTTGGTGACATCATTTGCGCCACCGGCCACCGGAACCCGTTTATCAACTTAGGGCTCCGCATTCGGGTCCGTATTTGACCCAGAAGCACCATCATCTGCCACTCCAGTTACAGCCTACAAAGGTGTAGCAATGGTCACCTCCATCAACTCCCCAGACTCAACCTCTAAGAACAAGGTACTCAAGTCACGATCAGCTGGGCCTCTTTTTTCAACAACATTCTCTACATTACCAGAGGGAATACTGGAGTTTGCAGAAGACATGGCAATACAGAGAATGGGGGGAAGAGAATATATGAAGAAACGAAGACAAATTTGAAGAGCTCTTTCTGAGATTTGAAACGCAGAATACTTGGATGAAGATTGATGATAAACACAAGGAAAATTACTTGGTTATATAGCCAGTAACTAACACACATTTACATGGAGTAATTACCTCGACTCGCGAAACGATGCAGACAATTGGAAGGTTGGTCTTCTCCACGGCCAGAAGATACAATGAATCAAGACCACGTGTCAGTCCCTTCAGAATTTAAGAAGACAGATTCAGATCCAACCGTCCACTTGTCCTGATGGAATACGAAAAAACTTTAAGCTAGATATTCAGAAAGTTTAGCCCGAGAGATCAGTCTCAAGCAGGTGTCTCCCCGAGCTTAACACCCCGAGTCATTCTCCCTCGAGTTATTGGTTTTCCCTCGAGAAGCAAGCCTCTCCTTCAACCTTCGGGATGGAGTACTCTAAATTCTGAAGATCTACCTTGGGGCTACTGATAAGTCCATGGTTCGTATTCGGGCCTCATTCATGCTCGGACCAGGGCCCGAGAAGGGTCATGGGCTCGAGGTACGCGGAAGATGGATCCACGGGTCCATCAATCCTAATCCTTATAAGGAATGCATATATTATGAATGTTCTGTAAGGAATATACATTCTCCTAAACATGGTAATACAACCATGACCGAATTACACTTCCTCTATACATGGTAATACAACTACAATTCCCATAAAAGTTGTATTACTACCATAAATACATATCTTGGTGATCTACGGATTGAAACCATATAAATACCGAAGGTTTGGTAAACCTCTCTATCTATTATCTTACACACAATACACCTTATGCATCATACTAACTTGAGCGTCGGAGTGTCTACCCTCGGGACACCTGAGGCTTTGTTTTGCAGATCAGTTCGTGAGCCGGGTTCGTGATCAAGTGCGGGTCGTAGACATCCATCATTCTCAGTTGGCCCAAATCCTTGCTGCTAATCTTGCCCTCGACATCACCCAATGCTGCTCAACATCACCGGAGTCATAATCAATTCAATTGGAATCAATTCTGTTCAGCTGAAATATCATAGCACACTGAAAATTAACATCACGACCACCATATCATAGCATACCGGAAATTAATATCATAGACACCGGAAATTAACATCACCGTTGATAATGATGATTGATGATAATGATGATTAAAAATTTGGAGAAAACTGCAGAAGAAGAATAGAGGTGAAATTTTTTAGCGTGGATGTCAGGTAGATCAAAATTTGCAGAAATAGAAGACGACTGGAGGTTTTTGGGGGAAAAGAAAAAATAATGTATTTTTAGTTTTTATTATAATTAGCTTCCCTAAATTTTATTGGAGTTGAAGTATGTAGGAGATTGAAAACAATTTAGGGAAACTAGATTTCATTCCATATAATAGAGAAATATATAGGGAATCTGTGGGATTTACCCTTACTTTATTGTGTTCTGCTTCAAATTCCAGATTAACCTATCTTCTCTAGAGATATTGCATTCTGAGTCCTGTAGCATATGCCTAGAAGTAGTGTGACTTTCATAAGTCTTACGGCCATATGACGGAGGGGTGCAGAGTATTGCGGATAGATTTCCAGAAGTTGATTGAACGAAGCCAATTGAGGGGCTGCGTAGCTGGAGATGCGCTTTCAGTGGCAGCCCCGACATGCCAAGAAAGGAAGAGAAACAGGCGAATAACCGGGAGAGGGGGGAATCAAGTGGTGAAGGCCAACCAAGCTCCACCGGCTCCCAGACCTGCAACCTTGGTACAGGTACTGCCTCCCAAAGGATGATCAACGTAATTAACGGTGTAGATGGAGCCCAGACTATCGGCAATAAAGGCAACAAGCAGATATGTACCCCCGGGGGAGATACATGGAAAGCAGTTTAAAGCCAGTGAAACCATCACTTTTTCAGACGAGGACGCGGTACCTCCGCACGTTCCTCATTCTGATCCTATGGTGGTTACGATGGAGGTTGAAGGCGTATTAATCAAAAGGGTGTTTGTGGACGATGGAAGTAGTCCGTAGTGTGGAGATCATGTTTGTAGATTGTTTTGATTAGTTTGGATTTGGCCGACAGAATCTGAAATTGTATAATTAAATGGACACCCAATTGGGATCCAAAAAAGTTGAAACCACATCCGACCCAATAGATCTATATTCATTGGGTATGGGCACTGGATATGGGTCGGGTCCCCGACCCATGATCATCCCTACATCCAACCTAATTGGCTATGTTGCACAAGTGCATGTTAAAATACAGATACAGTAGGTATAAAAATCAGAAATTTTAAAATATTAAAATACACGAATGTCATAACAGTAACACAAAAACAATGCGATCGTGCAATTCATGCACACAACTACATAATCATGAAAGTCTTAATTGTGCACGCAAAGGTGCACGAGCATTACTTTATTTTTGAAATTTAATAACACTAACACTATTAAATAAAAAAATTATAATCATATGGAATGGAAAGAAACCGTGCGTGCAAATGAAATTTACATCTTAATAAATTGCTTTTATACCCAATTAATTTTTGAATTTTTTCCCAGCCGAAATATATATTAACCGGATACTTTTGAAGATCAAATTTAATTTCATATATTTCTACCTAGTAAAAAAAATTAAGATTCATATATGTGAAATGCATTTCACCTAATTTTAGGTTTCATTCAAATACATACATAGCCCGCCCATGCATAAAGTCAAAACACAATATCTTCCCTCCTTACGCATGCACTAGCTAGCTCACCATTATATAAGAAGCCCTACCTCATCACCATTCCCTACACATACATACGCCTCCTTCGCCCTCACAAACCCTACCGTCCGCCGACTTTCTTTTTGTTTCACCCATTCCCAACTCCAACTCCAAATCCGATTCCGATCATACATCTTTCAATTTTCTACTTGATTATCTACGGCTGCCGCCGGACAGCTCATGCATTTCACTGACCAAATCCGCCTTCTTCAAGTCCGTTCAGAGGCCTTTGTAACGAGGAATGGTATACATAAGTTTTTGTTTTTCTTTGTTTGTTTTGAGTTTTCCTGATTGATTGTTTAACTAATTAATTCATTTCTCAAATCTTTTTCCGATCGGCGATATATGACAGGAATTTCCTCGGAGTTTTGTGGAGGAGCACAATGATTGGATTAACGCCACCGTTGTGACGTTTGGTGGATACAGCCGGAGGTGCATGGTGGCGTGTGGATCTGTCAGCTCGTGCGAGCGGCGGTACACGGAGTTTGGCAGGGAATGAGAGGATTTGGGGATTTCTACTGCCTGAAGTTGAACCAGGTCATAATCTTCAGAGCCATCAGAAGAGGCCGCTTCGGGGTCAGAATATTGGACGAGCAAACGGATATCGACTATCCGATTGCTGAACATATCAGCTGTACAGGCCGGAGCGGCCCCATTTCTTCCACATTGTGGAAAACTCCGACGAACAGCAAATAGTAAGTTCATCTATATACACATATATACATACCTGTTCTTTGGTGAAATGCTAAATTATTTTTGATTTTGAAAACACTATTTGATTTAATTTCTGAATTATTGTATTTTGTTTGATGTATATATTAAATTATATATATATATATATATATATATATACTATTTCATTGATCAGCTCCTATTCTTTTGTTTCATGATTATATATCATCAGCTCACATGAATGATTTTGGTTGGTTTTGGCATTAAGTTCATTATGTTTGTTAATAATTAATTGGTTCAAATTCATTTTAAGTTCAATATGAATATATTCTGAGTTAGTGCAGTAATAATCATGCACGAATATAATGGTGATGAATTTATTTTGATATAATATCTTCACTGATCATGTTGAATAGTTTCATGTAACAATAAATTATTTTTTATTTTCATAATAATATTAATTTAATTCCCACAATGTTTTTGTTACAATTATGTATCACTTTGCATGGATTTAACTTTTTATATAGAGATCATTTGCCATTTTATGTAGTGATACTATTTTAATTAGTTTGTTATGATTTTATATTCTAGATGATTACGGGCTGCTTTCGTGGAAAAGTATGGCGAAAGACGGGAGGATGGAGTGGTGGCAAGGTTGAGAGAAATGGATGAGACTGGTGATTTGAGATTGGTTGGAGTGAATTCCTCAACATTCACCAGAGATTGTTCTGTTCAAGTCGATCGGAAATTTCAGATTCTGGGTAACCGTGTTTGGCCAGAACGCGGTTGAAATTAATTATAGGGTGAATGAGGCTTCAAACCGCCCATATGTACCCAGATCTCTCCGTCAATTTCAGTCGAAACGCCCAGCTCCATGACAGTTACATCTGTCCATACATTTGTGGTAAGCCATTAAACAACTGAAGTTATAATTAAGTTGTTTTTTGGTTAATTATAAGATCATATTTTGATTTTGATTTCTTTTGTTACGTAGTATCTACCGGTTCTTTTTGTCCGACTGCATTTTAATGGGAGGAAAGGAACTGAGATTGCGTGGCTTCGGCTGCCTCCTCCGGTGACAGCACGTTGGGCAGTATCTCTAGCGTTCGCCGGATCAAGGAGGATTAGTTGCGGTTGACGTCTTCAAGAGATAATCATCTAGAGGTAGGAAATACCTGCATTTTTGAGTGGCATCAAGATGTCGGAACATTTATCGCCTACATTTTCCGTTTGTTTAAATTTGTTTGTCTGTATGTATTTTTCATTTTGAATAACTAAGATATGATTTTTGTTAGAGTAAATCCCATATCGGAAACGAAGTGGGTGATTGTTCAGTATATAATTCTGGTGGGCTACTCTACATATTTTATGCTACCAGTAAACTCCGGGATACCATCTCCGGTACAGGGTAGTCCGGGGAGAGTTGGAATCCTAGCCCGCGGTCAATCTCTCACCTAGACCCTGCAAAACAAAGCCCCCCGGGGTCACCCGAGGGTAGACGCTCCGGCGTGATGATGAAGATAGGACTTTTTGCAGAGGAGAGAGAATATGAAGAAATACAGAGAGTATTTAAGTCTGATAAAACATACCTATTACTGTTGGTCACTCCTCTATTTATAATGGTGAGGATCAGAAAGGGCTTAGGCTAAGTGGTCCTCTTCTGGCCGCAACCCCGGGTGCGTCCAAGATAGCTAATGTCATGGGAGGACCACTGGTGGGTTTAACCCTCTCTTCTCCTTTACCAATATGTCCGCTGGACCAGGATATGGGCTGAGGCCCATATCACCACTAGCCCCCCAAGACCCTGGCTTCCGGGGTTCGGCCCGGTAGGCTGGGTCTCTAAAAGGTAGTCAATGGGTCGCAGCTTATGCGGGGCAGTATCATCACGCGCCAAGCGTGTTTCTTTTTTTACCATGCGCGCCCTTTCGCCGTTCGCGCACCAATAAATGCTCATTATTACTTTTCTCAAATGCTGGGCTTACTTTTCCCAACTTCGAGAAATTCCTTTTATCCTTCCCTATAAATACCTCATCGAAAAAATCTCACTTTCATTTTCCATCAACTTAGCACTGTCGCTTTCTCTCTGTTTGTCCTTTTTGCTTTCGTTTACCAATATTTCTTTTCTACCCATCTGATATGAGCAGCAGAGTCCTCAACCCGGCAGACGACCATTCCCTGGACATAGACGATTCTCATCTCCCTCCTCCATCCGGCGGAAAAGGACTAATGACGTCCAAAGCTAAGGTTGAATATGGCGCTCCGGAACCTGTGGACCCAAAAGATCCAGGTATGACCCCGGTGAGTGAAGCGGTCGAAGAGTTGGTGAAGAAAATGTACGTGCCATTATCCTATGACTCAGGACTGGAGCCGTACTCCGGAGATATGCCAACCCGGGTGTGCATCCCCCGGTACCATTTTCTGCACGGGCTCACCTTCCCTCTGCCCGCTTTTTACACTGCCTACCTGAAGTACTACAACATTTCTTCGGCCCAGGTACATCCGAACGCCGTCAGTGTGATGATCGCCTTCCTCCTGTCTTGCAAGCGGGTGGGTATTACTGGGACTGTGGAGATATTCCGCAGTTTCTACTACCTGGCAGCAACCTCTGTCCCGGGGGTTTTTAATGCTTTGCGCCGGAACAAGACCCCGGTCATCTGCTCCGGGAGGCTGGAATCCGTGAAGACCAGCGACTGGATGAACAGCTACTTCACCTTTAATGAGGAGAAGTACTCAGTCCCAGCATGGAATCAGCAGAGGATTGCTGAAACAAAGGCGGCTCTACCCCCGGCCCAGTAACGGCAGGTATCCGAGGATCATGACAAGATTGCTAAATTCTTCGTCCAGTTGAAGGATTACCAGAGGCCGGGAGGTTACGAATTCCCCCGGGAGGCGTATCCTGCAGAGGTGTTCACCTGCCGCCGCCTATATGCCAAGCGCAGCCTCGGTAATCTTTGTTTAACTTATTTCTTGTGTTGGTTTTTCTGGTTTTTTGGCTAAGTTCATTCCCTTTCTTGTCTCAGCCATATCTCCCAGGCCAGCGATAGTCCCAACAGGGTCGAAGTCCGGCGAGGGGAGTGATAAAGGCATTGGGAGGCTAAGAAAGACAAGTCCGAGACCGAGAAGGCGGTCAAGGAAACAAAGAAGAGGAAGTCCGGGGAAGGTAGGTCGGGAGAGAGGGAAACCGGTTCTACGGTGGTCCCTCCGGTCGGCAACCGCCGGCTAGCATTCACCATTCATCCGTCCGAGGGTCACCCTCACAAGAAGAAAAAGACAGAGCCTCACTCCGAAGGCTCTTCCCGAATTCCCCGGAAAGAGGAAAACTCTACTGCCGATAGCTGCCTCCAACCTATAAAGGAGATTCCGGACGGCTCCTCATCCCAGCCCCTGATACTGGATGGCCCACAGGTGTGTGTCTCTTCGCCCTTAGTATATCAATTCTTTATATGTTATTTTTATTCTAAGTGTTTATATTTTCGTAGGATAATGCCTCCAAATTGTTAGAGTTTCCCGGGTTGCGAGAACTGGTTAACCAGGCTTGCAACTCTCTGTCTGAGAATTTGTCCCGGGAGGTCGACCAGCTAAGGTTGGAAAAAGCTTCTCTCTATAAGGAGCTATCTGAGGCACACAAGGAGTTGTCCCGGGTAAAAAAGGACAGCAAACGCGGCATGGCCCCGGCACAAGAGGCTCTTTGCCGGGCCTTCACCAACCGGGTCCTCAAGAGTCGCTCATTCGAGGCGAAGATGATGTCCCTTTGCGACGTCTCCAGCGAAGCTGCCCTGCACGCCGCCTATTCAGTCGTCCGGGAGTACATCCCCCGGGAGAACCGGGCGGCGTTCAGAGAATCCTGGTATCGCCCCAAGGCAGACGATCGCTTCAACTATGCGGTGGATCGACTGATGAAAGACGGCTTCGACGGGATTGTCCCCGGAGTGATCGAATTATTTGAGGGGGCTCGAAGCGTCGATCCCCAGGACATCATTGCTTATGCCGGGGATGCCGCAAAGCTTGCTGAGGATAGGGCAGACCCCGGTCCAGACGACTTAGCCAATCTCGCTGCCATCGAGACCCCGGTGACCTCGGAAGGGGAGGGCGGGGATTCAGATGATGAAAATGCTAAGTCCCCTGTCCCGGAGCAGGAGTTCCAACCGGAGTAGGAGGAAGATGAGGGGGAGGAGGAGCCATCCCCGGAGAAAGGCAAGGCTCAAGAAGAAGAGCAGTCTCCCCGGGATGAAGATGAAGAAGATGCTGATCACGAAGTAAACATAGATACTTAGTCTTCTCGTTCTTTCTTTTTCTTTTAATTATGTTTTTAATCTTGACCTCCCCCGGGCTCCTTCCCTGAACCATTCCCTTTTGTAATTCAGGGAGGAGATGATAGCTCCGGGGATGAGAGCGACGACTCTAACGATGTAAGAGTCCCTCTCTTTTACTTTGTACCTTAAATATTCGTACTCATAACATTTGTTCCGGGTTTATTATTTTGTCACAACTTGTTTTGTTTTATACCTTGCTTAAATTTCGAAATCTCGACCTTTTAATTTCAAATTTCTATCTTTTTGCTCATGTAACCTTGGGTTGATTCCCTTGGCCTTCATCGACCTTGTTTTAATTCTAAGTTTAAAATCTTTGTGTTTTGCTTTATTCGTGTAGCCCCGGGATGATCCTCCGGGCGCAGTTTCCTCCGGGGCGGCCTCAGATAACGAGAAGTCGTGCCCCCGGTGTGGGGAGTTAGAGGAACAATTGAGTCGCTGGCAACTAGACGGCATTCAGACCCGGTATCTTCTCGTTCACTCCGGGATAGGATCCGTGATTGATGAGTTACCGGATGTCACTTCTTTAGTAACAAAGCTTAGGGAAATATCGAATCAGTTTGGGTCCCTTTCCCGGTGTCAGTCCCTGGCTCGAGACCGGGTGAACGCCGTTTTGGATGCAGACCAGACCATTTCTATGCTGCAAGCCGAACACGACGCCTTCAAGTCCCGTCTCAAGGAAGAGTTTGACTTAGTGTGGTCCGAACTTCCGTTCTATTGCGACAAGCTCAAATGGTTGGAGAGAAGGGGCGATCCCCTCCGGAGGAATCTAATGCTGGAAAAGGAGAACCGGGAGCTGGCAGCCCGGAACCTCACCCTCCGAGAGAACTTGGTCACCCTACAACTCACTTACCACTTGACAGGGTTGCGTCTGGGTCGGGTTTCCCCCCCTCCCTCTATACTAACTTTCCCCGGGAGGTCGGAGCGTTGTTAGTACGCATGTTTCGCATGGGCTGGAATGACCCCGAGTCTCGACATCAGCCTGCTTTCGAGGAAGCTGCAGCTTGGTGGCAGCGCCAAAGAGAGGGGCAGTATCTCCCCCCGTCCTTGGTACTTCTTCCAAGTCGGATTTCTCTTGACTTCACCGTTGAAAGATATCTCGGATTCCGTGTTTCAGTTGATCCGGAGGAATCTGCCCGGAGGGTGTCTAGACTCCGCGAAGACGCTGCCATAATCCGGGCTTTCATTGCCCGCGAAGATGCCGCTAAAGAAGAGTGGCGTTTGGACCGGGAAAAGGGCAAAGGCAAAAGCAAAGTCGTTGCCACGAAGAAGAAGAAATCTCCCCGTGCTCAAGGACCCGGTATCATCGGAGCTCCCCGAAGGACGCCATCTCCCGAGGTTTCATCCTTAGATGACGATTTCGACCCGTATGCCGAAGCTGGTCCTTCGGGGGCTGGTCCCTCTGGGGCTGGTCCGTCCGGTTCCCGTCCGGCTGCGGAGCCAAATGTCCCGGGGGGTACTGCTACAGCCAAACCACCAAGCCCTCCTACTGCTAACAATCAGGCGAGTAACCCCGGCACTCAAGATGACCCGGACTCCCCCATTAGCTGGGATGGTCCTCCTTCCCTTTGTTAGCTTTGCTTAGTTTAGATTAATCAAGTTTCAAAGTTGTAAATATTGTAATCCCCAATCATAAGTTAATGATATCTGTGTTATATTGTTCCTTTATATTTGTTCAAATATTTATTCCAATCGCTTATTCAAGCGTGCCCAGGTTATCTTCCGGGTGCTTGTTCAAGCGTCCCGTATATTCTTGCCCCAGGGCGCTTGTTCAAGCGTCCCCGGATTGACTTGCACTAGCCCCCCGGGCGCTTATTCAAGCGGCCCCGGGTCAACTATACTTATGAGAAAATGTTAACTCGCAAAATAATCTTCATAAGCGAAATGAGAAAATGCAACTGCGGGCCACGGGACAACCTAGGCTCAATCCTGGCCAGAGGTCCCCGTGCCGCTTCCATGCCACCATCCTAGGCATAATCCATGCCAGAGGGGTGAATACATAAGAAAATTTAGGCATAGTACCTACGTAAATTTACAATATTCCAGTGCCTCGGGACCTTCTTCCCGGCCTTGTCCAGTGCCTCCGCCCCATAAACCAAACTATAGGGGGACTCACCCGTGACGGAGCTCTCCGTCGTTCTGCTTGCCCATAAGACACTTGGGAGTTCATCAACCCAGTTTCCTCTTGCCCCCTGGAGCCGTGTCTTGATCCCGTTAACGAGGGTCCTGTTGGTCACTTCAACTTGCCCGTTAGCCGGTGGATGGTAGACCGATGTCAACTTCTGTTCAATCCCGTACTCCTTGCACCAGGATTTGAAAGGGTCATTCTCGAACTGTGCCCCGTTATCTGTCACTATGTACCGGGGAATCCCGTAGCGACAAATTATGTTCTTCCAACAGAATTTTACGCAAGTACTTCCACTAATGTTTGTCAGGGGAGCAGCCTCTACCCATTTGCTGAAATAGTCAACTGCTACTATCAAATACTTGAATCCTCCGGGAGCTGTTGGAAAGGGGCCGACCAGGTCCAAGCCCCAACGGATGAAAGGCCAAGTTCCAGATATCCCGATCATCTCCCCCCGCGGTACATGGATCAGGGGTGCGAACTTCTGGCACTGCTCGCAGGAGCGGACTGCTTTTTGGGCATCCTCAAACAGCGTTGGCCAGTAGTAACCCGTGCACATGATCTTCCGAGCCACAGTCCGGGCCCCTTGGTGACTTCCGTTGGGACCCTCGTGCACCTCTTTCAAGAGGTGGCGTGCTTCCTCTCCATCCACACACTTCAGCCAAGGTTGAAGATATCCCCTCCAGATTAATTCCCCATCCAAAACGGCATACCGGGGTGCTTTGACCCGGATTTTCCGGGCTTTTACCTTGTCATCCGGCAGCGTTCCATTCTCCAAGTACTCCAGGAGGGGTGTGATCCTGGACTCGGCTTCTCGAACCGCTGCTACTTGGCTGCTCATATCCCCGGGTGGTTATCATTTCCATGTACAGATTCTGGTCTTGACTCAGCTTGAGCTCTGAAGAGGCCACCAGGACTGAAACTGCAGCGCATACCGATACTCCTTGCCACCAGGACTGACCAGCACGACCCCGGCACCGCTCCCCCCGGCATGGGAGGAACCATCCACATGCAACTTCCACTCCGGTTCGCCTTCCCCCGGGTCCTTCACGGTATTGTCAGCCATCTCAACTAGGAAATCAGCCAAAGCCTGGCCTTTGATAGACTTCCTGGCCTGATAAGTGATCTCGTGCTCTCCCAACTCTATCGCCCACTTCATCATCCGGCCAGATGCCTCTGGTTTCAGCATGACTTGCTTAAGTGGGTGATTTGTGAGAACTGTGATAGGGTGACCTTGAAAGTATGGGCAAAGTCTCCGGGACGCGTGCACTAGTGCCAGCAGCAAACGTTCTAGTGAAGAATAACGCGTCTCCGATCCTTGAAGAGCCCTACTCACAAAATACACCGGGCTCTACGCTCTCCCGGACCCTCGAACCAAAGCCGCACTTATTGCTTGATCCGTGGCTGCCAGATACAAGAAAAATTCCTCCCCCGGGACTGGCTTGGACAGGGTAGGGAGTTTTCCCAGGTGCTCTTTCAACTCCTTGAAAGCTTGCTCGCACTCGGGAGTCCACTCGAACTTCTTTGCTCGTCTCAAAATGTTGAAAAAAGGCAACTGCTTCTCTGCTCCCCGGGACAGGAACCTGCTTAACGCCGCCAGGAACCTGCTTAACGCCACCAGTTGGTCAATGGAGGGCAATGGGTAACTGTCTTTTGGGCAGCACTTGTTTAAATCTGTAAAATCGATACACATCCTCCGGGACCCGTCATGCTTTTTCACTAGGACCGGGTTGGCAATCCACTCCGGGTAAGTAATTTCTTCTACCATTCCCGCGTCCAGCATTTTTCTCACTTCCGCCCGGACGAATTCTACCCGATCTGCTGCCAAGGCTCTTTTCTTCTGCCTTATAGGCTTCAAATCCGGGTAGACATTTAGCCGGTGGATGGCGAACTCATCTGGTATCCCTGTCAAGTCTTCCGTTCCCCACGAGAACACATCCTCATAATCCTTCAACAATTTCCGGAGCTCATCCTTCACATCCACCGGGAGGTGCTTCCCGACACTCACCTTCCCCCGGGATCCTACCTCCATATCCTCCACTTCAAAAGAAGCCGGGTCACCATGCACGGCTCCCACTGTGCTATTCTTCCCGGAACACTCCCCGGGCTCCGATGCGTTTGTTCTTTCTGATCCTCCATTCTTGGCCTCCTTTATCGCGGTGAGCATGCAGCTGCGGGCGGTCGTTTGATTGCCGATAACCGATGCAATTCCTTGGTCCGTCGGGAACTTCATGGTTAGATGGTAGGGCGAGCATATCGCCCGAGCCTGCGTCAACCAGGGACGACCTATGATCATGTTGTACGGGGAAGAAGCATTGATGACCGCAAAGTTACACAGGACAGTGCACCTCTTGTTAATATCCAGATGGTCAACAAGGGTCACCCGTAACGCTATGACACCAAGTGGGTGGACTGTGCGACCCGTAAAGCCTGATAGCGGGGACAAGTATGGCTTCAAATTCTGTCGACCAATATTCAATTGATCGAAACAATCGGCAAACATAACCTCTACGCTGCTCCCATCATCTACAAAAACTCGCTTTATCACCACACCTTCTACCTCGGAGAAATCACCATCGGGTCAGAGTGAGGCACTTGGGCCGGAACTGCATCCTTCTCTGAAAAAGTGATAGTCTCATCATGTTTAAACCTCTTTCCCTGGATCTCCCCCGGGGGAACATACCTACTCTTGGCCTTCACCGCCGACAGTGTTTGTGCTCCATCTCCGACTATCCCATTGATCAGGTTTATCATCCGGGGTGCTCCGGGTCCCGGAACTCCTGGTCTAGGTGCTTGCGGGGCGGGGTTAGGGGCAACATTAGTTTCCGCGGGGCGATTGCCGCCTTGACCTCGGTTATTCCTCCAATTCCGTTTCCTCCCCTGCCTTGCCGGAGCAGCCGCCGGGTGTGCTTCGCCTGCCACACAGTCCCGGAGCTGACCCCGCTCCACCAACTTTTGAATATCCGTGCGCAAAACCCGGCAGCCTTCTGTAGTGTGACCATAGGACTTGTGAAACTCACACCATTTCTGGGCATTGGCCGGGGCCGGGACCCCTTGTATAACTGGGGGGTCTGTGAAGAGACCCCGGTGAATGGCCAAAATCTCTGTTTTTGTCTTGGAGAGTGGAGTATATGTCGGTCTGACCACCAACGTCTGCCCCCCGGTGCGGGTGCTGCTCCCTGGGCCGGGGGGCGTCTCGCTGCCTCCGGGCGGGGCCCCTGGTGAGGAGTGGCCCGGAGTGTAGTTGTTTGGGTTGCTGTGGCTGTAATCACCCGCTGCTCAAAGAAACCGACCGTGTTCATCCGGGTGTGATTAGCTTCATGCACAGTGCAATGCATTTCAACTGTCAACTGAAGATGATAGAAAGTTCCTGGCATATTCTTCATCAATTCAATGTAGAACATCTCGTCTCTCAACCCATTGACAAAGTTACCAATCAGGGCCTTCTCATGCAGGTGCCTATCCTGGACCTTCATCGACTCGGCAATATACCGGACATAATACTACCAAGTAGACTCTGTCTCCAACTGTCGCATAGCCAAGACCGTGGCTAGGTTGACAAAGTTGGTCTTCATTGCTGCGTATCTGTGGACCAGGACCGTGGCAAAATCCCAGAAAGTCTTCAGGGAGCCTTGTGGAAGACTCTTGAACCAGCTCAGGCAGTTGCCCCGGAGATAAGAAGGCAACAACTTGCACTGCAACGGCTCATCGATGTCCCGGGCACCCATGACACTGAGGTAGGTGTGAACAAACTCCTCTGGGTCCCCGTCCCTATTATATGTGGGAACTCCATCAGGCGCCTTGGTACCCACCGGCCATTTGTAGTTCAACACCTCTGGAACCCACGGGAAATGAGGAACCATCCCCCGTCTACCAATAAGCCTGGTCAGACGATCTTCAATGGACCCGTTGTTAAACGGGGTGTTGTATCCACCATAAAATGGTTGTGCTTGCGGGTTTAAACCTCCTGGAAACTGTTGATCCAGTAACTGCTGCTGTCCCGGAAACATCTGCTGACCTGGAGGCATCGGCTGACCTGGAGGCATCTGATGACCCGGGGGCATCTGCTGACCCGGGAGCATCTGCTGATATCCAGGACCCCGTCTCCCATCCTTCTCCAAGTCCACCACTTCGGGTACCTTGTTGGGGGATGCTGCCTTAGCTGCTTTCCATGCTCGAAACTCCCCGAATTCCTCTGCGTTGGTACGAATTGTCTCTGGATCTCTGCACTCCGGGTCCTCTTCCCCGGAATCAAAATACTCCGGTTCGGAATCACCGCCTTCTCCGAACGCCTCCTGGTCCTGTCTTTCCTTTTCTTGTCGGGACTTCTCCCTATGCTCCTTTTGCATCTCCCTGAGGGTACGTTCCGGCACCTTTTTCTTTCATTGGCGCTTCTCAGCGGCCGCACGGGCAGTCTCCTTGCGCGCCCGCTCCTTCTCCTCGGCCGCTTTCCGCGCCGCCTTGGCAGCCGCGGCCCTTTTGGTCTTAGGACCGCCTTCTGCCTGATTAGCTTTGAAAGGGGGTTCTTCCACTGTCTTTTTAGGTCTGCCGCGGGGCATGACGAAGCAAGATCCCACTGGGCGTGCCAACTGATGCTACCAGTAAGCTCCGGGATACCAGCTCCGGTACAGGGTAGTTCGGGGAGAGCTGGAATCCTAGCCCGCGGTCAATCTATCACCTAGACCCTGCAAAACAAAGCCCCCCGGGGTCACCCGAGGGTAAACGCTCCGGCGTGATGATGAAGATAGGGCTTTTTGCAGAGGAGAGAGAATATGAAGAAATACAGAGAGTATTTAAGTCTGATAAAACATACCTATTACTGTTGGTCACTCCTCTATTTATAATGGTGAGGATCAGAAAGGGTTTAGGCTAAGTGGTCCTCTTCTGGCCGCAACCCCGGGTGCGTCCAAGATAGATGATGTCATAGGAGGACCACTAGTGGGCTTAACCCTCTCTTCTCTTTTACCAATATGTCCGCTGGACCAGGATATGGGCTGAGGCCCATATCACCAATATTGTCAATTGATTTTGTGATGGAACATCACTGGGCTTATGTGCTGGACCTGTTGGGCATGTGTACCATGTCCACCTCCCAGTTTACAGACACAGTGTGGATCACGGTCGGGGTTTATAATAATTATGTATTAGTGATTAAACATGTTGTGTTTGGTTAGTTGTTTGAATGTATGAAAATTAATATATTTCATGTTATTGGTTAAATTTGGTTTGGTTAATTAGTAGTTATTAGAGCTAGATTGGTTGCGCCACACATCTTAACTATCAATAATAGATTGTAATATTTATCACATATTTTAATAAGTTTAATTCATTACATATTATATGGGTCTTAAAATAGTATGAAACTTGATTTGTATCATAATTTAAGTTGTACAAAAGTTGAAGGTTCATGTTCAAAATTCCGAAATATTTAGCCAAAAAAATCTCTCTCGAACATTTCAACAAACACCTTTCCTGCACAATTTTCATTTCTCGAACACCCAATTTGAATGTGTATAAAATCAACAGAACTTAATTATCTCTGTCAAACTTTTCAACAAACATTATAATCCAAACTCTTTTATTTGGTACCCACGCAGTCTGCAATCTGACGTGCGTTAAATTGAGAGAATTTAATAATCACTCTGAGACAGTTAATGAATTACCTTTCAAACACTATTTTTAGACCTAAAACACAATCTTTCTGAACAATTCTAAAGCTCAAAACACAATCCGAAATAGTATGTCATAAACAATTAAGCAAATGATATAAAACATTGTTAATATAAAATTGTATTAATTATATTGTATTGATCGGATTTTATCTAATATATATGTTTTAACAAATGTTTAGGAAATTATGGCCCCGTTTGGCAAAGAGAGTTTTCATGAGAGTTTAGAGGTTATGGTTAAAAATAGATATTTGACTATTCAAACAGCTATTAATAGTGTTTGGTAAATAGCTTCTTAACTTAGCGTGTTTGGATCAAAACTCTCCTTTTTGAAACGCTCCTAAATCGTGCGTTTTGAATGAGTAATTCTATTTTTATAGTAAATTTTCAAATTTGTCCTTATCTCTCAATCAAAATCAAAGACACTTATTACGGTAAATAATTTGTTACCGTAAATTTACAAATATAAAACAAACATGATTAATTTATATGCAATCAGTACTCTTCTTTTCTTAACAGTATAATAATTTTCTTTATTTTTTTTATCACAAGTTGCTTTTAGTTAGACCTCAACTTCTACATATATGATGATAATTTGTATGTAATTCGTACTCATCTTTTTTTATATTATATAATTATAATTTTCAGTTAAATATTAAATGTTAAATTAATATCACTTAAAATAATGAAACTATAGTAAGTAAATGATTGTGTCATATTTAAAAACAAAAAATTGCATAAAAAATATATGAATGATAAATTGTATTCATGCATTTTTCTGTCATTTTACATGATGAAACAGCTATTAGGTATTTGTTAATTACCAAACACTCAATTTCAAAACGCTAGTCAAAACAGTTACTAGAATCTGCTAACAGCTAACAGCTAATAGAATCCGCTAACCGCTAACAGGTAACAGCTAGTTCCCAAACGAGCCCTATATAATGATATCGGTTTTGCTAACGAATGCCGACGGACATTAAGATGTTGAAATTTCCTATTTAAATGTTTAGTATTAAATTCTCTCCAAAATCTTCATACCGATTACATACTTAACATAATTAATTAATCCAATGTAATAATAAGAATATTAAAATCGTTAACAACTTATCTTTTTTCATTTCTCATTTTCCATTCAAAATCATCAACTTAATAACTACTTATCAAATTATACTTTAACTATATAGAGAAAATATGAGAACAAAAATTAGACTAACTATTGAAAATATTAGTGAAAATAATTACATAGTGTAAATAGCTACACATGGAAAGTTTCGATTTACAAAACTGTGCTCGGCTTAATACTTGTGAATTATGATATGTCAAATATTTATTAGGTCTAGTAAAGGTGTGTTCTCCTATATTTGTCAATTTATAGTTTAGTTAAGTTCAATTGAGAATATTTTAATTTGGTTTTTAAAATATTTATTTAACGATGCCTTAATAAAAATACAATATTTCATAATGTATAAAATTAGGATTTAATTAATATATAATTGGTGGTTAGTTTTGTAATTTTAGTTTTATTTGTATTTATTTGGAATTTTTCTCCCAATCATACCATAATTTTATTTTGTTACTAATTTTAGTTATATTATTTTTCGATTTTTTTATTCTCTATGGATCATTCTTATTCAGTTAGATCAATTTTCGTAATTATTTCTTGATTTTCAATTGATTTTAATTGATTTGGTTAGGAGAAAGTCTCTGAGTAGGCCGTCTATAATATATACAGGGTCTACATGGCAAATACAAAATCTAGGGGATTATAAGGAAATTAAGCTAATTTTGTTTCTACAAGAAAATGAGTATAGTATCAAACATGAACAAGAACATCTAAACATGCTACCCTAGCCATTTTTCACACACCAAACCTCACACTTGGCCATACATATCTCAAATAGACCAGAACATGGGAATTATAACACATAAGGTCCACATTATAGGCAGAAACACAAACACAAACATCTAAACAAGCTACGTACCCTAACCAATTTTCACACACCAAACCTCCCATCAGGCCATTTATGCCTCAAACAGGCCAGAAAGCACATAAGGTCTACATTATAGTCTCAAACATGAACTCAAACATCTAAACATGATACCCTAGCCAATTTTCACACACCAAACCTCACATCTGGCCATTCATGCCTCAAACAGACCAGAACATGGGGTTTTAAGCACATAATGTCCACATAATAGTCCCAAACATGAACACAAACATCTAAACATGCTACCCTAACCAATTTTCACACACAAAACCTCACATCTGGCCATTCATGCCTGAAACAGACCAGAACATGGGGATTTTAGCACATAAGGTCCACATTATAGGCACAAACATGAACACGAACATCTACACATGCTACCCTAGCCAATTTTCACACACCAAACTTCACATCTACACATGCTATCCTATCCAATTTTCCCACACCAAACCTCACATCTGGTCATTCATGCCTCAAACAGACCAGAACATGTGATTTTAAGCACATAAGGTCCACATTCTAGTCCCAAATATTAACACGAATATCCAAACAAATCAAATCATCTAAACATCTAAACATGAACACAAACACCATCACGCTCCGATCTAAAACACAGAACATTAACAAATCAAAAACAAAAATAAAATCCGTGAACAAATCGACAAAGCAGACGAAATTAAAGAGATCAGAAACTTTACTTGATAGCGCGCACATTCCCATCGCTATTGGAATTGAAAAATTGCATCAGATTGGGAAGAAATTTAGGGTTTGGATTTGGGGAAAAATGAGAGCGATCGGTTTTGGGGAAAACTTGAGTGGTTTTGGAGAAGATGAAAAAGTGGGGAGAGAAAGAGGGTTTTGATATTTATATTATAACTATTTTACAAAATTGCAAAATACCCCGCTTATTTGGTGTCATTGCAATAAAGCCCCCGCGTGTTATTTTTTTAATTTGGTCCAGTCTATAATTTGGACGGTCTGTTTTGAGAATTTCTATTTGGTTAATTATGCAATTTTGGTCCATTTAATTGAATTGAATTTTAGTATTTATTTCTTAAATATGGTATTCAGTTCTCTATCATTATACAATTTCCTATAAAAAAATCAATTTCCAAACATATATTAAGAATTTAAATACATCTTTGAATTATATTAGGTTTTATATGAATGTGTGCCAAAAAGAATTTCATATTTTAACTGAAAACTATTAAACAGACATATTCCAATGGTTGATATTCTATAGGAAAATAGAATATATCTCCCATCTATGTGATTTCTATAAGAATGAGTCTGATGATTTGCAGCATGTGTTTAATAGTTAAACATTCATTACTGGCTTATGGAACTTTTTTCATAAACTCTTGGATTTGACACCTGAACCTTTCTTTGATCTATGAAATTGATTTTTCTTCTACTGGAACGTGCCTGTCAAACATGAACTACACAAAACTCTTGTTAGAATATTTCCATTATTCATAACATGGGGTATCTGGTGTAGTAGAAATGCTCTTTTATATGATAATATAATACCAAGGGTACGCATTATGAGGAAACATATATTTAACATGGTTCAAAATTCTTTGAAATTTCACAGGTTAGCATGAAGCCACTCAGAGACTTCACATATCTACCCAAAACTACTGGCACTGGCACCAATCAAGCCAAGCTTGACAAGACAACTACAGCTGGTGAACTGGACATTACCATCAACAAGTTTCAAGCTGCAACACTGATGGTTCCTCCCTTGGAAATTCAGGCTTTGTAGGAGCTGGACTGGTGATCAGAAATTAGACTGATCAAGTGGTGGTTGCAAGAGTTATCTACCTGCATACAAAGAACAGTTTAGAAGCTGAGGCACTAGCATCGGTTGAAGGACTGCATGCAACTTACTTTTAGGGAATTGAAGAACTATAAGTGGAGATAGACTCTACGATTCTACTAAAACTCATCAGAAGAGAATATAGAACCCCATGGAAGATAGAGCCATACATGAGAGCGATTTGGAACCTATCTGGTGAGTTCTCTTACATCACATATACTCATACATATAGAGAAGCAAACTCAGTTGCAGATGCTCTAGCTAAATTGGCAAGCGATGATAAGGCTAATCATAGCTTTAGTCATTACACACTGCCAAGAAATATTAAAGGACTGGTACTTTTGGATGCTAGACAGCTGCCATATATTAGAACCTAATTTCTCTCCTCCCTGAATTTGATTACTGCTTTTATTTTTGTTTTGATTCAGGCGACAAGATCTCAAGCACCTGGATAGAGCAGAACAATCATAATCAAGAGAGACTCAAAGACACAATCACATCAGAAAGTGATGACTGAACTATTCAGAACATGATTCTATGATCTCAAATCTATGTAATACTCACACTACTACAAAGGGGTAGATGCAAGACACATATTTAAGGCGTTTAAGCCTGGCGCGTTTTTTTACGCCTTGATGGTATGTAGCGAGTTCGCTACCTCTTCAAGCCAACAAAAAAAAATTACATTTAAGACGGAAAGAGGCAGTTAAAGGCGGAAATGGGTTTTGACGTTAAAAAATGCTTGACCAAGGCGGAAAAAATGTATCCGCCTTAAATTGAATTGGTTGTTTCGATCTCGTAACCTTTGTAGTAATATAAACGTGTCTGTAGCGATTTCGTAGGTTATCTCGTTAGTTGTAGGTTTGAGCGTTGCGATCTCGTAAGCTTTGCTAAACCCTAATTTTAGCAGGCGAGGATGTGGGAGATGTCGTAACTGGGACGGTAGTATATTGCGTTTGATGTTACGGTATCGCTTTTGTGCACGTCAAATTTGTCATTGTTCAATGTACAGTGCATGTGAGGGTGATTGAAATGTTACGAGTTCGCAGGCTATCCAAAGGTGTTAGAGCGACGTTTTAGCGATATCGCAACGGCGTCTTTATGGGTCACAGATTTAAGCTGAACTGGCCGTTCTAACTCCAAAAACAAAAACTTAAAAAGGGTCTAAACAGGTGGGTATTGAAGGGTGATCAATTGTAGTGTTCTCGGAGGTCTCATTGTTCCCGTGTTGGTTCTCAATTGTAGTGTTCTCTGTTGACTGAATACGGCTTGTTGCGAGATCGTAAGGACCTCGTAAACAGGTGCTAGTTAGTTGCGATGTCGCTTGGTGTTCTGTTCATAATAAATCATCATGAAATGTGACAGTGACGATATCCCTATGTCCACGCACTATACAAAAAGTGAATGATTTTGCTGATACGATATGGGCTCTTAGGATGAATAAATAAAATGTAAGGGACAAGATATCAAAACAAGAAAAAATTAATTGTAAATGTGCCAAAATGGAAAACACAACTTCATTACAATCGAAACAAACTGGTGATGCAAAAATACATAGTAAAGAACAAACAACTAATACTAGTAGATGATTCGTACACCGAGTACATGAAGCAGTTCCTGATCGCAAGTGCATGCATCACAGGTGATGTCCGCCGGATCAAGGGGCAGCCAGGGATCGTACCTCACAAAGTCATTGAGGCCAGCATGCGGAATGCAGCAGATCGGCCTAGGCCTAACTGCTGCTTCTGAGAAGTACCTGCGGTAGTGTGTCCAACCCCAAGCGTATCTCAGACCTCTTCTGACGCGTTGCCTAGCTAGACGGAGGCCCTGTTTGTCGGTTCTCTTCATGGTTGTGATGACATTCATGCCTCTTTGAATGTCACCTTCGCAGATTGCAAAAACAGCCAACACATAGGTCGACGGTGTGTGACCTACTGCAGAAGCTTCGGTGAGCCACTGTCGAGCCCACTCGGTCGCTCTTCCGCTCACGTAGCGACAAAGAACCCAGTCGAACTCAGCACGAATCAATACCAGATTTATCATGTCATCTGGTAGGGCGCTGAATAGAGACACATCCATTGGAAGCAGAAGGCAAGGAATATGAGAAGGCAGAAGGGAATGTGGGAATGAAGGGTCTAATGAGGTTCTAAATGGAGAAGGGGTTGATATTTAAAGGGTTGAGGTGCTCTATTATTCAAAAATCTGTCAAAGTTCCTAGACAAAAAGCAGTCATTATGGTATTAATGGAAGGAAAATGTAAAGGCATTCTCACCTTTCCATGGACACCCCATGCAAACCCCCAAAATAAATTAATTACTGATGGAATTTCAAAGGTTTTTACTGATGTCACAGGTCAGACAAAGCCCAATACTTATACTATCACTACTACTACAGCCCAATATACTACCAAAAGCCCTTATCTCGTTGCGATATCGCTAGAGAATCGCCAGCTAGGCTCAGTTGACTGAATACGAGCTGTTGCGATATCGTTAGGGCCACGTAACCTATAAGCGAGTATGTGACGATTTCGCTAGTGTTGATTCTACTAATAACCGTGACACTGACGATATCGCTAGGAACATGCAAAATAGCAACAGTAAATGATTTTGCATAAAAAGTAACATTTACGATGACGCTAGTGATTTAGCGAGCGATTTTGCTTAAAAAATAACCGTTACTGATGAAAAAGTAAAATGTAAGGGACAAGGTTTCAAAACAAGAAAAGCTATTCAATAATTAAATTAATGAGCCAAAATGGCAGACATAAATTTATTACAATCCAAACAAATTTTACATAAAAAACAACAGGCAAACAATAGGAGAAGGGAGAAGGGAATGTTGGAATGAAGGAAATTTATAGGGTTCAGGTGCTCTATTTATGAAAAAGATTGTAGAGTTCCTAGTAAAAAAATAAAGGCATTTTTACCTTTTCAAGATATCCTCATGCAAACCCCAAAATAAAGTTAATTCCTTATGGAATTTGAAAGGTTATACTGAATTTTTTTGAATGTTATTTCATCAAATCAAACTAAACTAAATTGAAAGTATTGAATTCGTTTGTGGGTTCGTGGGTTTAGGGTTAGGGTTGAACTGTGATAACGTGCACACTAGCGATATCGCTACCATACAGGCTACTTAGCGATATCGCTACAATAAGTTACATCGGTAGCGAGTTCGCTAGTGAGGCGCCAACTTGGCTCTGTTGACTGAATACGACTTGTTGCGAGATCGCTACTTTTCAGTTACACAGTTAGCGAGTTCGCTAGTGAGTCGCCAACTTGGCTCTGTTGACTGAATACGACACGTAGCGATCTCGCACGTTACACGTAAAGAGGAGCGAGGACAAAGCGATGTCGCTAGGAGCACGCACTATACCAAAAGTACTTGATTTTGCTGAACTGAAGTAACAACTCTAAAAATAATTGAACAACATACATCTAAAAATTGTTGAAGTTATTGACCACATTCATGTAACCAAAACGGCATCTTTGGTGACGTGTACACAAGTGATCATAATCCAAAAACTAGTTAATATTCAAAAAAGTAAATGTTTAAACCAAACTAAACTACGAAATCAGAGGCATGCGACTAACATATCATGCAAGTCATCAACACACATCTTGTCACTGCCTTCGGCCTTCTCCCCCGAACTGCCTTCTCCCTCTTGTTGCTTGTCTTGCTCGTTCTGGCCAGCTGGTTGAGCTTCAGTCTCGATGCAGGTGTTCTCTTCTTTGCCTTGGCCCGGTTCAACATCATCGTTGGATTCTCCGATCAGCCTCTCTTTCCTAATCATCTCATACCTCGCCGGCTCATCTTCTGCATCAGAGTCGGTGTCAGGATGATCACCATCATCACTATCCGCATCTGCATCCCTTACATGATCAGCAACAAGCTTCCCATCGGATGGCTCCTTCCCGCTGGCTGTCGCCAAATCTTCGCTAGGACCCGCGGTGTCTTTTTGCTTGGGAAATGTGGTGCGGAAATCAGGTACCTCCTCCTCATCGCTCAGATCGCACTCCACTACCCCGCTGGAAATCAGTTCGCCGAGCCGTTCGTTGTTAGCACATGCCCTTTTCTCGGCCATTTCAATCTCATTCAATAACTGGCCCATAGACACCACAAGCCTACCACGGGCATCAAAAACAGCATCTACACAAACAAATCAAGGTTGATAAGAACCAAACATTAAAAAATTAAACAACTAGAACCAACTACAGTTAATAACAAGCTAGAATCATACCTGATACTCCCATCCTACCGCTTGCCCTTCTGGCTGCCTCTTCAGCTTCTTTCTTTCTCGCGTACTTCCCATCGGCCTTCAACTCTAACCTCTTGTGCTTGAGCCACTCCTTGTCGTATTTGCCGAGCGGCATGGGACGGCCTCTTGGAAAAATACCCGCTTTCCTGATCAGAGCTACAATCAAATTGCCATACGGAAGCGCGCGTTCTTGTGTCTGGCCATCTTCATCATTTGGGTCAGAATTGTGAAGCCGGGGTTGATTGGAAGCTTCTCCATGATATAGTAGAACACCATGAGACTGCAAACTGTGGGCTCACATGCATGCCCTAGGGACGGGACCACATTACCGCAGATTAGCTCAAAAACTAATCTCTGCTCCTCGGTAAGCCTGTGGATCGGGTAAAACCTAGCTGTACCCGGCCTATCAGAAGTCCTTTTAAACCACTTCTGACCCATCTCACCGGCCTTCAACAGTTGCTTGGGGCTAACAGAAGGAAACCTCTGCTCGTAATGTACCTCGTACGGACCATCATTTTTGGTAGGCCTCAGCTCATTACGAGTCAGATAAGGACATTTCAGAACTTCATTGATGCTAAACTTATCGACCGTAAACTTAACACCCCGCACCATTGTAGTTATTTCCTCCACCCCTTCCTCTAAACCTAGGTTCGCATAAAATTGGAGAACCTCTTCATGGTAAACGGGCTCAGGCAACATAAGCAATGTATCTAGATGCTGTGCCCTAAAATGGTTTAGCACGTAATCTAGTTGCAGCGAAGGCACCACACTACTATCAAACACATTATTATTTACAAGTTTCCGAGAGGAACAACGCTCATACCTAGCCTCTGCGGCGGCGTTGAAGAACTCAGGAGTGTCCTCCTCCTCACTGGAACTGCTGGGCCCTTCCCCACCATCGGCGGCGGCGGCGGCAGGGACTTCCGGCGGAGGCGGGGCGACTGGAACCTCTTCTTCGGTACGACGCCGTTTGTTTCCCGTCGCCGGGCCACTTCCCCGTCCACTGTCTGAGCCTCTACCACCCCGTCCTCGCATCGCTCCTCTGGTCTTTGGCCGCATTTTGTCGGAGAAGTTACAAATCGTCGCCGGTGATAATGGCAGAAGGGTTTTTAATTTGGGGCTAATTAATTTTAGCCCGATCCCTTTTTTTTATTTATAGTAATAGTACTTGCGATATCGCTAGCTGATACGCTTCTATATGTTGCGTCACACGCATCTGTATGTTGTGAAGTCGTTAATATCTCGCTCAAGCCTGAGTATCTAATAGCGAGTCTTAAAAAGCCTCGCCAGCCAAGCGTTCGAGTAGCGAACTCGCTACAGAAGAATCATTCTAATTAGTAGCGAGGTCGTAACACAAAAACCTTTTTTTTAATTTGAACTATTAACTAGCGCTATCGCGAGCCCGTCGCCAACAGGTTTTCTGGGTTATGTGGGTTTGTGGGTTTAGGGTTTAGGGTTTAACTGTGGTAACGTGCATACTAGCGATTTCGCTACTACACAAGCTAATTAGATTGTAACTTAAAAATAAAACTTTTTAATTTTTTATTAGCAATTTTCACATTCTAACATATATATATTTTATATAGATGCAGTACACTAATCTATTTGTTAAATATACATCATATATTCACTCAGGTAGAGTACATCTTTGTACATAAGCAGTATGACATAACTCTATGTAAAACATCAATAATTCGGTTTAAATTTTTTAACGCAATATCATATTCTTAAATATGTACATTTTATATCCAACAGTATAATACTCAATTTGGAAAATATCGAACATCACATTATGTCAAGCAGAGTACATCTTAGTACATCAGCATGCAATGTTATTAAGCGATACTCAGTAGTATGATTAGTGATGACAGTTGGTGAGTGAACGTGTGCATGAAACTTTGTTTAATTCAATAATCGTGCTTGTAATCACATAAATGAGTTGTAATAAACTAAGTATCTCTAATGAAATGCACTTGAACTGCGCATATATATATATATATATATATATATATATATATGTAGTTCATGTGTGAAGCTCTACTATGCTGTTGTCTCTAAAGGTAAGCGATGGATAGCATTTTCAAGCGTACACATGATGTGTAGAGTTTCTTATTGTCTTACAATTAAAGACTAAGTTTCTTAAAACTCTTTCAAATTATGTAATTGCAGATTAAGTGACCAAATCCCTATCCCGTTCTACATCAGCATACGACGGAACAAATGAAAATTATTCTTAAAATAGAATGATTAGTGTCTTATACCATCATTTCGTTTAAATCGTGATTTAAAAATGTATGAGTGCATTAAAAAAACAAAATAAAATCTTAAGTAGGGTTTTAGCGAGCATTTGTAGCGAAATCGCAACATCCTAGTAACATACTTTATGTCAGCTTTTCGGTTACGATGTCGCTAGAAGGATAAAGTAGAGCATAAAAGGCAATCACATGAGCACGTAACGACTTCGTAAATATCCACGTCAGGAGTAACGAGAGAGTGCCGATTTCGCAAAAAGGTAAGCTAGAATAGAGTAAACACGTTATAGAACAGAAAAACACTACACTTTTGGCATCTTATCCTCACTTCTTACGGGTTTCATCTCCAAAAGTCCAAACTTTTGCACATCTTCTCAAATCTCCTCAACTTTCTTCACATCAAATCTCCATTACCCATCCCATACATCTTCTCACATCAATTGTGTCAAAACAAAGTGGAACTAGCCACTAATTGCATGCAAAAGATTGGTAAGTTTTGCAATAAATTCTCAACCACATTTTTAGGGTTTGGTTTTTTCAATTAATGTCAATATTTATTTGTTCTTGTTCAATTTGGTAACCTCCCTTGTTATGGGTAGGAGAGGGACAAACAAGGTAGACCATCCCCAACCAAAATAATCAATTCTACCGACACAACTTTGTCATATACCAAAGGTACGATTTTTTTCATTCTTATTTGCTAAAAATTTGATTTTCTTGTACATGGTGCCTCCATTTATCATGTTATTACTAAATATCATGTCAGAAGTATGTCCTGAACGAAAATCAAGATTTTCTTTTAAAATTCTCCATACCTTGCTTAGCCCTAAATTTTAGGATTATGAAATATAATGTTTTTACTACAAAGTACAACTTTGATTTATTAGTATTGTGTTAGTCATTAACAAATTTCAATATACAAAGGAAGCTTAATGGAGAGCCCTTCAAGTTCCGTTAACTCCGACTCAAGTGGGGGGGGGGGGGGGGGGAATGTTGTTGGCGGTTCAAGTGAGGTTAGAAGACAACGAGAAGTGAATCGCGCATCGAAAGAAGCTCAACTCCTCACATATTGTCGCGAATTAGAGATTAGGATCGATAACAAAATACTAACACATGTCAAGTAAAATGACATTGGTGTTGCTATTTCACCCGACGATGATGTCGCGCGATGGTCGAGTTGGTGTGCTAAGACGGGTAGGATACGCACACCATTAGACACAACGGATTGGAGGCTACTAATCATCGACATCAAAAAGGATATATGGAAGGAATGCAAGGTTAGTGTGGTACTTGTTATTTTTAATTTCAATTGAAAATTGTGAGTGTGACTATTTTTATGATCACATTTGTAGCGCCCCTTTATTATCGAGGCAACATCCTATGATCAAGTGAAGAAGAAGGCTCTTCGAATCGCATCAAAAGCTCATCGAGAACACAAATATACCCTTGCCAAGGATTATATCAAACCGAAGAGCACGAGGTTTGGGGAAGATCCAAGTACGCGTTACAATCACATTGTAACCCTTACTTGGGAGGCATTCAAGAAACGATGGTTAGAAAATGACGCAAAGGTTAGTTTACTTACTACATCTTGCAATAATAGTGTCATGCGAATTAGCCAAATATTTTTGTTTCGGTTAGTGCTTTATTCCTAAAATAACATAGAATTTTTAAAAGGGTTTGGGGGATAGGAAGCGCAAAGCCAGTGCTGATAATGTTATGCCTTACACCGGGGGTAGGGCGGAGTACTTGGGTGTGGGGAAGAAGGCCTCAAAAAAAACATGAAACCGAGGTGAAAGAGCTTGTGGATGGGGGCATGGACGCGGAAGTGGCGAACAAACTAGTCATTGCCGAAGACCCTACAACATATAGTAGACAACAATTATTCGTCTTGGGTAGAATTAAAAAAGACGGGACTTTCTCAAGTGATGAGGCAAAAAGGGTGGCTAATCGAGTGGTACGCTTAACCTACTACGCCATACCATGTTCCATTTTAGTATCTACAATCAAACAATCAAACACAACAATTGATTACGATAATAACTTTTCATTTACTATACTACCTTTTTAGGACGAGGTCGAGCGTGAAGTTGAAGAAGGCTTGTTAATCCCTGTCGGTAAACACGATGTGCTACGTAGGGCACTTCGGAAGGCCGAGCATCCGGGAAGAGCTAAGGGAATTGGTGGTTATGTTACTCAAATAGAGGCGTTTGGTATCAAACGTAGTAGCAAAGACCCTAAACCATCCAAACTCCAAATAGCATTGAACCAAGCCAAAAAATCCGACCAAGAGGTCAACCTTATACAGATTCAGGTGACAGTACAAATCCAATGCCCATTTATTTCCACTATGATTTCATTTCAAATCATTTGTTATACTTCTTCGCTTTCAGCACCGAAAGCAATTGTCAAATTGGGAGTGCGGTTACTATATGATGTTGTACGCAAGCGAGTGTGTAGCTGGCCTTGTTCAAGATAATTTGGAATTACATTGCGTAAGCATTCTTATAACCTACTTATTGTACCTATTACTATCTACGTTGCATTCAATAGCATTAAAAAAACATTTCATATTCTTAGATTATCGAGGAAAATCATGCACCGTACACCAAGAAGGAGTTGGAGGATGGTAGAGATGCATTGGCTAGACACTTGGTTCTTATTAGATCTCGGTACATCTCTAGGCCTCACATTCCCAATAAAAGCTAGTTTCTTTTTTTGTCAAATGGATGCATATATTTACTTTTGAGTTCCATTACTTGCATTAGTTTATAAAATGTGGCTTGATAGTGTTTCATGTTCATGTTTTGTGCTTAGATACCATGCATCTTGTAATTGACAGTTTAGACAATTAAAATGAAACCCAATTTTAGTGGAAATGGGTGGAAATGGCTCAAATCCTATAATTTTGTGACACTAACGAATTGCCTGCGAGATCGTTACTTCTCTCGCCCGTAACATTAAAATAGTTGCGATCATCTTGTACTATCGCTACTTCAATCGCCCGAATTATATTTCTGAGCTTAGTTTTTGCGCCCTCGCTACCCAATCGCTCGTTCTTCTCTTCCTCTCCAAACTAATCTCTGTCGAGCTCGTAACCATACACGCCAAAGCCAGGCGAATGTCTAGCTTACTCGTAACGTAAATTTTTTTTCTCGCTCACCCAGAGCAAAAACGACTTTGTTTAACTTTAGCGAGTTTAGTAGCGAACTCGTTACTACACACATAAGCGATTGTCTTACGAAATCGTTAACTCTCTCGAACCAACTACTTTTATGATATTTTTATAATATCATTTTCACAATTTTTATGAAAAACAATAGTTCGGTTGCGACCTCGCTACGGTGTTACCAGCGAGTAGCTAGTGGCTGTCGTAACCTGGCTCGTTTGGTTTAACTTGGCTTGTAACGAGTTCGCTACCTATGACCGAGCGATTCGCCCCTATTTGTCGTAACCAGTCTCGTCAGCAGATAAATATATGACAAACTAGGTTCACTTACGAGATCGTAACCAATATTAGCGATCCGCACGCTGGAAGTCGTAACCAGTCTCGTAACCTGTCTAGACTTTTCAATGTAGCGAAGTCGTTAGTATTTCATCTGGCGATCCGTAAACTGCTGTCGTAACATAACAATCAACCATTTGTTTGGGACTAGCGTTTGCTAGTTACGGTCTCGCAACGAGCCAATTCATATCATACAGACGTTCACGCTAGCGAGTTCGTAAGCTTTTAGTAAGGCGTATAAACCTACATCCAAGGCGGAAACAAACACCTTAAACCCAAAAACATCTAAGGCGGAAGAGGAACCGCCTTAGATGATTTTTCTCATTCAAGTCACTACCAGAGAAGGCATTTGTTTTCTGCCTTAACCAATGAAGGATGAACTGCCTTATATGGCTTGATATTCTAGTAGTGTCAATAGGCTTTGAACATTTTGAATCAAATCCCCTTATTGTGGTAAATTTGTGCTTCGCTTAGCGATCACTAACCTACTCCAAGAAATGAGTCCTTTAGGCGGCTAAATTTGATTTTGCATAGCAATTCAATAAACTGCTTCCTTAAGTACAAAATGAATTTTTTAAAATTCAAACAACAACAAGAAGGGGATTTGATTCAAAGTGTACTATTTGATTATGCACATCTACGAAACAATGATGACGCACATCTTGCACAATTTGATTATGTACATATCATTTGACCTTCTAGCGATTAAAAAATGAACAAACTATAAATTAACCTAGTTTCGGAGAAATTGAATTTGGAATTAACCTAGCGATGCACGGCGTACTTAACTTTATAGTTCGTTTAAATAGAACATAACTTGAAGAACATTAAACAGAACAAGATTCAACAAAAAATCAATTTTTATAGATGAAATATAGCATGAACTGAAAAATATATAAATATACTGAACTGAACTGGAAAAAATATAAATATATTTAACTAAATTGAACTGAACTGAAGTGAAAAAATATAAATATTCAAAACTTAAGTGAATTAAACTGAAAAAATATATTTAACTGAACTAAACTAAACTAAATTGAAAAAATATGATATATTTATCTGGACTTGATAAAATTGCATTTGTTCATAATTATAATGAACTTATTCTCCCCATTGAACTAATTTTTACTTCTGAATTTAAAATTTAGCCATTCTCCCGTTCTACTTTTGAATTGATTTGATTTGATTCACATTGAGCTGAAATGAATTAAAAATAAAGGTACGAAAATGAGTAATAGTACTCCTAAATTAGGTTAAATATGATTTGATCACATTTTGTCAAACTTAATTTATCTGATTTGAATGAACGGAATTAATTTGATCGAACGAGATATCTTGATTTAGAAGTAGAACCAACATTTGGTTGAATAGCATCAATAAAATACTAATTTGAAATGAACTGAACTGAACTGATTTGATCTAAACTGATGTAAAATCAAGCAAAAATAAATATAATGAAAATAGTATGACTAAACAAATTTTGATTACATTTTTTAAAATTAAGGGTGTGTTTGGTTGGGCAAGATTTTGCAAAATTTGGACTATCCAAGTCCAATTTTGTAAAATCTTGTTTGGTTCACCAAGTTTCCCAAAGTCCAAACTTGCAAAATCGTAAAAACCAATCAAAAATTTTGTTTCATACTCACAAAATTCAACCCAACCAAACAAGGATTTCGCAAAATCAGACTCTCAAAATCGCAAACAAAAACTCAAACTCTCAAAATACCAAAACAAAATGAGAAAGTCTCCTGAAAGTCCAACTTTCCTGACTTTCCATAAGAGTCTTTATACGTTTTAACTTATACAGTGTATCTTTTAATTTAAACTGTAAAATTTGTTATTTGAATTTTATTAATGTTTTAATATAAATTCATGAATTTTTGCATTAAAACATGTTTTACTATATGTTCACTTTGATACTATCAATGTTTTAACACAAAATAGTATCACTTGACCTTCAATATATAGTGGTAGTTCCATAACACTTAGGAAAATCGGACTTTCTAGAGACTTTGCAAAACAAAATACAGACTCTCAAAATTCTCTCCAACCAAATACACCCTGACTATCTATTTTGACAAATGACTGACAAAGAAAACACAAAAACCATTTTGAAAAAAGTACCGTACGGCAGTTGGGAATCGGTATTATAGATTTAGCAATATTTGGGGACTTGATTCGGAAGTTAAAAGCGCGGAACAAGTTCAACAATAGTTATTTTCACACCAGAGCACACTCCAATATCATTCTTGTATCTCCATTTGGATTAATTGATCACAAATTCACAGGCAGATGAGAAGATGGAGCAAAAAGCCATTAAGGAAGCATGAATACATAACACCAGAAACCCTAATTTTTTATGTGTAGAATTTATATGCTGAGGAGGTGCAGGGATGAGGTATGGTGGCAATTGATTTCATTAATTAAGGATTAGGAAGTAATGGTAAAATAAAAAAGATTAATAAAAGAATTAATAAAATTAAAAAAGGTCATAAATAAAGATAGATCTTATGTTAATCCAATGGCTATAAAACTGGCTAAAATCTTAAGTAAAAATATGTGAGTTGATTGAACCCTCCTCTATATATAACAAGATAGTCTTTGGTCTTCTTTTATGTGGTATTTGCCAGGGTCAAAAAGAAACTCAAGAGCATGGAAGAGATACAAGTGAAGTTTTGGCACATGTAAACACAATGATACAGGTTGGTTAATTCTTTCCTTTGGGAAAGTAATTCGTTGAATGTTGGGCTTTTAATTGATCTGTGGGATGCTGATTTAGATGTGTTATATGCTGAGCTAACTGTAAGTCAATTCTTCTATGCTCAAAACAACAAAGTCAGTGAGTTAGCTCATGGTTTTCCAATTCAAATCTGTGCACTTTTAACTAAAGATTTTCCCATTTTAATTTGAGAATTATGATGATTATATGGTTTGGAAACTGGAAACACATGGAAAATTCACCATCTCATCTGCTTATGAACTTTTAAGGGAAAAAGGGACTGGTACAATCATATACAAATTTATGGATGAAATATGTGCCAATAAGATTTCAATTTTTAATTGGAGATTACTGAATAGATTAATACCTGGGGAGATATTGCATGAACATAGATCATATCTTTTGTTCAATTGGTTTTTGTGGAAAGGCTGCTGGACCTTCAACATATATTTCATGAATGTCCTCTTATTAGTAATATGTGGAAGTATTTTCATATTATGTTGGATTTGGCACCAGAAAACTTTACAAATCTCTGGGATATGTTTTATTATTACTGGAATACAAGAGTTAAAAATGAGATTCATAGAAAACTTGTTAGAATGCTACCTGTTTTTATTACCTGGATAATTTGGTGCACAAGAAATGCATGTATATCTGACGATAGAAAACCAAGATTTCAAGTTATGATTAAACAGATACTAAACATTTTACAAAGTGTTTTAAAAGTCCACAAGTTGAACTGGAAACCTTCTGAAGTTCAGACATATTGCAACTAGCACCTATCTCCGCCAACTTTAGAAGAAACACAATTCAACATATCAGTTGGAAAGCTCCAGGGAGATAGTATAAGCTCAATACATATGGCTCTTCTCTGGGTAATCCAGGCATTGCAGGTGCAGGCATAGTCATAAGCGACAGAAATGGCAGAGTTGAAGCAGCAAAAGGGATATATATACAGACAAGAACAAGCTTAGAGGCTGAGGCAATAGCTCTAATAAGGGGATTGGATATTGCATAAAGTGAAGGAATCTCCGATTTGGAAGTGGAGGTTGACTCAATGATATTACTGAAGATTATCGGAAAAGAATTCAGGATTCCTTGGAAAATTGAGCACATAATCAGAGTCATCTGGATGATACAAAGTGAGTTTTAAATCTTTTATACTCATATCTATTGAGAAGCAAAATCAGTAGCTGACTCTTTGGCCAGATTGGCAAGTAAACACAGGCAGAACTATATTTTCACACACAACACACTACCTAAAGAAATACAAGGCTTGGTTAATCTTGATATAAGGGAATTCCCATATATCAGATTATAAGGACTCTTACTGCTAATATCTACCTTTTTGTTTCAGGCGCAAGGTCTACGGAGATTTGGAAAAATAGCAAACAAATCAGCAACTGATGGCAGATTAAATCAATCTCGGAGAGGGAATACAACTCAAACATAATAGCTATGAAATACTTTGTGCTCGTCGGCAGATTTAGGATCGCTTAGAGATGCCTAACTTGCTTGCTTCAGTAGACATGAGTATTGTCATTTGCTAAATACATGCATTATAATTCCACTCTTATACCATTGTAACACTCAGATTATTTTAATTTTTTTATTCTTTTAAAGGGTGTGGGGAGCCTAATATTATTCACTCCACCTCGAGTTGCATATAAATAAAAAAAAGATTGAACCTTACATATATATATATATATATATATATCTGAACTGAACTAAATTGAAAAATATAAATATATTGATATAACTGAAAAAATATAAATATACTAAACCGAACTGGAAAAAAAAATTGAATTAGACTGAAAGAAAATATATATATATATATATATATATATATGAGAAAATTTCACCAAATAGGCTCTATTTTGTTTCTTTTTTTCATTATATTTTTGTGAAAAATGTCAGTTTCTGTTGCATACATTTGTTAATTATATATGTAATTAAGCTAAATTAATTATATATGTAATGAAGCTAAAGGCATAGCTTTAGTGTATGGGATTGGAATTCTTTGGTTAGGACTAAAACAAAATTGCTCTTACGTAACCAATTTAATGGTAGAAGTTTGTACCTGTTTTTGGATTTTTGGCAAATCCACGATCTTTAACGGATTTGTTGATTCTTTACATAATACCGTTTGCGTTGGAACAATCTCATCTTTCTCTTTTAATTAAGGGAGAAGGTGATGAGATAATATTTTTTAATTCATAGTCTAAAACAATTTCTTTATTTTTTCCAAACTTAATCATGTTGATATATTTGATCTTAGCCTCGATGAGTTCAAGCTCTTGGATTAAAAGTTCTTTTTGCAACATCAGCTGCTATAGTTCATCCATTCTGGATTCTGCATAAGAAAGTATACATTAGAAACACAAATATCTTCCTTAATTGTCTTGTTGTAGTTCTCTTGTCATAAAATTTGCAAAATAATTATAGGTTTCTGCAATATGAATTACATCAAAATCAAATTTAAACAACCCCATTTGCCATTTAACAAGGCGACCTTATTTGTTATCTCCTTTCAAATTAATTTTACGGAAGTGAATACATTTTCTGTTATCTGTTCTAACTAAGAAGTGTCAGATAAACAGGTACTTTTTACTTTACTCTAATAATGGAAATATATTCTTTTTTGTTACCATGATAATTTTTTCGTAGCTTTAAAGCTTTATGAAGTATATCGGTAAATATATTCTTTACCATTGTTTTCTGCTTTTTTAAAATTTTCCTCCCACAACAAGTCTGATGCATCTGTTTCAATGATTAGTTTATCCTCTGTTTGAGAATGATAAAGTTTAGGAAAGTTTCTCAAACTTATTTGAAATTTTACATATAACTAGTATTGATATTTTTCCATTCCCATGGAACATATTATTTTAGTTTTGCCTGAATTGGTGCTCTAACTACTCTAACTTGTGCAACCTTAGGAACTTAATCCGATGCATAAGTGAGTATTCCTAAAAGAATATGAAATCTATTCCAGATTCTTGTTGATAAACAGTTGGATTACGAAATATTTCACCAATTTTTAATTTATTTAATTTTGTTTTGCAAACTTTAAATATCAAGATGGTCATTCCATTGCAATTTTTACTTGTATTTGTCTTTGTGTAACTCAATATTTTTTGGGTATCACAATTTTGCTAGCTGCATACATGTTTGCGCTTGTATCAACATAACCGTGTATTTCAATTTGTCTATATCCAAAAAATTTTAAATTTCTTTTTTTATAAATTGAATTTGAATTAGTAGTAAGATTAACCATTATTTGTTACTTCTTTAAAATCATGCTTTAAATAATTATATGAGTAAAAGAGTATTTTTGTCCGTTCAAGACAAAGTCCGACCTATAATAATAATTTTAGACCTGCAAGTAGCTAGTAATCCAGTATATTTTAGATTAAATATTGTATTTTAAATTATTTATATGTATTTAAGAATTTGATGAATATGAAATTATAAATTATTTCATATTATAAAATACAAGTCGTTTTGTATTATATAGTGTAATCTTAAGTTTATTTTGGAATAATTAATCTTAAGTTAAAAATAAATTCAAATGTGTAGTATTTTAATGTTAAAGGGGACAAGGCTTTCATATTTGTGAAATAGGATAAACATAACTTGCTTCAAAATAATTCTAATAAATTTGAATGGTACGCATCAATAGATAAAAATTTTAAATTCAACTTACGTGAAGATAAAACACAATTTAGTTTTCAAAAAAAAAAACAAAAACCCTGATTTCAATAACTGAAATTAATTAGATACCAGCGGTTCACCCAGGAAGAGTTAATCATTAACCGTTGTCACCCGAGCTTGGTTGAGGGATTTACAGGCTGTCAAAGCGGTCGACACGGCTTACGCGGTCGACACGGCTTACGCGGTCGACAGGGTCGACTCGATCTAAAAAGCAAACCTAAACTGAGATTCCTTCGCCGCTTTTCTTCATCGCTCTCTGCAAATCGAATTCTTCTTCACTCTCTGCTTTCCCCAAAATCAAAATCAAGATCTCCCCTTTCGTTGTTTTCTGATTCCATTTCCTCACCAAATCAGCAAACCCTAATTAGATTTATGGCCGACGACTGCGAAACCCCGCCACCCACGCTGCGAAACCGAGCTTCCCATTCTCCGGTAACCCCACCACCCACCCTGCGAAACCCTGCCTCCCCTTCCACGGTAACCCCACCACCCACCCTCCGAAACCCTTCCCCGGTAACCCCCCCTGATTTCAGCTCCCCGCCGATGATCATGAAGAAGAAGAAGAAATCCCACAACAACCGACCTCCTAATCCTCCTCCCAACGGCCTGGACATATATATTGACACGCCCAATCGCACCTCTTACGAGAGGAAACGATTCAGGCTCCGATCATTCCCTCTCGCTCCTGATTTCGATTTCAGTGCTCCTGTCGAGATGGTTCAGAAGAAAGAGAAGAAATGCAAGAAGAGCAAGGAGGAGGAGGAGGATAGCAACACGAGCCCTCCTAAAGTTTTACAGATGATTTGTTTTTCTGCCTGCTTTAACTTCAGATTATGGTGTCAATGTGCTCTCTGTGCCCTAATTCCTTCATTTTACTCTCATATCACTTGTTTTCTGCCATGTTACTCACTTTTCTGTATTGTCAAGGTGTTTCTCTCTGTTACCTATTGAAATGCATGATTAAATCTGAGTAACTTTGGTGTCAATGTTTTCTGTGCGCCCTAATTCCATTATTTCACTCTCATGTCACTTGGTTTTTTCTGCCATGTTTCTTTCCTTTTCTGTATTGTCATGGTGTATCTGTATGTTTCCTATTGAAATGCATGAGTAACTTTTATGGAGTATGCTACTGCAGTTTGTGTTTGTTTCTCTTTGATTTCTTGTGGTGTTAGGGAAATGCTTGTGACCTCAGGAGGGGATGGATGGAAGCATGATCACATATGGTCCAAACCAGCAAGTCTTTGCACCTCATGTGGTCTTCTTCGGGCCTGCAGTTAGCCAGTGGTGGGAATGACAGTCTCCTCCCCATTTGGGACGTGTGAGCTGCTGTAAATGGCCTTGCTTGGTGTCCTTTTCAGGCCGACACTCTTGCCTCAGGTGCACTTGATGGATGCATCAAGTTCTGGACACCCGAGCTTTCTTTAATTCTGCCAGCTCGTGGATTCACTCGAAATCAGCTGGATTTGTGGGACTGTCCTTCAATGGCGAGAATTGCTGAGCTCACCAGGGCGTTCTCAATGTGATTTTATTGCCAGTGCAAAAATATTGTTTCATCAAGGATTTTATCGAATTCAAATGGTGATTAGTTAGGATACAAATTTGTAGGATGCAATGGATTTGTAGAATTTATTATATGCTTATTAACCTTATTAATAAACAGTTACCTTTTCAAGGTCTAAAAATGTTTTCCATGATTAATACAACCCACAAAATTAATTGCCAGATCTGGAATGTTCAGGGCATGGAAACTGCACTGGATAGACTAGTTAAACTTATTTCTGATAATAATATTCAGTTGTTATGCATCATAGAACCTAAGCATTATAATTGTACATGTGATCTTTATATGAGAATTCTGCCTTTTCAACACTTCATGCATGCACAGTCTGGTCAAATATGGTTATTTTGGAAAGATCCTATATCTATCCACTTAATTGCTGACATGCCTCAATTTTTACACACTCAGATACGCCACCAAAATACTAATCTGACCATGAATGGTGTTTTTGTGTATGGTTTAAGAACCAGAAAAGGGAGAAAGGCCTTATGGGAAGATCTTAAGGCCATTCCTAATTCTGATACATTTTTATAGGAGATTCTAATACCATGCTCTCTATATCTGATTACAATGGTCCCCCTAATCCACCACTTGGTAGTATGAGGGATTTTCAAAAATGTATAGACAGTATGTCCTTACTCCACATTAATACAGTAGGGAATGAATTCACCTGACTAACAAGAGACTGATAAATCCAACAACAGAAAGGTTGGATAATTCTTGAAATACTCTGTTCCCTAATTCCTCAATCTTGGTCCTCAATAGGGATAATTCAGACCATAACCCTCTTTTTCTTAGAATAGATACAGCCATTAAAACATTCCCAAAATCCTTTAGGTTTATAAACACTTGGTACAAAAGGCCTGAGTTTCAGAACTTTGTACATCAGAACTGGATGATCCCAATGACTCACTCTGGATTGCTAAAATTTTATCTTAAACTCCAGAGATTGAAAAGAGAACTAAAAATCTGGAATAAACAGATCTTTGGGAATGTTCACAAAAATGTAGAAATGGCTGAGGAATCTCCGAGACTTCAGGAGATCATTTTTGATCATAACCAATGTGACTCAGAATTGATCATACTGAAACTCAAGAGCGCCCAACTTAGAAAAGCAATAAAAGAGCAAAAGCATTTCTGGAAATATAAATCCAATTTGAAATGGATGAAAGAGGGAGATGTTAACTCTAAATTCTTTCATAATTCTTTGAAAGAAAAAAGATCAAAATTGAGTATCACAAAAATAAGAGATGCTGCAGGGATTTGGATAGATGATATCTCCCAGATTGAAGCTGAAGCTATTCAGTACTACTCAGATCTTCTATCCAATGAGCATGCACCATCAGATGATCATTTTTGTGAACATTTTATATCCCAAATTACATCTCTTATTATTGAGGCTCAGAATAATGCTTTGCTTAAGCCTGTAGAAATAGATGAACTAAAAAGGACTGTACTTTCACTGAATAAGAACAGCTCCCCTGGTCCAGATGGATACTCATTTATTTTCTACATTAAGTCCTGGGAATCAATCTCTGATGACTTACTTGAGGCTGTTAATGATTTTTTAACAGGAGCTGATTTACCAAGAGGTATAACTACTACATGGATCACTGTTATACCTAAAAAGGATACTCCTGTCTCTTTTGATGATTTTAGACCAATAAGCTTATCAAATGTTATGAACAAGATATGCTCTAAAATAATTATGAACAGAATGCGGTCTTTAATGAGTGGTATTATCTCCCCTAATCAAACTGCATTTATGCAACAGAGGGACATTTCAGATAATGTCTTATATTTGAAGGAAATGACTAGACATCTTAATAAAAAAACTAGGGATCCAAACTGTATCATTAAGTTGGACCTGAGAAAGGCTTTTGACAGAGTTAGATGGTCATTTCTTAGTAAAATCCTCACAAAGTTTGGTTTTCACCCTCATTTTATTGCTTGCATTTTAAAGAATCTATCACAGGCCTGGTTTTCAGTCTTAGTCAATGGAAAACCAGTGGGATTCTTTCAAGCTTCCAGAGGAATTAAACAAGGGGATCCACTTTCCACTCTATTGTTTAACAGTTTTTGTGAATCATTTTCCAGAAGCTTATCATATGTATTTCAAAATGGGAAACACACTTACTTTTCTCTTCCCAGAAATGCTATGACAATTTCACATCTCTCCTATGCAGATGACACTGTGCTCTTCATCACTGCTAACAAACACACTTTGATTAATCTGAGAGCTTTCTTGGCCACTTTTGAAGAAGCCACTGGACAGAAAATCAACTATGATAAGAGTGACTTCTTCACAAGTAAACATGCCACTATAGCCAAGAGAAATCAAATATATCCATCCTGGAAATGAAAGAAGGCACCATGCCTTTTAAATACCTTGGCTGTTCAATCTTTCAAGGCAAGGTTTTCAACTGTCACTTCCACCCTCTTATACAGCAAATCCAGAAAAAACTGAGTCATTGGAAGCACAAATGGTTATCAGCTGGAGGGAAGATCACTCTGATAAAATCTGTTCTATATGCTATCTCTCAGCATATTTTTACAGTGATGATCCCAACTGCTCACACCATTCAGACTCTTGAAAAGCTAATGGCTACTTTCCTTTGGGGCTCTACACCAGTCAAAGCAAACAAGAAATGGAGGAAGTGGCCTAAGTTGTGCTATCATGTTAAACGGAATGGACTGGGATTTAGATCTTTGCTATATATCATTCAGGCATGTTCTATCAAGCTCTGGTAGAAATTTCAGAAAGCTGAAGCCTTATGGACTCATTTTATCCAGTCCCTCCCCCCATCCTCCAGATCTTCTCAGACATGGCTAAGGATTTGTGATGTTACATGCATTGGAGAGCACTATACTCTGGTTATCCATGGAAAGGGATTGTGCAATTTGTGGACCTCCAACTTCTCAGGTATGGGACCTCTGATTGATCACTTGCCTCAGAATCTTACTCACATTCCTCTAAACTGATCTTTGTCTGAGTTTATTACACATAAAAATAATTTTCTCCCAGCTCTGTATGGTTTAATTTGCCCCCAGCTACATACTTTCCTAGAAAATGCCAATATATTGCCCCACAGAGATGATAGAATAATATGGAAACCTTCTATAACTGGAGAATTTAGCTTCAAGTCAGCTTATCTCACCATTCAGGACCATAGACCATCCCACTCCTCTCTACAACAACTTTGGCACATTAAGATTCACAAAAAGATAACTTTCTTCACTTGGAAACTTTTCAACTGTTTGCTGCCATTTGATGAAGTGCTGATATTTCATGGCTTTAATATGGTCTCCAAATGTCTGTTGTGTCCTGCTTCTGACTCTATAAATCATTTTTCAATGGCTGCACTTTTACAAAAATTATATGGCATGAGATGTTCTCTATACCCCGGGAATTCAGGACAGCAGTTTTGAAACAATCTGGGACAGATTCTCTTACTATTTCACACATACAGGTTTTTCAAACTTTCATGCAAAACTAATTAAAATGTTGTATCCAATAGTCTGTTGGAGTCTGTGGAAGGCCAGAAATAGACTGATCCATGATGATATTAAACCATCCAGAGTAGCCATCACTAGAGAAATCAGGGAGGCCATGTACTTTTCTTTGGCAGTTAATCCTATCACTATCTCTAGCTCATCAGACAAAGAATTTGTTGCTGCTTCATTCATACCTGTGCTTCATAGACCCCCAAAGCCAAGATTCAGACTTGTATGTTGGAAGCCTCCAGATATGGGTGTAAAAATTAATGTAGATGCAGCTTGGATAGACTCTCTCACTGGGATAGGCCTGATAATCAGAGATTCTCAAGGTCACTTCATCTCAGCAAAAATCATTTTCTGCACTTCTGACAGCCCTTTACAAGCAGAGATCAAGGCAATATATGCAGCCTACCTGTTTGGATATTTCTATGGCAATCATAATTTCATTATTGATTCTGACTCCCTAAAGGGGGTATCTATGGTTTTAAACCCCATAACAGCACATTGGAAGCTGTTCAGACTTGCTGATGAGATTCATAGAGAGACAGATCAGATACAGATCACTCATTCCCTTAGAGAAGGAAATCAAGCTGCTGATGCACTGTCCAAATGGTCTCTGACTCACAAGCTATCATCTGTTTTCAACTGGGACATCCTTCCAAACTCTATTAGAGCAGTGGTACTCCTGGATCAATCCAAACTCCCATCACTGAGAATTTAGTTTGCTTTCTGTTTTATTGTTCTAACTAGTTCCAACTTGATTGCTTTCCTTTGTAACAAGATCTTAAACTTTTTCTAAAGTCGCTTTGTGTTTTGTCTTGGCAATTCGCTAACAGACTTTGGAATAGTTTGATGTTTTGGTTTTGACAGGTAGCAATATTTTAGATGGCTAGACTATAAGATAAAAGGTGCATTTTTAAGCATACATGTTATCTTAAAAAAAACAGTTACCTTTTCATATCATGAAATTTGACCATTTTGAGTAGCATTCAGTTGCATAATTTCAGTGTCGTAAGTCCTAGTAAGTTATTTTGCTGAATGAGTAAACCATATTATCCATAGGAGTTAGGAATCGACACATACCGGACTCAAGCATGACCTGTTGGTAAAAATTTAAATAGTTTGTAGCACATGAACAACATACAGAAATCACAATGTCAACAAGAAAACCAACCATAATCAGGATTTTGTTCTTGTCTGAGAAGACAGAACCCTGAATTTAATACTACATGATAGCTAATGCAAGGAATCGGATCAGGTCGCGTTCTTCATGCTATTCGATGCAAATTGGTTGATCTGAACGCGCACCAACTTCTTCAACATGAGAAGGAGATGGATCAGTCCTCACTAGGATAACCTTCAGCACAATTTCCTCTGCGCTGTTCTTCAATACCTCGAAGAAGCAGGCATCCCCAATCTTCAGTCTGTTGTCAACTGCAAACTTTCTCCAGCCACTGACTTCGAATGATTTGGCTCTACAATGTCCGTTGTAAATCCCGTGCCAGGTCGTTCCATAAGAATCAAGGACAAGAGGAACCCTCACTTAAGGTAGCACTTGAGCAGTCTTGGGAAGAATGTTCTACACAGGAAGATAAAAAGACATTCTTGATTAGCATGCATGTAAAAATTGTAATGTGTAAATGTAAATATATGTCGAGAACAGGAATTACCACATAATACTTGGGATTGATGTGTGATTTTGAAATGATGATGGAGAATCGATTGTATGGTAATTAACCGATCCAGGTGCAAGCTCTACTTCGTTGGGTTCCAAAGTTGTTGAAGGTTCCACATCCACATTCGACATGGTGAATAATGGTAGAGTCGAGGTTTCAAAAACTGAACTATATATGAAAGAAATTTGAGAAAAAAGATATGTAAAATAAATAGGTTTGAAAAGTAAATAAATAGTTCTACATAACAATCATGGAGTAAAATGAAAATATTATATTCTTGAATAAATTCTAATTAATTAAGATTGATAGATAAAGAAACTTAACTAACATCTGATAAAAAAACTCGATAAGATGTAACAGTTCAGTGTTTTAATCAACTTACGCCTGGTCAAATTTTTGGTGCCAAAGTTTGTATTAATTAAAAAGTTTGGGCTTAACACATGAGAACGTGTGGGACTTTATTTACCGTTTTTGGTACATGGATGATTTTAAAATCAACGTGCATGCCTTGACACTTTCCCGTAATGATTTATATGGATGCTTATCAAAAGTTGCAACTTAATTAGCAAGAATATTATGGGAAGAACGTTATCTTTTTTTCCTAATACAAAGATTTGGACTCAATGAGGTTAGACGTTTCGCAGCAAATTTACGTGGAAACGGTTGACATTTTGTTTATTATTTTTAAGTAGTTTTACGAGTATTGACAAAATCTCTCTACTCTATGTAATGGTCAAAAATCAAAATGGCATAATATTAAAATATAGAGAGCTGAAGATTTCTTTTTTGTTTGTTATTCATCATTAATTCTTAGAAGAAATTATTGAAGAAGATCAGCGTCTCATTATGAATTATATGCCGAATGAAAATCTAATCCGTTGGATGAAATTTTCAAGTCTAACCTAGATCAAGAAATTGTTATTTGTACTTTCTCTAGATCAAGATATTGTTTTGACACAATCTTATTGTAATCACCAATCACACGCTTCAATTTTGAAAGATTAATAGTAAATCTCGATCATCAACTACATTTTTTAAATAAAATATAAATGTTTAGCAGAATCGTGTACCATGGGACAGATACGTTCTCATATATTTGTTGGGATAGTTTGTGTATTTTTAACGTTTTAGTCAACCTGATTCAATTACTTTATTTACAGTACTTTTTAAAAAATGAATAAATGAAAGAAAGTACAATAACACAACACTAATACTACAAACACATAAATTAATTGTAAGAACATATTTATAATGTTTAAAGTTTTAACCTCATAAATATGTAAAATAATATAAATATCATATAACTTATTGGAACCCTCACCTAAATAATGATACTTTTGTGGACACAAATTATAATCAATTCAAGGCTATATTGTGTATATATTTGAAATTATTTAGGAGTGATCCAGTGTTCTCTTGTAAGTTAAATTATGATGTAATCTCAAATTTGATGCCAGTTTCATTTTAAGATTCGCGAATGAGAGTCATGTTCTTCATTCTAGAATAAAATACACCATATAGTTCTTTTGCCGAAGATATATAAATACTAAATTGGTCACAAAGTTTAGATCTATAAACTTGTGTAATGTGGTGTACCGTGTAATGTGGTAACCAATTTGCATTGAAAGTAATTATAGATAAGTTGAGATCGATTATCTCGAAAATTATGCATGTAGTGTTGACCGAAAGTAAATGTGATTGTTCTAAAACACAATTAGAATTCGTACCTTGTGTCTTGAGCAATAAATCACATGCAATATCAATACATGTTCTTTGATGAATGGATAAAAATCTATACAATCAATGCTTAAAAAATAAAAAAACCTCAATTCTATCGTCTACTTCCAAGTCATTTTGAAAGCAGGAGGGATTAACACTTCCATGCTCATGAAGATCTTCAGCCTCCTAGAAACATCAAGATATTAGAAGGGGGGAAACTAAATCAAAATAAGAATAACTTTAAAATACCAGAATTCTACCTGGAAAATTAGCTTATGCTATATCATCAAGTAGTCCTCGAGTGTCCTGCGATACGCTTCCAAGTTAAAGAGTTTTGTATTTATAGCGGTCAAACTGCTCTGAAGCGATTTAATTATCCTATCAACCTCAAAATTGTTATTTAACCGCTGCACATCAAATAGGTATCACACATCAGGATACCCAATGTATTATGCTGGTATTTGGCCAATCTCATGGGATGCCAATAGCTCAGCAATCAGATCTCGACTGAATGCCAATTGTGCGGCTACTTTAGCTACAAAAGTATCGAAATGATTGAACTCAGTAAGCTGCGCAAATGTGTGCCAAAGACATCCAATCTCCTCAACCTCCTTCTACTTTTATATCCACATTTGGATATTCTGTTCTACAGAGATGTCAACAGAAATTAAAACCTCGTAACCTTCTCCACGCTCATCAGGCCAGTCCAGGCCACTCAACATCATGTTTCAAATAGTCAGAGCAATTTCTCTACATTCAATCTAATCAATTCAACCACTCTAGAACAGCGTTGCTTTTCTTTTTCCATAGAAACAATGAAATTCTCCTAAAAATCAACAAAGCAAACACAAACACAAACATCATCATGTCTTCGTGACCAAGTACAACATCAAAACACTATAATTCAGCTGAAAACAATCAAATACACACTCGATTTTCATACACAACCAACCCTAAAACAAAGAAGAGCGATTGACAAATTGGGGATGATTTGTCATAGAAGGTTTCACTCAAGAAGAGATCGACCATGTCATCAAGGTCTAGTGTGCTACTGTCTTCGTCACCAAACTAGTCATATAAATATTGAAACATATTAGATATAAGAAAAATTATGAGCACCCTTTGGTACCTTATAAAAAAGGAGGTTCATGGGTTATAATTTCACAAAAATCCTGAGCGCTCTTTGGGATGATCTGCCTTTACGTCTCGATCAAACATGAAAAACTTTGTAGTACCGGTGGCATCAACAACCACAACCTCAGCCCTATATTTATTTATTTCAAAACAATGTGCAATGATTAATTATTGGGATATATGAAAGAATAAATATAGGTAAATTTATCAAGCATAGAAATGTGTAGTATTTTACCTAGGCACTGGATACTTAGATGGAGAATCACATTTTTGACAATAAAATTCTCCTGGATTTTCTATCTCATTTACTAATTTGGTGCACTTCTTGCATGAAATGTAGTACCAATTATCACTCATGTCGACTTTAGTAATGGTATCTAGTGTGACATAGTTGCCAATCTGTGGTGTTTAGTAGGAAATAATTAAATTTTTTTGAAATGAATATTTTAGTAAACCCGAATTATCAACACCTAATAGTTCAGTGTTTGTTGCATCTCATCAATAGTTTCTCTCTCTTTTGAATTGGAAAATCCTCTATAAATGAACACATGTAATAAAATATTATAGATTAAAATGTAGATCGCAAAACCATTAAAAAAGAGACTAAGTAATACCCTCCACTCATTGATCTTTACAAATTGGATAATGTGTACAACATGGCTAATGTGTTTATCATCTTCAACAAACTTATCCACTTGCTCAGAGTCGAGCTTTCAAAAACTGAACTAGATATGAAAGAAATTTGAGAAAAAAGATATGTATAATAAATTGGTAATTGGAAAGTAAATAAATAGTTCTACGTAACAATCATGGAATAATGATTGAATTTGCAGTGATATAATCAAACGCTCTTTCTTGCAAAAGGAACATAATTTGGCCACAAGTCTTAGTAGAAACCTATGTAATAATGTACTCGGTTTTATTTCATAACTAATAAATAAATATGATTTCAAAAAAACAATCATGGAGTAAAATGAAAATATTATATTATTGAATAAATTCTAAAAATAATTAATCATTCAATGCTTCATGAAGATTATAAAGCGAATTTTATCATACTCTAAAATTGTTATAGGTTTAACATGGATCGGAGTAATAATAAACATAAAAAAAAAGTAAAACTCTTGAAATAGTTGTGACATGATTCAATTTGTAACTCCCAAGCACTTGACAGCCTATAACATGCAAACTCTCTTGAAAGTCCAACTTTCCTAAGTGTTAGTTTTAAAACAAAAATGATATATTTTTATTTAAAAACATTGATCACTATAAAGTAAATATATAATGAAACATGTTTTCATGCAAAAATTTAAGAAATTTTATATAAAAGTTTAAAAAATTAAAGTAATTAAATATACAGTTCAAACTAAAAGGTAGACATTATAAGTTAAAACGTATAAAGACTTTCATGGAAAGTCAGGAAAGTTGGGAGTTCAGGAGATTTTCTCCATAACATAATTATCCAATTTTGAAAGTTATTATTCAAAGAAGATTTAGATAAAATTTACATGCTATTTTGAAAATCCAATATAGTGAATTAAAAATAATTTAATTTTGCATAGAAAAATATCCCAATTAAAAATTAAATTAATCATAGATATAATCCAAATCAAAGTTAAATTGGTTTGTGTATATAAAAGTATCTTTCTATAATAAAATATATCATCAACAATTTATTTATTAATCATCCAAAAAAGGTTGAACCAGAAGATCGTGGGCGTAGCCGTGGAAGCATTAGAAGTTTATAGAAGGGATGGCAGCTACAATTAGAAAATAAAGAAATTAATGAAAGGATTTACAGTTTATGGGCTGGGAAATTCTGAGAATGAATTCAAACTGATGATCTGATCTAATGACATCGCGTGGTGCACCCAACCTGATACATACAATGGATATTCATGCAACAACTCAAGAATTATACTAGTGCTATATATCAAGTACCTATTAAATATCTTTTCAAAAAAAAAAATACCTATTAAATAACGATACATCATTTTATAATAATATACAATTAGATTATGTATTTAATCATTACTCAGACAAATTTCGACATTCAAGATTAGAGTTTTCAAAATTTACTAAAAATATTTTAATAAATCAAAACATAAAAATTATAGACGTGTCACTGATACCCGGAAAGCCGGAATTTCAATATTTCGGTGGTGAGACAAGAATTTGCAAGTTCTGATATAAGAAGGTGAAAGAAAGTCTAATTTATGACTAACTTAATCTGAACCGTTTAGTAAAATCCAACGGCCTAAATAAATTGTTCTTAATTATAAAAATGAGTCTTGGGGTCGTAAAACCCTCCCCCTAAATTAATGTGCTGCATCTCTCTTCAGCCGTTATCCAGAGTCATACTCAAAGCTTCAAAGATTGGCAATGGAAGGAAGCGAATTGCCAGGCGGACAAAGGACCAATATTGCTGATCATGTTCGACCAGAAAAGGTGAAATCTTTTATTACAGTCTATGAATTTCTTGATTTACTACTTAAATTAGCTGGAGTTAAGCTTTTTTACAGTGAAATTGTTTATACAGTATATGATGCTTCTTATATCTTGAAAGCCATCTTTTTTGTTAGAGATTTCCTTTTGATTTAGAAAATAGATGTCGTTAATTTCATATTTGTTCATCTTCTCTATAACCTCAGATGCCATCTTTAAAAAAACAAACAAACCCTAGGTGATATCTGGCAAGCATAGTGCTATATAACCGTTATTCTTGGTTTTCTCTCGTGTGGCAGATAAATATGCTCTTGAATGTCATCAAAACAGTGTCTGTCTCTGTTGAGAAATCCGATACTGTCCGAAATGTTAAAGCCATATTGAAAGAAAAGGAAGGCATACCTGAGTGTGTGCAGAGCCTATCTTTTTCTGGGGAATGCCTGAGGGACTGCCAGATGATATCTGATTGTGGCATTCAGGAGAACTCGATGGTGCAAGTGTTTGTGCAAGATTTTGTGCCTTTGAGGCTGTTCATTAAGCCACAATCTCATCACAAAATCATTGTAATCGAAGCTAGGCCTTCTGATACTATCGAGGATGTGAAATCTTCTATCATGGCTAAGGAAGGGACTCATTCACGCAGCTTCAATCTACTCTACGCTGGCAAGCAGCTTCCCGATGATAGGACCTTGGAATCTCTCGCTATTAAACGCGACTCAACCCTTCACATGGTGACCAACCCAAAACTTACCTACACTCTTTCAGTCAAGATGCCCTCTGGTGAGATTTTGAAGGTGGGAGTGAAGCTGTGGTACACTGTTGGGGATGTCAGATCTGCTGTTGCGAGCATTGTCGATTCCTCTGTCGACCATCTACTTGTCGTTTATAATGGCGAGTACCTTCATCATGACTCGAAGAGCCTGTATATGCATAACATTACCGAGGAATCCATGTTAGAGATGGTGCCAAAGAGTATTCAGGTATCTATACAGTTTTTAAGTGGAATGACATTGACATATGGTATGAATTCAGATGATTTAGTAATAAATGTGAAGGAGAAGATACGGGATGATAAAGAAATTCCTGTGGAACAAGTTGGGCTGATTTTTGAGGGGAGACAATTGTATGATGATCATACTTTGGGAACTTGCAACATAATGAACGGTTCTAGTCTACATGGAGTTCTCAAATTGGGGAGGAGAAGGCCATTTCTTAGTATAGATTGAATATGTTGAATAGTGATAATGTTCGACCTTCAATATGTAGAAAATGAACTTATTTATGCATTCTGTTTCATTTTTCGGATGAAACCCTGTTAGAAGAGCAATCTGAACCTAATGATATTTATTTTTTCCTAGTTCGTTCCTGGCTTTAATATAAGATTGGTTCTTTTTTTTTTGAAAGGTTAATATAAGATTGGTTCTTGAATAAAATACTCGCGCGCTCTTGAATAGTTATCTATATGACGCTCCCCCTTTTCTCTCTCTCCCACCGACGCTGGTACTCATCCCGATCTAAACCCCTCCCAGCGGGGGTCGCCGGCGTTTCCACCGCCGTTGCGACCCCCTCCCACTCCATACCCTGTATTCCAATCTCCCCCTCTACCCACACACCAAAAGCCCTCTTTTCTTCTCCTCGAAAAATCAGAGTTTTTCGTTTTTCTGACTGCCTTTCGGTCCTTCTGGCCGGAGCCCGACGGAGGGGTTTCGGATCGGGCCTGAATCAACACCGCCGGTCAGTTTAATCATATGGGCTCTTCGCAGGATGCGATTGCTCGTCAATTTAGAGGATCTCCGTGATGTGTTTTGTACTGTATAGGGCAGAGGTGGTACACGTGCCGCTAGTTCAGATCTGTAGGTACACGTGTCGTCGGTGTGGCACGCGGTTCGCCGCCTCCACCACACACGCGCCGCCGCGTTAATGGTTGCAAACGACGCGACGGAGCAAGCGGTCCGCCGCCTTTGGCGTCGCCACGCACCTGTGCGACGAGCACGACAGGTTTAGCTGCACGCGCCTGGATTAGCCACTGTTCTCGGTCTTCCACAGCTCGGCCAGGATAAGGGTGCTATTCTTTTTTCCTTTTATTTTATTTTATTATTGCTTTCTTAGATTTTTTAGTTTTTAGGGGATATATGATTGTATCTAGGACTTTTTGCAAAATTATTTTGACTAATTTATTGAATATCCTTACCCATTTGTTTGTCATGTCCCTCTTAACCCTTAATTGGCGAGAGGGGGGAAGACCCTTTGGGTTTCGGTCTGTGCAATAACAGTAGAGGAGAAATCCTAGTCGTGGTAGTTATGACAACTTACTATCGGCGTCTCTGTGCATAGACTAGACTTTGCACATTCAGCTCATGCTTCATGGTGCAAGTTAAGGATATTATACCTGTCAAAATAGTTTAGATACTTTTGTATCGGTCCTCAGGAATCTTTCGATAAATCCTTTTTTATGTAGCACCGCTGAGCCAGAGGATTAGTATGGTCATCCCATAAATTTCTTTGTAAACTCATTCAAATTGTCACAAAAACCATTATATGGTTTTATGTTTAACATTGGATTCATTCAATCATGTACTATTACTGTTTCTATTTAGGGTTCGAGAAGTCGTGAATAATCCTCCCATTTACTTGGATGGTTTTGCCTTAAAAAAAAAGTTATCTATATGCTCTTGTACTCCTGAATTTTAAGAAAGTGTCCGCAATCAGTGCTCTTGAATAGTTACCTATATGCTCTTGTACTCCTGAGTTTTAAGAAAGTGTCCGCAGTTCGCGTACTTTTTGAGTGTAGTTGACTGCTTGATTCAAACCACTAAAACATTCACAAATACTCGGATTCAATATTATTATGTCATTCGGATATCAGAAATATTCAACCGTATTATTTTTGAACGTTTTAGAGTTATGAATTAAGAAATCAAACTTAAGTCAAAAGGCACACAAACACTTTCTCAAATTTCAAGGGCACATGAACATATAGTTAATTATTCAGTGGTACACGACCATTTATCCTTAGTTCTTTCCTAGTCAATTCATAGTTGATGCAGAGCTGGTGAAAACGGATATTGCTAGAATTAATGAAAGATATGTACCGATACGATTTTGCTAGTAACAGAGGAATGTTTTACTACTTTGAATTTTGAAGGGCGTCGTTCTTCTTATTTTCCGATCTATTTTTTGAAACATAATTTGACCATTAGTAATTTTATTTACACGTATCTGACAAAAAATAAAATGTTTTTTACTAGATGTAGATGTATTTTTTTAGCGAGCATCAAAAGTTAAATTCAGTGTACAACTTGTCCTTGCTTGGTAGGAATAATTAAAGTGAGATAGAACAAAAGAAAAAAGAAAAGTGGCAAACTATAAAGGATATGCAACCCTATTCCCCCACTAACTAACGGCTTCATAACTTTGGTCTCCAAAGCAAAAGCACCAAACCATAGTTTTCATGCTTCTCTCTACACTTTGACAGATCCAGAAACAATAATGCTCAAGAGGCAAGACAGTCTCCGTTCATCGTCCCACCTCGAAACCCCAACGCCGTCCCAGCACCGCCGCCAAGCTGCCAAGCCCACCGGCTGCTTCCCCGCCATCTTCCGCCTCTTCTCCAACCACCATAACCGGAAAAAGCTCCTCACATTTGGTCAGTAACATCACTTTCGTTTGAGTTTGAGAATGATAAGCAGATTCAGTAGTAGATTTTTGTTTGTTTGCATTTACAGGAAAAAAGAGCCCAAAAACCATTTCAGTCCCAACTCAAACGGATTTGCCGGAGTGGAGAGAAGATGATGAAATTAAAAAGAACGATTTGAAAACAGAAGTGCAGGATTTCCAAGGCAAGAAAATAACAGCAAGTGATGTTACAGTTACACCAAGAAGTCCGATGCTGCGGCCGGAGATTCGACGCCGGGAAAACGAAACGACGTCGCCTCGGCTCCTCGTGGGCCGGCTGATGGGGTTAGAGGAGAAGGATCACGTGGTTATACCTAATGAAGAAAAACGAAAGCAGCTTTTGGACGCCTTGGAGAAATGCAATAAGGATTTGGAGTCGCTGAAGAAGATCATCATGGCGGTGCAAGTCGGCGACGGCGACGGACGTGACCGGCGATCGCGATCGGAAATTTTCAATCCTCGATCAGTTTCCGGCAATGACGACGGCGCCGACGCCGGTGACATTCCTCCTTGGAACCGCAGCAATTACTCCAGATACAACTCCAACGGTTAGTCATTCTTTATTTCCCGAGTAATCAGTCACCCTAATTAGAGAAATTAATTTTCTCTTGCGTTTTTTATCGGCTATATATATCCTACTCATTAGTAAATAATAAATTTGTTAATTTCACGATAGATTAATAAAATATCTAGCAGAGATTTCATTTATTCCCTATTTTATTTTGTGTTTTTAAGAGTTATTTTCAAGGAAACAAATACAAAAGAGAGCTCATAATATACGAGAGTTATAAAGTGCAACTACAATAATGATCATTCATGTGTGACTTTTATTTGGACGAGTATGATGATACAGTCATAACTCATCAACACCAATTTTATAATTACTTCAAGTGAATTACTGAGACAAATGTCGAGCATTTTCACTGGGTAATTATTATTATAATATCATTATTAAATTAACTATGTATATTTAAAATCTAATTTAAAAAATGGTTTTCTATAAATAAATAAAAGACATGTATTTCTATCTTGAAGAATAAAAATTAAAATAATCCCCCCATAATTGAGTGTTCTTGTAAGTCATGATCTCTATAACTGTTCCTAATATCCATTTAAGAAAACTACCTATCAAATCTGTAATTTTCTTTATAATATTATTAAATCTTTGAAAGTTGCGTCATTTAACTTTAGATGATGTTATTTTCTTCCGGGCATGCTATACGTAGTCCGTATTTTGCTTATTTTGCAGTCCAAAATAAAAATACGCCTTTGATATATATGATATGGTCAATAATTATGTATATCAGACATATGCATCTTATATACTACTTCTATTGCATACACTTACAATTTAGTTATATATCAGAATCATTGTATATATGATTATTTAAAAAAAATACGTACTGTAAATAAGCAAAATACGGACTGCGTATAGAAGACCTGTTTTCTTATTACACAAAGAGACAAAAATGGTACTTACAACAATTTAAGGGGTATTGTTTTATTTTGCATTAGAAAGCAGTCAAAGAGACAATATGATTTCTAGCTTCTTCCTTTATGAAGTTAATAATTAAAAGCACAAAAATAATAATAATGTGTGTTTTCATTTTGGTTTGCAAGAGCATGTGGTCATAATAAGTAAATCCTCAGTAACTTTTAATGATATATATATACTTACCACTCAAGTACCCTTGAAAAAGATTTGAAAGTGAAAAGAGCAAAAAAACGAGCAGTTTCACCAAAACCAAAAGAAAGTGCACATGTTGCTCTTTTTTGGATGCTTCACTCTCAATTTACCAGCTTTTCCCTTTCTCCATTCTCTACTTTATTTTCTCATGTTTTGGCACACTCTTATCCAACGGGCATTGCTAAATGCAAGTCGTGAGCTGTATATTTACCATTCAAAATAAAAAATACGCTTTCAATATATATTGAACTGCTATATGCAGTTCAATATTTTACTCAGCATAATAAAGTACCAACAAAATGGCCTCTGCAAATTGGTTAGTTTCTCAAAAATCAAATAAGTTGAGATCATTTTTGTACTTTTACACCATATTTTGGATTATAAGAGTAAAATATTGGGCTGTGTAAAGCAACACCCTGTATATACTATACTTTGTATTTTTTATATCAAACTTCTGTTTTATATATATATTACTTCTAATACATACAATTATAAATCAGTTATTTATATATGAAAAATTATTGTACATATGATAATATAATAAAAATACGGACCGCAAAGAAGCAAAATACAAAGTGATTTTTTAATCAAATTTGAAACAATTATGACATACTTTTCAATTATATAAATGATAAGCTATACTTAATACAAAATTCCTGGAAATACCAACTTTCCTAAATGTTATGTAATTATATATCATTATGTATTTAAATTCAAATGATACATTTTTTAATTAAAATATTGATTATTTATATTAGAATAAATATATAGTAAAACATGCTGGCACACGCAACACTTGTTTTATATTATTTTTTCATTCCAAAAACTAAACTTTTGGTTTATTTTCTTGATCAACAATGTACATGCATGTAAAAAAAAAACAGTAGCTATGCCACAGAGAAAGAAAGCGTTGGGTAAAAAGGCCGGATGTGAAGAAGATGGAGTCGGCGCCGGCTTCTTCAACAGAATCCAAGCCGAGGAGGCATTTCAAGTGAAACCCAGAGCAAGCAGAGCGATGATCGACAGCGTTGAGGAAGTATGCAACGACGTCGTGTGGGGGCAGGAAAGAGAGCAACTGAACCTGAAAATGGCACTGCATAACCATATCTGCAGAGACTTGATCGAAGAGCTTGTTTTTGATTTGGGATTCCGAAAGAATCTACGCTTGCCGTTTCAAGCATGCAGAAGGAGGATCTCGTTTTAGAAAAGGTTTTGTTTTGTGCATGCATCAGTAGTTACAGTATTCTCTTACTGTTTAAAAGACTTCTTTTCAAAATCCTATAAGTTGGAAATCTCAAGTTCAGTTTGATACAATTTATTATTTTTAGTTTTGATAAAATATGATTTGATGAAATCCAGCATAATTATTTAGCCTTTCTTCAACTTATTAATTTATCATTACGTTCCATTTCAGCATACTTATGATTTGGCTCTTTGTGAAGAGATGCTACATGTTTGGTAAAGAAGATCACGGCGCTTGAAAACTAACTCTACTCGAACAAAGCCAAAATCTGCAATTCTCAAGCATGGCCTGGACTTTGATCAGGTTCCTCTGATGATTTCAAGTAAAAGCGCGCAAGGCGTTCCTTAGCTTTAGCTACCTATAAGATACCGAGCAGAAGCACAAATTGGGTAAATGTGTAGAATTGAGCTAACAAAATCTGGATTTTCCTTATTGTTTGATACTGAAACAATATTAACTTACCTCTACATCCCAGTTTGTTCTCCATGCCATGAAGCAGAGTGCAAGGGTTTGAGTCAAAACTCCGCAGATCATTCCAATCCATATTCCCTGATAATGTCAGACTCGGACGTTTAGTACAACAGTTTCATTTTAAGTCAAGAAACGAATTCACTCCAAGGAATCAGGAACCGAAGCTTTACCTTGACTTCCATTTGAAATACATATCCGAGAAAAGCTCCGAGTGGGATTCCAATCAAGTAGTAGCAACACAGATTGATAACTGCTACTGAGCTCTGAAGACCAGCTCCAATTGCCACTCCTGTAACATAGCTTGTTTTCCCGGATTATATGGTCAAATGATTGTGCATGGATGTGTAAAATTGGTACTCAAGAGACACGGATTGATAAAGTGATAATATGAGCGTGGCGACTTGCCTGAGAGCACTGGATAGATGCTATTAAGCAAAACTGAGATGGCTAGCAGAAGAGAAAGTTCTGATACGGCGTCTGATACTTCTTTCTCCTCGGAGAAAAGGAATCCAATTTTACTCCCAAAGATTAAGCATATGATCCAAAAGAAAATTCCTACCAGAGAAGAAGTGCCTAAAACGACTTTAATAGCAAATTTGACAGCTTTAGCATCACCTCTCCCCAGTTCATTAGCAACTCGAACGCTGCAACAATACACACAAAATGTAATCTAAATATGCAAAGTGACTGACTCGAGGAATTACAATTGAACACATTCATAACCTACCAAGCTGCTGCAAGGAAGCCAAGGCATACATTGAATTCCCAACCACTGATATTAAGGCTGCAAAGTAGTTATTCCTATCACTAAACATCCTTAGAGAAGAGAAAATAAGATAAAAACAAGTAGACAATTCTCACCAAATTGAGAAAGCAGAGATTGCAACCTCAGCATTTTTCATATATCCAGCTAGCAGAACTAGCACAGAATTATACCATAACTCCAAGCTGCATTAAATAATTAGAAACTGTAAGACATCTCATTCTACTAGTTAATTTACACAGAAGGTATCGTTAGGAAGTCTCTAGGCCAAACAAGTCTGGGGTGAGATTTTTGGCCTAGAGACTCGATTTAAGTAACGATTATAGAGACTCAAAACAAGGACTCACCAGACCATCACACCAGAAGATACTGAAAGTTTGACTACAGGCCATATATCCTTAAAAGCTGCCGTAGTCAATCCTTTCCAAGAATTAGGGCACCAGCCTCCAAAGATGTATATGAATTCCCCAATTATCACAAACCATGAAGAAATGCTAAGTGCACTCATTGCACCAGCAGTTCCCCACTCGAAGTAGTACACGAAAAGCCAAGACAAAGGAATGTGAAATATAAACTGTGCAACAGCCAGCCACGCAATAATAAAATTCTTTTGTTGTGCTTGTAGAAACATCTGGATTGTCAAAGAAAATACGAAATTGTAGACAAAGGGGATGAACCACAAGGAGGTGTATCCAGCAGCTTGTGCGATACTTTCTTTCTCTCCAAGAAATCTCAGGATGGCCGTGGTGAAGATGAAAACTGGCAGCAAGATTGTTAGAGTGCATAAATCAACAATCCATGACCTTTGTAAGTAAATTCCCATCATATGATGTTGTCCAGCTCCATACGCTTGCCCACAAAGAGTTTCAGTTGCACTGGACATTCCTATCTGTAGTAAATTCATGATGAAGAGAACGATCAGGTTCTTAGACATTTAACACTAGTTCATGTTTATACAAAAATCATCACTTATAGTGAAGGTTCTGTTCTTCCTTACAAGAAAACTACTAGATTTTTTGGAACCAAAATTTATTACCTCCAAATCAGAGAATGACACAACCCTGCAAATAATTTTTCATAACATCAAGGTAGAATAGATGAAAGAGAGCACAATGAATGTTTCATCAAAGAATAGGTAAGCGAAATTAGTGATGATTTGATGACTTAACCTTGACTCCGTAAAGATTCACTAGACCTGGTAAAAAAATTCAAAGTCAAATGAACTCAACACCCCCTACTAGCATTTTCTCCGAAATTCCTTCCATGGTCATCCCTCTCATCAGCAATTAATTTTTAGTTACCAAGGTTACTCATTTTGGATTAGCATTATCTTTCCAGGACCAAATCCAAATCCCCATCAATCATCATTTCATAATTCTCATTGATGAGCACCATTATTCATCCAGAAAGACTATCACTAATGGATGTTATTTAGGTTTAGGACAAAAAACCAGATGACAGTATTGAGAAATTTTGTTTACAAGCCAATTGCTCCAAATTACAGTATCTGAAGAAGGCAAAACTTTGGCATTGATTATATATGGGATTCAGAGTTTATCAACGTAAGAAATAAGTGGTAACAATGTAGGGATGTTCACCAACATACCAGTATTCCATTGACAAACCGAACACAGAGAGTCTGTACAAGAGCAAAACCAGCAAGATCCAACTTGCTTATATGGCCTATAAATGATTGAGTGACGATTATGCTCCCGAATGAAGCGACACGGGCCAGGATACCAGGCAGAGCAACCTTCCATATCTTCTTCGATTCACCAACAATCTTTCTTTTCAAATCACCAACCTCTTCTTCTTTCCCAGAACTAAGCAGCTTCTTATGAATTTCACTGCTCATAGCTGCAACCCAAGTATCAAAAGCAACATAATCAGCTTTAGCTTAATATGGTCACGAAAAGATTAATCTCGAACACTAAAATCCAACGAGGAAAGGGCCAAAATGGCACGCAGTTTTATACTAAAGTTCATGCTTTTGCACCGACCTTCTTCATCAATTTGAATCAAATGTACCCAAGTTTTAATAGATACAGATATACCCCCAAGTTTTTAGAGGTGGTAGTAACGTAGGGTTGGCGGATTCGGGACAGAATTAGAAAGTTAAAAATTATTAATCTAATCAATAAAATTTTGGTTCACAAAATCTTGCTCGAAACTTGACCCATCAAAAATGTGAGGCACCCAAAATTAACCCACAAAATTTATTTAATAATAATGAGATAATTTAACTTACAAATTTTAAAAATACTTGGTATACTAAAACATAATCTAATCTAACATGAATTCAAAACTCAAATGATCAGTCGATATGAAATATCAATTAAGAATGACAATCACTTTTAATTTCATTACAAATTAGTGGACTAATCTTTCTAATTTTGACAGTGAATACTTTATTCTTATCTGTAAGACGATTCAAAATTTAAACCCTACTACTACACTCTACGGGTCAAAATATTATATAATTTGCATGCCTACCCTTGAATTATATGGGTCACAAGTTAACATAGTTTAGAATATTATTCGTAGTCAACAAATTATACGCTCTCTTTTTCACAAAACGTTCTCTAGAATTCAACGCCTTTACTATTAGCAAGTTCTATTTTTCATGACCGTTCCTCACTTTTCTGACTGTCCCCCACCCATAACGGCTCTGTAACGGTTATAAAACGGCAACTCCCATGGCGGCGGCACAGCAGCAACGCGGTGGCAACCCCCCACCTCGAAGTTTTCTGCAAGTTTTAACCTCCAAACCTCCCCCCCTCTCTGCTGAACTTCCTTCTAACCCAGATATAGTACCAATTGGAGAGCATAAAGGCAAGATAGCCTGTATTGTGTCGCCGGAACAGGGCACCCAACTTGTTGCTCACTACCAAAATGCCCTAGTCGGCAAGTTCGAACAGGGCAAGCCCTCCATGGAAACCCTTAATGAAACCTTCAAATCCATTGGCTTCGCCTTAAGCTTCCAGATCGGCTCCATCGATTACCGCCACATCCTCATTAGGTATCATAACCAGGAGGATTACTAGAGATGCTGGTTGAAAGGGCTGTGGAATCTGAAGGGATATCCGATGAAGGTCCTTAAGTGGACTACATACTTCAAACCGGGTATAGAATCCTCAATTTTTCCTATCTGGATAACCATACAACATGTGCCTGTGTTTTACTAAAATACTATTATGCTTGAGTTCATAGGAAATAGAATAGGCAATTTTATTAAGATGGATTCTGCAACTGCTGCACTTACTAGGCCTTCAGCAGTTAAGATCTGTGTAGAAATTGATCTGCTCAAAAAGTTGCATACTGAAATTATAGCAGGGGTTGCTGGCTGTACTGTTGATTTAGAAATTGAGTATGAGCAAATCCCAGCCTACTGTCCCCATTGCAGAAAGATTGGACACACTTTTGAGAAATGTAGATTGGCATATCCAAAGGAAAATGATGACTGGAGCTCCAATACAAGAAGGCAGCAACCTACTCCAATCCCTACTCAAAACTCTAGAAAACCTCCATCTTTCACCAAGCCAGCTCCTTACTATAAGCCCTCCTCACTCCCCAATACTAACCCTCCCCCTCCCCTGGTTCCTATAGTACCCCAAATCAACAACGGAGAAACATCTGGCATCTCTGCCAAAGAGAAAGCTAGAGTAATAGCTGCCCAGGAAATCAAGAGCAAATAGTCAGTCTCTGGTCCCCCTATCCACATCTCTGATGAAGAGGATCTGGCTCCAAATGCTGAAACACCCCTCTCTCTCTCCCCCCCCAACAAGAACCAGAGATCAAAAGATTGGAATGGAGGCCTAAAGCCATACTGAGAAAAACTACCTATGTCAAAGATGATCTGAACATCAAAAGCACAAGCCCCCCAGTCAGAAGAATTTACTCATTTTACTACTGATAATGTTACTTAATTTTCTTAGGTTAAAAACAGGTTCAACAGATTCCTCCCTCTCCAACAGACAACACCAGACCCTGAGTCAGATGAAGAAGAAGTAATCCAAAAGGAACATATGGACCTTACTGAAGAGGAGGAAGTCACCCCCTCTCTGGACCCTTCATCATCTGTTCAACCTCATGATGAGCATAGTTCCCCTACCATTCAAATGAGAAAAAAAACCATGCAAGCACTGCACAGGTAAGGCAATATTCTAGACTCATGGCCAAACATACCTCTGTAATTAAACTCAAAACCTATTTTACACAGCTAAACCAAATCATCTCTGGTTCAGCTACAAAAACCTCTCCAATAGTTTCTAATGATTGATAAAATCCTTAAAATTAACTTCCTAGTTTGGAATATTAGGGGTATGAATACATCAATAGAAAGACTAGAGGAACTAAATTTAATTCACAAATTTGACCTTATCTGTTTAATAGAACCAATGCATGAGATTAACAATTGTGTAGATTTTGCTGCCACTCTTAAGTTTACAACATGTATAGCAGCTACAAATGAGAGGATCTGGTTGATCTGGAGTGATAGTTTACAGGTTAGCCTTATCCAGGATAATCTTCAATTTCTACATGTAGCTATCCATAGTTCTAAACTTAATGCAATGATGGAAACTGTTTTTGTATATGGCCTTAGAACCAGGAAAGAAAGGGAAACCCTATGGACTGATCTGGCTAAAATTACTCATCCTGAAACAATCTTTATAGGTGAATTTAATGCAATAGCCTCTATTGCAGAATATAAAGGGAGGTCCTCTCCAATCTGAGGAGCATTAGAGATTTTTCACAATTTATAGATAGCATGCCTCTGGAACACATTAATTAATACAGTAGGGAACCCTTTTACATGGACAAATGGAAGATATAAAAATCAGTTTGATCTTAGCCAGGATGGTAGGAATAAAACCCCAACTATTCAAAGATTAGACAGAGGGCTATGTTCTCCTCACTGGAAACTGAAATTCCCTGATTCCTCTATCCTTGTTATGAATAAGGAAACTAGTGACCACTGTCCCATGATTCTATGTGTTGGTAGCCAAATAAAGTCATCACCAAGACCATTTAGATTCATTAATACTTGGTTTAAAAGGGAAACTTTCCTCCAGGTTATTTCTGATAACTGGACTGCTAATATTCAAGAGTCTGGCATGCTTAAATTTTATTTAAAATTGCTTAGACTTAAAAAATGTTTGAAAAATGGAACAAAAATGTTTTTGGTAACATTCATCAAAATGTTCTAGATGTTGAAGAGTCACTTAGACTTCAGGAAATTGCTTATGATTCTGATCAGAGTGAAATAGAACTGATCAAACTCAGACAAGCAAAATCTGAACTGTCTAGGGTAATTAAAGAACATAGACACTTTTTAAATATAAAGCAAAAATAAAATGGCTCAAGGATGGAGATGACAACTCCAAATATTTCCATAACTCAGTGAGGGAAAGGAAGAGTAGGATGTCCATTACTAAAATAAAAAATTCTTCTGGTGAGTGGATTGATGAGGTGTCTGAAATAGAGAAAGAGGCTGAGACATTTTTTTCTAACATCCTCACAGCTGACAGTGAGGGCAGATAACAAGGAATTTTATGCTCATTTCCTAGCTCAGATCCCCAATCTCATCTCCTATGAAGATAATCTTGAGTTGATTAAACCCGTGTCATTAGTTGAGCTTAAAACAAATTGTTTTTCCCCTTAATAAATAAAGTAGTCCTGGTCCAGATGACTTTATTGCTAACTTCTACATTAAAGCATGAGATATAATTCACACTGATTTATTGCATGCTGCTAATGATTTCCTCTCAAGTTCAAAAATCCCAAAGGGCATAGCTAGTACCTGGATTGCTCTCATACCGATACTCCCTCATCTTTCAGTGATTTTAGACCCATAAGTCTTTCGAATGTAGTTAAAATAATATTTTCAAAAATTTTGATGGAGAGGCTTAAGCCTTTTATGCAAAAGATTATCTCACCACATCAAACTGCATTTCTTAAAAATAGGGACATAGTTGATAATGTATTATATGTTAAAGAAATGCTTAGACTCATAGATAGAAAGGGCAGAAACCCTAACTGTATTTTGAAGCTAGATTTAAGAAAGGCCTTTGACAGGGTGTGCTGGAAATTTCTATCTAGTGTCCTTCTTAAATTTGGCTTTCATGGTAAATTCATTTACTATGTTATTAAAAATTTGTCACAAGCCTGGTTTTCTGTCCTTTTAAATGGAGCTCCTGTAGGATTTTAAAATGCTTCAAGAGGTATCAAACAAGGTGATCTCCTCTCTCCTTTTATATTTAATATTTTTTCTGAGGCTTTTACTAGGAGTTTGGCATTTATATATGAAAATGAGAGTCTTCAATACTATAATTTACCAACTGCAGCTGAAAAAATCTCCCATCTGACCTATGTTGATGATACAATTATTTTTATGCTTGCTAGTAAATCCAATTTAATCAAAATGAAAGATTTTCTATCTATGTTTGAATCTGTCACTGGGCAGAAGATTAACTCTGAAAAAAGTGAATTTTACACTAGCAAGCATGCATCTCAGGTAAAAATCAGAGAAATTAGGGATACTCTATGCATGAAACAAGGACAAATTCCATTTAAATATCTTGGTGTCCCTATTTTCATTGGCAGGACCAAAAATATATTTTTCCAGCCCTTAATTGAAATGATTGATAAAAGGTTGAATAATTGGAAAAATAGGTGGTTGTCTCAAGGGGGGGGAAATGATACTTATAAAATCCTGCTTATACTCTCTTCCCCTACACTTTTGGGCAGTCATGGAACCCACTGTGCACATTATTAAAATGATCAAAAGGAGGATTTCTGTTTTGTTCTGGGGATCAACAGAAAATAAACCAAAAAAGATATGGAAAAAATGGAATGACTTGTGTTACCCCTTCTCTGAAAATGGTCTCAATTTTAGGAACATTTCCACCATAGTGAAGACATTCTCAGTCAAACTATGGTGGAAATTCCAGTTTGCCACTGCTCCCTGGACCATATTTCTAGTTTCCTTACCCGCCTCTTTCAAAACTTCAAATTTTTGGAAGTGTATCTGTAAGATCAATACATTTGCAGAAAGTCATACTAGGGTTATACATGGAAATGGATTATGTAGTTTCTAGACAGCTAATTGGACTAGTTCAGGACCTATATGTGATGTTGTCAACCCACAGGACACACAAATCCCTCCTGACTGCTCAGTAGCCTCCTTTATTCAGAATAAGCAGGAGTTTATAAGTCAAATTATACAATACATTGATAATACTCTTTTGACTTTCTTGCAGGATTCTTGCCTAAAAACTCACAGGGAAGACAAACTCATTTGGATGCCAGACAACAAGGGAACCTTTTCCTTTAAGTCAACATATAATCTACTCAGGCCCAAAAGAGGGACTTCTATGTCACTGGAGAGGATATGGGATAACAGGGTTCCAAAAAAGATTTCAGTATTTATGTGGAAGGCAATGAACTTCATCCTACCTTTTGACAATGTTCTAACCTACTATGGGTTTAATATTATTTCAAAATGATGTTTCCGTAATAATGCTGATTCTCTGGACCACTGTTTAATGAGTGTCATATTGCCTCTAAGGTCTGGGCTGGTATTAATGCCTTTGTTAATATTGTCACCCCAAAGTTTAGTACAATCTGGAACAGAATCAGCTACTACCTAACCAGACATGGACTTACAAAGATCACTCTATTTTGATACATAATGTAGTGCTTTTTACCAGTTGGTGTATTTGGAAAGTTAGAAATAGACTCATTTTTGATGAGGCTACTCCTGATCCTAAGTACATCATACAGGAGATCAAAAGTCTTGTATACCATTCTTTTGCAGCCAGACCTTTTTATATCCTCTCCATTTGTTGTAGAAATTGCCTCTAATGGGTATTTCCCTAAGCATATTAGACCTCCTAGGCCTGCTATTGAATTAGTTAAATGGGTGAAACCATTAGAGGGACTTAAATTTAATGTTGATGTTTCATGGACAACCCTCTCTGGAAATTCTGGCCTCAGTGTTATAATTAGAAATGAGGTGGGAAACTTTGTATTTGCTAAATGTGTCTATACACAGTCACAATCACCACTTCATGCAGAAATCCTGGCCATTGGCTTAGCCCTCTCTGTTGCCTCATCATATAGCCAAAAGATTTCAATACAATCAGACTGTGCATATGCTGTAAAAATGATCTCTGATCCTCATAAAGCACACTGGAAACTTTATAATCTGGTAGATGAGGTGCTTCAACACTTGCATAATATTGCTTTATCTTACACACCTAGAGAGGCTAACCAAGTTTCTGATTCACTAGCCAAATATGCATGCTCTACACAATCCAATTCTGTGTTTACCTCTCTTTCTCAGCTCCCCATAGAAACAAGGGGTTTGCTCAACTTGGATAAGCTGGAAATGCCTTCTATGAGATTTCACCCTCCTTAAGTTTAGCTGCTACGCTCATTTCTGTTTATATCTTTCAGGTACCATAAAAAGCTGCCACCACAAAGCTTGCTGTACTACTCCACCTACATCAGGACTGCTCCATTGCTCAGGAACATATTCTTCACAGACTGTTCTTCTTGGTTACACCCTGCCTTTACTAGTTTTTTGACTAAGAGAACATACTTAGTGCCGCCTTGTGTTTTGAGAAATCAATTCGCTAATAGGCTCTAAGAATTTTGGTTCTCTTACTCAATATACCTTATTTCTAGCTAAGGTCTTTTATAATCTAGTGTATAGGTTCCACCATTTTTGGAAGCAATCTTGCTTCATGGCGTGTGAGCCATTATGTCTTTATTCTTTTGTTTCTTCATTTTATGTAGTGAGAGGGATAAAACTACAACCAAAAATTTATTTTGGTTTGCTTTTTTTTGGTTTGGGGAGCCAAATATATTCCCCCATCTACGAGATGATTTAATCTAAAACCCTGATGATCGAGGTAGAGGCTGTGGGAGAGCAAGAGGTTGTCGGAGGAATGTACGAGAGTTTGCTGACAGGACGTAAAAATTGTAGTACACCGAGAATAGTAATAGCAATGGGGAGGAAAATGACTACAAAAAATCATTCACTAGAGTTTAACTTATTATTAATGATTATGGGTACCCTTTAAAAATATTAAGTGAAAATCTTAATACCAGTTAGATTCAAACTGAAGCAGTGGACAACAAACCATTAATTTGAAGTGAAATTGAGATTTTCTCCGAAGTTTAACTCCTGCATACGATAAGCAAAAGAATTCAGTGACTATCTTAGATTTAATTATAACGAGTTTTATCAAGATTTGCATTGCATGGAAATCAGACTATATATGAATTTTTATTGTTGTTGTTGAATAGTTAAAGTATTAGCAATGATGCAGCCATGGATAACTATACCTTCTCAATAAGACTTCTTCTTCTCTTTCGTCCATATTTCCAAAAATTATTACCTCACCCACTCTTACTAGGCGAGCTATTAAACTTGATATTTGTCCGTGGTTGTTGGAAAGAAAATTAGAGGGTCATCTCCATCACCCAACAACAATCAGCATTACTAGTTGAGAGAATTTTGTATAAAGCCTCTAATATTTATTAAAGTGGTTCTATTTGGAACCACCTTCATGGTTGGGGCTGTCAAGTCGTCGCTTCTGTGTATTTGATAGGGGTAATATTGTCAATAAAATCCCTTCTTCTATTGTTGTGTTACTTTTGTTCGTAACTTAACAAAACGATGTCATTGTTTAAGAATCAGACACAAAAAATACAAGCCTTCTATACATAATCCGTATTTTTCTTATTTGCAATCCATATTTTTATTAAATAATTATATATACAATGATAATGATACATAACTGATTTGCAAATGTATGCAATAGAAGTAGTATATATGATGCATATGTCTGATATATATAATTATTGACCATATTATATATATCGAAGACGCATTTTTATTTTGGACCGCAAAATAAGTAAAACACGACCCAAAAAATATTAGGCCTTGTTCTCTGGACGCTTGCACGGAGGTCTACAGTTTGTAACTGTTTGACCACCGATCAGCATACCGTTTGGAAGCACAGACATGCTATGCTTGAATTTCTTCAAACACCTATTCATACTCATTATCTCCTTTGCAAACTACCATTTTTCCTCGCTGTTTTCTGGTTCTTGACGAATGTTTTCTTCTAGAATCTGGAGATGAGTACGAAAAGTTGTGGCACCACCTCTTCAATTTTAGCTTCACTGGGCTGGATTTTTCTCTCTTCGACATTCTTCTCTTTCCGGCGGGGAATCAATTTGGGTTTGGATTTGTTGAACTTCCGCATTTGGACCCGGAATCAGGAGGCAGATTACAGAATTGACGCAAATGGGGAACTTGGGAGCGATTTCTTAAAAATTCTGGCAAATTTTACCTTTAGTTCATCGCTTTTGTCTAGTACTCCGCGACATTTTCTGGGACGGTGAATTCAAGGCCAAAGAATGGGTCATCGTTGTTGCCAGAATTATGAGGATGGGGATGAGGCGGTGATGGTGGTGGCGCGGCAGCCAACGTGAGGTTCTCAAAATCCACCCATCCACTAGTAGAATCAGGCCGGAACACGGCGCTGTTAGACGGCGGTTCCGCGTGAATTTAAGGAAACCGCCGTGTAAACCATCCGGCTAAGTTTACGAGTTCGTAAACTTAGCCGGATGGTTTACACGGCGGTTCCGCGTGACTTTTTAAGAAACCGCCGTTTTACAACCATCCCGCTAAGTTTACGAACTCGTAAACTTAGCCGGATGGTTGTTATCAAACAGATTTCTCCTTGCAAGTTATAATCTCCTTCTCCCTCTCCATCTTCTTCCTCTCTCATTCTTCTCCTTCTCCCACTCATTCTCCCCCTCTCCCTCTTCTTCTTCTCCTTATTCTCTTTCTCCCTCTCCTTCTCCTTCTTCTCCTTCTCCTTCTCCATCTCCCTCTCCCTCTCCCTCTCCTTCTCCCTCTCTTCTCCCTCTCCCTCTCCTTCTTCTCCTTCTCCTTCTCCCTCTCCCTCTCCTTCTTTTCCCTCTCCCTCTTCTCCCTCTCCCTCTCCCTCTCTCCCTCCTTCTCCTTCTTCTAACAAAAGGTTGACTTTAAATTATGTGTTTTTCATAAGATTTAATATGAAAATCAATAGATTAGTATGATAGTTTGTGTTTTTGGGATTTCCGGGTACGATCTATTCGATCTACAAGTACCCATGGTTTGGGGATGAAACTGTTTTTATGTTGGTTTTGATTTCGCCGGCCAATTCGGCCGGCGTTTTTTTTTGTTCTATCCGGCTAACTTTCTGAGTTCGTAAACTTAGCCGGATTAATAAACATCCGGATAGATTTCCGAACTCGGAAACTTAGCCGGAACAATACACGGCGGTTATGACCGCCGTGCATCGGTGGCGCCAATTGCACGGCGCCACCATGGACGGCGGTTAAAACCGCCGTCCAACGCCGATGGAACCGCCGTCTTCTGGGTCATATTCCACTAGTGATCGCATCCACATCGAAAATCAGAAAAAGGCAGGCTCTAAATCACCTCCACCTTGGAGATCACAAAACAATAGACTCTGAATCCACCACCGTGTAACTAATTCGACATTCATTGCCTCTGGGTCAGATTGGTTATGGGTAGAAAGAAGGTGAAGGAGACGAGGGCATGTAGTGGCATCTGAAGATGAAGATGGGTGAATGATGAAAGTAATTTTTTTGTGTGAACATTAAAGGAAATAATTATAGTAAAAATAGTAGTGAACGTACGAATTTACCCCAATCTAACTAACAGAAGCAACGATTTGATAGCTCCATCCATGGAGTGGTTTCAATTGGAACCTTTGGTGAAGTTCGTAAGATGCCAATTGAGGTTTCCAAAGAATGACGATGTCAAAGCTACTTTGATAAATTTTGGTGGCATTTTAAATAATTATCTCTTATTAGTGTAATTCGTTTTTGTCCTTCAAATATTACTAAAACACTTTTTATATGTTGGCGATCTTAGAGGGTGGTCACATGCGATTATATTACTGGTGATCGAAGAAATTTAGTAACAATCTCACACTAAGAGTTGTGGCATTCAATGAAAAAGTTTCTAGGTGACAGTACCACTTTGTTCTAAATTGGACCGGGGAACAAAGTTCCTATATGTTATGTTGTCGTTGATAAGTCATTTATGTTTGGAAGCAAGAATCGTGACAGAACTTGACTCTAATCCCAGTTTTACTAAAATTTTGTTTGGTTATTGAACACTTCTATATCCACTTTAAAGTCTCATTTTTAGCCCAATAGTGTTTCATCCATATTTTCATTCTATCATCATGGACACTATGAATCTATATTTTCTAATGAGTATTATTGTTGGTACTCAATCTGTTTTTCTATAATTGGCACACTTATTCTTTATATTTGTTGAAGCCATATCTTTCCAATGATAACTTTTGTACATGGATTAATTTATATTAAAATTGGATATTTATAAAATAAATGTTACAAGGCAACAAAATAATATTTAAACTTTATTACTTCAAACTTACAGTCAAATGAGCGTTAAAAAATCGACCAAATGCGTGTCAGTTGTAATTTATATAATTATTAGTTTTGTAAAATTATTTGAAGCTACAAAAAGTTTCATGTGTTATAGTTTGAGTATATTTTTAAACATAACTTACTCATAATCAACTCTATTTATTTATAATTAGTAAACATATATAGTGAAGTAATCTTATTGTCTAATTTTTGCTTTATTGCAACAAAAATATTACAAACTATTAGACAAATTCATTTTTTGAAAAGCAAATATAGATTATCATTTTATTCTCCTAGATAACGTGCAGAATCGTTTGAAACAAGAAAAGGTGGACTAGAGTCCCAAGAAGTAACATAAGACGCGCCATATTTTGTAAAACATACAAGTAGTGTTGGGACTGACGAGCCCACCACAGTTCAAACTAATATGATACTGTCCGCTTTGACCCAGCTGGAAAACCCGCACGGTTTTAAACAATGGGTCAATCCCCAAAAGGCCTCATACTAGTGTGGTGGGACTATTCCTTATAAGGAGACACTCTCCGTTTCCGATGTGGGAATTGGGTTGACCACACCCAACAATCTCCCCCTCAAACCAAGGACCACGTGAACAAGTGTCCTTCACCTTGAACTGTCTTGCACTGCAGCCAAATAGTTGCGGGATACGCCACCTGACAAACCCTTTGTCAGGCAGATTTTCGACACAAGAGACAAATTTGCATCTCCAAGGAAATAAATGAGGGTCTCCTCCACATCAGGCAACAAAGACAGTCCCGCCCCGAGCGTAACTAGGCTATGATACCACTTGCTGGGACTGCCGAGCCCACCACAGTTCAAACTAGTATGATATTGTCCGTTTTGGGCCGGCTGGAAATCCCACACGGTTTCTAAACAATGGGTTAATCCCCAAAAGGCCTCTTATGTCGTGAATCGACGCGATCGGAAATAGAAAACAAACAGTAAACGGAAAGAGAAGAGAAGAGAATTGTATTCAATATTCAAGAAGGGGGAGGAGAGAGAATATGAGTGCTCATAAAGCTACAATCTGATCCTACACATTGGATGATTATCTGTCTAACAGAAATGAGGCATATATCACCCTCTAATCTAACTGGCCTGTGGTTAGGCCCTCAACCGTCGTTGACCACCTGTTAGCTCCTTCTTAGCTCAATCTTGCAACACAGTCCTTGTACTTCTGCTATATTATGAACTGGCCCTCAAAATCATGACATTCCCTTCCCCTTATATAGAGCTTGACCTCAAGCTACAAATGTAGGAAACTGGTTCATCACAAAGTCTTTGTCTTCCCAAGAAGCACCCTCCCTAGCAGCATCCTTCCACCACACCAGCCATTACATCACAGTTTTATTTTTCCTTTGCACAAGTCTCCTTTGCAGCACCATGAAGGAGTAAGCACATGTAAATCTCTAATTTCATCAGGTGGTAGAGTCACCCTTTGCTGGTCCTTAGGAGGAGGGCCAATATGTTTCTTTAATAAAGAAACATGGAACACTGGGTGGATTCTGTTGGCATCAGGAAGCTCCAATTTATAAGCAACCTCACCAACTTTCTTGACCACTAGATAGGGACCGTAGAATTTTGGAGACAGCTTCATGTTATCTCTTTGCACCAGTGAGATTTGTCTGTATTTTTTAAGCTTCAATACACCCAATCACCCTCAGCCAAAGATCTCTCAGTCTTTTTTAAGTCATCAAATTGCTTCATTCTATCCTGTGCCACTTTAAGGTATTTCTGAAGGAGTTGGTTTACTTGCTCATGCTGTTGCAACAAGTTTTGAGTAGTAAGGATCAAAGAATCAGTGAGAGTACCCAATGGTAATGAGATTGGCTTCACTCCATAAAGAGCTTCATAAGGACTCATGTTGATGCTGGAGTGATGTGAAGTATTATACCACCATTCTGCAGATGCAATCCATTCACTCCACAGATCAGGCTTGTCTCCACAAAAGCATCTCAGGTATTGCTCCAACATCTGGTTAACTCTTTCAGTTTGTCCATCTGTCTGGGGATGGTAAGCTAGATGTACTTAGCTGAAGTTGAACACGCAACTGAGACATGAATTCCCTCCAGAAATTACTTTTAAACAGTTTATCCCTGTCAGAGGTAATAGTAGTAAGAATCCCATGCAATCTGCATATTTCCTTCATGAACAATTTAGCCACATCCATAGAAGTAAAGGGATGACTCATTGCCGAAAAATGGCTATACTTAGTTAGTCTGTCAACAACTACTAAAATAGTGTCAAAATTCCCAGATTTAGGCAATTTTTCAATAAAATCCATGGTAATCTGCTTCCATGCAAGAGAAGGAATTGGTAATGGTTGTAGAAGGCCAAGGCTGCTACAATGCTCCACTTTATTTCTTTGGCAAACTTCACAATTTCTGATGAACTCAATGATCTGCTCCTTCATCTGAGGCCAACAAAAAAGAGAGAAAGTGCTCTCTTAATAGTTGTTGTCTGCCCAGAATGCCCTCCTATTGCAGAATAATGCATTGCATTCAAAATCTGGCTCCTAGCAACACCAGTTTTTCCCACCACAATTTTATCTCCCTTTCTGAGCAATCCTAACACATATCTGTACTCAGTAGAAATTGTTGAAGTTGTTGTTGCATCAGTAGTCAAAATGAGACTAGAATTTAATTCTTGGCAGTACTGATCCCCCTCATAGCTAGCCTCTATTTGTAACATCCACATAGGGACCACTGAGGTGCTAGTGTGAATTTTACTGCAACTATAAACATTAAGGTCCTCTGGTCCAAAGTTCCCACTTTCCGTTGGTCCTTAGCTATGTCCACCTCTGAGTTGTCTTTCTCCACACATACACAATTCACTTCCTTGCTGTCAGCCACTGAATAATGCAAAGCTTTCCTAGAGAGAGCATCAACCACAGTATTAGTCCTTCCAGTTTTATACTGTATCTCAAAACTTAATCCCAAAAGCTTGGTGATCCACTTATGTTGCAAGGCATTGGTTAGCTTCTGTTCAATGAGATACTTGAGACTTTGGTGATCTGTCTTGATGATGAAATGATGACCAATCAGATAGTGCTTCCATTTATCCACTGCCATGACAAGGGCCAGTAATTCTTTCTTATATGTAGAGAGACCTTTGTTTCTGCTACAGAAAGATTTACTCAAAAAGGCAATTGGTTTATGATCTTGCATGAGAACAGCCCCCATCCCTACATCTGAAGCATCTGTTTCTATAACAAATACCTTGTCAAATTCATACATCTTGAGAACAGGAGCAGTAGTTATAATATTTTTAAGCTTGTTGAAGGTCACAGTTGCTTCATCAGTCCATAAAAATGAATTTTTTCTGAGTAGATTGTGTAGTGGCTTGCAAACTACTCCATATTAGCTATAAACCTCCTATAGTATCCAGTTAGACCTAAAAATCCCCTTAACTCCTTCACAGTTTTGGGAATAGGCCATTTTAGAATACACTCAATTTTCTGGTTATCAACAGACACTCCACTCCCAGAAATGATATGCCCCAAATAATCCACTGAGGTCTCAGCAAAGGAACACTTAGAAAGTTTAGCATAAAGTTGATGCTCTTTTAATATAGCTAACACAGTCTGTAAATGCTCCACATGATGCTCTTCAGAAGTACTATAAACCAATATATCATCAAAAAAGACCAACACAAACTTCCTTAACTGTTTGGCAAAAATATCATTCATCAACCCTTGAAACACTAGTGGAAATTGGTGGATGCACAACACAGAAGCACGGCGGGAAAAAGGAAAGTTGTTTTTCCCGCCGTGCTTGTACTTTACGAAATCGGAAATGGTCCGCCACAGGAGAGCAAAAATAGGTTAGCCGTTGCAGTAAGTGTAGGACAGCGGGAATTGGTAAACCCGCCGTGCTTTATGATACACGACCGAGTGAATGCACGGTGGGAAGGATTTTCCGCCGTGCTATACTACATTTCCGATATCGGAAATTGTCCTAAATTGTTGCAATGTCACTTGCAAAGCACGTGCCAGTATTTCTGGTTTTAAATATATGAAACCGGATAGTTTTCGACATCGCAAATAGGCCAGACATTGTACTCTGAATTAGTGGCATTTGTTACGATATCGGATACCACTCGCAAAATGTGTAAGGCTTGTTTACGAAATCGGAAATAGGCCGGTTTGATGGCGTTTAAAGTCTGGTCTCTACATTTTTTATGTAGGGAGATAGTTTAGAAAATTTTGAAAAAGGGGGAAATTCTTGTCTGTGTGCATTGATTGAAGTTTGCATCGATAAGGTATGTCATCTCATCTTTACATCTTCTGTTGTTAAATTGTGGATCGATGTTCTCGATTGTTTTGTTAAGAATGGCATTTTCCGTCCAATTTCTGATATCGTAAACCACTAAAGCGGACAATGTACGCTATCGGAAATGTTTTTGTAATCTAATAAATAAATCATGTTTCCTGAAATATTACGTAGCTAGCTCCAGTGGCATACCCGGATGCCCTTCCGGCTCGTAAACTTTCATTATTCCGGCCCATTTCCGATATCGTATACGGGTTTCATTTTGTCTGGAAAAATTCTATTCTTCCCCGACTTATTTCCGAACTTGGAATACACTAAACCGGAATTTAATTTATGCCTTTTTTAAATCCAGTGGATTACCCGGAAAGGCTTCCGGCTCGTAAAGTTTTTAAAGTCGTGTTATTTCCGATTTCGGAAATATATCCTAAAAAGTGTTTCGTGTTATTTACGGTTTCGGAAACCACTCATTTACTCTTAAAAAAAGTTGAAAATCAGGAACTTGTATTAGATACATTTTAAAATTGAAATAAGAAAGAGTGATCAAATTAAAAACCATAACATAACAAAGAGTAATCTTAATTGATTGGAATATCATTGTATCATCGAATTTCAAATGAAAACATGTTTCAAGATTAACAACAATTGAACTACTTAGAAGACAATATGCTTCATCACATCATTGTCATCTTTGTCTTCATCAGCCGGAACTTGGTCTGCATGTGCCTCATCTGCCTCGGCACCCGTAACCGGCCTCGATTGTGAGCCGCCCGCTTCACCACCACCCGTTCCCCGCATCATCGCCTCGCGCTCGGCTCTATGAATAGTGCGCTTCCGCTTTTCAGCCAACCGCGCTTCCTTGCTCACGTACAAGAAATCAGGGATTTTTGACTTCATTTTCTTGTACAATTGTTTCCACCCCACATTCTCGTTGATTTCTGCCATAAAAATATTAAAGAATATTAATAACACATGGTAAAAACTAACAAGAAATTCTGAAAATAAAACAAATGTTAAAGAATATTACCTTGCTTCTCAACATTTTGCATCATCTTGTTCTTTGTTTTGGGTGGCTTGTTCATCCAAGCTCCATCAAACACCACCATCCCTCTACTCTCAAAATACTCTAGGTCTAACTTCTCCGACCTAATACCCGACGTAGAACTAAATGGGAATGGTTTCTGGTACGACAACATAAAGCTTCCGGTGAGAAAAAGAGTAATAAAACTACCATAGGGTATATTATCCCGGGGATTTTTGCCCTTCACCACCATTTTCATATGCTCCAAGATGGTGTACCCATGGTTTGTCAATTTGTTCTCTGCAAGATAGAAGAACTCCATGGCAGTTGTGGTGTTTGGCTCTGTGGAATAACCTGCACTTGGCACTATGGACTTGTGCATGATCTCATACAAAACACGGTCCTCTAAAGTCATGAACTTTGTGTTGAACTTGTTGGCTGCAGCTCCAGGGTTGGAGTTGTGGCGCCCAAAGTACTTCTCAGCCAAAGATACTTTGTTCAGGCCGTGCATCTCATCGGGCTTATCTGGAATACGCCCCTTGTAATGGACATTGTAAGGGCCATCTTGTTTCTGAGGGTGGCATTCCTCCAGTTTCCGGTAAGGACAGCCTAAAACCCGGTTTATCATACTCCAACTAACCTCTATGCTCATACCATTCACCCCAGTCGTGCAAGTACCGTCCTTCATCTCATGCAAATTTCCATAAAACTGACATACCTCCTCAGTATAAGTCTCACTACTATTAAACACTAAATCAGTCCAGTAGTGTTTACCTAGGGTTTCTACGACATTACCAAGCAACAAATCCTCCACATCATCACGATCAACATAAAAACTTTTAAGAATATTGCAGTGATCACGAATGTACTCATACCTCTCTTCGTGAGCCTTGGAGAAAAATATCGAATCATCGTAGTCGACCTCCTCTTCATCCTGGATTCGTAGAGCCTTGGATTTTAACTTCTTGGGTGCCATGGGTTTGCGATGTCGGAACTGGTAATGTGGTAAAATGCCGAGCTTGATGGATTTGGACGGCTGATTGGTGACTCTAGATTGGCGTTGAAGGTGGAGATTGAGTTTTGATTTTATCTGATTTGGGACATAAGACTGCACATAAGTTGTTTTCTGTTTTATATTGTCTCCCGTTTCCGATGTCGTAAACCAGCCGCTTAACATATTCTAACGCTTTACGGTTACGTAAAATACACGACAAGACGTTCATTTACCCTCATTCCTATTTCCGGTTTCGTAAATCACTAGCAATAGGACCAATTTTTCCCCGATACTATTTACGAAATCGGAAATAAAATTACACTTCATCCGGCTAATTTCCGAAGCCGTAAATTGGTCTTTATTTATCAACATTAATCTTGTCGAAAATTAAATAATTTAGCACATGCTCTTTTTTTTCAAGAATTATTATTTAGCACATGCTCTTTTTTTATTATTATTTACCACATGCTATTTTTTTCAAGATGTAAAAAAAACAAAACACCATTTTCAATACTTTCAATTTAGTATAGTTTGATTTGATGAAATAACATTAAAAAAAAAAATCAAAAATCAAAAAATCTGAAATAACAATAAAAAAAATTCAGTATAACCTTTCAAATTCCATAAGGAATTAACTTTTTTTTGGGGTTTGCTTGAGAATATCTTGAAAAGGTAAAAATGCCTTTACTTTTTACTAGGAACTCTAAAATCTTTTTCATAAATGGAGCACCACAACCCTATGAATATCAACCCCTTCTCCCTTTAGAACCCCAGTAGATCCTTCATTCCCACCAAAAACATTTTGTGTGCATCGGGTTGTTTACGAGTTCGGACATGACCCTCATTAGTTTTTAACCCAGTAAATAAATCATATTTCCTGAAATATTATTTAACTATGAACAGTGCGTTTGTCCGAGATGTTTACGATATTGTAAACCAAAAGATATGATCTCCGGGCAGTTTCCGAAGCCGTAAATTTGTCACATTTATCAAAATTAGTTTAGTAGAAATTTAAATAATTTTAAATTGTAGACATGAAATTTATCAACTCAAGATTAGTATTTACCACATGTTATTTTTTTCAAGATGTTAAAAAAAAACACCATTTTCAATACTTTCAATTTAGTATAGTTTGATTTGATGAAATAACAATAAAAAATAATTAAAAATCAAAAAATCTGAAATAACATAAAAAAAAATTCAGTATAACCTTTCAAATTCCATAAGGAATTAACTTTTTTTTGGGGTTTGCATGAGGATATCTTGAAAAGGTAAAAATGCCTTTACTTTTTTACTAGGAACTCTACAATCTTTTTTCATAAATGGAGCACCTCAACCCTATAAATATCAACCTCTTCTCCCTTTAGAACCCCACTAGATCCTTCATTCCCACATTCCCTTCTCCCTTCTCCTATTGTTTGCCTTTTGCTTCCCATGGATTTGTCTATATTCAAAGCCCTCCCAAATGACATGATAAATCTAATCATGATTCGTGTTTACTTCGACTCGGTTCTTCGTGCGTACGCGACCGGAAGAGCGACAGAATGGCATCAACAGTGGCTCACCGACGCTTCTGCACTAGGTCACACAGACTCGACCTATGTCTTGGCCATATTTGCAATATGTTGCGAGGGTGACATTCAGAGAGGCATGAATGTGATCACCACCCTTAAGAGAACCGATAAGAAAGGCCTCCGGGAAGCTCGAGTATGTGCCAGAGCCGGTTTGGGTAATACCTGGGGTTGGCCGATCTACTACAGGTTCCTCAGTGATGAGGTAGTCACGCACAGGCCGATCTGCTGCGTGGAACATGCTGACCTAGATGACAGAGTGAGGTACGATGGCTGGGACAGGCTTGATCCAGCGGACAACTCATGTGATGCATGTACCTGCGATCAGGAATTGCTTCACGTCCTCGGTCGTCGTTTAGGCAAAATGTTCTAGTTTATTTGTTGTTTGATTATGTTCTTTCTTTTTTAGCCCAAATTTGTTAGGATTGTAATAACCTTTTGTTTGCCATTTTGGCACATTTAATTAACTAATAGGTTTTTTTTTTGATACCTTGTCCTTTACATTTTATATAAGTTTATTCATTGTTATTAATTAGATTTTATAAACATCCCATACTTGTAGCATAATTACTTTATTAATTCCAAATTTATTCATGTCTTGACTTTCATATGTACAACTAAAATGTACGCACAAGCGGTTTACGAAATCGGAAATTACCCTCATTTTGTGTGCATCCGATTGTTTACGAGATCGGACATGACCCTCTTTAGTTTTTAATCTAGTAAATAAATCATATTTCCTGAAATATTATTTAACTATGAACAGTGGATTACCCGGACGCCTCTCCGGCTCGTAAACTTTTAATCTTCCGGATTGTTTCCGATACCGTAAAATCTTTTTATTTGTTATGGACAAATTCCTTATTTTCCCTGCGTTTGTCCGAGATGTTTACGACATCGTAAACCAAAAGATATGATCTCCGGGCAGTTTCCGAAGCCATAAATTCGTCACATTTATCAACATTAGTTTAGTAGATATTTAAATAATTTTAAATTGTAGACATGAAATTTATCAACTCAAGATTAGTATTTACCACATGTTATTTTTTTCAATATGTTTAAAATTAAAACACCATCTTCAATACTTTCAATTTAGTATAGTTTGATTTGATGAAATAACATTAAAAAATAATCAAAAATAAAAAAATCTGAAATAACATTTAAAAAAATTCAGTATAACCTTTCAAATTCCATAAGGAATTAACTTTTTTTTGGGGTTTGCATGAGGTTATCTTGAAAAGGTAACAATGCCTTTACTTTTTTACTAGGAACTCTAAAATCTTTTTCATAAATGGAGCACCTCGACCCTATAAATATCAACCCCTTCTCCCTTTAGAACCTCATTAGAGCCTACATTCCCACATTCCCTTCTCCATTCTCATATTGTTTGCATTCTGCTTCCCATGGATGTGTCTATATTCAACGCCCTTCCAAATGACATGATAAATCTAATCATGTTTCGTGCTGAGTTCAACTGGGTTCTTCGTCGCTACGTGAGTGGAAGAGCGACCGAGTGGGCTCGACAGTGGCTCACCGAAGATTCTGCAATAGGTCACACACCGTCGACCTATGTGTTGGCTGTTTTTGCAATCTGCGAAGGTGACATTCAAAGAGGCATGAATGTGATCACAACCATGAAGAGAACTGAAAAGCAGGGCCTCCGTCTAGCTCGGGAACGCGTCAAAAGAGGTCTGAGATACGCTTGGGGTTGGAGACACTACCTCTCAGAAAGGGTAGTCAGCCCTAGGCTGATCTGCTGCAATCCACATGCTGGCCTCAATAACAGGGTGAGGTACGATCCCTGGGCACCCCTTGATCCATCGGACATCTCCTGTGATGCATGCACTTGCGATCAGGAACTGCTTCATGTCCTCGGTGAATGATGATTCTGCATGTAGTAGTTTGTTTGTTCTTCATTATGTATTTTTGTATCACAAGTTTGTTTCGATTGTAATGAACTTGTGTTTGCCATTTTGGCAGATATAATTACTCAGCTTTTCTTGTTTTCATATCTTGTACCTTACATTTTATTTTTTCATCCTAAAGCCCATATCGTTTCAGCAAAATCATTTAAATTTTGTATAGTGCGTGGTCATAGCGAGCTCGTCACTGTCACGTTTCATGATGATTTAATAGTAACTCATTATGTGTGCATCAGGCTGTTTACGAAATCGGAAATGGCCCTCATTAGTTAGTAATCTAGTAAATAAATCATGTTTCCGTAAATATTATTTATCTATGAACAGTGGATTACCCAGATGCCTTTCCGGCTCGTAAACTTTTAATCTTCCGGAATTTTCCAACACCGTAAATGCCTCTTATTTTATTTTGGAAAAATTCCATCTTTTTCCTGAGGTTAGGTCCGAGAGATTTACGAATTTGTAAACCAAAAGAAATGCTCTCCCGGCCAGTTCCCGATATCGGAAACTAGTTGCTTAATCCAAAAAAAACAAGATATACTACATTTGATAAAGATGAACAAGACAATTGAATCTCAAATACTGAAGGTGAAAATTTATTTAAAAAGATTTTGATTGATACATGGAATTTGTAACACATGGTCAAATAGGAATAATCATCAAAGGACACAATGTCTTAACTGAAATTTAAAACAGTATTTCAACAACTTCTAAACATAGCCGTCAAATCCAGGAAAAAAACCATGCTGGGTGAAGTCGTGGTCTTGTGAAGTTGAGGGGCCAGGGGGAGGTGAGGGGCCTTGTGAAGTTGAGGGGGCTTGTGAGCAAGACGCGGCATTAGAATTAGAGGCGTTATGCGTGGCCTCTTCATCCTCACTCACTTGCGCAAGTACGCCGTAGTACACTTCTTCCTCATCCTCACTTAGCACGATCTGGAGACCCTTATCTTGGATGTACGCTTCTTGATCAGCTTTGATCGCATCCAGTCTCTTCTTCGTCGTTTCTAGCTGGCTAGAAAAACAACAGAACAAGTTCGAGATCTTTGTAAAAAGCCCCTTCCGTTCACCTACAACGCAGCCACTTAATTGGTTACTGAATTTAGTGGAACTCACCCGCGGCAGTTTTTAGGGCGGCAGCCTCCTCGCGAGCTTGTTTTCTCCTCGCCACCTTTGCCTGTGCACCAGGTTTCATAGGCTTTTCCTTGAATCTTCCTGCATCAGTGTCGAACACCCAATTCTTCAGGTCGATCCACCTTTCATCATAGTAGGTCTGCATAACCGGCCGATCCAAGAGAGGCACATTGGCTTTCCTACACAGCGCGGTGATAAGTCCACCGTACGGAAACCTCTTATCCAGCAAGGGAGCACACTTCCTCATGTACTCGTAGATGGTATATCCAGGATTGATTGGGATGCCCTCCATCAGGTAGTAGAATACAAGCAGGCGACCAGTGGTGGGCTCGGTGGCATGCCCTCCCGTAGGCAGAACATTATAACAAACCCATTCAAATACCAACCTCTGCTCTAGGGTCAACACATCTATCTTATAGTCAATCTCTGCTGTCCCTTTGCCCAACGACTCATCTAGCTTGAAGTACTTACGGCCCATTTCAGCCATGTCTAAAGGCTGTTTATTGCACTTCGTCGCCCACTTATTGAATGTGAAAACATTATAGGGCCCTTGTTTATTTTGAGGCCTCAGATGAGTAGAATCAACCCACGGGCACTCTAGCACCTCATTAATCGCAAACTCATCGACAGGCACTAACACACCATTCACCAAAGTCGACATCCTAGTGGTTGTGCATCTACCTAGATTAGCATAAAATTGTCTAACCTCATCTTTGTAGGTAGGCTCGTCTAGCATGATTAGGTTATGCAAATAACTAGGACGAAAATATTTAATCGACTCATTAAAACCTAAATCATCAATAGAGTTGGATTTTAGCACCTTTGAGTCGCACATGCCATGCCTTATCCACTTCACGTAGTTCTCCTCGGCCACTGGATCGTAAAAGCGCTGGCTGTGACCCCGCCGTTGGTGCTCATCCCCACCTCGCTCATGCCGCTGCGCACGCCGCCCGAGCTTTACCGGCACATTTAGCGGCTCCTCCTCCACCTCATCCTCTTCCGCATATCCCCCATCCTCTCCATGGGTACCCTCAGCCTCCTCCTCGCTGGTAGTCTCCAACCCAGCCATCTCATCATAGTCTGACTCGGTTTCAATTTCAGGTGGGGTGGGGGGCTTCTTCGATTTCTGCTTCTTCGGCTTAGGGTTTGGTGGTGGGGATGTTGATTCGAGTGATATTGGGGCGCCCCTCTTAGCTTTGTGCTTCGGCCTGGCTGGAGGCATGATTATGTCGCCAGAATTGATTGAATGGGGTGGTAGGGTTTGAGTTTTTGTGATTTGGGGCTTTTCTGAATCACAAAATCGCAGTTGACTATATATACCAATCTGAGTTTCCGAAATCGTAAATCACCCGCAACCACACTCATACTATTTCCGAGTTCGGAAACGGGTCCGGAAATTAGTTGAATTGGGAAAATTGAATTTAACGGGCCACTTTTCGATTTCGTAACAGATAATCTAAATAAAATTAATTGCTGATAATTATATTCCAGTGATTTACCCAGATACCCTTCCGGCTCGTAAACATGATTAGTTCGGGTGATTTACGATGTCGTAAATATAGTGCACCGTCCGAAAAACTAATTTCGGCCCATTTACGATTTCGGAATGGGTAAGCTGTCACAAATTAAATTGGGGGAATTAAAAGCCAGTGCCAAACCCGGATAGGCTTCCGGCTCGTAAAGATATCTGTTTTGGCTGGTTTACGATATCGTAAAGAGTATGTCCCATCCAGAAAACATGATTACGACATGAATACGAGCTCGTAAATTACCCGATTCAGATGGTTCAACCTGCCTGATTAGAAAAGTCAACCCGGTCCAATTGCTCCATCGTAAATATTTCGGAAAAGTTGGTTTACGATGTCGGAAATCACTCTGTATTTAAAAAGAGTGACATTTCCGATTTCGTAAACCACTCGTTTCGGCATCAGACCAGACTAAAACCCATCACGTGGGTTCATTCATTCATTATCTTTCCAACCCATTTGTCTCTTCCTCATTATTTCTCCTCCTACCACTCTTCCCTCTCAATATCTTGTCAATTGTATGATATCACACTACCCAAATCAAAGAATCCAACTAAAGAACCTCACAAAAAGTTGAGATTCTACATTTATTCTACAAGTTGGACTATTTTGGGGGTGTTTCATTACAAATTAGAGGTACAATTGGTTACCTTTATTAACCCATTTGTATTGCTTTGTCACGTGCGATGCAAACAAACATATGGGTTATGGGGTAACCAAATATTATCAAATCCAAACCTTAATCTAGTTGATGCATTAATTATCTATTTTAGGGTTCATTTATGTTATTGTCTATTGCTTTGTTAGCTAAATCTCTATACTAATATCTCCTTATTTTGTTAAATGCACCCTAACTATTTTATTGCCGGTGAAATTGAAATTTTGTAGTTGCTCTTATTTGTAGGTGAATTAGTGGACAAGTGCTTGTACTTGGTATTAGTGATTAAGTAGTTAATCATGGCTCCTACATGTAAACAAAACAAAAAGAAAATTCCTACGAAGAAGAAGGTCAAGTCATCCACAAAAGAGCAATTGGTTGTAGATACAAAAATTCCTAGAAATTTATGTCGAGAAATACAAAGGCGTTGGGACGCGGGTATTTCCACTCTAATGGAATTCAATAGGTTAGGAATAGCCATAGGGGTAGAGCGTAAATATTGGTCTAGTTGGGTTGGTAAAATTGCAAGAACAAGACATGATATTAAATGGTTCGATTGGACCAAAGTACCGATGAAGCGTAAATTAGAATTGTTGGAAGAATGCAAGGTATGATGTGGTTTTTTTAATGGCATTTTACTACATGTTTTACAATCGTAAGGGCATTATAATGTCGATCATACTATCTACAACTAATAATGTGTTTCATTATTTTAGGAACCGTTCACTATTATCGCCCCCGACATGGCGATGTTAGACCGTGTGACTTTGCAAAAGATCTCGAAGTGTGCACGTCAACATAGGTCTATGCTAAGGAATGAGTACATCTATGGAAATAAGAAGAACATCATGCCATGGACGGTGTATAAGGACATTCAACCCGAGAGTTGGGAAATCTTCAAAATCCATGCACAAGAGCTATTGGATGATATAAGATTTTTTCTCTTCTATTCAAATTATACTATAGTGTTCGATGTTGCTACTTATGTTGGTTGCTTTTAAAATAGGGCACTCATCTTAATATGGTAGAACTAGCGAAATCAAACAAAATGATTAGTCACTATAGTCGCTCGGGATATTATGGAGCGGAGGAGGACTTCATAGAGGAGGAATATGAAGATGGTGTTAAACAAAAAATGGATAAGGGTATGTCGGAAGAGGAGGCAAGGGAGACCACTACTAGGAAGAATCCCGACCAAATTGAGAGGTGGGAGTCGTTCCTTAAATTGAGACAAAATCCTAGTGGCGTTTATGAAGCCGACGAAACTCTTGAAATTGCCAAAAAAATTGTAAGTCAATTACAAAATGTGTTTGTATGATATGTAGTGGAGAAATGTTTTTTTTATCTATCTAATCAAATTATTGTCATGGTTTCAACCACTTTCAAATTAGGCATTGGCTAAACAAGAGGAAACCGATGGAAAATTCACCCCTACGGAAAGGTGTGACATTTTGAACAAGGCGATAGGGGACGATCATCCCGGAACCGTTAGGGGGTATGGTTCTCATGTCCGACCTAAGGATGTGTTTGGTAAACATCCTTTAGCCTCGAATAATGCGCAAGATGCCAAGTACAAGAAGGTGCGGAAGGAAATTGATTCCATTAAAACAACAATGGAAAATGGTTTTAAGTGGTTTGCTCGCAAACATGGAATCATTTTACCCGCCAATTTCGTGGATGTAGGTGAAGATTGGGAACCCCCCTCTTCGGGGTCGCGCAATGAACCTCTACAAGATGACATTGACGAGCCATTAAATGTGCCTAGTCCACCCTTTGTCACAACACCCTTGGACGCGGCAAGTGGGGGCGAAACTTCTACTCCCCAAAAGGTTAGTCTTCTTGTGCTTATGTGCCAATTATTTGCTATTCTTTTGCCAATTTTATATAATTAGATGATTTTAATCTCCGACATATAATCTAGTGTAAAATGAATTGATATAATTAATTGGTATTTCCTCTTACAATGTCAATATCTAGGTAGCTTGTCCATGCAATTTGTACATCGATGTGAGTACCACCCAACCCCCTAAATTAGTAGCCATTGGAAATTATGAGGAGGCCATTAAATTATACCACGGGGAGAAGATTCCAATAGGTTTGGTTAAGGTGTCTATAACAGAAGACATATGTGGTGATGCCCACGTCCCGATTCAAAAAGGCCCACCTAAACTAGTTTCCAAATCAAGGGGATAACTTCTCTTATGGCCTAGGAGATTAGTACAAATTCCTAGTCAAGGTGATAAGGAACCAGAAAATCCTTGCCCACCAACTAGAAATGAGAAATCTAAGGTGCCAACCACAATTCCATCTCCTAAATCCAAGGTGCCAAGCACAATTCCATCTTCTAAATCCAAGGTGCCAACTACAACTCCATATACTAAATCCAAGACGCCAACCACAATTCCATCTCCTTCACATCCATTTGAAGATAGCCAACCTTCATCGTCAATCCGCCAACTCTTTGACAAGTTTTCAAAACATCCCTCTCTTAGTACATATAACTTTCCCGCACCAAAAGAGGTTTTTGGTGTTGATAAATTAGTAGTACTATGCAAGCAAGACTTTGACGATATATGGCGACCTCAAAGGCTACTCTCCACGATAATGTGCCTCGTTCAACTGTAAGTCTTCATTTTCCAAATATAATTATTTTATATTCCAACTACAATCGAATAGGTAGTAACACTTTCTTTACAATTCATCATAGACAAATGCATCATTTGGCACAAAGTCGTGGAATGGCATTTATTGGCTTCATATGCCCCGACTCCGTACAAGTGGGGACCCACTCAACAGAGGAAAGGGTAGCTTATTTGAAGGTTGCCTTAGGAGATCGAACAAAATACTTCTTCATTTGTCCATACCTTGAAAAGTAAGTAAGTTATATATATTTCAATGATTTATTTTGTGTTTACCTAACATTATACTCTCATGTACAAATTATCTTCTGGATTAGCGAACATTGGCGTTTGGTGACGATAAACACAAACTCCAAAGAAGCATGTTGGATAGATCCACTTAACCGTCCTCCAATCCACTCATTTAACGATATTATCAAGGAAGCCTTGAATTTCATAAATCCTAAACCATCCAAATTTAGGTTCTACCAAATTAAGGTAATCTATTCTTATTATTCCTCAAATTTGTACCTTATTAGGACCTAAATTGTGTATCTTTTGTCACTATTAGTACAAGGTCCAAGATAATGATTGGATATGCGGTTACTACACGATGATGTTTGCATGAAGGGTGGTTGCATGTGCACGGCTTTCACAGTTTAACATTCATAGTGTGAGCTTACTCTTCCATTCCTTATTTGATTTAATGTAAATCCTTGTAATGTGTTTCCAACATGCTTTACTTTTTCAAATCGCAGGTTTTCGACGGTGATTATACCCCATACACCTTGCAAGAGTTGAAGGTAGCAAGGAGTGCATTGGCAAGCTTCATTTTGGATGAGTGTGCTTCATGCATAGAGCACCCGGCTACAACGACATCATTGTGATCCTCGTCGTAGCTGCGTAAGTTACAATTGTGCACTAGATAGTGTAATCAACTACTAGAAGTATTCATTTTGCTATGAAGCATTTTTTGGCTCGTTAAAACCAATATTGAAGGATTAGGTTCTTTATTATGGCTATTATATCTAATTTCGATTAGACGCTCATCGGTCGCGTAAAGTAAATTCAAAATTGGAATTTTTTTGGCACGCCCTGGATCAAAATAGAATTTTTTTTTGGCACACCCAGGCTTATTTACGAGTTCGGAAACCATAACAAAATTCCCCAAGATCTTTCGGGTGGTTTCCGACATCGGAAGCAGTGTGGTTTTCCTTATATAAAAAAAACAGTGGTAAACCCGGCACGTTGTCCGGCTCGTAAACAGACCACCATATTGGTCTCCGATAACTACATTTACGAATTCAGAAATTAGCCGCTTAATATTTTTACGATATCGAGAAGTGTGTCCGGAAATGTATTTTCAGACAAATTTCCGCCATCGTAAACAAGAAAACAACTTCAACACGGGCATCCATTTACGGTATCGGAAACTCATTTTCAGAACATTTTTAACTAAACTTTACGATCCCGGAAAGATTACCGGAAAGTAATCTTCGGCCCCTATTTACGATATCGGATAATTGTTCGCTCAAAGTCATTTCCGACACCGTAAACGATTTTATCTAAACAGTTTCCGATACCGTATCTCTTAGCTCACGGCCAGTGATTCATCTTTACAATTTCGGAAAGGACATCACAAATCAAAACCTTTCCGGATGAGGCTAGACATTTCCGAAATCGGAAATGTTTATTTACGGATGAGGCTAGACATTTACGAAATCGGAAAAGAGTAGCACAACGGGGTTTACCAGCCGTGCTTCGCCAAGCACGGCGGCTCAAGTAACGGCGGGACAACCCCGCCGTGCTTCCCCCTTTTCCCCGCCCTGCTTCCCATTTGTGTCCACTAGTGAAATGTGGCAGGTGCATTAGTGAGCCCAAATGGCATTACTAAAAATTCATAGTGACCACTATGAGTTTGAAATGCAGTTTTTGGAATGCTACACTGCTAACTCTAATCTGGTGGTTGCCACTTCTGAGGTCTATCTTTGAAAAATAAGAAGCTCCATACAATTCATCTAAAAGTTCATCAATGACTGGGATTGGAAACTTGTCCTTTATTGTGACAGCATTCAACTTTCTGTAGTCTATACACATCCTCCAATAAGAATCTTCTTTCTTCACTAAAATGACTGGTGAAGCGAACACTAGTGCACACGCATACCTTTCTCGGCACCACATTCAAGGCGTTTTGGCCAAAATTGCACGCAATCGCCGAGAAGAAGGGTTACGAGTTCGCCTAGGTCCTCTCGCCTAGGGCAGAAAATAAAAAAGGCGTTTTCCAGCTGAATAGAAGACGTTTTTTAAAATGCCTTAAAATGTTGTAGGGCAGGCGATATCGACTCCAAAATCGCTAATAAGCAACAGAGGAAGCGAAATCGCCTGTATGACCCGGTAGAGGTTGAAAAAGTTGTTCGCCAGTAGTTGTTGGCATCTTGTCTAGTAGCGAGTTCGCCAATTATAAACGACTGCAGGCGAAATAGAGCTGGTGATATCGCTTCTAAGCAAGGCTACAGGCGGGTCGTATTACGAAATCGATTGATGTTCGTCTGTACAGGCGAATTTGGTAGTGAACTCGTAAGAATGTTTTTACTGGGTATATAAAAGCAAATTTTTTGCGGGAAGAAAAATAAAAGAACAAGATAAGAGGACTATCCTTGTGGTTTTTCTCCACGATAGCTCACATTTTCATGCCGGGATTTTGCCCATGATTACAAAGGTATGTGGTTGTGAATTCTTATTGATTGTTTTTGAAATGGGGAAACTTGTTTGTGACATGTGTGTGTGCTTGTTTGTATGGTTTTGTAGAGTTTGTTAGGGTGCTAAGTTTGGGGATTTTTTTAGTGATTCTAGCAAAACTGTTGTTGTTAGTATCGTGTTAAGCATGGGTCGTAGTGAAATCATGTTGGAGAATAAGCGTCTTTCAAAAGATTATAAGGATTTGATCAAAGAATTTATTTATTTTGGTTGGAGTGATTGTGTAGAAAAGAAAATGGGAGGGATAAGATGTCCTTGCATAGATTTCCTTAACAACGCAATCTATGAGGATGTAGCTGTAGTGCGAGAACATTTGATTTGTAGAGGTTTTGATCCTACATATACAAAATGGGTTTGGCATGGAGAGGGTGCAAGTCATAACGATGTAGAGTTTGATGTTAGGCTTGACTCGGAAGAATTACGTTTTGATGGTTGTCTTGATGAAATGGCGGAACACGTGGCTATGGATTGGGTAGGAAATCCGAGCATGTTAGCGGCGATGTTTAATGATAAAGAGACACCATTGTACAAGGGTTGTAAACATTCAGTTCTTGGTTCTACGTTGTTGTTGATGAATTTAAAGGTTCGACATGGAATATCTGACAAGAAGATGACTGAATTCTAAGAGTTGGTGAAAGAGTTGCTACCCACTGAAAACTTGTGCCCTGATCGAGTATATGCTGCAAAGAACATATTATGCCCTATGGGAATGGAGATGCAGAAGATTCATGCATGCCCTAATGATTGTATGTTGTACAAGGGAGATGATAAGAAGAGGGATATGTGCCGAGTATGCAATGAGCCTCGGTACAAGTCAAAGGTGGGGACCGTAGAGGTAGGTGGCGAGAGTGTGACACCGTCCAGATGCAAAACGCCGGCTAAATTAGTTTATTACATTCCACTGATTCCTCAACTGAAGAGGTTGTTTGCAAATCATGAGGATGCAAAGTTGCTAACATGGCATGCAGATAGGGCTAGGGAGGACGATGACATTATTTCACATGCCTCAGATGGAGATCAGTGGAAGAAAATGGATAAGCGGTACCCTGAATTTCCTGTTGAGCCCAGGAATGTGAGGTTAGGCTTATCCACTGATGGAATGAACCCCTTTGGTAACATGTCTAGCACCCATAGTTCTTGGCCAGTTATGGTTGTGATATACAATCTGTCATCGTGGTTGATGATGAAACGTAAGTATGTGTTATTGTCAATGATGATATCTGGTCCCAAGCAACCGGGCTACGATATTGACGTGTACCTAGCGCCTTTGATCGAAGATTTGCATAAGTTATTCGATGTCGGTGTCTGGATACCTGATGGCAGTCGAGGTGATGAGAAGTTTGAACTGAAAGGAATGTTGTTGTGGAGTATAAATGACTTTCCTGCATTAGGTAACTTGGGCGGTTATTCAGTGAAAGGTCACTTTGCATGTCCTATATGTGAGAGCAAGACTAGTTATCAATTGAAACACGGTGGTAAGCCAGTGTATCTCGGGCACAGAAGATCTTTTCTGACCGGACATCGTTGGAGGCGAGCGAAGAATTGGTTCAACGGGAGAGAAGAGCATGATCCCGCCCCTATCCCTTTAACTGGAGAGGAGGTTCTAGAAAAGGTTACTGGGATGGATCATGAATTTGGTAAGGGAAAGATGAAGAAGGCATCGAATAGTAGTTGGAAAAAGTGTTCGATCTTCTTCAAACTAGATTAGTGGAAGCATTTGGACGTACGTCACTGTCTCGATGTGATGCATATTGAGAAGAACGTATGTGAAGCACTTGTAGGTACACTGATGAATACCCCTGGAAAGAAAAAGGATGGCCTGAAAGCGCGGAAAGATCTTGTACAGCTCGGAATTCGTTCATCTCTTGCCCCCATAGAGGAAGAATGTAAATCCTATTTACCTCCGGCTTGTTACACCATGTCAATGGAGGAGAAGAAGCGTTACTGTAATGCTCTGAAGTCTGTTAAGGTTCCAACAGGTTACTCTTCGAACATTCGTAGCTGTGTGAATACTAAAGAATTGAAGCTGGCAGGAATGAAGTCGCACGACTGTCATAATCTTATGCAGGAGCTTAATGTAATTGCTTTAAGAGGATCGTTGCCTTGGCACGTGAGGAAAGCAATATTGAAGCTATGTTACTTTTTTAAGTGCATATGTCGTAAGAAAGTGAGCATGCGGAAGCTGGATGAGTTGCAGGAAATGGTGGTGGAAGTTCTTTGTAGGATGGAGATGTACTTCCCCCCTTCATTCTTCGACATCATGATCCATGTGATAGTCCATTTGGTGAGGGAGGTAAAATTTTGTGGCCCCGTTTACTTGAGATGGATGTATCCATTTCAGCGGTAATGGCGATATTTAAATATTTTGTGAAGAATAGATATAGGCCTGATGCTAGTATTGTTCAGAGGTATGTTGCAGAAGAGGTTATTGAGTTTGTACTAACTATATGAAAGATGTTGCCACAGTGGGAATACCAAATGCTAGGCACGATGGGAGATTGGAAGGGCATGGTCTTAAGCATTCTAGTTTGTCCAGTCTTACTGCAAAAGACATAGACGCAGTACATTTGTATATCCTCAGGAACCACGCGTCAGCGACCCCTTATGTTGACGTACACATGGAGGAGATTAGAGTCTCAAATGCATGGCCTGTCGGTGACTCTAGGATCCTAGAGAAGCATTGTGCCGATTTCATTAGGTGGCTGCAAGCTCACGTTCTGGCAGGGGACCATCCTGATATTGTCAAGGTGTTATGTAGAAGGCCGCAAGGAACTGTTTCCTCGTTTGGCGGGAAACTGCTCGACAAGCAGAAACAACCACTGAGTTCGGAAACGACATAAACGGTTACACTTTTGGTACTAAATATTCGGATGAGAAGTCTACTAACCAGAACAGCGGTGTGGTAGTACCGGGCAAGGCCAACGTTCATGGATGCGATGCATACTATAGGACCATCACCGACATATGGGAGATTGACTTCATTAGTGCCACAATTCCAGTGTGAATGGGTGAATGAAAGTGTGCGGGGTATGGACAGAGAATTACGGCACAACCCTGGTGAATCGCAGTATTCTTGGCTCTGAAGGTGATTCGTTTATCATGGCGTCACAAGCGCACCAAGTGTTTTATGTGAAGGATCCACAGGATAGTATGTGGGAGGTTGTTGGTAAGCAGGCGCTTCTTCACAACGGCAACGACAAGGATTACAACTTTGGTACAGATATCGGGGACCTTCTGGGTTTAGAGCCAAACGAAACCTTAACTGAAGACGAGGCGAGTTTGAAAAGGTATTTTGCGCGGAACGATCACACGGAGGGCATTTGGATCACCGATGCCGGGAAGACAATGAAGTGGAAGAGGAATCAACTTTGTGCAACTTTGTGCACAACAATCATGTTTGTTTTTTTTAATAAGAGGGACTGATTATTCATGTTTGAATTTAAACAACAATTTGAAACCTTAGACTAGGCGAATCCAGAAGAGGTTTCGCTTCTTATATTTTCCATGAAGAATTGGTGGGAGCGAAATCGCTTGTGGAATTGCCTGTACAAAAACTACGTCGTTTTGTAACATATTTCTATCATAGGATCTAGATATCTTTCTGGCGATATCTCAACCATATTCGCCTCATAGTGGCGAGTTCGCTTGGAGGTACGTCTCTTACTCTCTGTCCATCAAGTCGAGGCAAGAGGCGACATCGCATGCTAACTCACCTGTATCATATTTCTCTCATAAGAGCTATATTACTTACTGGCGACATCTTAACTAATAAAGCCTATATGTGGCGAGTTCGCCTAGTAGCACGCCTTTGCTTTCTGTCCATCCAGTCGAGTTAATAGGCGAACTCGCTTGTTCTGATGTCTACAGGCGAACTTGGTTTCGGTTTCGCTACCAGGGCGAGTCAAACTCAGTCATCAGTAAAAACCTTTTGAAAATCCATCAGAATTTACTCTTTTTTGGGGGTTTGCATGGGGTGATCATGAAAAGGTGAGAACGCCTTTACCTTTTCCTTCAATTAATATGAAAATTAATTATATTTGTCTAGGAACTCTCACATTTTTTTGACAAATGGAGCACCTGAGCCTTATATATATCAGCCCCTTCTCCCTTCAAAGCCTAATCAGAGCCTTCATTTCCACATTCCCTTCTCCCTTCTCCCACTGTTTGCCTTCTTCTTCCCATGAATTTGTTTAGTTTCAACGCCCTCCCATCAGACATGTTACATGAAATCTTTATACGTGTTTTCTTCAACTCTGTCCTTCGTCGGTATGTGAGCGGTAGAGCGACCGAATGGGCTCGCCAGTGGCTCACCGAAGCTTCTGCAATAGGTCACATAGAGTCGACCTATGTCGTAACTATTTTTGCAATCTGCGAAGGTGATATTCAAAGAGGCATGAATGTGATCACCACCATGAAGAGAACAGACAAGAAGGGCCTCCGGCGAGCTCGGGAACGCGTCAAAAGCGGTCTGAGATACGCTTGGGGTTGGACACGCTACTACAGGTTCATCACAGAGGGAGCAGTCAGGCCTAGGCCGAACTGCTACAATATGCATGCTGGCCTCAATGACAGTGTGAGGTACGATCGTTGGGAAAGGGTTGATCCAGCGGACATCTCCTGTGATGCATGCACTTGCGATCAGGAACTGCTTCATGTCCTCGGTTCATGAATGGCCTACATGTAGTAGTTTGTTTGTTCTTCTTTATGTATTTTTGTATCACAAATTTGTTTCGATTGTAATGAACTTGTGTTTGCCATTTTGGCATTTTTAATTATTGAATATCGTTTCTTGTTTTGATCCCTTGTCCCTATACATTTATGTTTTCATTATAAAATCACATATCATATCTAAAATTTCCAAATGATTCATCACATTTTATTATTTCATCATAAGAGACAGATTACTTTCAGGCAATATCTTAACCATATTCGCCTACGTGTAGCGAGTTCGCTTTAAGGCACACATGTTGCTCTCTGTCCATCCAGGCGATTTAAGAGGCGAACTCGCTTCCTGTGACGCTTGTCAATAAAAAAAATGGTTGGGCATAAGGCCATAGGAACTATGATATGGGCCAGATCGGGCATGGGCCATGTATGTATAGTGTATATATATTGCATTCAAGTGTCGTTTCATGGGTAATTTGCGCTAGTCGGCGACTTATCGATTCCTTATATTTTGGCAGCACATATATACTGATCATTTTGCTTTAAATCCACCAATGTGGGAATATTGACACTTCCAAGAGGCGAATTCGCCTTCAACTATGCCTCTAAGCGAATCGTGTAGCTAACTCGCTTGAATGCAGCCTTAAACCTAAACCCTAAACCCTAAACCCACACCATATACCCACACCCATAAACCCTATATATACCATATCCATTCTAACATGGATTGATCAATCATTTTATACTCTATTGATAATTGTAACATGTTTAGCATTGAATTTACACGAAAATGGATCTGATCCGAGATTCTTGATACGATTCCGACCGAATCAGCACAACTAATCGTTGCACATATTTATAAGCAGGTCATTGCCGGTGAATAATTACACACTACTAGTTCCAATGGTTTTACAAGCCAACACTATAGTATTAGTTCATCGACACATCTCGGCACTAGTATACACATCTTTTATAAATCTCATGTGTACTTTAGATAACCTATGTTACTCAAGTCATATTGTGTTCCTGTAAAGTGCTCTTCTGCAGATGATAATCCAACAATCACTGACTCATCTAATACCGATCAGTTACCAGCATTTTTAAGATATTTTTTGATATCAATTCGAAATGTCATTCACATAATCTCATAAGCTTGTCTTAACCATTTCATAATATACGATGTTATATGTGCAGTCCGATGCTGATACATATAATATTCATGAACGGGTTTGAAACTGCGAAAAAATAGTACTTGTAGATTAATGACTAATGAATTCTTCTATACAAATAATGTAACACATTTCATTAACCGAGCACTTACACGAACTGATTACACAAGGAATCATGAACGAGGAGGCGACATCGCCTATATTATTCGCCTGTAGGTGATGGTTTAGGCGAACTCGTAAGTAGGTAAAACAGTACCCGACCAGAAGTACTATTCAGGCATGGTTTGTCCACCTAAGCCATGCTATATATATCATTTTACCAGGATTTTCCAGATTTCAACCTCATTTTCACCATTCCTATCCATATACCCTCCATTCTCTCTCACCTTATCCCCTCATCAACCTCAAGCACAAATCCTTTCAATCCAAACCCATTCTCATCCAAAAATCCTTCCAATCCTAAGCACAACCTCATTCTCAAAGCTCAAACCTTGTTCTTGTGCCATGTCTTAACCCTAGGAACCTAAAAACCCACCAATCTATATCAACCCCCCCTTCAAATTTGGGTAAAACCAACAAAGCTTGCAACTTTGTGAAGTAGACATTAAGTACAAGCTAAGAACTTCTTCTACAAGTAAGTTATGTGTCTAAAATTTCATGTCTATGTTGAATGGGCATTTAGTTTCCTTTTTTGTTGACATTTATTACATGAAGGACATGGTAGAGTAAAGCTTATCACTTCTTAGGCCCTCACAAATAACTATTGTGTGTTTTTACTATGTGCAAGCAAGAATTAGTCATGGTAAATGTGTCGAAAGGGGTGTCAACAAGTGCAAGACGTGTTAGTAACAAGAAGAAGGGACAACTAGTTCGTTCCCATTGTAGGGTGCTACAAAAAAGAATGAGGAGAGGTGAATTAACGCACGTTGGATTCAATGCCAAGGGAGTATGCAACCGACCAAAAGATGAGCGTGCAAAATGGTCAAGTTGGTGTGGCCATGTTCGAAGAACATTTATAGAAATCACGGTCGAGAATTGGAGACATGTACCACAAGAGAAGAAAGAGGAAGTGTGGGTGGAATGCCAAGTGAGTTCTTCTTTATCGTTCAATGAAGTATCTATCTAGCTAGTATATATTAAATGTCTTGATAACATGTATATATAAAATTTTCTTCTATCACTTGTTGTAGCGACCTTTTGAAATAGAAGCTCAAGACATGGAAGTGGTAAGGATGAAGGCATTCAACATCGTCTCAAAGGATTTTCGCGAGCACAAGTATAGTCTAAGAAAAGACTACTTGTATGAGAAGGGAAAGTGGCTATGTAGTGATCCAACTTCTTCCTGAGCCACTCAGCAAATGTCTTCGTGTGCTCTTCATGGACATATTCAGATTCTAGAAGCGGCATCAATCTCCTTATTTCATCCATGTGAAGGCCAACATAGGGAACCACGACTTTATGGTTACGAAGCACATATAGATGTGCGACCTTCAACTCAGCAGTAGTGGGCGTGACATATTTTCCACTACCAAATGCATGGCCTTCAATCCTGTCCGCATGCCTGTTCTTCGGGACACCAACAGTCTCAACATCATCGAGGTACGCGGTGCAGAATTCTATTGACTCTTCAGTTACATAACACTGAACTATACTGGCGTCGGGCCTATATCTGTTCTTCACAAAATGCTTGAAAATCTTCATGTAGCGCTCGAAAGGGTACATCCATTCACACACCGACTAATGTTTGACGAGTAGGTGCTAGGTACTTTAATGTCCTTCAGACTTTGACAAAATTTCTTCTTCTCAGAATCAGACATGGTGTAAGAGGCCGGCGGCAAATATGTCTTGCCATTTTCCTTCACGGGGACCAAACCCAGTCTAACACCCATTTCCTCCAAATCCATCCTAGCTTTCAAGCCATCCTTACTCTTCCCCGGGATGTCTAGTAATGTGCCAATCAGACTCTCGCAAACATTCTTTTCTATATGCATAACATCCAAACAATGTCTAACCTCCAAGTCTTTCCAGTAAGGCAACTCGAAAAAGATTGAAGATTTTTTCCATACACCATTCACTACTAGCTTCTTCCTATTCTTTCAAAAATCATTGGTAATGTCCTTCACAGATTCATGCACACTCTCACCAGACACAGGCGTCGGTGCATCCCTCTCATCAACCGCTCCATCAAACCACTTCTTACACTTACGGAGGGCATGCTCGTGATTTAAAAATCTCCCGTATCCTAAATAAACAGTTTTCCTCCCGTGCTTAAGTTGAACGTGACTAGTGTCCATCTCACAAATCGGGCAAGCAAAATGCCCTTTAACAGAGTAACCTGCCAAATTACCTAATGCAGGGTAATCATTAATGGTACAAAATAGCATCGCTCTCATGTCAAACCACTCTTCCCGGTATCCATCATAAGTCCAGTTCTCAAAATACCACAACTTTCTAAGATCTTCAATTAGGGGAGCAAGATAAACGTCAATGTCGTTACCTGGTTGTTTTGGACCTGAGATCATAAGTGATAGCAGAACGTACTTACGCTTAATAGTTAACCAAGGTGGTAAATTGTAAATCACAACCATCACGGGCCACAAACAATGGGTGTTGCTCAGATCTGCAAAGGGATTCATACCATCTGTCGACAAACCTAACCGCAAGTTACGCGGCTCATTACCAAATTCAGGGTACAACTCATCAATATGCTTCCACTGATCACCATCAGAGGTATGGCGAATCACATCGTCACCGTGCCGATTCCTATCTGCATGCCAAGTTAAATATTTTGCATCTTCCTTATTAGCGAATAAACGCCTCAACCTAGGTATGATGGGGAGGTACCACACAACTTTAGCAGGACTCCTTTTCTTTGTTCTAGGTGCCGTCTCTGCACAAACACCTGTTGTCCTGGACCGTTTCGTATACCTAGACTCGTTGCAAAAGCGACATGTATCCCTTTCAGCATGTTCGCCCATGTATAACATACAATCATTAGGGCATGCGTGAATTTTTTCCATTTCCAATCCCATTGGACAAATAATTTTCTTCGCGACATAAGAACTTTTTGGCAACAATTTATCTTTAGGAAGCAACTCCTTGAACAACTCCAACAATTCCGTCATTCCTTTCTCCGTCAAACCATGTTTCGCTTTCAAATTCATCATCATCAGCGCAGAACTGAAAACAGTGTGCCTAGCTCCCTCATACAGCAGAATCTTTTTATCTTCATACATCGCCTCCAGCACCTCAGGTCTACCTTTGAAATGCATGGCCACATCTTCCGCCAAATCATCATATTCAAAATCACGATCCATATCACCATTAACACTCTCCTTTTCAATCAAAACTTCATTTTCTGCGATGACAGTACGAGCCTCGCCATGTAATGTCCACCTAGTATACGCTCTTGAAAATTCTCTCACAATCAAGTGTGACTTTAAATCACGCACACTCAAACGCACATCATTCTTACAATCTCTACAAGGGCATCGAATTAGCGACTCATTCTGTACTCTTGCATACTCACTGGCAGCATTCACAAACTCTGTCACGAGATTCAAGTATTCACGTGATGTCCTAATATTCTCTTGTATAATTCTAGACCGTTCCATTGCAACGTGCAAACTCTACAAACAAACTCCTAAATTGAAAAAAAAATACAAACTTAATCAACCATATCAATCACTAATTAATAAAGCCCATTCATTGAATTACAACATTTCCAACTTCTCTAATACATCAAACACGTGCATGTCAATGTAAACTCCACATGCCATTCTTAACAAAACAATCGAGAACATCGATTCCACAATTTAACAACGGAAGATTTAAAGATGAGATGACATATCTTATCGAGGCAAACTTCAATCAACGCACACAGCCAAGAATTTCCCCTTTTTTGAAATTTTCTAAACTAGCTCCCTACATAAAAAATGTAGAGAACAGACTTTAAAACGACATCTGACCGGCTTATTTCTGATTTCGTAAATACTCCTTACACATTTTGCGAGTGGTATCAGATATCGTAACAAGTGCCACTAATTCTGAGTACACTCTCAGGTCTATTTACGATTTCGGAAAAAAGCCGGGTACATGTATTTAAAACCAGAAATAATGGCACGTGCTTAGCAAGTGCCATGCCCAAGGTTCAGGACCGTTTCCGACTTCGTAAACGTTGTCCAGCACGGCGGGAAATCGTCCCCGCCGTGCATTCCCAGTGTCGTTTGTCATCATGCACGGCGGGTTTTTGCTTCCCGCCGTCCTTCACGTCAGGCTGCGGCTGACCTGGTTTTGACCTCCAATTTCGGATAGTTTCCGATTTCTTCTTTCCCCTGCCGTGCTTTTGCGCTACTGCCAATTTCCACTAGTGTCACGACAAGTCGAAAAGGTCAGTATCAATTTTATAATTTACAACTACATTTAGTATAATGTCTTTATTAGAAAAGTAAGATGATTATCTTTGTTGTGCTTTTATTTATGATAGAACCCCCCTTACAAGCTATATGTGTCGCATGGTCCCAATTCAACCCCACTGCATGCCGCCAATGGCACATGCGACACTAATGCGGTGAAACACAATCGTAGTGACATCCCCACCGGATTTTATAGCGTTCGCATTACCCAAGTTTTGCTAGAACTAGAAATGCTTCCTGTGAAGGAGAGAGTGATGGTAAGAGTTGGGGAGGGTAACGGTTTCCATGTTCTGTGGCCAAAATGGTTGGTGCTTGATGAAAAATCCACCTCCATACCCCGTAGGAAACCACAACCTCGACAAACTCCTCAAATTTCTGTCCCCACCGTTCCTATTGCTAGACAAATATATGACCCGACCCTCGTGGAGTTTCTCAAATCCCTCCCACCCTTAGTTCGAGTATTGTATGATTTGATATCCTCGGACGACAAGGATGCAAATTATGCCTTTTTCGGAAATGAAAGGTGCTTTGGAATGACAAAGGACATCATCGTACCATGGGGTGATTTCGAATATTTCTGGAATTGTACTGAACTACCCGCCACCATTCTTTGCCTCAATCAAATGTATGCAATTATAATGTTTTTTTCCATGAAATACCTCATTATCAAACAATATGGTTACTCGCTCGACATTCTTGTCTACTACATTCTCAGATTCTTGCATCACCATGCCTATCATCGGGGGAAGCATTTCATTGGGTTTTTGCATCCAATGCATATGCAAGCGAGTATGGAGAGCAATAGGCAAAGACTGGATTACTTGACTTCCACTTTCTCGGACAAATCCAAGAAAATATTCATTGGACCATATATCAAGGGGTAAACCTTGCAATTTTGTCTATTCTTTTTTGCTTTCCTACAATTTTATGTTTCTACAAACAAATATGACCATTTGGATTCTTTCATGTGATTTGTAGTGATCATTGGAGCTTTGTTGCATTAATACCCGCTATCAAGCAAGTGTATTGGTGCTCAAAAAAAAAAACAAGTGTATTGGATAGACCCACTCCACCGCCCTCCATCCCAAACATTCGCCGATCTCCTCGACAATGCATTTCATCAAGTCAACGACAAAACACTCCTCGACTTTCACCTTATGAACATTAGGGTAACTATTTATGATTATGCTATCACGGCATTTCAATTGCGTTTTTTAAGCCTAAACCATTGCTATAACATTGGCATATATTGTAGTCTAGGAAGCAATCATCGGACTGGGAATGCGGCTATTACACGATGCTGTTTGGTTTGATGGTGGTAGATGGTGTTCAAATCAACATGATGGATCTTCTAAAGGTAACCTTCTACAATTTAATTCTGTTTCTCTTAATCACAACATTCTTATGCACATTTCTTCATGCATAGGTATTCGTGGATGATACCACGCCTTTCTCCTTGGAAGAACTTAACAATGGAAGAGACCGATTGGCAGGCCACCTAGTCCACAACCGTGCTTATACCATTGTAAGGCCACAACTCCCGAAACTACCTACCAAGTGACAAGGTGTTGGTCCATTTCATTAGCTTGTTTTTATTAGGAATTGCCATTGGTAATGCAATTATGTGCACTTGAATTATGAGGTTGTGCCTCTTTAGTATAGGGTGGTGATTGGAATTTGGCAGGTTTTCATGTTTCGAAGGAAACGGGGTAATTTTTTCAAATAATAGACAATTTTACAGTACTTGTGGGCGATATCGTAACCACAAAATCGCTTAGAGGCGAATTCACAATCGTATTCACCACCACATTTTTCATGCTCTACATTCTACAACCGTGCACAAATACGGTATCGCCTTTAAATGTGCCTAATCAAGTGAATCTACCACGCCATTCGCCAGTGACTCTCTGTTGGCACGACCGTTTCAATTTCAGAATTTGCCCCCATCATCGCCTACACAGGCGAATCTAACTTCAGATATCGCCTCCTGGTAACGTAAGGAGGTGAGTGTGAAACCGATATCACCTCGCATTCGCTTCCTGGTGGCGGTATCGTATATAATCTCGCCTAGATCTCTCTGGTTTGTCTACCGTTTCTGGAAGCGAGATCGCACGGAGCTTCGCCTGTTACATGAGGCGAGATCGCCCGCTAGTTTCGCCAATAGGCTATTTTTTAGGCGATATCGTAACCATTGAGATTTTTGAAATTCCCGCCATTCAATAATTGTCCAAAATGCAAGCGAGTGAAGCGGCGGTCTCGTAACCACTTCATAGGTGACAGATACGAGCGATTTCGCTACGTCAGGCGAAATGAAGCTGGCGATACCTCCCAACATGATATCACTGACACCAGGCGTCACCAGCAGGCGAATTCGTAACATGAATTCTCCTGGTTCACGGCGTTTTGAGAACCGCCGAGAAAAAGTCACTTCTAAGGCACAACCGAGCAAGGCGTTTTGGCCAAAACGCCTTGCTTGGTATGATGCAACCGCCTTGCATCCTATGCATGTCCACTAGTGAAATGGACTATTGATTGGCTGAATGACTCCACTCTGCAACATCTCAGCCACTTTCTTTTCAATTTCATCCTTATGACAGTGGGGGTACCTGTAGGGTTTCATTTTAAAAGGTAATGCATCAAGTTTAAGTGAAATCTTGTGATCAATATTCCCTTCTAGAGGGAGAGTGAGAGGAATAGAGAAAACTTCATAAAAAACACACAGCACTTGTTTGATGGGGACAGGAGTCTTGACTTTGTTAATTTCTTCCACCACTTGTGCTCTTCTCTTGACTGTGGTCCTTTCATCACCATTATTAGCTTTCCTTTTTCCTTCAACCACTAATTCATCATTAAATTCCTCCACAGATTCCTCCAACTCCATCAACTGAGCCTTCCTCCTGCCTTTATTTATTAACAAGTCATCTCCAATCTTGTATTCAGACCATCAGTTCTTCCCCTTAGAGTCCAAAAAGAACCTTGACTGTAAATATATACTTTCTGCTTGACTAAAGTGCAAAAACTAGACCAAACATTGGTCAAAATACCCAATTTCTAGACCCAGCATTCAAAGTGCTCAATTTCTAGTACCCTACATTCTAAAAATACCCAATTTCTAGACCTTGGTTAATTTCTTCCGTTAGTTCAGTTAGTTTGAGGGGTATTTTAGTAATTTATATTCTAAAAAATCATACTTCCCCTTTTTTCTTCGTATCTCCACAAAAAAAGAACTGGGTTGACCCGGGAAAAACCGGGTTTGACCCAAACAGACCCGGAACCCGGAAAGTCAAACCTGGAAAGTGAAAAAAGTGTTGTCCGGGATCCGGCCCGTAATACTAAAAATCTGAGTCCGGGTCAAAAACTCCGGGCTGGGCCGGATCAATTTTCTGGGTTGGCACAGTACCCCTACGTCGGGCGCTTGTGAGTTGCAGAGCGAAAGAGGAATTGGTGATTTTCGTGCGGGAGATACGAAAAAAAAGGTGAAGTATGATTTTTTAGAATATAAATTACTAAAATACCCCTCAAACTAACTGAACTAACGGAGAAAATTAACCAAGGTCTAGAAATTGAGTATTTTTAGAATGTAGTGTACTAGAAATTTAGCACTTTGAATGTTGAGTCTAGAAATTGGGTATGTTGACCAATGTTTGGTCTAGAAATTGGGTATTTTTGCACTTTGATGTAAATATATACTTTCTGCTTCCTCCAATTGAAGATAACTGGATCAAACCTTGACAGCCAATCAACTCCCATGATCAAATCAGTACCTCCTAAGTTCATTACCTTCAAATCAAATACAAATTGATGGTGCTGCAGTTCCCAAATGACTCTTGGACACAGTCTAGCCCCATTGACAATGGTACCATTTGCAATTCTGACAGCATAAGCAAATACTCCCATAGTTCCCAAACCACATCTTTCAATGACCTTAGGGTCAATGAAACTGCAGGATGCTCCAGTGTTAAGCAAGATGCTAACAATCTCCCCATACACTGTTCCATGGAAGACCATTGTATTAGGTTGCCTCTCAGTTAAAGGCATTCCCACAGAGTTAAGAGAAATGATTTCATCCTCATCAGAACTATCCAACAATCCAAGCAATTCTCCATCTGCCTCAGCCACCATAATAATTCCAGGCTCAACATGTTCTTCACTGTCAATATAATGCACCTGAGTTAGCTTACACTGATGTCCAGCACCAAAATTTTCCCCACACTTGAAGCAGAACTGTAATAATTGTGGTTTAATAGTTGTGGTGAAATCTTGGTGAAAGTGGAACTCTTACTGTCCTTCATAGTGTTGTCCTTACCTTTCTGACAAGCAATTTCCCACGTCGTTAAATGGGACTCCGCGAGATCAAAATACTATTTATAAATCACCTACAACTTCTAACTACTAGAAAGTAGATAGTGGGAAGTAGGGGTCGAACCACAAGGAGAAGGGATTTGTAAGAGTGTTTTAAAGTAGAAAATAAGCATATTTATATATTACATAGAAAGCAATGTAAACAAGGGGGTTTTGAGATTGGTTTGGGTTACACTATGAAAGCAAATTAAACTATCATTAGCTACGCTAAGGGGATGATACTAGGATTATGAGGCCTTGGGAGGCAAATGACTTCAATTTCCAACTATCGACTTATCACCGAGCAAATGCAATTACAAGGAAGTTTAGACCATTTGTCAAGGATGAAAACATCATTCTCTCGAATGTAGCTAGAAAGGATGATAACACCACTCAAAAGCTCTCATTGTTGATTCACCTAGATGATAACATCATAGATAACTCAACAATGGTATTAGGATTAGAGAGAGACAAACTTACTCACACACCCGCAATAGCGAGAGCATACAAATAAGACATTTGATAACTAGCAAGAACCAAGACGATGATAGCATATATGTCTCGACTCCTACTTTGCTACTTAATGATATTGGAGTGAACGATAACGTTCTACCCACAATTCTAGCTATTCGTTGATAACAATCATACGTTAAAAAGGAATCTTCAACTCAAGTATACAACCACATATTAGGGGGACCAATGATAACATTCAACCCTTACCCAAACACATAATTGATTAATCATGCAAGTTCATAAGATTTCCACTTCTAACAACTCACATTTATCATGGCATTCCTTAACTACAATCACACAACAAGGGGAAGAAATTGTCATCACTCAACCCCTTCCATAGTCATTAATCTAACAACTAGAGATTACACTACCATTATGCTAAGTCACCATCATCATCACACTAAATTACTCTAACCAAGCTAACCTAATTAATGACTATGGAGCATGCAATTGATATAAAACACAAAGCTCATAACAAATTAAGCAAGATTGAACAACATTCATGCACAAGAATTCAAGTTCATCAAATGATAATCCAAATCTCAAGTTTAAGCATACAAGGCCCTCAAAGTTTCAAGGGAAATGAATTCAAATGCTCCCAAGGATCAAACTAAGCTAAACTACAATACATGGAATCAAACTACTAATCTAAGGGAAAGGAATGGAAGAAAAGGGAAAGAAAGATGAAGAAAAATGGAGATCTACATGGTCTTGGCCGTTTTTGCTCTTGGAGGGGATAAGGAGTATATATAGAATGCAGTGCAGGGGCCATGCACCAGGTAGAGCACTGGTTGTGAAGGGCCATGCAGCAGTGCAGGGGCCATGCAGCAGTGCAGGGGCCATGTAGCAGGTAGAGCACTGGTTGTGAAGGGCCATGCACTTTAACCATTCATCCGATTTGCATTTTCTAGTAGTCCATTTCGAAGCTCTTGACTAGAGGAATCCAATGGTATGATCCATGTTCTCTAATTCCTTTGCGAACATTTCCAAAATCAAGATTCAAAACATTGGTGCATCACTTGTTCTTCAAAATGTAACTTCAACAAGTTTAGCTTTAAAGCTCCTTCATTTGCACCAAATGCTACCCAAATGAGATCTCAAATGTCATAAAAACAAGATTATATTTAGGGCTCATCACTTTCCCTTTCCAGCTACCACTGTCCTTGCTAACATTCTTCCAGGGAAGCTTATCAGTATTAGACTTGTACACAGGTGGTTGATGTGATGTAAAAGAAGACGTCCTTTTCTTATTAGCCACTTCCAGCTTCCTTTCTTGCCACAGAGCTAGTTCTACAGCCCTATGCAATGTAAAATGACTCATCATCATTACTCCTGGCTGCAATTCCTCCTTCAAACCACTAACAAAACTGGAGACATAATACTCTTCAGTAGGTTGCAAATGCTTAGCAGTCAATAATGTTCTGAGTTCATCAAACTCCTCCTGATAGGCCCTTACTGAAGTCTTTTGCTGCAACTTATTAAACTCAGCCACCTCATCCCTAAGTGTTAAAGGTGTAAATCTTTGGAGTAAAAGGGAGCAAAAATTATTCCATCCAATCATTTCTTTACCCTCAAAAGTCAGCTGGTACCAAACCCTAGCATTTCCTATCATATATATTTCCACTGCCTGAGCTCTTTGGAAATCAGGAATCTGATAGTAGTTGAAAAAAGTTTTACAGTTTCTAAGCCATTCTCTAGCTCCCTCACCATTAAAAATACTCAATTCAATTCTAGCTTGCAACAGGTCCACTCCTTTCCCCAATTTCACTCTCCAATCATCATAACAAGGTAAAGAATTATGTACAGTATGCTCTGGCATATCTTCATAACCATACTTATTGAGAGTCACCTTAGGGTTTCCATGTTGATCATGCAAGTTAGGCACATTCTTAGAATTCTGACCATAAAAATTCCTAATGCCTAAAGCATCAACATCATTCACAGTAGATTTCAAGGAATCAAGACTAACAACTTTCGGATTAATCAAGACATTGCCTCTTTTAGGAACTTCAGCATTCACAAAAAAATTTGCAGGCCTACCTAACACGGACACTGGTGCAGATTGATAGACGTTGCTCAGCTTTGAAGGCGACGGCGAACGCGGACGATTTAGAAGGGCGAATAAACCCTCAAAATGTTGCTGAGCTTGAAGTGCGTCAGCCTCCCTGAATTGCTGAGCCTCAATCCTGTCAGCTTCACGCTCTACAACTCAATCAGCCTCCAGCTTCACCAACTTCGCGCGGTTATCCTCCACCATCACCTTCTTATCCTATGTCAGTTCCAGCAACTTTGCATCCAAATGAGCCTCCACGACACACTCCATGATTGCTTCCCAATCCTTTGGAGGAGCCATCAGCGATGATAGAGACGGATCCGATACCACTTGACGTGAATCGACGCGGTCGGAAACAGAAAACAAACAATGAACGGAAAGAGAAGAGAAGAGAATTGTATTCAATATTCAAGAAGGGGGAGGAGAGAGAATATGAATGCTCATAAAGCTACAATCTGATCCTACACATTGGATGATTAACTGCTAACAGAAATGGGCATATATCACCCTCTAATCTAACTGGCAGGCGGTTAGGCCCTCAACCGCCGTTGACCACCTGTTAGCTCCTTCTTAGCTCAATCTTGCTACGCACTCCTTGTACTTCTGCTATATTATGAACTGGCCCTCATAATCATGACATCTTACTAGTGTGCTGGGACTATTTCTTATAAGGAGAGGAATGACACCCAACAAGTGAGAATTGGGTTAACCACACCCAACAAGTAGGTGTGCGGAAAGGTTTTCTGAATTAATACTGATATGCACCAGCTGGAATCACAATATCAGGGTTTGCAAGACATGGTTCAAGGGGCATACTCTTCGAGCATCTTATACACTAACAAGCACACAATAGCAACTTTGATGTTGAACATTAGATCAAACATCCAAGACTAAATATTTAATCGCGGTTCAAGCATGTCAGCAACAAGGCTCAGGTAGTCAAGTGTAAAATTCTTTGTACTATACATTAATTTTAAAAGACAATACTACTTTTTTAAAATAGTAAATAATTTATTAAATAATTATCCAATGGCTTAGTTCATTTCATTCATTGAGTCATATGTATTGATCCGACAGATAAAATGAATAATATCAACTTATTCATCTATCAATTTAATTCATTATCTTTTTTATCCATTTACTAATGGATCAAATGGATATGGATAAAAGATTAATCCATTTGACATGCCTATAATTGAGCAAGTATGGAGCATAAATCAAGGAATGCTTGGAAAATAGCCGAGCAATATTAGTTTGGTCTTCAGTTACTTTTACGAGAAATGTGTATTAGCGAAAAAAATTAAATTTTTCACACGATTGAGTATGATTTTTGAAAAACATCAATATCTTCATCATTCACTTGATAGATTATCATTGATTTATAGCAAATAAGTTTAGTTTGATTTAAAATGTATTAAAAGAAAAAAAAGAGAGAGGGAAAAAAGAGTAAGGACACGGGTGCAATAAAGAAATATGCTTAAAAAAGTGCTACATCAATTAAAACAAGTATTCTCTGTTTCAACTAAAAAATTTTAGTTCGATTTTCAAGTCAAATTGAGCTCAATTTGACCGTTAATATAAGAATTGCAGAGACTAGATTACTGCAAAGGTTGATTTTTCATTAACTCAAAACTCCTATTTATATACAAGGATGTCCTAATAGTAATACAAAAGGAATTCCCATAATACAGGGAAATCAAATATTATATGACTAAAACAAAATATACTACAACTCATATTCAATTAATAATAACCAATAATGATCAATCCAAATATTCTCTAATACCCTCCCGCAAGCTCATGTTCGGGCACGAACAAGAAGTTTGGAACGCAAGTCTTTGAATCTAGACGTCCCAACGGCTTTATAAACACATCAGCAACTTGATCAACTGAGCTAACATGTCGAACGACAAGGGAACCATCACAGACTTGTTCACGAACAAAGTGAAAATCTAGTTTGATGTGCTTCGAACGGTGATGAAGAACAAGATTAGCTGTGAGAAAAGTTGCACTCAGATTATCACAAAGAACTGTCGGAGGGCCAGAAAGAGCAATATTCATTTCCTTGAGAAGTTGTTGTAACCAGATTAACTCAGCAGCAGCAAACGGAATGGCACGATATTCGGCTTCAGTACTGGAGCGAGCAACAACACCTTGTTTCTTGGATGCCCAACTCACCAAGTTGCCACCGTAATACAAGCAAAACCCATGTTGAGAACGACAATCATCTGGATCTGAAATCCATCCAGCATCAGTGTAGCAAACAAGGCGAGAATTCAAAGTCGGGCGGAAATAAAGTCCAGCAGTGATGGTGCCTTTGAGATAGTGAAGAATGCGTTTGACAGCAAGCCAGTGCTCAGTTGTTGGTTTGTGCATGAACTGACAGACACGGTTCACAGCATAAGAAATTTCAGGGCGAGTGATGGTAGCATACTGAAGAGCTCCAACAATGCTGCGATAAAGATGTTGATCTGGATAAGGATCACCGGAACTCTGGAGCCGCGAGCCAGGAGTAGCTGGAGAAGAAATAGGTTTAGCACCAGCCATGTTGCTACGATCCAAGAGATCCAAAATATACTTCCGTTGAGACAGAAGTAAGCCTGAGGAAAGATGGTGTACTTCAATGCCAAGAAAAAAATTAAGACGACCAAGATCTTTCAGAGAGAAAACCGAGTTCAGGTAAAGAACGAACTCATCAATGAACTTGGCATGAGAACCAGTGATAATCAGGTCATCAACATAAACCAACACATAAATGACATGATCACCATGAGACTTGATGTAGAGGGAAGTATCTGAAACACACTGCTTGAAATCGTGTTGAAGTAGAGCATGACTGAACTTCTGAAACCAAGCTCGGGGAGTCTGTTTGAGACCATAAAGAGACTTCTTCAACCTGCACACATAGTTCGGATGTGAAGAAGAAACAAAACCTGGCGGTTGTTGCATGAACACGGTCTCTGAAAGATCCCCATTCAGAAAAGCATTGTTGATGTCAATCTGACGAAGAGCCCAGCGCCGAGTGACAGCAATACTGAGTACAAGAAGAATAGTAGTAGGCTTGACAACATGACTAAACGTATCAAAGTAGTCCACTCCTTCCTCTTGGTTAAATCCCTTTGCCACTAACCGTGCTTTGTAACGTTCCACAGTACCGTCAGCTTTCGTTTTAACCCTGAAAATCCACTTACAACCAACAACATTAGAAGTAAAGGGTTTTGGAACTAAGTCCCAAGTCCCATTAGTCATTAAAGCATCATATTCTAACTGCATTGCCTGTTGCCAATGAGGATGTTTGGCAGCTTGTGTAAAAGTTTTTGGTTCAGGATGAGAAGAGTCACGATTGACAGGATATTTAGTGGCAGTTAGAGCTTTAGGTTTAAGAGAATTGGTGGTTGCACGAGTGGTCATGGGATGCTGAGAAGTGTCTGATTGTCTGAAGTAAGAAGGGACACGTGGAGAAGGAATAATGGCCAGAGAGGAAGAGGATGCAGAAGTGGACTGGTCAAAGTGAGTTGACTGGTCAAAGACAGGTGAAGAATCGGCTTGCTGCATTGGCGGAGACTCGGCTTGGACCTCCGGCGATGACGACAGGGACGTGGCAGACTTGGTCGTGAGGCTGGTGGACACAGCCGATGACTGAGGGCCGGCGGAGGAGGACTGAGGTAAGGTGGACGATGACAGAGATCCGGAGGGCGAGGGCACACTCTGAGACACTGACCTAGACGAAGATTGACGGCCAGAAGAATCGGACGAGGATTGAGATACGGACGACGACGACGGAGATACGGCAGGCGAGGACCCATCCGTAGACGCTGCCCCAGACGACGGCTGACTGCCGGAAGAAGAATTTCGAATGCTAGGACTGGGCAGAATTTCAGATGGAGACTGGGCAGAACCTAACAAAGACAGATCATAAACTGGAGGAATTGGGGATGGGGACTGAGCAATATGAGTAGGATAGGGAAACTGGGATTCATCAAATACGACATGGCGAGTTATGTAGGTCCTAGAAGTTGGAGCATGGAAACAAAGATAACATTTATGTTTTGCACTATATCCCAAAAATATACAAGCTACGGAACGAAACTCAAGTTTGCTGGTATTGTATGGTCTTAAGTAGGGAAAACATAAGCACCCAAAGGATTTTAAAATTTGATAATCAGGTTCCCGTTTGTAAAGACAAGAGTAGGGAGATTTATAATCTATAATAGGAGTGATGGTTCAGTTATTTAGATAGATGGCAGTGTGAAAAGCTTGTTCCCAAAATTCTATAGGAAGATGGGAATGAGTTAACAGTGCCAAACCCTTTTCCACAACAATACGGTTCCTCCTTTCAGAAACACCATTTTATTCAGGTGTGTGAGGGGAAGAAATTCGATGTAAAATCCCTTGAGTTTGAAGAAAATTTGATACATTACGATACTCACCACCCCAGTCAGATTGAAAAGCCTTTATTTTCGCAGAAAACTGAGTTTCGACCATAGTTTTGAAAAGTTGAAAGGTAGAGAAAACCTGAGATTTAGTTTGGAGAAAATAAATCCACACAAATTTAGTGCAATCATCAATGAATAAAACAAAGTAGCGATTTCCATTTAACGAAGGAACATAAGCAGGACCCCAAACATCTGAATATATTAAATCAAAAGGTTCGCTGGATGACACATGAGAAGAAGGTAAATGCAATCTATGACTCTTGCCTAATTGACAAGCACTACAAAGAGGTAAAGATTTATTCGCAGAAACAGGTAGATTAAAAGCAGACAGCTGGCGACGCAGAACAGACTCGTGAGGATGAGCAAACCGATGGTGCCAACAAGCAACAGAAGCACGTTCACCAACAAAAAATCTAGGGCTTGGAGATGATGGGGAATTCAGACAATACAGACCATTCTCAACTATTACCTTGAGAAGTTTTGGACCCTTAGGATCCTTAACAAAACAATGATCTGCAGTTAATTCAACAGATACATTATTATCTCTACATAATTTTGAAACACTGATGAGATTTTTTGAAACCTTGGGTACAACTAAAACTTCATTAAGAGAAAGAGGTTTATTGGCAAAATGCAACGAAGAAAGATTACGAGTACCGATATGAGTAATGGGACTTACCATTGCCAACAACTAAGTTGTCAGTGCCAGTGTAGGGAGATTGAAGATTGAGAGCATCGAGGTCCGCTGTAATATGGTGAGAGGCTCCAGAATCCATCACCCAAGGATCAGTGAGAGCCGATGGACTGGTGTACGCCACATGAGCCTGCTTGCAAGCTGGATTACGATGCTTCTGACGTTCCGCTGATCGGCGATTTGTAGGTGGATGGTCCACATCGTTGAAGCGGTTGTGGCAGTTCTTAGCAGAGTGATAAGGCTTGTCGCAGATTTGACAGACAGTGCGAGGAGGATCACTTCCGGTGGCTGCCCCTTCTAACGGCTGAGCAGAGACAGTAGAGGCACGGCAGTGACCAACGAGCGCCGAGGGAGCCACGGAAGCACACGAATCTAGGATTCGTTGTTCCTCTTGGAGAAGAAGGCCGAGGAGTTCATTGGAGGTGACTGAATCACGCATGCTGATCGCCGTCTTGAAAGCGGCGTACTCAGCACCCAGGCCGAAGAGGACGTATGATACAAAGTCATCATCAGAGACGGCTGAGAGGCATTCCGCCAGTGAATCGGAGATGCCCCTTTTCTTCTCGACATAATCCATGATGGACATGGAGCCTTTGGGGAGAGACTGCAGCTACTGTTTGAGGTGATTCTGGCGTGCTCGCGTTTGAGACTGAAACATCTGTGAAAGTATGGTCCAGACATCAGCGGCAGAGGTGGCACGAGCAACATGACCAAGTATCGGAATGGTGAGAGTGGTACGCAGCCAAAGGAGAACGAAATTGTCGTTTCGTTTCCAAGGTTTGTACGCCGGATTAGGGATCGGCGTGGTTGACTCCGAGTCTCCAGTCGGTGTAATAGTTTTGGCCGGAGTCTGGTCGGAGAGAAGGTGATCATCAAGCTCGAAAGCTTCAAGAGCCGAGCGCATAGTACCTTTCCACAGAGAGTAATTACTGTGGTCTAGGTGAATGGAAAGAGTAGGAAGCTGGAGGGTGGTGGTGGTTCCGCCAGCAGCCATGAGGAGATTCTGCGCTGAAACTGAAGACGCAGATGATTGCGATGAAGCGGAAAACGTAGACGAGGCCATCGGTAAGGACCGCGTGCTAAGCTGATACCATATAAGAATTGCAGAGAAAAGATTACTGCAAAGGTTGATTTTTCATTAACTCAAGACTCCTATTTATATACAAGGATGTCCTAATAGATATACAAAATAAATTCTCATAATACAGGGAAGTCAAATATAATATGACTAAAACAAAATATACTACAACTCATATACAATTAATAATAACCAATAATGATCAATCTAAATATTCTCTAATAGTTAATTTTTTAAAAATATATTTACTATAATATAGTCCAACAGAATGTTAAATCCATTATATTTCACATCTTCAAATATTATTTTTTCAAAATTTTTTAAAACATAAGAACAAAAATATTTATGATGAAAGTCGATCATTTTAAAAAATTTACTCAGAAATTGTAGTTGGGAAGGAGAGAGCATTATTACATTTAGCAAACCCCCCAAACTCTGATGACTATGGCCCCGTTTGGGAACTAGCTGTTAGCGTTTAGCTGTTAGCGGATTGTATGAGCTGTTAGCTGTTAGCGGAATATATGAGCTGTTTTGACCAGCTGTTTTGACTAGCGTTTTGTTCATTGATGTATTGATGTTTGGTAACTTACATGTAGCTAATAGCTGGTTTGATATATAAAATGACGGAAATGGACATCAACAAAATTTATATTAAAATTCCTTATATTAATCAATGATAATAATAAATAGTTATATGAAATGATATTCATTAGCTACAAAATCCATCTTCTCTAAAATTTTAATAATAAAAAATAATACTATTATTATATTATATGCAAGTGTAATATTAAAATTTTATATTTCTGAATATATATTTCTCAAACAAATATATTGGCATTTGATATGTCATTTACTCAACTAATAAGTAGTTATAAAACAAATTTATCCTAAAATTACTTATTTATACATAATATATATATGTTTGCATTATCAACTCACAACTGAAATTTTAATTAATTTTAGTAATTTAATTAATAATATTTTCTATTAAACTACCATATAAATTAAATCATATTCATGTATATATATATATATATATATATATTTATTTTACCGTGATAGTAAACTATAAAACACTATCAAAATATATATGATTTACCGTAAACAAAATTATAATACATGAATGTTCTATATCGTTCACAAAATTATGATATATAAATGCTCTATACGCGTGCAGGGACAAAAATGAACTTTGAACCCCATTACCAAAAAAGTTTAACCTCAAACGCTGCTAATACGAGCGTTTCTAAAATTAGCGTTTCATCCCAAAACGCTCGTTACGAACCACTACTCACCAAACACTCTAAATAGAGTATTGACCAGTCAAATATTTATTTTTAGACGAAAACGTTAAACGCTCTTGATAACGCTCATCTCCAAACGGGGCCTATAACTGCATAAAAACCAAGGACTGCACCAAAAGGGGCCTATAGCCAAGACAGAAAAATTTGGCCAGAACTTCACGTGAAAGGTGCATTTTTAGCCATGCATCCCTTCTACCAATACTGAACGTTGTGAAATCTGAAATGGGTAATAGAATAGACCTTCACGTGGATGATAACAATTTTAGTTTGGAAATTACATAAGTTCAAGAATAAAATCCCTTCTCCTTCTTTTCATATTTCTAACCACTGACTAGAATTTAAAATTTGGCATTGGATCAAATTCACCTAGTATGGTAAATGTTCAATTGTGTTTCATTCCAAGTAACCGTTTTCTCTACGGTTTCAAGACCAAAGCCAATATCAATATGTCGAAGGCGCTGAAAAACTGGCAAAAGGATCAATGAGAACTTGCTACTTATTGTGTGGCAGTCATAATCTGCAATTATTCTCAAGCAAGGTCTGGACTTTGATCAGGCTCATTCGATGATTTCAAGTAAAAGCGCGCAAGGCGTTCCTTAGCTTTAGCTACCTATAAGATACCGAGTAGAAGCACGAATTGGGTAATGTGTAGAATTCAGCTAACAAAATCTGGATTTTCCTTATTGTTTGATACTGAAAAAATATTAACTTACCTCTACATCCCAGTTTGTTTTCCATGCCATGAAGCAGAGTGCAAGGGTTTGAGCCAAAACTCCACATATCATTCCAATCCATATTCCCTGATACAGTCAAAACTCAGAAGCTTAGAAAAACAATAATGCATCTGTTGAACCCTAGCAACAACCTTTTTAGCGGTTTCAATCACATTTCAGCAGTCATAACTTTAAGAACTTGGTATCACTACTAGACGTATACACCACCCAAAATTTGTTTACACATTCTAGAGCATAGAGCTTATCAAAATGCCCCTTTCCAATATAAAGATGCACTTTTGTAACTCATCAAATGAGGGACAAAGTTAAAGTTGACTAATAACAAGGGGTAGAAACTATACCTTGACTTCCATATGAAATACATATCCAAGCAAAGCTCCAAGCGGGATACCAATCACGTAATAGCAGCACAGATTGATAACTGCTACTGAGCTCTGAAGACCAGCTCCAACTGCCACTCCTATAAACAGAATTCGTATTTCCGGACTACTAAGGTTAAATGCATGTACACCATATATATTTGAAGTGCAACCAAAGATGCAGATATATAAACTTATAAAATGAACTTGCCTGAGAGGACTGGATAGATGCTATTAAGCAAAACTGAGAAGGCTAGCAGAAGAGAAAGGTCTGATACGGCATCTGCTACTTCTTTTTCCTCAGAGAAAAGGTACCCGATTTTATTCCCAAAGATTAAGCATACAACCCAAAAGAATATTCCTATCACGCCCGAAGTCCCTAAGAGGACTTTAATAGAAAATCTGACAGCTTTAGCATTTCCTCTCCCTAATTCATTAGCAACTCGGACACTGCAAAAACACACAAATATGTAATCTAAGAATGCATAATGACTCACAAGAGGAGTTAGGATTGGAGCTTACCAAGCCGCTCCAAGGAAGCCAAGGCTTATCATGAATTCCCAACCGTTGATGTTAAGACTGCATAGTAGTAAAATCTTATTAGTGATTTCATCCTTCAACAAGAGAAAATAATATATAAGAAGGTAATTATTCTCACCAAATAGAGAAAGCAGAAATTGCAACCTCGGCATTTTTCATGTATCCAGCCAGCAGAACGAGCACAGAGTTATACCACAACTCCAAGCTGCATTTGTATTAAGAAACTTTATACTGGGGAGACAATTTTATGAACCTAAACTAAACAGGAAAAATTTATACAATGGGGGAGGAATAGTAGGAAAAATAAAGCAAAGAAGGTACAAAGAGAATCATATTGCAAATCCAGTTTGTCTAAACACACTGTATAGTAATAATTTTTTCTTCCACAAGTTGATTTTCTAACATTAACTCCTTCTGTTACCCAAGTAAAACTTGTTCTGACAGGAAATTTATTTTACGAAACTCGGGATAAAAGTGTGTACACAAAAAATTCCTTTAAAACAAAGAAGTCAAAACAAGGGAATAAACAACTCACCAGACCATTGCACCAGAAGATATTGAAAGTTTGACCACAGGCCATATATCCTTAAATGCTGCAGTAGTAAATCCTTTCCAAGAATTAGGGCACCAACCTCCAAAGATGTAAATGAACTCCCCAAATACCACAAACCATGAAGATATGCAAAGTGCACTCATTGCACCAGCAATTCCCCACTCGAAGTAGTACACGAAAAGCCAAGACAAAGGAATGTGAAATATAAACTGTGCAACAGCCAGCCACGCAATAATGAAATTCTTTTGTTGTGCTTGTAGAAACATCTGGTTTGTCAAAGAGAAAACGAAATTGTAGACAAAGGGGATGAACCACAAGGAGGTGTATCCAGCAGATTGTGCAATACTTTCTTTCTCTCCAAGAAGTCTAAAGATGGCTGTGCCGAAGATGAAAACTGGCAGCAATATTGTTAGAGTGAGGAAGTCAACGATCCACGACCTCTGTAAGTAAATTCCCATCATATGATGTTGTCCAGCTCCATAAGCTTGCCCACATAGAGTTTCAGTTGCACTGGACATTCCTATCTGCAATAAATCATAACGAGAGCATAAATAAAGGTATGTATTGCTAATATAAGTTCCTAGAATTATGCATTAAACTTAATAAGAACATATCATCACTAATACAGAAGATTCTCCTCTTCTTCATTAGAAGTACACAAATAGTTTTGTTGTGCCAAATATGTAAAATTAATGCATTCGGCATGAAATGTTATCACCTCCTAATCAGAGAATGACTAAGCCCAACTAATGATCCTTCTTAACATCATTAAGCCTACTGCACTAACTGACAATTTTTATGGACAACTCTAAAGGTAGAATAGATCAAAGAGATCATATTATCAAAGATTTACCAAACCATAGGCGATGAGAATATTTGCATCAACCAAAATGAGAATGTGCATAAACTGAAATAAGTGCTAACTATCAATAGAAACAACAACAACAATAACAGAGCTCAAGTTCATAAACATACCAATATTCCATTGACAAACCGAACACTGAGAGTTTGTACAAGAGCATAACCAGCGAGATCGAGTTCGCTTATGTGGCCTATAAATGATTGAGTGACGACAATGCTCCCGAATGAAGCGACACGGGCCAGGATACCAGGCAGAGCAACCTTCCATATCTTCCTCGATTCATCAACAATCTTTCCTTTCAAATCATCAACCTCTTCTTCTTTCCCTGAACCAAGCAGCTTCTCATGAATCTCACTCCCCATAGCTGTAAGCCAAATATCAAAAGAAACATAATGAGCTTATATTATCAAGACAAAGATTAAACTCCTACACAAAAGTTCAAATCTTGCCTAATGGAGCAAGTAATGACTACCTCAGCTTGCACTAGTAAGATGGAGTACGATCAAGATCTATATGAATAGCATGCTTGCATATATATGGCAGCTATAATTAGCAAGTATTGTAGAGATGTAAGATGTTCCATACTTGCTATGGTAAAGAGAGAACCACCTAACCTCAGTACGTACTTGACCACCCCGTATTAATTGATTTTGGTACTACTGTTTATTTTACCATAACAACTCCATGTAATATTGCCATGGTTCGCTATTATTAATTTATATATTATTAGATACACTGCATAATATTTTCACATTTGACCATTTATTTCAAAAATAAACATTTTATGAAAAATAAAATGAATTGAACTGAATAAGATCAAATGACTGAACTAAAAGAGGCCGCACAGGAAGATGACGAGAAGAACAGAAACCAAATCAATGGAATTTGACCAAACAATAATAATGAAATGAGCCAAGTGGAATGGTCGATTTTAGGCCATTCATCCTACCTAACAGTGCGGTGATCGATAGCATGTTGTACACTTCAAAAATATTTAATGGACCTTCACGTGATTGATAGCTACTCCATCCCAATTTTATTTTATATTTTCAATTGAATCAAATTTTATTAAATTTATATATTTAAATTCATTTAGTATTAGAATTGACTGATTTAACGGCTCCCAAAATTTACTAAATAAAATCAAACCTTTTCCTCCTTCATTCTGTTTTTGAATAAAATAAAATAAAATAAACAAATGAATTGAGAATTTTAATTAAAAATATAAATTTAAATTAGAAGGGTGTGCAATGACCAATCATAAACATGAGTTTAGTGCTGCAAAGAAAGTGAGTAATAAAATCCAAAATAAGAACACCCCTTTATAAAATGATTTAAAAAAAATATATATTAAAAAAGTGTAGATTTTTTATAAAAATTTTTTTATAAAAAAAGTACAGAATCCAAGGCAGACAAATTATAGTAGTCCACGGGAACAAAGTCAACGGAACCTATATCTTAAAAATGTTAAAATATATACCTAGTGGAAATTTGGATATTATTAAAACAAATTAAAAATATTGGACCACTAGTAATAAGAGGAGATGGCATACTGCTATTTTAAATTTATATAATGATGCGGAGTGAATTTTACACAAGAAAATAAAAAAATAATTATTATAAAGTATATAGTATAGTAAAAAGGTGACCGTTCTTCTTAGGCCATGTCAAGTTCAGATTTTTGCAATCAGCCCCAATCAACTCCAAACAGCCCCCAGCAGATCAAACAGCCCCAAGCAGTTCAAACATCTTACTTCTGAATTTTTTAAAAAAGAAATAAAATGTTTTGAAATATAAGTACTAAAGAGGTTATTTTAATTATTGTTAATGAAATATTGTTTATTTAAACTTAGACACATTTAAACCGCATACGAATATTCATTCATAAATAATAAAATAACCCAAACAGTATCAAGCAGCTCCAAACAGTTCCAGGCAATTTTAGCACCTAATAAGCAGCTCCAATCAGCTGAACTTGACAGGGTTTTAGTACTTGACGTGGGCACAGAATATTCCGCATAGAAATATTGGGACAGGAAAATGGAATTAGGAGCGCAGTCGTACACGTAGTCTCCACCTTATTAATCAAATTAAAGACGACATTTTCCGGCAGTCGACCTCTCGGCAGTATGACATGACTAGCCATCACAGAACATTCAACTTTTTAATTTTAATAGTATTTATTTTTCATCATATTTAATAATGTTTTCAAAATTAATCATCTGTGTAGGGGTAAAAGATGGAAATGTGAAACAGATTGATTGGCAGAGCAAAACACGAGCATATGGGTAAATAATGACAGCATTCAAGGTTTTCATTCACAGAGGATTTCTGAGTAAATACTCAGGTCAGACTGCATTTCGAAGAAATGAAAACTTGATAAACTGGGAAGAAGTTTGGTACCTGATCACTGGCTTTGCTGATGTAACTGGATTATGGAAATGCGTTCCGCCGGAATCCTCTGTTTCCGGGAAGGAGGAAGAGACGGAGGAGGGAAAATGAGGGAGTAGCGCTTGCACCTTTCAGCCCAGCACTTGAGAAAAATGGAGTATTGATTAGTAGTATCTATACTAGTATATGACTGCTTAATCATAATATTTTTTCAGCAAATACAAACGAAACGATGTTGTTATAATCAGTTCGGTATTTTACTCTTATAATCCAAAATACGTTATGCATTTACAAAAATATCCTCACTTATTAGATTTATTGAAAAATTTATCAATATTCAGAGACATTAATATAATCTTAAAGGTAATTTAAATTATGAGGGTGTTTGGTGGAGAGCTTTTTGGGAGAAAAATAGCTGATTTGACCATATTAACTGATTTAACTAGTCAAACGGCTAAATTTTTTGTTTGATGAAGAGCTGATTTGAAGAGCCTATTTACCCCAAAAAGTTAATTTCCAAAACGCTCACAAAACCTCCATTTTCAAACAGCGGTTTCTCTTTTCGCCTTAACTTACCTAATTAACCCTTTTATTCTCTTTCTTTTATTCGCCGCTATATACCACATAATTATAGTATGCATTTTGATTTACCTCACCGTTTACTCATACTTGGCCCATATATTACCTCAACAACTAGAATTTATTTTCTTCAGTAAACTGAATAAATAATTAATCTAATTATTTCCTGAATGTTTTACACTTAAAAAAATATAGTTCATAAATTATTAATTTCCAATTTTAATTTATATTTGATAAATAAATTAAAAATGTTTCATTATTTAATTTAGTGAGGCAAAAATATACGTAAGTATATATAGTGGAGTTTTCATATATATTTTTTCATAAACCATAAACAATTAGTAATAATTATGATATTAAACTTTTCTATTGTTTATTTCTAATTATTAACAAATAACTATAAAATAATTGTTGTTTCAATTTATAAAGCAATTAATTTATAAAATATATGCAGGTCCTTATATGTCATTTTAACATATGTGTTTCACAATCAACTGTTAACTATCAGCTAATTTTACCAAACATTTATATACAATCAGTTAATACAATCAACTAGTCAAATCAGGTAATACAATTAGTTAGTCAAACCAGCAGATGGAATCAGCTAATAGTTAACAATTGATCACCAAACACCCCTATATGTACTATGTAAAATAACGGATGACATATCAATCCGGAGTATGAAAGGCTGCTCATGGGGGAAGTAGGTAGGTAGCACAATAGTGTACTCCCCGGGGAGTAATAAGAAATTGCAATTTTTATCACGGGCTCATGGTGGTAGGTGGTGCTACTTGTGGTGCTCTTTGGTTCTTGTGTTTGATAATCAACCGGTGGAATAAGAAAACAAACGTTTTGTTGAGGTTTCAATGGATTATTAGATGTCACTACGTACATAGTAGTATATCTAATGATCATGACAAGTACATAATAGAGGATGATATGTATCAAAAATTGTGTGGACAATAGGTGGATAAATTTATGTTTCTTAAATATATCAATAAATACTATAAAAAATTTAGTTATCTGTACGGTGTTCAAAGTTGAAAGATTTGTTGTAATGATGGTGACAATGTGGTTAAAGTTTTGTAAGAACTCATTTTTAATGTTCTTGAATATGATGTTCAGTTTCGCTTTGGCTGAATCGAATTTGAATAATAACGATTCAGTTGAATCAGTAAATTTTTCGTTTATCAGGTAATATTGATCGGGTCAGATTACTATCGGTTCAAATTTAATCGGATCATTTTGGGTTCGGTCATATTGTTGATCGGTTCGAGTCGGGTTCGAATTCAAAATCAATTGGATGATATTAGTTTTGAATTTTTGATAGTTTAAATTTGTATACAGACTAGCTAAATTAAGTTTAACTAATCGAATCATCAACCTAACTTAACTTTCTACAACTGCTAACTACATTGAAATAAAAAATGATCTCTTATATTACTCTTTTAGTCATCGACTAAATTGAGTTTAACTAATTAAAGATCAATCCTTAATTGACTTTTTATTAAGAATTTTGCCTTGATTTCAGTTGATTATGGGTCGGTTCAAATCGGGTTCAGTGCAAGTGAAAATTCGATTATAGATCGGATTTGGATCTAAAATCACGGGCCAGAACGGTTTTCTGGTTGAGATCGGTTTAGGTAGGTTTCGGTCTGAGGTAATTTTTCTCAGATGGATTCGGTATCATTTTTCTTAGATCGATTTGGTCTATTTATTTGATTCATATTAGAACTGTACTACATATAGGGGTGGCGATTGGGAGGGATTGGGAAGTTTTGGGATGGGAAGTTTTGGCATGGGAAGTTTTGGGATTGGGAAATTAATTTCCCATTAACATTTGGGATTGGGTGGGATTGGGATTAAATTATATTTGGGAAATTTTAACTCCCAATGGGTCCCAAATGAATTATCCCATTGGGAATCCATTAAATTACCAAAATTTAAATCCAAATATAAACTAATCATTACTTATTAGCATAACAATAATGTAAACTGATAAAAAATTAGAGTTCACTTCGAGTTCAAACTCGGTCAGATTCGAGTTCAAACTCGGTCAGATTCGAGTTCGTAAGCTCGATCGAATTCGATTCGAACTCGAATTCGAGCTCGGTTCGTAAGCTCGATCGAATTCGAGTTCGAGCTCGTTTTGTAAGCTCGATCGAATTCGATTCGAACTCGAGTTCGAGCTCGGTTGTAAGCTCGATCGAATTCGATTCGAACTCGAGTTCGAACTCGGTTCGTAAGCTCGATCGAATTCTTTTCGAACTCGACTTCGACCTCGGTTCGTAAGCTCGATCGAATTCGATTCGAACTCGACTTCGACCTCGTTTCGTAAGCTCGATCGAATTCGATTCGAACTCGAGTTCGAGGTCGTTTCGTAAACTCGATCAAATTCGATTCGAACTCAATATCGAATTCGGCTCGTAAGCTCGATCAATTCGAGTCAAACTCGAGTATGAACGGATAAGCTCGGTCGAATTTGATTCGAACTCGAGTTCGAGCTCGTTTCGTAAACTCGATTAAATTCGATTTCGAGCTCGGTTCGTAAGCTCAATCAATTCGAGTCAAATTCGAGTTCGAACTCGTTTCGTAAGCTCGATCGAATTCGATTCGAACTCGAGTTCGACCTCGTTTTGTAAGCTCGATCGAATTCTTTTCGAACTCGACTTTGACCTCGGTTCGTAAGCTCGATCGAATTTGATTCGAACTCGACTTCGACCTCGTTTCGTAAGCTCGATCGAATTCGATTCGAACTCGAGTTCGAGCTCGTTTCGTAAACTCGATCAAATTCGATTCGAACTCAATTTCGAATTCGGCTCGTAAGCCCGATCAATTCGAGTCAAACTCGAGTATGAACGGATAAGTTCGGTCGAATTCGATTCGAAATCGAGTTCGAACTCGTTTCGTAAACTCGATTAAATTCGATTTCGAGCTCGGTTCGTAAGCTCGATCAATTCGAGTCAAATTCGAGTTCGAACTCGTTTCGTAAGCTCGATAAAATTTCTCAACATTTTATCATAAATAACATAAACATAAGTATCAACTTTGAAAAATCACTTATAAAATAAGACAAGTTCATAGTGGAAAAATAATGGGAATTATGGGATCCCAAATCCCATTCCCATTATTTCTATATTAAATGGGAAATATGGGAATATGAGATTTCAATCCCAATCCCATTATTTCCCATTCCCAAATAATCCCATTTAACTTAATCCCAAATTACCATTTTATCAATAAATTCCCATCCCATTTAATCTTTTTATTGGGACCCAATGGGTAATGGGATTTTTTGCCACCCCTAACTACATATAAACGATACGTGTATCTAATGAGTCGCATGTGACCTGGGCATTTCCTTAGACTTGTACCCGTCAATTATTTTGGGCATATGCTATATGCAGTCCGTATTTTGCTTATTTTGCAATCTAAAATAAAAATACGGTTTCGATATATATTATATGGTCAATAATTATGTATATCAGACATATGCATCATATATACTACTTATATTGCATACACTTGCAATTCAGTTATATAATATATGATTATTTTAAAAAAAATACGGACTGCAAATAAGTAAAATACGGACTGCGCATAGAAAAGCTGATTTTTTTCGAGTTCAATTCAAATTCAATTAGTTGACGAGAGAGTTATTTTAACTAAAAGTCATCCAACATTTTTAGTATTACTGTATATGGATTTCATAAAAGTAAGCTAAGCATAAAACCTAAATTTAATGGTATTTTTTAAAAACAATTAGTGCATTTGGTTGGATGAGTTTTTGGAAAATTGGATTTTGAGAGTCTAATTTTTCAAAAACTTGTTTGGTCCACCAAATTTTACAAAATTCTATTTTTGACCCCAAAGTTTAGACTTACAAAATCATAAAAACCAATGAAAGATTTTGTTTCAGACAAACAAAAATTCAAACTCTCAAAATTCCAAAACAAAATTCAGACTCTCAAAATTCTCTCTAATCAAATACACCATTGTGTTTCGAGCTGCTCAATAACTATTGGGTTGCGCAGACTCATCAGAGCATGGTTTATCATGAATCCCATTTTCTTACTTTTTCTCCAAAAATATCTTCAAACCCCATCTAAAAACCATTCCCCACTATCATAAAAATTCTCACCCACTTTTCACATCATCTCATATATGTCCCGTCTCAATTTCTCTCTCATCCAACAAATTATTATTTTTCTTTTACATTATGAATATTAGTGTATCCATATATAATTAATGTAATACTAATATAAGATGTTATAGTGCTAATTACATAACATTTAAAAATATGTACAATAATATGAATTTAAATAAAAAAGTATTTAAAATTACATACATTGTATGCATTATGATTGCAAACAAAATAAAAGGAATGGATTAATTAAGGTTAGAAGTATATAAAGTATATATTAATTAACAATCAGATTTTTTATGAACAAATTAGGCACACCATTAACAACGAAGCAGACGTGAATAATTTTAACATAAAAGAAAAAGGAAGCAAGAATATCAAGGAAGCGGGAAGCAGGAATATAAAAATGAAAAAAAGGAAGCAAAAAGAAGGCACACTGATTTATTGGGACCCAGAAGGCAGACGCGGATAGATTTTCTTCGGTTACGCAGAAATAACCATTTGCCGAAATTCTACGCGTGTTTTACGGGAAAATAAATTAGAATCTCACCATAGTAGGGAAGAATCTATCTATTTCTCGGATTCTTTCCTTAAAAATTTCTTTTAGAAACCCCCGTAACACATGCTCTCAGGATGCAAGGAAATCGACAGCATGATATTTCTTCGAGTTTACAGATATTTAAGGCAGTACAAGGATGGAGAGAGTCACCGTGTTATGCTCTACTTTTCATGGTCAGCTACTCAGACCACATGACGATTATTCTAAAGTTTATTTTTTTATGCCGACATCATCAATGGATTAGAAAAGATTGGAGTTTGCATGTACAGGCGGATAAATTTAAAAAAAAATAAATTAAAATCACTCCTAGAATGAGAGATATTAATATTAGGCCTGTCAAAAAGAGGCCAAAAAATTGGCATGATTATAAATTGGGACAAAAGCCCCAAATGACACATAAGTGCTATCAAAAGAATACCTATACTAATAGCTAAGGTATAAAAGAAAGACATATCACAAAAACATTTTCTCCCTTTTATAGAATTTATAAGCGAATTGAGAACCAAAACACAAGGCGGCACAGGCGGATAAACACATTTGGGCATGTGGGTGCTCAAACCCTCTCTTGTTAAATAATTATAATTAAATTTTTTATTTTAAATAAATATAATTATATTTAATCTAAATTTCATTACAGTTTGCTAAAATTAGTATCAGATTCCCTCTATTTTATGTAAGTGTATTATCAGCCTATATTAAAAATATTTTCTGAATCCGTTTGCATGTATAGTCTTCATAAATATTTTGCTTGTGCTTTGTCCCGCCACATGTTCAGGATTTTTTAATTAAAGAGGCTTGGTACTTGAGACAATCATATTTAATTTGCTAGGAAAGGTGCCATGTCAGTTTTAACCAATTACATATTTAGTTTGAGCAGTAAAGTGCATGATTTTAAAATTTTAATTTGACTATTTATAATTTTTCAAGTATCACTTTTCATTCCAAATAATAAATTGTAAAGCATATGAGACATGACATTCATACTCTTACGAAAATGAATAAAAAGTTTAGTTTAACGAAATTAAATGGAGTGGTGTGTTTTGAAATAAAAATAATAAGTGGGGGCTAATTGACATTTACTTTTGTTAGGGGGTTAATTTAAAACTTTTGCAAAGGTTGGGGTCCTTTATAAAATTAACCTTATATTTTTGTTGAACTGAACTGAATTAAGTTAAATTACACTAATGCAAACTTAAGAGAACTGAACATTAATACCTTAACTTCTCAGACTAGTCACGTCTCCCTATAGCCAATGTTGAATTTCATGGAAAATTATTTTTCATTTGGGAGTTTTCTTAAAATACCTAATTTCAATACCCATCACAAAAATCTTTCAAAATGATTAACAAAACCCATGCAAAACTGAACATTGTTGGAATTTGAGAGGGAACTGAATTTAGGATAGTGAAAAACTCTTAATTCCAAGCTTACAGAGATAAATTACAATCCTACCACATAAGATCTCATAAAAAATTGTTACTGAAACTGAAATTGGTGTCTGATTTCAAAATGGTCCAAGAGGAGAGATAAGAGGGAGGGAGGGGTAAGATAAGATTGATCAGAGATTAAAAAACAAAGAGGATGAAAGGTTAATAATGGGAAAAAGAATGGGGAAAATTTCTAAAAAGGGCATAGCAAGAGTTGTAATTTCTTGAAAGGGTATAAAACTTTTGAAACGCCTAGTCAAGGCAAATGATTAATATTGTGATAATTTTACCCTTTTCTTTATCAAGAAACACCCCACTATAAAAATCCAAACACCACCGCCCGCACCACCCATCTCCTTACCACCCCTGTCGGAGATAGGTTCGACCGGGAAATCGGGGAAGACTACGTCAGGGAAACCCTTTTAAAAGCCACGACCTTCACGTGGAAGCTCTTCGAACAAAAGTCGTTCAGCAAGACGAGGGAATACCATATGATCACGTGCGTGCTGGCTAACAACCCCGGCGGAGTCGGTGTCACCGGCGGAAACATGACAGTGATCATCGCCTAGTGGGTCGAGACTTAAGAGCCGACGCCGGAGCTGGACCTGAAGCTTGACTTCACCGGACTTCTCTACTACGAGAACGCCTACATCTGGCAGTTTCTCGGAGAAAACACCAATAGAGGGCTCGCTGAAGGGATCACAGATTTTGTGAGGCTGAAGGGTGGTTTCGCTAAGTCGGACGGGACCACTGGATTTGGGGATAAGTGGGACTATCACTGACAACGACGGGTTTTCATGCAACAACGTCGGTGTGAATCAGAAGTTCTGATAGTTTAGAAGCGTGGTGCATCCCGAAACGATTGCCGGCGGTGGTGTTGTAGAAAGCCCACGACATAAAGGTTGTTAATTGAGTTCAAAAGGCTGGGGTTGGATCAGGTTGTATGCTTGAGGGCATGTTCAGCAATGGTGGTGGTGGTTTTTGCCGGCGGCCGACTGTGGAGGTAATTAAGGAGATGGGTGGTGTGATTTGGTGGTGGCGGGCGGTGGTGTTTGGATTTCTACGGTGGTGCGTTTCTTCCTAAAGAAAAGGGTAAAAGTGTCACAATATTAATCAATTGACTTGACTAGGCATTTCAAAAGTTTAATGCCCTTTCGAGGAATTACAACTCTTATTACGCCCTTTTCAGGAATTTTCCCAGATGAATATCCCAATTCATATGATTAGTAGAAACGACTATTAGAACCGTTCTTAGAGTAATAAGGCTACAATGCCACACAAATGATTATTAAAGGTCACTGCATCCTACTCAAATACAAGGTAAAAGACTAGTATGATTCGGTCTTGTCAGTAGCTACATTTCCAACTAATGGAGAAGAAGTATATCAATCTTTTGTCACTGATATTACCTTTTTGGATATTGTGGTTGTATTTCTCTACCTATAATTACCTGGCCCATTGTTGGTTCCCTAGTGCCAACTCAAATGCCTCCAGTTCTAACTCAGTGCCAACTCCCCCGCATACACCTACTGGTGATCCAGAGGATCAGCCCCCTCTTGGGTCTAATTAGCTTAATAACCCTTATGTTGATGATGATGCATACAAGCATGACATGATTGGATGGAAACGTAACTAGACTCAGTTTAAGGCCAACTAGGAAAGGTTGAGGCAGAATGTAGCGCAACAAGCTGGATTACTAGTTATGAATTGGCGATGTAATATTACTTGGATTTTACGTCTCTATGCCCTTCTGGGTGCAATATTTATAGGTCTTGTCAATAATCTATTAGGTGGAACCTTTAGTATGAGGCCAGTCTGGTATTCGATAAAACAAAAGGCTAAAATCATAGTGTAACCAGTTGGTTTGTGTTTGCTCACACTAAGTGAGGGTGGTAAGACAAAAATTTACAAATTGGATAGGGGGTAAGTTTGGGAATTTACAATAATGATGAGTGGGAATATTTCCATATAAGGTAAAAGTGTAAATTAAGGTGAGACATCCCAAGTAGGAAAGAGTGCAGTTTAGTTTTAAAGGGATGAAATATCAAGATCAATGACCCTATTTGTAATAGTTTCTATGTGATGCAATTTAGTTTAGAAAAAACCAAAATTGTCCCAAGACAAATAAATGGACTCATCAATGCTAGTGACCACGACAGGAGCAAACTTGAGGCATTTCAATGCTGCTACTATATTGCATGAACATCATGATCGCCTGTTTTGAATGTCCATGCATCACTCAATCCTCCGAATGGTGCAACACGTGTATACTATGATATTGGGATTTCTGGAACTTTTGCAGGATTTCAAGTAGTGATAATGATAGGAATACTTTTGTTTTGGCGCTTTTAGTAAAGTCGTTGGAGCGACTGACCTGTTACCGGAAGAAAGAATTGCACTGGATCATGCCATAACTATAGCAGTCAAGCTATCGGAACTAGAGACGGTATTGTCAGTGTGATTCACTATCATTATTTCGAACGATTCATTGAGGATCATATAAGCAAATGTTTAGGGTGCATTTGGTTGGGCAAGATTTTTCAAAATTTGAACTATCCAAGTCCAGTTTTATAAAATCTTATTTGGTTCACCAAGTTTCCCAAAGTCCAGACTTGCAAAATCCTAAAAACCAATCAAAGATTTTGTTTCATACTCACAAAATTCAACCCAACCAAACAAGGATTTTGCAAAACCAGACTCTCAAAATCCAAAACAAAATCCAGACTCTCAAAATTACAAAACAAAATCCAGACTCTCAAAATTCTCTCCAACCAAACACACCATTAGAGTATCAGCCGCCTCCTCCTCTTCAAGATAGACTAGTAGAGCACAACCTATCCCAACCTAGATATGTGAATGTACTAGCTCATTCGCTTGCTACAAAACGAGTTTAGAAGATAATATGCGGTTTATGCTGATGTCGGCGAGATTTCAGTGATGTGTTTTATGCCAAAGTCAAAGAGATTTCAATGACAAAATTTATCCGAATTAGACGAGATTTTTTTAATGATGAGGTTTGAGTAATGAGGTTTATGCTGTGTTTGACAAGATTTAGGCGGTGAGGTTTATGCCATGGCTGGTGAGGTTTTGGCAATGAATTTTATGCCAAGGTCAGCGAGGTTAGAGGTTAATGAAGTTTTGACGCGTTGATTGGTGGCGGTCTGATGGCGGTTTGTTGGTGCTCCGAAAACTGATGGTGAGGTTGAAGGAAGGATGAGGTTAGACTTGTTAGTGGGAGATATGACCCTGACAAGTTCAGTTTCTTGCAAGCAGCTCCAAGCAGCCCCAAGCAGCTCTAAGCAGCCCCAAGCAGCCCTAAGCAGCCCCAAACAGCTCCAAGCAGTTTTAGCAGCTATCAAGCAGCTCCAAACAACTGAACTTGACAGAGCCATATAAAGTATTTTTTACAAAAAAAATCCCCTTATTTCCAAAGTCCTATATATTGTGGAGGCGAATTTATAATATTTATCCTGTGACCCAAAAACTTTGCAAATGAGGTTTGTTTTAACCCTTGCATTATATTTTTCTTTGGGTTGACAGTGTTACCTAAATACACAAGATTTTCTTTATTAATTATTATGCACAAATGATTAATTTCTCTAATTCTAATCATGATTCTCCTATGTTCAAGTTTTCCTCCTACACCCCCATCCCAATCTCAGTCACATATTGTATGGGTATTTTCTCATGTCTTTAATTATTATTCACCATGGTAAACACTAATTTAAAATTTTCTCATCGAATGTAAATATTTTTCTTTTCATAAAATAAACTTTACATGTTATGTAATGTGCATACTAATTCTATAATATTGTTGAAAGTTCATTTGTTAAGATAATATTGTAAGTTCATTTTATTATTATTGAAAGTGAATTATAACAACATATATAATAGACCTATGTTCATTGAATATTGTTTTGAAGTACATATTGTGCATAGTAATTCAATCCATGAATGATGGAAGTGCATTTTCTACTAAATTGACAACAATTGCTTTTTCAATTTCATTGTTTTTTCTATATAATGTGCATTTTTATCAATTGAATGGTGCATTCTATTAATCGTAAAAGTATACTCATCCCATCAGTTCAGATGTTTTTCAAGTAATACTTAATGTGCATGATAAATATTAAATTTGTACATCTTATTAATATTCGAAGGGCATTGTAAAAATAGTAATATATATTTTTCCCTTTGCTTAATAGTTTTTATTTGCTTGTGTAATCGTATAAAATGAGCCACCTATTAGTAGTATATATGCCTTTTAAAAAGTTGAAGCTCATAAGTGGATTTTAAAATGTGCAGATATTAATTGTTTGATTTAATTTTGAAATTTGGTTTGAACAAAATTTAGTACTAATTGTGTTTTTTAAAACAATATGCACGAGATTTTCTAAAATAAAAATGTTTTCTAGCACGAGATTAAATTGAATAACAATCAATTATGCGCACCATGCATGTATAAAGTAAATATGTGTAAGCAAAGTTTATAAACGTGCATTTTTAGCATAATGTTTGTGCATTACACTAGAGGAAATTGGCAGAAGCGCAACGCAAAAGCACGGCGGGGAAAGAAGACTTATTTTTCCCGCCGTGCTTCTAGTTTCCGATTTCGTAAACTATCTGAAATCGGAGGTCAAAATTAGGTCAGCCGCTGCCTGACATGAAGGACGGCGGGAAGCAAAAACCCGCCGTGCTTGATGACAAACGACGCTGGGAATGCACGGCGGGGACGATTTCCCGCCATACTGGCAAACGTTTACGAAGTCGGAAACGGTCCTGAACCTTGACCATGGCACTTGCTAAGCACGTGCCATTATTTCTGGTTTTTAATACATGTACCCGACTTGTTTCCGAAATCGTAAATAGACCTGAGAGTGTACTCATAATTAGTGGCACTTGTTACGATATCGGATATCACTCGCAAAATGTGTAAAGAGTATTTACGACATCGTAAATAAGCCGGTCCGATGTCGGTTTAAAGTCTGTTCTCTGCATTTTTTATGTAGGGAGCTAGTTTAGAAAATTTCAAAAAAAGGGAAATTCTTGGCTGTGTGCGTTGATTGAAGTTTGCCTCGATAAGGTATGTCATCTCAACTTTAAATCTTCCGTTGTTAAATTGTGGAATCGATGTTCTCGATTGTTTTGTTAAGAATGGCATGTGGAATTTACATTGACATGCATGTCTTTGATGTATGAGAGAAGTTGAAAATATTGTAATTCAATGAATGGCCTTTATTAATTAGTGATTGATATGGTTGATTAAGTTTGTATTTTTTCAATTTAGGAGTTTGTTTGTAGAGTTTGCACGTTGCAATGGAACGGTCTAGAATTATACAAGAGAATATTGGGACATCGCGTGAATACTTGAATCTCGTGACAGAGTTTGTGAATGCTGTCAGTGAGTATGCAAGAGTACATAATGAGTCGCTAATTCGATGCCCTTGTAGAGATTGTAAGAATGATGTGCGTTTGAGTGTGCATGATTTAAAGTCACACTTGTGAGAGGATTTTCAAGAGCGTATACTAGGTGGGCATTACATGGCGAGACTCGTACTGTCGTCGCAGAAAAGGAAGTTTTGATTGAAAAGGAGAGTGTTAATGGTAATATGGATCGTGATTTTGAATATGATGATTTGACGGAAAATGTGGCCATGCATTTCAAAGGTAGACCTGTTCGTAACACATTACAAGGATTTACAACGAACATAGAGCATCCGGCTACAACGACATCATTATGATTCGTCGTAGCTGCGTAAGTTATAATTATGCACTAGATAGTGTCATCAACTACTAGGTGTATACATTTTTCTATGAAGCATTTTTTTGGCTCGTTAAAGCCAATATTGAAGGATTAGGTTCTTTATTATGGTTATTATATCTAATTTCGATTAGACGCTCATCGATCGCGTAAAGCAAATTCAAAATTGGAATTTTTTTGGCACGCACCGGCTAAAAATTGAAATTTTTTTTGGCACGCCCAGACTCATTTACGAGTTCGGAAACCAAAAGAAAATTCCACAAGATCTTCCGGGTGGTTTCCGATATCGGAAGAAGTTTGGTTTTCTCTATATAAAAAAAACAGTGGTAAACCTGGCACGTTGTCCGGCTCGTAAATAGACCACCATATTGGTCTCCAGCAACTACATTTACGAATCCGTAAATTTTCCGCTCCATATCTTTACGATTTCAGAAAGTGTGTCCGGAAATGTATTTCCAGAACATTTTCCGTCATCGTAAACAAGAAAACAACATCAATACATGCATCCATTTACGGTATCGGAAACTCATTTAGAGCACATTTAAAACTAAAGTTTACAAGCCCGGAAAGTTTACCGAAACGTGATTTCCGGCCCATATTTACGAGTTCGGATAATTGTCCGCTCAAAGTCATTTCCGACACCGTAAACGATTTTATCTAAACAGTTTCCGATACCGTATCTCTTAGCTCACGGCCAGTGATTCATCTTTACGATTTCGGAAAGGACATCACAAATCATAACCATTCCGGATGAGACTAGACATTTCCGAAATCGGAAATGTTTATTTCCGAATGAGGCTAAACATTTAAGAAATCGGAAAAGAGTAGCACCGCGGGGTTTTCCCGCCGTGCTAGGCGAAGCACGGCGGCTCATGTAACGGCGGGAGAACCCCGCCGTACTTCCCCTTTTTCCCCACCCTGCTACCAAGTTGTGCCACTAGTGATTACACTCGTTAATACAAAATTATAATTTAAATAATAGTGCAAAGTTTCTTTAAAAAACAATGCATATTATTCGTGTTTAAAATGTGCGAGGTACGTGCGCCTATGCACCTGTTATAATCATAATCCTACCAGAAGTGAACCGGCTTCTTCTGATACAAGTACATCTTAATTGATTGTGTTTATTGTTGTGAATTCTTGAATATTTACCGAATTATTAACGAAATTAAAAAAATCTCGTTACATCTTTAGAGAGGCCAATCAGCCATCTGGATTACCTAGCTAAACTTTGTTACTCTAACCAGTTATCTATGATCTATACTTGGAATTCCCTGCCTCCTATTGCTAAAAGTAAAATTCTGTTTGATGCTGCAGAATTTCCTACAATCAGAATCTCCTCTTCTCTCAACTGATACTGCTAATTGAGTTGTTCCTCCTATACAGGTTGAAAGAGCTGCTCTCCCTGGAACTTCACTCAAGATTCTTTAGCATGGTAAAGCAAACTGCTCAACTCAGATGGGACTAATATTAATGCAACTGGCTTAGATTCCCATTCTGCTGTCACAAACTTTAATTTTGATGTATAGTTTTTGTATTATGCATTTCTCTTCTTGATCCTTAGGTCGCCTTGTGTTTTATCTGGACAATTCACTAACAGACTTGAGGCAATAAGAGATTGGCCTGTAGATCAATAATTTTGAGAAGCATTACTATGCTTCTAAGGGTTTTTGTCCTTGTGCCTATGTAGGTTGTACAAACTTGCTGTTTTTAAGGCACCTATTTTTGTTTGGTTTGGGAATCCATTAAATATTCCCCCATCTCTTGATGGTTCTAATTAAAAAAAAAGAAAACAATTATTAACGAGATTTATGATTACATCTTTTAAATTAATATTTTCAAACTAGATATTCCTTAGGAGGCCTTGATCTTTGGGAAAATATTGATTAAGGGCGGTATTAGTTTCATAATTTGAAAGTGGGGTGTAACTTTTACATAATTTCTAAAAAGGGCGGTGATTTATTAGCCTATATTCTTTTAATTTAATTTTTGTATGAAAGACATTTATACCCTGTTTTGTAATTTAAATTTTATTATAAATTTAACCCATTTTTGTAGATTCTAAACTTGATTAAAAAGTAATTCATCCCTGGCTATAACTTATAATATTTGTTGCATTCCAATTTAGTTGAATTTCAATTTAGTTTACATTGAAAGAATTCAATTCAGTTTAATTTTTCTAAATTCCATGAAGTTCATTTTATTGAAATGTTGGTTAACTTAAATCAAATTGAGTGTTCCATCACAATTTTAATAATTTCGTTCAGTTTTATTAAGTTTGCAAAATTCTGATTTAAATTCACTAAAATAATATTTGAATTTTTAAAATTGAATTTGAAAAAACTTAACGAAACTAAAATTATACAAAATAAATTTAATTTAATTTAACTTTACAAAATTCAATGAAATTGAACTGAACTGAATTTAATCTAAAATATTTAGATGTTGCTGAAAATAATGTTAATTGAATTAGAGTAAGTTAGTGAGATAAAACCAAACTGAATTGAATAGAATTAAATAAAAATAAATTGAATTGTAACTTCAAAACAGGGGTATAAATGTCTTTCATATAAGAATTAAATTAAAAGAATATATGCTAATAAATCACCGTTCTTTTTAGAAATTATGTAAAAGTTACACCTCACTTTCAAATTATGAAACTTATACCGCCCTTAATCAATATTTTCCCTTCATCTTTCACAACTTAATAAATTTTTTTATATATTAATAAAATATATACATATTGATTCAACATTCTTCCTCTGTTTGTCTTTAAGAAATAAGCTTCTCCAGAATCGCCGGAATCTGTTGAATCTGACCTGATCTGTCCTCTGTGCAACGAGATAGTCGTCGACGCAACAGAGCTTACGTGCGGACACATCTTTTGTGAGCTGTGTATCCTGGACGTTGTGGCATATGTTCCAAGGTGCCCGACATGCTGTACCATTGAGCACTGGGAGACGTTCGCAGGTTCTGATCATCTTATATATTAATCCTTTTTATTTTTTTTCTTTTTAACAACTATATAAGCAACGGGCAGATTCTATGGGGTCTAAAAGGGATCGGGTCCACCCCATGATTTTGTCCAGAAATAGCCTATATACTATTCATTCATCATTAAATAATATTTTGAAAAAAAATTAATTGGTGGCCCTTTTTCGAAAAGCAAAATATATTTATGTAAGGAGAGTAGAAAAGTTTACTAAAATTAAACTTCTAATAAAAATAGCAGACCATCAGTATAGACCACATATTTTGCTAGTTTTTATTAGTATTTTATTCTATTTTTTAAATTTATAATTCTTATAAGATATCATAATAGTAATTTTTTTTAAAGAATGTTAATAATATTTTCTTAATCCTATAACATATCAGTAATAAGACATACTAATATCATTGGGATTTGGTTTTTGTAATTTGATTTCAATCGGAATTTTGTAATTTGTAATTTTTGTGATTAGTCCGCCCGTTTAAGGTGAAATTCAGCATCCGCCCCTGTATATAAGAATGACTTGACATTCTTAATATATATACTGCATGTTTTCAGAGATTTAATTAATATATTTCTTAGAACTAAAAAAATGGGATGAAACCTAATTTCCCTTGAATTAGATAAAATATTGCTTTGAATGAAGGGAAAATGTATCTCGTGCTCAACTTTTGCACAGTAATTGACGTGCTCATCCTGTGTGTGAAGGCATATAAGCGTGCACATTTTGTGCCTACATGCTCCTCTAGACTGGTGTCTCATCTGATCTAGTTGCGGCGTAATTTTCTGTTTTATTACTTCACACAATTTTTTAGAAAATAATTACGAAGCTTGTAATTTTATTTTGTATTGTGTGTGGCTTTACACGGGAGAAAATCTCCTGAACTCCCAACTTTCCTAACTTTTTATTGAAGTTTTTATACATTTTAACTTATATTGGTTATTTTTTAATTTCAACTGTATTTTAATTAATTAAAATATTTAAATTTTTATATAAAATTTCTTTGAATTTTTGCTATATATTTACTTTAAAGTGACAAACTGATCAGTTGTAAGGTCCTTCAAGCCTGGAATGGAGGGGATATATAAGCCTTGACTTTGACCATACGTTTTGAAATTTTAATTTATTTTCTTTATAGTTGATATAGTTTGTCAAAGATTCTTAACTTTTAGTCACTGGTCCTTAATATTCTCAAAAATTTTATATTTAATTAATGAATTAACATATATGGATTTTTTATTGTTTAAAAATTATTTTGATGAAGTAGAATATAGTTTTCGGACGTTAATTATTTTTAACTTGTATTGACATGAACTTGTACTAAAATTGATTACAAGGGAAGTTTTATACCTTTTATTGGGATATCATAAGTACTGATTTGCTAGGTGCTATATTAATGGATTTCAAACTGGGTTGCCTACATCTAAAGCCATAGTTATTTAAAAAAAAAAAATTAAACCACTGAAGGGGAGTGGGATTTATAAGGCTCACCAAACCTGTAAAAAGACATAAAAGGCTAAAACATTTTTACATAGTGTTTGTAGCTTATACATCAAGCTAAAGAAACATAATGATTAACAACTTATTTGAATTCCTATGTATAATCCGGTAAATATTTTACGAATCGCTAGGCGAATCCCAAATCTCCCGACCAGAGGACTCACTACTCGCAAGTATATTAGGGATCGCTAAGCGAGTCTCGACTCTGCCGACGAACATGCACGAGGAATAAGTAGCTATTATTAGAGAGGTGTGCACTAGCTTTCCAACCCAACTTACTTTCCAATCCATATATCTAGCTTGCAATCCAGATACAGTGCAACATGATTATTTGAGATCCCTTGCAACTCATCCTTTTCCAGTTTGATGCCTCCAGGTCTGCACATGGAAAACAAAGAGCAGTAAGAAGTTCAAGGATAGCTTAGTTCATCTAGATATAAGGTAGGGAAATTCCCTACCATCTAGATTCACTAAACCTCTGGTATGAGTATGTAGTGTAGTATGTGTGAAGGTGAGTGAGGAACATGAGCTACTAGCTAATTTTGAAAGACCATAAGCTGCATAATTAGTTTCTCTATATATATGACAGAAAGAGACATTCAGATTATCTGAATTGAACCATATGTTCCTCAGAATCTAGGCAATCTTCCATGGAGCGCTATGCTCAGACTTTACAATTTGCAGCAACAACTTTGAATCAAATTCAATCTGCGCATTCTGGTAACCTCTAAAGTAAAGTGATTCCAGGCCATCAGCCAGTGGTAAATTTTCAGCTTCCAATGAGTCAACAAATGATACAGGAAAAGCCTTGGCATGAATAACAGTTCTCGTATGATTTCTATAACATATCATGCACCTGCATTTCCGTTTCTCAATAAGGACCCGTCAGTGTTTAGTTTAATAGATCCACAATCTATTAGCTTCCATGCTACCACTCTTTGATGCCTTAAAGTGGTATTAGTTGGATGTACTAATGTCAGATACATAGTTGGCAATTTAAATTTTGCCAATGATCTGATATGATAATAGACTCCATCATACTGTAAATCTGTTTACCAATGGAGTGTTTATCTGGTATTAAATTATCATATTGAAAAGATACTCTTGCACACCAGACAAACCAAACCACCGTCACTGGCATAAGTCTGGCCACATTCCTCTGAAATGTAGAACCTGCATTAAAATTTCAGTAATAATATAATGTATCCCATAGTAACTTAGAACTATGATGAGTAAGAGGGTCGGCCCTAATTATTTGGGGGCCTGAACCGATTTTTTTAAAAGGACCCTAATAGAGGGTCCGGAAAAAATAATTAAAACTAGTTAACATAATAGATTTTTAAAAAAAAATTGGGCCAAAATAAGGGGTTTAAAGAACAATTTTTTTAAAAAAATTACACTACATTTGAGCTTTTTTTTTTACATTAGGCCCTATTTTAGCCCTTTTTTTTTAAAAAAAAATGAGGCCCTATTTTAATCAATTTTTTGGGGGCCTGAAAAGCGCAGGTTTCACATGTCTCATGGGTTGGGCCGAGCCTGATGAGTAATATCATATTTTCTGCTGACAAAGATCCAAATCCATTCTACAAAGTCACATCTGCTAAAACAATGACGGATGTCATCAGAATTGTTATGACAGAAACTACATATAGATGGTTGGTGAATATAAAGTTCCTCCAAGACATCAGCTATTGGAACAAGCCTATTTACTAGTCTCCAACAAAATATGGTAATTTTTTTTGGAAGATATTTGGACCATAAAAATATGAAGAAGTGAACCTCCAGCTTCTTAGAGCAAGTCCAACGGCTTTGCTATAATAGCAAATTTGCTCAAATATGGAGAATTTGGGTCTTTTTTGAAGTCCAACAGATTCTCCATCCCATTCTCCATAATGGAGAAATTGAAGAGAGAGAAGATTTGAAACCCCAAATTTGGAGAATGATAAGAAGTTTTTAGAGAAGCAAAATTTAATGCTACTTGCATTGTTTTTTGTTATTTCATTCATTAATTGTTTATCTTCAATGATTTCAAATGATATTATCACAAAATAATTACAATAAAATTTTATCAAAATTACATATTCTAAAAATATGCATACAGGCGATTGTAACAAGATCTCATATGACTATTTTTACATGTATATATCTATTGATATTTAATAATCAAATATAATTTATTTTCAAATGTAAATCTACTAATTTGTAAGGCCATAAATATATTTATTTTCACGTATTTTATAAATTATAACGTTGAAACTAAAGTTTTTTTATTAAATATTTTATTTCTAATGGTTGAAAAAAATAACTTGTAATAAATAATTGAAAAGAGATAAGTCTAATTATTCATAATACGTTACAAAAATAATAATATTGTAATTCGTAATGTGTTATTTTATATTATGGAGTAAGTAATGTCAAATATGAAATGTTATTATAACTTTTATTATAAATTCATTATTATTTGGACTTATTGAATATATGGTTTTAAAAATAGAAGAAATTTGGATAAATATGTAGCATTAAATGTTAATAAATTTTAGGGAATAAGAATGGAGAAACTGTTGGGTTTGAGGTGAAAAAATATGGAAAATATGAGGTTTGCTTCTCCATTATGGAGAATGTGAATGAAGAAACTGTTGGACTTGCTCTTAGGTCTTAATATCTCATATGCTAAGGCAATAATGAACGTTCCACTAGTAACATTCTTCCATATCAGAAGGTCATCATAATCATCAAACATGGGAAATTCCTAAGCAATCAATGCTACATATTCAAAAGTAACTCCATGTTTAAACTGATCAGTATAAAACTCCGAGTCTTTGGCCAAAGAACCTTATTTTTGAAACTCACTCCCAAAATAACACTCTTTCAAAATTAATTTCAGAACTAATATTCCTATGTTTATACTTGAGCCACATTATAAATTATAAAAAGTGTTGGGTTAAACTCTAGTGTTCTAGTGCTCCATATTTTTTCGTACTTTTTATACCCACAAAACAGTATTAACTCATTTTCGACATGAATACAAAAGTAGGGGTGTGAATGAAACGGTTGACCCGGAAAAATGGTCCGGCCCGATCCAGAGTTTTTTGATCTGGACCCGAAATCATATAATTCCAGGCCTGACCCCTGGTAAACTGTTTTTATAATTCTGGGTCCCGAAGCGATCCGGACCAAACCCGGATGACCCGGTAATATCAATATATTATATAGTTTCAATAGTTTTACTATATATATGTGATATTAAATTCATTAATAAGTTTATTTTTGGTAAACATATATTTATATAATGGTAATTATATTTTTATATTTATTACATATGGTAGTCAACTAATCATACTATATATATATATATGTTTATGTTAATTGTATCTATAATCATATTATAAGGTAGTTATAGTATAAGGGCCTGTTTGCCAAACTTTTTCTGTAAAGCAGTTCAGTTCAGTATTTTTTTTCAGTTCAGTTCAGTATTTTTTAAAAAATTTCAGTTCGGTCCAGTATTTTTTTTATTTTTTTTCAGCTCAGTTCAGTATGTTTAAATATTTTTCAGTTCAGTTCAGTATTTTTTTAAATTTTTTCAGTTCAGTGTATTTATTTTTCACTTCAGTTCAATATTTTTTTTTATTTTTTTCTGTTTAGTTCAGTTCGAAAAAGTGTTTTTTTAATTTTTCAGTTCAGGTTAGTTCTATTCAGTAATTTTATATATATTTTTTAGTTCAGTAAATTTCTTCAATATTTTTTATTATAGATCTCTACAGTTTTTGCAGTTCAATTCAGTTTATATTCAGTTTAATTTGATGCAGTTCAATTCAGTTAATTTAATTTGATTATGAACAAATGTGATATGATGAATTTCAGTTTCATTCAGTCGTATTATTACTATGTTCAATACATTATTATATTTGGTTCAATTAGTGTTTACTAGATGAATACAAGTTCATTGTTTATGGATACAACAAAATGGAGCAATCTTTGTACGCTGGTGGTTCTATCATATTCTGAATATTGTTTGAACGTGTTCAGTTGAATTTAAATAAAATTAAAATAAAGTCTATTTCAAACATGTACATGTATATTGATCAATTTCAGTTTAATTTAGTTACACTGTTTGATGGATGTCTTCGACCCGCACTTGATCACGAACCCAGCTCACGAACTGATCTGCAAAACAAAGCCTCGGGTGTACTGAGGATAGACACTCCAACGCTCAAGTTAGTATGATGCGTAAAGCGTATTGTATGTAAGAAATTAGATAAAGAGGTTTACCAACCTTCGGTATTTATATGGCATCAATCCGCAGATCACCAAGATATGTAGCCATGGTATGAACACAACTCTTATAGGTATAGTAGTTGTATTACCATGTATAGGAGAAGTGTATTTCGGTCATGGTTGTATTACCATATTTATGAGAATGTATATTCCTCGTAGAACATTCATGACATACGTATTCCTTATAAGTATTAGGATTGATGGACCCGTGGATCCATCCTCCGTGTAACTCGAGCCCATGACCCTTCTCAGGCCCTGGTCCGAGACTGAATGAGGCCTAGAATATGAACCATGGACTTATCACTGTTATTGTCTTGAATACATTAAACTTTACTTTAGTTTAATTCAGTTTAGTTATAAGTAAATGTAATTTGATAAAATTAGTTGAATTAAGTCATTATTTCAATACATTGCACTTTATTCTGTTCAATTTCTATTCAACTATGTACAATTCAACTCATTTTAATTGTCAATAATGAATTTTTTACTATATTTAATTTTTTCCCTTAAAACCATCCAAGTGGTCGGGAGGATTATTCACGGCTCCTCAACCCTAATAAAAGCAATAGAATTACATGATCGGGTTTGAAACCCAATATTACACATGAAACCCTGTTGGGGTAACTGTGGCAATTTATTGCCCGAAGGCTATATTCCGATCAAATATCGGAAGCAAAGTGAGATATCAGAGATGTGTCTAAAAATATTACAAGAAAACTAAATCATCTCTGTATCGATGCCGGTCACAGCATAGCTGAAACCAGACTTCCCTCCTTCTGTTGCGTATAGACATCACCAAGTACAGCATTCTAGAGCTCGTTAGAATTCATCATTCCACTTTCTCACAGTCAAAACAGAAAAACTCGGTTCTATTATAACAAATACTCTCTACCTGAACCTCAACTGACTACCCATTGTGCCCGGTGGCCTCTTGACCACCGGAAGATAGCAACTTTTCACAAGGTTGGACAGCAGAGTAGTATGTAAAACATACCAAGTTGTTCGATCTAACCATAATACTAATAGGAAAGTTTCATCAAGAACCTAGTTAGAGATTGATATAAAGATTTCTCTTATAAGGTGATATTCCACAGCGCAACATTAAGAAGAAAATCACAAAAATCTAAAAATGGATATATATAAATTAATATCGGTACTAAAGCATTCCCAACCAATCCTGGTCTGACTGGCTAGTGACTAAATACTGGATAGAGAAAATGTAATCTAACTCGATATAATCTTAAAACCTAATCGGTCTACAAATCTAGTATCAGTATCGCCAGCAACAGTGTTTCAAAACTATTGTGACTTGGATTGCTCATAACTGTACTAACTAGATCGGAAGCTAATCAAAGTTTAGCTGAGCAAAACGACCCGTCAGAAAACTAAGATTAGCAGATCACATTCAATCCAATATTTTAGTACAAGCATCAATAAATATATACCCGAAAAAGGATGAAAATAAATTTTTAAAAAAGGGAAAAAAAGTAAAACCACCTTCTCAGTCTAATTGTGCCAATTCTAATATAAATCTGTCCAAATCTGCCCGACCCGACCCGGCCCGAGCCGACCGAGCCGACCGAGCCGTTGACCCCAAATCCACTCTGCCCGTATCGGAGTCGCAGATCTGCTCGCCTTGGTACCCCTCTGAATCGCGAAGTCGCGGATCTGGAGTCTACCCCTCTGTCCGACGTCAGATTCGTCGGATCCGCGCGCCGGCGGTGTTCTTTCCGGCCTGAACTCGCAGCCGCTCCGATCTGTTCAGAGGTCCGGATCTTCTGGCGGTGTGCTCCGACGGCGTCTGACTGCAGTGGTGGTCCAGGGATGGGCGGAGGTGCGGGCTGAGGAGCGCGACTTAGTGGCCGAGCCAAGCTGGTCGGGACCTGCAACCCCAATCATCAAATCCAGGCCCGGGCTGCTTTGGTCGCTGCGCGTGGCGTTCGTCTGGCTGTCCGGAACTCCGCTGTGGCCGCTGGCGGCGTCGTTGGTGGCGACCCACTCCCACCCCAACGACAGATCAAGTAGTTTCACTGGGACTGTATTTTTTCGAAGGAAAAAATGGTTTCTGGTATATGGGGTAGGAAGGGGTGGTTTGGGAACGGAAAATAAAAGGTGTGGGGAGGCCGCCGGCCGGTGAAAGCACTGGCGGCCTCTACTGGGAATAGTAGATCTGAGTTTTTTCCTTTGGAGAAAAGGGAGGTGCGAAAGGAACTATATTTAATTTTTTTTTTCAATCCAGTTCAAGTAATTTTTTTTTTCAGTTCAGTTAAGTTCAATGTATTTATATTTTTTCAGTTAAATTCAACATATTTTAGTTCAGTTCAGTATATTTATATATTTCAGTTCAGTTCAGTATTTTATATTTTTCAGTTTTGTTCAATATATTTATATTTTTTCAGTTCAGTTCAATATTTTTAAATATTTTTCAGTTCAGTTCATTATTTTTTTTATTTTTTCAGTTTCGTTCAGTATTTTTAAATATTTTTCAGTTTAGTTCAGTATTTTTTTATTTTTCAGTTCAGTTCAGTATTTTAAATATTGTTCAGTTCAGTCCAGATTTATTTTTTATTTTTTCAGTCCAGTTTAGCTCAGTTCAGCAAGAAATAAACTATAGCAAACATGGCCTAATTATGAACTAAATAACAATAAGTATTATATTTCAATGGCAAAGTCAATGACATTGTATAAAATCAACATAAGTTCTAATCTTTCCTAATGCATTTTTTTTAAAAAAAAATGGTTTTAAAATATAATTACTATTTCAAACCGGGTCAAATCCGAAATAATTTCGGATCGGGTCTGCCCCAAGAAGTCATCATTCTGGGCCGGGTCCTGTACCAAGGATTTGGGAGATTCCGGATTCGGGCCGGGCCGGGTCAGACTAGTTGCACACTATTATACAAAAGTACGAATTTATGGGTGTAATTGAAAAGTACGAAAATATATGGAGCTAATACTAAGTAGTTTAAATCCACCAGTTTTTATAATTTATAATGTTGCCCAAGCATAAATATAGGAGTACTAGTTCTGGAATTAGTTTGAAAAAATGTTATTTTGGAAATTAGTTTCAGAGATAAGGTTAGTTAGGCAAAATACTCATAAAACTCCCGTTGGTAACAAAATTCCTTTACTGTCAGATCAGGAAAAGGCATCTTAAATTCATCATCCCAAATATCTACTAGAGGTTGATCTCCTATCCAATTCGAATACCAAAAAGATATCTCCCCTTTCCTATTGGAATACAAGAATTTTCATTTGCAATGTGATCAATTTCTATTATTCTACACCATGTTCTTGACTTTTCAGATTATCAAGGAGGGACCACCTGAATTTAGCCCAGAGACTATCACCAATTTGTAATTTCGACCGTAGTTTTAAAGAAAAACTTTTGATAGTTAGGTGAAGATCTCGTACTTCTAGTCCATTTTCGATTATAGGATAGTTAATATTAGCCAAACATTTCCAAACTCTCATCTGTCCAAATTAAGAAGATCCTCATAGGAATTTAGAAAAAAGTACATGAAGTTTATCAATAACTCCCCGGGTAGGCTTAATGATAGTAATGATATGCTTTGAAATAGCTGATAAAACTTGTTTAATAAGCACAAGCCTCCCTAATTGGTTTAACCATCTATGTTGCCACATTGATAATTTGGCAGCCAACTTATCATAAAGGGATTGGAAATATGAATGTTTAGTTCCTCCTAGAAATATAGGACATCCCAAATATGTAAAAGGAATAGTACCTTCAGTGATACCAGATATAGTCTGAACCATATTTCGGATGGCAGTTCTAGCATTTTTGCTTGTATAATATGATGATTTCTCTAAATTGATTCTCTGACCAGTTGCATTCTCATAGCAGATAATAAATTTCTTCAAATTAGAGAGACTGGTCCTCTTTGCCTTTAAAAATACTACAGTGTCATCTGGAAAATTAATATGTGTAATATTTCTAGTTGAATACGGCAACTTATAATATCCAATCCTTGACCCACGAAATAGCAAGCCCAAAATTTTTGAATGTACTTTTGTAAGAAGAATAAATAAAAAAAGGAGATAGTGGATCTCCTTGTTTAATTCCTCTAGAAGGATTAAAAAATTCTTTAGGCTGGCCATTTACAAGGTTTGAGAATTTAGTTGCAGAAATTTTGCCCATAATATTTCTGACAAACATGTTATGAAATCCCATTTTCAACAGAAATTTCTCCAAAAAATACCAAGAAACTCTATCAAAAGCCTTAACCATGTCTAGCTCGGAAAAAATATCAGTTCCTTTAGTTTTATTATTCAAATGGGAAGTCATTTCTTGCATCATGAGGACATTGTCAGCAAATTCTCTCCCATGCACAAATGTTAATTGTTCCAGGGATATGAGATTAGGTATTATGGGATTCAGTCTTTCGTTATAAAGTTTTGAAAAAACATTATTCATGAAATTCAATAGACTTACAGGTCTGAATTCAGTAAAATGGTTCACAACTGGTTTCTTGGGTATGAGTGTGATATAAGATGCATCCATGGCTCTGGGAATCGGCACACCACTCAAAAACTCATTTACAACACATAAGAGGTCATCACAAATTATTTCCCAATAAGAGGTGAAAATTTACCTGTAAAATCATCAGGACCCGATGTAGATTCCCCATCCATCTCAAAATTAATTTTCTTTAGCTAAATTAAATCAGTTAATTTGATTAAACAAAGATTTTCGTCCTCTGTTATTACACTAGGGATATTCTGCAATAGCATATCTGTATCTAAATAATTCACATCCTGTTGCTCAACAGTTAATAAATTTGTGAAAAAAAATTAACTGTCTCTTCCCCTATCAAATTAGGGCATGTCAATAAATTGTTTTGTAAATCTCGAATGGCTAATATTGCTTGTCTAGAATGTTTAGATCTGACAGAGGTCTGAAAAAATTTAGAATTAGAATCACTCTCTTTAAGTCATTTCACTTTGGATTTCTTTCTCCAAAAAGTATAATGTCTAGCCAAAGCTAAAGATAATTCAACTTGTGCTATACTAAATTATGACCAATTATCTTGAGAGTCATTATTTTAGTAATCCAATTCTCATTACTCAACATTGTGCTCAACTAATAAGACTCTATCATGAACATTATCAAAAGTCTTCTTGTTCCATTGCTTTAATTTTAGTTTTAACCTTCTCAGTTTAAGTGAAGATCTAAGAATTCCATAAAGCTCTCAATCTAAATGCCAGTTTTCAGATACCACACTAATAAAATCCTCATGAGAAAGCTAAAAATGTTGAAACCTAAATGATTTAGGGCCAGATTGAAGATTATTATTTTCTATAGTTATTAACAGTGGAGCATGATTAGATGGCACCCTAAACTTAACATGTACTCTACTCTGTGGAAAAATTGAAAGAAACTCCCGATTTGCTAGACATCTATCCAGCCTTTGCCATACATTACCCCTACTCCATACGCCATGCATAAAGGTTCCCTGCAGTAGATAATTCCTGAAGTTCACTATCCTCAATAAAGTTATAAAATCTAGCATGCAAGTATGATAAGGTGAAGGCTGACCCAAATACTCATTTACCCCCTTATCACATTGAAATCTCTAGCAATCATAATTGCTCTATCAGATAGAGCACTTAAGTCTTACCAAAGAGGCTCTCTATCTAACCAGCTATGCCTTCCATAAACAAAATTCGTAGACCAAGAAATAGCCATTGACACATGCTTGATATCACCTAGGATAAACTGGCCATGGATATAGTTTACGATCTCCATCTTACTAATTTAAGCTTTTCATTAAAGCGTTGGTGAAGGTACAAACTGATCTTAGTTTATGGGCTTCCTTTATGTGGTCTCTGCCTAATCATTTAAAAAAGTCAAGAATTTTGTTATCAACAAGAGCACTATGTGGAGATGTTAAACATGGATTATCTGATATTCATATTGTTCTGATTTCTAAGGATTTTTCTTTGTTTGAGAATGGTTGGGATCACATGTCCAAGTTTGTGTGTCCAATGGTGTCCAAGTAATAAACGATACCGTTTTTGTTAATCTTAACTGAATGGAGTTAACTATAGTAAAATCTAATTAACCTTTTTTGTATTTTACTAATTACTAGGCTTTGTGGATAATTATTAAAATAGTATAAGCCTCTGCAGTACCAATCAATTGGAAGCAGTGCTCCACCAAGACAAATCATACGGGTGCATTGGACGTTACCTGCACAAGGTTTTTTAAAACTAAATGTGGATGGTTCCTTTCAGGCCAAAAGCATGTGCAGGAATTTCTATAAGAGATAGTAATGAAAGTATTCTATTGGCAAGAGTTCAAATGGTGGAAGCAGCTAGCAGTTTGGAAGCAGAAGCATTGGCGTTATCAGTAGGACTCCAGGCAGCTTATCACGAAGGTTATGAGAATTTAGAAGTGGAAATGGACTCACAACTGCTCTACATAATGGTTCAGAAGCAGATCAAGCCTCCATGAAAGCTGATGAATTACATAAGGAACATTTGGTCTCTATTAGGTGAACTCAATATCCTTTTTAATCATATTTTTAGAGAAGCAAACTCTATAGTTGATGCATTGTCCAACATAGCTAGTTCATCAGAGAGCTTAATTAACTACTCTTATAATTCCTTGTGTAGGAATATTAGAGGGTTAGTTGAACTGAATACAAACCACACTCCTTATATTAGAGTGCTTTTTGTCTGACAGGATGGAAGCTCCAAGCTGAGAAGAGGAAGCTACAATTTGTCATACTTACTGAACTGCAGCATAGCAAGGAGGGCATGGAGCAAGTTGGGAATAGGAGTTCAAAGCTGAGATTCCTGGAACTTTTGGATTGATTCTTTGTTGATTCTAGGGGAATCCCATACTCGTCGTTAGAGTTGGGATTCGTTTTGGCGATCCCTAAATTGCTTTCGAGTTATAAGTCTTCTCATCGGCAGAGTTGGGTGTCGCTGAGCGAACCCTAAAATGCTTGTGAGAATATCGACATGGGTGTATACTAGAGTCAAGCTTAGAATCAAAGATATTTACTTAATAGTTTTAATTTTTCTACTATTATGTAAATTTCTCCAGTATTGTACAATACTACCTTTTGAAGGTTTATTTATGGCGCGGTGAACCAAATAAATTTCACCCCACTTTAGGTGATTTTAAATTTAAAAAATTAAAATAGTTTCCGAAATCATATTTTTTATAATCATACAAAAGTTTTTGCCTGAAACGTGCTCTCAAACGCCGGCTACCCCACCCTCCCACAGTACCGTCAAACGCAACGGTCGTCCCCTGCTGCTGCTCAGCCCGCTCCAATTGAGTCGGTGCCGCCTTTTACATCGGCTTGAGCGGTAGCAGAACAAGGAATGGGGTTTCAAGCTGGTGCTGCAGCCCGCAAGTCACCGACATCAAATGATTCTGGGCCAAGCTCCAAAGGATAAATTATGAATTTGTGAGGCATGGCTGAATGGTAATTTACAGATTAAGCACCACTCGATGACGGTTAGTAATAAAATTAATATGATTTTATCCTATCATAATTGATGATCTAGGGTTTTGATTTTGTGGCACTGATTTTTAATACGTTGTGGCTCGTGATGACGGTAAATTTGATTAGATTTTTAAAATTAAAATCCTTGAATTTTTTTTGTGCTGCTTTTGAATATTGTTGGCTACCATGTTTGTTATCATGTTATGTTTTAAGATCCTCCTATTTGTTGCCTGCTTTTTTGTTATGATGGATCAGTTTGCCTACTTTTCTGACACAGCTAATATTGGTCTCTTTCCAAGGTATGCATTTCACTTTTATCTTTGATCACAACAGTTACATTTGATTGACTTCCTTTGATATTTTCTTTGTGGTTGTAGATTTCCCTAATATAGCCATATGGTGGACTGGTTGTTGCCATTGATTTCCAGACTTGACGTAAGAATTGGTGTTTATGATATGAGTGTTTAGTTTGCTTGTTTAAAGGGGTTGACCACTTTTTAACTCCGCCTGTGTATCATATGCACTGCCGTTCTCCAGCCCGGGAAAAGGAGGAGAGAAAAGTGCTACCTTATCTGAATTCTTTGCATTCTGTGTTATATATCTGCTTTAATGGCACCTCCTTCATTACTTTTTCATCTGTTGCTCTCTGTATTAACTCGCTTGATTATGAAATGGTGGTGTTAAGTGTGTCACATAAAAAAATAAGACCTGCAATCTTTTCAACTTATGCATATTACCAGTGATTGTTCTTTTTGACAATGTTCCAAGCTTGCACTTTATGTGAAGCAATGAGATTTTGAGAGATGGAAACGATCATTCTCCATTTTGTCTTATAAACTGCTATTCGGGAACCAACAAATTCTTTCTAGACATGGTTTCCGTGTTTAAGACGAATTCATAATTTATCCTATGGAGTTTGGCCCAGAATCATTTGATGTTGGTGACTTGCAGGCTGCAGCACCAGCTTGAAACCCCAGTCCTTGTTCTGCTACCGCTCAAGCCGGTGTAAAAGGTGGCACTGGCTCAATTGGAACGAGCTGAGCAGCAGCGGTGCTAGCAGGAGCAGCAGCAGGGGACGGTCGTTGCGTTTGACGGTGCTGTGGGGGGAGCTGACGTCTGAGAGCACGTTTCAGGCGGAAACTTTTGCAGGATTATAAAAAAATATGATTTTGGAAACTATTTTAATAATCATCCACAAAGCCTAGTAATTAGTAAAATACAAAAAAAAGTTAATTAGAGTTTACTATAGTTAACTCCATTCAGTTAAGATTAACAGAATCGTTATCGTTTTGTTACTTGGACACCATTGGACACACAAATTTGGACAAGTGATCCCAATCCTTTTGAGAATCATGATGATATTATGATTTGGAATGATAAATTCTCACTGTCTTCTGCTTATGAGTTAATTAGCCCAAGAAAATTATTGGTTCAATCTTTCAGATATCATGTATATGGTCTAAATATCTCCTAAAGAAAATGCATGTATTTTATTGGATATAGGTCAATAGACTTATCCCTACTACTGACATATTGAAAGATCTAAATATTCATCAACCTTCTATATGTTTCTTATGTCATGCTTATTTTGATGACTTGCATCATTTCTTTAATAACTGTATCAATTATGATTATGGAGATTACTTAGTGAAAGATTTGACATTCCACATAGGAGTGCTGAATCTTTGTGGGATATTCTATATTATTATTGGTATTCAAACTCATGATCAGTTATTAAAAGGATCATTTCTAGACTATTACCTGTGGTGACATTATGGTTTAGGCCCTGTCAAGTTCAGCTGAACTGAAATTAACTTAACTGAAATTTGCTGAAGTTAGCTGAAATTTGCTGAAGTTTGCTGAAGTTAGCTAAAAATTTGCTGAAGTATGCTGAAGTTAGCTGAATTCAGCTGAAAATATCTGAAATTAGCTAAAAACATTGTTGTGGTTGTTATTATTATTATTATTATTATTATTATTATTATTATTATTATTATTATTATTATTATTATTATCATTACTATTATTATTATTATTATTATTATTATTATTAATTTGAGTTCAAACTTCAACTTCAACTTTGATCAAATAATAAAGATTTTGAAGTAATTATTTTATTTGTAAAGCGGTTTTTCAAATATTATACAAACCATTACAAAATCAAAAAGATGAAATACAAGGTTGATTTTCCTCAATAAAACATGTGTTGGATTAAAATATAGATGTTATAGTTATAATCGAATCAAATACTTAGGGCCAGTTTAATACGCCTGAACAGAATAGAATTGAACTGAAAAATACTGAATTGAACTGAACTGAACTAAAACATATTCAGATAAGATGTACTAAACAGGCTCTTACATCTTTTCATGTTTATTTTCTTCATCTTTGATTGAGGATAATTAGTATAATTTGGTTCATACATAATTATTACTAAATTTGAGAAATGAGAATTTAATACTAACATTTTACTATGAAACCAATATACTTAACGATTGACACTCATTAGAAAATATGTTTGTTAAATAGGGGAAAATAGTGGAATTTAATTTAGGGCAAAACAAAGGAAAAAACTCCCACGTATAACAAATTTGATCAGGCAATAAAGATTTTGCAATAATTATTTTGTTTGTAAAATAGGGAGAAAATGGTGAAATTTAAATTAGAAAAAGAATGTCAAAAACAACTCTTAGGCATAATAAAATTTGAACCCGGATAAAATTAGCTAAAGTCAGCTGAACCCAGTTGAAGTCCGCTGAAGCCAGCTGATGTTTGCTGAAACCCGTTGAAATCCGTTGAAATCCGCTGAACTCTGCTGAAGTTAGCTTAACTTAACTGTAATGTGCAAAAATTAACCTGAACTTGACAGGGGCTTATATAGTGTGCAAGTGGAGCCTATATCTATGACAATCTGCCACCTAATAGAATTATAATGACTAAACAGGTTACTGAGATGATTATATCTATAATTCAGATTCATCATGCATCATGGTCTAAAAATAAGAACCCTAACACAGGGAACTTAGTAAGACATGACAAAACTATAATTTGGAAATTGCCTATTGATGGTACCACTAAATTGAACACTGATGCCTCTTTCATAAGAGATTGAAAGAGTGGTGCGGGCCTTGAATAGAGAAATAGTGCAGGGAAGGTTTTGTTTGCTCAATCTCAGGTGCTGAATGCCCAAGAAAGCCTAGAAGCTGAGGCAATGGACCTATCACTAAGTTTGGAAGAAGCATACTTTCGTGGTTTTATACATCTTTATATGGAGATAGATTCAATGGTATTCCTGAATCTGGTTGTCAAGGAAACAAGTGTTCCATGGAATCTGGTTGCTATTCTCATAAATATATGATCTTTAACAGGTTAATTCACATTCTCTATATCTCATTTTTTTAGAAGATAATCCGGTGGCTGATAAGATTGCTAAGTTAGCCAGTGAATAACTCAAAATTACACACACTTAACCTTTCCACTATCTGTTAGAGGAATTCCCTACTTAAAACTCAGGTAGAATGTATACTCATGTACTTACTTTTGGTGCATGATGGAAGCTACAAGTTGTGGAGATGCATATTGTGAAGCAAACCAGATGGATATAGAGATTCTTAAATCAGAAAGTTGATGCATGGAACCAATGGGGGCAGTTCATAAACATTGTCATATAGATACCAGTAGACAAAGCCGTTATTTCAGTTACTGAGGGTGCATGTCGTACTCTAGTAATCAACTATTTCATCACATTAGCTCCAAAAAATATTATCCTTCTTATGGCTAGTTTCTGCTTCTCTTTGTGATCAATAACCTACTTCAACAAGAGAAGTCTAGCGTTGGCTAAATAGGGTTTCGCTTAGCGATTACCTAAACTGCTTCCGCAAGTTGGCAAAGAATGGCTTGGGGTAAGTTACTATTATTTTACAAGCTCTTTGATTTGTATTACACTATAAATATTCAACCATTTTGGGCTTCATTAGGGCTTGGTGAGCCCAATAAACATCACCCGCATCATGTAGTATTTAAGAAAAGAGTCTATTCAAAATAAGATATTTTCAAAGTAATTATGACCTCATTCTCATTCAATTTGTTATATTACAACATGCAAGTATGTGCATTTTCTTTTTACCATTGAATTGCTGATAATAGTTTTAAATTCGATTATTTATATATATTAATAAAAAATATTAATTTATTAAATAATGTAATCAGTTGAAGATAATGACTTTTAGAATAAATGAGAGAAAATGCACAACCACATAATTACTCGAAAGCGCATGTTTTATTTTTAAAAAAATGATAATAAAATTATCAGCTAATTTGAGAGCATACAGTCACTGACTATAGTTATTGGTAATTAATTCCTTTTTGATATTGTTTTAAATCTAATTTTATCACATTACCAACGATCCTACTATATATACCCACCAAACAATTGCTCTTTTGTATGCATCAGATATTCTGGATTTTGTGAATTCCATGGGCATGTAGCGATGTCCATGCATTTGGATGCTAGTTTTTCCTTACCAGGCGCTTATATGTTCATATCGTCTACATCAACTAGAACTAATTGGTCCGTACATTACTCTCTTAGATTTGTGTTGTTTTTTCAACCAATTTAGATTGGATACTTCGAATAAACTTGAGTGTTTTTTTATTGTTGCTGCAAGAGTTTGAATTATAATTAGTATATATATAGAGGACTCTAACTTTAAGTGTCAACGCCTCCTAATGCTTTCAAGGATCCAATTTCACCACGTCCCTGAAAGTATTTGATTGACAACAACTATATGTACCAAAACTGGAGTCCTAACATCAATGATGTCATATACGATAAGCATGCACGTGTCTTCACCCCTTTGGCACAATAGTGCCATCCTAATGTTCATAACTAGACCATGTCGATAAATTAGGCACGAATAGTTGCAGAAACTGGCGGGGCTACTCTCATTGGTCCTTATTTTGGTTTATAAATAATTATGCAAATGGTCCAGATAGGGGGCCAATATTCGACACTTAGCCAGGCACTAACGGTGGTGTTACAATATGTACAAAGGAGACATTGGTGCTTGGATATAATTTTTATGGTAATTGTTTTTAAGAAGATCACTCAACCAATTTTGTGCTTCGAATATCATAGATTATGAAATCGTCTAAGAATGCAGGCACATGAGTAATATACTTATGTTTTTACTATTAGCATGTCTCCGAAGTTGCTCCCTAAGTTCAATATCTGGGTTTTTTGTATGTCCTGAGAGTAGTAACACATTAGAAACAAATGTTGGACTGTTTCTCTATGTGCACCACTTAGACATCATACGTAACTCTGGTTTTGCAGCAATCCCTTGGATTGGAGTCGGTCAACTCTAGAGAGTCTTCCCGAGTTAACATCCAAAAGAAACCAAAGTTTTTTGGGTGCAAACCAGTCCTCCAAGTTATTTTAGTAAAAGCATCCTTTTGGCTAACTCCTTTAACTGATTATGTCTTAAGCAGCTCTTGTGTTAAACTTTACATCCCTCTTCATACTAATGCTCTGGTTAGGAAGTATCATGTCCTTATGTCCTTGAATCTCACCAGACTTTCCAACTCTAGCTAGCTCAAGTGTGGTGAGGCACCTTGTTAATCTAAGAGACAATCCCCAGCGACCACTTTAATTAATGACAGACAACCCGAAAGATCTTTCTTCAGTTTAATTATTCCTCTAAATGTATTTGAACACAATGGTACTCATTAATTAATAAGATTGATCCACATAACACATGCTTGTTAAGTGTGCCATTTCACGCGCCTCAACCACGAGTTTAAAATTAAAGAACTACAAAATACCATCGGTAAAATATAAATTTCACTAACCAACTTTCAGATGTTCGGGCAATTCTTAGGTACTTAAGTGCATTTGTCTATCCAGATAATCCACCTGCGTGATTATGTCTCTTATACTTGCATATTTACTGTTGAGAGGATTTTATCCAATTTAACTTGGGTGGCCGATGGTTTATAGAATCTATTAGAGCCATCGATCCTCTCATTTATCCATTCTTCCTCGCACACCATGCACTGGCCTCTTAACCCATTGCATTATAGTCACATATTTTAAGTGTCACTCTTTCATAAATACCACAATTTTGCACGCTTTTCTTACCTACATTAGCTAGAATTTCCCCTCTCGGTTATGTGGCTTCAATTAGATCAAAGATTTCTAGTTGGTGTGCGATATTTACTAGAACTCTTGTCTCAATGGCTCGGTGTTAGAATAAGACAATGAAAAATATGTCTCTTCTATTTATATATACATCTCAAAATCAGGATGGTATATGGTATTATTTGCTTTGAAAATAATGAGTTTTTATGGAAGTACATGCTACAAAAAAAAAAAAAAAAAATAAAATTTCAAGAACTGCATTCAGAGGCGGGATCAGGATTTTTGAATTGGGTAGCAAAAAAAATTTCGATGATTGAGTAGTATTTTAAAAAAAGTGCATGGCAAAATAATAAATTTAAAAATTTTGTTCAAAAAATTATATATAAAAAAAGAAAAAAAAAGAAAAAAAGTGGGGAGTTATGAACGCTGCATCCGCACCCACTGACTGGATTTGTTTTTAGAAAGCTAGTTATGAAGTTATGAACTGCATGCATGTCTCCATACCCGGAGGAGGATTTAATAGATTAAAATTAGATTTTTGTGAATATTTTAGTTTATTATATCGATTAAATTTATTCACATAAAATATAATGTAGATAAAATTCTAATATTAGAAAACATATGTTATAAAATTATATATTACATGATCAAACATGAATTGTATGCACGCTGAAAAATAGTGGCATAACATTAGAATAAACTGACAGAATATTTAATATATATGATTTCTCAAGAATAAAAGTTATGAAATATGTTCTAAAAATATTTTTTATTAATTTCTTGATTTCACACTTAATCAGAATATTTTATTACCTCACTCATGAAGAGTCAAACATTCTTAATTAGTCTTTTGGCAAAGTTTGCTTAACATCTACCGGTATATTTCCTTATTATCTCACTATTGTTAGTCAGAACTTTAATGTTTATTAATATATTACCATATACGAAATTTTTATATTTAAAAGATAATTCACACTCTTTTTTTTCAGCTGAGCGTTCAGTACGACTTTTCAAAGTCAAACTAGATATGACTTTTCAAAGTCAAACTGAGACGGCTTCAGCTGTTAATGTTTATTTATTAGGTGCATAAGTAAACTGTGAAATGGCCTATAAAAGCATGGGTGGATTGTTACCTTTGTATACAAAATAAAACTTTTGAGTTATAGAAAGAAACATATATTTTGAGTACTTTGTGAGAAGCTTTGGAGGTATAGCCTTCCTCTGATTCATGTATTTAAGTTTTTAATCTGTTTGAGGTCTTTTACCCAGCAATCTTTCTAGATCTGCTGGCCTGTGACAAACATATATTTCTGGATATCATGAAGGCCATATATAAAAACCCTTCCATTCTTATAGAACGATGATTTTTTTAAAATTGAATTTGCATTTTTTTTATAAATTATTTTGAGGTGTCAGTATTTGCTTTTCATTTTTGAGGTTTCACTTTGCGTTACAAAATCATTATTTGGTTAGGTTGAAACAAATTATTTGATTGATTTTTAAGATTTTGCAAGTTTGGATTTTAGGATCAAAACAAGATTTTGAAAATTTTCGTGAACCAAACAAGTTTTTGTAAAATTAGATTTTGAAAGTCGAATTTTCCAAAAATTCATCCAACCAACTTATCCCTAAAATATTTTCTATGTGGATCAGATTGAATTGAAGCACACTTTTTTTATTCTTTTTTTTTTTTTTTTTGCAGATGGGGGATAATGTTCCAGTCGCAAGTGAATCAGCGTCATTTGTAAGTGAATCAGCGTCTTCTTATGTAAGTACATTTTAATTGACCCTGTTCATTCTTAAACTGTATTTTTTTTACAAGATTATCTACTTAATTATATATTATAAATTTTTAATGCACATATATATATTCTAATTAATTTGTTTTTATCAGAATACCAATGGAACCCTTGGAACCTTTGGATCAGCAACAATTGAGGCACTTGATGGAATCTGGAGTAAAGACGGGACCGGCGTCGAAGGGGTGACGAACCCTACTAAACAGGTAATCATCTTACACTGAGGATTACTAGTTACATTTGTTTTTTTAATCTATTACTTTTTCTGTGATTATCTCCATTTATTACTAGTTTTTGACTCACTGTGTAATATTTGTTAATTATGTGTTTAAAATTTGAATATTTTATGCATAATATATATAATGGGATACTTTGACTGTCAATAGTTATTAAAGTAGAAAAAAAGAATAATAGTTGAATATCTCCATCATAAATATCATAAATCCCGTGTCTTGGACTATAATAACATAATTGACTTTTCAGAATTAACTTTGATTGCAAATTAACTTAATACATAAAATATAAATTTAAGATATGAGAAATATTTAAATTTATTGTAACATATACTTTTCAAAGAGTAATTTCATATTTTTTTATTACCACGTATGATTATAGATATTACCAATCCAAAATGTTTATGGAGGATTTTTTTAATGTGCGCATTTATCTTTTTTCATTCGCTTATATCAGAAGGGTTATATTGTTGTTGATATTTAGTAATATTACATATATTTTAAGGTTTTAATTGAGAAATAAAGTAGTAACCTATTGATTGATTATTTCAAATTTAGGCATTGTATTATTATTATCTAGTTAATTTTAACATAGACTTTTAAAAATTAAATTTTCTAGTCATTGTCACATATAATAAACATATTAGCAGTCAAACACGTTCATTAATGTCTATGAAAAGTCTAATATACGCATTTATCTTTTTCCATAGACTTACACCACAAGGTTTATATTGTTGTTTATCACATATATTTTAAAGTTTTTATTGAGAAATAAATAATAGTAACCCTATTGATTGATTATTTCAAGTTTAGGCATTAACCCGGAGTATTATTATCTAGTTAATTCCTAGTCAGATTTGATTCTATATATGCAGCCTGTATTATTATATATGACGTTTTCCTCTCTTTCTTTGCTGCTCTTCAGAAACCAGCTGCCATTACTCCAGGTTCTCCAGACTCAGTTGTATCCGACCTTATTTGCCCACTGTGCAATGAGATTGCCGAAGAAGGAACTGAGCTGCTGTGCGGCCATATATTTTGTGAACTGTGCATTCTGGATGCGTTGGCGCGTGTTTCGAAGTGCCCCACCTGCTGTGCGTTCGTGCGCTGGGGCGACGTCCGCCGGATCTTCTGATCATCTCGTGTTTCACAGATCTATGTTTCTATTTTTAGAAACTGTAGATTTTATCCATCCCTTTGTTTCCTTTCCTGAACAATATGTGAGAACGGAGTGACGTTCCTCATTTGAATAAATTCCTGAGAACTATCTAGGGTCAGGATATGAAAACCTTATTTCGTTTGTTTTGCTGGATTTGTTTGACTTTTGAATGGTTATCCATTTATATTGCAACTTTTATTTATTTTGAGATTTATTATTCAAACAAGTATATTTGACTTGTTTTAGTAGTAATTATTAAAAATATTTTGTTTGATTATTCATTCTCCCTACACCATCCGTCCCATGCATTCATAACTGCAATTTGATTATTTATTAAGTCAAATTTACTTAATTTTGTCTATTTATTTAGTTAAATTTTGCTTAACTTTGACCTTACGATTGAACTGCTATACGGTATTTAATATTTTGTATTTAGAATTTGAAGTATCATATATTTTTGAAGTATCAATGCTTTGAAAAAATTTATTTCAAAATATTTAGATATATTAATAATAAAATATTTTTTGATTCAACTGGGAAAAGTCAAAGTACACAGTTAGATGAGATGGAGAGAATAGTTTAATTATTAACTTCATATTCGTACCTAAAGGTGTTGTTAAATATTATTTTTTCAACCATGTACAGTAAATCCTGATCTCTCAATTTGGGGTACTTTTGCAATCAAATTACAGGTTAGTTTAATATATAATCTATGAAACTCGAAATTCTATCAAATTTATCACTTATGTATGTGTTTAGTTACACCACAGTCTAATATAACAGATTTGCACTTCTAAACGGGCAGTCGTACTCTACGCGCCGCTTTCAACCAAAGGAGCTCAAATGCGCCAGACATACGAACATGAGCTCAACCCATGCACCACAGACCACAGTGACCACACCAACCTCACGCGTGGCTGTAGCCGGTGCTCAAGGGTTTCCCAAGCCAACTATTATTTGGGACTCTAGTTTCATTTTAATTTGTTTCTATTTTCTGTTCTTGTAGGTTTGGAGTAGATTTTGTCTTTGGGGTTTGACCTTAGATCATGTATTTTGCTTAAATGCTGGATGGACTTGTTTGTACATGCCAAATCTTAGTTTAATTGATGGTCCATTTCTTGGTTAAATTATATTGGCTTTCCATACGTACGTGAGGCCATATTCGAAAAATTCAAGTCGAAATAGTTTTGAATTCTTTTTTATTCTCGAGCGACTCTGTCTGTATCAAATTTGTATGTCATATGGACTGAGGCAGTAAAGATAGTTTTGTATGATATAGACTTATCTCTCTATTTGGAATTGCTTGATTCAACAACCGATTCATGTTAGAAACTAATCGACTTCATGTGTTTGTGAAAACAACCCAGTATGTTCAATATAGGCTGAGAAGGAATAACAACATCAGTTTGTCCACTATATTATGTTGTCAACATGCACTTGTAATTAGTCAAGACCTAAACTAGCTGGAAATTGCAATCATTATCTTTAAACCCCTTTCTTAATTAGTGTAGTTAATTTTTGTTTGGATGGGAAAAATATCTATTATCATTAAAAAGAGTTTAGTACAGTTGCCCTCATGTGTTCAGCTTTAACCTCCCGTCTTTGGACTTTAGTGAAAAAAATTACAGGAGAGAAACTATTAAACTCCTAATATCTTATACTAGTTCTGCCACTTTTCGTGCTGTCATGGGTTCCTTATTATGCACGCAGGACACCAAAAATATTGAATTTGTTTTACCATGCAAAGACTGAGGTTGCAAGTTTCGCATGCCCGTTAAAACTTTCCAGCAGGAAAACAACTTTGCAAGTAGTGCAGTAAAGGCTTTGAGATTGTCCTCTCCTCTCCATATGTGTTGATGAGTGGGGTGTGCAGGTCCAAGCAGCTACCGCGCTTTCACTCTCTTTGTTGAAATCTCCATCAAAAATTACCTCCCAATACTATTACATATGTTGTGTCAAAGCTTAGATCATGTGCCATGAAATTTTGCTGTAAGAGTAGCAAAGTTATTTCAAGCAATGATTCCAATGTCGCACTAGTGCACATGTATAGGTTACTAGGCGGTTCCCTTGTACCATTTAAGGCATTTTCAAAGTGCCTTATCAAGCCGTGCCGTAAATCGAAGTGCATTTTTACACGGCGGTTCTTAAAACGCCGTAAACTAGTTGCGATATCACAATTGGTTTCGCCTCCAGGAGAAACTGGTTGAGAACTCGTAAGTGGTTTCGCCTCTAGGAGAAACTGGTTGAGAACTCGTAAATGGTTTTGCTCCAAGGTGAAACTGGTTGAGAACTCGTAAGTGTGCTTCGCTGTGTAAAAAAACAGCCCTCCAATCCATTTTGAAGGATTGGAGGGCTCTATAAACAATAAAATGTCACTCTACTAAACTTATAAAGCAAAGTTATTTGAAAATTATGTTAAAAATACTCTTCATCGATCATATATTAAGAAATAAGAGTACAAGAACTTGGAAAGTTAAATCATGCATGGAGAACAAATTATGCTCTATCCTACCAGGTCTAAGAAGGGCAGGATCAATACTTTCAATCTTGTTAGTGCAAGAATGACTTTCATGTCTCCCCTTGAATCAAAACCATCCAGCTTCTGAATCAGCTCAAGCATAATCTTCTGAATCTCACGCTCACCACCAGTGTGGGCATCGTACCTGCATATGCAGCATTATTAGTACAAAGCAAAATGCAATCTGGCTTTCACTGATTGAATCATGAAATTCACCTTTTGGTTCCAATCGCGTCGATCTCATCAATGACGGCGATTGAGGGGGCTAGGTCATCAGCAACACGAAAAAGCTCCCAAACCAGTTTAGGGCCATCTCTCAGATATTTCTGAATCAATTCAGAACCCACAATACGCAGGAAAGTTGCCGATGTAGAATTGGCCACAGCCTGAACAACATTTAATGTATAGAACATTAAGAATCCCATGTTGAATCAGACAAAACACTTAGCACAAGACAACTAGAAGGGAGAAGCTAGCATAAGATTAAACTCTAGAGATGACTGAATGTAAGCATAAACATGCAGAACCTCAAGAAAATTGCTCATGATGAATATATAAAAACAAAAACCATTCATACCATTTTCTCATCTAAAAGATAGGCTAGTAACAATCATGACATGCCATTATCGAGAAATGTGCAATATTGATCTCAACTGTAGCTGGGCACTGAATATAGGAGTATACGTTTTCATTTACCAACGTATGTTCACAACATTTAACATGAAAGAAAAGAAAAAAATCATATATTAAATACTCCTACTCTAAAGACATAATATGGACAGCAGGCGCAAAATTGTTGCCAATTGATGACAGTGATGAAGACATAATATTCAGAGGATTATAGTAGTATTACATGGAAGATTTAGAAGAGGATGACAGAGAGAGTGAAGTAGTTCCTTTTTAATCTGAAGTGTGTCAGAATCCGGTAATGATACATCAGGTTTCGAAATTAAGAATATATCATCATTTGTTCAACGGTATGGTAACACATTAAAAATCGCGACATTAACCTAAACCTAATTATCACCTTTTCACTAGTTCTCATCTTGTTAGCAAGTTATCTATTTAATGACCGGTTATTAGTCATCTATATCTGACAGTTCAAACTTAAGAAAGTAACAGCAAAATTTTAAGGAGGAGTATTTTATAAGACAACAAGCAGGATAATAACAGGAACAAGTGTTGCAAAAAAATAACAATAGGGCTTTATACATTCTTTACAAAGCAGAATTAAAGATTTAATTGATTTCATAAACACATGTTGTATGGTGAGTGGTGACAATGAAGTGCAGGTTACGGTTACAAGTTTACAACCAAGAAGATTAGTTGTCGATGAACAAGTAAGTAACTACCGGAAAAAAATTGAAATTTTGAACCCAACTGGTTTGTTATTGATTAAGTTTCACATCAGAACAAGATTTATATTTAGGTCCGGAGGACAGAGTTTGGATTTGGGTATCATACTGGGATTTTAATTTATCTTAGAAGGAAATGCGATCAAAGCAAGGAGAGGATTACCTCTGGTGGCGGAGAGCGCGATTGCCGTGGCCAATCAGCACCGCCACAAACCGCCGCACCGGAAAGACGATCCGTTCCTGTTAGCAGCGCCGGAAAGAAGATCCGTGCCGTGGCCAATTAGCAGCGCCGCCGAGCTTAGTACAACGCCGGAATTCCTTTCCAACTGGCTCCCCTTTCTCTCCCACGGAATCTGCGCCCTTGTACGGCCAGCCTCTCAGCACCCAACCCAGCACCAGCATACAAGCTACTGGATCCGCCCAACCCAGCATCAATTGGAGCCAGCTACCCAATCCTCGCAGCAGTTTCTACCGATCCGGCGAAACCTCGCCGGACTGCTCGCCAACGCCCGACTATTTCGATCGCAACCACCGGACTGTTTCGCCAGCGCCTTCCCTCGCGTGGATATATTTTGGGAAAACTGATTTGGGAGAGATTCTTTTTCCTCCTTTATTAAAGAATCCATTCGAATGCTCTTACGAGTTCGTTTCCGAACTCATATTTACGGCATTAAATTTGAAAAATACCGTAAAATATATGACGACACTTTTAAACGCCTTAAATAAATTTAACAAATGCATTAAATTATTTTTGGACCTAGCGAAGTGGAGAAGCGAGTTCGTAACGTGCATTTTAAGGCGGTTACAATAAAAACGTCTTAAAATAGGTGCCGAGTAACCTATGTGTTTTCACTAGTGTCGGTAGCCACCGAATTCACATTTCATGATGGTTTTGTTTTTGGGTCTCTCATCAAATTAATCAACTAACATCTAATTGTCTGAGAGAATTGTCAGTTGTTGGCCTTGTGTGATTTCGGATGACAAGATCTGGATTAACCCATTCAATATCCCCATCAATTTTGCATGTAGCGGTGATAAGGCATTAAACACCATTTCCCCCATTGTTAACTCCTCCGCCAATCCACTCCTTCGTGTGCATGTTCATGCAGCTGCCCCAACTCCATGGCATTTTTGGAATGCGCTATCTGAGCGAATTTGCCAGCCCTAATTAGTTATCTCCTCTTGTTGTTCATTAGGTATTTCTTTTGAACTTCCCATCTGCAGGTCTTCTATGACTGGTGCATTCACTCCGTTCCTCATTAGGTCAATGTCCATTTGGCATGATTGATAACCACATGTGGTGCAACATCTATCTACTGAACGACTTTATCTTCCTGTTGTGGGGCCTTTTCAAACCAATTTTGAATCCATTTAGTGAAATTGATATAATTCTGGTTATTAAAATCAAACCCTATTACGGAGCATTTCCACATATTTTTTGTACCTTCTTGCAGGTAAGTACCATGTGTGGAACGTCCTCCTCTCTTACACATCTCTTCCATAATGCTTAGTCTTATAATTTCCTTATCAGTCTATTCTTCCTTGTAGGTAGATCATACTGAGTTTTCCTCCATACAAATGTAGTTATTTTCTGAGGTAACTTGCACTTCCATAACCTATCCAGCCATGATTTCTTTGTTGGGCATTTTCAAAAGTCTATTCTCAGTTTAATGACTTATGCTGAGAATACTGCTTTAAGTAAAGGTACCCTCCCATGTTTGTTATCATCTATTAAATCTGCAACTTTCATGTTTGTCATCTACAAAATTGCACTGGGAAGATCTAGAGGTGTTTGAATGGCAAGAATCCACTTATCTGATAATCCAATATTCTGTCCTGTGCTTAGTTGCTATCTCAGCCTAGGTGTGATCAGTTCCATTCCTCAAAGTATAGACTGCCATCCCCAAGAGTCATGTGGAATACTTTTGACTGAGATAAATTGCCTAACTTATAGTATTTTGAGAGCAAAACCTTACCTAGAAGACAATATGGTTGACTAACCAGTTTCCACCCATGTTTGACCAGTAAGGCTTTATTCATATATTCTTCTTTCCTGAGTCTGAGTCCTTCATTCTTCTTAGTTTTGCACATATGATCCCATGACATCTAGTGTAGACCTCTCCATTCTAGCTCTTCTTTCAAGATGAAGTTTTCTATCATTTTATCAATCCTTGTCAAAACTAATTTTGGGAGCTTGAATATTTCCAAGGGATATATTGCCATACTAGACATTGTATGTTTTGCTAATGTTATCCTTCCTGCCAGTAATAAGAGTTTTGTTTTCCATGTGCCAAATCTTCTTCCGATCTTAGTAACGATATCTCAAAATATTTTACTTTTCTTTTCTGCGTAATGTAGGTTGATACCCAGATATTTTGCTCCTACTCCACAGTTGTGTGTATTTAGAGTGAACCTTACCATCTCTTCCTAACTTGCTGAAACATTTGTACTAACAATGAGTGATGGCTTCTGAAAATTAACCCTTTGGTCTGAGAACCTGGAAAAGTGATCCAGTGATCCTCGATTTCTCCAGCAACTCATGGGCTAACAAAACATTCTCACCAATCCTCATGTTCTTCAAAAAATCAGCTTGGTTTTTTTTCCACTAAGGGCTCAATCACTTTTGCTAGTCTCTTTATTAATACCATGTCAATCAGTTTATACTTGATATTGCACAATGCAATTGGTCTGTAGTCTTCCACTATCTTTGATCCTAACTTCTTTGGCACCATAACCATATTTTTCTGATTCTAGTCTGTGGGGATTGGTGATCCTTTCAAGATTTTCATCACAACTATACTTATCTGGTTAGTCTGAAGAAACTGGCCACTAACCGGCACAGCCCTAAACACGGCGAGATTTCTTGTTTCTACCACTGCCGCTGCAAGATGGGAACTTGTAGACCTTGATGTGCTTAGCTTTAGCCGCGCTGATCTTTACACACTTTCCATGGAACCACATCTCGTATACAACACAACCAATCCAGAACTCATCGGAACCACTGTTCTTTCCACAGGCACTGCACATGGTCTCACCATCTTTCTCATATTCATCATCATCATCATTATGCTCATCCTTTTGTTCAGGAGCTCATGGTTTAGATTTAGACTTGAATTATTTAATTTTGGTAAAACATCTTCTTCTACATCTTTCTTCCGCCCAAATAACAGATTCCTAATCAAATCTTTTTGATTTGGTGCCAAAATTAAACTTGCAGTAAAATGGAGTACACCGTCAAGAAGGTTTTCAGGGATTTCAAGGTCCGTCGGACTAGTCTGAATAAAACTCTCAATACTGATGTGAAATAATTATACGATAAGAACTATTCAGTTTTTTCCCATAACTCTTCCAAAACGATCAAACATGGCAACCGCCGATCAAAATAATGCAGAGGATGGGGAAATGAAGAAGAATCAACTCTGCTATAGCTTGGTGAATAATGGCCGTTGTTCGAAATTTGATAATGACACATGCAAGGTATAATGATCTTTGTCTTATGATGATCAAAAATTATTATTGTTGTTTTGAATTCATTTCATTTTAATCAAATATGTAGGCTAGATCATTTGATGGATCTTGGTATAGTATTCTCAAGGAGACAAGGATCTGGAGATTTACTTCGTTTCAGGATATTTGAAGAACTACAAGACAGAGAGTTGTGACCATTACTCCAAGAGCCACGTCTGTAAATTTGGAGACAGATGCTTCGTAAGTTTTGTTTAATTTTTCATTTACAAAATTTTATTAGATTAACATGCTATTATAATTATTCCTTCGTTTATTTATTCATAAACGTGTTTATTTTCAGTTTTACCATGAAGAAATCGAGAAGAGAGGGAAAGACGAGAAGAAGCCGAATGTGCCATGCCCATTTTACTCAAGAACTGACTTTGTTACTTCGAACTTGAAGAAAATCAAGAATCTTCCCCCTTTGCCCATTGAACCATTTCAGAGTTTATTTCCTATCAAGCTTCAGTATGAATTAGGACTTCTTAATTACGATATGTTCTGCCTAGAAGTTTGTTTTTCAGTTGAATAAAATTACTTATCATAGTTAATGATGCATTTTTACTCAAGCTTAAACCTTGATTAGGTTTTCTTAAGATCTGTTCTGTCTAGAAGTTTGTTTTTAGTTGAATAGTATTACCTGTGACATTAGTTGATGCAACTTTAATTTATATTTTCTGCTCAAAAAACTGGTTCATTTTGATTTTCATCTTTTCTGCTCAAGAAAATATTTTGATTTTCATCCAACTTTAATTTATGTTTTGATTTATATTTTCTGCTCAAGAATTGGTTCAAGAACCAGAGTGCATAATCTTATTCAGATCTGCAGAAACAATTTGAAAAGCACCATATGAGTTGATGAGTGTGGTGTGCAGGTCCAAGCAGCTACCGCGCGCACTCCCACTCTCTTTTTTGAAAACTCCATGAAAACTTACCTCCCAATGTTGTTATATATGTTGTGTCAAAGTTTAGATCATGTTCCATAAAGTTTTTCCGATTTAACTGTATCTCATCAAAGTCCTCCCATAGTCCTCTTGTCTGAATTTTAGAATACTCTCCATTTGCAGCGTGTTCAACCTGAGTTGGATCATGTAGTCTATCCTCAAAAAATTCACCATTTATGTATTTTTAGATGCTCAGACACGTGGACAAAAGCACATCTTGTTGTGAAGGTGCTGTTTCAAACCACATCCAGAACCAAGACCTGAAATCTGGTGATAGAGCTCACACAAAATCAAAACCTAGCCTGGATATCCAGCAGACTCTTCTTGTTTTGTTACATACACGAAAGATGTGAGTTACATCTTCTTGCAATAAGCCACGCCTCTTGCAATAGGTGTGTCTATAGTTTAGTTTTAGATATGTCATTGTTATCAGCTTCAGAAGTATATAATTATTTGAACATCCTTAAAAACCTCTATTTTTTGTTTTGTTAACCAAAGCCCTTTCATTAATATGGATAACAAGAGTATATATTATACAATTTTTTAGCCCTAGTATGTTCACTTGTTACATAAGCTCTGTCTACTTTTATTGCTGTAATAGTAGCAAAGTTATTCCAAGCAATGCTTCCAATGTCGGCAGCCACCGAATTCACATTTCATGATGGTTTTGTTTTTGGGTCTCTCATCAAATTAATCAACTAACATCTAATTGTCTGAGAGAATTGTCAGTTGTTGGCCTTGTGTGATTTCGGATGACATGATCTGGATTAACCCATTTAATATCCCCATCAATTTCGCTTGTAGCGGTGATAAGGCATTAAACACAATTTCCCCCATTGTTGACTCCTCCGCCAATCCACTCCTTCATGTGCATGTTCATGTAGCTTCCCCAACTCCATGGCATTTTTGGAATGCGCTATCTGAGCGAACTTGCCAGCCCTAATTAGTTATATCCTCTTGTTGTTCATTAGGTATTTCTTTTGAACTCCCCACCTGCAGGTCTTCTATGGCTGGTGCATTCACTCTATTCCGTTTAGGTCAACGTCCATTTGGCCTGATTGATCACCACATGTGGTGCAACATCAATCTACTCAAAAACTTTATTATTCCCTACCTTTCAGATTTGCCATAATATGCTTAATGGAAGATCTATATCTTCCTGTAGCGGGGCCTTTTCAAACAAGTCTTGAATCCATTTAGTGAAATTGATATAATTATGGTTATTAAAATCAAACCCTATTGTGGAGCAACACCATATATTTTTTGTGCCTTCTTGCAGGTAAGTACCATGTGTGGAACGTCCTCCTCTCTTACACATCTCTTCCATAATGATTAGTCTTTCAATTTCCTTATCAGTCTATTCTTCCTTGTAGGTAGAGCATCCTGAGTTTTCCTCCATACAAATGTAGTTATTTTCTTATGTAACTTGCACTTCCATAACCTTATCCATCCATGATTTCTTTGTTGGGCATTTTCAAAAGTCTATTCTCAATGTATTGACTTCTGCTGAGAATACTGCTTTATGTAAAGGCACTCTCCCATGTTTGTTATCATCTATTAAATCTGCAACTTTCATGTTTGTCATCTGCAAAATTGAACTGGGGAGCTCTAGAGGTGTTTGAATGGTAGGAATCCACTTATCTGATAATCTAATATTCTGTCATGTGCCTAGTTGCTATCTCAGCCTAGGCGTGATCAGTTCCATTCCTCAAAGTATAGACTGCCATCCCCAAGAGTCATGTGGACTGCTTTTGAGTGAGATAAATTGCCTAACTTATAGTATTTTGAGAGCAATACCTTACCTAGAAGACAATATGGCTGACTAACCAGTTTCCACCCATGTTTGGCCAATAAGGCTCTATTCATATATTCTTCTTTCCCGAGTCCGAGTCCTTCATTCTTCTTAGTTTTGCACATATGATCCCATGACATCTAGTGTAGACCTCTCCCCTGTAGCTCTCCTTTCAAGATGAATTTTGCTATCATTTTATCAATCCTTGTCAAAACTAATTTTGGGAGCTTGAATATTCCCAAGGGATATATTGCTATACTATAGACTTTGTATGTTTTGCCTTCCTGCCAGTAATAAGAGTTTTGTTTTCGATGTGCCAAATCTTCTTCTGATCTTAGTAACGATATCTCCAAATATTTTACTTTTTTTTTTCTGCATAATGTAGGTTGATACCAAGATATTTTGCTCCTACTCCACAGTTGTGTGTATTTAGAGTGAACCTTACCATCTCTTCCTAACTTGCTGAAACATTTGCACTAACAATGAGTGATGGCTTCTGAAAATTAACCCTTTGGACTGAGAACCTGGAAAAGTGATCCAGTGATCCTCGATTTCTCCAGCAACTCATGGGCTAACAAAACATTCTCACCAATCCTCATGTTCTTCAAAAAATCAGCTTGGTTTTTTTTCCACTAAGGGCTCAATCACTTTTGCTAGTCTCTTTATTAATACCATGTCAATCAGTTTATACTTGATATTGCACAATGCAATTGGTCTGTAGTCTTCCACTATCTTTGATCCTAACTTCTTTGGCACCATAACCATATTTTTCTGATTCTAGTCTGTGGGGATTGGTGATCCTTTCAAGATTTTCATCACAACTATACTTATCTGGTTAGTCTGAAGAAACTAGCCACTAACCGGCACAGCCCTAAACATGGCGAGATTTCTTGTTTCTACCACTGCCACTGCAAGATGGGAACTTGTAGACCTTGATGTGCTTAGCTTTAGCCGCGCTGATCTTTACACACTTTCCATGGAACCACATCTCGTATACAACACAACCAATCCAGAACTCATCGGAACCACTGTTCTTCCCACAGGCACTGCACATGGTCTCACCATCTTTCTCATATTCATCATCATCATCATTATGCTCATCCTTTTGTTCAGGAGCTCACAGTTTAGATTTAGACTTGGATTATTTAATATTGGTAAAACATTTTTTTCTACATCTTTCTTCCGCCCAAATCACAGAATTCTAATCAAATCTTTGATTTGGTGTCAAAAACTTACAGTAAAATGAAGCAGACCGTCAAGAAAGTTTTCATGGTTTTCAAGGTCCGTCGGGCTGGTTTGATCAAAGCTCTCAATACTGATGTGAAATGATTGTAGGATTAGTGTGACTTGAACAAGGAGAACTTGTGCTTATACAGTTTTCCCTGCGATGATTGGGAGGAAAATTTGCCCGCAAAAGAAGTGTCTGCTGAGATTCTCGAACCGGCTCTCGGCATCAATTTCTCCAGAAGATCAGATAGTGAACAAGACATTAAAAAATGGCTTTCATTCCAATGATTTTTATAGAATCCAGTCAGGAGCCCATCCATTCCAGGTGCCTCCAAAGGTTTCATTTGTCTTAGAGCGATCCTTATTTCCTGTTTTTGAAATTCTGAATTAAACAACTCTATTTATTCTACATGTAACTTATTCCCTATATAGTTCAGAAAAGTATCCATGGAGATGGGATATGCTACCTGTGGAGGGTAGGAGTCTGGTATAGTGAACAGGCTTTGATAGTGACGTTGGAAAGCAGATTGAATATTAGCTTCATCTTTTACCATTTGCCACTAGAAATTTATTATAGCCACAATTTGACTCCTCCATTTTCTCAATGTTGTCAGCCTGTAATAAGAACTTATATTCATGTATCCCAATCTCTCTCAGTTGCTTCTGGCCCTTTGTTGCCAGTAGTCCAAATTTTTTACTTTGAAGAATTTGTTGTCTCAATTCTCATTCTTGGTTGTAATCCTTCATATCTACCTTTTGTTAGATAAGACCTAACTGCTAAGTTAACTCCTAGACTGTGTTATCCAAATTCATATAGATAGATCTACTCCATTCTTTAAGATGCCCAGTGAAAGCCTGAACAATTTGGTGATTTGATCTAGAGAAGTGTCGGATATTGTTTCTACTTGTAATTGCTGCACTATCCTTTTGACTATTTGGTTAGGAATATAAGAAATAGACCAGAATACCTCATATCTTCTGACATGTTGTCTTTTAATCCGCTTGGGGATTAATTCTAACACCATTGAACTATGATATAAGTCTAAGATTGGCAAGGTTTTGGTGTAGGCATCTGGGAACAACACACTCCCTTTTTTGTTAATAGATCCACTATACAAATATTTCTAAGATAAGATGTCCTTCAGCTCTATTATTTGTCCTTGTGTACCAAGATCCCCCATTCAGCATCTCTTCCACTTTAGATTGTCTAGCAATTTCAGGAAAAACTAACATTTTCTCCAGCCTGAAAAGGCCTCTCCACCATCTTATTTATAGGGCTAAGAGTTTGGTTTTTGTCCCCCAAAATAATTTAAGGGTAGTTCCAAATATATGGGATATTCCTGATAGTTTCCCAAATTTGGCCTCATTGTTGACTAACTGGATGGCCATACAAGAGTGGGGGTTACCTGACATCTCTTGCAATTGATCAGGAACCCGATCATTACCGCCACTACGTTGGGGTGAATTTGAGCCGGAGACGGCTTGTAATGCTTCAGGAAGTCAATATAGATTGGAGAGGCTAAGGCCCCACATAAAGTGGATCCGAGGGATACACAGAACGGTCTTCACCGAGTTGTCCGGCTGAAGTTCGGTCAGTTGGGTGTCTACAAGAACCGGCACCCCAATGCTACTGACCTCTTTCTTGGGCCATTCATCGGCAAACAACGGGTGACCGGCCTTATCCGCCGCTCGGGCGGCGCGGTCCTTAGTCCTCTTGAATTGGATATCGGATGGAGTTACACTGTGAGCCTTGTGAACGGGATACAGAGGAGTAGACGGTTTTCGACCTGGGGCGAGGGAGTAGCTTCGGACTGGGAAGAACTCTCCGGTGAATAGGTAGGCTCTTGGGGGCATGTTGGGAGACGACATTGGTGATGGCCATTACGTTTGGACAAAAAGAGGAGGTAGGATTCAAAAGAAAGATGAATAGAAAAAAGAGACGAGAGTGAAGAGCGAGATAAGGAAAGCGGCGTTGACACAAGTATTTATACGAGAAAATAAGAAATAGAAGTTTTAAGTCTTTACTCAGCAGTAATTATGGTCTTCACCCTGATCGAGAAAAGAGGACCCGCGTGGCATTTATCTCATGCATTGAGGTCACAGAATAGGATAAGTCACACCTCCCCCTCGACCTCTAGGATAAAGTTTTCGGATGAAGGCTTGACTCCGAGGGACTAATGTCCAACTCCTGATAAGGTAGCAAGGCCCGGATCCATAATGATGTCAGCTATTGGAGGACAACCAGGTGATGAGTCACGTTTAAAATAATGGACCACTCAGAGTAGGGGAGAGTAGGGGAGAGCAGCATAAATAGTGCCCCATGACACTATTCCAATTAAGTGATTTCTATCCATTCTACTAGTAAATACCCCTTTCCTCTCTCAGTACCTACCTTTCATCGTCGCGCCGGAGGTTCTACCCTCGGGTACCCGAGGTCCCATCTTGCAGGTTCGAATAGGTAGGAGCATAAGCATCACTATAGTAGGATATAGTGTATTTACAAAGTTTCAGGTATGATCGTCCTACCATAAGATCACATTGAGAAAAATAGTTTCTCATGTATTTAAAACGTTTATTAATCTTCATAATTCATTACTTCATTACAATGGTTAAATAAAAAATTAGTTGAGCTAAACAAAACAAAGTACAATAACACATATCGATCTGTGTAAAAATGTAAACTAACTATAAAGATATATTTAAATATTTTTTTAAATAGAGTGATAAAAATTAAAGTATCATAATTGAAGACTAATGAAACAAACCTATTAACTAACCTTTTATAAAAATGTGGTAGAAACGTATAATAAGTAAAAATATTATGGTGCAAACGGTCCCATAGGAGATTAATCTAATTTATTTTGACTACTACATCACTATGTGAAATGGTTCTTCTCTCAATAGAAACTGTTACAAAAACTTACTTCAAGCCTGAACAATATAAGTGGTTCTTGAAAATAGAAACTACAGTATCTAGGCAAAATATTGATGATGTGATATATTTTAATCCCTATCAATATGGGACGTTACCGATGCAGAGATAAGATCAGAGTTCTTCATAACCGAACTGCATAGTTTTATTATTTGTTATTCAAAACCATGAATTCTTAAGTGCTGTCATTATTTTCATCCAGATCTTCAGATGATTTCAAGTACCAACGATTCAACCGTACCTTAGTTTTAGCTACCTACAAGGCACAAGTAGCAAAATTTAGATTTAAAAAATTTAATGTAAAGGATATGAGCAATGTACATATCTGAGCTTTCTGAGGTTTAGCCATACAAAATTAAGAAAACATCGATTGTCGCAAATGGTTCAGGTTCAATAGTTTCAGTGCTAACAAAGAAATTAATTATTTGGTTGAGAAATATGAAGATGTGAAGTTGAGTGTAACGAAGAACTTATTATATATATTAAACAAAAAATATATATATTTACCTGTATCCCAGTTAGTTCCCCATGTCATAAAGCTGAGTGCAAGAGTCTGAGCTACAACTCCACAAATCATCCCAATCCATATTCCCTGTAAACATGGTCGTGATCATGTTATATATGATTTAGATAAACTCCAATTACACTTATACATACGTTAATATTATTATGTAATCTAACTCGACATCCTAACATTTTATTTTTTGGTTTTATCATCGAATTCAGATATCATATTTTTATCATCGCAAAATTTGCTAACGAATGAGCTAGTGAATGATGTATGCCGGAATCCAACACTTCGACGACGAACCAGGGTCGCGAGCTGATCTGCAAAACAAAGGCCCCGGGTGTCCCGGGGATAGACACTCCGACGCTCAAGTCAGTATATTTTCTTAAGGCGTAAAGTATGAGATTAGATGGAGAGGTCTACCAAACCTTAAGGGTATTTATATGGCTACTATCCGTAGATCACCAAGATATGTATTTATGGTATGAATACAACACTTATGGGAATAGCAGTTGTATTACCATGTATAGAAGAAGTGTATTCCGGATATGGTTGTGTTACCATGTTTAGAATGGCTGTATTACCAACTTTGAGAGGATGTATATTCCTTGCAGAACATTTATAATATACGCATTCCTTATAAGGATTAGGATTGATGGACCTGTGGATTCACCTTCCGCGTATCTCGAGCCCACGACCCTTCTCGGACCCTGGTCCGAGTATGAATAAGGCCCGAATACGAACCATGGACTTATCAGTAGCCCCAAGGTAGATCTTCAGAATATAGAGTACTCTATCTCGAAGGTTGAAGGAGAGGCTTGCTTCTCGAGGGAAGAAAAATAACTCAAGGGAGACTAACTCGGGGTGTTAAGCTCGGGGTGTCCTTCTAGGACTGTCCTCTCGAACTTACCCTTCTGAATATATAACTTAATGTTCTTTCGTATTCCATCAAATATATAGAAGGCTGAGATTAGCTTCCTTTAAAATCCAGATGGTAGATACACGTGGCGTGTCTTCATTGGAAAGAAGAGACGGTCTGTCCCCCGTCTCTCCAATTACTTGCATTGGAAACAGAATCGAGGTAATTGCTCGTCTTCAATGCTGTCTGAGTTTGGATTAAATTTCCCAAATCATTCCCATTGTCTTCTCTTATTCGAAAATTTCTTCTTTCCAAGTTCAGAACGCATCAGTACTTCATCAATTTCTGAAGCCCCTGCTTTCTGCTTCCATCATCAGTAAGTGCTATCTTCTTTCTCTGCGCATTTGCTTGTGTCTGTATTTTCCTTTTATCTCTGTGTGTGTATTTCCCCCCATACTCTCTGTAATCAAGAGTAATGGTAGTAAAACAGTTACCATCCCCCATCATGATGAGAGAGAGTATGTAGAAGCTTAGGCTGAGGGAGTAGCTCCCTTGACCGCCACAGAGCTGAGGTAGCGAGTGGGAAAAAACCTATAATTCTGAAGAAGAAAACCTCTGAGGAAGAGAAGCGGTTGAGGGCAATGGCCAGGAGGGCTCAGATAGAGGGGAATAGCCCCATGGTAGTGCATGCATCCGGAGGTATAGTATCCATGGATGGCGAAGGTAGTAGTAAAAAGTCGATGAAGGAGGATAAAGCACGCGCTGACGCTGCTATCTTCGCAGAAGGTTGTCCCTTTTGAATTCCTTCTGATGCTGATCTTATGTACTTTTGGAGAAGACAAGTCTGCAGTTGAATTAGTAATTCCAACCCGATGGGTCATATATGGTAGATTTCTGCAGCATGGGGTTAGCCTTCCCTTTTCCCCCACTGTTGAATGATTTTCTTCAGCATTATAAGGTCCATCTAGGGCAGTTACATGCCAATGTGATAGTAATCATTATGGCCTTAATAACTTGGTGTGCTAGTAAAGGTTACTATCCCAGCCTCCCTTTGTTGCGGACCATGTATAAGGTTTCCGTTGTTAAACAAAATGTGACCTTGACCTCTCGGGATACCTCATTAGGTAAGCTTTTTGTGCTTCCTGTGAACTCCGGGAAGTGGGATAAGGTAAAACTAACCTCCGATTGAACCAAGTATGAAGTTCCTAATTGGAACGAAGAGGTCAAAAATGAGATCTGGCATGAAGTGTAGTCCTCCCGTAAACTGCTAAATATAGCTGAGGAGTTGGTGAGAGATAAGATCAAACTTAGAGAGGGTAAGTTTGTATCAGGAGATCATCAGATGGGTTGGCAGTGGCCAATTGAGACGTATAACTGGTTGAACCAATTGTCCGGCCGGACTCTTCAAAATTGCAGCTTCTTGAAGTTGACATATTTTGATCAGCCAAAAGGTGTTGAGATGGATTGGTATGAAACCCTTCTGTCTATGGAGCAGGATCCAGTTGGTGCAGCTAAGGCGTTACAGGCTTCTAGGGCATTAGAAGAGAGAACTGCTTGAGATGAGGTATCCGAGAAAGAAGTAAATAAGGAAATCTCGGGTCTAATGAAAGATGCTCGACGTGGGCGTCGGTTCAAAAGGCTGGTTCAAGGACCCAAAAAGACTAAATCACAGCTTAAGGTGATTGAGGAGACAAATTGCTTATTTGTTCCTGTAGCTTTAGATATCAGATGAGGAAGAGGATGAGGGTTCAGCCCTAGTTCGATGTCCGAGAAAAGAGGTGTCTCGGACTTCTAGTGTCTTCCCAACCATGATTGATAATTTTGATGAGGTCATGATGATAACTCCTATAGTAGATTCGGATGCGTTGCAAGAGGGTATTTCTTCTTGTTTATTTTATTCTCGTCCACAATGTGCCAATCGCTTCTTATGCTGACTCCCTTCCTTTTATATGCAGTGGGTGCTTCTAAGGCGAACATGGCAGCAAATTTGTTGGCTCAGATAGCTGAATCGAGAGGGCCATTGAATAGTAATGAGAAGAAGAGGGATCTCGAGGCCTCAGTGAGCTCTACGGACAAGTCTTCAAAGAAACCAAGGCTCGAACTCGGACCATTGGAGGAGTTCGAGAAGTATGTGTCACCTCCTCCTTCCGAGGTTCTGGTCGAGGTGGTACTAGGCTGTCCTGAGATTAGCCATGTATGATCGGCTTAGCTCTCAATAGAATTAGCTGTGTAGTTAGCTAACTGTTTTTATCTTTTTTCACAGTCTGTGAGTCAAATGAAGTATATGTACAACTCCATTCGGACATTGTATAACCGTTCTCAAGGGCAGGCATTCCAAGAGGTCTAAGGAACCTTCCGATATGGTGAAGCACCTCCAGAATGAGATGGCTCAGGATAAGGCCAAAATAAAGGCCTTGGAAGAGGAGAACCAAGCCTTGAAGAAGGCAAAAAGGTTGTCTGATGGTTCCTTCTTAGATCTGAAAAGGAACATGGCTTTGGTGGAAGCGGAGAGAGATCAGTACGCTAATCCAGTTAGTCAGAGGCGACTAGTTCAGCTGATAATAGATTTCTGCCTCAACTGTCCAAAGATGGAGGCTCATCGCCAAGAGTATGGTGACTTCTACCAAAAGTCTGAGCTCTTGAAGATGTGGATTCATCTGAAGGGATTTCTCAATGAAGAGATTCAAGGATGTCTGGCCCCTGCCTATACTTGGCCGGAAGTACCGGAGAGTTTGAAGGATTTTCTGGCGAAGTTTAGCCATATTGGGGGTTTTGAGACTAGTCTACTGACTAGGTTGGAATCCTTGAAGAAGGCATTAACTCTTGAGGAGTTCCAGGACAAGCTGTGCAATTTGTATCCTGAGCTGTCATTCCTGGTGGGGAAGCCGGTTGCGGAGGCTTCAATTGAGCATCCGAAGACTTCCTTTATGTCCAGTGTTGCTCTGCCGCTTGTACTGATTTGCAGGTCAAGTATGAAGCTGTCCTTCAGAAGAGCAAGAAACTGGAGGAAGATTTGGATGACTCCAAGAACTGTTTTAGCATCATGCGGGAAGAATGTGAGAGTCTTCGTGGCGGGCTGAAGATATCTTTGGAGCGGAGAGCTGAACTGAATCAGCAGTTGAGTGATCCGCCAATAAGGAGTATGACCAAGAATGGAGGAAAGTCAAGAGTGACTTAATGAAGGTCAAGGGTGAAAGTCACGAGAAGGATCTTCGTATTTCTATCCTCCGAGATGAAAACATCACCGTAAAATAAGATTGCCTCCGGGATAGATGAGTTGAGGATGTGCCAGGCCGAGCTGAATGCTTGCAGGTTCCAAATAAAGGAACTAGAAGCTCAAGGTGTGTTTGTCATACCTTCAGGATCTTTAAGGAGGGAGATAGGTGGACCTTCTTATGTCCCATATTCTGGACCGTTGATAAGGTCTCATGTCCAAGAGGGTGTATCTCGAGGTATCCCATGTGGAAGGGGCAGATAGGTAACACCTACTCCTAGAGCTCGTGGCTCAATTGACTCTCCTGCCCGACCTGTAATTATAGGAAATAGAAGTGGGTCCCCTACGCCCTCTCAGTTGATGAGGGTGGCAGAAGAAAGTAATTGGGGCCGTGGCCTCTAAAGTGGTCGAGGTCGTGCCTCCACTTCTTCTCGCGGTCGGGGTCGTACCCATGTATTTAAAGACATTCACGAGGTGTAAGAAGTTTCATAGTGTAATAACACTTTTTGATTTTGCCTTTATAAAGGTCTTTATATTGCAATCCTTGAGAATATTGACTCTTTAGGCTTATGAATAGCCTTAATAAATAGTGATGTGTACCTTAATAGGAATATCACGGGGAGAGTCGAGTTCCAAATTTTGTGAGTTTGTATGACCCGTATCGTGTTGGTCTTTGACCATATACTTTTTATAAGTATATTATTTTATTTTGGCCTAAGATGATTGTAGTTCGGACACGTAGTCTAAACAGCTCATATTAGATAAGCATCAATCATACACTTATAAGCGTATGGATCTTAGGCAGCAGTCGTTACTTATGCTTTGTGAGGCATAGTTTCTCTTTGTATTAAGAGAGTATGGACTGCTTCAAAATAAAATAGAAGATATATATTGAAAAGAAATTGCATTCTTCGAACTTGAGAGTTCGGTAAAATTATGAAAGACAACCCCGAGTTTGGGAGCTCGGGTATAATAAGGTAAAAGGATGAAAGAAAGGAAGCTTGGCCCGTAGGCCTTTTTGAAGTAGTTTCTCCTTATATGGAGAAGGTCTACTTGGTTTTAGCTCCGAGGTACCTGTGTAGGAAGGGCGCCATAATGACAGGGTCCAAGTGCTCTCCTTCGCGTGTTTGCAAGTGGTAGAATCCACCGGATTGCGCCGCGGAGATTTTGTATGGTACTTTGGTCCTTGGCTCCAGCGCTCCTCCTAGCTTGTTGATGCACCACGAGCCAACTGGCATTACCAGTTCCCTCATTTGGAAGGCTTGGTGGCGGCGTTTATGCCATAGTGCAGTCATCTCGTTGTAGGCCTCTTCTTCAAAATGGAACACCATAGGTTGTTCGAGATCAGGATCGGGGACCAGATTTGCTAGGATAGTGTTGGTGGCCGAGATGTTGCTCACTTTTCTGGCGTCACGGATGGCCGTGATCATGCAAGGTTAATGGTTGCTGAGTTGATGAGAGGGTCCGAGTGGGGTATCTGATTTGGTACGGCGTTTGCGTCCGAGAAGGTAATGGTTTCCTCGGGGCGGAGCCTCTTGTTGACTGGCTCAGTGTGGGGTATGGCTCGAACACTATCCTTCAGCTTGGTCAAGGAAATTGCTTCTCCTGTATAGCCATTGATGCTGTTGATGACTCGGTTGGCTCCATTAGGTGGTGGGGGAGGAGGATCTTGAGGATTATTGCCTCCGCCACCATGGTTGTTATTATTGTTATTGTTGTTACGGGAGTCATCCTTCTTCTTCTGCCAGGGCTTTCCCCCATATCTCCTTTGGGTACCCTGATTATCGCTGGTCGTTGATGGTGCAATTTGTTGCACAATCCCCTGGCGAATCAGCTTCTCGATTTCGTTCTTGAGTTGATAGCACTCCTCGGTATCATGCCCCCGATCTCGGTGATATTGACAGAACTTTGGTGACCTTTGGCGCTCGGCTGAATCCTTCATGGCCGGCGGGTCCTTCAAAAGGTGCCGTGAATGGATAGAGTTTCAGCCCAAGATCTAGCCAGAGGAGTGTATGACTAGAAGGTAGGCTTGGGAGCATTATCAGTCTTCTCGACCTTCGATATCTTCGCCCTTGATTCTTTTCTGTCCATAAGGAAGTTTGGGGGTCTTTTGCCTGTCACGGCATTTGATTTTCTATCGTATTTTTCCATGATGGCCTAGAGATGTTGAATGGTTTTTGGATTTTTGTTGCCAGTTTCATTCTCAGAATGTCATCATCTACGCTCATTCGATACATATTGATCAGGAGGCGTTCATCTCGATCATAGCATTCAGTAGCTAGATCCATGTATCTGTGATAGTGCTCTATCACAGTTTCTCCTTCAAGGCGGGCCACATATCCCAAATCTCCAAGAGACTCGGTAAACTTCTTCTTCTGGAAGAAGGCGTGGAGAAGGAACTCAGCGAAATCCCACTAATCGAATAAACTTTCTGGTTTTGTCTGAGTAAACCATTTTTGTGCCTTCCCTCGGAGGTAGCTGGGGACAATTTTACATATTTCCAGCTCATGAAAATTCCTGGTTTCCAGAGTCTTGAAGAAGACCGAAAGAAATTCTCTAGGATCACTGGTTCCATCATTTGTGGGTAGGTGCTCTGGGACCTTCTTGCTAATATCGAAGGGGAGGTTTATAATATACCGCGAAAAGGGGGAACGAGCAGATTGTCCTCTAGGTCCGAGAATACGCGTGATCTCTTGATCCACCTCGTATTTTCCTCTGGTAGAGTAGGCTCCATCTTGGGTGAAAGGCCGATCGGCGCTATTTTGCCATTCGCTCCGAGTTCTCTCGCTCTTCTTGCGTCTGAGTTCTTCTTCGATGTTGATGATGCGCATCTTCCGCACGTCCTCCCTACTTAATCTTGTGCCTTCACTTTGGTAATTAGATAGATTAGGAGGTGGTGGCAGACTGCTCTGAGTATTATAAGGCGGCTGATCCTTAGATAAATCATTGATGAGTCTTCGTTGTTGAGTAGAATCAGCAGGTGGTGTAGTTTGAGCTTCTGAGACAGATACTCGGTTGGGGGCTTCATGCGTCTGTGCACGGAGTTGTTGACTTGAGTTTATCAAAGATGCGACGAAATCAGGATATTGGGCATGTAAGTTCCTCATCAGTGCTAGGGCATCTTCAGGGATCGTTCTCGGAGGAATGTCCGAGTCAAGGTTGATATAAGGTGGCTCAGAGCCTGGCGGGTTATATCGTACAGTCTGGCTTAAGGTTTCCCTAAGACGTCTTTGTCTTTCCTCCTCCTGCTGTTTTTCTGCAAGGATTTGTCGATCTCTTTGTGCATGTTCTTCTACGGTAAAGATCGAATCAGGTCCATTATATCAAAGCTTATTCTCTTGATCAAGGCTATCTAGTTTGTTGACGTGTTCGCTGTATTTCATGTCAGTCTGGATCGAGACTCTCTGTCCCGAGTTCGGTGCTTCAGATCCAACAGGATTCGATCCAGAAGGTGGCACTCCTGATGCAGCAGGATTCGGACCGGAGAGGGGTGTTCCGGATACGACAAGATTCGGACCAAAGGAGTTTGGAACGTTGGAGTTTCCTGCCCCCACGGTAGAGCCTGGCGGTGGTTCAGAAGTGGAGCGCGTTCGAGATCCTCCAGGTCGACCGCGTCCTCGTTCTCGTCCTCGTCCTTGGGGGGTTGCTCTGCTTCTGGATTCTCCACCTGATTTTACCCTAGTACTCGGGTATTTCGTCTGTGTTGCTCGGCGTTTGACATGTTGTTGGGGAAGTTGCTTCTTCAGGTGCGCTAGACCAGATAAGAGACAAGGTTCGACGACGTCGTCAATGAGTGTGAGATGTCCCACCGGGCGTGCCAAATTGATGTATGCCGGACACCAACACTTTGACGATGAACCAGGCTCACGAACTGATCTGCAAACCAAAGGCCCCGGGTGTCCCGAGGATAGACACTCCGACGCTCAAATCAGTATATTTGCTTAAGGCGTAAAGTATGAAATTAGATGGAGAGGTCTACCAAACCTTTAGGGTATTTATATGGATACAATCCGTAGGTCACCAAGATATGTATTTATGGTATGAATACAACACTTATGGGAATAGTAGTTGTATTACCATGTATAGAAGAAGTGTATTCCGGAAATGGTTGTGTTACCATGTTTAGGATGGCTGTATTACCATCTTTGAGAGGATGTACATTCCTTGTAGAACATTCATAATATACTCATTCCTTATAAGGATTAGGATTGATGGACATGTGGATCCACCTTCCGCATATCTCGAGCCCACGACCCTTCTCGGGCCCTGGTCCGAGTATGAATGAGACCCGAATACGAACCATGGACTTATCAGTGAAATTGAATAAAATTCTATATAAAGAGATGAAAACTTTACCTTGACTTGCATGTCAAAAACATATCCAAGCAAAGCTCCGACTGAGATGCTGTAAACTGTATCTGATTGCTTGATTAGAAAAAGGTAGTACAAAGCCTATATATAGTTACATACAAGGGCCTAAAACTAAATACTGAAGCTAGCTAAACCCTAGGCACATAAGTGCAATATACAAAGTACATACATAATTAATAAATTAGTCCTCCAATTCTTCTTCTATTGTCACACCCCCCTTCAAGCGAAGCGTCAGATTGATCGAGACGCGAAGCTTAGACTGAATGAAGTCAAACAGCGCACGATTGAGCCCCCTGTTAAAGATGTCCGTAACTTGTAAGGGGGTCGGAACATGACCAACTCGAAACTTGCCGGCACTAACAAGTTCCCTCACAAAGTGGTAGTCGATGTCGATGTGATTAGCTCTCTTGTGAGCAACTGGGTTCTCCGTAAGAAAGATAGCACTGTTATTGTCACAAAGAAGCACGGGAGATCCTTGTAGTGGAAAGCGCAGATCTCGAAGAATATGTAACAGCCAATCTACCTCCGAAGCAGTGTTCGCAAGAGCTGTGTACTCCGATTCAGAGCTTGAGCGAGAGAGTGTAGGTTGCTTCTTCGCACTCCATGAGACCAAGTTGCCACCAAGGAAAACTGCATACCCATAAGTAGAGCGACGTGTCTCTAAGCAGCGCGCCCTGTCAGCATCAGAATATGCAAGTACCTCCGAAACACCATCAGCAGTAAAGGTCAATCCCCAATGTTGCGTCCCACGAACATATCTGAGTATTCGAGTAACTACAGCAAAATGATCATCCCTGGGATCCTGAAGGTATTGACTCACAGAGTTGACAGCGAAGGATAGGTCAGGACGAGTGATGGTGAGGTACTGGAGGGCACCAACAAGAGACCGATACAACTTCGGATTTTGAAACGGTCCACTGGTATTGCTGTGTAACTGAGACAACGGAAGAAACGGTGTGGAGACCGGCGTAGCATCCAGCATTCCAGCTCTCTGAAGAATATCCCCAGCATACTTGGCTTGACCCAAGAACAACCCGGTAGAGGTGGGAGTAACCTCCAGGCCAAGAAAGTAGCTGAAGTGTCCAAGATCCTTGACAGAAAACTCCCGATCAGCCCGAGCTATGAAACTTTGAATAGCAACCTTATCATTCTCGGTAAGAATGATATCATCGACATAGATGAGAAGGTATAAAATGACTGAATCACGGGTGAACACAAACAAAGAAGGATCCGACAAACTTCCAACAAAGCCAAGACCTTTAACAAAGGCACTGAAGCGATCAAACCATGCCCTAGGAGCTTGCTTAAGACCATAGATGGCTTTCCTCAGAAGACAGACATGATTAGGGCGTGCAGGATCCTGATATCCAACTGGTTGCGCCATGTAAACTGGACTGTCAAGAACCCCATTCATAAAAGCGTTCTTGACATCTAGCTGATGAAGTGGCCATTTCTTCATAGTAGCAATAGCAATCACCGTTCAGACAGTAGCAGCCTTGATTACTGGACTGAAGGTATGATCAAAATCAAACCCCGGAACCAGTGAAAATCCCTGAGCCACCAGACGTGATTTATACCTCTCAATAGAGCCATCCTGTTTGTACTTCAATCGATAGACCCACTTGGAACCAACCACATTAACATGTGGAGGACAAGGAACCAATTGCCATGTCTGTTGCCGCTGGAGTGCATCAATTTCCTCGTCTATAGCAGTAACCCATCGTGAGTCCTTTACTGCAGCCTTGAAGTTTCTCGGTTCCTTCTGTACCAGCAACTCAGCAACCAATCCTGTAGCCACAAAATCAGGTCCAAGGCTGCGAGCTACTCTTGTACCATCCTGATGACGAGTAGCCATCGGGTGAGCACGAGGGGCAGGTGGGGCTGTCGGAGCCTGTTGAGATATGGAAGCAGGAGGAGTCAAAGAACCACTTCTAGATGCTGCTGAATCACCAGGTGAATCAGATGAACTCGAAGATGCTGGAGAAGGTGTTGGGGTAGCCTAATCAGGTTAATCAGCGATCACTACTGGTGCTGTCGAAGAAGCCTCATGGCACACCGTACAGGGCTGCTGTGGTGGAATGATCTCAACAGAGGCAGTCTCTAAATCGGGATCAATGGGGTCAACAAAGGAAGAAACATCTAAGGAAGAGAAATGAGCCTCTATGGATGCTCTTGAGAACGGAAAGTGGCTTTCATCAAAGCGAGCATGGCGAGTCATATAAATATGACCAGAAGAAGGATCCAAGCACTTAAATCCTTTGTAATGCGCACTGTAGTCCAAAAAGACACAGGGCAGACTGCGAGGGGCTAATTTATACTCAGATGTGGGCCGAGCATAGGGAAAAACGCGGCACCCGAATGGATGAAAGTTCGAATAGTTTGGTGAACGCCCAAAAAGTACTTCAAAGGGAGACTTGTTATCAATCACCGGAGTTGGCATCCGATTGATAGTGAAAACAGCAAAACTGAATGCGTCATCCCAGTGAGATAGTGGCGGGTGTGAATGAAACGGCATGGAGAGGCCCATCTCCGTGATATGTCTGTGCTTTCGTTCTGCTCTACCATTCTGCTCAGGTGTATAGGGACATGAGACTTGATGGTGAATACCGCGAGTTCCAAAGTGAGACTGCAACCTGTAGTTGATGAATTCAGTCGCTCCATCACTCTGGAAAACCTTGATGCGAGATGAGAATTGGTTCTCTACAAATGCTTCGAACTGGAAGTAGACATCGACGAAGTCTTACTTACGACGTAGAGGATAGAACCACGAAAATCATGAATAATCATCCACAAACAAAACATAATAAGAAAAACCGTTTCCAGAAACAACTGGAGATGGCCTCCACAAATCACAAGTAATCAAGTCCAAAACATTATTAGCACGTCTGGGGTTCCCAACAAAAGAAAGTTTATGGCCTTTAGCCATTCCACATGGTTCACAAATACCAGGTTTCGGAAGTACAGAAGTAAGGGATAAAAACCCATGTTTGTTCAACAAAGAAATAACAGTAGAGGATACATGTCCTAATCGAGCATGCCACACTTCAAAAGATGCTCTATTATAATTCTTCTTCACCACCGAAAGAAGTGCTGCCTCACCACGGTCCAGCACGTACAGCTTATGCTCACTGTGTCCCTGCCCTAGGATTGCCCTGCTGAGCTTGTGCTGAATAATAAAAGACTTGTCATCAAAAGAAATAATAGCACAGAGCTCCTTGGTAAGCTTACTTATCGACAAGAAGTTCTTAGTAATAGCAGGCACAACCAAGACATCAGATATATGTATAGATGGGCTAACTCTAACATTACCAACAGTAGTAATAGGAAGAGAAGCACCATTACCAACAGAAACAAAGGTATTACCATTGTATGGAGCGACTGCAGTCAAGGTCGAAGTAGATGCACTCATATGATTGGTAGCCTCTGAATCCAGATACCAGTCCGAAGCTGTAAGAGCCGGAGAAGGCTGAGCCTGAGGAGCCTTGTATGGAACATACTGAGGTGCATACACAAGTGGCTGAGGAGCCATTGCTGCAAGAGCAACCGGAGCAGCATAGGTCTGAGCAACAAGAGCCTGAGGAGTGGATGGAAGTTGTGCCGGCTGAGGAACATAAGTCTGGTACTGCTGCTGGCCATAGGGTTGTGGCAGTGGAGTCACATAACTCGGCGTAGAGGAAGGACAAAACCTAGAGATATGCCCGAAGCCTCCACACGTGTAACACTGAATCAGAGCACCCAAAACACCATCTGGACCCACCAGAACCTCCAGGAGCTGTCCAGGGAAGACGACCACCACGACGACCGCCACGCGCGGCCTGTCTAGGCGCGTGAGCTCACGCGCCGCCCTCTCCTGGCTGGGCGGCCGGGGTAGGGTGGTGGCGGCCGCCACAAAGGCCACTAGGCCTGGCGGAGCCGGTACCTGCACATTTGTTTGCTCCAAATTGGCCAAAAAAGCCTCATAGCCCTTCGCTTGATCCACAACAGTAATATACGGGGGCAAGGGATCAAGAACAGCAATAGGGGCACTAAAGTTCTTATATTCATGGCTAAGAGCAGTAAGAAACCACATAAGCTTGTCACGGTTCTCAGCAGTTGACCCACAATACTTAATTGATCAAATATTTTCACGAAAGACAGATGAAGATCATGAATCGTACCATTCTTGCGGAGGAGGTTAGCCTGCTGACGGAGGCTAAAAACAGAAATCGAGGTGCTGTGCTGGTAAGCACTGGCAAAAGTATCCCATATCTCCTGAGCAATAGCACACTGCGAGATCTCATTCTTCGCATCAGCAGTACATGAGGAAAGAAGCACACTACAAAACCTCTGATCATCCACGATCCAGGAGTTGTAGGCAGCCAGGGCAGTGTCGTAGGTGTCCTGCTCCTTCTGGAGAGCGGCTGAGTCTGGTGGTGAGGAGGAGGAAGAGGCGGCCATCGGCGGCACGGGAACGAGGGGACGAGGGGTAGATCCATCCAGATGACCAAACAATCCTTGGGGCTTAAACACATATTCAACCTGCTTCTTCCATTGCAGGTGCGTCGAAGCTTCAAGCTTGGTGTTGAGTAGGTGGATCATCGTATTGATCGAGAGAGCATCATCCTTGCGAGCATCCATCGTCGAGTGAAGAACAAAAAAGGGCAGAGAAAATTTTGAATTGAAAGAAGAGGGAGAAGGCTCTGTAATAGCCTATGCGTGCGTGAAAAAAGAGAAGGGGGAAGGCGGCGGCCGCCGCAGGAAGAAAAGAGAGAGAGGGGTTAAGAACCCTAGGGTTTAAGGAAAGAGGATCGTCAGGCGACTGATACCATGTAAACTGTATCTGATTGCTTGATTAGAATAAGGCAGTACAATGCCTATATATAGTTACATACAAGGGCCTAAACCTAAATACTGAAGCTAGTTAAACCCTAGGCACATAAATGCAATATACAAAGTACATACATAATTAATAAATTAGTCCTCCAATTCTTCTTCTTTTGTCACAGATACCAATCAATTAATAGCAACTCAGAGTGATATATGCCACTGAGCTCTGCAGGTCCAGCTCCAACAGCCACTCATATAACAACATCCATTCATATCGTTTAGAAGAATGAATAACATATATTATTTAATTTCTTAAAATTGCAATCATTCTAATTCTATTTAAAAATATAATGTGACTTGCCTGAGAGTATTGGGTAGATGTTATTGAGCAAAACAGAGAACGATAGAAGAAAAGAAAATACTGATACAGTTTCTGCTACTTCTTTCTCTTTGGAGAAAATATATCCAATTTTATTTCCAAATATTAAGCAAGTAATTAGTCCAAAAGAATAGTCATGTTGGAGTTGATATGCCCAGCATAACTTTAATAGCAAATTTTACAGCTTTATCATCCCCTCTTCCTAATTAATTCGCAACTCGGACACTGTAAAAATATAAATGTAAAATATAACATTACGCATATCCAAAATGGAATTGAAAATACTTGCAACCTACCAAATAGCTCCGAGGAAACCCAGGCTTATCATTAGCTCCCAAGAGTTAATGTTAAGACTGCAAAATAGTTGTTCGATGAGAAAATTTCTATAATTGGATATGCAACAGTAAATTACAATAAAAATTATTATATGCACAACATTAGTTAGTAATACATGTATAAAATGGTCCATATTATAAAATGAGAATATTTTCATTTTAAGATTATTATTCTCACCAAATTGAGAAAGCTGATATTGCAAGAATTTTTCATATATCCAGCTAGTAAAACGAGCATTGCAGTGTACCATAGCTCCAAACTGCACTAAAATTTAAAAATAAACTTAGAATATATAGGGAGAAATCAAGTTCACAAAACATATTGTTTCCTCTTTTTCCTTTTTTTTAACGAATCTTTTAAATCCATCTTTGCCATCTATTTGTTGCGTCATCAAAAATAATCATTAACAAATACTCATTCATATCACAGCCAAAAATTTCATAGTATTATATTAGATCTCACGCATTTAGCTCCCAAAAAAACTTCCCCTTTTCCTCCTTTTTTTCCAGATCCGCCGACGGGGAGGCTCTGGTCGGTGCCCCTCGCCGGTTGGAGGTGACCTCCCCTCCCCTAATCCAATAAACTTCTGAACCACCCCTCCCAAACCATCATATACCCGAAACCACTCTTTTCCCTCATCAAACTACAGTTCCAGAACATTCTGGCATGTCGTAGTCCGCACGCCGCCACCGCCCACAGAATGTCGGGAGCACAGATCGGGGCACATCCGTCGGGGGAGCGGGTCGCCACCGCTCCCACCGCCAACGAATGCCCAGTCTGCAAACAACGCAGAACGCCGCCGTCAAGATGGATCAGATCCGAACGCTGCAGACGACGCCGGGGATCCGAACCTGGATCCGCGCAGACGCTGCCCCACGCCGCCGAAACGAACTCCGTCGCGCGATGGCGAACCAAGGAGGCCAGATCCGTGGCAGAAATTGCAGGTCAACGCTCGCTCGGTCGGCTCGGCTCGGTCGGGTCGGGCAGACTTGGACAGGTTTATACTGGAATTGGCACAATTAGACTGAAAAGGTGGTTTTACTTCCTTTTTCCCTTTTTAAAAATTTATTTTATCTTAGATACTGGATTTTTGTAGTTTATTTCTTTTCTTGATGATGGACTATATCACCTCTAATGGAGAAATCTATATGGCAATCTCTAGTTATAGTTCTAGATGAATCTTTCTTAGTTTTCATGGCTAGATGTAACTCCGGTATGCTTAATGGATTACTCTACTTCGGAGGTCCAAGCCCTAAAACACAATCAGGAACTCCCTTTTACCCTGGGACGACCGCAACGTGATTGAGGGGTAATTGGCTCAGGTAGAGGGTCTTTATTTTTATAGAACCGGCTGTTTTGGCAATGTTAACTGAGATGGTGAATTCTTGGAGCCCTAGAATGATGTACATTGGTGAAGTGTATATATTCAAGAGGAGTAAGAAAATCTGTTTGTTTTTTAATATGCCGTCCTGGCTTTAGTACTTGTAGTTTAAGACAGAGAAGATTTAAAATAGCTATATGTTTAGAAACTTCTCTGATCTCACAAATCGCCTCCACCTGTGGAGTTTCGCACTTATTACCTTCTTTTTGGGAGTTATCTGTATTTATTTCTGTCATTTCACGGTCTAGAGATGCCTAATAAAAGTTCTCTCCGCTGATTTCTTGGTGGTTTAACGTAAAAAAAAAAAAACAATTCTCACACATTTGATGTCATGAACCTCTGGTACATTTATGCTTATCAGATATGACATGTGGATACCGTCTCTATTGACACCTCAATCAACCTTGTTGTAGTATCTTTAGCTTTGAAAAAATTATTATATTACTTTCTAATAAGTTGCCCTTTTATTATTGAAGTGTTACAAATATAAAAAGTACGTTTATAATGTAAATCTGTAAGTGTATGTACTAATATTTGAGTGCACCAACATCGCCAATACTAATGCTATCATTTGTACTAATTTTATGTAATATTTATTTTTTAATATTACTTGTGAAACACACTGATTCTTTATGTACTAATTTTAAGTATATTTATGCCATTGAAGTAAACATACTCAATTCTATCTTTTTCAAGCTAGTTTAATATTATTTTAATATAATTGTTGTTTTATAAAATAGTTGTGTGAAACCGTAAATTAAATTAGTCTTCAACGTAAATAGTGCGAGGCAACAGACATTTATTTCTTTCAGATTAATCATTCATCAACTCATCATCAATAATGAATAAATACTAACTAAATAGGATGAATAACTCACCAGAACATGACACCAGAAGATACAGAAAGTTGAACCACAGGCCATAAATCCTTAAACGTAGCAGTAGTGAACCCCTTCCAAGAAAGAGGACACCAGCCTCCAAAGATGTAGATCAGCTCTCCAAACACCACAAACCACATAAATATATATGGTAAGCGCTCCCATTTGCACCTGGAATTCCCCATTTAAAGTGGTGAACCAAAAGCCATGACAAAGGAACATGAATCACAAACTGTGCAACAGACAACCAGGCAATAATCATGTTCTTCTGCTGTGCTTGCAGAAACATCTGTTCTGTAAAACTGAACACAAAACTGTACACAGGAAGGATAAACCACAAGGAGATGTTTCCTGCAGATCGTGCGATATCTCTTCTCTCTCCGAGAAATATATAGATGGATGAACCGAATATTAGTACAGGCAGTAGTAGAGTTACGGTAATGAAATCAATGATCCATGACCTCTGTATGTAAATCCCCATCATATGATGCTGCCCAGCACCATATGCTTGCCCACAAAGTGTTTCAGTGGCACTCGACATTCCTGTCTGCAGTAAAATAATAATAGATGTAAGAAATAAACTCGCACGCAGTAAATTCAATAAACAATATGAACTCTTATAGATACACGTGTGCTTGAATGTATACCAGTATTCCGTCGACAAAGAGAACGCTGAGAGATCCAACCAGTGCATAACCAGAAAGCTCCAGCTTCCCTAAATGACCTATAAATGATTGGGTGATGACTACGCACCCGAATGAAGCAATACGGGAAAGGATTCCAGGAAGTGCAACCTTCCATATTTTACTAGATTCATCCAAAACTCGATCTTTCAAATTCTCTTTCCCAGGAGACCTTATTAGCAGCGTCTCTGCACCGTCAGCCATTGCTCATCGTAAGCAGAAATCACACTGCAGGCACCTTATATTATATATATACTTTATAAAGAATTTTAGGATTATGTATGGCTTAAATGACTGTATCTTTCCACCAATAGTTGTTGGTATCAAAATAATAAATGAGTAGTCAGTTGTTGTTGAGAGATTTGTAGATTTTAAAAAATAAGCTCATAACAAAAATTTATTTAGAATTAAAGATATTTAAAAGACATCGATCTTGATATTGCTGTACTGAAGATATTAGTACTTTTGAGCTTTTATCTATGGGAATCTATACTTATTTATTTATAATGGTATTGTTTTATGCAGTTCAGTATTTACTGTTTATGCAGTCTGTGTTTATTCATGAATTACCATTAATACCCTTAGTATTCATTTAAAAGTAAATGTGGTTCTAATAAATAAGGGTATATTAGGAACTTTAAATACAAATAGAGAGTGCGAAAGTAATGTTGGTAGATCAATGTTTAGCCGTGGTAATTAAGAATATTTGGGAATTTAATCCTCAAATGCAGCTCAACATAGTGATAAATAAATACATAAAACACATTTGTAACGTTTCTTAAACAATTTTTTTTCAGATTAAGCGTGTTGGTGCATTTTTATAGACATACCAATTAGAACACATATGAGAAAATATTTATACAAAATTCTCTAGTAAGAATCAGAAATGAAATATAATTACCTAACTTAATCAAGTCACATAGGATTGAATTTACCTATTTTATAAATCCGAATACATAATCGAATGTCGACATTTCCATTAATTACAGGTTGATATTCAATACTAAACGGTTAAAAACACATTCAATATTTAACCATAGCATTTTATTACAAGCAGAACCCTAATATTTTAATACAAGAACGAAATATTTAAGTTTTTTTCCCATGTACGTATTTCCCTACACATTTTCCCTTGCCCTACTTTATATTCGGATATTCATCATTGAGCTACCCGCGTACCCGATTAGGTAAACCGCCAGCAGGGAAGTAATTCAGTCTGGGAATCCCTGCAATCATCAATCAATTCATAACATGATACATGAGCCTAGTTTGAGGTCAGTTTACCTTAACAAAATTCATTCTTATCTGGGACAAAATAATTATTTTCTTTCGATTCCCTCTAACGAATGTGTGGATTCTACATGTTTGTATGGTTTCCCTTGTGTATGCTACTGATAACGGCATATATTTGAATATGATTTTCAACATTGAGTTATATTGCTTTAACAACAAAATTTGGAAAATGTGATTAAAGGATGAAAGAGTAATTGATAGATGGATTTGTATTAAATTACTGTGCATATATGCATGCCTCCATAATTTCAAAAGAAGATTTGAACAGGTTTAAAAGTATCTTTAGACATCCGGTGTACTTAATTTGTGAGCCGAACCTTGAAAGGTCCAAAGATAAGATATACCAGCCTGTAGCAGCTGGTCATGGCCCTAGTGTACGCAGCAAAACGACTGCGCTCTTACTTTAAAACTCATCTAGTTGTGGTCCTTACCAATCAGCCGTTGAAGCAGGTAATGCTCAAGCCCGAAGCGTCCTGACGCATGATGAAATGGGCAATGGAACTTGGGGAGCATGAGATATCTTTACAGTCCAGGAAGGCCATCAAGGGCCAGGCTATGGCGGATTGTTTGGTAGAATTGGCCGAGGGGGATGCAACGGCAAGCACAAGAGCAGAGACATCAGCTAAAGGTCTGGGATGAAAGTTTTGTGTCGATGGCTCTACTCATTTAGGGGGAGTGGGGTCGGTGTCCTGCCAACGTCACTCGAAGGAGAAGAATATCCTTATGCGTTGCACTTCGATTTCAAAACTACTAGCAACGAGGCAGAGTACGAAGCACTGGTGGTAGGCCTGTGGTTGGCCCGGGAGCTTAAGATCGCAGTTGAGACCTACAGTGATTACCGAATTGTGGTGCAACAAGTAACTGGGGAGTACAAAGTTAAGGAAAGAAACTCCTAGAGGTGCCTGGAGCTGGTGAGTCCGATGATCCAACAGTTCGACAACTTTAGCCAATGCAGGTACCCCGGGAAGAAATGGGAAGGCCGGCGCCATGAGCAAGCTGGCCTCGTCCGAGCTCCATCCAGGCTCGAAGACCTCCTACTAAGGGAGGTCCTCAACAAGCGGAGTATTAGGGTAAAGGCTAGTATAGACTTTTCCATATGTATATCTTGAGTATATATATGAGAGTCAAGGCTACCACATTGGTACGCTTTTATCATTAGATGTATATCTTTACATATGGAAAAGTTTATACTAGCCTTTACCCTAATACGGAGTTATGAAGAAGAGGAAGACATTGTGGTTGGAGCAGTCGAGGTAGGGGACTCGTGGATGGATCCTATCTGGGCCTACCTTCTGACCAGGGAGGTACCGGACGATCGAGTGGCTGCACGAAATGTCATGGTCAAGGCACCCAAGTACGTACTCTAGGATGGGGCGCTCTTTAAGCGATGGTACCTTCAGCCATTGCTCAAGTGCATAGAAGTGCGGGAGGAAAGGTACCTATTCTGAGAGGTACATGAAGGACCCGATGGGAGCCACCAGGGGGCAAGGACGATGGCTAGGAAGATTCTCCTGATGGGATACTACTAGCCAACCATGTTAGAGAATTCACAAGAGATGGTTGGATCATGCTTGAAGGGCCAAAAGTTTGCACCAATTAACACATCCCGCAAGAGGAAATGATGGGGTGACCGGCTTCTGGCCATTTGACCGATGAGGCCTAGACCTGGTAGGACCCTTCCCAGTAGCGCCCGGAGGATTGAAGTACCTGATCGTTGCCATCGACTAGTTCACCAAGTGGGTAGAAGCGGAACCTCTCGCTAACATCCGGGGAGCCACGTGAATAAGGTTTTGTTGGAGGAATATTATTTGCCGGTTTGGGTCCCGAGAGCCATATGACAGTGCGCTCAGTTTAAAAATTACCCTTTCCAGTCTCGGTGTCAGAAGTATGGGATCATCTAGAATCTCACCTCAATGTACCATTTGCAGGCTAATGGGCAGGTGGAGGTTACTAATCGTACCATCGTTAGTGATCTTAAGACTCGGTTGTAGGGAGCAAAGGGAAACTGGATACATGAGCAACCAAGTGTCCTTTAGGCCTATCAAACCACGCAGAGCTCGACAACAAGGGAGTCTCCCTACAATTTGGTCAACGGTTCGAAGGCGGTGATACCGGCCGAAATAGGGGTTTCGAGCCTTCGGACGTTTGCGCTCCTTCGAGGAGAACAATGAGGAGCAGCGTCGGACGTAGTTGGACCTGCTTGAGGAAAAAAGAGAAAAGGCGGCATTGCAAGTAGCTAAGGTTAAGGAAAGAGCAAATAAGTATCATGACTAGAGATTCAAGAAGAAACATTTCAAGGTAGGAGACAGGGTGATGAGGCGCAATGACAAGAGCCACCAAGAGAATGAGTGAAAGCTAGCATCCAACTGGAAGGCCCATACAGGATTGTGGAAGCCTATCTGAGCGGTAGCTACATCTTGGAATATTCTAAAATGGAAAGAGAGTTTCACGGAGATGGAACATTGCGAACCTGAGATGATTCTATAGATAGCTTCTGGCACTAGATGCATAGGTAGGAGACGTATATCGCCTCTGGCACCGGATGCCTAGGTAGAATTAGCCTCTGGCACTAGATGCTTGGGTAGATAGCCTCTAGCACGGGAAACCTATGTAGAGTTAGCCTCTGGAACTCGATGCCTAGGTAGGAAGGGAGAAGGTTTGAGCACCAAATGCTTGGGGGAAGTGAGGGTTCCTCTGGCACGAATTGCCTAGCAGTTTTTGTTTGGAAGGAAAAACCATTTTGGCTATTTGGAAATGAACATGAGTTTTGTGATATTTAATATAAAAAAGTAGAAGAGCAAGAATTTTAAAAGTATAAGAGCAAGAATTTTAACATAAACAAGCAAATTACATTTAATTTTTGAAAGAAATGGTACATAGTTTGCTGTATAATTATTACATGATTTCCTAAATTACTTTTGAACCCAGAGGTGGAGGCCTCATCAGGGTGAACTCTTCGCACTTCGTAGCGACTCCGGTGAAGTACCTGCTCTAGCATATGTTTCTCTTCATTGGGATCTGAGGGAGCGTCAGGATGGTGCTGGTGAAATTCCACCTGGCTACGAGCCAATGTCTGAGCCAAGTCAGAATCCTTGCGAACAACGACATGAGAGTCTCGGAAACAAGAAACTGGAGACGCAATTCGGACTGGGGGTTGCCTTGAAGAGGACTTCCCACTTTTTCCCCTTTTGACACCAACCGCTTTTTGTTTCCCATTTTGATCACAAGGTGGCCGGACGCTGGAGTTTGGTTGAGAAGAAGGTACAGGAGGATCCCCTGACTCAAGAGGCGTGGAGTTCTTGTGCAAAGCTCCCCATCCCGAGCGAACTTCAGATCGACAAGTCTCGGAAGGTCTCGGAGGTTTAGGGTGGGTGGTACAAAAAAGAGCAGCTACAACATGGAGTTTGGCAAGCTTATGCTCAGAGGCCTTTTTGTCCAGAAGCTGGTGAGCTTGGACATAACTTTATTAGGCATAGTACACATCTTCACGAGGAGGAATTAAGAAGAGATTGGGGAGAGGATCTCCCGGGACAGGATGTGCTGCCTCCAACCTAGGACTTCCTGATAGGCATCAACCCATGATAGGTCGACACAATCCTTCCGGTACTCACCATCTAGGAGATGGTCTCATTGACAACACGAGGGAAATAGGTGAGACCCGGAGGGGCATCCTGCCCACTTCGGAGGCCAAGTAGGTGGTATGAAAGTTGAAGGGTGACGAGGCTCTCTTGAAGGGTCAGGTTCCGGAAGGTTAGTCTCTGGTTCTCCTTTTCATCTAGGGTCACCCGATGAAGGAGCTTGGTTGTCTTTTCCATGTGCAAGCACCTTGAGAAATAATACCGACAGTCGGACCAGACTTTATCTAGTTCCTTCTGAATCCAAAGGTAGAAGTTGTGATGCTGGGCCTCTTGCTCTTTCAGAACTTGGTCAAATTTAGAACTTTCTCAATATTTGAAAAGGCAAGTTTTTGGCATTGTATGAATGACTGAAAGACCTCCTAAGTCTTGCACAGACACACAACCATAGACTCGACGTCTGAGAACTCAGATATCAACGGACCGAGGCCTCCCTTGGATAATGATTCTAGTAAGTATGGACAACTGCATGTCGGCTGTTCCAAGGGGGGCAGACGGGGGGAAAGAGCCTAACCCGGATCCTCAACCCTGAGAGGGTAGGAGGAATGAGTAATAATTAATTAGGAAACTGGGATAACAAAAAAGGTAGAACAATTTTTTATTTTAGGAAGCAAGGGAGGTGCTATTACAAAGGGAAAGATGGAAACAAAAACGTAAAAAAAATCTAACTTCTTTCCTCGGGCCTTCTCCACCATGGCTGCCATCATCGTCACCACTCTCATCCTCAGACTCTTTTACATCGTCGTCTTCATCCGAACTCTCTTCGTCAAAGATAAGATGGGGAGAGCTCGGGGGGTGGATCGGCAACAGTTGTCTCCTGAAGCTCGTGGTCGGCAGGCTCGTGGGAAGGCTATATATCAGCCAACTCCTCCTGGGCTTGAAGAGTCCCCGATAGAAGGGGCACATGGTGCAATACTTCGGAAGGCGCCCTGGCGGACGAACTAGATCCGGAGACCACTCGTTCACCTCTTGGGTGGTCAGGCCACCATCCTAGAGGGCCTGCCACAAAACATGAGATAGCGCTCTTCTACAGGATATTCATGGCGTGCAAGTGATGTGTGCCGATGTTTGGATTGAACCAGGAAGCATTGAACTAGCTCTAAACATCCGGAGGAAACTACCCTCGAAACTCTATGTAAGTATCGTGGCACTGCTTCAGGCTAGCAGACTTACACAGGTCGGTCAAGCGGCAATCAAGGGTCTGACTGGCCAAGACCTGGTCCACCACAACATGGGAAAAATCCCTTCGATCTGAAACAACCGATGCTTGGACTTTCTTTAGCTTCTCCTCGGTTTGACTTAACTTTTCCATGAGCTGGGCAGAGGCCTCCCGCTCGGCCCGGAGCTTTTAGTGAAGCCCTCCAAGCTATTGGGTGAAGAAGGATGAGGGGAAGCACTCCAAGTTAAGGGAGTGGATGAGCTCGGAGCTAAGGTGTTGCACCTACGAAGTGAGAGATATTTAGAAAAATAAGAGAAGTAAAAGAAAATAAATGAACAAAGAGAACAAATTCAGGGAGAAGGATAAGAGGATAAGCCTACCGGCTTCGGCATAGGGGTAACTGGAAGCAGTCCGGAAGTGGCATGCAGAGCGTTGGCTTGGAAAACGGAGGTGGAGGATTTGGGGCTTCAGCTTCTTCTGACAGAGAGGATTGGAGCTCACTAGTGGAGGATGGAAGCCCCCACGTCGGTACTGGGCAGAAGCCACGGTAGTCGGACCCGCCGTTACTGGAAGCGCCGTCCATCTGCGTTCTAGTTTTGCACATTGGAAGGCGCCGCCGTGCATTGTTTTCGAATTCGAAAACTCTTGGCGTCATGTTTACGATTCGAAAGTTTTTTATGTGTAGGATTGAGCCCCGACACGACCCAAAACTTACGAGTAGAAAAAAGAGATAGTTTAGAAATCGTAAAACATGGTCACCCTCATGTTTCGATATCGGATGTGGTTGGTGGAATGCTCATATTTAAGAAATCGAAAACTATGAACTTATTTATCTACGAAATCAAAATTTTGGGTTCTTTTCGGGTGAAATGTAGGGGATCTCAGTGCTTAAGTTTACGATTCTTAAATTGGTTACGGTTTGTGACTGAATAATTGCATGATAGGGCGTTACATAGGGTAATCTTGGATTTAGAATTCGAATGTGGGATTTTCTGTAGGTATGTTTACTAATAGAAAGGATGGTGTTGTGTGATTGAATATTTTGCATGATCGGATGATGAGTAGGGATGGCTTTGTAAAGTTTGGTTGCATGATGAACAAATTATGATGTCGAAAACAGTTTGATCTATGTTTTTCGAGTTCGTAAAAACACGGCACATTAGTATTGATAATGATTCCAACGACGCAGATGCTATACTACGATTCGAAGCGTCGCAGATGTTTATGGTGAATTAAAAAAAAGAATTTTGCAATTTATTATCCAGGCCCCACCTCTTTCACTAATTGCACTTCAGCCTATTAATATTAAATATTTACAATACAGTACACCTATTTCTAAAATTTACAATACAGTACGCCTATTTCTAAAATTTACAATACAGTACGCCTGTTTCTAAAATTTACAATACAGTAGCCTATTTCTAAAATTTACTAAAACAACCCACAAACTTCTATATCTATTCACCGAAAAATCCCATTGTCAAACCACACTCTCTAAAAGTTCAAATAGCTGCAAAATTAATGAATATGATACATAAGATGTCAAATTTTACACAATATGTATTGATCAACATCAATACCTGGGCAAAACATAACGACAGATAAGCCATTATCATACTCAAAGGATCAAGCTACAATGTCATCACATCAGCACACTTCAATCATATACAGTAACAAACATCGTTAAAAAAGAACTAACCAGAAGAGACAGAGGGTGGGAGCGCTCCAATATAATCCAAGTGACTGCAAATCTAATTTAACAGTCAGTAGCATGTAGAGTGCACATTCCCTAGATATAAAACAAGAGGTGTAACGCTACCTTCAGACTCGGCTGTAATGCCCCATGGTTATTACATAATTGGAAACAAATGACCTATAGATCTAATGCAATTATGCACTCGTACATTTCCAGCAATGACAAATGTAGTTTGCAGAAAATTCAAAAGTTCTTCATCATGCTCGTTTCTTAGTATACGTGACCAAGAACTATGACCAAATCGAATGCAGAAGTGCACGCGGATGAAAAATACATGTTCTTAATTTCTGTAGCCATGACCATGAAAGTCTCTGTTAAGTTATCGTGGCGCTTTATGCACTTGTTCCATGACCCATTCTAATCCATTAAAGCTTGCAAAAAATTTACAGGTTTTGAAAATATCTGAGCATGAAAAGAACTAGGATATCAGCAGAAGATCAGTAAGAACTACATACCTTTGCAGTTTCAAGAGGGCAACCACCGCTTTACGCTAAAGCTCATCATACACCACCTGTGAAATTTGATTCAGCAAGGAACTTGTTTACAAGAACTTTTAATAAATTGTTATGCAACTGAGGACAGAGAAGTTTCAGCATTTCATAAAAGCATAAAAATTTCAACGAAGTCTGAAAATTTTTATTAGGCTAATAAGAATATATCTCTAAACAGAGTATTCCATGCCTAAACTACGCTGGCAATAATCATAAAATGCATACTGCAAAGCAATACGAGCAGGAACATACCTTTTCAGACAGATTAAGGCAATCTTGACACGTATTTGAAATAATTTTTTACCCAGTTAATGCATCTTGAATGTATTCCTGAAAAATACAACATTCAGCGAACTGATCAATGATTAAGTAAGTACTTTTGAGTAAAGAAACAATTCAATTTGCATACCTTCCACCTATAAAATTGGCAGCAGCAGCAATAACAAAACAATGGGCATGCAGTGATGTTGCACCTGTTTGAAGTGGAGATCAACCATTTAGTAGAGTTGAAGCCTCACCACTGGTTTCAACAATAGCCATACTCTTCCTGGCTGGCATAGAAAAAGACATCACATCTAGAATCTTCCTCTCTGATAATAAGAGAAAATTGTATACCAATTATTAAAAAATAAAAAAACATAGGCTAAATCAAATATACAAAGCAGATAGGAAGAAACCTTTGCTCAAATTACATTGACTGTAAATTGGAACATGCAAGAGACAAAAATTACAACATGCAGACTCTAAATTACAAAATTTTACACCATCCAAGTTTTAGATATATACACAAACAACCCTAATTTTTCAATGGAGTAAGAAATCATAAACAGACACTTTAAAATTTTTTGCAGCAGAGGTAACTTGAGTTTTCAAGAACCATAATTCAGCACATTCACTAATATCTCTCTTATAAACAATAGAATCACCACATGGACTATCAGATGCATAAAACAAATGACAAAAAAAGCATCACTTGAATAATCTGGCTACAACACGGCACCTGAAATAGTTAACCACTCTATTGTAAGGCTAAAGGGGAGAATTAGTTAACCACCCACAGCAAACAAATTTTCACACCAATTAAAATCGAGTGTAGTCTTGTTCTATTTATATCGAATAAAAACAAGAATATAAAATCAATCTTGGCACATAAAGTAACTTGCTTTACTGAACATCGACAAATCACAGCAAACTAACTAGTTTTCCAGCTGGTTATCGAATGATGAAAAGCTAACAAACTAGTTGTCAGCATTTACCTGAGAGAAAGTGGACAGGGAAATTAAACATAAACGATTCGACCACACATAGATACATAGATACAGAACAATATATATCAAATCAAGGATCCAGTGATCCATCACCATTATTTTCCCAATCTCACCCATCAAATCCCTTTCTCTATCCCTCTCCTTTCACTCTCTCTCCAACCTCTCTTCCCTCAACTCCTCCTGCACACTCTTCTTCCACATCCCCTGCTGCTTCATCCTTTTCCCAAACTCCACTTCACATTCATAATCATCCTCCACCTCATAATACTGAAATCCCCAAGGTACTGCAGTATTCGAGAAGCCAAATAATAGACAGATTGAGTCAGAGAAATGCATAAGCACACAAGATTATGCTACTAAAAAAGGCCACGGCACACGCGATTATTTCAAAATCGTAGCTGAATTAGCACTATAACCATGCAGATCATGCTACAAAACAGATTAAATGACCCAATCCACAAATTGAAAACACATTACAATCTCTGCAGATTCCACACCACCGGTCAAATTCAAAATCAAAATCAATCACAACAAATCGAGATCGCAATCAGAAATTGAGAAATCCAGATTGACCTCGTCATTGAGCATGTGCAGAAGCGTGGTTCTGTCGGCGTTGTCGAGGCCGAGGAAGCGTGGCTTTCCCCAAAAGCGTGGCTTTCCCCAAAAGCGTGGCTTTCCCCAAAAGCGTGGTTTTCACGTCTTCACCCACCACGCCGTATTCAAGCTTGTACTTCTCCGCTGTCCTCCGCCTTCGTCATGGACTTGGAAGCTGAGACCTGGGCGAAACCGCGGGATTTCCGGAGCTTCTCGAGGCGGAGATCGGACCTCGCCGCCTGCTCACGACGGCTTCTTCATCGCGCGCTTGACTTTCTCACCTCTGTCGAAGTTGTAGACATTCCACCGCTTCTGGGGAAGGATTTTCAGACCTTCGTGACCTTCCATGGCTTCAGAACTGATTCAGTTGAATCGAGGGGATGATGAATTTGGGGGAAATCGATGAACCCTAAATGAATGTTGAGAAAGACGGTGGATCAAGACAGTTTAATTTAGAATTTATCAACTAATTTGGTAATATTTGGATTTTGGAGGGAGCCTATTAAATTCTTCAAAACAGAAGAAGAAAATAAGAACCAACTAATAATAAAACTCGAGATTTAAAAATATTAATAATTAATAAAAAATAACTCGAGATAAAAATTACAAAGACAAATTATATTTTTGTGGGCCATTGATTAGATTTGCGACACGTTCAGCCATTGTAAATCTTTGTGACAACCCAACATGTCGCTCTAATGATGATACTTTCAAGCGTCACAAATATTTATGACATGTGAATGGGTCCGTAAATGTTAGTGACACGTAAACTTGTAGCAAATTTAGCGACGTTTGCTCATCCGTCACAAATATTGCGTCGCTACTGGAGTCCTTTTTTGTAGTGATAATTCTAGTAAATAGTCACCGATTCAAGGTTATTGTTCAATTTAGCGGAAGAGACAACTTGAAGTATCGTCGCCATCGTGAAATAACCGCATTCCCAACAAGTATTTTGCTTCTTGTACTATACAATACATATGGAGAAGTAGTGATTAGTATTTTTAGGCATGGGCATTCTACATCAACGGCACATACATTACTTGTGTCTAGTTTGGCATACCTTGATTTGATGCACACCAAAGGCCGATTGACCGTTTGGATTAACAAACTCCAACACTTGTTTGACAATCTCAACAAAAGAAGTGATTGGTGGTAGGTGCAGAGAGTCAATACAATACACTTGTTTAGTTGTCTTATTGATTGCAACCAAACGCCATTGACCCCTAATTTTTAAAAAATTGTTAGAAACAATAAACATCCAAGCAATGTATATAAGGGCATTTTACAACTATTAATGTAGCACTTACTTGTGGAGCAATGGCAACAAGAGGAGTACTTTTGTAGGATCGCTTAGTCCAACCTTCAAGTATGCTAGGCATTCTTCGCGAGAATGCACAATCTCTTGATTATGCTCGGGGCATAGAAAATCAATCCATGGCCTACCACAATTTTGTGCTACACTATGCAAGAAGCTTTATCCAAAAATGAGAACAATCGATAAATAACATGAAAAGTTTTGTAATTTAAACAATTGTGAAACCACTATAAACCGTACATACAAATAAAACATACCATTGAAATAGGGACATTAGCGTCTCCGTTAGCATGCCAAACCTCCACATGTCCTCAAATGTGATACCTTAGACATGAGATAGATGTTAGAATTAATGTAAGGCAATGTGATACCAACTAAATATGAAATCATATCGATGCTCTCTAACATAGGTTTATACATGGGTAGATTAAACATAAGGCTAAAACTAAGGTGAAGAAAAGGCACCATAAATACTCAACCATAATCATGCCTTGGGTTAGAAAGATGTGTGTATATATGTATTTAATGCTAGGTTTAGGGTTTCAACTTATAGTTTCTCAAAGTATCAAAATTGCTATTTCATCATTTCAAAAGTTTGATAATCCTAACAATATTAATCACACAAACATGCCTCCAAGCGAGGTAAATGGGAGGAGTCTAGGACTCTAATGTAAAATTAAAATGCAAGTTCACATTTATAAAACTAAAGAACATTGGATTTAGAATAACAACATTAAAAATCACATTCATTCCATAAAGAATCATCAAATGCAAGAGAAATATACTAAGTTTTTATGTGATACCCGCATTGAAATTTCTACATAAACAAATCACATCGTTCATGCAAACACAACAACAATTAAAACCTCACCCAATCAAGTGAGATGGTAGATGATCAAGAAAAGAGGTATAGATTATGATTTTGAGGATGATTAAGTAGTAGATCCAGATATTTGGAAGAGAAAATGGGGGTATATCATAAAGTAGATGTGGTAGAGTAGTGAAAAAAATGAGAGAAATAAGTGTTGTGTATTCCCACTTCAATATAAATAGGAAGCTGAAGTTTGACCGGCTGATTATTTACGAAGTCGAAAACGTAAGGACAAATGAAAATATAAGAGGGTTTAAGAAATCGAACTTACAAGTCATTACTATTTCTTATTAAAGTATGAATTTTTTTCCCTCTATCTTACTTTCGAAGGATGAAATACCGCCAAGAGAACGTCCTATTTGTTCTAGTGTTTAAGAATTCGATATTAAACTAGGGTGGACTTTCTAACATGTTTCGAAATCGAACATCCTGACATCCTCTTCAGATGAATTTGACACGACTCAGGGTACATTTTAGAGTATTGTACTGGTCGGGAGAAACTTCTATCAAATAGGTTTCTCATTCGCAAGAAGGAATGATTAAACATTTTTCGATTTCGTAACTGGTTTACTAAAACTGTTACGTTCCCGATTAGGTAGTTGGGTATCCGTCTTTTTGATTTGTGAATGAAGGTAAAAATCAGATAATAATCCTTATAGAAAACATATGTGAAGACCAGTTTTAGAACTCGAAAACAGTTTAAACTTAGTATGATGAAAGTTTGCGAATTCTTTTTTTTTACTTTATACAATTATGATTTCGAGACTGATGATGACTTATTCATGTTTATACGAATTCGCAAACCACACACATTACAGATTCACCTCAAAACCCTAAACCCTAAACCCTTAACCCTAAACCCACCCCTTGAGTCGCAATATTTAAAACACTCGTATAAATATCGAGAGAATTTTAATTACTCGAATTCATTTTGGTATCATGAAAAGCATGTGTAGCACGAGAAATCGGTTTAGAAGCCGTTTACAAGTTCGATATCTAAAACTGTTGGGTAAATTTGGTTTAGGGCTACGATAAATGGTTTTTATATTAAACGGTAATATTCGACGTTATATCTTACAGTCAACCATTAATTAGCTTTTGTTATAATATACTCAGGTAGGTTAATGTATCAAATTTTGAACTTGCAACTTCTTGGTCGTACTTATGCTCTCTATTATATATGTACTAACTGTTCCTGTGTATATGCATATTGGTTGCCTTAACGAGTGATCTAATATCATTCCGGTTCTGCCCACCTACATGATTGATTGTTCATTAATATTTTTGGTACCTAACTATGTCATTTGTAATGATTTCACCCGTTTTCTAGTCTCTCTTTACTACAAAGAGAATTGCGACTAAACTGAATGAACTCGATCCAATTGATAAATGAACTTCATCGTTTATTGAAATTACTATATGTATATCTTGTAACACTATAGTACAAACATGTATATTATCATGTCATTATAGTTAATTTCATTCATATTCTATTTTATTTAAGAACGATGCACCACTAAGCATAAAAAGCTCAATAAAAATTAATATAAATTAATTAGCCATGTTTTCGAAATCTAAAACTAAAAGGCATACGTGAACAGATCAGCTCCCAAACAATGGTGTTGAATCAAGGAACTCCTAAGATTAAAACAAATGTTAGCAACATTTCAAAACCTTGAGCCCGTCATTCCATTTTAGTACATAAAACTCACTTTTCAAATTCGAAAACTACATACATGTACCATTCTATCCACTTTCCTACTACGTAAACACCACTCATACTCATATTCGAGATCTAAAAGTTGAAGGCCTACAGTTTACCAAACCAGCAATGTTTTTTCGAAGTCGTAAACAGGGCGTACTAAAATATTACATCTACGCCATCACAAAATGGTCCTTTGTTTTCGATTTCGGAACTTTTGAGACATTACTTTCGATTCGTAAAACATCACACATTTAACTTGAAACATGGTACTATCATGTGTCATTCATTTTTCTAATGTTAAACTTGTTCTACTTGTGTTATCGATTTCGAATGAAGTGTTTGGTTCATGTTTTTCTAATCTTAAACTTTTTCTACTTGTGTTTTCGATTTCGAATGAAGTGTTTGGTTCATGTTTTTCTAATCTTCAAATTAGACCTTCAACCGAACACCTGAAATTGTTCAATACTCTACTTCAACCATTTTCATTTCGATATCGGAAATTGTATCACACGGCGTATCTTTGATTTACGCCGTGTGAAATTTCTAACTACTTACCCGACCTATTTTCGAATTCGAAAATTTTGGCGGCCGGCATTTGGGACGGACCGCCGTTCAACGACGACGTCTCCGATGACATTTCCAGTAGTGGAGAGTTCCGAATCCCCGAACTTCCGCTTCGCGATAGATTAAGCGAGAAAGATAGTGATTTGGGGTGGAGAAAAGCTGAAGTGGCCAGAGTGTGAACTGGTGGCCGGGGAGAACCCTTCCTCTGTTAAGGGGCCATTGTTCCGAACAACAAACTTGGCATGAGGATGCGGAGGAGGAAGATGTGCAGCAGTGAGGTCTATGTCCACCCGAGCTCCCGGGATGATGCTTTCCTGAAGGATGGTGCCCCGGGGATAGTCTTTTGACGGGTGGTATCCTGGAGGAAGATTTCTTGGGTAGTAGTCTCCAGGATAGGGATTTGAGGGGAATCTTCGGTGGAGAAGAGTGGAGGGTCTCCGTCGACTACTTGGACTCCTCTTTCTTCTTCTTATTCTTATTCTTTGGCTTGGCGGTGGAAGATTTGGTAGCACCATCCTCCCCACCCTTCGTCGCTTTCTTCTTCTCCGAGATGGGCAATTGAGCATAGAGGGGTTGTAAGCGACAACAGGAGTTAGAAAACCCATAAGAGCAGAGGTAGTTGAGTCAATAGAGATGATAAAAAAAGCAATTTGAGAAGAGGATAAGGAAAAGATGGCCCACTAGATATTTATACCGCGAATTAAGGTTAAAGAATAGGAGAAGTCACACTTTCCTCTTGACCCCTTGGATGATGTATTCAAATAAAGGCCTGACTTCCAGGGGCTAGTGGTGATACTAGGCACAGGCCAACTACTGGGTAAGGGAGTTAGGCCCTAATCCATGATAAGGTCAGCTATTGTGGAGGTATCTGGGATGGACCATCCATATATGGGCAACCAAGTGATAAGTCATGTGTGGATGGACCACCCGGAGGCTTAGAGGGAGCAGTATAAATAGTGCCCCATTGAACTATTTCCAAGTAAGTAGTTTTTATTCATTCTACTAGTGTACACCATTTTCTCTCCCAATGCCGGTCTTTCATCATCACGCCGGAGTTTCTACCCTTGGGTAACCCCGGGGCGTTGTCTTGAAGGACTAGATAAGCCAGAGTAAGGAAATGGACCTCTTCGGCCCACCAAGAAGGCTACATCAGTTACTTTCCTCCATCACACATGCATCATTACTATATTCATTATCATCATCCAAAACTCCAACAACATATTCGTTCTCATACTAGCCATCAGCATCACAATCGGCATCGGTATCGGCATCGGAATTACCATCACCATCAGCCACATTTTCATCACCTTCATCTTCAACAACAATGACTTGGACACCTTCATTGTTAGGTTCCTCAACATAGCAACGATATACGCCACTGATTATCTCAACCACATTTCCAACGTCGTCTGTCTTTGCATACTGCATGTTAGAATCCAAGTCCTGTAGCCGATCCATCTGTCAAATTTAGGACCAACACAAACCCAATTACGCATGTATTAAAGACATCATCCAATTAAAACACTTTTTGTATTACTAAATAGAAAACTCATATATTGAACCAATAACAGAAGCATGACAACAAAAAACATACACCATGAGATGATATCCCCAAAACCAATCTGTATCATTAAATTTTACGAATTAATCACGCCCCTTTTGAAACCCAAACTAGATTGTAAAACAGAATCATATTAGGTTGGCCTTTTATAAAACCTAAAATTGTAATACATAAAAAGACATGGTGGCTATATCAGGGATCATTTTCTTTACATAAGCACAAGTTGTTCAGCTCCAAATACAAGTTTCTAGCCCTCCAACGAGATTAAAAACAAAGATTCATTCTGGTAAATAACATCATCGACAACTAAATCAAAAGTACAATTACTGGTGTTTAAGACGATCCACTGAAAAATTCATTTGTTAAGGGGTTAAGAATGTCGAATTAACGGTCAGAAGCGTTGTCGGATCTAGTCTTGTTATGTCGGTGAAGGGGAAGGTGGACTTTATACGGGTGCAAAGTATCAGTGGAGGATTTTGTTAATCATGTCAGATTGTATTAATTTGATCCACAATTACCAAAAGTTAAAAGGAAGTAACCCGCATTGGTCCAGATGGACCAACTAAAATTAAAAAGCAAATTGAAATTCAATAAATTGGCCAATGAGAATCAAGCACATCAAACAGAGGGTGACGTCCTCTAGAGATTATGTATTAGCATCCATAGAATAGAGTTCTTGATAACCGATCGAACTGCATAATTTTATTATATGCTATTCAAAATCAAGAATTCTTAAGTGCGGTCATTATTTTCATCGAGATCTTCTGGCGATTTCAGGTACCAACGGCTTAACCGTTCCTTAGTTTTAGCTACCTACATGACACAATAGCAAATGTAAGATAATAAAATTAAGAAAAAATCTGTCGCAATGTTCAATAGTTTCGATGCTAATTAATAATGAAATTATTTATTTGGCTAGTGAAATATGAAGATAAGAAGATTGGAATCCATATTTTTAATGAGAATTGAATGCTGGAATACATAGTCGTTGAAATTTAGTGTTATTATACAAAGTTGTGACTTCAATTTCGATGCACCAAATTGTTTTCTTCATAGATTTACCATTACCATTTAGTTTACACATTGTACTTTTTACCTTGAATATTTGTACATAGAAATTAAACAATGTATTTAGACTATCCAATGTTTGTATTAAAATGAGTTTAATTTATGTCACGATCAAACACTTTTTGTTTTTTTATTTATTACACATTGTTAATATATTAAAATAAAAAAATTTAAATTAAATCTAGCGTATAGTTTTACAAGCTAAGAAATTTATGCAAAGTCTCTAGAAAGTCCGACTTTCCTAAGTGTTATGGAACTACCACTATATATTTAAGGTCAAGTGATACTATTTTGTGTTAAAACATTGATAGTATCAAAGTGAACATATAGTAAAACATGTTTTAATGAAAAAATTCATGAATTTACATTAAAACATTAATAAAATTCAAATAACAAATTTTTCAGTTCAAATTAAAAGGTACATTGTATAAGTTAAAACGTATAAAGACTCTTATGGAAAGTCAGGAAAGTTGGAGTTTCAGGAGACTTTCTCAATTTATGCTATCTTAATTTTTTCCTTATAGTATGTAATATTAGCCTTTCTTTATAATATTTAACCACTTATTATATTTAGCCACAAACTAAACTTTTTAAAACAAAAGTCTTGATATATTTTTCTACTTTACCCTTATGGATTATAAATTTTTGAAAGATTCTGAATGTATTATTTAAATTTCGAACTTGCAAAGCCCATTATTAATTGTTCTAGAATTAGAACTTGCACTTACGAGTTCTTCTTTATTTACAGCTTATTATGTATGTGAAATAAAAAATTCATATATATATATACGTATATATATATACCTCTGTATCCCAATTAGTTCTCCACATCATAAAGCTGAGTGCAAGAGTCTGAGCTACAACTCCACAAATCATCCCGATCCATATTCCCTGCAAACACAAGTTTTTAGATAAAATCACAATCACATAAACTCTAACTACACTTGTACATATGTTCATTTTATGATTGCACACCTATGATTTAATCTAACTCTATATCCTAACATTTGTTTTTATGTTTTATATCATCGAACTCAGATATCATAATTTTGGAAACATACATTAGTGTAATCTAAAGTAAACTGTCTTATTTATACATTTTGGGCAGGTAATAATTAACATTGAGTGATTAAAGGTAATTATAGTCAATTTCACTATAGTTTTTGAAGGGAAAAAAGATTCTATTACTCACTTTCATGATTATGGAATATATTTTAAATCGATTGACAAAAATCTAAGAGGAGATATTCATGCATGTATTAAAAAGTAGGGGGATTGTCTTCGCGATTTTTTCTTACGAATGAGATACGGGGTGGAAGTGAAAAAAATTCTATATTACATAATTCTAATAAAAGGATGAAAACTTTACCTTGACTTGCATGTCAAAAACATATCCAAGCAAGGCTCCAATTGGGATACCAATCAAGTAATAGCAACTTAGAGTGATATACGCCACTGAGCTCTGCAGACCAGCTCCAACAGCCACTCCTATAACAACATGCATTCATATGGCTTTTTAGAGTTAATGAATACAATATATAATTTCTTAAAATTGCAAATCATATTATAATTCTATTACGACTTACCTGAGAGAATTGGATAGATGCTATTGAGCAAAACAGAGAACGATAGAAGAAAAGAAAGGTCTGATACAGTGTCTGCTACTTCTTTCTCTTTGGAGAAAAGATATCCAATTTTATTTCCAAATATTAAGCAAGTAATCCAAAAGAATAGACCTATTGGAGTTGATATGCCCAGCATAACTTTAATAGCAAATTTTACGGCTTTAGCATCCCCTATTCCCAATTCATTCGCAACTCGGACACTGTGAAAATAAAAATGTAAAATATGAAAGAACACATATCAAAAATTGAATTGAAAACACTTGAAACCTACCAAATAGCTCCGAGGAATCCGAGGCTTATCATGAGCTCCCATGAGTTAATGTTAAGACTGCAAAGCAGTTGTTTGATGAGAAAATTTCTATAATCGGATATGAAATAGTAAATTACAATAAAAATTATTATGGTCCATATTAGTTAGAGATACATGTACAGAATTGTCCATATTATAAAATGAAAATATTTTCTTTTTAAGATTATTATTCTCACCAAATTGAGAAAGCTGATATTGCAACTTCGGCATTTTTCATATATCCAGCAAGTAAAACGAGTACTGCAGTGTACCATAGCTCCAAACTGCACTAAAATTAAACTCGCTTAAAACATATAAGGAGAAATTCATTTCGCAAAACATGTTGCATCCTCTTTTTCCTTTTTAACCAATCTTTTAAATCCATCTTTGCCATCTATATTTTGTCGCGTCATCACGAATAATCTTTAACAGATACTCATTCATATCACTGCCAAATGTTTCATTATATTATGTTAGAGCTCACGTATTTGTTGTCATTGACAACAGACACAGTTATGCTTATTGATAGGGTATGAGCCAAATCGACTCATACCAGTCCTTGACCCTCTACCTGTTCTCGACCCATGAATAGTACAAGAGCACGTGATGCCTCACGCAAGAAGATCACAAAGGATGATATGACACGTGAGTTGCACAGGCGAGTACACAAAGCCCATCCTACCTCTTTACTTAGATTTCCTATAACTAGTACACACTTTTCTCTCACTAAAAATATCATTTGACTTGGGCGTCAGAGCGGGTATCGGCGAGAAGCAGCCCGCTTGAGCTCACCATATTCATCCGTACAGGTGCTAGCAAGGGAAGTTCTACTTACCAGAAAGCGGAACCGTATCACTTCTCAAATATGATGTTTGGCTGCCGTATTTGTCGACACCTCAATCAATTTTGTTGCAGTATTTTTAACATTGAGAAATTTATTATATTTACTTTCTAATGATTTGGCCTTTTATTTTTTCAAGTGTTACAAATATGTAAAGTACCTTTATAATGTAAATTAAGTATGTATTTATATTTGAGTGCACCATTGTTCGCCAACACTAATAGTATCATGTGTACCAATTTAATGTAATAATTACTTTTCAATATTACTTTTGAACCCTACAAATTTTAAATATATGTGTGCACGTTCCATCCTTTTCAAGCTAGTTTAGGCTAGTTTAATATTTTTTAGAAAAAAGTGCTGTTGTACCCTCAATTATTCAAAAAAGTGCTAATTTACCCATAAATTTTTCAAAAGTGCCACTATACCCTCAAATGTATAATTTGGGCAGATTTTTCTTTTGCCAAGTGTAAAGTGTCAAGAATACCATCACTATTATTTAATGGTAAAAAAAAAAATTATAGCGAAAATGCTCCAACCAAATCAATGAATAATCCTCCCCTACCTAATTATTCATCTAATTCTCGCTTCCCTTTTTACATTCAATCCAGTTAAGAAAGGCAATCCAAATCAATACCACCAATCACCGTTACTTTATCGGATGAAAGCGTTTGAAATCGAGGGGACCAAAACCACTGTAATCAGAAATTAGTGTGAGCCGGGGGACCGAAACCGCCACACCCAGTAATAATTAGCGTGACTAACTCAAGGTGGCGAGATTATGGTAATTTCACCAATGTTTTCAGTTTGTTGAATTTTTGGATAAAAATGTTAACTTTTTTTAATACTAGCCTGCTAGATTTAGTCCGATTTTTGCTTATTTGCAGTCCGTATTTTGGTTATATAATCATATATACAATAATTATGATATATAACTGATTTGCAAGTGTATGCAATAGAAATAATATATATATATATATGATGCATGTGTCTGACATTCTTAATTATTGATCATATCATATATATCAAAAACGTATTTTTTTGGACTATAAAATAAGCAAAATATGGACTGCGTCTAGAATTGCCCCTTTCAATAATATTGTGCATTTATTTTGTAATTCAGTGATATTAATTTCTTGAATTTTTTTTCGTGCCCATGAGCCTTTGGGTCAAGGGAAAAAAAAAACCAACAAGTGAGGGTAAATTTGTCTTTTAATTCAAAATGGTGTTGAAAATGGGCTTTAGAGGTACACTTCTTTATTCAATATAATAATAGGGGTACATCAGCACTTTTAAATTACTCGGGGGTACATTGACACTTTCTTATAAACTTGGGGGTACATGAGCTTTTAACCCTATTTTTTAATACAATTGTTGGTTTATAATATAGTTGTGTGAAACCGTAAATTAAATTAGTCTTCAACGACAATAGTGCGTGACAGACATTTATTTCTTTCAGATTACTCGTTCATCAACTCATCAATAATTAATAAATAAAAACTAAAGAAAATGAATAACTCACCAGAACATGACACCAGAAGATACAGAAAGTTTGACCACAGGCCATAAATCCTTAAACGTTGAAGTAGTAAAACCCTTCCAAGAAAGAGGACACCAGCCTCCAAAGATGTAGATCAGCTCTCCAAACACCACAAACCACATAGATATGGTGAGCGTCCCCATTGCACCAGGAATTCCCCAGTTGAAGTAGTAAACAGAAAGCCAAGACAAAGGAACATGAATCACAAACTGTGCAACAGACAACCAAGCAATGATCATATTCTTCTGCTGCGCTTGCAAAAACATCTGTGCTGTAAAACTGAACACAAAACTGTACACAGGAAGGATAAACCACAAGGAGATGTTTCCTGCAGATCGCGCGATATCTTCCTTCTCACCAAGAAACCTATAGATAGATGCACCGAAGATATATACAGGGAGCATAATAGTTAGAGTAATGAAATCAACAACCCATGATCTCTGCAAGTATATCCCCATCATATGATGCTGGCCAGCACCATATGCTTGCCCGCAAAGAGTTTCAGTTGCGCTGGACATTCCTATCTGCAATAAAATCATCATAGTTAGAATGATCTTCAGTTCGACTCAGTTCAGTTCAGTACAGTTTATTACCAGTATTCCGTTGACGAAGCGAACGCTGAGAGATTGAACCAGAGCATAACCAGCTAGATCGAGCTCCCCGATATGGCCTATGAATGATTGAGTGATGACTACGCAACCGAATGAAGCTACACGAGAGAGGATTCCAGGAAGTGCAACCTTCCATATCTTCTCCGATTCATCAAGAACTCTGCCTTTCAAATAATCTTTTTCAGAAGTACTAATGAGCAGCTTCTGTCGGGCCTCTGCACTGGGATCCATTGCTTTTCGCAAGCACAAAACAATGACTAACTCGCACCAGCACCTTGTATTATGTGCACTTAATAAATGATAGAATTGTAGGATAATTGATGGCTTAAATGATTGATGCTTACATTTACCGATCGTAGTTGTTGTTATCAAAATAATAAATGAGGAGCCAGTTGTTGTTAAGTTTATACATCAAACTAGCCTAATTATACTTGTTTCAAACTCTATTTTAATTTGTACTTGTTTTTTTCTTCAAATTAGTTATGAGAATATTTGATCATACTGTATATATTATATATACACGGTTAATTATTCTAAAAAGTATATAGAAATTTTTAAATAACTTAAGACCTAATTATCACTTAAATCGCATAAGTCACTTCTAGCCTAATTATTATACTGCATCGTCATCGTAGTCCTGCATGTCGTTGATCTTTTTTTATACTGGTTAGATATATGCAGGACTACGATGTCCGTATTATGTAGTTCATATTTAATTTTATTAATTAAATATATAACTTATTTATAGTTGTATATAATGTAATATATTTGTAATAATTCATATTCTGTGTATAATATTTGAGAGTTCATTTAAAAAGAGACGATTAAGGATTACCTAAAGTTTTTTAAGACATCATAATAATATTGTATTAAAAAGTTACTACTTTGAGTTTTGCATACAAATATGAATTCGTTTGGTACACATCTAACTTTGACGTGCGTATATATTTATCATTTATTATACTCAAACTATCAGATGACGCGCGCAATAACGCAATTAAATGGGTTGAATGTGTAGTTAGACAATAAAATAAAATAGGTTGAGATTGTATGATTTTACGTTAAAATTCTTTGATGAGGTAAAAAGTTATTTTAAATATTAACAGTAACGTCAACATAAATTATGAAATACCAATGTGTAATGACACTCTCTTTAGAATGAAACATTCAGTTTAACAATTTTAGGTGTTCTTATAAGTCAGTATGTTACTCATATATATATTAACAATTTTAGGTGTTCTTATAAGTCAGTATGTTACTCATATATATATTAACAATTTTAGGTGTTCTTATAAGTCAGTATGTTACTTATATATATGTATATTAACAATTTTAGGTGTTCTTATAAGTCAGTATGTTACTTATATATATGTATATTAATAATTTTAGGTGTTCTTATAAGTCAGTATGTTACTCATATATATATATATATATATGTGTGTTATAAAATGTGATATGAATTTATGAAATATACTTAATTACTAAGTGTATGAGATCGATACTTAATAATATATACTGTATATTAATGAGTAAAATATAGAAGTGTGTATTGCAATTAATTCAGATAATTCTGTCAAGTATTATACGTAGTTGTCCTTCTCTTTCAAATAATATTGTCGTATGTATTTAATATGGCATTGAAGAAGAATTTGGACCTCAGATTCCAGGATTGAGCTACCCAATTATGTAGGCGGGCAGGGAAGTAAATTCAGTGTGGGATTCCCTGCAATCGCCAATTATTATGTGTCGACGCACTGTCGCTCTCTTGACGGATCACATGAATCAGGCTGCATGATTGTTCCATAAGCTGCGAAAAAGTATAGCCCTTCGTTAACTGTTCTTTAAATTTAATATCCTTTTCTAATCTGCCTAAATTGTGATTTGCTTTCGCCAGTGTGCTGTTTCTGTATCACTGCATAGTTTCCGAGTCTAAGTAAGGGCGGGTCTCTCTATTGTCATATTCGGGTTTGGTACATTGTGTTCATAACTCCATACTCAAGTTCAAATTTCGACAGCGACAAGTGTGAGATGTTTTGTACGAAATGTCCCTGTACGCATTAAAATAAAGAACGCTTAATTAATTCTAAATCTGAAACCTTTCCATCAATATTTGTGGTACTTGGGCAGTTAGACGTGCAGGGCAATGAGACCGAACGATTCGTCTTTTATTTCATGTTTCAAGTGTAGGTATCTCTCTATTGTCAATTTTGGGATCAATTATTAACCATTAGCTTCCCATCTTTTAGAATCTTGCTTCACCGAACTATATATCCCCTATTTAAATTTAAATCAAATGATGCTCCAACTTTTTATAATATAAAGATTTTGATGGGTTAAAATAAATTGGCTAAATTCATTTCAAATATTTTGAGATAGGAAATTGGCTCCAACTTTATAGAATGTCTCTCCCAATTGATTGTGAGCAAGAAACAAGATAAAGAAAATTGATAGTACTTGATTTCCATGCTTGGACTTTAAAAGCTCAATAATTGAGCAATTGAGCTACTCCTACCTGATTTGGTACGACTAAAACCAATTGCATCGTTTATCATATAATCTGTGTCGTTCATCAACCAATCAGAGTCCCACTTTCATTTGCTTGATGGATCACATGATAAAGAACCATCGGTAAAGCTTTGATGTCCCGTTATCTTCTTTCCACCCATTTTCACAATTTTTATGTGTTTTTTTCAACCTACGTTTATGCATTTGTAAACATGGACCTGCATGTATAATTTCTCTTTCTTCGAGTGATGATACATGCAGGTCCATGTTTATTAATGCAGGTGCAAAATATAATATTTTGAATGCACTAACACAATTCAGGATCATATATTATATTTTTCCGACCTGCATTTAGTAAAGATGAACCTGCATGTATAATTTCTCCATATTCATCGTCTGCACATGATTATAATGTATTTAGTACAATGAAAAAGAGCTAAGAACTGAGTTTGATAAAGTTATTTGAGACACGTCTCGTTTGTTTGAACTCTAGGTACCCCTTTCTGTGATTCAGACTCGAACAATTTATTTTTTCAACACATTCAAATTAAGATAAATATATATATAGTAATATTTATTTGTTCCCACGTGACTGATTGAAAAACAAAACATTTTTCAACAATATCGGATAAGAATTAAAATGAGTCCAATAATATTCCATCGTTATTTTACGGTTCATATATGGTACAACGGGTGTAAGTACCCCACCTCTATTATGTATGTAATGTACTAACAATTATCCATATACTATTTATAGCAATAAAAATTATAATGCACAATTATTCTTATTTATATGCACATCTTCACATTTTAAAATGCACTTAGGGGTACGTACCCGTTGTATGTAATAACTTGCCATTATTTTACGTAGTCTAATATTATAATATAATTATATACGTATATTTTTAGAATAATAAGAGAATAGACTATATCACTCTATTCATCGATTCAAAGAAGGTGAGAAATTGATAAGTATAAACTTTTCTGTAGTTTTACTATAATTTTGTTTCCACCCTTTACGAAAATGTGTTGATTCTCATGTTTGTATAATTTTTTCTTGTCTAATTACGTAATAAGAGCAAGTTCAACAAGTGACAGTATAATACAGCGTTAGACAAATTAATTTATTTTTTCTTTTCATATATTGACTTTCAACAGTGTAACTATCTCATATTCTAAATTAAAATTTTGAGGAAAAAAATAGAGACAGGATACACATAATGGAGATTGGATTTTGTACGCAAACACTTAGACTGTGTTTGATAAAACTGAAATCTGAAAGCTGAAGTCTGAAATCTGAAAACTAAAGTCTGAATATGATAAGTGCTGAATACTAATATGTGCAGTTGTTTGATAAAACTCAGATAAGTGCTGAACACTAAATATGTTAATTAGAAGAATAAATCCTAGTTGATTGTTTGAACATTAGAAAATAGTTTATGAACCGGTATTAATTAACACTAACAAGAAAAAGTAAACTATTACGATGTGAATATGATCAAGATTTAATATAATATATATATATATATATATATTATATTTATGAATATTATAATTATTTAATTTGAAAATATTATATATATATATATATATATATAAATTTCAACGTTAAAGTACTCGAATTTTAAATTTGAGTGTGTTGGATAATTATATTCCTTTAAATATATATTATATCTATATCTAATATAATGTAATTATAATATTTTATAATGAGTATGCAATTATTGATTATTATTTTAAAATCAATTACTAAATTATTTTCTAATTAAATAATTAATACACAAGAAATATTGAATAGCTATGATTATGATTTTTGACACAAATATTATCTTAAAGGTGTATTTAAAAAATATAATAATTTTAAATTACGTATACCATCTTTAGATTCAGTTATCAGTGATACGGAAATCACTTAATTAACCTATACAGATTGTACGTACCGTTCAGAGCCACTTATTTCATTCAGATACACAAGATTTCTTTATCAAACACACGGAATGTAAATTGGCGCTTAATCCATTAAGTTAAGCGCTGAACGTGGTTATCAAACGCACCCTTAATCGCAAGTTGTACGCTAAACCCTCACCACAACGTTGTTTTACATTACTCTAAATTTTACAAATGTTTACAATTTCACTTTATATTACCACAATCCTCACACGTTTAGGGTTTTTTTTTCTATACATGCCACCAACCCACATTTACAAGTTCTTGATATTTTATTGCATTTAAATCCACCGGAAATGCACTGAAATCAGATGAACTTGTTCCAGGACATTCTAAAAGACAACATTACTCCCTATCATATTATTTTCATAAATAATGGTATTCCTCCTTGTTCGGATGCCAAGTAATTCCAACACATGATTCAAAATCTCTGTATTTGATACACATTCATTAAAAACATAATTTAAATCATCATAATTACAAAAAAAAAATGGGCATTTTGAGGTAAGATGGACCCAAATTTGCACAATATATCATTATTATATGCAATTTTATCTTCTGACCATTCATAAGAAAGTAACTCATCTTTTCATCAATGCTGAACAGATAAAATCAGTCTTGACACAGAAGGAAGAGCTAGAACAGAAACTATCCGAGTACTGGCAACAAAGAGCAAAGGTAAATTGGATGGCACAATGGGAGAAAAACACTGATTTCTTCCATAAATGGGCAACAAAAAGGAAGGAAGCCAATATTATACAACGATTACTGATATCTGATGGCAGCTGGATCACAGATCAACAATTGTTGCTACAGGAGATGACAAATCATCTAAAAGGGATAATGACAGAAGAGTATAAGATTCAGAACTTAGAAGCTGAAGACTGACAGTGGAGAATGCTGGCACATGCTAACACTAAAATACTCTCCACAACACAAATTCATGATGACAGGCCTTTCACCAAAAAGGATATCAAGAAAGCACTAACTGAGATGAAACCTTGGGGTGCACCTGAAGAGGATGGTTTTCCTGCTGGCTTTTACAAGACCTACTGGAAAGAGGTTGGGGATGACTTATCAACAATGATCCTTAGTATACTTAGAGGGGAACCTTTTCCAATACATTGGAACAAAACTCTAATCATTTTCATTCCTAAGAAGAAACTCCCAAAGATGGTGACAGACTTTAGGCCAATCTCCCTGTGTAATGTGAAGTATAAAATCATTGCCAAGATTATAGCCAACAGACTCAAGACACACATGAAGTCATTGATTGCAACTTCACAAAATGGCTTTGTGCCAGGAAGAAGCATATCAGAGAGTGTTTTACTGGCACATGAGGTGATGGAACACATAAGGAAATACAGAACTGCAAAGATTGGATTGGCAGCAGTGAAACTGGACATGAGCAAAAGCCTGTGATAGAGTTTCTTGGAGATTCCTAGAGAGAGCTCTCCACTTCATCAAGGCTCCAACCACACTGGTTAATACTATTATGATGTGTGTGCCGACAGTCACATGTCAGGTAATGGTAAATGGTTCAATGAGTCAAACCTTCACTCAACAAGAGGCTTGAGACAAGGTTGTCCACTGTCCCCCTGCATATTCATTCTTTGCCAAAAATTTCCATCATCTGGCTTAGAGAGTATGGTGTGTCAGAACAAGTCACTGGGAATACAAGTTTCTAGAAGGGGCCCAAATATATCTCATATAATGTATGCAGATGATTGCATATTATTTCTAAAATACACATCAGCAGCTGTTCGGGACTTGAAACAAATGCTTCATACTTACACTGACATCTCTGGCCAGAAACTCAGCAATGAGAAATGTGCAATCTATTTCAGTCCAAATACACCTCCAACAGAACAAAATTACATGAGGGATCAGCTCTGCGTACAAGGACAAGGAATTGGAGGAAGTTATCTTGGTAGCTCCATAATTTTTTACCATAATAAATCAGAAATTTTCAGCTACCTATAAGCAAGTTCAAGCAGAAATATGATTCCTGGAAAGCAAAACTATTAAATCTCCCTGGCAGAATCACTATGGCAAAGCATGTGCTACAATCTTTAGCAATATACCCTTTGGGAATATTCATAATCCCAGTCAAGGTGCTAAAGAAATTAGATGTCATGACAACAACCTTTATATGGGGAGGATCATTGGAGAAAAAGACACTACATTGGAGATCTTGGAATCATCTGAGCAAGTCTAAATTAGAAGGTGGTCTAGGTCTCAGATCAACAGTAGGAATGAATAAAGCTCTCCTAGCTAAACATGCTTATAATATACTCTTCAATAAGAAATCTCTCCTTATCCAAGTTTATAAAGCCAACTATTTGAAGCATGACAACATTCTGTCAGTACAGGCTAAGGCTAGAGACTCTTGGGGATGGAGATCTGTGATATGGGCAACAGAATAAATAAAAGGGAACCTATGTTGGAAAGTAGCAAATGGAAACCATATCAACATACATGATCAATGGATTCCTACTGCTCAGAATACCATTCTGAACTCAGATGCCATAGTTACTCATACAAACATAAAGGTGGAGCATCTGATTGACCAAAATAATGCATCTTGGAGATTACCCCTTCTCAAAATACTTTTTCCACAAGAACTCATCCCACATATAAAAACTATACACTTGGATACCCAGGGACGGGATGAAGCTTTCTGGAAATGGAACAAAGATGGTAGATACACCTCCAAAACAGGGTACCACAAGGAAATGGAAGAAGCAAATTCTCAATCTTCACACCAGAGGTTAAGTACAACTGCAAGAAAATTTTGGAATAAGATCTGGAGTCTAAATATCCCCCCAAAATAGCTCATTTTCATTTGGAGGTTATTGTCAGGCTGTCTTGCAACAGGGGTCAATAGAGTCAAGAGAAAACTAGACAGTGATGGCACTTGTGTGAGATGCTCCAAGACACTTGAAGATGAGACACATCTCTTTTTACATTGCAGGACTTCAAGACAGATTTGGACAGCTGCTAATGTACAGGTTAATACACAAAGGGTATTTACATTGAATATCTGGTTTTTCCAGGTGATAATGAGCACAGTAGATCACCACCAGCTTATCAAAATGGTCATGCTCCTCTGGAATATATGGAAATGCAGAAATGCCAAGGTCTTTGAGCATCAGAATACATCCCCAGTGACATGTGTACAACAGGCTCAGGCAGACACAGAATTGATCTGGCGGAGGTTCAGAGGAAACAGTAATACTTAGGAAGAATCGGAGAGTACACAAATGGCGGCGGCACAACCACAACTGTCAGTGGAAAAAATCAGACATCCCACAGGCATGTGTAATTAGTGTTGATGGATCATACATGGAGCAGATGAAAATAGGTACGACTGGTTGGAGAATATGGAAGCCAGGTTGGACCACAGGGAATGAAATTCAGGGATCGGACTTTTTCTCTGCAGTCTCTCCGTTACAAGCAGAAGCATGATGGCGTGCACTAAAGGCAGGCAAGAGAAATGGAGTCTAAAGAGTTAATCTGGTTACTGATTTAATGATCCTAAAGGAAGCTATCTCTAATCCTTTGTCGGCTCCAATACCAATCAAAGAAATCATAAGTAGTATCAGGTGTATGCTGGATTCCATGTTGGAATTTGCAGTGATAAAGGTCAATCGCTCCTTCTGAAGGAGCATAACTTGCCCACAAGTCTTAGTAGAAACCTATGTAATAATGTACTTGGTTTTATTTAATAATAATAATAATTAAATATGATTTCAAAAAAAAAAGTAACTCATTTCATGTCCAATTAGCGAACCAAAGAAATGAGGTTCTTGTTCCCACTATAATTCAGGTATGCATGTTACCAAACTTAGTGATAAAGAAAATTCTCCTCCAAATGAGAGAATTCCTATAAGAACTAGGTAGGGATCACAAGAAGAGGACAGAAAAGTCTCGTTATTTTGAAGTTTTCACCCTAACTTGCATGAGAATACAAGTATCACAATCATAATCTCTGAATTTCGGTCTATTTTAACTCTTTGGAAGAGCCATCATTGTCCACCTTCTTCAAATATTTGCATACCCATAATCTTGTATCTCCCAAAAAGAACTTTGCAGCTAATCACTGACAGTGGAGATTGTAATACAGCAAAAATGTGGATAGGGTTAGAGATAATAAATATGGTTAATGGGATTGAATTTTTCAACATTTCAGAGCCGTATGTTACTCCGATTTGCTAAAGTGTTTTCCATTCTTTCAGTTAACGGCTGGTAAATAGTTACCTTGTTCTTACATGTAAAAATTAGGCCCCCGAGTATCTAAGAGGCAACTTTCCTAACTTCATACTTGTGGCTCTTTTAATCATTCTGATCAAACTGATGCTGGGTTTCTGATGAACCTAAAATTCAGATTTTGAGTAATTAAATCTCTTCCCTAAGTTATCTTCATAGCCTTTCAGAAATTTGAGTAATATGGACATATTTTCCTGGTGGTAGAAAGAAATATTTATGCATCATCGGCTAACATCAAATGGGAGATTTATTCCACCCCTTTAGGTATCACAAATACTTTAAAATATTGTGATGATATAGTCTTTTTAGCACTATAGAGAGTATTTTTAAACCAAATTGTGTATGAGAGGATACATAGGATCTCATTGCTTAAAGAGGATAAATACCAAAAGTGGACTTACGAAAACATGTGGTCACTCCATTGGTTAATATAGAAACCAAGTAGTGGAAATCTTTAGAATAATAACCTTTGAGTATGTGTCAATGAAATCTAAGTTGTAGCAAAAATTAATTAAGGAAGATCCATATTAGACCATCATGTCAAAGGCCGTTTTGCATATCTAACTTAACTTTTACATTCTGGTGCTGAGGATTCCATTTTTAGGTAATCAACTTAAAAATATACATATAAATAAATTAAGCATGCAGTAGAATTTTTTAGGTCTAGAATTGAAACATCATGGAAATTTAAAAAATGATTGCAGAATAATTAGACATTTCCATAATTTTGATCGGGATCATCCGATGATTTCAAGTACCAACGGTTCAAGCGCTCCTTGGTTTTGCGTACCTGTAATAAGACCCATGAAGCAAGTGTTAAGTAAACTACTAGAACAATTTAGATTATCCCTGTTTATTTGAAATAAAAAATATATTTAATCTTACCTCTATATCCCAATTAGTTCTACATATCATGAATCCAAGTGCAAGAGTTTGAGCCACAACTCCACAAATCATCCCAATCCATATTCCCTAATATATAAAATAACCAAAGAGATTTATTATGACATGACCTTAGTTACACATCTCTTTTCAGAGCTGAGATATACACTTATCTTGATTTTGATCCATGTATAAAAATTTAATTTTTATACAACTTAAAATATTTTAAAAAGCTTACCTTAACTTGCATGTGACCAACATATCCAAGAAAAGCACCAATTGGGATACTAATCAAATAATAGCAACTTAGAGTTATAACTGCCACAGAGCTCTGCAGACCAGCTCCAACAGCCACTCCTGCATAACAATTTGTTTGTTAGCATAAAAAGTTAAATAGTATAAGATATATATTTCACTTCATATTTAACATGTTAATTTAAGAACTATATTATTTCATCTTATATTTTACTTCACTCAATTTCTATAACATGATTTAATGCGGCATATAGAGTTAAAACATATGCGGCATGTAATCAAAGAGCAAATACCGCATAAAATATGTTATATAATATGGATATGGTGACTTGCCTGAGAGTATTGGATAGATGCTATTGAGTAAAACTGAGAATGATAAAAGAAGGGAAAGGTCTGATATGGTGTCTGCAACTTCTTTCTCATGGGAGAATAAGTAGCCAATTTTATTTCCAAATATTAAGCAAATAATCCAAAAGAAAACTCCTATAGGGATTGAAATGCCCAAAACAACTTTAATAGCGAATTTCACAGCTTTTGCATCCCCTCTTCCTAGTTCATTAGCAACTCGAACGCTGCAAAAATAAACAATGTAAGACTGAAAATTGATAATAAATCACACAATAACATTTAAAACAGGACTGAAATGAAACAAACAAATCCTACCAAGCAGCTCCATAGAGGCCAAGATCTATATTGAGCTCCCAATAATTGATATTGAGACTGTATAGTAGTTGAACATATAAGTGGATCATCCTTATAACAAGAAATTAATTTTAAATAACTGTTGTGATATTTTTACCAAATAGAGAAAGCAGATATTGCAGTCTCGGCATTTTTCATATATCCAGCCAGCACAACGAGCACAGCTGTGTACCATAGCTCCAAGCTGTTATAAAATCAAGAAATGTAGAATGTGTTAGATTTGCAGTTATATTTTAATTTATACTAATAATTTTACATTTTGATTCTTGTTAGAAATGTGCTTTTATTCGTATTCAAGTCATATGGTACAGTTTTAAATACTCTAATAAATCATGAATTAGATATTATTAAAGTTGTAGATTTTAAATATTGGGGACAAATATTACACCAGAAATAAACAAATACTGACTAGACCATGAGACCAGAAGAAACTGAGAGTTTGACTACGGGCCATATATCCTTGAATGCAGCAGTAGTAAAACCTTTCAAAGTGAGAGGACACCAACCTCCAAAGATGTAAATGAATTCTCCAACCACCACAAACCAGAAAGACAAGTTAAGTGATCCCATTGCACCAGCAATTCCCCAGTTGAAATGGTTCACAAAAACCCAACACAGAGGAACATGGATCACAAACTGCGCAATGGATAGCCACGCAATGATCATGTTCTTCTGCTGCGCTTGCAGATACATCTGTGCTGTGAAACTGAACACGAAGCTATAGATGGCTGGGATGAACCACAAGGAGACATGTCCTGCAGATCTCGCGATGTTTTCTTGCTGTCCAATAAGTGTGTAGATGGATGTACCGAAGATAAAAACTGGGAGCAATATTGTTACAGTGATTAAATCAACAATCCATGACCTCTGCAAGTATATCCCCATCATATGGTGCTGCCCGGCGCCAAATGCTTGCCCGCACAGAGTTTCGGTTGCGCTGGACATTCCGATCTGCAATGAATTTACAATGATACAATGAAGTTTATTTTGACAGTCAGTTCAGTTCAGGTCAGTTTATTACCAGTATTCCGTTGACGAAGCGAACGCTAAGAGATTGAACAAGTGCATAGCCGGCAAGCTCGAGCTTCCCTAAATGGGCTATGAATGATTGAGTGACGACCACGCACCCGAATGAAGCCACACGAGCAAGGATTCCGGGCAATGCAACCTTCCATATCTTCTTTGATTCATCGAAAGCTCTCCCTTTCAAATCGCCTGACTCCTCGTCTGTTGCAGAGCTATGAATCAGACTCTCACTGATCTCCATTATTTGCTTCTTGTTGTAACCAAAAATACTAAGATTAACAATGACCAACTGCAGCTTATATTGTCGATTTAAAGACCATACCAGGGTCCATATACAGCCATTGAGTTATTTTACTCTGTAAAAAATCTGAACTCGTGATAAAATATGTGGCTGCTTAGTGCTTATAAAGATTGATGTTTACAGTTTCCGATTTCATTTGTCATGGACTGATTGGTGTATAGTCATTTTTAATTATTCAGTTATAGTTATTGACAATATTTCTTATTCACAAGATTTTTGTACGCACCAAAATAAAGGACACTTAATGAGTTTTATACCGTAACTTACATCTCCACCTATTTGTGAGCGGTGAGTGAGAGCGAATCGCTTTTCCTTGTCTGCACGCGATTATATTGTAGTATTTCATAACATTGGAGTCGCAGCATCTGAGTTTTTAATGATGTTACTCGTCTCCTTTGTTTCAAGTCCATGGAATCTACTGACTTTATGAGAATCTTACTGTAACACAATTACTTTTCCTACACATATATAGTACTATATTTGTTCCCACCACGTGACCAATTGCAATAGCAAAAAATTTTAAATTTGGAAAATAACTAAAATGAGTCCAACGATTATAATTTTTTTTCTTCTTTTCTCGTGGGTAGACAGGAATGAAAACTGAAAAGTTATCTATGAACAAATGCATAAACAAGGAAGTCTAAGTCGTATCTGTGCCGTATAAATAAATCATAAAAAGTAATGTTTAATACAGCTATATCTCCAGAAGCAATGGATGTATTAATAATGTAACCTGTAAAACGTAAAAGAAATGGTTCACTTGCCATTTTAATTTGCTAGCTAACCCCAAACAGCTTCCAGCAATACAAACAACAAACACAGGGTAAAACAAAATCTATAACTAACTGTAAAGAATGATTACACACAAATTTTACTATGCAAAAGGGTTTCCTCCAACCGATGCAACAGAGCCATGGGAAGAGACAGTCCTACCAAAAAGACGTTCAGAAAGAATGTTAGCTTTTATCAACCAACATGATGAAACTGAAAACAACCATGCTGTGTTATCATCTCCTTGAAGAAGAAATCCTGTTTTCAGCCTCATATATAAAAGTAGATATGAATTGAAAACAAGGACAACATTAAATTTGAGTAGTGTAATGCTAGTTGAATTTGGGCTTCGAAAATTGTGACTTAAGTGAAGATTTTCTTTCTTTATTCTGAACTGCTCGCTAAAATACACCTCATAAAATTCAGACATTGATGACAATAACATTTCACATAAAAACTGGTACTTACGATATCTGTGCACTCTGTGCATGTCCTGCGATGTATCCAAACCCTCCTGAACACCATTTAAGGAAACAAAAAACAAAAACAGTTGGAGTTCAGTAGCTTGAGGTAGATTCCATTTCACTGCCAAATGAGAAAGATGATAATTACATACCATCTGAACCAACATCAACATGAGGAGCTATGGTGTCTTGGGCAAACCAATGCTCATTTGCACCAGAAATGAAGGGAGATGGTGCCTGGCCATTTGGCAGCGCCGCTTGCAATGAGCTCATCTCTAAGAACTGAGAATTTTCAAACAGTAGCATAATATTACTATCAAACAAGAACCAGATACATCCTTAAGTTCTGCCAAATCATCCAGTAACTAGGAGATAATGTGCTATCATATTAGAAATATCATGTTAAAATGGCTTAGAAACCAGCATCAATCATAGAAACACTCTCAAAAGCAGCATTCACAGGAAATCAATGTGTGTGAAAACACTAAAAGGACAAGATCTAGCCAGTCAAAGTCAAAACACGGAAGTCCATCTCCATAAATGCCCAAAAGTGTTCAGTGGTTGCTATTGGGGAAACTTTCACTTTGTTTTCCATTATTTTTTCGTCAAATCTACCATGTCTCATTTCTACTACCCTCAATTCCACTAATAGTACTTATTTGGACATCCAACTCTACAACACAAAATCACAGATCTTAATGTTCTTTAGTAAAGATTTCCTTCAATTTTAGTCATATAACCAACTAAACAATGAGAAATAGCAGCGGAAGCTGCAGAACAGTTTGTTTCTTTTTTTCGAAAAGCACAGAACAGATGGTAATCACAGAGACTACAAATGACAAAGAACATGCAACTACAGAGTAAAGACACCAACCAAAAAATATCCATCACTTCATCAGTCAACAAACAAGGACATCTTGCTAATATGGTTGAAGTTCATATCATTTGTCCAAACAGATGAATTTCGAACATATTATCAAGACATATAAGTGATAGAACGTACAAGCCAGTATCATTTGACAAAACCATTAGGGAATAAGTGGTCATAAAAACATTCAAGTCCTTACTACCCTACATTATCTATTCTAGGAAGTAGGTAGGAACACTTAAAAGAGGAAGACTATTGACCCAGAAGACCATTTAAGGGCATACAAATCAGTTAACCACAATTTGCACCTTACCATATTTTCAGCATCATAAGGAAGATCAAATGGGTTCATAGACTTGTTCCCCCCCTCATGAGAATGTCCTACCTGTAGTATAATAAAAATAATAATCAATCCTTTTTCGGAGAATAAAATTTACCAAAATGAAAACCAAATAAAACGAGAACAATACATTCCAAAGATGGCTCATCATAACAATAAAAAGCAATACATTCTTATCAATGTCTTGTCAGTTTAATAATATACTCATTATGGCTGAAAACAAGTACAAGAATCAGTCAATCAAGTAAGAGATTTAGTACCACTGGTTCACTCGGCAGATAGTTATTAGCAAATGGAGATTGGTGTACTAGAACCTGGTCCTGGTTTTTCCCTAAGTTACTGTCTTCAAAGGCACTCCATGACTGTAAAAGTGAGTAAAACATAGAAGTAAGCAGTAAAAGAAAAAGAGATATTTCAACTCCCTATCATTGCCAGAGCCTAACTGTAAGCTGGGACTTTCATACCTCAGAGCTTGAAGTGCTAGGTAGGGTTTCGACATTCTGCATATTGGCATTCCAGAAAGGAGGCATTACCGGCAAAGGCTCATGAGTGGAATTATTCTGAACAGATGGCCACTGACCAAACAATAGATGCTCATCAGCGTTCCCCGCAGGATTAGAATCAAAAGCAGATTTTTCTGCACCTAAGTTTACAGTGCCTAGAGGAACCACTGGCTGAGGTGAGTCAAATGTTGCCCATCCTTCATTTTGAGGTATAAAATTGAGAGGCTTATCACTGGTCGCAGCAGATGGCTCAGGATGCATTGTGGGAAACAAGTCCAAAGATGGAAAGACAATTGGTTGGAGCGGTTGAGCTGAACTAAAAGTTGGAGCATTAGATATAGGAGAACTATCTAATAAATCAATGAGTCGGGTGGATGAAGCTCCTGGCAATCGAGATACATCAGTAGCTGAAGTTGAAGAAACTGTTGACGGAGCAAATGGAGCATTAAAAAGGTCCAGCCCAGAAAATGATTGTTGGGACAAAGAAGGCACTGTTGATTTCGTATCCTGATGAACTGCCACGGAGCCTTCATGCTCTTGTGAAGCTGACAGGGAGTCGAGTGACCCAAAACTTCCTAAGGAAGCAGTTTTCTGAAGTGATTACAAATTTTGATTAGCTGAAGAAGTATAGTGACCAATGTATGCATTTAGACATATGTAGTGAAACAAGTATTCCCATTCCAACACTGAAAAGATTGATGAAGAAATATAGTGATCAACCCCACACGTCAAATATCAGTTACTAATTGAAGGGTTGACTTTCAAGGCATTTGTTTTGATGTGATATGTAATTAATTACATTCATTTTATCAAACCAGTACTATTGTTGAGGAAATGATCGATGTTTCAACAATGATTAAGCAATGAGAGCCATTACGCCAATCATTTTCACAACCTAGGCTTATGGATCATATCTCGTCATGGCAAACGGTCAAAAATATAGTATCTTCCAATCATCATAAGGAAAAGAACAATTCTAAGTGTGACATCCTAGTTCAACAAAGGAAAAATTCGACTATAACTCCCAGTACTTTCATGGTGTAAAGAAAGTACAAAGGGTTCCTTAATAATCACAAAAGGTATCCACAGAGTCCATCTGATAAAATTTTCAAGATCAACGTGTTAATAGTGATACAATTGCATAACGAATTTCTTCCTGTTAACCATAAATTTACAATCATAATTAGTTACAATCACAAACTGAAAACATAATTCGGTCATATTTAAGAACCTAAATTTTGAAATTCAATAACTCATCAAAATCAAACTTACTTTCATGAAAAACTCATCAAAATGACACTGGTAGTAGAAGATAAACAGAAATTGATAGAATTGATTTTATCAAATGGTGAATAGAATTTTGTCTAACACAAGATAGAAATATCCACATCAATTTGTGTTATATTTTAGTATTTTACAACAGCACCAAAGTATAGAATAACAGCATTCAGGTCTAAGTGAGGTCAGTACATTTCTCCACAAGGTCAGTGGATTTGGTTATCATATTCTATTATTCTTTAAGGATTATTTAACAACTTTGTCAACCGGACAAACTCTAGAAACATGGATAACACATAATATATATAACCACTCAGGTTCAAAAAAGTACCCACAAGTAGTTTCCCTTGTAAATGCAGATTTGTTGCAGTAAAAAAAACTCAGTCCTCAAAAAAATTATTTTGAAAAACTAGTCAGATATGCTCATCAGACTAATGTTCACCAATTTTAAAGAAAGTGTCAATGATCTAGCATAACAACAAAAATAACGGGAACAAAGTTCCCACATTTTGTAATATCACATGCTTTACTTTTTGCTTGAGAAGTCAATTTCATGCAAATCCTATCCTTTTTATGGAAACATCATATCCTTTTTGCACATCCTAAATTATAAAAATTTTAGGTCACGTCATAAGTTTTATAAATAAAATGTAAAACAGAATGAAACAAATTAAAAGACCAGCAACTATGACTCCTTAGTAGAAGTCAAAGAATCGCAAACATACTTATCAGTACTTCATATGACTGCAGATGCCAATAAATAAGAAATTTGGGGAATGTGGGTACAGTGGGCAAAATAGATAAATGCAGAAGCAATAGAAAGCTAACAAATAATAACCTCTGGATGTAGCATCTGTTTGAAGCTTCTCCTAGCAGGTGACTTTGCACTGGTACGCTCAGTGGCATGCACAATGTCTTCCCCAGAAAAATCTTGTGAAGTTTCACTCAATGGACTACCAAAATGTTCAGCGCCATAGTTGTCCTCATTAGTGTTATCACTCAATCCACTAGGGCTACGGCCTGGACTCGAGAAGCTTGAGACTTTCCCATCATAAAGACCCCGATCTGATCCAGGCTTCCTACTCAGCACAGGTAAAGGTTTCCCATATCGCCTCTCTTCATACTGAAAATCATTTGGTGGACTCTGGGAATAAGAATGATAAGAACTTGCTCGCCTGATTTCTTCATCGCGAGTTCTACCATTCTGAAAAACAAAGAGATGAATACCACATTAGACAGCAGTAGCTGACAAAATGAGATTGAAACATATTGAAATTTATCTTGCTGTTGCAGCAAACATGATCATTTAAAACATAATTAAATTTATCAGCCAGCTAATTTACCTGCAAATCTCTAGGAGGTCTGTCAGATGACCCTCCACCAAGATACTTCTTATTTAGATAGACATTCCTAATGAACTCCCGAATTTTATCAGCATTGCTGCAAATAATAAACCAATACTGTTACTTTGGTACAAAGTCGATAGGATGTGATATATGGTAAAGAAACCAAAAAGACGAGTCAAAATTCAGCACCTGTTATCAGGAAGTCTTTGACTTTGTGATTCCCACTCTTTTAAGTAAATCTCCCTAGCACGCTAAAACAAGAACAGTCAATCAAAATGTTATCAGAAAGAATCCATCTTTCACTTCCCTCCTTAAAAAAACTATACCTGATTACCACCCTTCTGTAGAGCTTCCACTTCTTCAGATGTAAATGTAGCCATGGAAACGGATTTAACACGATGTGTGAACTCACGACTGCATCATAACCACATATATGTTTAGGCATACAAATATAAAACTGGACATCAGGGACAAAAAAACGAGGGTGGAAGTACAGAAAGAAATATGTGAGCAACTTAAATACGATAAAGTATGATCATTTCTCTCCCTTACTCGGACAAAATCCAAAAAGACAACGACTTTCATATCAATTTCCTTAAAAGACCTTTTCCAAACTGGAAGTAGTTCGAGATAATATCCAAAACTCCAATTACATTCCGAGGATTTTAAATTTCAAAACTCAAATGACAGCACTGAAGAAAAAATTTTAGTAAAAAAAATCACAAAAAGAACATTAAACTGAACATATACTCACTGGATTCCACTGCAAGTGACACAAACAAATGTCCAGAAATTCGTACACACATACTGAGGACCCTGCGAGTTCAAACACACACAAACATGCCAAAAGGTAAGGATACATTATGAATCAATGGAAAATGTTAAAGAAGGCCAACAAACTAACAATAACAATAGAAGATCCGAGTAAAACCATCGATTATACGTTTTATTTGATACCAATCTAACTAGCTGCCTAGCTGCATAACTGAGAGATTTCAAGTCAAACTGATTTTCAGAATGAATTGAAAAGGGATGAGCATACCATGTGGTTACAGTTGATACAGCGGCGATTGGGTGGAAGCTTCATGAGGCCTCTGATGATCCTCTCATTTCGCTCTTCTGCTTTCCTGCTGCTCATTCTGTTAACGCAGGGGTTGCTTGTGCTTGCTTTCCCTTTCTTCCCCAAATTTGAATTTCTGTTATCAGTCACACAACAGAAGAACAAAGCCCCTGTCTAATTCAAATTGGTTGCATTATTGTTGAAAAAAGAGTGGAAACTGGAAAGTGTGAAAACTAAGGCCTTGGCCCCACGGGAAACAAAATTATAGGTAGACCCTTGTACTTCAATATATTGCAAAAGATTCCTAAAATGTGTCTAAATTACAAATAATTTCTCCACTCTAAATTGCAAGAAAGACAAACACACCAATTTCATACTAATATTAATGAGTTTGGGGTTTTAGTATCATTTAAGATTCAATTCTTCTTTGTTTACTCCTGATTTTGGTCAAAGTAAAACCAAACTAAGATCAAACCCACAATCAAGTTTTGAATTTTTTATTATTTTTCATTAATTTGAATAGATTCTTTAAATAAATTATTAATACATATTTATATGAAATCAAAACTTTTAAATACTAATCATACTTTTTATCTGATCTGAAAATGACAAGTTTTGATCAAACTATGGTCAAATCCATAATTGAGTTTTGAATTTTTGATTATTTTTTCATTGAATTGAATAGATTCTTTGAATAAATTATAAATAAATATATATATATATATATAATATAATTCTTTTTATACATTGCAACATAAAAAAGTTAAATCTGAAAATGACAAGCCTTAACCTGAACCCATTTATTTTTAAAATAAATATAATTACACCGGTACAAAACATTGAGGTATATCGGGTCTTGACCCAAAATTAACTATTTAATTAAGATATAAAATAATTTTATATTTATATTTGATTAATCTATCATTTTTATAAAATTATGGACCATACATGAACGAGCCTATCATAATTCTTACTCCAATTAGTGTGAAATAGATAGAATAAAACAATCATATTTTAAGATAGGACTTAGTCCAAAATAATAAAAATAAATAAAAGTCTGTATAGATAATGTTAATCATCTTGACTTGACCCTATTCAATATGAAAAGTTTTATATTATATTAAAATATTATTAATGACAAAATAAAAAAATAAATGTCCACATATAAAATTCCATCGTTCTTTGATTTGAGTGTACATTTATATTTAATAAGTGTGTTAACATATAAATATTATGTTAAAATCAATGAAGAAAACAACAATAATTAATTCAATATCTCAACTCAAAACTCAACAAACCATATAGGTCCTTAATATTTGAGTATTATATATTTCACATATAATAATAAAATATCTATTAAAATGGCCAAAATTTTAATACATATAACAAAAAGTGAAGTGCGCATTAGTCGAGAGGACATATGAAGTATGTGCTAAGTACTCAAGCAGCCAAGATGGTTGTTTCTATACCTTACTTTTCTTAATAAGAAATACTGATTTACGTAAGAAAACCTATTAATCATTTTAGAGTTTTTAAAACAGTTCATTTTAAAAAATTACTTTTCTAAATAAGAAGTACTTCATGCGTGAAAAGTCATTAGGACATTCACAGAGGTAATGTGCATAAGGAGCACTTTTTAAGTACTAGTCATTATTTTGATAAAACTTAAACGATAAATTCTGACATAATCCTAAATTTTTAGATAAGTTCTGTCGTGATTCTAATTTCTTTGAAAGTCTTATCATAACCCTTAACCGATAAAGACTTAAGAAACTAAAACTCTGACCAATTCATTAGCGTTGATCATGATATTTTCATCATTCTTTCTATATAAAATGACAAATTCACCCTTAAGGTTACTAGCTAGGTGGTGCTCATAAGATCGTACGGAGAACAACTTAAGTAGCCAATAACAGAATTATTTATGAGTGCACTACCAGGTATCTATAACCCTTGGACACCTATGGTGCATGGATGACTGGTCGTAAAGTTATCGAAATTTTATACGTAGTCCAGTATTTTACTCAATGTAATCTAAAATACCAATGAAATGATACTACCGTCCCCTGCAAGTTGCCTAGTTTTTCAAAAATTTAATAAGTTAAGGTACATTTCGTAATTTTACATTGTATTTTGAACTACAAGAGTAAAATACTGGACTGCGTATAGCAACACCCTAAAATTATTGCCAGTAGAAAATTCATTGTGAGTACCAATATGTAATTATAACCCTTGGACATCTGTGGTGCTTGGGTAACGGGTACTGAGAACGAGACTTATCACTATTTTGCTCCAAAATAAGCAATTAGATTGTTCATATGAAGTTTCCAGGCTGAAGAGAGAGAAGTTGAATGTTCACACTAGTGGAAAGCCCCACCGGTACCGACAGAGCTTGAGATCGAAGGCCTCCGTCCCCAGCCCAAGAGAAAAGCGAGGGGGAGAAAAAGGAGATCCCATCGGCGACGGAGACGCCATATTTAGAGGTACACGGCTCAACCACTCCCAATAAAGTAATTTTCTAGAGCTATAACTCGTAGGATACTCTTAGGGTTTTGCCATTTGGCCTTTTTCTTGTAATTCTTTCTGTTGCTGCAAACATTCAATGTATTGACAATTTTCTTTCACTACTTTCAGTGTGCTACTATAGCTAATATTTATTCTTTTGCCATATCAATCCCTTTGCACTCAAACTTCATCATTGTTGTAAAGAGGTCAATCTTGGCTTGAACTCTTATGTGAAGTAGACTGGTGGAAAGAAGATTCTTTCTACTGGCAGTGTCGGCATCGTGCCCTCTCGATGGAGTGTAGAACTTTAAGATCTAGCAAGGATTAATACTTTAAGGAGTATAATCGTCTCTCAGAGAAAAATGAGATACTCTTTGAGGCGATTCATCAGCTGAAGATAGATAAAGAGCAAGCGCCTTACTAGGATCTAGATGGATGAAGTGAGGAGGAATGAACTTGAGTTCGAGCTGGAGCAGGTTCAACATAAGTATGAAACTCTGGGAGCTTATTTTGAAGGAAGCCGTACCTAAGGGGAGTTTCTGCAGTGCAACGAGGCATGTACTCATTTTCCCTCAATTCATGACTACTCACAAGAGGCCTTAAAATACAAGGGTCTCCAGACCAAGATGGGAGAGATGGAAACGGATTATAATGCCCTTCTTCAAAAGTTCGAGAAGTCAGTTGTTGACTACAAGAAGGCCAACCTCCAGAATGGAGAGAATGGTTTGATGATTAGTCAACTTAGGGATCAAGGAATCCAAACCGCTCATAGGTTGTTTTGTGTTGAAGAAAGGCTGACATCTTGCAAGGAGCGGTGTGCCGCTTATTTCATGCAACTTCAAGATTTGTCTAATCAAGGGGAGTTTTCTGCCCCCCCCCCACCCCCCCGTCTTAGTCTTGATACGAGAACATCGCTCGGTGAGTCCTCTACGGCCCCGAGGTCGAGGCAAGCAGCCAACCCTAACCTTCGAGTTGGTAACCTTAGAGGTGCTCGATCGAGGTCGATCTCCCTCGACCGTTTCGAGGAGGCGAGGGCGAGGATCAAGAGGAGTTGGGTTTTCTGATCTGCTTAGATTGAATAATCTTTCAATGTAATGATACCTTCTTATTCTGTCGTAGACCTTATTTATTTTCCTCGAGATGATTGACATTAAACTTTTATAGCTCAAATAACTTATTTTATATTAGCATCAATCATATACGTTTTCAAGCACATTGTCTCGGGACTTTTATCTCCCTTTCTTTGTATAGACTTTATTTTGACTCAATATGATTGATATTCAAACGTGTCGTCCAAATAACTTATTTTATATAAGTATCAATCATATACTTTTTCACGTATTTATACTTGTGTCAAGCATAGTATCTCTTTATTTAGAGGAATATTGACTACTTAAAAATAGAATAGAAGTATGAATGAAAAGAAAATGCTTCTTCGAGCTCGTAGCTCGGTTTAAAATAAATTGTAATAAGTCCTCGAGTATGGTACTCGGGGTAATATAAAATTAGCCATGTGGCTTTATTGAGATAGTCCCTTCTACCTGGGGGGAGAGAAGTAGTTCAACTTTTCATACCTCAAGGTATTTGCGAAGGTGAATTGCCATCCATCTTCCGGGTAGAACCTCGCATTTACGAGTCCCTAGGAGGTAGTATCCCCCTGGAACGGGTGCTACGACCTGGTAAGGTCCTTGAGCTTTGGTGCTAACTTCCCTTTCAGCACCTCATTGCTTTGCGAGTTCGATGGTATCACTAGGTCTCCCTTCTTAAAAGTTGGCAGACGTCTATTAAAGAACCCAATATCGAACCTGAGCATGTGCGGCTTGTGCAGCCGCACAGGGCCTCCAAAATTTGGGGGCCTCAAATTTTTTTAACTATATATATTTATATTTTAATATGTGTAATATTTAAATTCCATTTTTATAAAAGGATTCTTTAGATAAACCTTATTTTTTACAAACTTTCTTCATATTTCATACGGAAAACATATTTTCCTTTTCTTTAAGGTACAGAAGAATTTTATACTGAATCCTTTGTAGAAACGGAAAAACCACATTTTCTTTTTTACTATGATACGAATAACTAAATTTCTTATTTTAAATAAGAAAAGTCAATATATTAAATAAGTTATGTATTTTAATATGAACTCTCATCTTATAATACTTTAAAAATGGATTCCTCCTCTCCTCTCATCTACATTATGGAGAAATTATATATGTTTCAAAGTTGACGCTTGAAATATATCACTCAAGTAGAGGGCCACATTTTTGTACTTTGCACAGCGCCTCCTAAAAGTCAGGGTCGGCCCTGAAAGAACCATATGTACATTTTCATTTTTGTGGCCTTGGTTTTTTGAGTAGTGGAGTCTATGGTTAGAGGTCCTTCTAGTTGTATTAGGTCGGGATCGGCACGATTCCCATCTATGTTTATAATAGATACATTGTTACCCCGCCGTGCATCCTTAATTGTTAAATTATACACAATCGTGTCATTCCTTGGTCTCCTTGCGCAGTTGCCACTCCTTGGTTTGTAGGAAATTTTAGGGATAGGTGGTAAGGAGATCAGACAGCCTTACCTCGGCACATCCAAGATCGACCAAGTATGATGTTGAAGGGTGTAACAGAGTCGACCACCATAAAGGCACAATTAAGAGTTAGGCTTCGGTGTCCATCTGCCACTTAAGCAGGTAATGTTATCTCTCCTAATGGGGCCACAGGATGTTTCGGTGAAGCCCGAGATCGGGCCAGTAGGCTTTTAATCATTCTTGCTTAGGCCCAATCTTTCATAACAATCATAGAACATGACTTCGACACCACTCTCATCGTCAGTGATGAATTGCTTGACCAATGTATGGTCGATGGTTGTAGAAATCACGAGGGGGTCCGAATGGGGAACTTGGTTTGGAACCACATCCTCCTCGGAAAAAGTGATACTCTTCTGAGCGAAACCTCTTATTTCGCGGCTCTGTGTTGGGAATGGCCCTAACATCGGCCTTCAACTTTGTGAGGGAATACTCTTCCCCGGTTACGTTGTTTACACCATTTATGACTCTGTTTGATCCAGTATGCGGCGGAGGTGGAGGGTCTTAGGGGTTATCTCTATCTCCCCGTTTTTCAAGTCGTGACCCTCATGGTTCGATCTCGAACTATCTTTCTTTTCGGGCCAAGGCTTTCCTCCATTCTTTTTTAGAGTTGCCTGGTCTGAGGCGGCGATGGAAAGAGCTATTGGGCTCCATCTTTCACGGCACCTTGACGGATCATCTTCTCGATCTCATTCTTCAGCTAGTAACAGTCCAAAGTGTTGTGCCCTCGATCTCTATGCTGTGCACAAAAATTTGAGAACTTCTACCTTTCTGCAGACTCCTTCATTGGTGGAGGGTCTTTAAAAAGTGTCGATGTATCAACAGTATTTCCGTCCTCGATTCTGTGAACGGGGCTGTAGGACTCGAAGTTGGGCTTAGAAATGCCGTCAGATTTTTCTATCTTAGGCTTTTTCGGCTTAGGTTTATGACTCTTGCCCTCACGGTAACGATCGATATCTTGTTTCCTTTTCACTTCGATTTCACATTTGTCATATATTCCATGATTGCTTGTACCTACTGGAGGGTTGTGGGTTGCTTCGACATCAATATCCTTACTAGGCCATCGTCATTAAGGTTCATCCAGAATTGATGTATTATGAGGAAATCAGTTTGATCATGGCACTCCATCGCCAGATCCATGAATCGATGGTAAAATGACTCACTTGTTTCGCCCACCTTTTGGACGTTGCATAGGTCACTTATTGATCGAGTGCACTTCTTATTCAAGAAGAAAGCAGACAACAACAAAAATTCCAAAGCACCGATATGAAAACATGCTCTCCGAAAGAGTCTTGATGAACTAGTCTCGGGCCTTCTCCCTGAGGTAACTCGGGACTATCTTAAAAAACTCGAGCTCGTGGAAATCCCGAGATAGTATGGTTTTTAAGAATACTGTGAGAAACTCTCGGCGATCACTAGTTCCATCATAGTTGGCAGGTAGTCTGGAACCACCTTGGTGTTATAATGAGGGAGATTCATAATATGATGTGAGAAAGGGGATCGAGCCGTTTGGTCTTGGGGTCCAATAAGCCGATCTAGTTCCCTATTGATTTCTTCCTGGTCTTTTGTTTGATATGTCATCTGGGGATGCGCTGGCTGATAAGCTTCGAGGTTTTGTTGCCTCCGGGCCTGTTCACGCTCCCTTTGCAGTTGGATCAACATGCTTTGGTGATGTTGGATAAGTTGTCTGTGACAATCCACCCCCCCCCCACTTACACGTCTAGGATTCACGCCATAGGCTCTGACTTGCTGCTGGTACGTCGGCTGTTATTGCGAGTTCGAGTTTGCTATCGCATCTAGGCACTGCTAGCTCGGAGGTATGCTTCAAACATAAGAAGTTGGTTGAGAAGGGTATGAGCCCAGAGTTACCGCACTTCATGATCTTGTGTAAGAGACATTGGTAAGCTGATAGTTACTTGGGTTCGTGCTACTAGGGTTCACCTCATAAAATGGTGCAGTCCCATGTGGTTGATTAGGTGGCAGATTTACTCTTGTAGTAGGAAAATTTCCCCGTAAGTGTGCTGGGATCGAGGGACTATGTAAGGGATGCTCGGCTGGGCAGGTGGCACATGGATCATAGCTTGAGAGCTAAGAGGTGGGCTGACATGTTGGCTCACTGTTAAAGCAAGATCAGGATAATATTCTTGAAGAGAGTTTATCAGGCTTAACACCATTCGAATGATCGTAGAATGCAGGGCATGCCCAACTAAACCAGATTTGTTCCTGATGGCTGATTCGAAGTTGGGCCTGCCGGAAGGGGTCGAGTTGAGGTAGGATCCCGCTGATAGGGGTCGAGTTGAGGTCTGCGCCCTTGCGCCCAGCTGGGTTATATTCTGATTCCCCTGCGATTGGCTTCCTGGATCTAGGGCCCCAATCCAAGGCTAGCATTTCCAGCGAGTTATTGTGTATAGGCCTCATCAGCGATCCGTGTAGCTTTCGGATCAATAGGACAGTAACCGTTGATTTGCTCATGTCCATCATCGTTTGTGTCGGTAAAGTGGCCGTCGTATTGGTTCACCTGATCAGAGTAATTGAGATATGCTTGAATAGGGATTCGACCGGCTGACGTTATTCCCGCTAAGGTTAGGAAGGGACCGATTCTCGAAATACCTGCCTAGGACGCATGCACATCTTGAGAATTTATGGTGGAGGTTTGGGGAGGCGCAGATGTAGTTCGAGGTCCACTTGGAGTACAAGCGTTTGGCATGGCGTGGGATTCTCACTTCCGGCTGGAGCTCGCCCTCGAACTCGCTGACTTCTGCGAGGGTTTAAATTGGGATCATACATTGCTCGGTTAATCAACGAGACACGCGGGTCCCACTGGGCGTGCCAAATTGATGGATGTCTCGCACCTGCGGTTAATCTCAAATGGAGCTCACAAACTGATATGCAAAAAAGACACCGGAGTGATCGGGGGTAAACACTTTGATGGTTAAGTCAGTAAACAGGCTTGAGAAGTAGTAAGCATAAAGCGTAGCGTGTGTCAGATAGATCGATAGGTTTACCAAGCATTTGTATTTACAGGTCCCAATCCTGAGATTGACATGGTTTGTATTTTGAGTATGATTGTAACTCTTATGGCAATTACAATTGTATTCCCATAATTAGAGGAATTGTATTCCTTGTAGACAATTCGGAATATACGCAAGCCATGTTTAACCTAGGTCAGTGGACCCGTAAGCCCACTTTCCATGTCTACCGAGCCTAGAACCTCTCGACCATTAGGCCGGGTCCGAACAAAACCCACGAGTACGAATCATGGACTTATCAGGAATAGCCTCGGCGATGTATATCCCTTATGCATGACCAAAAACTGTAGGAACACCGAGGTGCGTACACACATCAATGATAGTGAATCTGTAACAACAAATGCAACAAAGGCAGACTCCTTCGACAAAACTGTGAGTCCTGCTTCACTCAAATTTGTGCTATTGTAGCCACCTGAGACTGTGAATCCCACTGTAAATGTCATAGTAATTATCATTGTACCCACAAGCATGTAACTCTCTAGATTATTTAGTCCGTCATTTACCAATGGTGTATTTGGATGTTGGATTCTGCCTTTCAGATCATTACTCAATGTTTCATCCAAATGAGTTATCATTTGCAACAAGCCTGGAGTAATGCCAACTTTCTTCAGTTCTTCTTTAACTAAAGTCTGATACTAGTCGTTGAACACAATGATTAAGATATAATCAAAATTAATTACGACAAATTCGTTGCACCACAAGTGTGTGCCATTTGTATTAGCCGGACTCAAAAAGTATTACTTTGTAATGAAGTAAAAAAGCATGCTTTTTACCTAGCGTTCTTGAAGGACACCAGTCTCATCCTGCATTATTATACCAATTGGATTGAAACCATAATGATTAAATACATTATTGCCGACACAAGGATGATTTACAAGATGTTACCCTTCCAAAGTCTTTGTAGAAGCATAGAGATGAAGAGGGATGTTTCCCTTATTATCTTGTTCAGCAACAAACTCAGAAGCCCACCGACTTCCAAAGATGAATTCCAACACGTATTGAATTCCTGATGAATTACAGAGTTGTTGTCAAATCTGTGCTTGTCGGCAGATGTGGGTCTCGCTTAGTGTTCCCTAAGATGCTTGCAAGTAGTGAGTCCTATTGTCAGCAGATTTGGGCTTCGCATAGCTATCCCTAACTCGCTTGCAAGAGCAGACATGAGTGGAACCACAAGCTATGTAGTACATTCAAATCAACATCTACAATAATACTTTTGCATTGCATTCACAAACATCTTACTTTCTTGAGACATTCAAAGGTGTAGTGAGCCTAATATATATCACTCCATTATAATGTGGTTTTTTTTATTAAAAAAAAACTCATCTCACTAGTTAAAGCATTTAAAATTTATGTACATGATTGGAGATGCTCTTACATGAAATCTTCCCACCATAACATATGTATGGTGAAATTTATACATTTGTAAAATGTACTAGACTCTATTAAAAGAATTAGTTTGTGTTTGCATGTTATACCAATCTAAGTACTAATCAATTGTAGAATAAAAAAATTACTTGTCTCACTACATGTTATATTAAGACGGTCTTATATATAGACTGTCTCAAACAAAGAAAATGTACTATTAATATCTTTCAAAAGTGGATTTTAATTATGTTTCACACAATGTATTTTTTTTAAGGCAAACCACTATAAAGTGGGGGAAATTATATTGGGCATCTCATACCACAAAAAATAGAGACATTGATACAACTATTGCCCCGGAAACAGGCAAGAATTGTACGGAGATAAACTCCAAAAGCATTAGAAATGCTTTTCAAAAGGGATCAGGCTCTATAAGCCTAATACAAAAAGAAACAAGGAAGTTAGAAATAAAGTTGGAATGGGGGGTCAACTTTCTGATAGTGATTAGCAGCATGCATATTAAGTGCAGTACATAGAGAGTATACAGACCATTCAGCTTGTAGGGGTTCAGTGATATCTTTCACAGCCAGTAAGCAATCAGATTCAATCTGAAATTGCATGAGTCCCTTTTGGTGTGCTTCATACAGTCCCTCTTTGATTGCTAAAGTTTCAGCACGGAGAGGTGACTGAGCAGACATATATTTCATCCTAAGAGACATAGTAGCCCCCTGTCCATTTCTTACAATAATTCCAATCCCACAGTAAATATTTTTAAATGCAGCATCCACATTTTTTAAGCCACTGTTAGGGGAAACCACTTGATAACTTTGATCATTTTTGGCCTTTTATGTGAAATAAAAGGAACCAATTTTGAGCTAATTAAAAATGGTTCCTCTCAAGATTTCAAGACAGTGGATATGCAGTAAAAATGAGAGAAGCTTGTTTTAAAATATTTATGCAGATTTCAGAAGCAGGAACATCACAATTATCATACATTAGTCTGTTTCTTCTGAGCCACAAGTGCGAGAATATCAACAATGATGTTATTATGATCACTAAAGTGTGGATTTTGGAAAAACCTCTGCATGACAGGTAGTAATTAATTCTAGCTCTGAAATTGAGAAAGGATGGGGGCTGAATTAACAACACTCTATGCATTTGTGTCCAAACTTGACCATTTACCAGACATTCATTAAAATAGTGCTCAATTGTGTCATGGTCACTGCAAAGCATGCATTTTGACGGGAGATGGAAACCAAATTTTACTAGGATTTCTGAGAAAGGGAGTAACCTATTTCTCATTCTCCAGATAAAAAATGATACCTTTTTTGGTAAGCATTTGACCCAAATTTTGGCAGTGTGACTTGAAGTGTTGCTATGTCTGACTCTGAAAGCCTGGTATGCAGATTTGACAGAGAATTCACCATTTCTTCCAAGTTTCCAAATGAGCCATTCCTTATGATCATACTTGATTACAGCAGCCTGCAACAATTGAAACTGATTGGTAGCCAGGTGATCAGGCTCCAGGAGATTAGAATAATAATCCTTCCTGTCAAAAAATTCAGTAATAGTTATGTTAGGAAAAGGGAGATCAACATGTCGTGGCCATTTGTAGAAAAGTGCTCCTTCCCCTAGCCAATTGGCATCCCAGAATCGACTGTTACCCTCACCCACTAATACCAATGAACATGAGTTTGCCAATCCTGTAATATCACATATCCTCCTCTAAGCCTGTGAAACTTTATATGTTTGTGGGAGTGACCATAAGTGTCTGGTCCAATTAACTGAATTGTGTTGCATCTTCCACCAGAGCTTAGTAGAGAAGACAGTTATGACAGTCCTAATATCCCTTATTCCCAGGCCATTTTCTGCAGTAGGTAGACATAAACCAGACCATTTTCTCCAACTCCTCTTTTGCCCATGCTTAGTTTCTCCCCAAAAGAATCTAGAGCAGATCCTTTCCATCTTCTTCACCACTTGCATTGGTGGTTTCAGAACTGTAATTATATGTGTTGGGATGGCCAAGAGCACATAATTTATGAGAGTTAGCTTGCCAGCACTAGTTAACCAGTGATTCTTTCAGTTTAATATAGGCTTCTCCATTCTCTCCAGTAGAGGCTGGTAATGTCTGATAAGGTTCCTTCCTCTGAACACTGGGACACCAAGGTAGGAGAATGGCATTTTTCCAAGTTTCATTCCCGGGATTCTTTTTGTTATTCTGACTCTATCTGTGACTGATTTGTGTTGGATGTAGAATTCAGATTTTGAGAAGTTAATCTTCTGGCCAGATACTGCTTCATATGCTTGGAGAAAGGATTTTAACCTTCTTAAGTTTCTTTTTTTGGCACCGACAAAAATGGCAGTGTCATCAGCATACATCAGATGAGTTACTGGACTGACATTTCTAGGCATTGAAAAACACTCCAAATACTGAATCCTCACAAGTTCTTTGATACCTCTTGAGAAGGTCTCAGTGATGATATTATATAGGTATGGGGAGAGTGGGTCCCCTTGCTTGATCCCCCTTGATGTAGGGAAAAAACCAGTGGCAGCACCATTGATCAGCACTGAAAACCAAGCACTTTTTATGTTTTGGAGAATTATTCTGACAAAGGTACCATGGAATCCAAACTTTAGCATCACTGAATTGAGAAAAGCCCAAGAAATCCTATCAAAAGCTTTCTGCATATCCAGCTTTACAATAAGATTTTTTGAGTTTTTATCAATATTCAGGAGCTTCACCATTTCCAACATCTGTAGTATATTATCAGCAATGTCCCTACCTTGCAAGAAACCAGATTGTTCTTCTGATATTATTCCATTCATCAGTGGCTTCATTCTGTCCATCAGCACTTTGGAGAAAATTTTGTTGAGATAATTGGACAAACTGATTGGTCTGAAATCCCCAAAAGTTGATGGATTCTCCCTCTTTGGAATTAATGCCAGCCAAGTGCTGGAAATAACTCTTGGGAGTCTCTATCCAGACAGGAATTCCTTAGCTGAAGACATCAAATCTATCTTTATTATATCCCAACAGTAGGTGTAAAAATGCCCAGAAAACCCATCAGAGCCAGGGGTACCATCCCTGTTGAGTCCAAAAGTAGCTTCTCTAAGTTCCTCCATCTCCAAATCTTTTAACAGTTCTTCACTCTGCTCATCAGTGATTACAGTTGGAATGACATCCAAAAAATGCTTGTTGTACTGACCTGTGAGATCAATCTCATCCATATTTTCATTCAGAAGGTCTTCAAAAAATCTAATGCCCTCTTGTCTGATATCCTCAGGTTCAGAAAGCCAATTCCCATTACCATCTTTGATTTTTGTTATCCTTGCCTTGCATCTTTTTTCTTTAACATCATTGTGGAAGTATCTAGAGTTAGCATCACCCTATTTTAGCCATTTTACCTTAGCTTTTTGCTTCCAAAAAATACCAGACTCTTTCTCAGCCCTAATCAGAAGTGCCCTTTCCCTGTTCAGACTAATCAGATCTTGTTCATTCCCTGATTGTTGATAAATCTCCTCTAGAGCAGTAACCTTGTTTTCAGCATCCATAAAATTCTGATGGACATTCCCAAAAGATTCCTTATTCCATTGCTTGAGCCTGAGTTTTAGTCTCTTTAGCTTAAAAACCATGTTGTATAATCCAGTGTACTGTGATGGCTGTTCCCAGTTTGACCTAACAATTTGCAAGAAATCTTGTCTGCCTGTCCATATTTCTTGGGATCTGAATGGCTTGGGGGTGCTTTCCACTGAATCTTGGATTGAGATCAATAAGGGGTTGTGGTCAGAGGTTGTTCTGTTCAGTACATGAATACATGTATTTGGGAATTTGCTGATCCAATCCATTGTGCACATAGCTCTATCCAGTTTCAGCAATAGCCTCTCTTCCTTAACTCTATGATTTGTCCAGGTGAAGGTGCTACCCACTATAGGAATATCCAACAACTGTCTTCCTTCAATAAATTCCCTGAATTCTTTATGATGCGCACTGGTGGTTTATGCCTACCTCTTCTCTCATTCACTGAAGCAACAATATTGAAGTCACCTGCAAAGAGAGTGGGGGTGAGAGGAAGATTTGCTAAGTCAGTCCATAGTGCCTGCCTGAGAACTCTTGTTGTTTGGGCATATACAAAGACTGAATTCCAGCTAACTAGTGAAAATTTATCCGTAATCATAACCTGAATGAACTGGTTTTATTGGGATAGAATATCAATAGTGAAACTATTCCTATAAAAGAGCCAAATTTTAACATCATCTGCAGCTATGCAATGGGGACACTACTACAAAGGGGTAGATGCAAGACACATATTTAAGGCGTTCAAGCCTGGCGCGTTTTTTTATGCCTTGATGGTATGTAGCGAGTTCGCTACCTCTTCAAGCTAGCAAAAAAAAATTACATTTAAGACGGAAAGAGGCAGTTAAAGGCGAAAATGGGTTTTGACGTTAAAAAATGCTTGACCAAGGCGGAAAAAATGTATCCGCCTTTGAATTGGTTGTTGCGATCTCGTAACCTTTGTAGTAATTTAAACGTGTCTGTAGCGATTTCGTAGGTTATCTCGTTAGTTGTAGGTTTGAGCGTTGCGATCTCGTAAGCTTTGCTAAACCCTAATTTTAGCAGGCGAGGATGTGGGAGATGTCGTAACTGGGACGATAGTATATTGCGTTTGATGTTACGGTATCGCTTTTGTGCACGTCAAATTTTTCATTGTTCAATGTACAGTGCATGTGAGGGTGATTGAAATGTTACGAGTTCGCAGGCTATCCAAAGGTGTTAGCGACGTTTTAGCGATATCGCAACGGCGTCTGTATGGGTCACAGACTTAGGCTGAACTGGCCGTTCTAACTCTAAAAACAAAAACTTTAAAAGGGTCTAAACAGGTGGGTATTGAAGGGTGATCAATTGTAGTGTTCTCGGAGGTCTCATTGTTCCCGTGTTGGTTCTCAATTGTAGTGTTCTCTGTTGACTGAATACGGCTTGTTGCGAGATCGTAAGGACCTCGTAAACAGGTGCTAGTTAGTTGCGATGTCGCTTGGTGTTCTGTTCATAATAAATCATCATGAAACGTGACAGTGACGATATCCCTATGTCCACGCACTATACAAAAAGTGAATGATTTTGCTGATACGATATGGGCTCTTAGGATGAATAAATAAAATGTAAGGGACAATATATCAAAACAAGAAAAAATTAATTGTAAATGTGCCAAAATGGAAAACACAACTTCATTACAATCGAAACAAACTGGTGATGCAAAAATACATAGTAAAGAACAAACAACTAATACTAGTAGATGATTCGTACACCGAGTACATGAAGCAGTTCCTGATCGCAAGTGCATGCATCACAGGTGATGTCAGCTGGATCAAGGGGCAGCCAGGGATCGTACCTCACAAAGTCATTGAGGCCAGCATGCGGAATGCAGCAGATCGGCCTAGGCCTAACTGCTGCTTCTGAGAAGTACCTGCGGTAGTGTGTCCAACCCCAAGCGTATCTCAGACCTCTTCTGACGCGTTGCCTAGCTAGACGGAGGCCCTGTTTGTCGGTTCTCTTCATGGTTGTGATGACATTCATGCCTCTTTGAATGTCACCTTCGCAGATTGCAAAAACAACCAACACATAGGTCGACGGTGTGTGACCTACTGCAGAAGTTTTGGTGAGCCACTGTCGAGCCCACTCGGTCGCTCTTCCGCTCACGTAGCGACGAAGAACCCAGTCAAACTCAGCACGAATCAATACCAGATTTATCATGTCATCTGGTAGGGCGCTGAATAGAGACACATCCATTGGAAGCAGAAGACAAGGAATATGAGAAGGCAGAAGGGAATGTGGGAATGAAGGGTCTAATGAGGTTCTAAATGGAGAAGGGGTTGATATTTAAAGGGTTGAGGTGCTCTATTATTCAAAAATCTGTCAGAGTTCCTAGACAAAAAGCAGTCATTATGGTATTAATGGAAGGAAAATGTAAAGGCATTCTCACCTTTCCATGGACACCCCATGCAAACCCCCAAAATAAATTAATTACTGATGGAATTTCAAAGGTTTTTACTGATGGCATTCACACCTTTTCATTGACCAAGTTGGCATCCCTAACCAAAATAATTACTGATGGAATTTCAAAGATTTTTCGTGATGGGTCCGTATACTGTAGCGATATCGCTTCTCTCCAAGCGCTACAATTGTTTGCCAGGTGTGTCAAGCTTAGTCGTTAAGAACTCGCTAGAGAATCTCAAACTAGGCTCTGTCTAATGAGTACGACTCGTAGCGAGTTGGCTACAATAAGTTACACAGCTAGCGAGATCGTAACAAAGATCGCCAACATTTGTCCCACATCGGCTGATTAGAAGGTGATTTTTCAGTTTATATACTCTTACATTTCACAAGGGTTCGATAAGTCGCCGACCAGCGCAAACTGAACATGGAACACCAAGGCTAAGGCCCAGTACTTACATAGGCTAAGGCCCAATACTTACACAGGCTAAGGCCCAACACTTATACGCCCAATATAGACCCAAAACCAAAAACCCTTTTTTGATGGGTTCTTACCATGTAGCGAACTCGCTTCATTCCACGGCAATGTTGAGTTTTTTTTTCAATCATTGTTGTTACGATCTCGCTACAGAATCTCTAGCCAGGCTCTGTTGACTGAATACGACATGTTGCGATATCGTTAGGACGTCGTACACAGGCGCTTGTTAGTTGCGATTTCGCTCGGTGTTCTGTTACTAATAAATCATCATGAAACGTGACAATGACGAAATCGCTTATTAATAAAAATTAATAAACTTACATAAAATGTAAAGGACAAGGTATCACAAAAAAAACTTATTAGATAATGAAATGTGCCAAAATGGCAAACAAAATGTTATTACACTCATACCAAATTTGGGCAAAAATTATAAAAAAACATAATCAAAAATACTAGAACATTTAGCCTAAACGAGGACCGAGGACGTGAACCAATTCCTGATCGTAGGTGCATGCATCACATGAGATGTCCGCTGGATCAAGCCTCTCCCAGCGATCGTACCTCACTCTGCGATTGAGGGTAGCATGTTCCACGCAGCAGATGGGCCTAGGCGTGACTACTCCATCTCTGAGGAACCTGTAGTAGTGCGCCCAACCCCAAGCGTTACCCAAACCGGCTCTGATGACGCGTACTCGAGCTTCCCGGAGGCCATTCTTATCGGTTCTCTTCAGGGTGGTGATGACATTCATGCCTCTCTGAATGTCACCCCCGCAACATATTGCAAATAGGGCCAAGACATAGGTCGAGTCTGTGTGACCTAGTGCAGAAGCGTCGGTGAGCCACTGTTTATGCCATTCTGTCGCTGTTGCGGTCGCGTACGCACGAAGAACCGAGTCGAAGTAAACACGAATCATGATTAGATTTATCATGTCATTTGGGAGGGCTTCGAATATAGACAAATCCATAGGAAGCAAAAGGCAAACAATAGGAGAAGGGAGAAGGGAATGTTGGAATGAAGGAAATTTATAGGGTTCAGGTGCTCTATTTATGAAAAAGATTGTAGAGTTCCTAGTAAAAAAATAAAGGCATTTTTACCTTTTCAAGATATCCTCATGCAAACCCCAAAAAAAAGTTAATTCCTTATGGAATTTGAAAGGTTATACTGAATTTTTTTGAATGTTATTTCATCAAATCAAACTAAACTAAATTGAAAGTATTGAATTCGTTTCTGGGTTCGTGGGTTTATGGTTAGGGTTTAACTGTGATAACGTGCACACTAGCGATATCGCTACCATACAGGCTACTTAGCGATATCGCTACAATAAGTTACTTAGCGACTCACTAGTTACATCGGTAGCGAGTTCGCTAGTGAGGCGCCAACTTTGCTCTGTTGACTGAATACGACTTGTTGCGAGATCGCTACGTTTCAGTTACACAGTTAGCGAGTTCGCTAGTGAGTCGCCAACTTGGCTCTGTTGACTGAATACGACACGTAGCGATCTCGCACGTTACACGTAAACAGGAGCGAGTACCAAGCGATGTCGCTAGGAGCACGCACTATACCAAAAGTACTTGATTTTGCTGAACTGAAGTAACAACTCTAAAAATAATTGAACAACATACATTTAAAAATTGTTGAAGTTATTGACCACATTCATGTAACTAAAACGGCATCTTTGGTGACGCGTACACAAGTGATCATAACCCAAAAACTAGTTAATATTCAAAAAATTAAATGTTTAAACCAAACTAAACTACGAAATCAGAGGCCTGCGACTAACATATCATGCAAGTCATCAACACACATCTTGTCGCTGCCTTCGGCCTTCTCCCCCGAACTGCCTTCTCCCTCTTGTTGCTTGTCTTGCTCGTTCTGGCCAGCTGGTTGAGCTTCAGTCTCGATGCAGGTGTTCTCTTCTTTGCCTTGGCCCGGTTCAACATCATCGTCGGGTTCTCCGATCAGCCTCTCTTTCCTAATCATCTCATACCTCGCCGGGTCATCTTCTGCATCAGAGTCGGTGTCATGATGATCACCATCATCACCATCATCACTATCCGCATCTGCATCACTTACATGATCAGCAACAAGCTTCCCATCGGATGGCTCCTTCCCGCTGGCTGTAGCCAAATCTTCGCTAGGACCCGCGGTGTCTTTTGGCTTGGGAAATGTGGTGCGGAAATCAGGTACCTCCTCCTCATCGCTCAGATCGCACTCCACTACCCCGCTGGATATCAGTTCGTGGAGCCGTTCGTTGTTAGCACATGCCCTTTTCTCGGCCATTTCAATCTCATTCAATAACTGGCCCATAGACACCACAAGCCTACCACGGGCATCAGAAACAGCATCTACACAAACAAATCAAGGTTGATAAGAACCAAACATTAACAAATTAAACAACTAGAACCAACTACAGTTAATAACAAGCTAGAATCATACCTGATACTCCCATCCTACCCCTTGCCCTTCTGGCTGCCTCTTCAGCTTCTTTCTTTCTCGCATACTTCCCATCGGCCTTCAACTCTAACCTCTTGTGCTTGAGCCACTCCTTGTCGTATTTGCCGAGCGGCATGGGACGGCCTCTTGGAAAAACACCCGCTTTCCTGATCAGAGCTACAATCAAATTGCCATACGGAAGCGCGACGTTCTTGTGTCTGGCCATCTTCATCATTTGGGTCAGAATTGTGAAGCCGGGGTTGATTGGAAGCTTCTCCATGATATAGTAGAACACCATGAGACTGCAAACTATGGGCTCACATGCATGCCCTAGGGACGGGACCACATTACCGCAGATTAGCTCAAAAACTAATCTCTGCTCCTCGGTAAGCCTGTGGATCGGGTAAAACCTAGCTGTACCCGGCCTATCAGAAGTCCTTTTAAACCACTTCTGACCCATCTCACCGGCATTCAACGGTTGCTTCGGGCTAACAGAAGGAAACCTCTGCTCGTAATGTACCTCGTACAGACCATCCTTTTTGGTAGGCCTCAGGTCGGTACGAGACAGATACGGACATTTCAGAACTTCATTGATGCTAAACTTATCGACCGTAAACTTAACACCCCGCACCAATGTAGTTATTTCCTCCACCCCTTCCTCTAAACCTAGGTTTGCATAAAATTGGACAACCTCCTCATGGTAAACAGGCTCAGGCAACATAAGCAATGTATCTAGATGTTGTGCCCTAAAATGGTCTAGCACGTAATCTCGTTGTAGCGAAGGCACCACAGTACTATCAAACACATTATTATTGACAAGTTTCCGAGAGGAACAACGCTCATACCTAGCTTCTGCGGCGTTGTTGAAGAACTCAGGAGTGTCCTCCTCCTCACTGGAACTGCTGGGCCCTTCCCCACCATCATTTCCGGCAGCAGCAGCGGCGGCAGGGACTTCTGGAACTTCCGGCGGCGGCGGGGCGACTAGAAGCGGCGGCGGGGCGACTGGAATCTCTGCCTGAACTGCAGGCTCCTCAGTCCGACCCCGTTTACTTCCCACTGCCTGACCACTTCCCCGTCCACTGTCTGAGCCTCTACCACCCCGTCCTCGCACAGCTCCTCTGGTCTTTGGCCGCATTTTGTCGGAGAACTTACAGTTTCATCGCCGGAGAAGGGTTTTTCAATTTGGGGCTAATTAATTTTAGCCCGACCCCCCTTTTTTTATTTATAGTAAAAGTACTTGCGATATCGCTAGCCGATATGCTTCTATATGTTGCGAGATCGGTAGTTCACACGCATCTCTATGTTGCGAAGTCGTTAATATCTCGCTCCAGCCTGAGTATCTAGTAGCGAGTCTTAAAAAGCCTAGGCAGGCAAGCGTTCAAGTATCGAACTCGCTACAGAAGAATCATTCTAATTAGTAGCGAGGTCGTAACCCAAAAAGTCTTTTTTTTATTTGAACTACTAACTAGCGCTATCGCAACCCCGTCGCCAACTGGTTTTCTGGGTTATGTGAGTTTGTGGGTTTGCGGGTTTGTGGGTTTAGGGTTTAGGGTTTAACTGTGGTAACGTGTATACTAGCGAATTCGCTACTACACAAGCTAATTAGATTGTAACTAAAAAATAAAACTTTTTAATTTTTTATTAGCAATTTTCACATTCTAACATATATATATTTTATATAGATGGAGTACAATACTCTATTTGTTAAATATCCATCATGATATTCACTCAGGTAGAGTACATCTTTGTACATAAGCAGTATGACATAACTCTATGTAAAACATCAATAATTCGGTTTAAATTTTTAAACGCAATATCATATTCTTAAATATGTACATTTTATATCCAAACAGTATAATACTCAATTTGGAAAATATCGAACATCACATTATGTCAAGCAGAGTACATCTTAGTACATCAGCATGCAATGTTATTAAGCGATAATCGGTAGTATGATTAGTGATGACAGTTGGTGAGTGAACGTGTGCATGAAACTTTGTTTAATTCAATAATCGTGCTTGTAATCACATAAATGAGTTGTAATAAACTAAGTCTCTCTAATGAAATGCACTTGAACTGCGCATATATATATATATATGTAGTTCATGTGTGAAGCTCTACTATGCTGTTGTCTCTAAAGGTAAGCGATGGATAGCGTTTTCAAGCGTACACATGATGTGTAGAGTTTCTTATTGTCTTACAATTAAAGACTAAGTTTCTTAAAACTCTTTCAAATTATGTAATTGCAGATTAAGTGACCAAATCCCTATCCCGTTCTACATGAGCATACGACGGAACAAATGAAAATTATTCTTAAAATAGAATGATTAGTGTCTTATACCATCATTTCGTTTAAATCGTGATTTAAAAATGTATGAGTGCATTAAAAAAACAAAATAAAATCTTAAGTAGGGTTCGTGGGTTCATTTGTAGCGATGTCGCAACATCCTAGTAACATACTTTATGTCAGCTTTTCAGTTACGATGTCGCTAGAAGGATTATGTAGAGCATAAAAGGCAATCACATGAGCACGTAACGACTTCGTAAATATCCACGTCAGGAGTAACGAGAGAGTGCCGATTTCGCAACAAGGTAAGCTAGAATAAAGTAAACACGTTATAGAACAGAAAAACACAACACTTTTGGCATCTTATCCTCACTTCTTACGGGTTTCATCTCCAAAAGTCCAAACTTTTGCACATCTTCTCAAATCTCCTCAACTTTCTTCACATCAAATCTCCATTACCCATCCCATACATCTTCTCACATCAATTGTGTCAAAACAAAGTGGAACTAGCCACTAATTGCATGCAAAAGATTGGTAAGTTTTGCATAAATTCTCAACCACATTTTTAGGGTTTTGTTTTTTCAATTAATGTCAATATTTATTTGTTCTTGTTCAATTTGGTAACATCCTTTGATATGGGTAGGAGAGGGACAAACAAGGTAGACCATCCCCAACCAAAATAATCAATTCTACCGACACAACTTTGTCATATACCAAAGGTACGATTTTTTTCATTCTTATTTGCTAAAAATTTGATTTTCTTGTACATGGTACCTCCATTTATCATGTTATTACTAAATATCATGTCAGAAGCATGTCCTGAACGAAAATCAAGATTTTCTTTTAAAATTCTCCATAGCTTGCTTAGCCCTAAATTTTAGGATTATGAAATATAATGTTTTTACTACAAAGTACAACTTTGATTTATTAGTATTGTGTTAGTCATTAAAAATTTCAATATACAGAGGAAGCTTAATGGAGAGCCCTTCAAGTTCCGTTAACTCCGACTCAAGTGGGGGGGAAAATGTTGTTGGCGGTTCAAGTGAGGTTAGAAGACAACGAGAAGTGACTCGCGCATCGAAAGAAGCTCAACTCCTCACACATTGTCGCGAATTAGAGATTAGGATCGATAACAAAATACTAACACATGTCAAGTTTAATGACATTGGTGTTGCTATTTCAGCCGACGATGATGTCGCGCGATGGTCGACATCAAAAAGGATATATGGAAGGAATGCAAGGTTAGTGTGGTACTTGTTATTTTTAATTTCAATTGAAAATTGTGAGTGTGACTATTTTTATGATCACATTTGTAGCGCCCCTTTATTATCGAGGCAACATCCTATGATCAAGTGAAGAAGAAGGCTCTTCAAATCGCATCAAAAGCTCATCGAGAACACAAATATACCCTTGCCAAGGATTATATCAAACCGAAGGGCACGAGGTTTGGGGAAGATCCAAGTACGCGTTACAATCACATTGTAACCCTTACTTGGGAGGCATTCAAGAAACGATGGTTAGAAATGACGCAAAGGTTAGTTTACTTACTACATCTTGCAATAATAGTGTCATGCGAATTAGCCAAATATTTTTGTTTCGGTTAGTGCTTTATTCCTAACAAGCTAGTGGATGGGGGCATGGACGCGGAAGTGGCGAACAAGCTAGTCATTGCCGAAGACCCTACAACATATAGTAGACAACAATTATTCGTCTTGGGTAGAATTAAAAAAGACGGGACTTTCTCAAGTGATGAGGCAAAAAGGGTGGCTAATCGAGTGGTACGCTTAACCTACTACGCCATACCATGTTCCATTTTAGTATCTACAATCAAACAATCAAACACAACAATTGATTACGATAATAACTTTTCATTTACTATACTACCTTTTTAGGACGAGGTCGAGCGTGAAGTTGAAGAAGGCTTGTTAATCCCTGTCGGTAAACACGATGTGCTACGTAGGGCACTTGGGAAGGCCGAGCATCCGGGAAGAGCTAAGGGAATTGGTGGTTATGTTACTCAAATAGAGGTGTTTGGTATCAAACATAGTAGCAAAGACCCTAAACCATCCAAACTCCAAATAGCATTGAACCAAGCCAAAAAATCCGACCAAGAGGTCAACCTTATACAGATTCAGGTGACAGTACAAATCCAATGCTCATTTATTTCCACTATGATTTCATTTCAAATCATTTGTTATACTCTTCGCTTTCAGCACCGAAAGCAATTGTCAAATTGGGAGTGCGGTTACTATTTGATGTTGTACGCAAGCGAGTGTGTAGCTGGCCTTGTTCAAGATAATTTGGAATTACATCGCGTAAGCATTCTTATAACCTACTTATTGTACCTATTACTATCTACGTTGCATTCAATAGCATTAAAAAAACATTTCATATTCTTAGATTATCGAGGAAAATCATGCACCGTACACCAAGAAGGAGTTGGAGGATGGTAGAGATGCATTGGCTAGACACTTGGTCCTTATTAGATCTCGGTACATCTCTAGGCCTCACATTCCCAATAAAAGCTAGTTTCTTTTTTTGTCAAATGGATGCATATATTTACTTTTGAGTTCCATTACTTCCATAAGTTTATAAAATGTGGCTTGATAGTGTTTCATGTTCATGTTTTGTGCTTAGATACCATGCATCTTGCAATTGACAGCTTAGACAATTAAAATGAAACCCAATTTTAGTGGAAATAGGTGGAAATGGCTCAAATCCTATAATTTTGTGACACTTACGAATTGCCTGCGAGATCGTTACTTCTCTCGCCCGTAACATTAAAATAGTTGCGATCATCTTGTAATATCGCTACTTCAATCGCCCGAATTATATTTCTGAGCTTAGTTTTTGCGCCCTTGCTACCCAATCGCTCGTTCTTCTCTGCCTCTCCAATCTAATCTGTGTCGAGCTCGTAACCATACACGCCAATGCCAGGCGAATGTCTAGCTTACTCGTAACGTAAATTTTTTTCTCGCTCACCCAGAGCAAAAACGACGTCGTTTAACTTTAGCGAGTTTTGTAGCGACATCGTCACTACACACATAAGCGATTGTCTTACGAAATCGTTAACTCTCTCGAACCAACTACTTTTATAATATTTTTATAATATCATTTTCACAATTTTTATGAAAAATAATTGTTCGGTTGCGACCTCCCTACGGTGTTACCTACGAGTAGCTAGTGGCTGTCGTAACCTGGCTCGTTTGGTTTAACTTGGCTTGTAACGAGTTCGCTACTTATGACCGAGCGATTCGCCCCTATTTGTCGTAACCAGTCTCGTCAGCATATAAATATATGACAAACTAGGTTCACTTACGAGATCGTAACCAATATTAGTGATCCGCACGCTGGAAGTCGTAACCAGTCTCGTAACCTGTCTTGGCTTTTCAATGTAGCGAAGCCGTTAGTATTTCATCTGGCGATCCGTAAGCTGCTGTCGTAACATAACAATCAACCATTTGTTTGGGACTAGCGTTTGCTAGTTACGGTTTCGCAACGAGCCAATTCATATCATACAGACGTTCACTCTAGCGAGTTCGTAAGCGTTTAGCAAGGCGTATAAGTCTACATCCAAGGTGGAAACAAACGCCTTAAACCCAAAAACATCTAAGGCGGAAGAGGAACCGCCTTAGATGATTTTTCTCATTCAAGTCACTACCAGGGAAGGCATTTGTTTTCTGCCTTAACACATGAAGGATGAACTGCCTTAGATGGTTTGATATTCTAGTAGTGGGAAAACCTAACTCAAATTGTAGATTTGTGATTTCTATGTTATCATTGGTTCTATGATACATAAAATAGAAATTTGGTGAGAGTTAATCAGGAACCTAAGTCTGTCTATGGATGTTCCATAGCCTCTTACATTCCAGACCAACATATTAGCTATTAATGTGTAACTAACTATTAAAATAGTTAATTTTAGGCCTAGGTCTGAGCATTCTACTGAAATCAGATAGATCACTCTTTTCAGGATTAGTGTTAGATGTGTGGGAGTCAGCAGCCTTACCTGAAGCTGCTGAAGAAATACCTGTTTGTGGAGGACTGATTACCTCCTGTTCATTGTTTATGTTCATGCTTTTCTGCTCCCTTATGGGGGATTGGGTGTTTGGATTTATGTCATCCAATGTGTCTTCTTCATCCATGCTATTAGCCTCCAGAGCCTCATCAATTTGTTCAATCTGCAGTAGAGAGAAAGAATTGGAAATCTCCATTTGCTGATAAGGAACCATGGCCAGGGGTGAGCTGCAGCAGAGGTGTTAGTTAAAATGTGCTTGTGTGTTTGAACTTTGTGTTTGAGAATTTTTTTTGAAACCATCAATGTCTATCTCATCTAGTGAATAAAAGGATATTGTTAGTTTCTTGGTCCCTTTGATCAAAGATTCTTTGGAAGGTCTGGGGGCTTGGTATGGGACTATCATAGAGCCAGTGTTCCCAGCTATCTGTGTATCAATTCTGCCTTTTTTTGATTGCAGATTGTCTCTACTCTTCTGATCTGTTGAGAGACCAGATGAACTAGCCTGCTGTGGGTGAGGATGCTGATGTGGAGCTTTCCATCTCTGAGCCCAAGCTTTCCTTAATTCAGGGTGCTGCATTCTGCAATTACTATCTGAATGGCCAAGCTTACTGCAATGCTTACAGTATTGAGGGAGGTTTAAAAATTCAACGTTGCAATCCTTAAAATCCTCAGGACAACCTAATTGGATAGAACTTATAATTTCTTCAGTAAGATCAACCTCTACACAGATTTTAAGTGTGGAGGGCCTGGTGATTTGTTGTGTAGCTGTGTCTGCCTTGATGAACTTGCCGATTTGATTTCCGATATCCTCAAGCATAGTGTTATTATGATAGTAGAGAGGAATTCTCTTAACAGAACCCAGACCGAAACTACCGGAGATTCGTGTTCCGGCGAAAAGTCGGGAGACCATTTCAGTACCTTCATATGAGCTCCAGCCACCGTCCAGAAGGGCTTCAGCCATCATTTTTGATAGTCAGATTGATCTTGGAATCTGATTAACGCGTGTTTATAATCGAGCGATCCAAGTTGGAATCTTCCAGTGAACTCCATGGATTGAAACGCTACTTGAATATTAGCCATCATTGGTTTCGCCCTTTGGAACATTCCGATGAGGGCGTTGCTGTACTGACTGGCCAGAATCTGGACCGATTTCTGATCATACATACATGACTTTTTACCATTGAAATTGGTGATAGGTCGTATCTCTGGATTGGAGGGAAGGGAAGTGGGCATGATAAAATCTGACTGAATGTTTTTCCGGCGGTGTCGCCGCCGTGAGGCTGCGGCGGCTCCGCCATGAGAGATTCGTTAGATGTACGTTATCAGTGAGAAAAGAGTCGTAACGGCTAATAACGGTTAGAAAAAAGGGGGTTGGGAACATGGTAGTGGAGGCGCGTGGGATGCACTCTATGAGAGAGGGCAGAGCGTTTTCAGATTTGCACTAAATTCTGAGCACACGAATGCTTTGTTATAACAACTATTTAGAATTAACGATTAGTGCGTGGATTAATTAAACACTTGGTATCACATTAAATTAGTTACGTATTAGCATCTTGAATAAGGAGGAACTTCCTAACAATAATAAAGAGTAGTTTTTAAAATTTAACAATGATAAAAAATGAATAAGGAATTAATTAAAAAAAGTGGTCAGATATATCCTTACATTATGAAATTGGATATTTCAGACTTGACTAAACTTTTCTTTTACTTTTCTTTTCTCAATGACAGATCTGCATCTAATCATTTACTTTTATCTGCATGCATCTAATCTAATTATAATTTAATCGATCCCACAGACATCTTTATGTATAAGACTAGTAATATACAAGTAGCTAATTAGTTCAGTAGATGAGCTGATAAAAATATCTCATGATAGAATGATATCTCTATCGGTTAATTTACAAACAACTCTAATTCTGTGTCTATTAATATCACTTAAAAAAAAGTCCATTGTGAAAGATATTGAATGGCCTGACAAAGATGGACTGCTCCTGATATCAATGCGTCGCCGGGGGGTTGTTGACATTTCCTTTTTCATTCCAAACTGTCTCGTCAGTGAAACGTGGTTCAAAATCTGCCCATAACAAAAACAGATCATCACAATTTTCTTTCACATCATTCACTGTACTTCTTCTTCTTCTTCCAACTGCGCTGCAGCTTCCATTTCAAAAAAAAAAAAAAACTGCGCTGCAGCTTCACAATAATCCTCCAGAATTGGCACTTTTCGGGTCAGAAACCCTACCTTTATGCGTTCCAGGTTTCATCATCTTCTTACATGAATATATCTTGATCGGCAACTTTTTGTGCAAAATCTGTAATAGACTTCAGTTGATCGGGGAGAGTGATCAGAATCATCATCACATATGGCTGAAGATATGAGGGAGGAATTGCTGATAAGAAAAGTGGACGGAGATGAAGGCAGCAAGAAGTTGGTAAAGAGAGTTTGGGAGGAGTCGAAGAAAATGTGGGTGGTTGCAGGTCCAGCCATATTTACAAGATTCACTACTTTTGGTGTTAATGTCATAACTCAGGCATTCGTCGGACACATTGGATCTCTTGAGCTAGCTGCCTACTGCTTGGTTCAGACTGTCATACTCAGGTTTGCCAATGGCATAACGGTATGTATTCTTTCTTAATCAATCAAACGATTATAATGCATAACTAATCCTTCAATGATCTGCTTGCTTGATATAATGAAATTGTTGAATTTTCCTAGTAATATATATAGTTGATTGCCTATGCAATTAGTAAGCGTAAACACATGGGTGTTTAGTTTGAAACATAAGCTTGTCCACATAAATTTAAAAATTAGACTAGCTAGGTGGACCAGTCAAAATTAATTGTTATAATTTAATCACTTGCCTTAATCATGCTCCTTAATTAAATTTAGTTAAATATATAATGAAATTGAAGGTATATATGTCAATAGATTATATTGCACTAAATTAAGTAAATTAAAATAACTGAGCCACTTAAGTAAAAAATGCGAGATGATACACATATTTGTCTATCTGGATCCTATTACCATGAGTAGGGTGCAAAGATAACGTTTTGTCCACGAAAATCAAATTATGGATACATACAATCGCAGATAGTAAGTTCGATCACAATGTTATGGAAAAAAAATGTAGGCTCAATATCACAAAGATTAAAAGTTCAGATGGGATATGATTGACAGAAAGCTCTGATATGGAAAAGGAGGCTATCTCTTTTTACCAAAATCTGTTAATTGATGACCCTCATCCTGATAAAGATCAGTTCAGTTCACATTTTCTCTCCCAGATCCCATAAATTATATCTGAGGAGGATAATATGGAACTGATAAAGTCAGTCACATTGTTAGAACTAAAACAAATTGTGTTCAGCCTTAATAAAGCAAGCAGTCCAGAGCCTGATGGCTATACTACGTTTTTCTTTATGAAAGCATGAGACATAATTTTCCTAGATCTTTTAGAGGCATCAAATGATTTTCTATCAAGGTCTAATATACATAGGGGAATATCTAGCACTTGGATTACAATTATTCCTAAAAAAGATATCCTAGTGAGTTTTAATTATTATAGACCAATTAGTCTTTCCAATGTTACAAACAAATTTTTTTCAAAAATTCTTATGGAAAGATTAAAACCTTTGATGCATAAATTAATTTCTACTCATCAATCTGCTTTTCTGAAAAATAGAGATATTTCAGACAATTTTATCTATTTAAAGGAAATGTTCAGATTTTTGAATAGAAAAAATAGGGATCCCAGCTGTATACTTAAGCTTGATCTCATGAAAGCCTTTGATAGAGTGAGTTGGGATTTCCTCAAAAAAATTCTCCACAAGTTTGGTTTTATAGGCAAGTTCATAAACTGCATCTTAAAAAATCTGTCTAATGCTTGGTTTTTTATTTTAATCAATGGGAAGCCTGTTGGTTATTTTCAGGCCTCTAGAGGCATCAAGCAAGGGGACCCCCTCTCTCCCTTCCTCCTTGACATTTTTTCAGAAGTCTTTACTAGAAGTATAGCCTATGTGTTTTAAACTGGAAAAATAGAATTTTTTCACTACCCAGAGATGCTGTGCCTATTTCTCATTGGAGCTATGCAAATGATACTGTTATTTTCCTAAAGGCTTCAAGATTGAAATTATTAAAAATGAAAGCTTTCCTTGTAAAGTTTGAAGAAACAACAGGCCAAAAGATCAATTTTGATAAAAGTGAATTCTTTCTGAGTAATACAGCCACTTCTGTCAAGTTTAGACAGGTTAAAAACATTTTAGGGATGAAAAAAGGTTGCTTGCCTGTTAAATACTTGGGGGTACAGATTTTCAGTGGTAGAGTCCTGAATATCCATTTTAAGCCTATTCTGGAAATGATAGACAAAAAACTCTCCAACTGGAAAAACATTTGGCTCTCCACTGGTGGCAAATTGAATCTTATTCAATCTTGCCTCCTATCTCTGCCCCAACACATTTGGGCAGTTATGGAGCCTACAAAACAGATTATTAAAAAAATTGAAAGGAGATTAGTTATCTTCTTCCGGGGGAGTTCTGATCAGGGCCCTAAAAAATCTTGGAAGAAATGGAGAGCTCTCTATAAGCATACTGTTCAGAATGGCCTTGGAATCAGGGATCTTACAGCAACTATAAAGGCTTATTCATGTAAACTTTGGTGGAAATACCAAATTGGAGAGGCCCCTTGGACAACTTTCATTGCTTCTCTACCTCCCTCTACTAGATCATCTCAGAACTGGAAGAGGATATGCAAGGTAAATCTGATGGCTGAAGAAAATTCTAGAGTTATTCATGGAGCTGGAGACTGTAATTTTTGGTATGCAAACTGGACAGACTTTGGCCCTCTCATTGATTTTTTCAATCCTGGAAAAGAGCACTACCTTAATTTCTCAGTCAGTAAATTTCTTGCATCCAAGCACACATAACTCCCTCTCCTTGCTTTGATCCTCCCCCCAACATCATACTGTTTCTGGAGAAGGCTGAAATCCATCCACATAGAAGAGATAGGCTTATCTGGAAGCTTGACCTACATGGAAATTTCAGCATCAGGACTGCATACTCACTGTTCATCTCAGAGACTCAGAAATTTCCAACTCTTCTGAAAATCTGGAAGCCAGGTATCCCCAAAAAAATCTCTGTGTATACATGGAGACTTCTGAATTGCATGCTACCCTTTAATGATATTCTGAGCCATTTTGGTTTTCAATTTGCATTAAAGTGCCCTCTGTGCCATCATGCTGATACACTGCAACATTTTTGCACAAAATGCCCTACTTCTGTGCATTTGTGGAGATTTATGCACCATATATGTGGCTCTTTATTTTTTGATGTGGAAAAAATGTGGGATAGACTTGATACATTATGGTCCTTTACTGGTTTGTCAAAGCTCCACACCAGACTCAATCAGACTGCTCCTTTCTTTGTGGTCTGGATCCTATGGAAATGTAGGAACAATTTGATCTTCAATAATCAACCTCCCAACCTAATTCTGATGGAAAAGGAGCTGCAGGAGTGTATCTACTTTTCCTTGCTGATATCACCAGTGACAGTCACTAGGCCTATTGATGATAATCTGGTGTCTCAGGCATGTATCCCTCCTATGTATATCCCTCCAAAGCCCAACATTTCAGTTATTTACTGGTCTAAACCCCTAAAGGGTATTAAAATCAATGTTCATGCTGCTTGGTGTCAGACAAGGACAGGTTTGGGGCTAATTGCAAGAGGACACAATGGAGAATTCATAGGTGCAAAGGGTTTCTGCACTACTGACTTCTCCTCCCTACAAGCTGAAATGTTGGCAATTGAAAGTGGAGTCCAGTTTGCTATCTCATTAGGTGCAAATTTATTCTCAGTGGAATCAGACTGTAAATGTGCAGTTGACATGATCACCACACCCTCATCTGCTCAATGCAGACTCTTCACCTTATCTCACAGCATCAACAGACTGCTGGGATCCAACCACCTGCTTCATACTTTGAGAGAAGCAAATAAGCCAGCTGACTCTTTAGCTAAGCTCACTTCACAGCTTAACAAAGATGTTACATATCACTGGACAACTCTCCCACATACTATCCAGGGGCTCATCAATCTAGATGCATGGGAGGTGCCCTCACTAAGAATTCCTCAAAGCTCAGCTTCAAGCTCAATCCCTGACCCTTCTCCCTAATGGCTACTGTGCAGATTTTTTAACAGGTCTAGTTCTAACCATCTTTTTGCTCCATTCTTCTCTGGATCCTATCTAATAGATGGCCGCTTTGTGTTCGCTTGCGATTCACTAATAGGCTCTCTATTTCTTTTGAGAATTCAGAGTGTTTTGGAGGTCTACATAGCATAGCTAGACTTAGTATTAGCTCCTCTTTTTGGAAGCAATTTTTTGCTCATGGCTTGCATTAGGCTGACTCCAAATTAACTTTGTATCTATGTTCACCACTGTTGTGGTTTTTGAAAAGGTCAGGGAGGCCTAATAAACACTCCCCATCCATTGGATGTTTAATATAAAAAGAAAAAAAAGTTCGATCACAACTGTGAATATATATTTAAACTCCAACATAAGACTCAAACTTTAGAATCTCAATAAGTTGAAATTCAAATAATTCCTTTCAATCTCTATTATTCTTATGTTAGTTTCCCAATTTTGATTGTAACCCAAAAATGTAGGAATTCACAACACATCATTGTATCATTCTTGATCTCCTAATGATTTTATTCGTTAATTAGAAATGTTTAATCCAAATACTAAATATCACGGTGATTAAAATTAGTGTGTATATAATAATGTGTTTTTTAGATTAGCGTGTATTAATGTATATAATAAATTAGTGTGTATTTTATATTATATACAAGATAAATTTCAACGTCAAATCTTAGACATTGTCATGCTTTGCACTTACGGACATTAAAACTAGTTTATGTTACGATTAAAGTACAAAAACTAGACCAAACATTGATCAAAATACCTAATTTGTAGATCCAACATTCAAAGTGCTCAATTTTTAATACCCTACATTCTAAAAATATCCAATATCTAGACCTTGGTTAATTTTCACAGTTAGTTCAGTTAGTTTGAGGGGTATTTTAGTAATTTATATTCTAAAAAAAATCATACTTCACTTTTTTTTCGTATTTCCCGCACGAAAATCACCAATTGCTCTTTTGCTCTGCAACTCACAAGCGCCCGACGTAGGGGTACTGTGCCAACCCAGAAATCCGGCCCGGCCCGGATTTTTTGACCCGGACTCAGATTTTTAGTATTACGGGCCGGATCCCGGACAACACTTTTTTCACTTTCCGAGTTTGAATTTCCGGGTTCCGGGTCGGTTTGGGTCAAACCCGATTTTTTTCGGGTCAACCCAGTTATTTTTTTGTGGAGATACGAAGAAAAAATGGGAAATATAATTTTTTTAGAATATAAATGACTAAAATACCCCTCAAATTAACTGAACTAACGGAAGAAATTAACCAAGATCTAGAAATTGGGTGTTTTTAGAATGTAGAGTACTAGAAATTGAGCACTTTGAATGTTGGGTCTAGAAATTGGGCATTTTAACCAATGTTTGGTCTAGTTTTTTCACTTTAGTCGTTAATCCCTAAGAAATTTTCGAAGTCAAATTTAGCCAGGTTTTCGAGGTAATTAAAACAACGTTTAATTAGAAGAATAATGCTTGATGACATTAACATTTTACAGCTTGGAATGGCAAGCGGATTGGAGACTCTTTGTGGACAAGCTTATGGAGCAAAACAATATCAGATGCTGGGAATATATCTGCAGCGAGCTTGGATAATCAACTTCATTACATCATCTCTGCTCCTCCTTCTTTTCATCTTCACAGCACCAATTCTAAGGGCTTTAGGTCAAGATGAAGCCCTCGCGAAAGAGGCGGGAAAAATCGCCCTATGGCTGATCCCAGTGATCTACTCTTTCATTGTTTCATACACCTGCCAGATGTTCCTACAAGCACAGAGCAAAAACATCATCATCGCGTACTTAGCGGCCTTTTCTTTGATACTTCATGTTTTCCTCTCATGGCTTCTAACAGTGAAATACCATTATGGAATCCCTGGTGCAATGACATCAACTATATTGGCTTTTTGGATACCTAATATAGGGCAGATGTTGTTCATCACAATGGGAGGATGCCCTGAAACCTGGACAGGGTTTACAACTCTGGCCTTTAAAGATCTCGTCCCACTCACAAAACTTTCACTATCATCTGGTGTTATGATATGGTAATGCATAATATCGGGGCTTAGTTTACTTTTAGTTCAGTTCAGTTCAGGTCGAGGGAACTTAATTGTGCCTAAACATGATACATGCACAATATTCTTTGAATTGTTTTCTCAATAATCTTGGAGTTCTTTTCTTTGTAGTGTTGAGCTGTGGTACTATACAATACTGGTGCTGCTCACTGGATTTATGAAGAATGCGGAGATTGCAATTGATGCTCTATCAATTTGGTATTATTTGGCACTTTTATTTGTAAATGGCAAACATATTTAAATTAATAAGTAGATGCTGATAAAATTCATATGCTTCTTCTGTAGTCTCAACATCAATGGATGGGCGATGATGATAGCCCTTGGTTTCTTGGCTGCAGTAAGGTAATCTCACTATCTAAAACAACTTTCCCTAAACTCTATACATAGTTAGAATGTTTATTTATGATTCATTTCATTCATATGTAACAGCGTTCGAGTGGCTAATGAGTTGGGAAGAGGGAGTGCAGCTGCTGCCAAGTTCTCAATTTGTAACACAGTTTTAACGTCGATGACCGTTGGATTTGTTCTCTTCGTCTTCTTTCTCCTTTTTAGAGGAAGATTAGCTTACATTTTTACAACCAGTTCTCAAGTGGCCGAAGCTGTTGGTGGCTTGTCGAATTTGTTGGCGATCTCAATACTAGTGAATAGCATTCAACCAGTTCTTTCTGGTGAGTTATTTTCATTCAAAAAAAGGACAGTCTGAAGTTACTAATTTTAAATTATGGTCATTTGAAAAGGTGTTGCTGTTGGGGCTGGATGGCAGAGCATTGTGGCATATGTTAATCTTGGTTGTTACTACCTGGTTGGCATTCCAATTGGAGTGATACTTGGCTATGTGGTGAAATGGGGCGTAAAGGTTAGTTCATCATTTAGTGTATTTAGTTCACCTAGTTTTAAAAAAAACTGCACTTTCAAAATCTATTTTTAAAATTTTTGAGTACAGATTTTCTCACTCTCAACTCTAGTATTTGATTTTTCAAGTCCAAACTTACAATTTTTTATTTTAAACTTGCAAAATTCTGACGAACCAAAAAAGGATTATATTTCAGATTTACAAATTTTCAACCCAACAAAACAAGATTTTTTGCAAGATCATACTCTCAAAATCCCGAACAAAAACCCAAACACTCAAAATTCAAAAAAAATAAAAAATCCAAACTTTCAAAATTCTCTCCAACTAAATAAACACACCCTTAAATTTTTTACTTCAAAATTTACATTAGTACTGATATTTACTCTTTGGCTTTTGTATATAATACGTTATTTAGGGTGTTTGGATGGGAATGCTATTTGGTACACTGATGCAGACCATTGTGCTTGTCATAATAACATGCAAAACAGATTGGGACAAACAGGTAATACATACTCTTTTAGTTTATGGTTAGTTTATGTCTTCTAAGAATTTGGTTCAATGTGATCGTCATTTGAAAATTGGATTGGCAGGTTTCAACGGCTAAAACACGAGTGAGTCGGTGGGTCGTGCAACCTGAAATCAAAACTGAGACCATCTCACAATCTGATTGACACATATACAATATTTTTATATCCTCCATATTTTGGAGCTAAAATAATTACCGGTAGTGCTAGAAAGTGTTGAATTTACATATATATTAGAACATCAAGAAAAAGGTTTTCGAAATTCCAAACTTTCATAACATTTTACGAAAGTCTTTATACATTTTAGCTTTTATAGTACTATACATATTAATTTGATTTGTATATTTGGTTGCTTAAATTTTTTAAAATTTTCAATGAAATATTTTTGAATTTTCACGCTAAAACATGATATACTATATATTTATCTTTTTAGGCTCTATGAGACCGCACCGGTCACACACCCCAGGACCGATACTGGGTTCGACGATCATAACATCCGGGATATCTCTGCAGCTACAGTCTGTGATGTTGGAGTCGGGATGTTTTTTCTCTTACAAAAGGATTTGGTGACTAATAATCAGGGGCTCCAATGTTTTCTGGATAACAATGAGGCGATTTGGGCAGAAGTTAATGAAGATAAAGTAGTGGAAACCAATTTATTGGGTCTGATTGATTTTCTCCTAGAAGAATATTTGATGGAAGTGAATAGTTCCAGCATTGATTCAAACACCCTGAGTTGTGTGCCGAACATCAAAGAAAATATTTTCTTCCTCAAGCCTTTCATGGGAAAATTGGGAGTGCTGAGAAATGAAATAGAGAACCTTCACCAAGATGTCTGGTATCTTGCTGTACATCTGGTCTACAAAATGGAGTTTCTTATCGACCAATTGGTACTGGGAGATGTTCTTCATTCCTTTCAAATGTCATTACAATCGAGTGGATTGGCATTGTGATTTTTTCCGGAAGCAATTTTCGGTTTCTTATTCGACATGATTGACTTGTGGCAGATTACCTATTTAAAAAGTGATCAGAAAAACATTAAACATGGAGATACCTTATAAAAGGCTTGACAAGAGTGAAGAGTCCAGAAGTTTCAGAACGATTTAGTTGGCTATTGTGTAGAAATCACTATGTTTAAACATACTGATGTTTAAAAACTTGCTCCTGCGGAATCAGAAACCAAGCAACAGTCATTGTGTTGAAGTACAACTCGTGTGCGATCAAAGAAGATATTCGAAAATATTCAAGTGCCGATCTGATTAGCTTGAAAATATATTATAGAGTTGTATTTTAGTTAGGATTAGTCTCAAATAAGGAAAGATTATATTTCTTATATTTTAGCTATAGAAGTAGAATATAGTAAGGAGACTAATTACAGCTGTGATTATCTAGATGAGGAAATCAGCATTACCGTGATTGAAGGACCGAGAAGATCAACACGGCAGCACAGCATGAGACTATAAAGAGAGACGTATGCTGCGAGAACAAGTATCCATCTTGAGTGAAAATATTCTGCACTTCAAAACAGCTTCACGTTTTGGAGCAGCGTTGAGTCGAGATTCAACTGGCCTTTGTCTTCACCAGAGTCTAAAACCAAATTGACTTAATACCTCGGGAGAGGTGGTCGAGATAGCAGCGAGGAGTTACTGACTGGCTGTGAGGGGACTCACGGATTCACACGGAAAGATAAGTCAACAGATAGTTTATAATTTGTGAACTTTATAACTATACTTGATTATCTAGTGGATGAGTTTCAAACTGGGTAAGGCCCCGCAGATGTAGGTGTGGTTACACCGAACTGCGTAAACATATCGTGTGTTCTTTACTTTACTGTTTAAACTCTGATGCATGTTTAAACATAATTGTTAAAGTAGATAAATCGTATAAGAACACTCATATTCTGATCGATAGTAATTTCAAAGAGTGCTCATAATATTTTTCACATGATCGAACTAGTTCATCTACTAACAAGAATGTATAATATTAGTGCAATAGATCATAGGCTATGGATGCATCCTCCATGGTCATGAATGTACCCAAATGAGCACTTGCTTGTTTAAATGGATCATAAATCCTAACAGACCGTGCGCCACACAACAATAATCAAATCTGGTACACGGATCGTACAACTATTCCAATCTATTTTAATTCTATTTTAGTTTGTTGATCCAGCACCCCGAGTTAAAGGTTATATTCAACTTATTTATATATTATAATAATATCTAAATAAAAATTTGGAATATTTTTGTTAAGCTAAAAATTAATTTACCTAGATTTTCTGCATGCCCTTTAGCTGCACAATTTAGGTGCACGATTGTATGTTAACAAACTTGATTTAGCTGCAAATTTATATACGTTAATTGACTTAAGTTTGCTGCAAAATGGTATGCTCTAAATAACTTAATTTTTCTGCACTATAACTGCACATGAATCAGTATACTTGTTAATTAATTAAATTTACCTGCACATTAGTAAGCGAGTGCGTTACTAATTATTAATTATCTTGAGTATAAAAAATAATGAAACAAGTGTTATATATTTGGGTGGAAAACTATATTCCCTTTCATACGTAATATATCGACGAAATCCTGATAATAAAAGGAGTCTCTCTACCTCAATCTATAAACTGGGAACTTCCAACTGAGCGACGTAAATTCCACCTTAATTAATTTTCGGGTTAATTATTTAGTTAGGGTTTCTGAAAACTTGAATAATGTCCTCCGGTCGGGATATTGTCTGTGGGGTGGATCGAATTAGCCAATTACCAGTAGAAATTATAACAGAAATTCTTAACTTTCTTCCAACGAAAGTTGCCGCAGCGACAAGGATTTTGTCCAAAAGTTGGACTCATCACTGGAAACAAGTCACCACCTTTAGTGTTGAGGTACTCTCTTCGGTAATAGAAGTGATTTTAAGAGGCTTAAGTTCGTTGACAGGCTCTGGCTAACGTTAACTTGGAATCCATCTGCAAGTTCTGTCTCTGGTGGAAAGGCTATGATTCGTGTTTCTAAGCAATCATGGTTGACCGCTGCCGTTTCTGCAACCAATATTAAGGTTCTTGATTTGGCTACGAATGCGAAATATAGGATCGATCTATACCAGCAGAAATTTTCACTTGCAAAACCCTAGAAGTTATGAAATTAGACGGTTCTTTCTATATTGATAAACTTCCTGATGCAGGTTGTCTTCCCAGATTAGCTTAGTTGGAGCTGATAGATTGGGGTAGATATAAATCTTATGAGAAAATGTCCGAGCTGCAATGAATTGCCTACAAGTTTTGACAGGTTAACCAAGCCAGGTCTGCATTATAGAACAGATCTTGGTCGAATGGTTTGTTGCAGTTGATGGATCGATGTGTCAATTTACGAGTTCTTGATATTTTATGTGACACGAAGAAGACGGAATATCCATGGTCTCCCGTTGTATTTCCAAGATGCTTATGGTTGAGCCTAGCTCCAGACACTGGAGGTAACATTCAAACCATGCATCTTGTTTGAACTGAACCTGAGAATGATTGAGTATATCCTATATCATGGTGTGGTGCTGGAAAGAGTTCACATAAGTTTTGAATTTGATGGGCTATGCTGGAAAGAGTTCATACGTAGGAAACAAATGGAGGAAATAGTCGAAAATGTATTAATGATGGTGATGAATAAAACATCACCAACTTGTAAGGTGTTTTGTGGGATTGTACATTAGGTGTTGGATTTTTTTTTTGCGTAGAACGAATGATTTCTTATATATTTATAAAAATAGCTTGTGTATTTATAAGATTTATTTATTGTTCCAACTCATATAAATCTTTTATAATATTTAAATAAATTTAGAAAATTAGCATACAAAGATAAACACAATAAAATAAAATATCTTGGATATTTGACGCAAATATCTCCGATCTTCTATCCTCTGATTCTTGCGTCTGTGCTTTCATCTTTTAAATCATATACTCATTTGCGTCAGCCTTACTTCCATAAGTCATCGATCTGATATGAGTATGTCTACTGTATTGGTATTGATGCCTATCGGAGATCGGCCTCTTCATCAATCTCATGTGTTCTATGTATGTTAGATCATGGAAGACTTCCCGCGACAGCATGGGAGGCGTGGGAATGGAACGCGGTCCAGGCGATTCCGGAGAGTATTATGTGATGCTACCAGTATGCTCCTAGATACCAGTCACGGTACGAGCTGTCCGGGGAGAGCTGGAATCCTAACCCGCGGTGGATCTCTCACCTAGGTCCTGCAAAACAAAGGCCCCGGGGTCACCCGAGGGTAGACGCTCCGGCGTGATGATGAAAATAGGGCTTTATGCAGAGGAGAGAGAATATGAATAAATACAGAGAGTATTTAAGTATGATAGAACATACCTTTTACTGTTGGTCACTCCTATATTTATAATGGCAATGGGAAGAAAGGGTTTAAGCTAAGTGGTCTTTCTCTTGTCGCATACTCGGGGTTGGGGGGTCATTTTCATGTCCTTCTTGTACCCGGGTGTGTCCAAGATAACTGATGTCATAGAAGGACCACTGGAGGGCTGGACTCTCTCTTCTCCTTTGCCAATACGCTTCTCAGGCCTGTGTACGGGCTGAGACCCATATCACCACTAGTCCCCCGAGACCCTGGTTTCCGGGGTTGAGCCCGGGAGGCTGGGTCTCTGAGATGAAACCTAGCGGGTTATGGCGTTGTCGGCCGGTGTCACCACACGCTAGTTACACGTTATTCGCGCGTGCGTCTCTCCGCAACTCGTTCCTCAATTAAGACTCATTATTGCGTTTCTCGAATCATGGGTCTGCTTTTCCCAACTCTGAGAAATTCTTTGTATCTCTTCCTCTATAAGTACCGGTTGAAGTTTCATTCGTATTTTCATATCTCACAAAGTGCTGTCCCTTTCTTCGCTTGTAAAGTTTTCTACTCCTAACTTTTTCTTTTCTATCTGCTGGATATGAGTCGCAGTGTCGTTGCTAACGAAGACGACCACTCCCTAGACGTTGATGATCTGCCCCCTTCGTCCAACTGGTGGAAAAGGACTAATGACGTCTAAGGTTGTCGTTGTGTACGGGGCTCCAGTTCCTCCCGACCCCAAGGATCCTGGCGAGACCCCGGTCTCAGGGGCTGTCCGGGAGCTAGTGAAGCGGATGTATGTCCCGCTGGCTTATGACGCGGGGTTGGAACCGTTTGACGGTGAGATGGAGTCCCGGGCTTGTGTGCCCCGGCATCTCTTTCTCCACGGGCTCACCTTCCCTCAGCCCCCGTTGTTTACCGATTTTCTGGACTACTACAACATCTCCCCAGCTCAGGTGCACCCCAACGCCGTTAGCGCTATGCTCGCTTTCCTTCACTCTTGTCATCAGGTGGGGGTAACTGGGAGTGTAGCTTTGTTTCGAAGTTTTTACTATCTCTCTGGCACTGCTGTCCCCGGGGTATTCAATGTCCAGCGCCGTACCAAGATGAAGTCGATTTGTTCCAGGAGGCTCGACTCTGTCAAAACGAGTGACTGGATGAACAACTACTTTACCTTTGACGAGGAAAAGTATCCTGTCCCGGGTTGGAATCAACAACGGGTGGGGGAGATGAAGGGTGCTCTTCCCCCCGCTCAATTCCGCCAGGTGGCAGAGAACTATAACCTGGTGGCTAAGTTCTTCGTGAGCCTGAAGGATTACCAGATGGTGGGAGGCTATGATTTCCCCTAGGAGGTTTATCCCCCGGAAGTTTTTACTTGCCACTGCCTGTACGCGAAGCGGAGCCTCTGTAAGTTATCTTTTTCTTGTATGTTTTTTTTGGATATTTCTAATCCTTCATCTGTATTTCAGCTATCTCCCCCAAATCAGCGATAGTCCCATCCGGGGCGAAGTCCGGTGAGGGGTCTAAGAGAGTTCCTTCTGAAAAGCAATAAAAGATCAGAGTTGGGGCTGATGATGGTGCCTTAGAGTTGAAGAAGAGGAAGGCTGAGGGGGAAGGATCCAGCCAGAAGGCCCTTGGTCTTTCGGGTTCCGGGAAGTTGGCTGAGGTTCCTGCATCCGCTAACCGGCGATCCTTGGCTTTCCCCTTTCCGTCTTCCGGTGGTCATCTGGCCAAGAAGAAGAAGACGGAAGCTCATTCTCATGACTCCTCCCATATTCCGAGGAGGGAACTGATGGATAAATCCACGGCTGAAAGCCCACTGGAGCCAGTTACTGAGAGGAGGGGTGGCTCTTCTTCCCATACTGTCCTGCTGGACGATTCCCAGGTATGGCAATGTTTTTTCTTTTCTTTTTTAAGTTATCTTTTTGTTTTGTTGTTGTTGCTTTAATGGGATTCTCACCAACTCAGGATCATGCTTCCCATTTGTTTACCTTCCCCGGAGTGCGAGAGTTGATCAACCAGGCCTGCGAATCCAGAGTGGCTGGTCTTACCCAGGAGGCAGAGACGCTGAGGTCGCAAAATGCCACTCTGTATAAGGACTTGGCTGCAGCTCATAAGGAACTCTCCCGGGTTAAGAAGGATATGCAGACAGTTGGAGAACGGGGTCTGGCTCCCGCCCAAAAGGACCTGTGCCTGGCCTTCACCAACCGGGTATTCATAAGCCGCTCCTTTGAGGATAAGTTACTTGCTCTTTGTGATGCCTCCAATGAAGCTATCCTCCATTCAGCTTATAAATCGGTCTGGGAGTTTCTTCCCTGGGGAAAGAGGGGTGAGTTCAGGGACGTTTGGTATCGCCCAAAAGCTGATGGGCGATTCAATTATGCTGTGGACCAGCTCATGAAAGAGGGTGTTGAAGGGATCAACCCCGAGGTAACTTCCGTCTTCGAAAGCGCTGAAAGTATTGATCCCAAAGACGTCTCTTGTTTTGCTAAGGATGCTGCCAAGCTATCCAAGAATAGGAAGGACCCTGGTTCTGATGATCTTGCTGCCCTGGGTGACATCGAGACCCCGGTGGCCTCAGTGGAAGAGGATGGTGGCGGTTCTGATGACGAAGAGGTTAAGTCTCCGAACCAGGTTGCAGATCAAGCGCCTTTGGAGGACGAAGAAGTCCAGCCTCCCCGGACGACAAGGCTCGGGAGGACGAGCAATCACCCTGGGAGGATGACGAGGATACCGATCTGGATGTATAGTCTAGATACTCTATCCTTGTAATTTCAGTTTTATTTCTTTTCTTTTGAATTTTGGTTTCCCCGGGCTCCTCCCCTGAAAAGTTCTCTTTTGTTATTCATGGAGGGAAAAAGAGCTCCGGGGATGAGAGCGATGACTCCAACGATGTAAGAGTCTCTCTCTTTTTTATCAATTATAAACGTGGATTTATTCAGTTTATCAAGTTATGAGTGTTTGTTTATACATGCATGTATATTTATCTGCAAGTTTGTATCTGAAAATTCTTGTTTATGTAGCCCCGGGATAATCCTCCCGGTACTATTCCTACCGGGTCGCGGTCAGCACCCCCGGAAGCCGACCGAGAGAGTGAATCGTCGTGTCCCCGGTGTGCGGAGTTAGAAGATCAGCTAAGTCGTTGGCAATTGGACGACATCCAGACTCGTTACCTTTTGGTTCAATCGGGGACCGGATCGGTGATAGATGAGTTCCCGGATGTCACTTCGCTTGTGACAAAGCTCCTGGAAATATCAAATCAGTTCGGATCCCTTTCCCGGTGTCAATCCTTGGCTCAAGACCGGGTAAACGCCGTTCTTGATGCGGACAAGACCATCGCCATGCTACAAGCTGAGCGTGATGCTTTCAAATCCCGACTTAAAGATGAGTTTGATTTGGTTTGGTCCGAACTTCCATTTTATTGTGAGAAACTCAAGTGGCTGGAAAAAAGGGGGATCAACTTAAGAGAAATCTGAAGCTGGAGAGAGAGAACCGGGTACTGGCAGCCCGGAACCTAATCCTTCGTGAGAATTTGGTTACTCTTCAACTTACTTACCACTTAACTGGACTGCGACTTGGCCGGGTTTCACCCCCGCTGTATATTGACTTTCCCCGGGAGGTTGGGCGCTGCTAGTGCGTATGTTTCGTATGGGTTGGAACGACCCCGAGTCCCGGTATCGTCCCGCTTTCGAGAAAACCGCCGCATGGTGGCAACGCCAGAGGGAAGGTCGTTACCTTCCTCCCTCCTTGGTACTCATTCCGAGTCGAGTTTCCACAGATTTCATCGTTGAGAGGTATCTCGGGTTTCGCGTGTCAGTTGATCCGGAGGAATCTGCTCGAAGGGTGTCCAGACTCCGGGCCGATGCTGCCAGAATTCGAGCCTTATCGCCTCCGAGGATGCCAAGAAAGAGCAAAGGCGTCTGGCCCGGGAAATGAGCAAAGGAAAATGCAAGGTCGTTGCTAAAAAGAAAAAGTCTCCCAGCGCTCAAGGACCCATCATTATTGGAGCTCCCCGGAGGCTATCGACACCCGAAGTTTTGTCCCCGGATGACAATTTTGAGCCTTATGATGAGGCCGGTCCTTCTAGTGTTCCTCCGGTAGAAGAATCAAGCGCTCCGGAAGGCCCGGGTGCTTCCAATCAGTCTAGTTGTCTCCCTATTCAGGATGATCAAGTCCCATCTCCTATTAGATGGGATGGCCCCCTTTCTCCTGGGGCTGATATTTAGGGCTAGACTATGTGTGTTTTTGTTAGTTAAGTGTATATCGTGTAGAGTTAAAGTTGTGAATTTCCACGGTTATACATTTCAAATTAATATTATGTACTTGTATGTTTTTCTCCAAGACTTGTTCAAGCATCTTTAACTCTTTTCTCCCCCGGGGTGCTTGTCCAAGCATGCCCGTATATACTCTTAGCTGTTTCCCGGGTGCTTGTTCAAGCGTTCCCATTTTATATTTTCGCACTAGCCCCCCGGGCGCTTGTTCAAGCATGCCCGGTTCAGCTGATATTAAGAAAACAAAATTTGCCAAACAACTTCTTCAACATAATAATAAAATGCAAACGCGGGCCATGGGACAACCTAGGCTCAACCCTGGCCAGAGGTTCCCATGCCGCTCTCATGCTACCATCCTAGGCATATCTCTTGCCAGAGGGGTAAATACAAAAACAAACTACGCATAGTACCTACGTAAATTTGCGATGTTCCAGTGCCGCGGGACCTTCTTCCCGGCCTTATCCTGTAACTTGTTACTTCCCCCGGGATGAGCTGCCGTCACCTTGTAAGGTCCTTTCCAGTTAGGAGCTAACTTCCCGCTTGCAACTTGCTGGCTTTTGTCATTCCGGCGCATCACCCATTCCCCCGGGGCGAACTGCTCCTTACGCACCCGCCTGTCGTGGTACTTCTTGACCCGTTCCTTCACCCGGGCCTCATGCAGGGCTGCCTTTTCCCGTTTCTCCTCCAAACAATCTAGGTCCAGCAGCCGATCATTCTGGTTTGCTTACTCATCCGGGAACTTCGTACGAAGACTGGGCACTCCAACTTCTGCCGGGATTACCGCCTCTGCCCCGTAAACCAAACTGTAGGGGGACTCCCCTGTGGCGGAATTCTCTGTTGTTCTACTTGCCCATAGGACATTTGGAAGTTCATCGACCCAATTTCCCCTCGCACCCTGAAGACGCGTCTTGATTTCGTTGATAAGAGTCCTGTTGGTGACCTCGACCTACCCATTAGCCTGAGGGTAGTAGACCGAGGTAAGCTTCTGTTCAATCCCGTACTCCTTGCACCAGGATTTGAAGGGGTCGTTCTCGAACTGCGCCCCGGTATCTGTTACGGGGTATCCCATAACGGCAGATAATATTCTTCCAACAAAATTTCACACAAGTACTTCCCCTGATGTTGGTCAACGGGGCTGCTTCGATCCATTTGCTGAAGTAATCAATCGCGACTATTAAATAATTGAAACCTCTGAGCGCCGTCGGGAAAGGGCTTACTAGATCCAAACCCCAACGGATTAAAGGCCAGGTTCCGGATATCCCAATCATCTCTCCCTGTGGCACATGGATCAGGGGTGCAAATTTCTGGCACTGTTGTCCACAGGAGCGAACAGCTTTTTGGGCGTCCTCAAACAGTGTGGGCCAATAATACCCTGTACATGATTTTCCGGGCCACGGTCCGGGCACCTTGATGGCTCCCGTTGGGACCATCATGCACTTCTTTCAACAGATGTCGGGCTTCCTCCCTGTCCACGCACTTCAGCCAAGGTTAAAGGTACCCTCTTCGTATCAACTCCCGGTCCAGGATAGCATATCGGGGGCTTTAACTCGAATCTTCCAGGCTTTAACTTTATCATCCGGCAGCGTTCCCTTCTCCAAGTACTCGAGGAGTGGTGTGATCAACGATTCCGTTTCACGTACCACTGTGACTTGGCTGGGGTGCTCATCCCTGGACAGTTACCATCTCCATGAACAGGTTCCGATCCTGGTCCAGCTTGAGCTCCGACGAAGCCAGCTTACTCAGCGCATCTGCCTTACAGTTCTCTTCCTAGGGGATCTGTGTCAGCGTAACCCGGAGAAAACCCTGGATCGTTGTTTTCACCGCCTCCAGGTACCTCTGCAGACTCCTTTCTTTGGCTTCATATTCTCTATTAACTTGCTGAACCACAATAGCCGAATTGTTGTAGGCGTCAACCACTTTCACACCCACTTCTCGGGCTAGTCGTAACCCGGCTAGGAGGGCCTCGTACTCAGCTTCATTGTTGGTGGTCTTGAAATTGAACAGTAGGGCATAGCAATACTCCTTCCCCACGGGAGCGACCAGCACAATTCCGGCCCCGCTTCCTCCGGCATGGGAGGAGCCGTCCACGTGCAGTTTCCACCCCGGCTGCTCTTTTACAGGGTCCTTCTTGTCATTGTCCGCCATTTCTACTAAGAAGTCGGCCAAAGCTTGGCTCTTGATAGACTTCCTAGCCTGGTAGGTGATTTTATGCTCCCCTAACTCAATCGCCCACTTCATCATCTGGCCCGATGCCTCTGGTTTCAGCATTACTTGGCGAAGTGGTTGATTTGTCAGGACTGTTATGGGGTGCCCTTGGAAGTATGGTCGAAGTCTCCTAGACGCATGCACTAGGGCTAAGAGTAAATGCTCTAGTGAAGAGTAACGCGTCTCCGGCCCTTGAAGAGCCCTGCTCACAAAATATACCGAGCTTTGCACCCTCCCAGATCCCCGGACTAGGGCAGCACTTATTGCTTGCTCCGTGGCCGCGAGGTACAAGAACAGCTCTTCCCCCGGGACCGGTTTAGACAGGGTGGGGAGATTCCTCAGATGCTCCTTCAATTCCTTGAACGCTTGCTCACATTCTGGAGTCCATTCAAATTTCTTCGCTCGCCTCAGGATATTGAAGAAAGGTAGCTGCTTCTCTGCCCCTCGTGCCAGGAACTTGCTCAAGGCCGCCAAAGACCCTGTTAAGCGCTGCACATCCTTCACCTTGATCGGGAAGGGCTGCTCAGGATCGCATCAACCTTCTCCAGGTTTACACCAATCCCCCGGTTTGACACCATATATCCGAAGAACTTGCCCGCTGCCACCCCGATAGTACTCTTTTCTGGGCTCAGCTTCAGGTTGATTTTCCTTAGGACGACGAACAGCTCCCGGAGATCCTCCAAAAATACTTCGTGCGTCCTGCTTTTGATCACCATGTCGTCTACATAAACCTCCATGTTCCTCCCGAGCTGATCTTGAACACCCGGTCTACCATACGCTGGTACGTGGCTCCTTCATTTTTAAGACCGAACGACATCTTCCTGTAACAAAAAGTACCAAAGTCAGTAATAAAAGAAGTTTTCGGCCGATCTTCCGGGGCCATGACAATCTGGTGGTATCCTCGGTGCGCATCAAAGAAAGCCAGGAGCTGATAGCCCGTTATTGCTTCCACCAGCTGGTCAATGGATGGCAACGGGTGACTGTCCTTAGGGCAACACTTGTTCAGATATGTAAAGTCTATGCACATTCTCCATGATCCGTCGTGCTTTTTCACCAGGACCGGGTTTGCAATCCATTCCGGGTAGGTGATTTCTTCGACCATGCCGGCGTCCAACATTCTCTTTAACTCCGACCGGATGAACTCCACCCGATCCGCTGCCAAGGCTCTCTTCTTCTGCCTGACACGTTTCAGATCTGGATAGACGTTCAGCCAGTGTATTGCGAATTCCTCCGTTATCCCCGTCAAATCCTCCGTTCCCCACGAGAACACATCCTCATACTCCTTGAGCAACCCCCGGAGCTTCTCCTTCACATTCCCTGGGAGGTGCTTCCCTACACTCACCTTTCCTCTGGAACCTACCTCCATGTCCTCCACTTCAAAGAATTCCGGGTCACCGTGCACCGCTCCCAACGTATTCTCCTTCCCGGAGCTTTCCCCGGGCTCCGAAGCATGCACCCTCTCCGTTCCTCCGGCCTTAGCATCCTTTATCGCGGTTAGCATGCAACTACGGGCCATCGTTTGATTACCAATAACCGAAGTAATTCCCTGATCTGTTGGGAATTTCATGGTTAAGTGGTAGGGAGAGCATATCGCTCGTGCTTGTGTCAACCAAGGGCGGCCTATAATCATGTTATACGGGGAGGAAGCATTTATCACCGCGAAGTTGCACAAAACGGTTCACCTCTTGTTGATGTCCAAGTGATCAACAAGGGTTACTCGTTAGACTATGATACCCAGAGGATGAACTGTCCGGCCTGTGAAACATGATAACGGGGACAAACACGGCTTCAGGTTCTGCCGGCCAATGTGCAGCTAGTCAAAACAATCAGCGAACATAATCTCCACACTGCTCCCATCGTCTACGAAGACTCGCTTTATCACAACTCCTTCTTCTTCTGCAGAAATCATCATAGGATCAGAGTGAGGCACCTGGGCCGGGACTGCATCCTCCTCCGAGAAAGTGATCGTTTCACTGTGTTTAAACCTCTTCCCCTGGATCTCCCCCGGGGGAACATATCTACTCTTGGCCTTTACCGCCAAAAGTGTTTGTGCCCCATCTCCCACTATTCCATTGATCACGTTTATCGTCCGAGGCGCCCCGGGTCCAGGAGCACCCGTTCTCTGAGCTTGTGGGGTGGGATTAGGAGCAGGGTTAGCCTCCGCAGGGCGATCGCCACCTTGGCCTCGGTTGTTCCTCCAATTCCGCTTCCTTCCCTACCCCACCGGAGCGGCTACCGGGTGTGCATCTCCCGCCACACAATCCCGGAGCTGACCCCGCTCCACCAGCTTCTGAATATCCGTGCGCAGAACTCTACAACCCTCCGTGGTGTGACCATAAGACATGTGAAATTCACACCACTTTTGCGCATTGGCTGGGGCCGGGACCCCTTGTATAACCGGGGGGTCCGTGAAAAGACCCCGGTGAATGGCTAAAATCTCCGTTTTTGTCTTAGAGAGTGGAGTATACGTCGGTCTCACCACCAGCGTCTGTCCCCCCGGCGCAGGTGCCGCTCCCTAGGCCGGTTGGCGTCTCATGGGATCCTGACAAACACCTTGGTGGGGAGTTGCTCGGAGCATGGTAGTTTGGGTGGCCGTGGCCGTGATCACCCGCTGTTCAAAGAAACCAACAATGTTCATCCGAGTATGGTTGGCCTCATGCACGGTGCAGTGCATCTCCACTGTCAGCTGGAGGTGGTAGAAGGTTCCCGACATGTTCTTCATCAACTCAATGTAGAACATCTCATCTCTCAACCCGTTCACGAAGTTTTCGATCAGGGCCTTCTCATGCAAGTGCCTGTCCTGCACCTTCATAGACTCGGTAATATACCGGACATAATACTGCCAAGTGGACTCCGTTTCCAACTGCCGCATGGCCAAAACCGTTGCTAGATTGACAAAATTTGTCTTCATAGCTGCATACCTATGGACCAAAACAGTCGCAAAATCCTAGAACGTCTTCAACGATCCCTGAGGAAGACTCTTGAACCAGCTCAAACAATTACCCCAGAGGTACGAGGGTAATAATTTGCACTGTAACGACTCGTCAATGTCCCTGGCTCCCATGACGCTGAGATAAGTGTGAACAAACTCCTCCGAATCCCCATCCCCGTTGTAAGTTGGAACTCCATCCGGTGCCTTGATGCCTGCCGACCACTTATAGTTCAGGACCTCCGGAACCCACGGGGAATGAGGGTGCATTCCCCGCCTTCCGATCAATCTACTCAGACGCTCTTCAATGGAACCATTGTTGAATGGGGTATCATATCCGGCAGCATACGCGACTGTCTGTTGGCCGCCGTAATACGGTTGGGCCTGCGGGTTCAAGCCGCCTTGGAACGCCTGCTGGCCCGGGGGCATCTGCTGACCCCCAGCCTCTTCTGATTTGTCTCTCCCATCCTTTTCCAAGTCCACCACACCGGGTACCTTGTTGTGAGCATCCGCCTTCTATGCTCGAAATTCCCCGAATTCCGCAGCGTTGGTATGGATGGTTTCTGGGCCTCCATGCTCATCTTCCCCCGGGGTTTCATCCCCGGACTCAGAATACTCCGGCTCAGATTTCTCGCCATCTCCAAAAGTCTCCTGGTTTAACCTCTCCTTCTCCTGCTGGACCTTTTCCCTCCGCTCCTTCTGCATCTCCCTGAGGGTGCGCTCCGGCACTTTCTTCTTTCCTCTACGCTTCTCAGCAGCCAAACAGGAAGTCTCATTGCGCGCCCGCACCTTCTCCTTGGAAGCCTTGCGTGCCGCCATAACAGCTGCAGCCCTTTTTGTCTTGGGGCCGCCCTCTGCCTGATTAGCCTTCGTGATGGGTTCTCCCCCAGTCTTTCTAGGCCTATCGCGGGGCATAACGAAGCAAAACGGATCCCACTGGGCATGCCAACTGATGCTACCAGTATGCTCCTGGATACCATCCTTGGTACGAGCTATCCAGGGAGAGCTGGAATCCTAACCCGCGGTGGATCTCTCACCTAGGTCCTGCAATACAAAGCCCCCGGGGTCACCCGAGGGTAGACGCTCCGGCGTGATGATGAAGATAGGGCTTTATGCAGAGGAGAGAGAATATGAATAAATACAGAGAGTATTTAAGTCTGATAGAACATACCTTTTACTGTTGGTCACTCCTCTATTTATAATGGCAATGAGCAGAGAGGGTTTAAGCTAAGTGGTCCTTATCTTGTCGCATACTCGGGGTTGGGGGGTCATTTTCATGTCCTTCTTGTACCCGGGTGTGTCCAAGATAGCTGATGTCATGGAAGGACCACTGGTGGGCTGGACTCTCTCTTCTCCTTTGCCAATACGCTTCTCAGGCCTGTGTATGGGCTGAGACCCATATCACCATTATGCGTGGAAGAGTGATGGGGGCCAGGTGATTCAATAGTTTCTTTAGAGGGTAAAATTCTTTCGAGCTTAGTTTTTTTAGTTACTTACTGTTAAGTATGTATTAGGTAATGATCTTAGTGGGTGATTGAGGGTTATATGGTTAATTTTTTAGGATATACTCAAGAGTTGGAGAATTAGATTGGGAAGAGAAAGAATATGAAATTATATAAGAGAGCAAACACGAAGATATAAAGATCATTCAATTCACAAAGTACACATAATTGATAATTCCCTAATCTGCTAGCTCTAGCCTCTTCCATTAACACCAGCTTGCTTTTTCTGTACTCTTACAACTGATGAACATGTTCCAGGATCAATGCTAGCATCTGTTTTCTTAGTATCATCAACAACAACAAATTCAGTACCATACGTCTAGGATACTCGTTCTTTGCCCAACCAGCATTTGCTTTGAAAGAGCAGCTCTACAGTAGCCTTGTTCCGACACAACTCCAATTTTACAATTTTGTATGGTCCAGTAAACTTCAGTTTATCAACAATTGAGGAATATAATTAATCTAGAAACAATAAGTGTAAGAGAATGAAACTAAAAAATCACACACCATGGTCTATACTAAGGTAAAATTTGGAAACTAAAAAATCACACACCATGAACTATACTAAGGTAAAATTTGGAAACTAAAAAGTCATGATTTTGAAAACCAACACGATCCATCCGACACTAAAAATTGATCTTTACCGAATTCGTGAGATGCGATGACCTATTGGGATATTTCCCTCTTCGTACCCAATTTATAGAAAGAAAATTGAATAAGATAAACTGACAAGGGGCTAATGGCGTGAATAAAACTGAAGAGATTAAAGCCATCAAATAAACGGAATAGTAAAGGATTAATTTAATAAGATGAAAAATTAGTATGGATTAAATGAATTGAGTTGAATGCAATCTTAATTGAAGAAGAAGAGGAATAGGAGGAGGTGGATCAAATGCAGTCATAATTAAAGAAGAGGAAATAGAAAAGAGAAAGTAGTGAGAATTTTACAATTTGAAAAACGAAAAGAATCAATAGTAAAATTTAGGTTGGCCAGGAAGCTGATGTGTACATGAGTTGGCTGCTGAGGTGCTCTGCCACATGTCAACTGTTGGGGTATGAGGTCTAAAAATGGGTTGTCTTTTTATATATGGTAAAAACTATTCATATTGCTAGCCACATTATACATGAACCTAAATTGATGATCCAGTTAACAGGTTCGTTGTCTTTTGGGAATTGTTATATTCTCATCATCTTCAAAGTTTAAGTATTAGTCATTTAGATTTATCATCCCTTTTACCTTCAACTCACAACTCAGAAATTATAAAATAATTTATTTATTTTGATAATTTTATCTTAAACTTATTATTCTTCTACATCTCATCTTCGGCACAATATAACAAAGAATAGTGCATACATATAACATTTGACCAAAGAATTATGTATGTAAGGATTTTAGTATGGAACAAAAGGTATATGATATGGAAAATCTTTGGATTTGGCTCCATTTGCTAATTTAAAACCACATATTTATTATTTAAAACCAATATTAATTCCTAAACTTAGGTATTTACGACCAATTATATTTCACCACCCAAAAATATTAAATTATTTAAGAATGTACTGGAATCTCTGTAATCAAAACAAATATACTAATTAGGGTAAATCGGTACTTCTACACTTGAGTCATTTCACGTGCAAGCCATGCACCAATTAAACCGTGCATAAAATGTGTAGAGTGTGCTTACATGCTCATAAAAACAAGTGCAACATCAGATAAAGCAAAGATAACGCTATCACATGTGAACACGATCGACCTTTGGTTAGGGTTTAAATTGAACTGGTGGAGGACGAGAGGCAGCATCTCATTGATCTATTTAATCTTTTTCTCACTCTACACATTTTTTAGAATAATATAAGAATCCATTTCTCATTTTCCCATTAGATATTATTCATTTTATTTTTAGGTATTGGGGTAGTCGTACATCACCATTCGCGTGAATTAATCAGTGGTCACCACATCCAACCCACCTTATTTTGTATGAGTAGTCTTAATTCAGGTCTGTTGTTTTTTTTTAAAACACCCTTATAAGGTGGGAGAATATATTTGGCTCTCCAAACCAAAGGCTCAAGATGAAAAAATTACATCTCCTAACCGCCTAATAGTAGCAGTCGCTGCAACATCTAAAATAATAAGACCTTTAACTTCAGTAGGGAGAGTGTCCCATGAAAAACATTGAGCAGTTTGATTTTTCAAAGCCCATTTGGATAGTAAAATCAGCAAGCTGATTTCCTTCCCTCATTATATGCATCAAAGTACATGTCTTAATCATTGAATGGATGTCATGCAAGAGATTATATAAGTTCTAGTGCCAAGTAGAGGGATTCTGAATCATGGAGATAGCTTGCTGGCAATCTGACTCAATATAAACATGATTAACATGAACAGAGCATGCAAATTTAATGGCAGCTTGGATGGCATATAGTTCAGAATGTAATGAGTATAACTGTTGAGTATAACTGATGAAATGTTATGTTATTGTAGATAGTAGTGGAAATGGTTGATAAATAATTCACTCATGATTTAACATATTCAATATCGAAATCTAATTACAATTAAAGTCATCTACCCACCAGCTACTCTAGTAGAATTTGGCTCACTTTACTAATTTAAAATCACACATATTTTTTTCAAACCAAAAATTAATTCTTAAATCTAGGTATCTACAACCAACTCTATTTCACCGATAAAATATATACAATAATCTAAGAGTGTGGTGAAGTTTCTGTAATCTGAACAAAATGTATTAATTAGGGTTAATCGGTGCTTATACAAACGAGTCATTTCAGCAGTTGGTCATGGGAGCTACGCACCAACCAAACCAAGTATAAATGCGTGGTGCGTGTTTGCACGCTCGTAAAAGCAAGTGCAAACATCAGTATAAAAGCAAGGAGATCGCTAGCTCATGTGAACATATTATCAGATTGGAATTTCTAGTTCATAAATTCGGAGAATCGCCGCGATAAGATAAACACAGTTAAATTATAAAAATGAGAATAAATCATAAACTTTTTAATCTGTGACTTTACCGAGATAAACCTCCAACGATTTATGCAAAAACTAATTGTATCTCTGTCTGCATATACTTCTCCAACAATCTACCAAAAATCTTATTCATCTTGCTGCTCATGATTTATGCTAAGTTAGAACTGGGAGGAGATCGACAACGACCCAAGTAACCCAGAATAGATAGAGAGTGGAAAAAGAAAATCAATTGGTTAAAAAGATTGGGAGCATTGATGGGGAAACGTTTTTATAAAATCTTTGCTTTGATCACCTAAGTATGACTCTGTCAATATCAATTATCTTATCATATGACTAGTGATATTTCATATTATAATTGTATAAAAGAGAGCTTGAAAAGTATCAAGTGAAAGAAATTTAAAATGACGGGATCATTTAATTCTGAATATATATAACTTCATTAAGATATAATAGTCTTTATAGAAAATAGGTGAAGTGACAAACCAAATAAAATAAATGGATCTTTAAAATTACAAAATCATGAACGTGCTAATCAATTAATATATTTTTCAGAATTTCATGATAGCTAGTTCATGTGAACATATGATGTGACTTCAAATTGACTAGGGATTAAATTGGGCCCAATCTCTTAATTTATGTATGCGATGATGATTGTTTTATTTATTTTTCAAATTTTATTTGTGCACCTTTTGTGCAATTTTTGTGCTTTCATAAATTATGGACCACTCTAAACCTAAACTAATTATGGATCTGCCTCGGACTCTCTAGTGTTTCTGATCACCAAATTGTCATGGCGGGTGCGTGTTTGCACGCTAGTAAAAATAAATGCAAACACATTAAAAATTTTCTACTAATCATCATTGCGGGGTGCGTGTTTGCACGTTCATAGAAGCAAGTGTAAATTAACACGTTAATGTTTTTCTACTGATTGCCATTGTGGGTAGAGGCAGATCTAGAATTTTACTAACAAGGGGGCATGACTAATTAAACAAATTGAGTTCGAAAGAACTAATAAAATTATAAAAATAACTGTATAACAAAGTAATTTATTTAGAGATATATTATAAGATTAAGAAAATATTACTAATATTCTTTCAAAAAAATTACTAATATGATATCATATAAGAATTATAAATAAAAAAATAAAAATAAAATACTAATAGAAAACTAAAAATATGTGGTCCCTTCTGAGTACTGATGGTCCACTATTTCTCTTAGAAGTCTAATTTTGTAAAATTTTCATTCTCCTTACATAAATACAGTTGCTTTAAAAAAAGAGGACCACTATTTAAATTTTTTACAAAATACTATTTAATGGGGAAAAGATGGTATATTTAGACTATTTCTTAGCGAAATCATGAGGTGGGTCCAGCCCCTTTCAGACCCACTATAAATTCACCCCTGCCGTGGGGTGCATGTTTGCACACTCATAAAAGCAAGTGCAAGCACCAAGAGAATGTTTTGTTTTTTTAATCCAATTCAGATTAGTTGGGATGAAAAATAATTTTATGAAATTTAATTTAAGCTATTTACTTGATTATATTAAAACTTATTTTAGTTCAGTTCAGTTTATTAAGTTTAATTCAGTCTTCCAAAATAAATAAAGGTAGAACACATGACATACATTTCATGTTAAACGAATAAAGTACCTTAATTTATTGTCGATATATGTATAACCATACATAACTGCACAATTATTTTGATTTTCTAGGAATTTCTAAAAATTTGATATGATTTAATTTTTAAGGAAAAAATAAATTTAGTACTGACAAAATTTCTCGTAAAAAACGGATATCATGATGGTACATTTTTTCTAATTTTTAAATAAAAATTAATTAGTTTTTCTACTGCATGGGTTTAGTCTTACCATTTGTAACACAAATTTCAATACAATTACTTTTAACCAAGTTCTTATCGAACCGAATAAACTGATCGAACATAATCACACCGAACAAACCGATTGAATCAAATGATACCGAATCGACCGAAGCAAACTCAACCTGAAAACTTTTTATCTCATGCCAAAACTGATCTGAACCGAATTTAACCTGAAAAATGATCTGATTCGAGAATCTAGATTGAACCCGATCTATAACTGAATTTTCTCGAATCGACTTGATTTGAACTGGTGAACGTCGTTTAACTCACACAAATAATTCATGCAACACGCAAAGAATATATAATAAACTAGCACAATGGTTATAAGCAGGGTCGAATCCCACAGAGAACGGAGTAATAAAAAGATTAATTTCATAAGATAAAAACTGATGTAGTCACCACACTTGTATTTTTCTGAAGATTGATTTTCTAACAACTAAGGAAAGTAAGATAAACTAGACTGACTACTAAGATAGAATCAAATAAAATAAACTAAATTAACTACTAAAATAAAATATCAAACAACCACACGAAAGACATTCAGTTTCGAATAATTCCTTACTATTTATTATGATCGATCATTGATTCAGAAATAAATTAACACCCATGAATCTATCAGTTATAGGACAACAAGTATTTGCTAAACCATCCCAATCCTTCCTTACATTCTTGATAGCAGACAAGTATTTGGTGAACCCACTATTTCTCTTATTAAGATGTTCCCAGAAAGTATTCGCTAAACTAGATACACATCTCAATAGCATGAAGCACTAAAAGGACCCAATATAAACAATCACCCAAGTATTCACAAGTAATGCCTTCTTCACTTAATTGTTCCACATCCCTGTTATTATATAGTCTGTATCAGTTATCTATTGTATAGACAGGAATTTCGTTACTTAAATTAGCTATAACCTAATAGAATACAAGTTGATCAAACTCGAAACATCAGATATAAATTCATACAAGAACAATCAAGAATTCATGGATATCATTATAAACACAATTAGATATCACAAATCATAAAATTAGCAATTAATTATTCTATGCCGATATAATCATAAAATAAAATAGAAAAGAAATTATCAAACCAGAATGCATCGGCTGAACGAGAACGTTTTATTAATGCCAAAATCCAGACTTAAGCCGTCGATTCCCCGAGAGATCAAAAGAAACAAAACCCTAATCTAATTATTATTAAACTACCTAAAACCTCATAATTATTTTCGGCCGAACAAGGGAGTTTAAAAACCCAGGCCAAATTAAAAACCTAATGAACCTAAATCACACGCACACACATTCACACCACAGGGCCCACGGGCTTTATTTAATATATTTAACTAATAATAATAATAATAATAATAATAACTAGCAATAATTCAGCCCAATTAAATTGTGCTGAAATTCTTCAATATCTTCACTCTGATTATTCAGTATTGCCAGTTTATTATTTCTCCTCTTTGAGTATATTGGATCGCTACTTCATTAAAAACCCAGTGGGAAAATAGAGTATAACGAATCCACTTCATTTTGGCTCTAAATCCTCCTTCAGTTTCACTCAGTCCTGATGGACTTCATCAAGCAATTTAGTGATCGTTACACGAAGCACGTCAACTGGATTAGCATCCTTTTAGCTTCCAAATTGCTCCAAAAATTGTCACAACCGCATCTTTTGTGCATTTAGTTCCAATCTCCTCCATCAACTAAATCTGCATAGAAAACACACCTAAAGTGCACATTAATCTCGTAAAAGCACAACATAAAACCCTTGAATAAGCAATATATAATCATCACATCATGAACCAAGCCAAAATCAAATGAACCCAAAGTGCTTGTAGGGATTCTCGTTGTCATTCCAAAGTGCTTGTCATGGGCTCTCAAACAAGTTACATTTAAGCCATGTTTTAATGATTTGTTTCAAATGGACCTGGAGATGATTGAATTCATTCTAAATCATAGTGAGGTGCCGGAAATGGTTTAAGTATATATAGAAGAAAAACAATTTTGGAGAAAAGTTACATATAAGATATGAACTAATTAGATGCCCTAAGTTCTGCTTCCTATGACATTGAGGCATTTATAGTTGTAGAGAGAGTCTGCACAATCTCATGCATCCCAGGACAAGCAGATGGATTTTTCTCCAGACATCTATCAGCCAATTTCATCACCAATATCGCAAGATCGGATTATTAGCTTCCTGCAAGCAATCCATCCATGAAATCTCCTTCTTTCTGATCATCAAGAACTGAAACTAACCTCTCAGTCAATCTTGAATGCAGTGCAACTTCTTTTCCAGTAAGAATCTCAAGAAGAAGAACACCAAATGAATAAACATCCAGGTTTGGATAAACCAAATCATTTTCGAAATACTCAGGCGCCATGTAGCCTTTAGTTCCTACAATGTGCCTGGTCAATGCAAAATGGCCTCCCTGGCTATCTGTCGATCTTGCAATCCCGATATTCGTGATTTTTGCACGGAATTCAGCGTCGAGAAGAACGTTGCTGCACTTCAAATCTTTGTGCACATGTGGAGGTGAAGTAGCTATGAAGATAGTTTAGGCCTGAGGCCACGTCGAAAGCAATATACATTATCTGCATCCAACTCAAAACCTTTTCCTTCTTCTTCTCCTTGTTTTCATAGATCCAAATCCAATGATCCATTTTCAGCGTACTCGTAAAAACCAGGTACTAGTAGCCATCAAAGAAGATGACGCCGGAGAGGCGAATGAGGTTCATATAGTTGATCTTGTTAAGGAGGTTGATTTCCTCTGCCACATTTCTGCTCACTTTCTTGATAGCTGCTAAATCGCCTTTGATCGTGCCGAGGTACACCGATCCACCGATCAAACAATCGGAACTGAAATCATCAGTAGTTAATCTCAGCTCCTCGTAAGTATAAACCGTCATAGATTGAGCTATGCTGGACATACTATCCCAGAAACTGTACAATGAAGCCATGTGTCAATTGTTGGGGTAAGAAATCTAAAAATGATTGCCTTATATATATGATAGATATTATTCATATTACTAGCCATGTTATACACGTATCTAAACTGATGATCCAGTTAAAAGGTTTATTGTCTTTTGAAAATGGTATATATTCTATCATCATTTACATTGTTTAAGTATTAGTCATTTAGATCTATCATCCTTTTTACCTTCAAATCACAACTCACAAATATAAAATAATTTATTTATTTTAATAATTTTATCTTAAACTCATTTTTCTTTTATAACTTATCTTCAACACAATATAATAAAGAATAGTGCATATTTCTAATATTTGACCAAAGAATGATGTAAGGATTTTTGTATGGAACAAAAGGTATATGATATGGAAAATCTTTGGATTTGGCTCCATCTACTCATTTAAAACCCCATATTTATTATTTTAAACCAATATTATATATAGATATTTACAACCAATTATATTTTACCACCCAAAAGAATTAAAATATTTAAGAATGTACTGGAGTCGCCGTAGTCAAAACAAAATACTAATTAGGGAAAACCGGTACATCTACACTTGAGTCATTTCACGTGCGAGCCACGCACCAACTAAACCGTGCATAATATGTGTAGAGTATTCTCACACGCTGATAAAAGCAAGTGCAAACATCAGTATAAGAGTAAGGATAACGCTATCACATTTGAACACGATCGACCTTTGACTAGGGTTTAAATTTGAAATATTTTTGTTAAGCTAATAATTAATTTACATAGATTTTCTGCCCTTTAGCTGCACAATTGTATGTTAATAAACTTGATTTAGCAGCACATTTATCTGCGTTAATTGACTTAATTTTGCTGCACAGTAGTATGCTCTAAGTAACTTAATTTTTTTGTAATATAGGTGCACATTAATCAGTATCCTAGTTAATTAATTAATTTTAACTGCACATTAGTAGATGTTTTTATAATTGAACTGAAAAATAATTAGGTAAGCGGTAAAAAGCAAACCTGGTGTGAATTCCTACAGGCTCTAGGGAGATGTAGCTGACACGCTCAATGTCCTCACGTCCATATGGAACGTCTCCTGGAAGAAGAAACCAGACAACGGCTCTCTATTCCTCTTGACCTGTTTCTTAATGAACTCACGGTCTGATATGAGTTTTAGCCAGTCCTTGCAGATGAACTTGAACCGATGTAGTTTCCAAGCTGGCAAATTAACCAGCACTGAGATCATGAGATCATCATATAGGTATGGTAGAATTCTCATCTCCTTAAGCCGGCGAGGGAGACAAGGCAGGGGAGAGCCGACGATGGAGATAAGGCCGGGGAGAGCCGACGAGGGAGACTCTCACTGGAACAAGGTAGGGCGTGGAATATGGATGAAAATGGATCTGACATTAATTTTACATATAATGTCCATGTGTTTAATAGACACGGCACACAATCCGTGTTTGAGTAGCATAGATGCCTACTTTGAACTGAAAAGAGATCGGAAATAAACAAAATTGTCATTGTTCGGTGCGTGTTTGTACGCTCGTAAAAGCAAGTGCAAACACGTTAATGTTTTTCTACTGATTATCATTGCGGGGTGCGTGTTTGCACGTTCGTAAAAGCAAGTGCAAATTAACACGTTAATATTTTTCTACTGATTGTCATTGCAGGGTGCGTGTTTGCGTGCTCGTAAAAGCAAGTGCAAACACCAAGTGAATGTTTTACTTTTTAAATTCAGTTCATCGGATGAAAAATGATTTTATGAAATTAGTTTAGGCTATTTACTTGATTACATTAAAAAAATTATTTTAGTTCAGTTCAATTAATTAAGTTCAATTCTTCCCAAATAAATATAGGTAGAACGCTACATGGCATACATTTTACGTCAAACAATAAAGTACCTGAATTTATTGTCTATAATTGTAAAACCAGACATAACTGCACAATAATTTTGATTTTCTTGGAAATTCTAAAAAATTGATAAAATTTATTTTTGAAGGAAAAATTAAATTTAATATTAATAAAATTTCTTGTAGAAACTGTATCATTATGATAATTTGTTTTAAATTAAAGCCACCCTAGAGCGGGGTAGATTTTATTAGGCATCATCCCAAGCCATAAAAATGCCATTGAAATGGCTAGTGTTTACATCAACTAAGATGACAAAATGTGGACCAGAGGTCCTATAGCATAAGAATGCTATCAAAAATGGGCAAAAACTATGTCTAGCCCTAAAACTACTATACTGAACTAAACAACCATATTCTTGAAACCTATTAGGGAATTGCGATGCAAAACCCAAGGCGGTACCAAGAGAAAGCTGTAAGTCCATAGCTGAGTAGCTTGTGAAAGGGATCTGCTGTTCAGTCTTGTCCAGGATCTATGAAGCTGAGGCAAGGTATCTGCACATGTAGCAAAAATTAAGAGCACATGTTTACCACTCTCAATGATGGAGTACCAATTCTATCAAGATGCAAAGCACCAGTGATTGAAGTTGGCAGTTTAGATGCAAAGCATCATTATGATACATTTTGTCTAATTTGTAGATATCAACTTATTTATTTTTCTATTGCAAAAGTGGGTTTAGTGTTACCATTTGTAACACAAATTCCAGTACAATTACTTCTAATCAAGTAAGTTTTTTTATTACATTCACTGCAATAATCAAATTAATCCGGTACACGGATCATACAACTATTCTAATTTATTCTTGCTCTATCCAAGTCTATTGATGTAGCACGCTACTATTAAAGGTTATATTTCATATTATTTATATATTTATATCTAAATAAAAAATCAGATTATTTTTGTTAAGCTAATAATTAATTTACTTAGATTTTCTGCCCTTTAGCTGCACAATTATATATTAATAAATTTGATTTAGCTGCAAATTTATCTGCGTTAATTGACTTAATTTTGCTGCAAAATGGTATGCTCTAAGTAACTTAATTTTTCTGCACTACAGCTGCACATTAATCAGTATACTAGTTAATTAATTAAATTTACCTGCACATTAGTAGATGTTTTTATAACTGGACTGAAAAATAATTGGATAAGTGGTAAAAAATAAACCCTATGATCATGAGTGCATTAATAATTAATTATCTTGAGTATAAAAAATAATGAACCAAGTGTTATATATTTGGGTGGAAAACTATATTCCCTTTCGTACGTAATATATCGACGAAATACTGATAGTATATCCACCTCAATCTATAAACTGGGAGCTTCCAACTGATCAACCTTAATCTCCACCTCAAGTCCCATCTCTGGTGGAAAGTGTATGATCGTGTTTTTAAGCAATCATGGTTGACCGCTGCCGTTTCTGCAACCAATATTAAGGTTCTTGATTTGGCTTCGAATTCGAAACATCGGACCAATCTACCAACATAAATTTTCACTTGCAAAACCCTTGAAGTTATGAATTTAGATGGTTCTTTCTACATTTATAAAGTTCCTGACGTAGTTTGTCTTCCCAGATTAGCTGAGTTGGAGTTGATAGATTGGGCTAGATGTAAATCCTATGACAAAATATAAATCCTATGACAAAATGAATTGCCTGCAAGTTTTGACAAGTTAACCAAGCAAGGTCTGCATCATAGACACAGATCTCGGTCGAATGGTCTGTTGCATTTGATGGATCGATGTGTCAATTTATGAGTTCTCGATGTTTTCTGTGACACGAAGAAGATGGAATACCCATGGTCTACCGTTGTATTTCCAAGATGCTTATGGTCGAGCCTCCGAACACTGGAGGCAACATTCAAACCACGCATCTTGTTTGAACAGGACCTGAGAATGATCTAGTTAATCTTATATCATGGTGCAGTGCCGGAAAGAATTCGCATAAGTTTTGAATTTGATGGGCTATGCTGGAAAGAGTTCAAACGTAGGAAACAAATAGAGGAAATAGTCAAAAATGTATCCGTGATGGTGATGAGAAAAACGTCACTAATTTGTAAGGTGTTTAATTTGTAGGATTCTACATTAGGTGCTCGATTGTTTTTAGCATATGATGCTGCCCGCATGGTCGGTCCAAAAAGTCCCTTTCCTCTGATCCAATATCCTGACCCTGCATGACAGAGCCTCAGGGGTACTTGAGGATTGACCCTCCGGTGTGATGATGAAAGACGGATCTTGGGAGAGAAAAGGGGTATTCACTAGAGTGATAGTGAGGAAATACTTACTTAGAATAGTGCTAGGCAACACTATTTATACTGTAGTCCGCGTCCCCGAGAGGTCCATCTTTGATGTGGCTTCTTATGTGCCTGTCCTTATCCGGGTGGTCCTCTTCCAGGTGCTGCCATATTAGCTTACCTCATCATGGGCCGAGCCCACACTACTGAGGAGTAGTTAGGCCTGGGCCTGGTATCACTACTAGCCCCCCGGAAGTTGGTTCTTCTCCTGACAGGTCTGGTCCGAGGGGGAAGGACTGACTTTCAGTATTCTTTCCCTTGCCCGACAATAGTGCCACGCGGGCACTCGTGTCTCGAGCCCCATTAATCATTGCAATTATTGCGTCTTTAACGGCTCTTTACTTCCTTTCGCTTATAAATACTTACTCCTTTTTTCCATCACTATCAACATTCATTCCCTTTTCGCTTTATTTTATTTTCTTCTATTTCCTAGCGTTCTTATTCTCTCTCCTCATCGAGATGGCTTCCTCCGATGCTAATGCGAAGAATCAATTTGACGCTCAGGTGAATTACTCCCACAATAGCACGTCTCGCGAGGTTTCTCCTCCACCCCCCAGTGGGTCAGAGACCCAATACGCCCCTCAAGACAGTCCACTCGGCTCGCGCTGTCACCCCATCTCGCCCAATGTTCAAGCGCTCCAAGAACCGTGAGAAGAGGCTAGTTGATAATGCCATGGCACCTTCGCTAGAAGCCGATGCTTGGACGAAAAAGGTCCTGGGCGGTAAGGGAGTCCCTGTCCCGGTGGACTTTCAGCTAGTGGCCGTCTCTCCTGATGAGTCGGTCAAAACCGTCCGGTGCATCTCTCGGATCCATTTCATTTGGGTTCTGAGCCTCCCTTTCCCCCGGGTGTACTCCAAGATCCTGGAGCACTATTAGGTGTCTCCAGCCCAGCTTCACTCTAATGTGGTTGTTGTGATGCTGGTGTTCCTGGTGCAGTGTCGCCGGTGCAAGGTGGTTCCTACCTCGCCCTTTGGAGGTCCTTCTATATGATGATCGAGTGCCCTGGTAAGAAGGAAATCTACACCATCCAGGAACGGTCGGGGGTTCAGGACTTCATTCTGGCCAAGAAAGATTCGGTCAAGAACTGGCAGCTAAAGGGATGCACCAAGGTGAACCCTGCACGGTACTAGGTCCCGGGGTGGAACGACAAGGTCGTTCTGGATGCCCGGGAAGCGTGGCTTCCGGACGGGGTCTAGGAGAGTCACACTGCCTTATCCGCCCAGCCCCTGAATTTGGACCAGTACTGGCTGGCCGTCAACTCTATTTTCCTCTTCCCTCGGGAGATCTATCCGTCTGAGGCCTTCCAGGACAGCCGTTGGGTGGTGACCTAGCCTCTGCAAGGTATGTTTCTTTCCTCCCTTCTTCTGTTGTTGTCATTATTTTCCTTTTTTGACCTTCTATAACGTTCCTCCTTTCGTTTAACGTCCTGCCTCAGCTCCGGTTGTTGCTAATGACCCCTCTGTCCCCGTCCCGGAAAAGAAGAAATCTAAGAAAGCTGGGGATGATGGAGCCGAATCCTCGACCATTAAGCCCAAGGAGAAGAAGAAGAAGAACAAGAAGGCTACCAGCCAGGTAGGGATTCTGTCCCTCTCAAAACCTCTGCCCCTCTTAAGACTTCTGTCCCGATCAAGACTTCCGCTCTCATTAAGACTTCGGCTCCTGTTATTGCCGAACTTCCTCCTGCCTCGATTGCTCAGGAGCCTGATACTACTGCTCTGATCGCCAATGTGGTGATCAACATTGAGTCCCCTATCCTAGAGGAAATATTGGAAGAGCTTTCCAACATACCCGAGGACGAACCGGCTCATCAGGAGGGTCTTCAGGATCCTATTATACCCGAAGACGTTCAGGAGCCAACCCAGCAGGAGGGCCCTCTGAACCAGCCCTTGGGCGCAGATGGTGCCTTGAGGTGAACGAGATTCTTGTTCCGCCACTCTTCGTCCGGGGATGGGATGTCCCCTACTACTATTGACCCCGGATATTTCAGCAACACCCCAACTGTCAGGCACATCACTATCTCTGCACCCCTTATTCCTCTTCCTCCTTCTCACTCGGCATTTAAGCGATATTCAGGCGACGATCTTTCGAAAGAGAAGATGAAGCCAAGGGCGATCGGGTCTCGGACCCCTCCTCGGTCCATTGCCAGTGCTCCTTCCATCACTTCTTCGAACAAGTAGGTAACTGCTCTCTCCCTGTTCTATCTTTCCATAAGCTATCTCTTATGTATTTGTCTGGTTGCCTAATTTGTGCTCAACTGTGTGTGTGTGTGTGTTTTAAGGAGCAGCTTATGAGCTCTAAGTTAGCTAACTCCCCGGACTTCCAAGCCGTGCTCTCCTCCTTTATTTCCCGCCAGCTGGACAGACTCCGCGAGGAGTTTCAGTCCGAGAAGGCGACATCAGCTGAGCTTCAGGAAAAGCTGAGTCAGGTCGAGAAAGAACTAGCGGCTACCTGGGTCTCAGATGCCGATGATCGTCTTGACTTCGCTGAGGCCGTTGTTGACAACGTCTTGGCCAGTAAGACCCTAGCTCTTCGTCTTACTGACCTCTTCCTTTCTGCGAGCGTGCACCAGTGCCACAACACCTATCAGGAGGTCCGGGGCTGGTTTCCTCCAGCTATCCGGGCCAACTTCAAGGAGCAGTGGTTTAATCTCAATGCTGGTGCTCATCATTTGCACATATTGAACACGCTGCAGAAGTGCGGTATGCAGGGTTTGTCCCCCGAGCTTTGGGAGGCTCTTCAGGAACGCCACCTGTCCACAGAAGAGGTTCGGAGCTGGTCTACCGATCTGGTCCGCCTGCATGGCATTATCAAGCCGGCTCCCCCTCCGGATCCTATCTTCCAGAGGATGATGACTACATCAAGTATTGTACTATGTACGACTACTACCATGGGTTGTTCGATTCGAAAGACATTGAGGCTGGGGGCTCTTCTTCTCCTAACCCTGCTGTCGACACTCCCAGAGTCCTTGATCAACCCAACTCCCCTCCTCTTGAGATCAATGAAAGTTCCGAGGAAGAACCCGAGGACGAGAGCAGCGGTGGCGATGATCATAGAGGGAAGGGTGCTTTTAATAATGTTCGTTAGACTTTTTTTTGTACCTCCTTCCTCGGATTTTTCGATGATTAATAAACAGTCTTTGTTACTTTCCTTCCCTGTTTTTCTTTTTTGTTCTTCTTATGTTCATACTTGTCGTTTTCATTTTTCTTCTTCTCAACTCTACTCTTGTCATGATCAGGGGCATCCTCGGAACCCTCCTCCTCTGATTCCCCCTAGCCAGGACAGATTGTTGACAGGTGTCCGGGTATACTGGAGCTATCTTCCGATGGAGGACTGGGCCCCCTGATCGCAGAGTTTCCTGACACTGACTCCTTGCTGACCTACCTACTTCAGATCCAGGAAGACTTTAAGTTCCTATCTCAATGCTACAAGCTTGCCTTTGAGAACATAGAAAAAACCCTGGAATTTGACCAATTCTAAGTGAGCAAGAGGCCAATCATCACAACTTTCAGGTTCGGATCCAAAAGGAGTTGGATGAGGTCTGGCATGATCTCCGAGTTGATTATTCTAAGTGTATGCGCATGCAGAGCAAGACCAAGTTTCGGCAACGAGTTGCCGGGGCCGAGAAGGAGAACTGGAGGCTGACCTTTCGGAACCAGACTCTCCAAGAGAACCTTTACATCCTCTATCTTTCCTACCACCTACTAGGACTTCGCCAGGGACAGGTTGCCATTCCCATCCTGACCGACATTCCTCATTCTGTTAACGAACTGGTCTCCTGGATGGAGGGCTGTGATCGGACTACTGGTGATTGCTCGGTCGCCTATCAGGAGGCCGTGGGCTGGAGGGAAAACCTTCGGAACCGAAACGTCCTACCTCCCACTCTGTCTCACATTCCACCCCGTGAGGATATAGACTATGCCTACGAGCGTTCTACCCATGCTCCCCAACCTTTGGATTTTGAGTCTTCTGAGCGGGGACTGGCTGCACTACGGGCTGCGGCTGCGGAAATCTGCGCCGCCTACCCTCCTCGGAACCTGAATCCTGCTGTTCGTCGACCTCGGATCCGTCCAGCTCCGGACAATCCTTCTTCCTAACCAGCTACTGACAGCTGGCCCCCGAATGACCGAAAGGGAAAGCAGAAGTCCCTTGACTCGGGAGAAACTTTGGTCAGGAAAAGATCTTCTTCGAGATTGCCCCCTGTCCGGATCGGGTCCCCTCCTGCCGGCGCTAACGGAGCTTCCAATTCGACGTCGGCGCCGAAGGCTGAACCCTGACAAGGAGCAGCTGATGTTGGAGCAAGCCCTTCGACAGAGCAGGCACGAGACCCGAAGGATCCCACCTGGTGAAGCTTCTACCTTCGGGGTTCCAAAGTAGATTAGAGTATTCCTTCTTCCATTTGTACTTGTACGCTTATATAAAAATTGCAATGTTTATATAAAAAAAATTATTTAATAATTGCAATCGTTCTTTCATTCCTGCGTAATTTTCTTCTATTAAAATTAGCCATGAGGCATGTTTCTCTCTTACAAAATTCCCTAGGCGTCTGGCGCCAGAGGGCTCTCCTACCTCCCCCTCGGTCGTCCGACCTCAGGGTTTCCTTACCTAGGCATCTAGTGCCAGAGGCTAATCCTACATAGGCATCTGGTGCCAGAGGCTAATCCTACACAGGCATCTGGTGCCAGGGGCTATTCCTACCTAGGCATCGGGTGCCAGAGGCTAATCCTACCCAGGCATCTTGTGCCAGGGGCTATCCTACCTAGGCATCGGGTGCCAGAGGCTATCCGTAGAACAGCCTAAGGTTCACTACGTTGTATCTTCAAGGAATTCCCTTTCCCCATGCGTCCTCCAGCATATAACTCCAGCCAGGTTGGGCTTCCACCACTCTGTACGGTCCTTCCCAGTTGGGTGCCAGTTTCCCCTCCTGCTCCTGGCGACTTTTGTCATTGCGTCTCATTACTTTGTCCCCTACCTTAATCTGGTCCTTCCTTACCCTCCTGTCATGGTATTTCTTCACCTTCTCCTTAACTTTGGCCTCATGCTAGGCCGCCTTCTCCCTCTTTTCTTCCAACAGGTCCAAGTCTGTTCTGCGCTCTTCCTCATTTATCTCCTCGGGAGCGTGTTAGCTGTCCGGAGACTCGGGATACCAATCTCGGCAGGGATCACCGCTTCCGAGCCATAGGTCAGGCTATAGAGGGACTCCCCGATCGCTGAACCCTCTATGGTCCGGTGAGCCCACAGCACACTCGGAAGCTCGTGTATCCAGTTCCCTTTTGCACATTGGAGCCGAACCTTAAGTCTGTTCACTATGGTCCGATTGGTCACCTACACATGCCCATTAGCCTGCGGATGGTACACCAACATGAGCTTCTGACTTATTCCATACTTTACGCACCAGGACTTAAAGGGGTCATTTTCGAACTATGCTCCGTAGTCAGTTATGATCGCCCTCGGCACTCCAAATCGGCAAACAATGTTTCTCCAGCAGAACTTCACGCGGGTGGCTCCTCGGATGTTCGTCAGGGGCTCTTCCTCCATCCATTTGGTAAAGTAATCTATGGCGACAATCAAGTACTTTAAGCATCCGGGTGCGGTAGGAAAGGGTCCTACCAGATCAAGACCCCATCTGTTAAAGGGCCAGGTACCTGTTATTCTCATCATCTCCTCCCGCGGGATATGCACAAGTGGCATGAACTTTTGGCATTGCAAGCATGAGCGAACCCTATCCCGTGAATCCTCAAACATGGTCTGCCAGTAATAACCCATCCTAAAAATTTTTCTGGCCACCGTCATTGCTCCCTGGTGGCTGCCATTCGGACCTTCGTGCACTTCTCTAATCAGATACCTGCCCTCCTGACGCTCCACACACTTCAGCAATGGCTGCAAGTATCCTTATTTGTATAAGACTCCCTCCCGCAGTACATACTTAAGTGCTTTGACCCGGAGTTTCCTTGCTGCTACTCGGTCGGCCAGCACGTCCCCAGACAGGAGGTAAGCACGTATTGGGGCCATCCAGGAAACTTCCTCCTGCATCGCTGCCACCATCGGGCCCTCTTCCCTTATACTCATAGCTTCTCTTGCCAAGGGTTTCCCTCCGAAGAGGAGCCTTCTGACCCGGGCGCAACTGTGCAACTTGGAAGATACTAGCTTGCTCAAAGCGTCTGCCTTTTATTTTTCCTCTCTCGGCACTTGTTCCAAACTAAAGTCGTCAAACTGCTGGACCATGGGCCGAACCAATTCCAGATACCTCTGTAGACTCCTCTCCTTAACCTCATATTCCCTGTTCACCTGCTGCACTACTATCCGCGAATTGCTGAAGGCCCTGATGGATCCTATCTTTAACTCCGGGCCAGCTTAAGTCCTGCCACCAATGCCTCGTACTCTGCTTTGTTGTTAGTTGTTTTAAAATCGAAGTGCAAGGCACAGTGCTATTCCTCTCCTTCTGGGGACGTCAGCAGCACACTAGCTCCACTCCCCCCGGCATGAGCCGAGCCGTCGACATGGAGTGTCCACTTCGGATTTTTAGGCTCTTCGGTCGGCCCTGCCGGTTCTTCGGTCATCTCCACCAGGAAGTCCGCCATGGCTTGCCCCTTGATGGCCTTCCTCGGCTGAAATGATATCTCGTGCTCCCCTAGCTCTATAGCCCATTTCATCAGCCGTCGACGCCTCGGGCTTAAGCGTTACCTTCTTTAGCGGGTGGTTGGTCAGGACCACAATCAGATGAGCTTGAAAGTACGGGCTTAGGCGCTTTGCCGCATGTACCAATGCCAAGACCAAATGCTCCAGGCTGGTGTACCATGTCTCTAGCCCTTGCAGCGCCCACCTCACGAAGTAGACCGGGTATTGCTTCCCATCTTCCTCCCGGACCAGAACTGCACTAACCGCCGATGCTGATGCAGATACATACAGGAGTAACTCCTCGCCTTCTTTTGGTTATGAGAGGGTCGGCAGCCGTTTCAAGTGTTCCTTCAGGTCTCCGAACGCCCGCTCACACTCCTCCATCTACTCAAACTTCTTAGCCTTTCTCAGGATATTGAAGAAAGGGAGTTGTCTCTCTGACCCCTTCGACAGGAAGTGGCTAAGGCAGCCAGGGAGCCCTTCAGCCGCTGCACTTCTTTCACGTTCTTTATTGACGTCATCCGGCTTATCGCTTTCACCTTCTTGGGGTTGACATCTATGCCCCTGCTGGATACCATATACCCGAGGAACTTTCCAGCACTCACCCCTACCACGCACTTCTCCGGGTTTAACTTCAAGTTGACTCTCCTCAGGATGCCAAACACTTCCTCCGGGTCTTCTAAGAAATCCGGGTAGCTCCTGCTCATAACCGCCATATCATCGACGTATAACTCCATGTTTCTTCCTAGCTGGCTTCGAAAGAGGGCATCTGCCATGCGCTGGTATGTGGCCCCCGCATTTTTCAGGCCGAAAGGCATCCTTCTATAACAAAAATTTCCGAAGTCTGTGATAAAGGCTGTCTTCGGTTTGTCTTCCTCTGCCATCTGAATCTAGTGGAATCCCCGTATGCGTCGAAGAATGCTAGGGCCTCGTAACCCGTAATGGCCTCCACCAGTCGGTCGACTGAGGGAAAAGGGTAGCTGTCTTTCAGACAACACTTGTTCAGGTCCGTGAAGTCGATGCACATTCTCCATGTTCCGTTATGCTTCTATGCCAACAACGGGTTAGCCATCCACTCTAGGTATATGATCTCCTCCACCACGCCGGCCTCCAACAACTCCAACACCTCCTTTCTCACCACTTCGGCCCTGTCTCCTGCCAAGGCCCTCCTTTTTTGTCGAATGGGCTTTAAGTCCGGGTACATGTTCAGCTTGTGGAGGGCTAACTCCGGGGGTACTCCTGTGAAGTCCTTGGTCTCCCACGCGAACACATCTTCATACCTCGACAGTAGCCCCTGCAGTTGCTCCTTTTCGTCTCCTGGCATTTTCTTTCCCACCTTTATGGTACCTCGACCTCCTACTTGCATATCCTCCACCTCTTTCGGTCCTACTCCCCACTGCACCGCCCCCACGTTCAGCTTGTTTTAATGAAATACGATTTGATGAAATTTAGTTTGATTTTTTTTACCATATTATTGCTTTCAACACATTCATTCATTGTATTTCAATTTTAATTTGGCAAAAATAAGCTGTAGAGAATAGTATAACTAAATGACCGCATTGACAACAATAATATAGTATAGCTAAACTAAACTAAATTCCATCAAATCATATGTCCATAGCGCTTTAGAAAGTTGGCCTTTTAAATAGAATTTTCAATCTTGGTTACATAATTTATTTTTAGGAGCATGGGGTAACACTTGTAACCCCATAGTAAAAAACGTTAACTAGTATTAGTATGTATGTTACTCCATATAAAAAATTATTACCATTCTATTAATAGAAAAGAATAGTTAATTTAAACAAAAACAAAGTACACAAACACACCGGACGCACAGATGCATCACACATGTAAAAGAAATACTACATTTCTATTAATAGATAATAGAAAAGAAGAGTTAATTTAATCAGAATTAAAAATCTATTAGTAGAAAAGAAAAGTTAATTAAATTAACTAAAAATAAAAACAAAGCAGAAGCTAGATGCAGACGCATCACACATATAAAAATAATATAAAATTGTCCCCTTTTATTAATAGAAAATAAGAGTTGATTTAATCATAAATAAAAACCAGACACACAATCATTCATTAGAAAAGAAAAGGTAAGTTTCAAACCTAAATCAAAACAAGTTGGATCTTTCCTCAGCACATTTGGTCATTAAAAATAAGTTGAGGAATAATATGAGTTGTGACGATCGTGGGCCTGACGATCCGGTCAACGGCCCAAGCGGCTGGTCAAGCACCAGCCCAGCAGGCCCATCAATGTCAAGGGGAAAGGAGATGAAGGCAGGAGAGATCAGGCCCAACGTAAGCCCATTGATCTGAGCCTTAAACCCTGCGCTCGTAAACCTTGGCTGAGGGTATAAAAGGAAGCAGAGGAAGAAGGCAGAAGGTAAGCTCACATAATCACTGTAGAGATAAGATCACAAACAATGTCAGAGAGAGCTAACTTTGGCATCGGAGCGGGAACGGCTAGGGCTGGAAATTTGGAACACAACACGAAAACCCGACCTGAACCGAACACGATTTTAGTGGGTTTGGGTTGACACGAAACACAACATGGTTCTATATTGGGTTAGATACGAGTGACCCGAAAATAAATGAATTAGGTTCAGGTCAAACCCGTGGATTAAATGGGTAACCTGTTTGACCCATATGTCAAAGGTGTAATTATGCAAATGATTGAAATTGCCTTTATAAATGCAAAAAAAATCCTCTAATGCCAAAATCATGTAGATTATCCTACTAATTTATGATGAAATTGATAGTTGATTTGGTAATTCTTGATTTAGTTTCCATATGACATGATCATTTGAGCAGCATAAATTTTAAAATTTAGTTTCATATTCAGTCCCATTATTAATAGATGGGTTTCGCATGTTAGGTTTGGGTAACCCGGATTTTTACTTGGTTGGGTTTGGGTCAAGGTTTTGTGACCCAAAATATTATTGGGTTGGGTTTGGGTTTAGTATTTCCAACCTGCCAACCCGCCGACACGAACCCGCCAACCCGCCAACCCAACCCGATTTCCAGCCCTAGGAACGACTATCGCCCTCCCTGCGTTGACCTAGCCACTGCTTGTTCATTTGCAGGAGAAGTCCATATTTGTGGCGTAACATTGGCTCCGTCTTTGGGGATCCATATCATTCCTACAGTTCACGCACTCGATCGATGAGTGGAGAAACCAGCAGTCAGATCCCGCCCCAGACCGAGTTGACGGGGCGCAGAGACGACGAGGATGAAGAGCTGATCAGCACTCGATCAGGCACCCCATCGTCCGTCGACTGTCAAGCCAGGTGGTGGGGCCGGAGTCGACGGCGACCCCTGGCCTCAGGGAGTCGAGGGAAAGCATGGATTTGCTCCAGCGCATTGTCAGTTCCCAGGAGCGCATGGCCAGCCAGATCCATGAACTTCAGAGCTTGAGCACGAGAGCAGGGAAGATCACCCCGAAACGCCTTTTTCAGGGCGTAGGCGCGGGGAAGCAAAAGATGCCAGAGCCGTCGAAGTCGCCAGCGCAAGGCCTGGAGACAAACCCCATCTCGGTCGTCCAAGATGACACGTCTGAGGAGGACTCTGGCGAGGAAGAGGAGCCGGAGCAGGTGTGGTCGGGCGCTTAAATTCACAAGCCGAAAGTCCCACCGCGTGTCCCCGTTCACAGGTGCCTCGCCGTGAACTGGGCCCCGCCGGAGGGGGAGAAGCGGCGAGGGAGACCATTCACCCGGTTAGTGATGGAGTTCGTGGCCGAATCGAAGGTCCGCATTCCCCCGAACTTGGGGTCGTATGATGGTTCGACGGATCCGGACGACCATATCCATACCTTCACGACGTCCATGTCGATGTACAGCACCCCGGAGCCGATATGGTGCCGAGCCTTCGCTACCACCCTGAAGGAGGCGGCGAGACTATGGTTTGCCAATCTGGAGAATGAAAGCATATCCACGTTCGCGAAGCTGGAGGATCTCTTTTTGACCAGGTTCATCCAGAAAAAGAAGTTTGCTCTTACCACGCAGGACGTGTTGCGCATTAGGCAGCGATCAGGCGAGTCGCTCATGGATTATTACGAATGTTTTATCATCGAGTGCAATAAGGTGGAAGACAGGCTAGACGATGATGGATGTCTACGACCCGCACTTGATCATGAACCATGCTCACGAACTGATCTGCAAGACAAAGGCCCCGGGTGTCCCGGGGATAGACACTCTGACGCTCAAGTCAGTATGTTTGCTTAAGGCGTAAAGTATAAAATATGAGATTAGATGAGAGGTCTACCAAACCTTTAGGGTATTTATATGGCTACAATCCGTAGATCACCAAGATTTGTATTTATGGTATGAATACAACTCTTATGGGAATAGAGGTTGTATTACCATGTATAAAAGAAGTATATTTCAGACATGGTTGTGTTACCATGTTTAGAATAGTTGTATTACCATCTTTGAGAAGATGTATATTCCTTGTAGAACATTCATAATATATGCATTCCTTATAAGGATTAGGATTGATGGACCTGTGGATCCACCCTCCGCGTATCTCGAGCCCACGACCCTTCTCGGGCCCTGGTCCGAGTATGAATGAGGTCCGAATATGAACCATGGAATTATCAGTAGCCCCAAGGTAGATCTTCAGAATATAGAGTACTCCATCTCGAAGGTTGAAGGAGAGGCTTACTTCTCAAGGGAATACCAATAACTCGAGGGAGAATAACTCGGGGTGTTAAGCTCGAGTATCCTTCTAGGACTATTCTCTCGGTCTTACCCTTCTGAATATCTAGTTTCAAGTTCTTTCGTATTCCATCAGGACACATGGACGGTTGGATCTGGATCTGCCTTCTTGAATTCTGAGGTGGTTGACACGTGGTCTCGATTCATTGTACCTTCCAGCGGTGAGGAAGACCAACCTTCCAATTGCCTGTATCATTTCGCGAGTCGAGGTAATTACTGGTTATATAACCAAGTAATTTTCTTTATGTTTATCATCAATCTTCATCCAAGCAATTTTAATCTTTTCCTTCTCTGCAAAAAATTCTCAACTAAACTTTTGTCTTTCTTCATCGTCTTCTTCTCATAACCTTTTTCCCCCCATTCTCTGTATTGCCATGTCATCAGCGAACTCTAGCATTCCCTCTGGCAATGGAGAGAATGTTCCCTTGGCTCGTGACTTGCGCACTTTATTCCTGGAGGTTGAGTCTGGGGAATTGATGGAAGTAACTATGGCGACACCGCTACAGGCAGCAGCTGTAATGGTAGATGATGGTGCCTCTGGGTCAGAGATAGACCCTAATGCGGAGCCCAAGTTGATAAATGGGTTCCGTCCGCCGAAGGTGTGAATGATGTCACCAAGGTGGTCGACGAAAATACCCTGCAATTTTTGAAGTCATGCAGGTTGTCATACCCCATCGAGGCTGGTTTGAAGCTCGAGGACCAGACTACTCCGGTCAAGGATCTTGTGAGCCCCACTCGAGGGGTAGTATATGGTAGATTCTTGCAACAGGGCTTGAGTTTTCCCTTTCCCCCCTGTGTTTTCACAGTTCCTTCAGCATCATCGGCTTCACCCTTGCCATATTCATTCCAATGTGGTGGTGACAATGGTGGCTTTCATCTCCTGGTGTTCCCGGAAGGACTATGGGCCAAGCCTGGATCTGTTTAGGAGGTTGTTCAAGCTGTTCTGCTTCAAGGATCGCGAGCATATTACCCTTACCCCTCGAAAGGGCAAGGTTTTCACTTTTCCTGACAATAGCGGCAAGTGGGAGGACATTCGGCTAACTTTTGATCGAACAAAATATGAGGTTCCTGATTGGAATCCGAAGCCGAAGGACACGGTGCCTCTTGATGTCTTTGAGATGCCTGTTCATTTGAAGGGCATCGTTGAGAAGCTCTTGAAGGAGAAGATTGTCTTCCAGGAGGGAGGATTTGTGCGGGGGGCTCACAGCTCGATGTGGCAGTGGCCCGCTATCACCTATTCTTATCTGTTAGATGTTCGACGATCCAAATCCACATTTAGTTTCCTGAAAAAGGATTGAGATTGGACCCTCCCTGATAAAATCCAAGGAGACGAGAAGAAGGCCAGGAGACGGATTTCTAGGAAGTCACCCCGAAGTCAGGGTGAATCTTCTTCCAGTCAAGCTTCCTCAGGTAATTTCTGTTTCAAAATAGATTAGTTGTCTGATATATTTCTTTTACCTAGCATATTTACGCTCTTCCTTATGTATACAGCCTCTCCTCCAATGAAAAAGATCAAGAAAGGGCAGGCCAATCTCCAGGTCATAGATGAGGAGGTAGAAGAGATGGAAGTGGAGGCTAGGGATTCCTCAGATGATGATGAATCTGACCTTGAGCTGGTAGTGTCTGAAGATACTCCTCTGAAAAAACTGAAGTACTATCTGAACTGCCCTGAGGAAGAGGATGGCCAGGCTTTTCGAAGGTCTTCCAAGAAGTATCCCTTCGTCGCTGAGGTAATTATCTCTTCCATTCTGCTATATGAGTCTCTCAGCTATCGAATTTTCATATGACTTCTACTTTTACAGTTGATGGCGAATCTGTCCACGGTGGGAGGTCGAGCTAACGATGTGATCCGGTACTTGTCTGATTCTGTAATGGAGTTACATGCCAAGTGCCGGGTCTTCAGGGCGAAGAAAGAAGAGGTGGAATTTGCCCTTTTGACTCTGACAGCCGAGTCTGCCGCACCTACTCCTCTTGTTCAGGCGTCATCGGAGGTGACTCAACTGGAAACTAGGGTAAAATAGCTGGAGACCGAGAAGGAGGACTTGCTGTTGGCAAAGAAATTATAGGATAAGGAGCTGGAGACTTATCGGGATATTGCATAGGAGCTGGCGCGAAATCAAGCTGCGGAGAAGGACCCAGAGGAGACCAAACGACTCCTAAAGCTTTGGAGTGCCTTCGTTGCTTGTAGCCCCGAGTTTCAGAGCCATAGGGAGGAGTATGGAGATTTATTCTATTCTTCTGAGCTTCATGCAATCTTGGGTGGCGTTCTGCAACTATGTCAGCCCGAGGAGGAGGTGAAGATGATGAAGGAAATATTTTCTCATCCCAATGTTGCTGATAAGCTTTCTGCTCTGACTGCTAAACGCTGGATCCCTGGGGCCGAGTTTTTGGATGCATGGGATCCCTCCGAGAATATAGTAACATCAGGAGATTTATCGAGGCTTATTAGAGCCAAGTATCCTGAATTACCTTCTCTTGAAGAGGTGCTTGATCCTTCCACTGGCAAGGTTGAATAGTCCCGGAAGGTTTGCTACCTTACTTGCTGGCATCTTTTAGTCAGCCTCGGTCTTCATGATTTACTGGAAAGGAGCTCCAACCTTGGCTGTTAAGTTCTCGCAATTATCCATGATGAACACTCTACGAGCTTAATATTGTTTGGCTTCTTCCTTAGGTGTCTTTTGACAAGGCCTTTAATGTCACAACGTGCAGAAAAGTTGACAATAGCCCATCTCTCCAGCGTCACTTCTGGTGAAGTCCTAGGAAACCCTATTGGGTGTATTTAAAAGTACCGTATTCTGATGTAGTAACACATTTGATATGTCCTTTTTAGGTTCGAGGTTTAGCCTCTTATGTGCCCTTTTGAGGGTCTTGTTTAGAAGTATCATATTCTGATGTAATAACACCTTTGATATGAACTATCTGTGTTCGAGGTTTTTCCTCTATGTATGCCCTTTTGAGGGACCTTCTTAGAAGTATCATATTCTGATGTAATAACACCTTTGATATGAACTTCAACTTTTGTTTTTGAGGTTTCTCCTCTTTATGTTGAGATGATTGATTCTTGAGCACGTCTGCCCTTTTGGTCTATAGACCTCAATCAAGCACTTTTTGAAGTACTTTATCTCGAACCTATCTCTTTTATTCAAAACGATTGGCATTCGAATATTGGATCCAAACAACTTATAAGTTGACCAATCAAATACTTAATAAAGTATATTGTTTTGAATAGCAATCAATGTTATGCTTAAGACAACAATCCTCTTTTTAGAAAAGGAATTTAAGATTGCTTGTTATAAGGATAGGTATAAAAAGGACTCCAATCTAAGTTTATAACTTTAAGAATAGAAGCAAAGTAAATAGTTGGTTTAAGTTTGAGTACCCGTTTATGCCAGAGCATGCTTGTCTCGGACCTTGATGAGGCTTCTAGGACATTCTTGATAGTCTCGAACCTTTGTGAGGCTCTCCATTGAGTTATTATCTTCCGTGATACTTTCGTAAGTTAGTCACATTCCATCTTCGTGGTATAGGTTCCCCCTTCATGGTTTCCAAGAGGTAGCTTCCCCCTGGATGGGATTCTAGGACTCGATATGGACCTTCCCAGTTCGGAGCTAGCTTCCCTTCCACTTCTTTCTTGCTTTTTTCATTTAACCTCATGACAAGGTCGCCTTTAACGAAAGTGGCTAAGCGGACTCTTCTATCATGGTAGCGCTTGACTCTTTCCTTTACCTTGGCCTCGTGGATTGTAGCATTTGCTCTCTTCTCTTCTAGGAGGTCAAGGTCGAGATGAAGGTTTTCTTCATTGGCCTTCATCATCTGGTTGAGAAGTACGGGCGGAAGGGATCCCAATCTCCATGGGGATGACCGCTTCAGACCCATAGACTAATCTATAAGGAGTCTCTCCTGTTGCTGTGGCTGGTGTAGTTCTATGGGTCCAGATCACGCTTGGTAGTTCTTTAATCCAGTTTCCTTTAGCTCCTTCGAGGCGTTTCTTTATACCGCTTACCAAGGTACGGTTCGTAACCTCTACTTGGCCATTTGCTTCTGGATGATATACCTAGGTGAGCTTCTGGTGTATGCCATACTTCGTACACCATGTCTTGAAGGGATCATTAGCAAATTGTGCTCCATTGTCGGTCACTATGTATCTCGGGATACCATAGCGACATACGATATTCTTCGAGAAAAAGTTGATAACTGTCTTGCCAGTTATGTTGGTTAGGGCTTCAGCCTCAACCCATTTTGAGAAATAATCGATGGCCACAATGTGGTACTTGAAGTTACCAGGGGCCGTAGGAAAAGGTCCGACGAGATCTATGGCCCATCGAACAAATGGCCAGGATTCTTGGATGGTAATCATATTTTCCTGTGGCTCGTGGATCATCTTGGCAAATCTCTGGCACTGGTGGCAAGAATTGATATATCTTTTGGCGTCTTGTAGCATCGTAGGCCAGAAATAACCCATCTGTAGGAGCTTTCGGGTGATGGTACGTGGACCTTGGTGGCTACCGCAGACTCCTTCACATGTTTCTTGTATTAAGTGTTCTGCATCGGAAGGTCCAACGCACTTAAGTAGGGGTTGGAGGTATCCTCTCTTGTATAGGATGTTGTTGTGGATGACATATTTTGGAGCTTTAAGTTGGACCTTTCGTGCTAGGTGCTTGTCCTCAGGAAGGGTACTTGTTTGAAGGTATTCGATGTAGGGGTTCATCCACGTGTCTGAGATGTCAACAGCCATGATGCTACTCTCTTCGAAACTTGCCAGGGTTTCCATTAGCAATTCTTGAGAAGATCTTATGTTGAGGTCCGAGGAGGCAAGTTTACTAAGTGCATCAGCCTTGTGGTTACCTTCTCGGGGGATATGATTCAGCTCATAATGTCGGAATTGATTTAGGAGAGGCTTAACTATCTCGAGGTATTTCTGGAGACTGTGCTCCCGAGTTTCGTATTCACCTTTAACCTGTTGAACCACGGTCTGTGAGTTAACTTTAGCCACGTAATGAGGGCTTCATATTTTGCTTCATTAATAGTGGCTAGAAAATCAAAATGGAGAATGTAAGGATGGTCCTTTCCCTCGGGGCTGGTGAGTAAGACTCCAGCTCCGCTTCCCCCCGAGTTGGAGGATCCATCCACATATAGTTGCCATTTTCTGGAGTCCGGAGTTGGGTTTGGTTTGTCGATTTCCACTGGTTCAACAGACTCCATTATGAAATCAGATAAGGCTTGGCCCTTGATGGCTGTCCGAGGTTTATATTGTATGTCATGTTCTCCCAACTCGATGGCCCACTTCATCATTCGTCCCGAAGCATCAGGCTTTTGGAGGATTTGCCTGATGGGGTAGTTGGTTAGGAGGACTATTGTATGTGCTTGTAAGTATGGTCTCAACCGCCGAGAAGCGTGGACGAGGGCTAATATCAAGCGCTCGAGGGGAGTATATCTGGTCTCGGGCCCTTGTAAGGCCCTACTTACATAATATATGGGATGTTGAGATCCCTCCTTTTCCTTGACCAATACAGCACTGATGGCTAGCTGGGATGCAGATATATATAAGTAAAGAGTCTCTCCTTTATCTGGCTTTGACAATGTCGGAAGTTGCCGAAGATGGTTTTTAAGCTCTTGGAAAGTTTCTCCGCATTCATGCGACCACTCAAACTGGTTTGCCTTCTTAAGGATATTAAAGAAGGGTAGATATTTTTCCGCTCCTTTGGACAGGAAACGGGTAAGGGCTGCAAGGGATCCTGTCAGCTTCTGCACGTCCTTGACGGTTTTTGGAGGTTGCATATTTTGCAAAGCCTCACTACTAGAATATCAAGCCATCTAAGGCAGTTCTTCCTTCATGTGTTAAGGCAGAAAACAAATGCCTTCCCTGGTAGTGACTTGAATGAGAAAAATCATCTAAGGCGATTCCTCTTCCGCCTTAGATGTTTTTGGGTTTAAGGCGTTTGTTTCCGCCTTGGATGTTGGCTTATACGCCTTGCTAAACGCTTACGAACTCGCTAGAGTGAACGTCTGTATGATATGAATTGGCTCGTTGTGATACCGTAACTAGCAAACGCTAGTCCCAAACAAATGGTTGATTGTTATGTTACGACAGCAGCTTACGGATTGCCAGATGGAATACTAACGAGTTCGCTACATTGAAAAGCCTAGACTGTTATGAATGTGTACGAGACTGGTTACGACTTCCACCGTGTGGATCGCTAATAGTAGTTACGATATCGTAAGAGTTCCTAGTTTGTCATATATTTATCTGCTGACGAGACTAGTTACGAAAAATAGAGGCGAATCGCTCGGTTATAGGTAGCGAACTCGTTACAACCCAAATTAAAAAATTCCGGTTAATCAAAACGAGCCAGGTTACGACAGCCACTAGCTACTCGCTAGCAACACCGTAGCGAGGTCACAACTGAACAATTGTTTTTCATAAAAATGTAAAAATTGTGAAAATGATATTATAAAAATATAATAAAAGTTGTTGGTTCGAGAGAGTTAACGATATCGTAAGTAATATCGCTTATTTGTGTAGTACCGAATTCGCTACTAATCTCGCTTAGGTTAAACGACGTCGTTTTAGCACTGGGTGAGCGAGAAAAAAAAAAGACGTTACGATTAAGCTAGACATTCGCCTGGCATTGGCGTGTATGGTTACGAGCTCGACAAAGATCAGATTGGAGAGGCAGAGAAGAACGAGCGATTGGGTAGCGATGGCGCAAAAACTAAGATCAGAAATATAATCCTGGCGATTAAAGTAGCGATAGTACAAGATGATCGCAAATATTTTAATGTTACAGGCGAGAGATGTTACGAACTCGCAGGTAATTCGTAAGTGTCACAAAATTATAGGATTTGAGCCATTTCCACCCATTTCCACTAAAACTGGGTTTCATTTTAATTGTCTAAGCTGTCAATTGCAAGATGCATGGTATCTAAGCACAAAACATGAACATGAAACACTATCAAGCCACAATTTATAAACTAATGCAAGTAATGGAACTCAAAAGTATATGCATCCATTTGACAAAAAAAGAAACTAGCTTTTATTGGGAATGTGAGGCCTAGAGATGTACCGAGATCTAATAAGGACCAAGTGTCTAGCCAATGCATCTCTACCATCCTCCAACTCCTTCTTGGTGTACGGTGCATGATTTTCCTCGATAATCTAAGAATATGAAATGTGTTTTTAATACTATTGAATGCAACGTAGATAGTAATAGGTACAATAAGTAGGTTATAAGAATGCTTACGTGATGTAATTCCAGATTATCTTGAACAAGGCCAGCTACACACTCGCTTGCGTACAACATCATATAGTAACCGCACTCCCAATTTGACAATTGCTTTCGGTGCTGAAAGTGAAGAAGTATAACAAATGATTTGAAATGAAATCATATTGGAAATAAATGAGCATTGGATTTGTACTGTCACTTGAATCTGTATAAGGTTGAAGGGAAGTAGTGTGTCGTCATGTGCACTATGCATAGCAACCTCTAATAAATCTGCAAATTTTGTAGATGGACCTAAGTGTAGCGGGTCCATCCAATACACTCGCTTCAACGATGGTATCATAGCTATAAAACTCCAATGGCCTCTACATATTTTAAGAAATGAAAATGTAAGAACCCGTCTCGAAGATTATAATGTTTACGAAGTGCAAATATCCAATTGTAACAAAGAAAACTAACCCCTCTAGATATGGGCCTATGTAAATTGTCTTGGTCATAGGATGTTGCCTTCTTTTTCACTTTGAAGAGCCTTCTTTTTCACTTGATCATAGGATGTTGCCTCGATAATAAAGGGGCGCTACAAATGTGATCATAAAAATAGTCACACTCACAATTTTCAATTGAAATTAAAAATAACAAGTACCACACTAACCTTGCATTCCTTCCATATATCCTTTTTGATGTCGATGCTTAGTAGCCTCCAATCCGTTGTGTCTAATGGTGTGCGTATCCTACCCATCTTAGCACACCAACTCGACCATCGCGCGGCATCATCTACGGGTGAAATAGCAACACCAATGTCATTAAACTTGACATGTGTTAGTATTTTTTTATCGATCCTAATCTCTAATTCGCGACAATGTGTGAGGAGTTGAGCTTCTTTCGATGCGCGAGTCACTTCTCGTTGTCTTCTAACCTCACTTGAACCGCCAACAACATTTTCCCCCCCACTTGAGTCGGAGTTAACGGAACTTGAAGGGCTCTCCATTAAGCTTTCCTTTGTATATTGAATTTAGTTAATGACTAACACAATACTAATAAATCAAAGTTGTACTTTGTAGTAAAAACATTATATTTCATAATCCTAAAATTTAGGGCTAAGCTAGCTACGGATAATTTTAAACGAAAATCTTGATTTTCGTTCAGGACATGCTTCTGAAATGATATTTAGTAATAACATGATAAATGGAGGCACTATGTACAAGAAAATCAAATTTTTAGCATATAAGAATGAAAAAAATCGTACCTTTGGTATATGACAAAGTTGTGTCGGTGGAATTGATTATTTTGGTTGGGGATGGTCTACCTTGTTTGTCCCTCTCCTACCCATAACAAAGGATGTTACCAAATTGAACAAGAACAAATAAAGATTGACATTAATTGCAAAAACTATAGGCAAAAATGTGGTTGAGAATTTATTGCAAAACTTACCAATCATTTGGATGCAATTAGTGGCTAGTTCCACTTTGTTTTGACACAATTGATGTGTCCAACATGTATGGGATGGGTAATGGAGATTTGATGTGAAGAAAGTTGAGGATATTTGAGAAGATGTGCAAAAGTTTGAACTTTTGGAGATGAAACCCGTAAGAAGTGATGGATAAGATGCCAAAAGTGTAGGGTTTTTCTGTTCTATAACGTGTTTACTTTATTCTAGCTTACCTCGTTGCGAACTCGGAACTCTCTCGTTACGCCTGACGTGGCTATTTACGAAGTTGTTACGTGCTCATGTGATTGCCTTTTATGCTCTACTTTATCCTTCTAGCGACATCGTAACTGAGAAGCTGACATAAAGCATCGTAACTAGGATGTTGCGAGTTCGCTACAAATGCTCGCTAGAACCCTACTTAAGATTTTTCTTTGTTTTTTTAATGCACTCATACATTTTTAAATAACGATTTAAACGAAATGATGATATAAGACACTAATCATTCTATTTTAAGAATAATTTTCATTTGTTCCGTCGTATGCTCATGTAGAACGGGATAGGGATTTGGTCACTTAATCTGCAATTACATAATTTGAAAGAGTTTTAAGAAACTTAGTCTTAAATTGTAAGACAATAAGAAACTCTACACATCATGTGTACGCTTGAAAACGCTATCCATCGCTTACCTTTAGAGACAACAGCATAGTAGAGCTTCACACATGAACTACATATATATATATATATATATATATATGCGCAGTTCAAGTGCATTTCATTAGAGATACTTAGTTTATTACTGCTCATTTATGTGATTACAAGCACGATTATTGAATTAAACAAAGTATCATGCACACGTTCACTCACCAACTATGATCACTCATCATACTACCGAGTATCGCTTAATAACATTGCATGCTGATGTACTAAGATGTACTCTGCTTGACATAATGTGATGTTCGATATTTTCCATATTGAGTATTATACTGTTTAGATATAAAATGTACATATTTAAGAATATGATATTGCGTTTAAAAATTTAAACCGAATTATTGATGTTTTACATAGAGTTATGTCATACTGCTTATGTACAAAGATGTACTCTACCTGAGTGAATATCATGATGGATATTTAACAAATAGAGTATTGTACTGCATCTATATAAAACATATATATGTTAGAATGTGAAAATTGCTAATAAAAAATTAAAAAGTTTTATTTTTTAGTTACAATCTAATTAGCTTGTGTAGTAGCGATATCGCTAGTATACACGTTACCACAGTTAAACCCTAAGCCCTAAACCCACAAACCCGTAGACCCACAAACCCACATAACCCAGAAAACCAGTTGGCGACGGGGTTGCGATAGTGCTAGTTAGTAGTTCAATTAAAAAAAGGCTTTTTGGGTTACGAACTCGCTACTAATTTGAATGATTCTTCCGTAGCGAGTTCGCTACATGATAAGAACCCATCAAAAAATGGTTTTTGGGTTTGGGTCTATATTGGGCGTATAAGTGTTGGGCATTAGCTTGTGTAAGTATTGGGCCATAGCCTATGTAAGTATTGGGCCTCAGCCTTGGTGTTTCATGTTCAGTTTGCGCTGGTCGGCGACTTATCGAACCCTTGTAAAATGTAAGTGTATATAAACTGAAAAATCACCTTCTAATCAGCCGATGTGGGACAAATGTTGGCGATCTTTCTTACGAGATCGCTACCTGTGTAACTTATAGTAGCGACCTCGCAACAAGTCGTACTCAGTCGACAGAGCCTGTTGTGAGATACTCTAGCGATTTCGTAACAATAAAAGCTTCACACAATTGTTAGGCTTGAAGATTAGCGATATCGCTACAGTCCACGGACCCATCAGTAAAAACCTTTGAAATTCCATCAGTAATTATTTTGTTAGGGGGTGTGAATGTGGTCAATGAAAAGGTGTGACTGCCTTTACATTTTTCTTCTTTTAATACAGCAATTACTAATTTCAGTCTAGGAACTCTCACATGTTTTTGACCAATGTAGAACCTCACCCCTATAAAACTCAGCCCCTTCTCCCTTTAGAGCCCCATCAGAGCCTTCATTCTCACATTCCCTTCAATCTTCTCCTATTCTTTGCCATCTTATTCCCATGGATTTGACACTTTTCAGCGCCCTCCCAGATGACATGATTCATCTTATAATGATTCGTGTTACGTTCAAACACGTTCTTCGTCGGTATGTGAGCTTCCAAGCGACCGATTGGGCTCGACAATGGCTCACCGAGGCTTCTGTAATAGGCCACAGAGAGTCGGCCTATGCCTTGGCTATATTTGCAATCTGCGAAGGTCATGATGCTCAAAGAGGCATGGATGTCATCACCGAGATGAAGAGAACCGACAAGAAAGGCCTCAAGGAAGTTCGGGATCGCGTGCAACTCGAATTGGCATGGGCCTGGGGCAATGCGCACTACATGGGGTACCTCTTTGGCGTAGTAGTCGATCAGCCTAGATGCTGCCAGGAACATGCTCACCTCAATGACGGCTTCACGTACCGACGCTACACGAGGGTTGATCCAGCGGACATCGAATGTGATGCATGCACTTGCGAGCAGGAAGTGCTTCACATCCTTCTAACCCCTCCGCCACTTTGGATGTTGTAGTGTAGTTTCTTTCTTATAATAAGTTTATGTCTGCCGTATTGGCACATTAATTTAATTATTGAAAAGCTTTTCTTGTTTTGAAACCTTGTCCCTTACATTTTACTTTTTCATCGTAACGGTTATTTTTTCAGCTAAATCACTAGCTTCATCGCAAAATCAGTTACTGTTGCTATTGTGCGTGTTCCTAGCGATATCGTAAGTAGCACGTTTATAAGATGAATCAACACAAGCGAACTCGTCACGTACTCGCTTATATGTTACGTGGTACTAACGATATCGCAACAGCTCGTATTCAGTCAACAGAGCCTAGCTGGCGATTCGCTAGCGATATCGCAACGAGATAAAGGCTTTTGGTTGTATATTGGGCTGTAAGTATTGGGCTTTGTCTGACCTGTGACATCAGTAAAAACCTTCTAAATTCCATCAGTAATTAATTTATTTTGGGGGTTTGCATGGTGTGTCCATGGAAAGGTGAGAATGCCTTTACATTTTCCTTCCATTAATACCATAGTGACTGCTTTTTGCCTAGGAACTCTGACATATTTTTGAATAATGGAGCACCTCAACCCTTTAAATATCAACCCCTTCTCTATTTAGAACCTCATTAGACCCTTCATTCACACATTCTATTCTGCCTTCTCATATTCCTTGCCTTCTGCTTCCAATGGATGTGTCTCTATTCAGCGCCCTACCAGATAACATGATAAATCTGGTATTGATTCGTGCTGAGTTCGATTGGGTTCTTCGTCGCTACGTGAGCGGAAGAGCGACTGAGTGGGCTCGACAGTGGCTCACCGAAGCTTCTGCAGTAGGTCACACACCGTCAACCTATGTGTTGGCTGTTTTTTGCAATCTGCGAAGGTGACATTCAAAGAGGCATGAATGTCATCACAACCATGAAGAGAACCGACAAACAGGGCCTCCGTCTAGCTCGGCAACGCGTCAAAAGAGGTCTGAGATACGCTTGGGGTTGGAGACACTACGTCAGGTACTTCTCAGAAGTAGCAGTTAGGCCTAGGCCGATCTGCTGCATTCCGCATGCTGGCCTCAATTACTTTGAGAGGTACGATCCTTGGGCACCCCTTGATCCGGCGGACATCACCTGTGATGCATGCACTTGCGATCAGGAACTGCTTCATGTCCTCGGTGAACGAACGATCTACTAGTATTAGTTGTTTGTTCTTCACTATGTATTTTTGTATCACCAGTTTGTTTCTATTGTAATGAACTTGTGTTTTCCATTTTGGCACATGTACATGTATTTTTTTCTTGTTTTGATATATTGTCCCTTACATTTTATTTATTCATCCTAAGAGACAATATGGTATCAGAAAAATCATTCACTTTTTGTATAGTGCGTGGTCCTAGCGAGATCGTCACTGTCACGTTTCTTGATGATTTATTATGAACAGAACACCCAGCGATAGCGCAACTAACTAGCACACGTTTACGAGGAACTTCCGACATCGCAACAAGCCGTATTCAGTCAACAGAGCCTAGTTAGAGACTCTGTAGCGATATCGCAGCGTACGTTGTCTACCCTTGCGAGTTCGTAACAACAAAGATTGACACTACGAACAACAAAACTTAAATAGCATGTTACACGGTGTCGTTTAGTTTTGTGCGTAAATCTGTTACGAAATCGTAACCAACCTGAATATAAGCTTTCTTGGTAGTGACGATATCGCAAGACGCGAAGCTTTAAATATCAAATTTGGGGATCTTCTGATTTCAAACATCGATCGAACGTCTCAGAGCTTAGAAAAATAAAAAAACCAAAATCTCACATACCCATCCGACAAGAGCAATGGCAAGGACGAAGAATTTGGCACCCAATCCGTTTGTGCATGGTGCCCGACGTGATGAAGGTCGGGCTTCGGGATCTCAGCCACGGGCGACGGGATCTCAGCCCCGGGCGACGGCGGGAACAAGTTCAACCAAGTATGATAAGCAAATATTTGTAAGTTTTGATGCATCCCAAGCCTATTTTAATTACATGGAGCATAGTCAATTGCTAGATTGTTATGTTGATTTTGATTAGATAGAAGAACTAGGTTTGGGGAATGTGTTAAAAAGATTTCAATTTCATGAGTTGGGTGACTTGTTAGGTTTGAATTATCCGGCACATAAGGATGAGACGTGCCAATTTTATGCTAATTTTCACCAGTTGATTGAGGAAGAAAAGGAGACGGGTAGGTGGTTCACCAGGTTTAATAAGAAGGACTACGAGATTGGGGAGGAGTTTTTTAACAAGGCATTGAACGTGTCCTATGCTGTTAACGAGGACGATGAGGACTATAGAAACCAACCCCCTCCGGGGTTTTACATTAGAGAACAATGGCCTGAGTGTGGGGTTTTGGATCGAGCCCAAGTTGTAGAGTATGCTAAGAAGTACTTTGATAGAGATGCTGACGATTTAGGGGTGCCTAGATCTTATAAGTTGGATAAACTTAGTGGTGAGGAGAGGAATGTTTATGAGATGGTCGCTAGGAGTGTCGTGCCTAAGGGTGGTTGGATCACCGAGATGAACTATACTACTGTGAGCATATTTTATGCGTCATGGAGGAGATACAGTTGAACCCGGGCCATGTCATTTTCGAGCACATGAGACAAAGTGTGGTCGAAAATAATAGGACAGTCAAGAAGCTCCCTTACGGTAATTTCATAACCATGTTTCTTACCTCAGTGCATCCCAAGATAAAATTATCTCCAATAGCCCAGGAGTGTTGCTTCTATACGATGTCATATTTTGAGAGGAAAGGTAAGTTTGAGTTGATTGATGGTGTGTGGCAGAAAGTAGCGGATGGACCCAAGAAACCGCTACAGTTTAATCCTGAAGAAGTCAGAGAGAACGTCGAAGGTTAGCCAAACTAAACCCCTACAGTTTATTTTCTGTTTTATACAATTTATTTGCTATACTCACCCTTTTTTTGTTTCACTTACATGAACAGGTGTACCCTCAGAGGCATACTACAAGGGTGTAGAAGAGACAATCGACCTTTTCAGGGATAAAGTGGCCAAAATCAATCACGAAAACTGGTTAACGGAGAAGGTGATACGTGGCATTGAAAGGGCTAGTGCGAGGAAAAAATCGAAGGGGGATCCACCAGCACCATCACAGACACCACCTCCTAGCAATGATGATTAGATTTGCATTTGTTCATGTTGGCTAGTACTTGTACTCAAATCCAAATAATTTCATTTTCAATTTGTTTTTATCAGTTTGCCTAACAACATTGCAAAGAATATTTGAATTTGAATGTCATCTATTTTATTATGTATATTTGATTATTTAAACTTCCATTATTTATTTAGTGTGGCTAAATTTTCAAAATATAACACCACTTTACTAAGGAGTTAAATCTAATTTTTTGGTATGTGGCTTTATACTAGCGATCTCGCCAGTATCAAGTTTCTCACCTGGCGAGCTACTAGCGAATTCGCTAGTTCTAGTTAATCAAATTTATACAAATTTGATTAAATCAAGCGAGATAGTAACCTGTCAGACTCAAGAGACAGAAGCTTATCTGCGAATTGCAGCTTTTTGTTGCGAAATCGTAACCGGTTCGCCAATGTTGCGAACTCGCAACGCAACAAGTTAACATGCATTGGTTTCTAGCGTGTTTCGTTACGGTATCGCCACGTCTACAGCAGTGTACAAATTTTTTTAAGAATTAGAAGATTTAGTGTACTAACATTAATTAAATCAAAATTTAACTACATGAACCATGAAATACAGCATAATATTCAAAAACAATGGTTATCAAATAGCTACTTTTGTTTTTTACTCTTTTTACTCTTCTTCTTCTTTGATTGCCTCCCCTTCCTCTTTGTAGTTTTCCCCGCAGGATTAATCCACATGCCTTCCTCATGATTCATTCTGCACACCGACGCGCAATCAATGTCATCATCCTCCTCCAGAGTTTCGTACACCGAGGGCGGAATGGTGTTGGTAGAAACAGTGGAGTCATCGTCGAACAAGCCGTCACCATAGATGAATGTTTTCTTACCATCAACAACGATCTCCCATCGAGCATCAGTTGGATCTTCCACATAGAATACCTGATGAGCTTGAGCCGCCATGATGAATGGATCATCCCTAGACCTGAGAATTCCTCTATTAACTAGAGTCATGCCTAAATCCTCTGTGCGCACCCCTTCACCTTGATCTACCCATTCACATTTAAATAATGCGATTCGGACATGAACAAAGTCCATTTCCCATATATCAGTAATGGTACCAAAAAAACCATTATCACCCTCTCCAGGTACTGATACCCCACTATTTTGGGTTGCAGACCTATCATCACTCCACTTAGTACCAAACGTGTATCCATTAATGTCATACCCGCTAAACGACGTAACTGTGCCTAGGGGTCTCTTGGCAACCCATTTTACAACGTTGGGGTGTTGACCGCCATTCTGCACATGTATTTTCAGCCAACTAGTAAAGTCTCTGCAATGAGCTTCTAGAACTCTAGGTTCCGACCAGCTCGAGTGTGCTGACCTAATATCATTAAGGTGAACATCAACATAAGGACTCGCTGAATGATGGTTGCGCAGAATGTACAGATGTGCTGTAGATATTTCATCGGAAGAAGGACTAAATTTAGACTTATGGCGTAGTCCGACACCATCCAATCTACCATCGTGTCTGGAGACTGGCAGTCCTATAGTAGGTACATCCTGTAAATAGTGGGTACAGAATTCTATTACCTCTTCCGCGACATATCGCTGCACTATACTGGCATCCGGTCGATAACGATTCTTAACAAAATGCTTGAAAATGCTCATGTACCTCTCAAATGGGTACATCCATCTCAAGTACACCGGTCCACACAGCTTCACCTCCCGCACCAAATGAACTATCAAATGAATCATTATGTCAAAAAATGAAGGGGGAAAATACATCTCTAGCCTGCACAGTACTTCAACTACCATATCCTGCAATTCATCCAACTTACGACGGCTTACTCTCTTGCGGCATATTTGTTTAAAAAAATAACAAAGCCTTGCAATTGCGTCTCCAACGTGAGAAGGCAAGCAACCTCTCAGAGTAATGACATTCAAATCCTGCATCAGGTTGTGGCAATCGTGCGACTTCATTCCCACTAATTTCAACTCGGCGGTAGATACAAAACTACTAATGTTCGAACCATATTTAGAAGGCACCTTTACTGATTTTAGAGTTCTACAAAAACTCTCCTTCTCCTCAGATGACAAGGAATAACATGTCGTACCTGCTTCTTCTTGAACGGGAGCAAGTGACGTCCTTATGCCAAGATTGACTAAATCCTTTCTACTTTTCAATCCATCCTTACTCTTGCCCGGTGTATTCAATAGCGTCCCAACCAAAGCTTCACATATATTCTTCTCTATGTGCATGACATCTAGACAGTGGCGCACATCCAAGTGCTCCCAATATTCGAGCTTGAAAAAAATCGAACATTTCTTCCAAATCGTAGTTTGAGCGCTTTTCTTTTTTCCCTTTCCCAACACAAACTCCATGCCCGCTACCTTTTCCAATATTTCAGTACCTGATAGTGGGACTGGGGCAAAACCATGCTCTTCCTGACCGTTAAACCACTTCTTTGCACTCCTCCACGGATGGCTTCTAGGTAGAAATCGTCTATGACCTAGATAAACAGGCTTACCACCGTGCTTTAATTGACAATGACTAGTATGGCTCTCACAAACGGGACATGCAAAATGCCCTTTCACAGAACACCCTCCAAGGTTACCCAAAGCAGGGAAATCATTGATGCTCCACATCAACATAGCTTTAAGTTGGAATGTCGCGTCCCCTCGACTTCCGTCAGGAATATGAATCCCATGCTTAAACAAGGATTCCAACTCCTCAACGAGAGGTGCTAGATATACATCAATGTCATTGCCAGGTTGCCTAGGCCCCGAGATCATAGTGTTCAAAAGCACATACTTTCGTTTCATCATCAACCATGAAGGTAGATTATAAATAACAAGCATCACTGGCCATGAACTGTGGGTGTTGGACATGTTCCCGAAAGGGTTCATTCCGTCAGTAGATAGTCCTAAGCGCACGTGTCTAGGTTCGTCAGCAAATTCTGGGTACATAGCATCCATCTTCTTCCACTGATCACCATCAGAAGCGTGAGATATAATATCATCATCTTCCTCTCGAACCCTATCGGCATGCCATGTTAACAATTTTGCATCAACTGGATTGGCATACAAACGCGTCAATCTCGGTTTCAAGGGCATGTACCACATCACCTTAGCAGGACCTTGCTTTGTCGATGTTGTCACTGTTTCTCCACATACCTCGACCTTTCCCTCCTTCTTTTTCCATCTAGACTCACCGCATACCTTGCAATCATCCCTCAAGGAATCAACAACCCCCCTATACAACATACAATCATTCGGGCATGCGTGAATCTTGGTAAACTCCATGCCCATAGGACACAATATCTTCCGCGCAGCATAAACCCTGTCAGGACATAAGTTGTCCTGAGGAAGTAACTCTTTAACCAACTCTAACAATTCCGTCATTCCTTTATCAGAAAGACCATGCCTTGCCTTTAGGTTCATTAACAACAATGTTGCTCCCAGTCTAGAATGCTTAGCCCCAACATATAAGCTTGTCTTTTTATCGTCATACATTGCCTCCAGCATACTTTTCTTCCCAACAAACTCCATAACAACATCGTCGCACATGTCTGAAAGCTGTTCATTATACTGTAGGATTTCCTCGGGGCTTCCCTCCTCCATCTCCACCTGGTCACTTCCATAATGGCCTTCCCCATGCCAAACCCATTCTGTGTAGGATTTGTCAAAACCTTTACAGATTAAATGTTCACGCACGACAGCAATATCTTCAAATATGGCGTTGTTTCTACACTTGTTGCATGGACATCTAACCCCTCCTATGCTGTTCTGTCTACAATGTCGCAACCCAACATCTAAGAACTGTTCAACCAAATCTAAGTACTCCTTCGATAATCGAGCATTCTCCTTCATTATTCGTTCGCGGTCCATAATTCACAAATCAGACAAACAGCTACACAATACTACTAACCCACTGACTTTAGATGATCAACACATAAACTACACACTGCATTAAGAAAACAACCAAGATAAACCAAAATACAACCAAAAATTATGCATAAAATCAACCAAAATCAAGAGACAAGCCAGTACATTACGCAAGTTAAACCTTACCTACACCAACACGGGAACAATGAGACCTCCGAGAACACTTCAACTGATCACCCTTCAATACCCACCTGTTTAGACCCTTTTAAAGTTTTTGTTTTTATAGTTAGAACGGCCAGTTCAACTTAAATCTGTGACCCATACAGAGTCTGTTGCGAACTCGCTACGACCTTGCTCACACATTTGAGTAGCCAGCGATCTAGTAACATTTCAATCACCCTCACATGCACTGTACATTGAGCAATGACAAATTTGACCTTTTAAGAAGCGATTCCGTAACAGCAAACGCAATATACTACCGTCCCAGTTACGACATCTCCCATATCCTCGCCTGCTAAAATTAGGGTTTAGCAAAGTTTACGACATCGCAACGAACAAACCTACGACTACCGAGCTAAGCTACGAAATCGCTACAGACACGTTTATCTTACTACAAAGGTTACGAGATCGCAACAACCAATTCAATTTAAGGCGGATACATTTTTTCCGCCTTGGTCAAGTATCTTTTAACGTCAAATCCCAGTTCCGCCTTTAACTGCCTCTTTCCGTCTTGAATGTAATTTTTTTTGCTAGCTTGAAGAGGTAGCGAACTCGCTACTGTCAATCAAGGCGTAAAAAAACGCGCCCCCATCAAACGCCTTAAATATGTGCCTTGCATCCACCCCTTTGTAATAGTGCCTCTATCTTCTCGGGGTTTACTTTGATTTCTAGATTGGATACCATATACCCCAGGAATTTTTCCGCTCCTACGCCTATGGTACATTTAGCGGGGTTCAGCTTCAAGTTGGAGGCCCGTAACGTGTCGAAGGTTTCCTTTAGATCTTCAAAGAAGGCGTCATAGCTGCGGCTCTTTACTGCCATGTCGTCTACATAAATCTCGAGGTTGCGCCCTAACTGAGATTTGAATAATTTGTCTACCAATCGCTGGTAAGTGGCTCCGGTATTTTTCAATCCGAAAGGCATCATCTTGTAGCAGAAAGTCCCTCTGTCGGTTATAAAGGAGGTTTTTTCTTTATCTTGCTCTGCCATAGGGATCTGATGATATCCTTTAAAGGCATCAAAGAAGGCTAGTACTTGGTATCCCAAAATCGCTTCCACTAATCGGTCGATCGAGGGTAAGGGATAACTATCTTTAGGACAACAATCATTCAAGTAGGTGAAGTCGATGCACATTCTCCACTTCCCATCTGACTTCTTGACCATCACTGGGTTAGCTATCCATTCTGGGTACTGCACTTCTTCGATTATACGGGCTTTAAGTAACTTGTCTACCTCCTCTCCAATGACTTCAACTCGATCCAGTGCAAAGATGCGTCGTTTCTGCTTAATGGGTTTTTGTGAGGGATTGATATTCAGGTAATGTTCCGCCAATCGAGGGGATACTCCTACCAAGTTGTTGGTGTCCCAGGAAAAAACGTCTATGTACTGGTTGAGAATATCTCGTAGTTTAGCTTTTATCTTGGGGGGAAGGAGAGTTCCAACCTCAACGGTTCCTAATTCTCCGAGCCGCATCGGCTCGGACTCGGAGTACTTGGCTGGTTTAAGATTCTCCTTTTCTGGTTCTCGGATAGCTTGAATTGTGCATATTTGAGCTAATTGTTGATCACCTCGGATTTTGGCAATCCCTTTGTCAGTGGGGAACTTCATCATCACATGGTAAAGGGACCAGATTGCCTTTGCCTGGTACATCCAGGGCCTTCCAAGGATTATGTTGTACGGTGACCTGGAATCGATGATCGTAAAGGTGCAATGCGAGGTTATACTCCAAGAACCATCTCTCACATGCACTGGTAAAATATTATTTCCCAAAGGAATGACAGGATTGCTGGTAAATCCTGAGATAGGGCTTGTGGGCATGAGATTATTTTTGTTCAATCCCAGCTATTCATTGTAACTGAGAAACATGACTTCGACTTCACTTCCTCCATCTACCAGAACTCTTCTGATCATGTTATGGTTTATGTCAACCGTAATCACTAGGGGATCTGAATGGGGAATCTGATTAGGAATCGCATCTTCAAATGAAAAAGTAACAGTTCCGTCTAAGCGAGATCTTTTGCTCTCCCATTCCCAGGGAGAGGCTTCTTGCGCCGATCGATGCACACCATTGATGCTCCTTCTTGCTCCCTGATTGCTGGCGTGGCTTGTCTCGTCGTTGTTGATGTTTCTTACTCCTGTCGGGGCCGAGAAACGGATTCGTGTACTCCCACGAAGGTTTTCAGCCGGATCAGTCATGAGTTAGAAGGTCGTATAGATCAAGATCAGCTTGCGGGTCCCACTAGGTGTGCCAAATTGATGGATGTCTATGATCCGCACTTGATCACGAACCCTGCTCATGAACTGATCTGCAAGACAAAGGCCCCGGGTGTCCCGGGGATAGACACTCCGACGCTCAAGTCAGTATATTTGCTTAAGGCGTAAAGTATAAAGTATGAGATTAGATGAGAGGTCTACCAAACCTTTAGGGTATTTATACGGTTACAATCCATAGATCACCAAAGATATGTATTTATGGTATGAATACAACTCTTATAGGAATAGAGGTTGTATTACCATGTATAATAGAAGTATATTTCAGACATGGTTTTGTTACCATGTTTAGCATAGCTGTATTACCATCTTTGAGAAGATGTATATTCCTTGTAGAACATTCATAATATATGCATTCCTTATAAGGATTAGGATTGATGGACCTGTGGATCAACCCTCCGCGTATCTCGAGCCCACGACCCTTCTCGGGCCCTGGTCCGAGTATTAATGAGGTCCGAATACGAACTATGGACTTATCAAACGAGAAGTGGCTGGTGGAGATCTTTGTTCAGGGGTCAACCCACGCCCTCCTGAGGTATCGTTTGTCGAAGAAGCCAGTTTTCACGCTGTATGAGCTCCACATCAAGGTTGAGGAGTACCACAGAGGTGACAAGGCCACCAAGCTTGTGATCGTTGGAGGGGAGGCAAAGAAGGAGCACAGATCGAAAGGGTCGGTGAAGGACAGGTTGGGCAGCAGGGAAGAGCCGGCGAAGGACAGGTCTTTCACGCCCTTGACCAAGACTCCTAAGCAGATCTTCATGGCCGTGGCGGACTAGGGAGTGCTTCCAGTCCCTTGGCAGATGAAGCTGCCACCCTCCAGGAGGGACATGAGCCTTTATTGCGATTATCATGAAGATCATGGTCACGGAAACAACGACTGCATACACCTCAAAAGAGCCATCGAAGCCTGCCTCAAGCGGGGACACCTCAAGAAGTATGCCAAGGAAGCGCGGGAGTATAACAGGGAAGAATACTCATCTCGATCGGGTGACCGTCGACCTGAACCAGGAAGTGAACGAGGAGGCGAACGGTCGGGTGACCGTTCGTCGGGGCACAAGTCCAAGGAGGTTGCTCGGGCTAAAAAACGTGAAGAGTCGGGAAAGAGACGAAGGTACGAGGACGTTTCTTCGCAGGGTGAGGAGCTGGTCGCCCCTACCAGTGCAATACTCACCATCATTGGCGGGAACGCGGGTGAGGCGACGGAGTCCCAGAGGAAGGCACGCTGCCGCAAGACACCCTAGCCGACGCCGATGTCGAGAAGGCTTACGGTGGAGGAAGTGATAACATTCAGCTCAGATGACCCCATCTCGGATCGACCTGCAGGAGGCGACGTTGTCGTCATCACGGTGCAGATCATGGATAAGATGGTGCACCGTGCCTACGTCAACGGTGGCAGTTCGGTGGAGATCATGTATTGGCATTGCTTTTAGAGGTTGGGCGAGAAAACACGCAAGGAGCTGGTCCCTACATCCACACCATTAGTAGATTTTACGGACCGGACGTTCTGGCCAGAAGTAGTTATCACCCTGCCGGTGGCGGTCGGCACGGCCCCCCGCAGGAAGGTCGTGGACCTCGAGTTTATTTTCATCAAGGCGCACAACCCGTACAACTTGATATTGGGCAGACCGGCGCTGGCCGCGCTGAAGGGAATCGTATCCACGCTACACCTTCTGCTGAAAATCCCGACGAAGGGAGGAATTGCAACAGTACAGGGAGATCAGCAAAAAGCTCTAGAATGCCATCGCGTCGCTCTCAGAAAAAGGAAGCATCCGGGGGAACCATCGAGGTTACCGTCGAGATCACCGTCCGATCGACCGTCGGCGCGAAGGGTGCAAATGGTCAACCCTCGAGGGGAGACGGGCGTCGGGGAGTTAGGGAGCGAGGTAGAAACTGTATACCTACATGGGGACCACGCGATGCCCATATAGGTGGGAGTGAACGTTCCTGAAGAGATAAAGCAGTCGATGGTCAAGGTGTTGGAAAAACATGGAAGCGTATTCTCAAGGAAGTCGTCGGACATGACCGGTCTCTCCCCGGACCTCGGGATGCACTCGCTGAATGTCAACCCTTCCCATAAGCCGATCGTCCAGAAAAGAAGACCCGTATCCCTCGAACGGAATGAAGCGTTGAATCAGGAGGTCAACGAGCTGGTCAACGCATGGATTCTTGTCGAAGTGTCGTATCCTGTATGGCTGGCCAACCATGTTTTGGTCAAAAAACAGGACGGCAGCTGGAGGATGTGCGTCGACTACAAGACCCTCAACAAAGCCTGCCCGAAGGATTGCTACCCGACCCTAGTCATTGATCAGAAAGTTGATGTGTTAGGGGGATTCCCGATCAAGTGCTTTTTGGACGCGTACAAGGGCTACCACCAAATGGGCTACCACCAAATCCCCATGAAGCCAGAGGACGTGAACAACACAGCGTTCATCACCGAAAGGGGGGCTTTCGCGTATAAGATGATGTCTTTCGAACTGCGGAATGCAGGGGCCACCTATCAAAGTGTGGTTGATCGCGTATTCCGAGACCAAGTTGGCCGCAACGTGGAAATCTACGTGGATGATATGGTCATCAAGAGCCGAAGCTTCGACGATCTGATCGGAGATTTAGACGAAACGCTGGGCAGGCTGAAGGAGATAGGGATGAAGTTGAACCCGACCAAATGCCAATTCACCGTCGGGTCGGGGAAGTTCCTGGGGCACATGGTGTCGAATCAAGGTTTGAACGTGAACCCGAAGAAGGTGCAGGTGGTCGTGGACACGCCCGCCCCAGGACGGTGAAGGACATCCAGAGCCTTAATGGGAAGTTGGTCGTGATGAATCGGTTCCTGTCCCGGGCGGCGGAGAGGTCGTTGCCATTCATGAAGGCCCTCAAGGGGTGCGTTGGACCAGGCGGAGCCGTGCAGTGGGGCCCCGCGGAGGATGAGGCATTTAGAGAGCTAAAAGAACACCTCAAGGTACTGCCGACGTTATCACCGCCGGTGAACGGGGAAACCTTTTTCCTGTATCTGGCCGCAGGTGCTGAGGTAGTCAGCGCGCATTGGTCCGAGAAGAAAGCAAGGTGCAGCGCCCGGTGTATTATGTGAGCAGGACGTTGCAGGGCGTGGAGACTCGCTACACAGATCAAGAAAAGATGACCCTCGCCCTCACTCACTCGGCGCGTAGGTTAAGGTCTTATTTCCAGGCACACACCGTGGTCGTCTTGACAAAGGAGCATTTGAAATCGATCTTGGCAAAACCCGAGTCGTCGGGCAGGTTGGCTAAATGGGCTGTCGAGTTAGGGGAGCACGCAATCCAGTATGCCACAAGGTGATGGCTGATTTTCTTACGGAAATCCCTTCACCGACGGACGTTCCGAGCTTGACTCTGATGGTGGAAGCAACGGAAATTCCACGACGAGCCCGACATCGAGAGGACCGGACAGGCTGGTGGAAGCTTCATGTGGACGGTGCGTCTAGCGTCGAAGGCGCAGGGGCTGGTCTGATCGTCACGGATCCCAAGGGGAGGGAGACGACCTACGCGTTGTGTTTCGAGTTCCCGGCGACTAATAATGAGGTCGAGTATGAGGCGTTGATAGCGGGGATGAAGATTGCAAGAAATATAGGAGCGAACAAGTTGGACGCGTACGGGGACTCCGCGCTAGTGGCAAACCAGTTCAGTGGAGCTTATCAGGCCAAGGAACCATCAATGCAGAAGTACTTGGCAAAAGTGAAAGCGCTGGCCGTATCTTTCGAGGGTTTTGACGTCACCAGAGTTCCCCATTCGGAAAACACTCGAGCGGACGCGCTCAACAAGCTAGCTTCGACAGCCAGCAGTCACTTATCCAAATGAGTGTTGGTGGAGACGTTGGCAGCAAGGTCGACGGAAGGTTTGGAGTCTCTAGCCATTTCAAACGAACCCCCCAGTTTGATGACCCCGATCAGGGAATACCCTTTTAGCGGATGAATTCCCGAGGGTGCTGGCAAGGCGAGGCAGCTTGAGAGGAGAGCCCTGGAATTTGCCTTGAAAGATGGTGTGCTCTACAAGAAAGGATACCTACAGCCCTGGGTGAGGTGTATCTCACCAAGGCAGGCGGGCCGACTGCTGGCCGAATTGCACGAGGGAACCTGCGGGAGCCACCAAGGAGCGAGGGAGCTGGCCCTCAGAGCTTCCCGGGCCGGTTTTTATTGGTCGAACATGAGGACTGACGCCGACGAGCTGGTGAAGAAATGTGTCAAGTGCCAAGCGCATGACAAGGTATTGCATTCCCCAGGAGTGCCGATGAAGAGCATATCGGGCCCATGGCCCTTCGCCAAGTGGGGCATCGACATAGTCGGTACGTTTCCGGTGGCGACGGGAAAGAGGCGTTTCCTTGTGGTAGCGGTGGATTACTTCACAAAGTGGGCGGAAGCCCAGGCCGGAGCGACCATCACCGGAAAACAGATGACGAACTTCGTATGGAAGAATATCGTTTGTCGGTTCGGACTGCCTAAAACCATCGTGAGCGACAACGGGAAGCAGTTCGAGGGAGAGCCTTTCAAGTCGTGGTGTGCCCATCTCGGGATTGAATAGAGATTCACATCAGTGGCGCACCCCCAAGCGAATGACTTTACAGAACGCACCAATGGGATCATCGTCCAAGGGCTGAAGCGGCGACTCGATCAGGCTAATGGAAATTGGGTGGAAGAACTCCCGTCGGTCTTGTGGGCATACAGAACGACGCTCCGAACGGCCACGGGAGAGTCGCCGTACCGCTTATGTTATGGTAGCGAGGCGATCAATCCCCCGGAAGTGATGATACCATCGCCAAGGCTGGCTGAACCGCTGGGCGAATCGGAGAATGGGGAAGAAATTCGCGCTGGCCTGGACGAGCTCGAGCATGGAGAGAGAAGGCGGCATCGACGGAGGCGGCGTATAAGTCCCGCGTTGAGCAGATGTATAACAGCCGTGTTAGAGACCGCTCGTTGAAGGTAGGTGAGCTTGCCCTCCGGAAGAATGAGGCCAACCGAGCAGAAGAGACGAAGAAGTTGGACGTCACATGGGAGGGTCCATACCAAGTGGCAGAAGCGCTTGGCGATGGAGCTTACAAACTCCACACCTTGGCGTGCGAGCCCATTCCCCGGACTTGGAACATGAGCAACCTCAGGAAGTTCTATGGATGACCAGGTATCAGCCTGGATATTTATGTATTAAATGTAGTAAGCCTTGACCTGTGGGCAAAAAACACTATTGATAGGATTCCCGACGTGATCATCTTACCTCACCAGTCGGCGAGGGAATGATCACTAGGGGATTCGTGTTTTCTTTTGTGGCAAGTAATATAAAGCAGCTGGTCTTACCGGTACTTATGTTTAGTTACCCACGCTTGTTTGACCACATAACTGAGCTCGCTGCCCTCGAACCTCAGTCGTTTTCAACACTCACATTGACTACGAGCTCGACGGTGGCCCCGACGGTAAGCTCAACGGGTCGTCGAGGCAGCGCTCAGTCAATTTCGTTTTCTTGCCGACATAAATGAGCTCGTTGCTCCCGAACTGTCTGGGGACGCAGCTGATTCAGTCGCTTCAACGCCCACTCTGACGGTGAGCCCGACGACGGACCCGACGGTAAGCTCGACGGGTCGTCAGGGCAACACTTAGTCGATTTCGTTTGTTTGCCGACATGATCGAGCTCGTTGCCCCCAAACTATCTGGGGACGCAGCGCATCCAGTCGCCCAGACACTCATCCCGACGGCGTAACCGACGGCAGACCCGACGGCAAGCTCGACAGGTCGTCAGGACAGCCCTTAGTCATTTTCGTTTGCTTGCCGACACAGTTGAGCTCGTTGCCCCCAAACTATCTGGGTACGCAGCTGATTCAGTAAGACGATCGTCCGGACTAAAAAATTGCTAAAAGGTGCATCATCATATAAAACGAAAGTCAAAGATTTTGTCCATACAGAACGAAAATAAAAGAAACTGTCAAAATTATGAAAGGAAGTTGAGGCCACAGGCGGTGCAAAAGACAAACAACGCCACACAAGGTGACTTCTCAAAGTTTTCTAATTTCCCTCCACCTTCTCGCCGACATTCTCTGCCGCTGGCTCGGTCACGTGGTCATCCTTCAGCAGTCCAGCTTCTCCTAGATCCTCCAGCAGGCCATCAGACGTATCCTGCTCGACTGTCTTGGCAGCCCCTTTGGCTGGACTCTGGCCGGACGGATGGGTCGTCGAGGTGGCGGAAAGCGACAGTGGCTCAGGGGGAGGTGGAGGAACCCATTTCACGAGCGCTTTGAGAGCCATGTCTGCAGATAGCTCAGAAAAGTACTCCGTGAATAGATACTTACCGAAGACAGAAAACAGCTCGTCCAAAGAACGGTCGAAGCGCGCAGCATCGTCTGCGTACATTTCGTCCAGATCAAAGGACCTGTAGATCGCTCGATGAAAGCGCCGGCGGGCATTGTCGCTGGAGGCAATCTTCAGGAAAATGTCGGTGAAACCGACCTCAACAGCCCACTTGTACTTGGCGTCGGCGACGGCAACCTGAGTGTCGTAGCTGGCGAGGGCCTCCTCGACTTTCTGAAGCTTGACGCGCGTCGCCTCGAGTGACTCCAGCTGGGCTTGGGCCTCTTTCAACTTCTCATTGCCAGATCCCGCTCGGCGATGGCAGTCCCATTCTCGACCTGAAGGGCAGCCAGAGACTCCATCAGGTCATCCACCTTAGCCTGGAGGATGGCCGGAACGGTGGTAACGACGGTTTCGTTTAGCTTGTTGATCGTCTGCTCCTTCTTCTGGTTGAGCTTACGAGCGGCCTGGAGAGCCGCCTGACAGGACACCAGCTCACCTCGAGAATGAGCAGTATCGAGATTCAGTCGGCCCAACTCTCCCCGGAGGAAAGCACAAGCAAGCCACCTGGGAATTTAAACAACTAAATTCTAAAACGATCTGCACAGGGGGTCGACAAGTAGGCATAGCAAGTGCAGAAATAAAACAGAAAAGGAAAGGTGAAGAGAATAACATACCTCTAAGCTGACAGAGTCATACCGGTCCACGAGGCTGGCCGAGTAGTGGAAGTTGACCAGAGTGTTTGCACGCCACGCCTCAAGATAGCTCTTTGGAAGTGCGGTCGCCAGGAAGTTGGCACGGCCCTTCGGGGTGGTCAGCACCGGCCCCATTGAATGGGGCGGCATGCTTGTGCCCGACGACCCCGCCTTAAGGAGTTTCCTCCGGTGCTGATCAACGGAATGCGGCAGGTACAACCCATCGGCGAAACTCTCGGCCATCGGCTCATCCACAGGCCGCTTATGAGTCCTCCCCTGACCGCCTGAATCGTCATTCTCCAAGTCAATGACGCGCGGGGAGAGATTGGGAAGAGGCAAGGAGAGGTTGGGATGGGATTCAGAAGGCTTGGCGAAGCAGTCAGTGAGTTGGGACATTGAAGAGCGGGCTTGGCGACGTCGAGAACAGCGGTTATCGTGCTCCATAGGTGACTCGGTGGTTTGGATGTCGGGTTGAACGTCTGGCTGGAGGTCGCCCTCACCCTCGGTATTCCCAGAACCTATTGAATGCAGTGACATGAAGAATTAGTAGAATAGAATCATCAAGTAAGAAAGAAGAGACGGAATAATGAAAAGCTTAAACACTGGACGACCTTCCGGGCCCTCGGAAGATGAGGCAGAGTGAACGGGAATGTCGAGCTGACAGTAAGGGAGGCTGCATTCGCTGAGAAGTTTGTCGGAATTAACCGCCGTCCACAGCATGGCCCCCTGTTTCAGTTTGCGCACTTCTGGATCTAGCATGGCCGCCTGCCTCACCATCGCTGGGCCGGAGCCCGCGGGTCGCCGGGTCACCGACCGGATACTTGACCCGACTGGCGCGAGGGCCCCACACCAGCTCGTTGGCAACATACACGAACTTTGACCCCCACCCTGATTTCTTGGGCCTCTTCTGGAGCAGGGACTTGCCAATGGATGGCCGGAATTTGATGTGACAATATCCCTTATCTACGTAAGGGTAACTGAACACACGCAGCAGGGGAAGTGAGGGGAAGACCTGCTGCTGGGAACACACGATTTGGAACCTGATCAAAGCCTTGACGGAGTTGGGCTGCAGGTAGCGTAAGTCGAGGCCAAAAAAGGCCAAAACTTGTTGAAAGAAACCGGTCAACGGGAAGCGGAGGCCACTGGCAAAAAGGTATTCGCAGTAGATGACGGTGAAGCCCTTGGGAGCCTCCGCCACCAGTTGCCCGACCTTTGGGAGACGGATCTGATCCTCAAAATCTGAGAATCCGAGCCCCACCGTGTGTGGCGGCACTTTTCCCTGAAGCCCTCCACGTCGCCGGCCGTAGTAGTACTTCCCAGACCAGGACCCATGCGTCGGAGAGCCATCAGGAAGGCGGGGACCGAGGGGCCGAGGAAGGTCGCCGGAATAAAAGAGATGATGGAAAAAGAATAGTACCTGAACAGAGGTGGAGCGATGCTGCGGCGGAGAGACTTTGAGATGAAGAATAGAAGAGAATGAGAAGGGGTTTTTTTTCAAATAAAAGGAGGCGGCAGCGAATTTAAGGCTGCGTGGGGAGTTGGGATCGAGGCGGGCCCACGAACCATCGAGAAACGGAGTCGGGGGACAAGCGTTTAACATGCATTAAAGAGGGAGTTTAGAACCGTTCGTAGGAGAGAGCAAGGGTCAGGCCCATTACCGTCTTTTCAGTCCTTCGCCCGCGTTTGGCAACACGGCCTCGCACTTGGGGGGACTTGTGAGGATCGTGGGCCTAACGATCCGGTCAACGGCCCAAGTGGTTGGTCAAGCACCAGCCCAGCAGGCCCGTTAATGTAAGCTCGTAAACCTTGGCTGAGGGTATAAAAGGAAGCAGAGGAAGAAGGCAGAAGGTAAGCTCACACAATCACTGTAGAGATAAGATCACAAATACTGTCAGAGAGAGCTAACTTTGGCATCGGAGTGGGAACGGCTATCGCCCTCCCCGCGCTGACCTAGCCATTGCTTGTTCATTTGCAGGTTAGCCGTCGACGATCCTGTAGCAGGAGAAGTCCATATTTGTGGTTGTAACATGAGTGATCAATTGTTGAATGATTTCTTATTTAATTTTTTAGACCGGGACTTGTTTGTAACAGTGAATGATGAAGATGTTATAGAAAATTTTGAGATTATGAAACCTCGCCAACAGTATGTGTTGAAAAAAGTATTATAATAAGACATTGTTTAATTTATTAAGTTAATGTAACTTTTGAATCTAATATTGTTACCCCATAAATATATTTCTAGATTCGGCTATGTATGTGTTTGCACGTTTGTAAAAATACGCGCAAATATCAATAGAAAAGTGAAGAGAACGGTAAATCCACTTCACTTGTGTATTAATTTGTTTCTCATTCTACACATTTCTTATTCAAGTTTAAGAATCCATCTCCCAATTTCTCCATTTGCTTTCATTTCTTATTTCTCTTTCATAGGAGTACACAAAGAGCAGCCGATTCTTTAATTTGCTTCAAAAGCAAAATGATTTTCTTACAGAGAGCAATAATTAAAATTTTGGTTGCACCGTGATGTAGGCAAAATGAACGAAATCATTGAAAATGTACAAATACAATTGATCAAATCAAACTTTAAAATTTAAAAGGCGATATGCTACACTGGGATACGAAAACAAACAGAACAAATACATAATTATTATATGAGAATTAAAATACCAACGCTTCAGCTTCTCCAATGGAGACGCAATCTTTACGTTTTGGCAACCAATTCTTATACCATATCCAAGGGGTATGTATCCCACCTTTGATCCATCTTTGATGTGTGTTTTACAATTATAATTGTGCATTCTATTTGCATATACTATTTATAGAAATTGTAAGAAAATAACTTTACAATGTATAATTATACACATAAAAATGCACATAATAAAATTTTAGAATGCACCTGGGGATACATACCCCAGGTGTATGGTATAATTTGTGATAGATGACTGTTCCTGCGCCAAATCCTTTTTTCTATTTTTTATTACTTTTATTTGGCCCGTGTCCTCATTTTCTGCTTTTTTTTTCCACTCTTCGCCGATCCTTCTTTTTATGATGTTTGAATGTCCCATTTCATTTTTTGCCTTTTTTCTATTTAAGTTATTTATACCATAATTATTAATTAATCATGTTTATTGTATTAATTTCAATATTTCAATTTTAATTCATTTCCTTTTTGATTTTTTATTTTATATATTTGTTATATTATTTTGTTACGCTCCATGATACGAATATATATTATTTAAAAAATAAAATTTGCACCGGAATGAGAAATTAATAATTTTACTATAAATAATTTTTGTATTTATATTTTATATTACAATTAAATAAAATATGATGCAAGGTAAATAATTAAATTGATATAATTTTGCAATATATTAAAGGATTAAAAAGATAATAATTTAGTATTCATGATATAAAGGAATATTCTTTTAGAGGAAAATTTAGAGTTGAATCATTGGAGTACAACACTGTACCAACTGTAAAAATAACTGCAGCGGATGAAAAATAGAGGAAACCCATTGGAGATGCCCTTAGAAATTAGGTTATTTTAGAATAAGGATCTAAAATATTCTTACCAATATAATGGATCGGTGAATTATGAAATTGAAGGCAAAGAGGAATCGATCGATGTAGAATCTCTAGTTAGTAAATTGGGAGAATCGCCGCAATAAGATTAACGTAATGAAATTATATAAAAGGGAAAAAATCATAAATTTTTCTATCTGTGATTTTACCGAGATAAATTTTCAACCACGTGTGCAAAAACTAATTGATTTTCTGTCAACAAGTATTTCTCCAGTAATCTACAAAAAATCTTATTCATCTTGCCGCTCTAAATTAGGTATTTGGGTAGTCATATATCATTGCATGAATTGCATGAATTAAGCTACCATATCTTATCCAGAAAATTCTAATTTTAGACGAGGAATTTTAATTCATGTATGTGACGTTGAATTGTTGATTGTATTTATTTATAAAAATTTATTTGTGCAGTTTTTGTGCTTCCTTAAATTCTTGACCACTCTAAATGCGGAATAATTATGGATCTGTCTCGAAATCATTAATGTTTTATTACTGATTATCATTGCGGGGTGCATGTTTGCACGCTCGTAAAAGCAGGTGCAAACACGTTAATGTTTTTTTACAGATTGTCATCACAGGGTGCGTATTTGCACGCTCAAAAAAGTAAGTGCAAACACCAAGTGAGTTTTGCTTTTAATTTAATTCAGATTAGTTCGGATGAAAAGTGATTTTATCAAATATAATTTAGGTTATTTATTTAATTACATAAAAAAATTCATTTTAGGTCAGTTCAATTAAGTTTTTCCAAATAAATAAAGGTAGAACACATGACATACAAAGTTCAGTTCAATTAAGTTTTTCCAAATAAATAAAGGTAGAACACATGACATACAAAGTTCAGTTCAATTTTCACATATTGAGTACAGTTAGAACTAAGAGAAACCTACAAAGTATTAAAGCACGCCGGGCAATTCGGAAGTTCTGAGCTCTTCCTTCGATTGAATCAATCTCTGATCTCGCCGGCGCCGCCTCTATGGCGAAGCCAAACACCACAACATAACCACCTACCCTCTCTTATGCGTAGGCGGTTTCATCTAATCTTCATCAATCACGACCGACATCATTTGGGCTCATCAAAGTCGCCACTGTGGCGGAATCCACTGCACCACAGAGATCCTATGCACGGCGGTGATTAACCAGACAACTAATCTCCGACAATCTCAGCCCACAAGGGCTCCCTACATTCAAAATCTAGGGTTGGATCATTTGGGGGAACACGGTCTGCACTTTTTCAATGAAGAGTGTGATAGACTTGAGGAACCCATACGGTTCACCCTAGTGGGTTAGTTTTCCTGGGGCCGGCCTCGTTTAGAAAAACTCTGACGAGATTTTCAAACAGCCAGTGTTATGAGACAAAAACAAATTTAAGGGACAAACACAAAATTAGAACTAAAATTACAAAAATAACCAAATAAAACCCACACTACAAACAAATTATCACTATTATGATGTGAATAAGGGATGCTGATTAGCGATTTGCCCGATACAATCACTGCAAAAATAATATATATATATATATATGTATATATATATATGTATATATATATATATATGGAGGGGTTCCGTTAACTCACTTATTTTTACACATCTTTTTACTCAAAATCTGAACCCTTCACTTTCATCTAATCTGATGGTTTGACTTAATTCTGATTTTTCTATTTTTATAATAATTAATTATATTTTCTTTCCTTTTTTTAAAACTATTCTTTCCTTCTAATCAGGTTTTCCCTAGTTTCCTTCTCTTTTCTATTTCTTCTTCATCCCTGTCCTTCTCCACATAATTGTTTCCGAACACAATTTTAGCAACTCCCTCCTACCACTCCTTCAAACTATATCTACCGTAATTTTTTCAAATTTCTTTGAATTTAGAGGCAATAAGCAGTTGAAAATTTTAGGTCAAGGCATTTAGCCGTTCACAAAGAATGTCCCCAATCTTCTCTTTTTCCAATGATTTTCCCAGAATAATTGGGAAAAGCTCTGTTTTCACTAATTTGGTGTACTGGGTTTAACAATTAGTGTTGATTTTGAAAACCCATACGTTTCTTTATGGGTTTTGAAATAAACATTTTGATGTAAGCCTTAACATATATTATCGTGAGTCTTAACATATATAATATATTAAAACACAATGACTGATATATCGTGAGCTGCAAAACAGAAGGTGAGGATTGTTGAACCAAGCCCTGTCAAGACTGAAAATGATCATGATTTTTGTGATGAAGATGACTCAGACTCTGGCGATTCCACTAAAGAGGATGCAGTTGTGTGGTCTGTGTGTTTTGATATATGAATATGATCAAACATAAAGTATGATACATAAGCCCGGTTGATTTTTAAAAATAATATGGATGATTAGTTTTAATGTTAAGCAAAGGTTAAGTTTCAATAAGAATATTTGAGATTTTCTATTTGCTGTTTGCAATTTCAGTGGATGAAGAGGACGGGATGGTAGAATTAGGAGAATAAGGAAGGATATAGATTTAGAGATATTTAATTATGTAGACATAGGGAGAAAAGGAGAGCAAAAAATAGAAGAAGAGAAAATAGATAAGCCGTTTAATTAGTACGATTTCAAGGGTCCAGATTTTGAGTAAAAAGATGAGTAAAAATAAGTGAGTTAACGGAACCCCTCCCACACACACACACACACACACACACACACACACACACACACACATATATATATAGCATATATAGGTTGCCCAAACGTGGCATTAAGCTTCACATTAAATGTTCGGACAACATGTTATCTCGATTGTTTATATAAGTCGACTAACATCCCAAATGCATAAATGTAAGGAAATGTTATATTAGCTTGTATAAATTTTATTTAGAAACATAATATCAAATAAAAGATCAGAACATTCTCTTCCTTTCATGTGTTCATCATCTACATCATCAGCTTGATGATCCTTATCGGGTCGAAGATATGAGTGTCAAGGACGTTAAAGGAAAGATAAGGGGACATGGAAAAACACCTGGTGGGAAAGAGACGTGTGCCAAAGCCCTCTCGTACCGTATAAACAAGTTATCAGCCTATATGTTGCAAGGGATAAGCATACTTGAACCTCTTGAAGACCGCAAGAAAGACTTGTGGGCATTGCACATGACATCCTGCCAAAAACCTGTGAAGAAGCTAGTTGAAAAAGTTGTCGGGGTTTCTCTTGAAATTGGGCATTCTGTGATTAAGCTGATTAAGAGAAGGGATGTGGCTGCCTACCTTCATAAAATTGATAAGGTATGTAAGAACATGGAGGAGATTCAAGAAGGATTTAGGGAGAAAGAGTTCACCTACACTAGTAGAATTAATCAACTCCGAGTTGTGGAGTATAAGTATCAAATTCCTCCTAGAGTTCTATCTGAGGATCAATTGCATAGTCTGGATAATCTCAAGAGGAAATGCACTTTGGTGAGGAAGATTTCTATACGTGTCAACATATTGGTGATGGAGTCCTTGGATATTCCAAAAAAAATATTTTGGTATCTGGGCGGAGGATTGGATATTCCAAGTAAATACCACCTCTTTAATTGGCTAGATACTAGTCAGGGCCCTAAACTTAACAATTATGTTAAGTTGTTGCCATCCTGCCCTCTTTGTGGTAACCACCGTGTAAAGTTTCCATCCGATCTCCAATTAAATGATATCATAGGTCCTTCTCTATTAACTCAAGCATATGAATCTCAAGAAGAACAAGTCGAAGCCGCCCAAGCTTATAGAGAGATGCGCTATTCAAAAGCGTTCCACGTTGCATCCAAGTTGGAACAAGCACTACAAATATTGAAGATTAAGATGCGTTCTAAGCCGGCTAAAGCTTCTAAATACAAGAAATATATGCTCAATGCTCACTATCTCCTACAACTCATAAAACTTGAATATGTGCTCCATCCTTCTTCATTCTCTAGTGAAAAATTTAATTCTATGAGGATTTGAGAAGAGCACTTTTGGAGAGCTACTCCAAAGCCGTGGAGACACTAGCTATTAGAGTTATTAGGCTAATTGATGATGTCCAAATTGCCAATCGCAATCACAAGCCTCCTCGGCATGGTCGGAAATAACAGCTAAGGTTGGGCTTTTGGTGTCTTGGAGATGAAAACAAGTGATCAAAGAAATTGCATAACTGAACTCTTAGTGCTTCAGCTTTCTATTTCTAGAAGATGTTCATTTGGTTAATCTGATATACTGCATGTCTTCTAAAAAAGAAATAAAATAAAAGATCATAAATATTTTTACCAATAAGACACTCGAAGAAAAATGATCGTAATTAAAGAATGATAATGACTAAGAAGAAGGAAAGAAAGCTATCTAATTTTCTAAATCGATCAATCTTTATCCTTGTCTATGATGTTTGAGCATTATTTCATTCAAATTAAATTTCCTTTTTCCCTTCAAATTATTATCACTAACAAAAACATTAAATATTTGTTTATTTTGATAATCTTATGTAAAACGTTTTGACAACACCTTACCTCAAACCACACGTTATAGAATTCAACCCATTATTCACCACACAACCTCAATCTAAATTCAATCTTCACACAACAATTGATATGTCCTCGAGCTGGTTCTTTAGAATGTAGCTCCTCTCAATAAGCAGAAAGAGTAGCAACAGAAGAAGAAGAAGAAGAAGAATAAGAAGAAGAAGAAGAAGAAGAGAGAGAGTAAGATGAGTTATTCCTTGATATCTCTTTCTTGATTCGCACCGTCAAGTTTCTGCACATGTTGGATATAGAGAAAATTAGTGTGGGTCTTGTGTTCCTGAGTTAATTAGAAGTGCTTGTTCAGTTGGCCTTTGTGACAATTTGGGATGTGAATGCAGGCACTGAAGTTGTTGCATTTTCCCACAGCCTCGTGATTCTATCAAATCTGCAGTTTCTCTGCGCAAGGAGCTCGCATTCTTATGGTGGTGCTAATTTGTCAACAACGAATCCATGTTTTGTATTGGGAACATTGTGTGGAGTAGTTGTTCCTTCTTGGGGCATCCTGGCAAGTCTAATGACAAATTTTCCCAACATCCGGAAGTTGAAGTGCAGGCGAGCAATGTATGATACTAAAACAGCGATGTAGTTGTCGGTTTTGATAGTGAGAAAGCTTCAATTGTAAATTGACTTACTGGAGGATTGAACAAGTTGCATGTTGTTGCCATTGTGGGCATGCCTGGATTAGGTAAGACTACATTGGCTACAAAAGTCTACAAAGACTCATCTGTTACTCACCATTTTTCTTTTAGGGCTTGGTGTTCCATTTCACAAGTATTCGATAGAAAAAAAGCTTTACTCGAACTTTTAAATCAGATTCAACCTGGTGAAGCCGATTCAACTATGAACGAAGATGATTTGTCCCAAGAACTCTGGCGTTCTCTGAAAAGACGTAGATATCTCATATTCATTGATGATATATGGGACAGTGAAGCATTTGATTTGTTGATAGAATCTTTACCTGATGATTCTTATCAAAGTAGGTTCTTCTTACTAGCAGACATGTTGATGTTGTTCCTGAAGATTTACTTGATGACTAGCCTCTTTTTCTTCGTCATCTCACTGCAGTTGAGAGTTTGGAGTTACTTCAGAGGAAGTTATTCCCAGCTCATGTGCATTAAATAAATTTGGGATGGAAATTGCAAAATATTGTAAGGGGTTGCCTCTTGCCCTTGTCATCATATCTGGAATTTTGAAAACTACGGAGCAAGAGGGTTGGAAGGATGTAGTGGAAAATTTAAGGTCAAGCATCACCTCGGATGTTACAGATCAATGTGGATGTACAATAGAGCTCAGCTACAAGCATCTAATTAGAAACCCAGACCGTGATCCACACTGTGTCTGTAAACTGGGAGGTGGACAGACACATAGGCCCAACATGTCCAGCACATAAGCCCAGTGAGGTTCCATCATAAAATCAATTGACAATATGTGGAGTAGCCCACCAGACTTATATACTGAACAATCACTCACTTCGTTTCCCATGTGAGATTTACTCTAACACCCTCCCTCAAGTGCAAGACCCACCCACTTTCGATTTCGATGTAGGATTTACGGTAACACTCTTGCACTTGGACTGTAAGCCCGGGCCGCAAACCTTGGGTTATGATACCAAATTAGAAACTCAGACCGTGATCCACACTGTGTCTGTAAACTGAGAGGTGGACAGGCACATAGGCCCAACAGGTCTAGCACATAAGCCCAGTGAGGTTCCATCATAAAATCAATTGACAATATGTGGAGTAGCCCACCAGACTTATATACTGAACAATCACCCACTTCGTTTACGATGTGGGATTTACTTTAACACATCTACCTGATTATTTGAACCCCTTGCTTTCTCTGGTTTAGTGCATTTCCTAAAGAAGCTGATTTGGATATGGATTGCTGAAGGCCTGGGGTCCAGAAAAAGTATTCAAAGAGTTTAGAAGATGTTGCCAGAGATTACATGAATATTTTGATTGCCAGAAGCTTAGTTATGAATGCTGGAAAAAGAAGAAGTGTGGGAGGTTTCAAAACTTGTCGCATTCATGATCTACTGCGTGATTTTTGTATGAGAAAAGCCAGGGAAGATGTATTTTTACATGTTTTAAAAGTGGATGGTAGCGGAGCGTAACAAGAGTTATCTTCTTGTGAAATTGAGACTTTATCGATTGATGAAACAGATGTATTATCTTTTGTTGAATTAAGAAACCTAAGAAGGTTGTGCATATACTTGTTTACAAATCCAGAGCATTTGAAGTGGAAGGTGTATTGTCCTTGTTTACGATCACTGTTATTCTCACTTCATACAGACTGGGACCAAGAGCTTGATCTTTCGTATTTCTTTCGCATGTTCAAGCTTCTTAGAGTGTTGGATATCATTGAAGTTCAACTCACTGATTTTCCATGTGAAATAGGTGCTCTCGTCCAGCTACGATATCTGGCGATGCAAGTTGACTATGTTGGTCCAGAAATAGGTAATCTCTTTAACTTAGAGACACTCACTCTAACCTCCGTGTTAGTGATTGGAGTGTCATGGAAAAGTTTTTGAGAAAGCTTCCCAAAATCCGTCAAATGAAGTTCTTGTTTGGCACTGACGAAGATGGTTCTATGAATTGTAGCAAGGTCAGGGATTTCTCATTTCTGAGCCAACTAGAATCACTTACTTTGTACCATTTTGTCAAAGAGTGGTTTGAGTTGTGATATTTCCAGATAATATGAAAAGGCCGACTTTGAGTGGAACTAATTTCCCCTGGTACAAAATTGCAAGCATTGCAAAGTTACCTGATCTCTAGGTACTCAAGTTACGCTCTTGTTCTTTCCCCGGGGATACATGGCATATTGAAGATGGGGAATTCCCAAAACTGAAATATCTCGAGTTGGCATCCAAAAACCTCGTCATCTGGACAGCTGCTTCCGATGATCTATTTCCCAATCTTGAGAAGTTGGTTTTGGATAAATTCCTTCAATTGAAAGAGATTCCATAATGCTTGGAGCATGTTGCAACTCTTGAAACAATTGAGGTGGGAAATTCCCCGCTCTACAGTTTCATGAGCATCAAACAACATATGTGTCTGGAAGCAGCTCCACTGTCTCAAAGGATTCTGAGCAGGAGCGGATCCAGGAAAATATTTTAGTAGGTGCTGAGATTACACTTACTATAAAATAAAGATTGAATTTAGTGCTAATTTTAGTAAAAATATGATAAATTTAGATAAAATATAACTATATTTATAAAAAAAAGAAAAAAATTAGCCCTAATTATTTGGCAAGTGGGGGCTTGAGCACCCACAAGCCCCCATGTACATCCGCCACTGATTCTGAGAGTGCCAAATAAAGCATGAATGCCATCTCTCTTCTCTAATTCTTACTGATTAAGTTAGTATCAATTCAAGTTTTTCAGAACAGTTAATTTATGTATTGACTTCATTCCCTATATCACAGCTTTGTGGGAGTTTGTCTCCTGGACAAGAAGTTCAAGCATTTCAGAGCTCCCTAACCTTTGGGTACTAAAATGACTCTGGTGATTAAAATCAAACTTTTCCATTAATATCAATCTTACGCTTAAAAAGCTCTGTTGATGTTCAAATCAAACGCCTACTTATTCTTAATCTACTGCTATTTCTCTATTGACAGGCACTTCACTTTGGAGTTTTCTCTGAATTGTATGAAATCTTTAATCAGAGTATGATAATGTTGAGTGTTATGATTCAGTTCAATTTAGTTGGGACAAACTCACCTTGGACCGCTTTCTTGTTGAGAAATCTCCATTGACTCCTTGTAGTATTTAATTCGTGGATGGTGCTAAACAATATGTTTGGGAAATTATACAATCAATATCACGTGAAAAAAGTACATTTTATTTATTTATTTATTCGTACGGTGAGAAAGTATACTAGTGAATTTTCTTTTTCATTTTGTCAGTGCCATATACATTTTTCAACTTTACTTTATGTAGCCCTAGTTTCATATGAAAGATCAATCAACCTTTTAATTATACTCATACCTAAGACAAAAACGCTGAATTAATCATCATATTGAGTGTTCAAAATTGAACAACTCATTATCTTACAAACTATGGACGAGTATTTTAAATTTGATATATTCACCTTCTAATATATTCTAAAATCATAAGGTGTTTTATTTAAACAATGTATCTAAACTCCTCATCAGGTATTTTATTTAAATAATGTATTTGAATGATATTTCCACTATGAAATGAAGAAAGTACTAGCTAGTAATACGTGAATTTCCTTTTTCTTTTTGTCGATTGTACAAAAACAATTTATTGTAGCCCTACTTTTACTTTTACTCGTTCCTAAGATAAAATTAAACATCAAATATTTATTTAGTTTTAGTTCTAGTGATAATAATTAAATAGCATATTCTATGAGAGAAACTCTAAAGACGAGCATTAATGCTGGAGTAACAATTAGATAAGACAGTTTTATGGTAAGGCCAATGACAAAACAATCTCTATTTAAATAAGTTTTGGGGCCAAAAACTAATTATTTTATTTCCGGTGCCATCATGTGAGTAGTGCATAAACCCAGGACTATATTGCAAATGTTGAAAATCATATAAACCCCAAATCATCTTCTTCTCACCATCATCTTCTTCGCCTTCTCTGCCACAAATTCAGGTCACGTGAAGTTTAATCAATCGGCCGTGATAATCCTTTCATAGGTCGTCGTCCCACCGATCAATCCGACCTATCGAAGCAGGCTGGCGGCGCGGTGAATTAGAGCGGGACGGTCAATCGGTGTAGGCATCTGGTGGTGGTGCGGTGAATCGAATCAGGTCGGCAGTGTGCAAACTTGGTTGGTGGGTTTTTTGGCGATGTTGGGGTCGTCGGCGTTTATTTCAGCGGCGAATTCATGAATTTACCCGTGATGATTGACGAATTTGATGATTCGTATATTGGTATTGATGATCGACTTATTTGATGATTCGACTATCGGTGTTGATGATTCGCCCGTCGGTTCTGATTATGGTGGCAGTGGTGGTGCGGCGGTTTTGATTATGCTGCAGCCGGTAATAAGTAAATATGGTAAAAAAGAAGAAATGATCCCCGTGGGACAGTCTACGGGGACAGAAGCTGATGCTAAATCCCCGTATAATACAATAAATCCTAATTCTACCCCAAGACCCAAACTAATGGTCGCATAGGGGACATAGTATACCACCCAAAAAATACATATTCGGGTAAAACAAATGAGGCTAAAGTCAAGAGAGTATGGTTAGGGGTGAGAACAAACTCACTACCCCAACCCATAAAACAATCTGCTTCTACTTCCAATGCGTGAGGCCTTCCAAAGATGCTAGCCGCAGAGATGTAGCGGCACTGAGATGCAAGTCCAAAGTGGGTGGACCTATATGTGCAACCAGTAGATACTTGCCCATCCGCAAATGCAAATCCAATCCTAGTATGTCACCCACCAAGAGTTCCGTTTACCCTTTGATCTAGGATTCAATATCGACCCAGGACTGGCTACCGATTTGGTCAAGATCGTCTCCGTAGAAAGGCTTCTTCTTCCCTCTTGGAATGGGCTATGAGCAGCCAAGAATGGTCTCGGGTCTTGGGCTGGAAGATGTGAAAGATGATGTGGATGCGCGTGCTGGTCCTGGTAGACTAGTCATGATAGTGGCAATGCTCCGACCTAAGAAGTATCTCAGCAAGCTCCATCCTAGTAGAATCTGTCAGAGATGATGTTGATGATGCTGGCTACCACAATCGTGAGTAGTAGAGTGATGGTGCCGTCAATCAGTCAAGGACAGACTTGACAATTCGGCTCCTGTCATGTGCACCTACAAAAAAAGAGATATGATGGTGTTGTTGGCATGCAGACGATCCCGATGAAGAACCGAGGCTGAGTCTCGTGGTGTTGAGCTAATGTAAGGCGGTGCCTAGGGCTCAATCTGGTGTCCAAGAGATGCAACCTTCCGAAGGAAGAGTGAGATCGGGCGCTCTTGTAGCGTGCGCCGTGCGTGACGGTTCTATATATAACCGCCCTCTCCATTATAGGCAAATGGACAGCCTTCTCCCCTTTAGCACCATAGTGTGAACACTAACGTGCAGCGCGGGAAGAAGACGCAAGTAGTAAATGACATAGTGTACAAGTTAGAGCTGGCGACAGGGCTTTAACCCATGTACCATGCAAACGGCCAGTGAGCTAGTCGAATTGCAGATGTCATCATGTACTAGGATGTCACTGATTAGGTAACAACCTATATTGCTCAGCTAAGAGATAAATCCCAAATCCAGAGCATATCTGTCAAGTCCTTGGTCACAGTAGCTTGCAACCCGCCCACCGAGTTGGGCAAGTTACAGAAGACATCATGTACCAACATGTAATACTTGGTTAAGAGATGAGTCTCAACTCTCAAGTATGTCGTTGGGCAAACATGTGTTTCCCCGCCAAGAGGTAAACACTAGGCCGTAGCAATCCGTCAAATCTTCAGTCACATTAGCTTGCAACCGCCTAGTGATCCAGACAAGTTACAGAACACATCATGTACCAACATGTAGTGCTTGGCTAAGAGACAAGTCTCAAATCACAAACATGTCCTGAGACCAACATGTGTTGCTTGGCCAAGGGATAAATCCCTAGTCCATAGCATAACCGTCAATTCCTTGGTCACATTAGCTTGCAACCACCTGGCAAACCAAGCAGTTACAGAAGACATCATGTACCAAAACAAACACTCCTCCACTAAGAGCAAACCCTAAGTGAAGGACTTGATCTGCCGTCAAAAACCAGTAACAACTCAGGTGAGACAGTCACAAGGGTGCAAGTCCTAGTTTCCATCTCAGGCTGTGGTGAAGCAAATCATAGATCAAACTCCCAAACACCATGGTATAATATTTCCTAATGTTGATGGCCGATGGCCGATGGTGCATGAAGTATGATTATGGTAATGATAATTTTAGGTGTTTGCTATATGCATGTCCTGTTTGCTTCTGCAGGTCCAATGAAAGTGGGAAAATACCATAATTACCCTTCATTCATTTATTAATTTTTACAAATATATTTCTAAAACCCTAACTTTGAATGCATAAACCCGTCTATGTAATGATTGAACACGTGTCCAAATTATAAATTACTTTTTCGTGAATTATAATAAATATTTAAGAGGGACATTATTGTCATTTCTGATTTAATTTGGACCTGCAAAAGTAAAGTGGACCTGCATTTAGAACCACCCTAATTTTATTACTAATGGTGATGATAATGAATTATAGTGATGATTTTGATGATAACGATAAAAAAAATTGATGTTGGTGATGATGACGACGATGATCGATGTCAGTTATAATGATCTGGTGATTTGACGTTGATGGTGGATGATTAAAGTCAGTTATGATGATTTAATTTGACGATTTATGATATAAGATCGCTAATTATCAGATTGATGACGATGATGATAGAGGCTGATGATTGGAGCTATGGATCTCCGAGAATCTAGTTTGATGATCCGAGCTACGTTTCTACAAGAATTTAGTTTCATGATTTGACAATTTGATTAGGTATATATTTTAGTTGATGATTTTATGTTTATGATTGATGATGACGGTGGATCTAATAATCGATTGATGATTTGATATTGATGATTGATTATTAATTTTTGATGATTGGTGAGTTTTGATTGATGATTGATGTCGGTTATCATGTTTTGATGATTGATGATTTTTTGTTGATGATGATTTTATAATTAGTGATGACGAGAACGATGATTTGATGATAAACGACAAAAAATTGATGATTTGATGATAAACGATGATGATTTGTTGATGAACTACGAAAATTTGATGATGAACGACGATGATTTTATAATTTGATAATTTGGTTTATGATGTTTTTACGATAATTTGGTGATTTTTGGTTGATAATTGATATCGTTTATGATGATTGTTGATGAATTGATGATGATGGAGATGATTTTCTTGATTATGAGGCGAAATTAGGCAAGGAAGGGACCAAAATTTGGGAAGGAACGTATAATATATTCATTATTGAAGAATGATCCATGTATTTTTTGTGAAAATTTTTTAAACGCACCGAAAATAAAATAATTATATTGCAGTCCCTGAAGTTGTTTTGATTGATCCTGACAGGCCATGCCTTACCATAAGGTTGCTTTATCAGAGAGTTTCTCTTAATGCTGAGGCTACTTCTTTATCCGTGTTTTGCCGTGAATTTGAGATATTTAATAAACCGTCGAGTTGTTAGGATATCCTTATCGTTATGCCAATATCCATATAGAGTACTTATTTTACTGCTGTAACTCACTAACTCTGATGAACAGGTACGTTATTTTGTAGAATCAGCACCTTCCAGTTGAGGATCCAGCATAAAAGAATGAAAGCAATATGACACTTATTCGAATGCTAAGCATTTTTCTGTCGCTAATGTTAAGTGTTATAAACATGATTCAGTTCAATTTCTATTGCTCATTATAATGTGAATTTAGTTAGGACAGTTCATCGCGAACCAATGACTTTTTCGGAATGATTAACATTCTTTGTGGATGGCTATTGATCAAGTCCCCCTACCTATCACAGTGTTGTCAAGTTCATGGCACTTTCCATATATTTCATTTAAGTGTTACTTAGCCCTTCCACTGATTCAAAAAGCGTTTACTTTGTCATAAAGTTCGTTGTGCTTTGTAAATTGCTTGAGCATTTTAGTTATTTATAGATAAGAATCATATTCTCGTACAATCTCTGATGATGAGCACTGAGCAGGCCCTTGCATTTTCTTTGATGGTGCAGTTTCTAGTTTCTTGACTTAGGGACTGAAACGGTAAATTTAAATTTTATAGGGTCAAATCTGTGATCACACTCTCTTTGCAGGGCTCCAAAAGTAATTTATGATACATGGATAAAGCCTCCAACTTTTTTGTCGAAACCATCTGTTCAGTTTCTGCAGTTTGGGCATTCTTCAAACGTTCCCAGTTCGATTATTTAATGAAATAATACTCAATCATTCCCAACAAGCTTCCCGTTTGTGATACAGTGGCGATTTCGAATCCGAATCGCCATTGTATCACGGTGGGAAGCTTCTTGCTTCCGATGAAAGTATGAATGTTTTATTAACAACAATGAATGTTTTATTCCTTTAACGTGTAAATCTAACGTAAGTAGTTCAAAGTAGTCTGCTTTATTTGTTTAATCCAGTGGCGACAACATTTGGGTAGCTGGCTGGGGCTGGGGATGTTGATGTTTTAGTTTAATTTCCCTATAGTTGAAACATAGTATTATTTACACACTGCACAGAGAGTTGACTCAACATTTTGCTCTTCAGTTCATTTCAAGAATCCCATCATTTCTGTTCTTGTTCTGTTCTGCTTGTGCTATGAATTGGTAAGATCTACTTAACTTGCATTATTAGTTTTGATTTTATGATTATATTGCTGTTTGAAAGTCTTATAATTAGATTTTGAAAGTCTTACAAAAGGTCTACTTCTAATTTCATTTGTGTGATTATATTTGCATTTAAACCTGCTCAAAGTATGGTACATGGTGTGTGAATTGTGATGTCTGATTATGATTCGTGTGTGAAGAAACAATTGAACGATATACTTAGGTTTTTGAACAAAAAAAAGCTGTACTTGCCATTCTGGTTACAAGGAAAGAATCCGTACTCACTTGATTGTCTTCCAACTCCTTGTTAATGCTTATATTATTTCCATTGTCACAGTTACACCCCAATTGATAACTCACAGTAGCAGTTATCAGTCATTGTTCTTGAGCTGCCTGATTTAATTCTAACTTGTGAGATCCTCCATTTCCAGCCATGTGATTATGCATATTAATTTTAATGTCAAAAGGTTTTTCGGTTTATGTTTTATTGGTTCTTCATATGCCACATGTTGTCGTTGGATTAGCCTCACGGCTCCACTTGCTAATTTCCCCCTCATAATTTTTTTCCAGAAACTTTAACATGTCCTTTGTCACTTATCAGAGAAGAACATTGATTAGAAAAATAAACAAAGTAGGTTGTTGAGAAATAAGAGTGCATCTTTAACACTATTCTCTTTCTGTAGAGCTAATGGCATTGACTTAAATCAGTGGAGGCGATGAATGAGTGAGTCTGATACTCTTTTATCCCACAATTCAATCAAATTATCAGTTATTGAGCTGCAGGTATGATCTATTTCCTCATATATACACTTTGTGGGCCGTGATTATATATCGTATCTGTATGTGTGTAATGAAGTTGTGTGTTATGTTTTTTGATTACAATTCAAATTTTGATCCTGACACATTTCTCTTGGCCCAATGGCATTGACTTATATGCAGAGGAGGTGATAAATTAAGGCTTACTCACTTCTTCTCAGATTCAATCAATTATCTGCTGCAGTTGCAGATAAATTAACAAACAGTTGCAGAATCCAGACATTGTTCTTAGGCTGCTGGGATTAAGTCGTAAGATCTTCTATTTCCACTTGTGTGATTAGCAGATTGTGCATAATTTTATGTCTGAAATTACTTGGATTTGTGTTTCCGTGTCCCTTTATTGTGGATCCTGACTCATTTATGTAATTGGAATCTAGGTTTCAAGATGGATTCTTCTCAACTTATTGCTTCTATTGATGTTGCCTTGGATAAGCTGCAGCACTGCTGGGATGAAATGGAAGTAGAAATCATGATCTGGGGGTTGAGGGTTGTCAGGACATTTCTACTTTGTTCAACACAACTGACTGAAGGCAACAGCGATGATGATATTCTGAAGCAAGATAACAGCAAAATGTGGGAAGATCTGAGATCTCTTTTGGTCGTGGTTGAAGCTGTCGTTTGCAAAATATTGGACGATCATATTCCTTATGAGCTTTTCCACTTTCAATTGGACTTGAAATTTTGTGAGGAAGAAATTGATAAATGGTACACGACTTTGTCAGACTACCTGAAGAAATATCCAACTTCTCCTGTGGCCAGTCAAATCACAGTTATCATTGATTCGGTTCTTGAGAACTTAGGGCATTATCTAACCTCCCTAGAGATTTATGAGTTTGACTTGAAAGAACAAATAGAAGAATTAGAAAGGAACATCACATATATGAGACATATCATCTGCTTTGGCGCTCTTCCTTGTACTGAAAACCAAGAGTTCCAATGTCTGTTGACTCACATTGAGCCTCTTGCAATCAGTGCAGCACATTTAACAGTGCGTCTTCTTTTACCTACACCATCAACGTACCTCCCTACTGATGAGACAAGCTCCACGCTTTCTGCATTGCTCTTGAAGATCAACCATGCCAGCAATCCTGTTTTACATAAAAAGTACACTCTAGCATTGGCAAGCTTATACCATTCGCGTGAGTTATGTGATTTTACTATCGGCTTAAATAATTATCCATTCATCATCATATTTGAACTTTGTATAGCTTCTCTATCATCTATTCTTTGGGAGATTCTACAATTGGTTAGTAGCAGGGTGTCCATGAAGGAGTTGGAACTCTACGACAGACTAAGATTGTTAAGAATCCTTGTCAAGAGGCAGCCAGAGAGATTCGACGATGATAAAATATGGGATCTCACTGCAACTGGAATATTAGATGCTGGGGTCCGACTATTTTCACTCTCCCAAAAAGATTCAGTTAATGGTCAATGTTTTCAGGACAACAGCGAGGTAATTTGGGCAGAGGTTCTAAAAATAGATGAAGTTGCGGAAACCTCAAGATTCAACTTCTGCAAGACTAATGTACTTGGCTTTCTTGATTTCCTCTTAGAGAACTACTTGTTGGAAGTGAATAGTTCCAAAGCTGATTCAAATACCCTCCAAACAATCAAACAACATCTTGTCTTCCTTAAATCTTTCATGGGAAAATTGGCAGAGTTGAGGAATGAACAAGAGAACCTCCACCAAGATGTCTGGAATCTTGCTGTATGGATGGCCTACAAGATAGAGTTTCTAATAGACCAATTGGTGCTGGGAGATGTTCTTGATTCATTTTCAATGTCATTACAATCAATCACAGAAAATATCATGACTCTTAAGTCTGACTCTTTAAATGCCTTCAATGATCAAGGAAGAGCGGATATCAAGGTCCAGCAAATCACTTGGCCATCAGCTGATAAGGTACAAACATGTATAGTTACATTTAAAGTTCATATGTTATATGTTGAATTTTCTGCTTTGTTTATAAGATGGAAAGAGTTTCCAGTTAATTATTTCAACAAAGGCACTGCATGTCTCTTTATATTTTTAAAGATCCATATGCTTTGTTAGGAAGATATGCAACAAAGATTACAATGTTATACATATTAATTCAGGTGCGGTCACTAAGTGGCAACCAAGTAGATGATGAAGTTGTTGGTTTTGAAAGTGAGAAAGCTTCAATTGTTGCTCAACTTAGGAGAGGTATGAAGAAATTGCAGGTTGTTGCCATTGTGGGTATGGCTGGATTGGGAAAGACTACATTAGCTACAAAAGTCTACAGAGACTCATCTGTCACTCACCACTTTCCTGTTAAGGCTTGCTGTTCCATATCTCAAGTATTCGATACAAGAAGAGTTTTGCTCGAGCTTCTACATCAGATTCAACCTGATGAATGTGATTCTGCAATGGATGAAGACGACTTGTCCCTAAAGCTCTGGCGTTCATTGAGAAAACGGAGATATCTCATATTCATAGATGATATCTGGGACACTAAAGCATTTGATTTGTTGAGAGGATCATTACCTGATGATTCTAATCAAAGTAGGATTCTTCTTACCAGCAGGCATGGTGATGTTGTTCCTAAAGGTTTACTCGATGACCAGCCTCTTTTTCTTCCTCATCTCACTGAGGATGAGAGTTTGGAGTTACTAAGGAAAAAACTTTTCCCATCACAGAAATATTGGCCCTCGGAATTACATGAATTTGGTATGGAAATTGCCAAATGTTGTAAAGGATTGCCTCTCACTGTTGTCATTATAGCTGGACTTCTAAAAACTACGGAGCAAGAGGGTTGGAAGGATGTGGTTAAGACATTAAGGTCAAGCATCTCTGATGTTACAGATCAATTTGAAAGCACAATAGAGCTCAGCTATAGACATCTACCCGATCATTTGAAGCCATGCTTCCTTTGGTTTGGTGCATTTCCAGAAGACCATGAGTATTCTGTCAAGAGGATGATTTGGTTGTGGATTGCCGAAGGCCTTGTCCGGAAAAGTGAGTCCAAGAGCTTAGAAGATGTTGGCCGGGATTATATGAATACTCTGATTGGCAGAAGCTTAGTTATGAATGCTGGAAAAAGAAGAAGTGTGGGAGGTTTCCGATCTTGCCGCATTCATGACTTGTTACGTGATTTTTGTTTGAGGAAAGCCAGTGAAGATTCATTTTATAACATATTAATTGAGAAAGAGGAATTATCTTCCGATGAATCTCAGACTATATTGATTGAGTTGGGAAACTTGAGAAGGTTATGCGTTTACTCTAATCCAGAGTATTTGGAAGGGAGTGTGTTTTTTCCTCGGTTAAGAACACTGTTATTCTTTCCTCCACCAAAATGGTACCAAGAGCTTGACCTGTTGTATATCTTTCGCATGCTGATGCTTCTTAGAGTGTTGGTTATCGATGAAGTTCAAAACACTGGCTTTTCAAGTGAAATAGGTGCCCTTGTCGAGCTTCGATATTTGGCAATCCAAGTTTCTGGAGATGTCTGCCCATCAATAGGTAAGCTTTCTAAGTTAGAGACACTCATTCTTAAGCCTACTGAAAAAGGAATAGTAGTTATTTGTCTGCCTGATACGTTATGGAATCTGCGAAAATTGAGACATTTGTACTCGAAGTATGTATCTCTGAAATTGCCCTTTGATGATTCAGACAGCTCCTGCAATTTGTTTGAACTGGAAACTCTGTCTACCCTTCATGTTACTGATATGCGCGTCCTGGAAAAGTTTTCTAACATCCGCCGAATGAAGTGTTACTTTAAACTTCATGAGGATGGCTTTGTGAGTGATAACAAGATCATGGATTTCTCATTTCAGAGTCAGCTAGAATCACTCTCTTTATCTTGCTCCAGATGTAACCTTGCAGCGTATGAGTTAACTTTTCCGGAGAATATAAAAAAACTGTCTTTGTGTGGGAGTGAAATCCCCTGGAACAAAATTGCATGCATTGCAAAGCTACCGCATCTTGAGGTGCTCAGGTTGCTCTGGATGGCCTTCAGTGGGGATACTTGGCACGTTGAAGAAGGGGATTTCCCAGAACTGAAGTATCTCAGGTTGGAAGGCTTGCACCTTGTCAACTGGACAACTACTTCTGATGACCTATTTCCCAATCTTGAGAAGTTAGTATTGGAATGTTGTACTTATTTGAAAGAGATTCCAGAATGCTTGGAGAATGTTGCAACTCTTGAAACAATTGTTGTAACTGACTGTACGGAAGATGTTGTAAACCTAGTAAAGAAAGTATATGATTTTCACGAGGAAATGGGAGATTCTGCTCTACAGTTTCATGAAAGTGGAACATGGCAGGGGAAGAAGTCTGGCGCTCAGGGATGTGACTTCTGGTGACTTCTGGAGATTCTGGTCAAGGTACGCTTTCTAAGCAAAAAGCTCTAGTGATGTTCAATTCAAATGTATTTTCCCTTGTTTTTAGTTGATTTCATAGTTAAACATGACACAATATGCATCCATCATTGTAATAAAACCAGCTGGCTAGCTATTCTTATGCGCATTTCCATGTTCTGATGACAGGTACTTCATTTTGGAGCTTTTCAGCTGAATCATATGAAATCTTCAGACAGTTTCTGTTGATAATGTCGAGTGTTATGATCTAGTTAATTTCGAAGCTTGGGACATAGGTCAATTTAGCTGGGACAAATTCATCTTGGACTGATGACTTGTTGAAAAATCTGTATTCAATTCTTGGATACGCAGCATTGATTGTGATTGCTTCAACGGGGATCAGAAAAACCTTAAATTTCAACTGTTCAGTTCTACAAAGAGTGGCAAAACGGATGAAATTTCTCAGGAATGTGATCTTCTCTTTCAAGATTGTTCAGAAGATGTTGAAAATTTCAGTAAGAAAAGTCGAGGATTATCAGAAGGATATGTGAAATTCAGCTCTACATGTGCATATCAGGTCCATCGATGTGAATGTGAGGGCCAAGTAAATAAAGGTGCTGCTGTTTTCGGCAAAATAAGCACTCCCTTATGTGTTGTTTGTTTTCTTTTGTGTGTGTTTTCTTCCGTTGAACATTTGTACTGCATTCTTTTGTATGCACTAAAGCTTTGCAATATTATGTGTAGCAGCAGTACTTTCTTCTTCTCATCATCTGTTCATATTTTTGAGTATCTTCTTCTGATAAGCTAGAAGAACATTAATGTTCACTTTTTCTCTTGTAATATTGTCTGATTGAATTTTCTGCTGCCACTATATTTGGATTTTTGAAGACATTTATGAAAAAATAAAATTTTTGTGAACATTCAAGATTTTCAAGGTGGGGGGTTATACGGTCTTTTTGCCGATTCCCGATTTGTTTTGTTTTATGCGTAATGGATTCATTTCAAGGGTTTGGAATATGTCAATGGAGAAAGTGGCGGTTTATGGGCATTTTGGTTTATTAATTTCTACCATTTTCTTGAAGGAGTTTTAAATAGGGTTAAAAGTAGAGGTATCCCCAATTTTATAAGAAAGTATCAATGTATCCCTGAATAATTCAAAAGTGTTGATGTACTCTTATAATTACATTGAACAAACAAGTGAATCTTTGAAGTCAATTTTCCAACAGCATGTTAATTTAAAGACAAATTTACCCTCACTTGTTGGGTTATTTTTTTCCCTGACCCAAATGCCCCTGTGCATCCAAAAAAATCCATGAAATCAATATCACTGAATTATAGAATAAATGCACAATATAATTGAAAAAAATTAACCTTCATATCCAAAAACTCAACAAATTGAAAACATTGGTGAACTTATCATAATCTTGCCAATTCTATTCTCTCATTTGGTAATTTGAGCTAGTCACGCTAATTATTATTGGGCGTGGCGGTTTCGGTCCCCCGGCTCACACTAATTATTGGGCACGGTGGTTTTGGTCCCATCGGCTTCAAATGCGTTCATCCGATGAAGTAACAGTGACTGGTAGTATGGATTTGGATTGTCTTGCTTAATTGGGTATGAAACTAAAAGGGAAGAGGGAATTAGACGAATAATTAGGTAGGAGGATTATTCATTAATTTGGTTGGGGCATTTTTGTCTTATAATTTTTTTTAACCATTAGATAAGGGGTTTGCTACATGCAGGTCGAGTTTACTTATGCAGTTCTTATTAAAGTGTGAAATTATCATAATTATCCTTTATTCGTTTATTAATTTTTACAAATATATTTTTAAAACCCTAATTTTGAATGCATAAACCGGTCTGTGTAATGATTGAACACATGTCCAAATCATAAATTAATTTTTCATGAATTATTATACATATTTAAAATGAACATTATTTCACTTCAGATTTATTCGACCTGCAGAAGTAAAGTAAACCTGCATATAGAACCACCTTTAAATAATAATGAGATTATTCTTGACATTTTACATTTGACAAAAAAAAAAATCGGCCCAAAATATATATATATAAGGGTATAGTGACACTTTAAAAAAAAATATAGACATACATTAGCACTTAATAAAATACTTGGAAATACAGTATCACTTTTTTCCGAAACCCAATTTGTTTTGTTTTATGAGTAATGGATTCATTTCATGGGTTTGGAATATGTCAATGGAGAAAGAGGCGGTTTATGGGCATTTTGGTGATATTATAATTTCTACCATTTTCTTGAAGGAGTTTTAAATATATTGCTAACTTTCCAACATATGGAGAAAGATGAAATTACCTTCATCTGTTCATCTTCCAAAAACCTTAATCTCCTTTTGGAAGTACTAGTATCAACTTCTTACATATGATATATTTTTGAATGTATTTCAGTTTTACACATTGAATGTATAGATGTTTAATACAATCATAAAATTTAATTTCTAGTTTATGTTAATTTATCTACTGTTTTTGATTATATCATAATATATCTATTATTTTGAAACATTCTTTTTCGTTAAAAATAGTTGTTTCTTCGTGATGGGATTTGTAAGAAAAAACTAAGTAAAATATTTGTTTATTCGGGAATCTATAGCATGAATATTGTATCGGTGAAATACTCAGGATTCACTCATCACTAGTGGACATGCATAGGATGCAAGGCGGTTGCATCATACCAAGCAAGGCGTTTCCAAAACGCCTTGTTTGGTTGTGCCTTAAAAGTGACATTTTCTCGGCGGTTCTATAAACGCCGTGACCCAGGCGAATTCGTCTTACGAAATCGCCACATGGTGCCGCCTGGTGTCAGTCATATCATCATGGACGGTATCACCAGCTCCATTTCGCCTGCATTAGCGGTATCGCTCATTTCATTCGCCTATGAAATGGTTACGACACCGCCGCTTCACTCGCTTGCATTTTGGACAATTTATTGAATGGCGGGAATTTCAAAAATCTCAATGGTTACGATATCGCCTAAAAATAGCCTATTGGCGAAACTAGCGGGCGATCTCGCCTCATGTAACAAGCGAAGCTCTGTGCGATCTCGCTTCCAGAAACGGTAGACAGACCAGAGAGATCTAGGCGAGATTATATACGATACCGCCACCAGGGAGTGAATGCGAGGCGATATCGGTTCCACACTCGCCTCCTTACGTTACCAGGAGGCGAAATCTGAAGTTAGATTCGCCTGTGTAGGCGATGATGGAGGCGAAATCTGAAATTGAAACGGTCGTGCCAACAGAGAGTCACTGGCGAATGGCGTGGCGAACTCGCTTAATTAGACGAATGTAAAGGCGATACCCATTTTTGTTCACGGTTGTAGAATGTAGAGCATGAAAATGTGGTGGCGAATACGATTGTTGATTCACCTGTAAGCGAATTTGTGGTTACGATGTCGCCCACGAGTACTTTAAAATTGGCTATTATTTGAAGAAAGTGCCCCGTTTCTTTCGAAACATGAAAACCTGCCAAATTCCAATCACCACCCTATACTAAAGAGGCACAACCTCATAATTCAAGTGCACACAAGTGCATTACCAATGGCAATTCCTAATAAAAACAAGCTAATGAAATGGACCAACACCTTGTCACTTGGTAGGTAGTTTCGGGAGTTGTGGCCTTGCAATGGTATAAGCACGGTTGTGGACTAGGTGGCCTGCCAATCGGTCTCTTCCATTGTTAAGTTCTTCCGAGGAGAAATGCGTGGTATCATCCACGAATACCTATGCATGAAAGAAATGTGCATAAGAATGTTGTGATTAAGAGAAACAGAATTAAATTGTAGAAGGTTACCTTTAGAAGATCCAGCATGTTGATTTGAACACCATCTATCACCATTAAACCAAACAGCATCGTGTAATAGCCGCATTCCCAGTCAGATGATTGCTTCCTAGACTACAATATATGCCATGGTTATAGCAATGGTTTAGGCTTAAAAAACGCAATTGAAATTACGTGATAGCATAATCAAAAATAGTCACCCGAATGTTCATACGGTGAAAGTCGAGGAGTGTTTTGTCGTTGACTTGATGAAATGCATTGTCGAGGAGATCGGCGAATGTTTGCGATGGAGGACGGTGGAGTGGGTCTATCCAATACACTTGCTTGATAGCGGGTATTAATGCAACAAAACTCCAATGATCACTACAAATCACATGAAAGAATCCAAATGGTCCTATTTGTTTGTAGAAACATAAAATTGTAGAAAAGCTAAAAGAATAGACAAAATTGCAAGGTTTACCCCTCGATATATGGTCCAATGAATATTTTCTTGGATTTGTCGGAGAGAGTAGAAGTCAAGTAATCCAGTCTTTGCCTATTGCCCTCCATACTCGCTTGCATATGCATTGGATGCAAAAACCCAATGAAATGCTTCCCCCGATGATAGGGATGGTGATGCAAGAAGCTGAGAATGTAGTAGACAAGAATGTCGAGCGAGTAACCATATTGTTTGATAATGGGGTATTTCATGGAAAAAAAATATAATAATTGCTTACATTTGATTGAGGCAAAGGATGGTGGTGGGCAGTTCAGTGCAATTCCAGAAATATTCGAAATCACCCCATGGTACGATGATGTCCTTTGTCATTCCAAAGCACCTTTCATTTCTGAGAAAGGCATAACTTGCATCCTTGTCGTCCAAAGATATCAAACCATACAATACTCGAACTAAGGGTGGGAGGGATTTGAGAAACTCCACGAGGGTCGGGTCATATGTTTGTCAAGCAATAGGAACGGTGGGGACCGGAATTTGAGGAGTTTGTCGAGGTTGTGGTTTCCTACGGGGTATGGAGGTAGATGTTTCATCAAGCACCAACCATTTTGGCCATATAACAAGGAAACCTTTACCCTCCCCAACTCTGATCATCACTTTCTCCTTCACGGGAAGCATTTCTAGTTCTAGCAAAGCTTGGGTAATGCGTACGCTATAAAAACCGGTGAGGATATCACTACGATTGTGTTTCACCGTATTAGTGTCGCATGTGCCATTGGCGACATGGAGTGGGGTTGAATTGGGACCATGCAACACATATATCTTGCAAGGGGGGTTCTATCATAAATAAAAGCACAAGAAAGATAATCATCTTAGTTTTCTAATAAAGACATTATACTAAATGTAGTTGTAAATTATAAAATTGATACTAACCTTTTCGACATGTCGTGAGGAAGCCACATTCAACTTGATGGGAGATGAAGGCGGAGATGGAGGCACTAGTTCCTCCTCCATTTCCACATTCTCACCCTTATCCTCCACAATTTGAGGCGAGGCTTGAGAAGCCTTAGAAGAGGGTGCAATATGACCTTCCCCTAACCTCTCGATATGGGGATAGTTGGTGTGTTGTGCTATATCTCTCACGACCTCCCTCAAGTCGTTCATTTACGCCTTGGTCGCCGCCAACTCGCTCAAAACTTGTTGAAGTTTTGATGGTTTAGGATCGCCGCAACTTTGCCAAATCCCAAAAACTTCAACTTGAGTCGAGTAACCCCCAACACCTAATGCTCTTCCTGGGTGTTCCTTCTTTTTTTCAAGAGCTAAAGCCGCACTCAAGACATCTTTCTTCCCACAAGGGACAAATGTACCCTCTTATTTTTGGCGCTCTAAAAGTTCCTATTATATAAAGGAATACAAGTATAAATGTAAGCGACTACAATATGTATTGTGGTAAGTAAGAAATACTTACCACCCTCTTTGCACATTTTTTGGCCTCATCCGTTGTGAATTTACCATCCTCTTCCCTAATTCAACCCAACACGAAGAGTCGTTCTCTAGTGTAATCTTCGGCATCCTTTTCCATGATGACGAACCGAGCCTCCTCCTCATCCATCCCCCCTAATACCAACTCCTTCACTTGTTCCTCTCTCTCCCTAAAACCCTCCTTCTCACCAATACCCAAATACCCCGAACTACCACCGGTGTAAGGCATTGTTTGTGAATTCGCGGATATGACCTTTTTGTCCCATTTCCCCTATGCACAAGTAGTTAGCACAAGTAGTTAGGGTATCACACAGCGAACACAAAATATACTTGTATGAAGAAGACTAGGTTAATATTAATGAATTTGATATTAGTTAATCACCTTGGACTTATTCTTAAGGGATGCTTGCTTGAACTCCTCCCACGTATCGGTTGTGATATGGTTGTATCGGTCCCTTGGATCACGACCTAGCCACTTTCCCTTCTCATACAAGTAGTCTTTTCTTAGACTATACTTGTGCTCGCGAAAAGCCTTTGAGACGATGTTGAACGCCTTCACCCTTACCACTTCCATTTCTTGAGCTTCTATTTCAAAAGGTCGCTACAACAAGTCATAGAAGAAAATATTATATATACATGTTATCAAGACATTTAATATATACTAGCTAGATAGATACTTCATTGAATGGTAAAGAAGAACTCACTTGGCATTCCACCCACACTTCCTCTTTCTTATCTTGTGGTACATGTCTCTAATTCTCGACCGTGATTTCTATAAATGTTCTTCCAACACGGCCGCACCAACTTGACCATTTTGCACGCTCATCTTTTGGTTGGTTGCATACTCCCTTGGCATTGAATCCAACGTGCGTTAGTTCACCTCTCCTCATTCTTTTTTGTAGCACCCTACAATGGGAACGAACCAGTTGTCCCTTCTTCTTGTTACTAACACGTCTTGAACTTTTTGACACCCCTTTCGTCACATTTACCATGACTAATTCTTGCTTGCACATAGTAAAAACACACAATAGTTATTTGTGAGGGCCTAAGAAGTGATAATCTTTACTCTACCATGTCCTTCATGTAATAAATGTCAACAAAAAAGGAAACTAAATGCCCATTCAACATAGACATGAAATTTTAGACACATAACTTACTTGTAGAAGAAGTTCTTAGCTTGTACTTGATGTCTACTTCACAAAGTTGCAGCTTTGTTGGTTTTACCCAAATTTGAAGGGGGGGTTGATATAGATTGGTGGGTTTTTAGGTTCCTAGGGTTAAGCTCATGGCACAAGAACAAGGTTTGAGCTTTGAGAATGAGATTGTGCTTAGGATTGGAGGGATTTTCGGATGCGAATGGGTTTGGATTGAAAGGATTTGTGCTTGAGGTTGATGAGGGGATAAGGTGAGAGAGAATGGAGGGTAGATGGATAGGAATGGTGAAAAATGAGGTTGAAATATGGAAAATCCGGATAAAATGATATATATAGCATGGTTTAGGTGAACAAACCATGTCTGAATAGTACTTCTGGTCGGGTACTGTTTTACCTACTTACGAGTTCGCCTAAACCATCGCTTACAGGCGAATAAAACAGGTGATATCGCCTCCTCGTTCATGATTCCTTGTGTAGTCAGTTCGTGTAAGTGCTCGGTTAATAAAATGTGTTAGATTATTTGTATAGGAGAATTCATTAGTCATAAATCTACAAGTACTAATTTTTCGCAGTTTCAAACCCGTCCATATAAATATTATATGTATCAGCATCGGACTGCACATATGACATCGTATATTATGAAATGATTAAGACAAACTTCTGAGATTATGTGAATGTTTTTTCGAATTGATATCAAAACTAGTAACTGGTCGGTATTGGATGAGTAAGTCATTGTTGGATTTTCATCTGCAGAAGAGCACTTTACAGGAACACAATATGACTCGAGTAACATAGGTTATCTAAAGTACACATGAGATTTATAAAAGATGTGTATACTAGTGCCGAGATGTGTCGATGAATTAATACTACAGTGTTGGCTTGTAAAACTATGGGAACTAGTAGTGTGTATTTGTTCACCGGTAATGACCCTCTTATAAATATGTGCTACGATTAGTTGTGCTGATTTTGTCGAAATCGTATGTAGAATCTCTGATCCATTTTCGTGTAAATTCAACGCTAAACATGTTACAATTATCAATAGAGTATAAAATGATTGATCAATCCATTTTAGAATGGATATGGTATATATAGAGTTTATGGGTGTGGGTATTCAGGTATGGGTTTAGGGTTTAGGTTTAAGGCTGCATCCAAGCGAGTTCGCTACAACATTCGCTTAGAGGCGTCATTGAAGGCAAACTCGCCTCCTGGAAGTGTCATTATTTTCCCACATCGATGGATTGAAAGCCAAATGATCAGTATATATATGCTGGCAACATAGAAGGGATCGATAAGTCACCGACTAGCGCAAATTACCCATGAAACAACACTTGAATGCAATATATATACACTATACATACATGGCCCATTCCCGATCTGGCCCATATCCCTAGGGCCAAAGCCCAACAAATTTTTTATTGACAAGCGTCACAGGAAGCGAGTTCGCCTCTTAATTCGACTGGATGGACAGAGTGCAACAGGCGTGACTTAAAGCGATGTTGCTACACATAGGCGAATATGGTTAAGATATCGCCTGAAAGTAATCTGGCTCTTATGATGAAATAATAAAATGTGATGAATCATTTGGAAATTTAGATACGATATGAGCTCTTATGATGAAAACATAAAATGTAAGGGACAAGGGATCAAAACAAGAAAAGCTACTCAATAATTAAATATGCCAAAATGGCAAACACAAGTTCATTACAATCATAACAAAGTCGTGATACAAAACTACAGAATCAAGAATAAACAAACTACTACATGTAGGCTGATGGAGAACCGAGGACGTGAATCAGTTCCTGATCGCAGGTGCATGCATCACAGGAAATGTCCGCTGGATCTACCCTTTCCCAGCGATCGTACCTCACGCTGTGATTGAGGCCAGCATGCAGATTGCAGCAGATCGGCCTCGGCATGACTGCTCCATCTCTGATGAACTTGTAGTAGTGCGTCAAACCCCAAGCGTAAGCCAAACCGCATTTGACGCGTTCCCGAGCTCGCCGGAGGCCGTTCTTGTCGGTTCTCTTTATGGTGGTGATCAAATTCATGCCTCTCTGAATATCACCTTCGCAGATTGCAAAAATAGCCAAGACATAGGTTGACTCTGTGTGACCTATTGCAGAAGCCTCAGTGAGCCACCGGAGAGCCCTTTCGGTCCCTCTTCCGCTCACATACTGACGAAGGACTGATTTGAAGAAAACACAAATAAAAATCAAATGTAACATGTCTGATGGGAGGGCTTGAAAAGAGACAAATCCATGGGAAGAAGAAGGCAAAGAATAGGAGAAGGAAGAAGGGAATGTGGGAATGGAGGCTCTGATGTGGGAATGAAGGCTCTAAAGGGAGAAGGGGCTGATATATATAGGGCTCAGGTGCTCCATTTGTCAAAAATATGTGAGAGTTCCTAGACAAAAATAATGAATTTTGGTATTAATTAAAGGAAAAGGTAAAGGCGTTCTCAGCTTTTCATGACTACCCCATGCAAACCCACAAAAAAATTAATTACTGATGGAATTTCAAAGGTTTTTACTGATGTCTTAGTTAGACTCACCTTGGTAGCGAAACCGAAACCAAGTTCGCCTATAGGAGTCAGAGAAAGCGAGATCGCTTGTTAACTCGACTGGATGGACAGAGAGCAACAAGCGTGCCCAAAAGCGAAATCGCTACCAATAGACGAATATGGTTAAGATGTCGCCAAAAAGTAATATAGCTCTTACGACAGACATATGATCCAGGCGAGTTCGCCTCTTGACTCGACTTGATGGACAGACAGTAAGAGGCGTGCCTTTAAGCGAACTCGCCACTAGTAGGCGAATATGTTTAAGATGTCGCCAGAAAGCAATCTAGATCTTATGATAGAAATATGCTACAAAACGACGTTGTTTTTGTGCAGGTGATTCCACAAGCGAGTTTGCTCCCACCAATTCTTCATGGCAAATTTAAGAAGCGATACCTCTTTTGGATTCGTCTAGGCTAAGGTTTTAAATTGTCGTTTAAATTCAAACATGACTAATCAGTCCCTCTTATTAAAAAACACAAACATGATTGTTGTACACAAAGTTGTCATAAATTCTTAGGTCTCTTCCGCTTCGTTGGCTTCCCGGCATCGGTGATCCAAATGCCCTCCGTGTAATCGTTCCGTGCAAAATACCTTTTCAAACTCGCCTCGTCTTCAGTTAAAGTTTCGTTTGGCTCTAAACCCAGAAGGTCCCCGATATCTGTACCAAAGCTTTAATCCTCGTCGTTGCCGTTGTGAAGAAGCGCATGCTTACCATTCACCACAACCTCCCACCTATTATCATGTGGATCCTTCACATAAAACACTTGGTGCGCTTGTGACGCCATGATAAACGAATCACCTTCAGAGCCAAGAATACTGCGATTCACCAGGGTTGTGCCGTAATCCTCTGTCCGCACCCCGCCACTTTCCTTCACCCATTCACACTTGAACACTGGAATTGTGGCACTAATGAAGTCAATCTCTCATATGTCGGTGATGGTCCCGTAGTATGCATCGCATCCATGAACGTTGGCCTCGCCCGGTACTACCACACCGTTGTTCTGGTTAGTCGACTTCTCATCCGACCATTTAGTACCAAAGGTGTAACCGTTTATGTCGTACCCGCCAAACGAGGAAACAATTCCTAGAGGCCTTCTGCATAACACCTTGACAATATCAGGATGGTCCCCTGCCAGAACATGAGCTTGCAGCCACCTAATGAAATCGGCACAATGCTTCTCTAGGATCCTAGAGTCACCAACAGGCCATGCATTTAAGACTCTAATCTCCTCCATGTGTGCGTCAACATAAGGGGTCACCGACGCGTGGTTCCTGAGGATATACAAATGGACTGCGTCTATGTCTCTCGCGGTAGGACTAAACAAACTATGATGCTTAAGACCGTGCCCTTCCAATCTCCCATCGTGCCTAGCATTTGGTATCCCCACTGTGGCAACATCTTTCTTATAGTTAGTACAGAACTAAATAACCTCTTCTGCAACATACCTCTGAACAATACTAGCATCAGGCTTATATCTATTCTTCACAAAATGTTTAAATATCGCCATGTACCGCTCAAATGGATACATCCATCTCAAGTAAACGGGGCCATAGAATTTTACCTCCCTCACCAAATGGACTATCACGTGGATCAGGATGTCGAAGAATGAAGGGGGGAAGTACATCTCCATCCTACACAGAACTTCCACCACCATTTCCTGCAACTCATCCAGCTTCCGTCTGCTCACTTTCTTACGACAAATGCACTTAAAAAAGTAACATAGTTTCAATATTGCCTTCCTCATGTACCGAGGCAACGATCCTTGTAAAGCAATTACATTAAGCTCCTGCATAAGATTATGACAGTCGTGCGACTTCATTCCCGCTAGCTTCAATTCTTTAGTATTCACACAACTACGAATGTTCGAAGAGTAACCTGTTGGAACCTTAACAGACTTCAGAGCATTACAGTAACGCTTGTTCTCCTCCGTTGACATGGTGTAACAAGCAGGAGGTAAATACAATTTACCTTCTTCCTCTATGGGGGCAAGAGATGAACGAATTCCGAGCTGTACAAGATCTTTCCGCGCTTTCAGGCCATCCTTTGTCTTTCCAGGGGTATTCATCAGCGTACCTACAAGTGCTTCACATACGTTCTTCTCAATAAGCATCACATCCAGACAGTGACGTACGTCCAAATGCTTCCAGTAATCTAGTTTGAAGAAGATCGAACACTTCTTCCAACTGCTATTCGACGCCTTCTTCTTCTTTCCCTTACCAAATTCATGATCCATCCCAGTAACCTTTTCTAGAACCTCCTCTCCAATTAAAGGGATTGGGGAGGGATCATGCTCTTCTCTCCCGTTGAACCAATTCTTCGCTCGCCTCCAGGGATGTCCCATCAGAAGAAATCTTCTGTGCCCGAGATACACCGGCTTACCACCGTGTTTCAATTGACAATAACTAGTCTTGCTCTCACATATAGGACATGCAAAGTGACCTTTCACTGAATAACCGCCCAAGTTACCTAATGTTGGACAATCATTTATACTCCACAACAATATTCCTTTCAGTTCAAACTTCTCATCACCTCGACTACCATCAGGTATCCAGACACCGACATCAAATAACTTCTGCAAATCTTCGATCAAAGGCGCTAGGTACACGTCAGTATCGTTGCCCGGTTGCTTGGGACCAGATATCATCATGGACAATAACACATACTTACATTTCATCATCAACCACGATGGCAGATTATATATAACAACCATAACTGGCCAAGAACTGTGGGTGCTAGACATGTTACCAAAGGGGTTCATGCCATCAGTGGATAAGCCTAACCTCACATTCCTGGGCTCTGCAGCAAATTCAGGGTACCTCTCATCCATTTTCTTCCATTGATCTCCATCTGAGGCATGTGAAATAATATCATCGTCATCCCTAACCCTATCCGCATGCCATGTTAGCAACTTTGCATCCTCGGGATTTGCAAACAACCTCTTCAGTCGAGGAATCAGTGGAAGGTAATAAACAACTTTAGCCGGCATTTTGCATCTAGACGGTGTCACACTCTCGCCATCTACCTCTACGGTCCCCACCTTTGACTTGTACCGAAGCTCATTGCATACTCCCTTTTCTTGTCATCTCCCCTGTACAACATACAATCGTGAGGGCATGCATGAATCTTCTGCATCTCCATTCCCATAGGGCATAATATCTTCTTTGCAGCATATACTCGATCAGGGCACAAATTGTTAGTGGGTAGCAACTCTTTCACCAACTCTTACAATTCAGTCATCCCCTTGTCAGATATTCCATGTCGAGCCTTTAAATTCATCAACAAAAAATGTAGAACCAAGAACTGAATGTTTACAACCCTTGTACAATGATGTCTCTTTATCATTAAACATCGCCGCTAACATGCTCGGCTTTTCTACCCAATCCATAGCCACTTCTTCCGCCATTTCATCAAGACAACCATCATAACGCAATTCTTCCGAGTCAAGCCTAACATCAAACTCCACATCGTTATGACTTGCACCCTCTCCATGCCAAACCCATTTTGTATATGTAGGATCAAAACCTCTACAAATAAAATGTTCTCGCACTACCGCTACATCCTCATAGATCGCGTTGTTTAGGCAATCTTTGCAAGGACATCTTAGCCCTCCCATTTTCTTTTCTACACAATCCCTCCAACCAAAATCAATAAATTCTTTCATCAACTCCATATATTCTTTTGAAAGAAGCTTATTCTCCAACATGATTTTACTACGACCCATGCTTAACACGACACTATCAACAACCGTTTTGCTAGAATCACTCAAAAAATCCCCAAACTTAGCACTCTAACAAACTCTACAAAACCATACAAACAAGCACACACGCATGTCACAAACAAGTTTGCCCATTCCAAAAAATATCAATAACAATTCACAACCACATACATTTGCAATGATGAGCAAAATCCCGGCATGAAAATGTGAGCTATCTTGGAGAAAAACCACAAGGAGAGTCCTCTTATCTTGTTCTTTTGTTTTTCTTCCCGCAAAAAAACTGCTTTTATATACCCAGTAAAAACATTCCTACGAATTCGCTACCCAATTCGCCTGTACTGACGAACCTCAATCGATATCGTAACATGACCCGCCTGTAGGCTTACCTAGAAGCGATATCACCAGCTATATTTTGCCTGCAGGCGTTCATAACTGGCGAACTCGCTAGCACAGAATATGCCAACTACTACTGGCGAACAACTTTTCCAACCTCTACCGGATCCTATAGGCGATTTCTCTTTCTTGGTCGCTTATTAGCGATTTTGGATACGATGTCGCCTTCCATTCAACATTTTAAGGCATTTTCAAAAACGCCTTTTCTTTTCTGCCCTAGGCGAGCGGACGGAGGTGAACTCGTAACCCTCTTACTCGGCGGTTCAACGAAAATTTGGCCAAAACGCCTTGAATGTGGTGCCAAGAAAGGTATGCTTGTGCACTAGTGCATGTTGGAATTTGTGTCTTTTTGTTTTTTACTTTAAAAAATGGCGATATTCACAGGTGATGTATTTGTGAAGAGAGGCACTATCTATCCCATATCGAAAACTTAGAGAAGTAATTGCTAGTTTATAATCTTGAGCATTGTCTCATTAATTTAGTGATTCTGCCTCCTAAGCCAGACCCATATATTCTCACACATCTCTCTAACCCATATAAGCAGGCCGACTTATCCTACATAAGCCCATATATGAAATACACACCCACGGTTCCCCTATATAGCCCTTATTTTCGTTCTTAATTTAAAATATCCTTTTTGATTTTTAGGATGACCACCAGCTGCTAGACATCAACATTTGGGATCATTTTAAAAGGGGAGATGAAATTAAGGTAACTATTTAATTACTACTGTAATAAACTTTATTAACATCAGTGTTAAATTAAAGTCAAAAGTTCGATGATATAAAGTTTTCTCTAGTGGCGGATTAAAATTGGGCATGCACGATTTTATATTCACTCGTGCAACTATTGACGTGCGCTTAGCTGGACAGTCAGAAAGTCCAAATTAGAAGATTCTTACAAATATACTACAATACATTTTAATCAAATTAAACACAAAAAGTATGGACAAAATTAATACCATATTGTGATAAGCCAAACACAAGCACACACTATCATGTGAAAATACAATCACAGAAAATAAGTTAAGTAGTGAAAATAATGAGAGCAATGTTGCTCATCATTTATAATACCATGCTATAAGGTTAAAATACCATGATATTAAAAACTTCTGGAACTCGAGCACTAGGAAGAAGATAATTACGGATAGAACCCCTCCAATTCCCCAAAACCCCGTACTACCCCAGATGCCCACTAACTATAATTTCATGACAGCCCCCACTTTCCCCCAGATCATCACTTTAGCCCCGCCATTTCTCATCAACTCTTTCCCTGCTCAAAACCCTAGCTATCTCCAGAATAATTACGACCAGGCTCCCATATTTCCCCTGCCCATGACTTCAGCCATTATGAATAAGATTGGGAGAATGTGGCTATATAAATGGATATATAAGTCCACATAAGTCCAGTGAGATTTCATAATATTCACACGAATATGTGGCTAATAATAGGATTTCTTGAATATTTTTCCGGTTCTTGACGGTTATTGATCTGAATTTCTGTTAATGGTTATTGATATGAGTTTTCTCTACACTTGATTTTAATTTTTGAAATATTTAAGTTTACATTTATCGTTATTTGATGTGTTAATGCTTTTTCCGGGAAAGACCGGCTCAAATATAGTTTAAAGTGATCTTCGTAATTGGGACTAAGGGGCTCAAAATTACTATAATATATATCATGACTTCATCGTGCATTGCACAATTTTTTTGCACGATATGTTTGAAGCATTTAAATATTTTAAATTACATGACTTATGCGTGCTAATGCACGATTTTGGTGTTTAATACAATCATAATCTCTCACCTCTCTTTTTAGCCTATGTATTCGGTCCGCCGACTTATCATACTAAGCCAACGTGGGTAAAATGTCTTTGCCATCGAGCCCAATACCGACACAATTTACATGCCTCATTATTGGGCCGCCTCTGCTCCGTCTTTCAAATGTTAGAATTTTTTTTCAGCTCACTCCAAAATTTTGATGAAATGTATGAATCAACTTTTTCAAACATACTAATATTATTTTTATATATATAAATTTTTACTTCAATTCGTTATATTTTGATTCAGTTTAGCTTAGTCCATTTTATTTTACTTTGTAAAAATAAAGTGGGGAAATCAAATATTTTATCGGATTAATTCAATCTGGATAGATGAGATTACCTTCTTGTTATTGCCTCATCTCTTATCTAATCAATCAGAATGGATTCAGAGTGAAGAAAAATCCCCGTTTTAAATTAGACAAATCTAACACTCTCTCGGAAAATCAAACACTAAAATTTTAAGGTGTGTTTGTTTTGCATAGAATTGTAGCATAATATTCAAATTCTATGGCATTGGGTAAATTCTGCTGTTTGGTTGCACAATAATTTTGATATAGAATTGGTTTTCCAAAATTATCAAGCCTTGAATTCCATGGATTCAATTCTTTTGATGGAGCAAAATTTTCAAACACCAAATCCAAGGCATGGACAAAATCTCGCGGGTTTATTTCGGGTCAAAACCGAATTATAGCAATTAATTCGGGTCCTTATATATTTTCTTGTTCTCTGCAAAATCCTTTATCGCCCGCTCCGACAGTCTCTTCCCCAGGCCATCAAGCACCGGCGGTTTGGTCTATAACTCGAGGGCTGGATGGCAAACAAGCCATGGGAGTGTAGACTAATGAAAGATTTTCAGACCAGTTCAGTGGATATTTCCAGATGCTCAATTCAGAACTGTATCAAACATAATCAGAGTGTAGTGCAATGTAAATAGAGTTTATTATCCATGGAAGAGTTCGAAAATGCTACCACGTTGTGTGCTTCAACTTCATAAGAACATATTCCACAAACCATCGTGGGAGATGGGTGATAATATTCCTGATCAAGGCTTAGCAATATGTTGCGGGGATTGATCCAATGGCATCCTGTCATCCTATTTTTGAACTCCCTAAATGCTGCTGATTTCAGAGAGAAATTCTGGTTTGCTGCCAACTTCGAACAGAAAATATGAGTTACTGCAATCTCTCTTTCCTAGAAAATTTGCTGATGCTGCAATTTTTCCTCCACGGTCTGCTGAATTTCCACATTCCTTGTCTACTGTAAATTTTTTTAAGATTCGGGGTTCGTGATGTATATTCAGAATCATGAGTTGCTACAACATCCAATTTCCATTGACCTGCTACGTTTCCGAAAATTTTGTTTGCTGCATAATTCAAAGCACTGATACTTTCTGCAATAAACTTGAGAGATGCTATTTTCTTCAGTCCGAGACTTATCTTGCTGCAATAAGACTTCCAAGAGTTGCACCAGATTCCATGTGCCTTTGCTGCACTTTGACTTCGATCGCCATATTTTCAATACCCAAAGTCCCTCCTTTGAATGGTCTACCCAAACTGTGCACTTGAAAATCCACCATTACTTCTTCTGAGTTCATATCCTCTTCATTATTAAAAGGCTGACTGCACCAAAAGAAACTGACAGAAGAACGAACACAGCTGAAAAAAAATCATTGCTCCATCCTCAAGACAATACACTCCCCTTGTAACTAACCTTGTCCCCAAGGGCGGCGGTTTGTGGTGTTTACTCTAAACCACGTAGTTTCATGTCAAAATCATAAATATATTTAACTGGCGAATAATACTTCTAGTACCCTTTACGATTAATAATAACAAGTTAAACTTGAGATTATAATATAATATTCACTTATGTTAATTCATTTAGTTTAATCAACCTAGCACTTAACCAATAAATTATAAATAAAAAATGTCATTTCATCATTAACCGTCAAATATAAATAACGATGAGTGACGTAAGTATATAATATTTTTTATTCAGGTTTAAAAAATTGTATAAAGATATGGTATATATATATAGAAAACTGAAACCATATTTAACGAAGAGATACCAAAATTGAATGAAACTGGAAAAATGGTACCCCATTCGGGTTATGAGTTAATCAGTTGATGACATATTGTTCATTTTTAGATGTTTGATGTGAATTCCTTTTTGGGTGCTTGATTTTCAAACTATTGTCAAATATAATATATGTGACATAAGTTTGTAAGAAGTGATCAGTCGATCAAACTAAAGTGGAAGAAGTAAAGTAGTGTTATCGTAAAAATGTCCTCTGTTCAAAATAGAGTCATATTCTATAATATAGACGCCTCTCCAGTCTCTAGTAACTATCTCGACTCATGACTAATTTAGAGTTCTGAATTGTTATGAGAACAAGAAAGTTTATATATATACTTTCTACTACCAAGTTTTGGGTGAGTCACTAAAACAACTAAAATAAAGATAATTATAATATTATAATAATAATTAAACGTTTACTTATGATTCAATATTTGTCAAAACAACTTTTATTATTGCATAAAAATATAACAAACATTTAAACTAATTCCATTCATTTTATTGTACATAATAAAATTTTAAAATGGTTATAATTTTTAAAATATAACAATATAAGAAGCAAAGCAATTGTTTCAATTACATCAAATAAGGCTGGTGATACCCAGGCCCAAATACTCGGCAGTAGTATGGGCTCGGCCCACTACGAGGAAAAGCTAGTTTGGTAGTATCCGGGTTTGTACAACTCGGATAGGGAAAGATACATTAGAGGACACTCGGAGTATGGACCACATGGAGAGCATGGGTTACTGTATAAATAGTGCTCCTCAGCACTATTCCAAGTAAGTATCTTCTCATTATTCTAGTGATTACCCCTTTTCTCTCTCGGGATCCATCTTTCATCATCACGCCGGAGGGTATACCCTCGGGTACCTCCCGGGGCTCTGTCTTGCAGGGCTAGGTATTGGATCAGGGACAAGGGGACCATCTGGACTGACCAGGCGGGCATCATCAAGTTGGCACGCCTGGTGGGATCCGATCTTTGTTCACAAAACGCACTAAGATGTCGCCCCGAGGTCGGCCGCCACGAAGAGGCAGGGGAGGATCCTCTCCTGTATCTACTCGGTCTGGGGGAAGAAGGGCCGAAGCAGCCGAGGAGGATCTTACCTTACGCTAGATGAGGACCGAACACGCAAAGGAAAGGCTCCGGCGCACCCGGACCCAGAAGCCTCTGAGGAAGAGGAAGGACCAGAGGAAGGGAGGGAGCCGGACATGACACAGGACGAGCGTAACAGGATGGAGTTTGCTGCTACGCAGGAGGAGGAGTACCGTACCTGGTTGGCGGCAAAGCAAGGACTGGGATCGTCGAACCCTCCGACGACGGAAGCCCAAGTACCCCCGGTTCAGTCAGGGTCGGAACCCCATCCGACCCCGTTGGTACCGGGACCAGGACCTTCTACGGGGCCTTCATCGGGTCCAAGCCCTCAGGGTACTGGTTTACCCCCTCTGGCTGCGGAGGTAGTCAGCCGGGGACCCCCTGTCGTTTCTGGGCATGAGAACCCTCGTCCTCCGGTGGTGGTGATAGATGTGGAGAAGCATGCAGGAAGTGCAGGCCAGCAAACTGGTGCAGGGCCTGGGTATGGCCAAGGTGGGGGCCACCCCGGGTATGGACCTCCAGGGTATGGGATGTCACAAGCCGGGTATCAGGGGTATCCCCCGGCACCTGGAGGATATTACGCTCAACCTGCTGGAGTCCCGGGGGGCTGGGCTCCCTGGATCCAGGGCCCAGTGTGGGTGCAGAATCAAGTACCGATGACGGGATACGCCATGGCCCAACCAGCCCCGGTCGCAGGAACCTATGGAATGTATCCGGTGGTGGTGGACAGGCCCTCGGGGGCTCCGAACTCGGTGGAAGAGAGATTGGACAGGCTTGTATGCAGGAACGGAGGAAGGCCTACCTCCCCTTGGATAGGTTACATCAGCACTTTCCCCTGACCGGTTGGAATGAGGGTCCCAGAAGGTGTGCCGACCTACAATGGGGAAACGGACCCGGAGGATTTCGTCAGGACATATCATAATGTCATGGGGACACGCGACATCCGGGAGGAGCTCATGTGCAATCTAGTGAGCTCGTATCTGAGGAGCAGTTGCATGTCATGGTTTGAGTCCCAATCTCCGGAGAGCTTCAGGAATTATTATGATTTCTCAAGGGTCTCGATGCACAAATATGAAACCAAACGGAAGAATTACCTGCCTCTGGCCGAGGTAGCTCACAGCATGCAGGCAGCGAAGGAGAATGTCAGAGAATTCCACAGGAAGTACATGGATGATTCTATGAAGGTGGTGGATAGAGAAGCTCAGGTGAAAGCCTTGATCGCGGGATTTATTGCAGGGTTGAGGGATGAGGTGTTATGGGCGAAGCTTATGGAGAACATCCCGAGTACTTTTCATCAGTTGGATCTTGGGATGGAGATGTACTGCTCGTTGTTGGAAGGGAGCAAGAAGAGGAAGGAGGAAGGGTATTTTGAGGACAGGGGGATCGGAAAGGGTGATAAGACTCGGGCTGCGGATCCTGGCAGGAGGGATGCAGCCCAGGCGCCGGCTAAGCTGAGGGTTGACCCTCCTCGACCTGAAACGTTTACCCCTCTGACCAAGACCTGGTCGGAGATCCTAACCATTCATCGGAACCTGTTTCAAGATCCGGCCCCCATACCGGGAAACCCGACACCAGCAAACGCGACCAAGTATTGTGCGTTCCATAAGTCTAATGGACACACGACCGAGGGTTGTCGGAGCTTGAGGGTGGAGATTGAGAAGCTGATTGAGAGGGGACAGTTGAGGGACTGTGTGACGCAAGAGCACCAGCGTCCGGCTGCAGGGCAGTAGGCCGGAGCTGAGAGGAAAAGGAATTGGAGGAATAGGCCGCGGAATGATAACCAGCGATGGGGCCCCCGCACCGGCCGTTCAACCCGGAACGGCAGTCCTGGTCATAGCCCCGGAGCCGGTTAATCAGGCTCCTCCCCGGATGATAAATGTTATACATGGAGAAGTAGGTGATGGGCCCCAGCCCCATGCAGCGGCCAAGGCCCGGAGTCGGTATGTGCCGGCTGGAGAAGATAGGGAGAAGAGGCTACGTCCTACGGAAGTCATCACCTTTTCGGATGAGGACCCGGTGCCCAGTCTGACGCCCCATACGGATCCGATGGTGATCACGGCAGAGATAGAAGGGTTTACGGTCAAGAGCGTGTTCATCGATGACCGGAGCAGCGTGGAAATCATGTTTGCCTCCTGCTTCGACCAGCTGGGGATAGGACGCCATAACCTCCGCCCAAGTACTTCCCCGCTGTCAGGTTTCACGGGCCAAACGGAGCATCCCTTGGGAGTTGTGTCTTTAACAGTGACAGTGGTGGATGATCTTGACAGGAGTAAGAAGACCTCAGTCCGGTGCAATTTTGCGGTCATAGACGCCCCGTCCCCTTATAACATCATCATTGGCCGTCTGTGGATGGCTCAGGCCAGGGCCATATGCTCGACGTACCATCTGACCATGAAGTTCCCAACCGAGCGGGGTGTGGCAACGGTCCGAGGGAGCCAGTCTACAGCCCGAAATTGTATGCTCACGGCCCTTCAGGATGCCAGGAAGGCCCCGGTCGGTGTAGTGCAGGGAGAAGTAGGACCGGGAGATATGGAAGACATGCAGGTCGGGAGTAGAGGCACGATCAAGGTTGGGAAGAAGATGCCAGTCAATATAAAGGGGCAGATACGATCCCTGCTCTCGAAATATGAAGATGTGTTTGCCTGGGAAGAGAAAGACTTCACAGGCGTGCCTCCGGAATTAGCTCTTCACAAGCTGAACGTGTACCCAAAGTTGAAGCCCATTCGGCAGAAGAAGAGGGCCCTGGCAGGAGATAGGGCCGAGGTGGTGAAGCAGGAAGTGATGAAGTTACTGGAGGCCGGAGTAGTGGAGGAAATCATATACCCAGAATGGCTAGCTAACCCGGTGCTAGTGAAAAAGAAGAATGGGTCCTGGAGGATGTGTATCGACTTCACTGATCTAAACAAGTGTTGCCCGAAGGACAGTTACCACCTTCCCTCGGTCGACCGGTTAGTAGAAGCCATCACTGGGTATGAGGCCCTTGCGTTCTTTGACGCATACCGAGGGTATCATCAGATACAGATGTCAGGAGAGGATAAGCCAAAGACAGCCTTCATCACGGAATTTGGGACCTGTTGTTACAGGCGGATGCCCTTCGGCCTGAAAAACGCAGGGGCGACGTACCAGCACATGGCGGACGCTATCTTTCAGGATCAGCTGGGAAGGAGCATGGAACTATACGTCAACGACATGGTGGTGAAGAGCAGAAGCTACCCGGGTTTCTTAGAAGACCTGGAGGAGATGTTCGGCATTTTGAGAAGAGTTAACCTGAAGTTGAACCCGGAGAAGAGTGTGGTAGGAGTAAGCGCCGGGAAGTTCCTTGGCTACATGAAATCTAGCCGGGGAATCGACGGCAATCCAGAGAAGGTGGAGGCTATAAGCCGGATGCAGTCGCAAAGGAATGTTAAGGAAGTGCAGAAGCTGATGGGCTTCCTGGCAGTCTTGAGTCGCTTTCTGTCAAAAGACGCGGAGAGACAACTCTCTTTTTTCAACATCCTGAGAAAGGCAAAGAAGTTTGAATGGACCGAGAAGTGCAAGCGAGCGTTCGGAGATCTGAAGAAATATTTGAGCCGACTCCCGACCCTCTCAAAGCCGAAGGAGGGGGAAGATTTGCTTTTGTATTTGTCCGCGTCAGCATCGGCGGTGAGTGCGGTGCTGGTCCGAGAGGAGGACGGGAAGCAGTGTCCTGTCTATTTTGTCAGCCGGGCATTGCAAGGCCCGTAGACCCGGTACATAAGCCTGGAATAGCTGGTATTGGCGCTGGTTTATGCCTCAAAACATTTGCGCCCGTATTTCCAGGCTCATCCGATCGTGGTCCTAACCAACCACCCCCTGAAGCAGGTGATGCTTAAGCCCGAGGCGTCGGGGCATTTGATGAAGTGGGCCATAGAGTTGGGGGAGCATGAGATAACCTACCAGCCGAGGAAAGCCATTAAGGGCCAGGCGATGGCGGACTTCTTGACAGAGATGGTTGGCCTGGACGTGCCTGCCGAGGATCCCTCAAGCCCGAAGTGGACATTGCATGTGGACGAGTCAGCCCATGCAGGAGGCAGTGGAGCTGGGGTGCTGCTGACATCCCCAGAAGGAGAGGAGTATCACTATACGTTGCATTTTGACTTCAAGACTACAAACAATGAGGCAGAGTATGAGGCGTTGGTGGCAGAACTCAAGCTTGCCCGAGAATTGAAGATAGGATCGATCTAGACCTTCATTGACTCGCAGATTGTAGTGCAGCAGGTGAACGGGGAATATGAAGCAAAGGAGCGAAGTTTACAGAGGTACCTGGAGCTGGTCCAGCCCATGATCCGGCAGTTCGACAGTTTCAGTCTGGAGCAGGTGCCGAGAGAGCAGAATGAAAAGGCCGATGCTTTGAGCAAGTTGGCATCTTCAAAGTTGAGGCCAGGTCGGAAGGCACCTCTCCGAAAAGAGACACTGGAGAGGAGGAGTTACGAGTAGAGTGATGAGATCCTGACAGTAGAGGCAGTGCAGGAAGACTCTTGGATGGTCCTGATCCGGGCATGCCTTCTGACGGGGGAGGTCTGGGTCGACCGAGTGGTAGCCAGGAAAATCCGGGTCAAAGCGCCGAAGTATACACTACAGGAGGGCATCCTGTATAAAAGAGGTTATCCCCAACCGTTGTTGAAGTGTGTGGAACGGCAGGAAGGCAAGTACCTGGTCAGGGAAGTACATGAAGGTCCGAATGGTAGTCACCAGGGAGCAAGAACAGTGGCCAGAAAGATCTTAAGGATGGAGTATTATTGGCCTACCATGTTTGAGGATTCGCAGGACAGGGTTCGCTCGTGCCTTCAATGCCAAAAGTTCGCACCACTTGTGCACATACCCAGGGAGGAAATGATGGGGATAACGGGTGCCTGGCCCTTCAATAGATTGGGACTGGATCTGGTCGGACCTTTTCCCACTGCCCCTGGCAGCTTGAAGTACCTGATTGTGGCTATTGACTACTTTACCAAGTGGGTTGAAGCCGAACCCTTGACCAACATCCGAGGGGCTACCTGCGTGAAGTTCTGCTGGAGGAACATAGTCTGCCGGTTTGGGGTGCCGAGGGCTATAGTAACTGACAATGGGACACAGTTCAAAAACGATCCTTTCAAGTCCTGGTGCGCGAAGTATGGGATAAGCCAAAAGCTCACGTCGGTATATCATCCGCAGGCCAACGGACAGGTGGAAGTAACCAATCGGACGATCGTGAGTGGGATCAAGGCCCGGCTCCAGGGGCGAATGGGAACTGGGTGCATGAACTCCCGAGCGTTCTATGGGCTCATCGGACTACAGAAAGCTCGGCAACCGGGGAGTCCCCCTACAGTCTGACGTATGGATCGGAGGCAGTGATTCCGGCTGAGATCGGTGTTCCTAGTCTTCGGACGACCGAGCCGGTGGCCGAGGACAAGAATGAGGAAGAATGCAGGACGAATCTAGATTTGCTGGAGGAAAGAAGGGAGAAGGCGGCCCTGCATGAGGCTAAAGTCAAGGATAAGGTGAAGAAGTATCACGACAAGAGGGTGAGGAAGGAGCAATTCAAGATAGGAGACAGGGTAATGAGGCGAAACGACAAGAGTCGCCAGGAGCAGGAGGGTAAGCTAGCACCCAACTCGGAAGGTCCGTACCGGGTGGCAGAAGCCCATCCGGGTGGGAGTTATGTGCTAGAAGATTCAACGGGGAAGAGAGTCCCCCGAAGATGGAACATAGCAAACCTCTGACGGTTCTATGGTTAGTCTCTGGCACTAGATGCCTAGATAGAGTAGCCTCTGGTACTACATGCCTAGGTAGGATAGCCTCTGGCACTAGGTGCCTAGGTAGGAAATGATCTGGGCTTTAGATGCCCGGCAGAGAAGCCCCAAGGTCGGATGACCGAGGGGCAGATAGAAGGACCCTCTAGTGCTAGACGCCTAGGGATTTTTTGTACCATGGGCATGCCCTTTGATCGATTTTAATGAGAAGAATGAATGTGCGTATTATGAATTTTAAATTTAAAGATAGTTGTTATAAAATTATAAAATGAAAATTGTTATATATAACTAGGTCTAGAACAAAAAGAAATGTGTTACACAGCAGAAAGCTCTATTCTACCTTCGGACAGCCTGCTCTAACATCTGTTGTTCCTCGTCCTGATCCCGGGGTAGGTCCGGGTTGTCGCTTTGGTCACACTCCGGCTCAACTACCGGTTCAGGTGAAGGGACAGATGTCCTGCTAGAAGCACCTGGACGCCCTATTCGGACCAAAGGCTGCCTTGTTCGTTGCCTGGCTGAATTACTCCCGGCTTCAGCGACTTTCTGCTTCCCCTTTCGGTCGTTGCGAGCCGAGCGTGAACCAGCAGTAGAGGAAGAGCCAAATCTCTGACCAGCGGTTGAAGTACCCTCCTAAGCAAGGAACCGGGCGCGGAACATGGCGGCAACCGTCCGAAGTCTGGCTAGGCGCCGTTCAGAAGCTTCAAGGTCCAGAAGCTTAGGAGCATGTTCGTAACGCTCGTAGGCCAGATCGACATCTTCCAGCGGAGGTATCTGGGACAGAGAGGGGGGAACTACGATCCGGTTTAGAATGTTTTGCCTCCAGCCCGTGGCCGCCTGATAGGCTGCTGCCCAGACGCCGGACGTCCTCTCAGAACTTTCCATCCAAGCGATGAGATCATCAACCGCGCGGGGAACGTCGGTCAGTAGAGGAATGTCGACTGCCCCCTGGCGCAGCCCCAGCAGATGGTAAGAGAGATGAACCAGTACCAGTTGTTGCTGCAGGGTCCGGTTCCTAGTTGCCAACTTCTCATTTTCTACTTCAAGTGCGGTAGCATGTTTTCGGAGATCGGTTTGGTTTTGCATCCGCATGCTCTTGTTATAATACAGCCAAACATCATGCCACACCTCATCCAACTCTTTCTGGATTCGGACCTGGAAGTTGTGGTGTTGAGCCTCCTGCTCAGATAGGACTTGGTCGAATTCGAGCACCCGGTCTATGCTCTCAAAGGCAAGTCTATAGCACTTGGGCAGGGATCCAAAGTCTTCCTGGATTTGGAGCAGGCAGGTGATTAGGCAGTCGACATCAGGAAACTCTAAAACGAGTGGACCGAGTCCTCCCTGGGACAAAAGATCAGTTAGGCTTGGACAACCGTTTCCATCTCGTACCGGGGAAGGAACCGGATGGTTAAGGGCCCGAGATAGCTCCTGGATATGGCAGAAGCAAGTTAGGATGAAAATACAAGAACAAGAAACATACATATGAAGAAATGAAAGAGGAAACAGAGCGAGAGCAATGAAGAAAATGAGAATAACAAAAGTCCTTTATTGATGAAATTGAGGTCTGGGTAACAAGATACAAAAAGACGGAAACAAAAATAAAGAAAGGAAAATCTAACTAACATGTTGGGGGGCTCCTTCTCCTTGATCGTCCCCGCCACCACTGTTGTCACCATCCGAGTCATCTTCGGAATCATCGAAGACCAAAGCAGAAGAACGGGGCACATCGGCAGTCCAGGGGGTCTCGGGGCTGACCTTCGGGGAGGAAGAAGTCCCAGTCTCCAGATCCTTCGGGTTGAACAGGCCCCGGTAATACCCGTACATGGTGCAGTACTTGGTAAAGTTCTCGTCTTCGGGCAAGTCCGATCCGGAGACGGGAGCAAGAGGAAGAGGACCCGGCAGCCAAACCACATCAGTCGACCAGCTTCGTACTTCTTCTGTCGACATCTGGTTCTCTCGTAGAGCCTCCCATAGCTTAGGAGATAGGCCCTTCATCCCACCCTTCTGAAGCGTGTTCACCAGATGCAGCTGCTGGTCCTCAGCGTTCAGATTGAACCATTGCTTCTTGAATGAAGCTCTGATTGTGGGAGGAAACCAACCCCGGACCTGCATATATGTGTTATGGCACTGGTGGGCACTAGCGGCGAGGTTGAGATCGGTCAGACGGAGCGACAGGGTCTGACTCGCCAGGACTTTGTCGACAACAGTTTCGGCGAACTCCAGACGCTCTTTGTAGCTCGCCCCTCGAGCAGCCTCCAGCTCCTTCTCCAAATCGCTCACCTTCACTCAAAGTTGAGCCGACGCTTTCTTCTCGGCCCATAGTTCCTCCTCCTTCTCGGCTCGAAGCTCTTCTTCTTTTCCCTCCAAGTGACGGCCGAGAAAGGAGGAGAGGGCGGCTTGAAAGTCAGGGGAGTTAGCAGACTCAGAGCTGAAGAGCCGAACCTATAGGAAGATATGTTTAAAAAAATAGGGAAAGACAGAGCAGAAAGCTGGAAAGTACCTGCGGGTTGGAAGATGAGGCAGGAGGGTTGCCGGCGCGGGAAGAAGATTGAGTCTGGGACTCGCTGGTCCGAAGCTTTTTCCCGTCCTGCTCGGAATTCTCCCCTTTCCGTTTGGCTGGGTAAAATGGAGGCGGGGGAGGGATCTCAGGGGCAGATATGGTGGTGTGTCTAGATGCTGGGGACCTCCCATCCCTGGGCGGGGACCACATAGGCATGCCACGACCGAGTGTCAACCCTAGACGATTAGCATCCAGAATTGGTATCGAAGTGACAGGAGGCTGGAGCGGGTTGGAAGGATTGCTGGCTTTGGTGGGATTCCGAACGGTCTCCTGCTGAGCCACTACTTCGGGGATAAACCTCTCCTGATCCTTCTGCACAACCTCGGGCTCAGAAGTGACATCTTCAATCGAAATGGGACCGAGATTGGGAGTCCCTGAAGTAAGAAGAGGGTTCTGAACGGGCTTCTCAGTCTTGTTTTTATCCTGCTGACGCTCTTGCTGCGGTTTTGGATTGTCCAACTGGTTCTGAACGGTCTCCTCAGTCTTATTCTTGCCTTACTGACCCTCCTACTGCGGATTAGCGCCGGCCGACGGGTTCTGAACGACCTTTTCCTGCTGATGCCCCTGCCCCAGCGGGCCAGTCTTTCTCCTCCTGTCCCCTTTGGCCGTCTCAGGCTCGGCTCCGGCCCCTGGCGTGGTGACTTTCCTGCTTTTCTTTTTCGGGATCGGAACCTCCGGGTCGTTGTCCAAGGTAGGAACTGGAAGGGGGGAAGACAAGCAGAGTTTTAGATAACAATGAACAGATGTGTAGAAATGAAGAAAGGAGAAATAGTGAGTGCCCACCTCGAACCGGCCAGGTAACAACCCAACGGCTATCCCGAAAGGCATCAGCCGGGTATATTGCCCGGGGGAAGGGATAGATGGAGTTGTCGGCCAGCCAATACTGGTCCAGGTTAAGGGAATCAGAGGCCAGGGTAGTGTGATTGGGCAGTTGCGTGTCGGGGAGGAAAGCCTCCCGGACGTCGACCACAACATTGTTATTCCAGCCGGGGACCCCGTACCGCTCAGGGTTGACCTTCACATAGCCCTTCGCTTGCCAATTCTTGGCCGAGTCCTTCTTACTGAGGATAAAGTCCTGAACACCAAGACGTGCCTGGACGGTATATATCATCTCCTTACCCGGGCACCGGATGAGCATGTAGAAAGACCTCCACAGATTGAAGGCAGGGTCAATCCTGCACCGGAGGCTCCTAACCAGAAAACCCATCGTCACAGCGATGACGTTCGGATGCATCTGACACGGAGAGATTTTGTTGAACTCCAGGAATCGGGAGTATAGCGAGGGAAGGGAAGGCTTAACCCCCACATGAAATGAATCCATGGGATACATCAGACGGACGTCACCGACTCCTCGGCTGAGATAGAGGCCATCCGGGCATCCAAAGGTACAGGGACTCCCATGCCGCTGAGACACTTAGCGGTCCAGACGTCGGCTTGAAGTGAACGGGCCCGAGCGGTGTCTATTACCCTCTGTGCCCGGTTCTTGGAGCGCTTGAACTTTGGGCAGAAGGAGACGCATTGCTGCAGAGGTGAATCGGCTTGTAAGACGCCGATAAGCCGACAGAAGTCGACGCAGAGGGAGCAGTAGTGCTCTGGAGAGAGTAGGTGACAACAGCATCGGACTGAATATTGTTGGCGGCCATAGCGATGAAGAGGAGAGAGAATATGGAGATTTGAAAAGGAGGAATGGCAGGATAACTTTGAAAGTTGAGAGCAATTAGCGAAAGCGATTGATAGAGACGCCTATTTATAGGAGACGAGAAAAAGGAAGTGAAAAAGTACAATTAAATGGGCTCGGGAAGCGAGAAAATAATAATGACAATTACTAATTGTCCTCGAGAAAGGCGCGCCCGTCCCATCGTTGTCGGGCAGGGAAGGAACACAGAAAGCCAGTCCTTCCGCCTTCGGATTAAGATAGTTCTCACCCTTGGCCATAAGAACCGGCTTCCGGGGGGCTAGTGATGATACCAGGCCCAGGCCCAAATACTCGGCAGTAGTATGGGCTCGACCCGCTACGAGGAAAAGCTAGTTTGGCAGTATCCGGGTTCGTACAACTCGGATAGGGGCAGATACACTAATACACTAGAGGACACTCGGAGCATGTACCACATGGAGAGCATGGGTTACTGTATAAATAGTGCTCCTCAGTACTATTCCAAGTAAGTATCTTCTCATTGTTCTAGTGATTACCCCTTTTCTCTCCCGGGATCCATCTTTCATCATCACGCCGGAGGGTATACCCTCGGGAACCTCCCGGGGCTCTGTCTTGCAAGGCTAGGTATTGGATCAGGGACAAGGGACCATCCGGATTGACCAGGCGGGCAGCATCAAAGGCCAAGATTACAATGCCAATTTTTATTTTTATTCAGTTTTTTTTACAAAGGCAACTCAAAAAAAAACCCAAATCTAAATCATACATTCTAAACAAAATTCTACATATATACCACACAAGGTTTTGTTAATTCAGATTTATATAAGCCAAAACAAAATCATATTCTATCAAAATTCACCTTTTCCAAATATAAATAATTATTTCTCATTAACTCACATATTATTTATATACAAAATGAATTTCGAATATTTGAACAGTAAGAAATTGAATTCTTGATATTCAATTTCTTACTGTTCCAATTTAAGATCATGCTACCTAATGAATTGATGAAATTTTCAGGTAGTGGAATGGAACAAATATGCAATATATTAGTTGTGGAAAGTTTGTATGGTACTCCTACACTATCTCAGCTACAAGAATTTGGGGTACAACTCTCCAAACTTGATCATTTTTATTGATTATTGCTTCTAAATGCAATTTACATTTTCTGGTTTTTCAGAGCAGTATATAAATCAAATTGTTACCACAAGAAAGGCAGACAAAATGCAGATTTTGGTCAAGACAGCTCAAAATTTATGCTAGTGTTCGGGGCAGTCCAGATTGTAATGTCTCAAATTCCTGATTTTCATAATATGGCATGGCTTTCTGTCATTACTGCTATCATGTCCTTCTCATATGCATTCATCGGTTTAGGGCTCGGCCTTGCAAAAGTTATCGGTATAAGTCACTCTCATTCTTTACTCCATCTCACATATCTGCACATATTTTGACAACCAGAATGCTTCAATCTTACAGAAAATGGGATGATATTGGGAAGTTAACTGGTGTCAACGAAAGCATTCATAAGCTGCAGCACCATAACTGAACTTATCATCTATTGAGTATAACACACACAGTCTAGCAAAGCCAATCATCATCTTAAAATAACACATCAAGCTCTCTGTATCTAAAATCAACCACTTGAATTTCAACAAGTATCAATTATAATCTAAACGAATTGCATCTCAGAACTACTGATGTACTGATAGTTTCACTCAAGTAGCTTTAACTATATAGCACTTTCATCTAGGGTAGGCTATATGAATCATATCTCAACTATTCAACTGAATGAAAATTCTATAGAAAAAGCAAACGATTACACAAGTCTAAATACCAGCAAACTAAATCAACAATAGTTTAAACTGTCCACAATATGAATGCTAAGCTAAAAGGAATAAGTTGACTCCAACCTCACATATCCTTGGTTCTATTCTATACCTCATATTCATGCCTTATAAGGGATATACTGTGTCACTGTAGACTGCCTTACATAAAATAAAAGTGAAAATAACAAAATACATACAAAACGAAACAAACATCATCAAAATTTCTTAGCAATTTCAGAGACTACATATCCTCCTTCACAAAATGCTTCACCTTATCACTCACATTACCACAGAGGAATGTCTTTGATGTATCACCATGATAACCCTGACAGTGGAGACAAAATGAGCACAACGATGTCTCAGTTGCAAAGTTGCAAGTTCTCGAGAGAGGAAGAAAAACCAGCTGAAGCCTGGATTAGAGGAAAAAATCGATTTGCAACCCATACATTTCGTTATGAAATCAAGCCCTTGCGGAATGAGCACACCTTAGACTTCTCTAATACACACAGTTAATGCAGAATTCTGAAAACAGCAAATACATTGAAAGCATCCAAATGATATGCTCATCCAGTATGGAATCAAGGCCAATTTAATTATCAATATAGACAAATAAAACATTCTTATAACTCTAAAAAACACTAACACAATGAACATCAAAGTCATAAAAAATAGATAAATTTTACCTGACATCTGAAGAAGGGCAGAAGATGATAACATAGACCGAACCAGAACATGTGAAAGTGCTCGTAGCATCATCCATCGGGTAGCTATAAGCTTGAGGAACGCTTTCTTGAACATTTGCAAGAATTAGTCGGTTTGCACTCATTACCTCTAGCATTGCAGCAATACTCAAGACGTATTAAACGCTTGACAAAGGCTTTTAATACCACGTGTATTTCCATTGCCATCACTCATCTTCAGCTCTTCAGGGCAAGCTGCTATCAGGTCTGCTTAACAGCCAGTAGAATTACAGCCACCACCGCTACCGAGCGCTTCCACAAGCATCGAAAAATTGAAGCCATCGACTTAGCTGGCGTCATAGAAATCCACGCTATTAACGCCACCAGGCTTGAACTCTGCAAGGGTGAACGGTGGAGAACCTCCTCGTCCGCTCTCCGCGTGGTTGAGCCAGCGACGATTTACTGGTCGGAGAGCGTAGTTGAGCCGGTGATTCAAAGCTGCGGCGGAGGAGAGGATGGGATTGAGGGTGAGTTTCGCTGTGGTGGTGGCCTCGCGGTGGAGGAGAGTTGCAGAGGCCTCTTCCCTTTCATCCATGAGTCCTAACTTATTATACACAATTGCCAGCCAGTAAAAAGCTTCAGCGGCTAGCTCGTGATACTGTTAACTAGGGGTGTTCATAACCGGGTACCCGCATCTGGGTAGTAAAATATGTGACCCGTACTCTAACCCAGAAATACGGGTACCCGCACTTTCGGGTATTCGAAAAGATTGGGGCAGGTATCAGGTACCCTTTAACCCTTTTACTAAATTATTATATTTATATTTTGCACATATGTAAGCATAAATACAATCTAAAAATTCAATCACTGTATTAAATTAAGTCATAATTTTTTTATAACTACAAGAAATAATGTCTTTTTCGTTAACGATGCATAAATGATGCAAATATAAGCCAAAATTATTAATTACATCTCTTTCTTATGTAATATGTACATGAAAAAAATGTGTTATTGAAAATATGTAAAGTACTAAATAAGAAAATATACATTAACATTTTTTTACGAGTACTCGACATAACAAACATATTCGTTATCATCTTCTTATTTGTAATATAAATATTTATCGGGTATTTCGGGTACCCAAAAATTCAATTTTTGTGACCCGGATCCGAACCCTATTATAAACATAATTATCGAGTCGGGTACCCAACCCGCTTATACTTATAATTACCCGGACATTAGCATTCGGGTATTTCGGGTATCGGACTGGGTAGGTCGGGTTAGGTAATTTTGAAGGATTGAGGGTGAGCTTCGCTGTGGTGGTGGAGTTGCGAGGCCATGTGGACTCACTCACAGTGAAATGACAATTTTGCCCCCTAACACTATTCATCCATGAACAGTTCGCCCATTCTCCCTTTTAGAATATAGTGATTAGGTTGGTTGTGTCGTGTACCGTACTTAATTATATAGTTTGGCTAAATAAAATATAGCGTGGGGCATTAAACATAACAAGATTCAACAAAAATAGCTAACTTTTATAAATGAAACAGATGAAACAGAGCATGAAAATTAAACAAATTCATCTGAAAGCGCACACCCTTTTTATAGGAGGACAAAACCGATAATTTTTCTCAAATGGAGCTATGAATTCAATCCGATTCAATTTAGATAGGTTTAACTTTTTTTTGCAGCTATAGATATGATTGACAATGTTTATCTAAATATATATTCGGTGCATGATTGTGTCAATTGACATGAATAATATTCGATAATGTACTTATTATATTTTAATTATATTCGATACAGTTCATAATATAAGTTTAGTAGAGAAAATATTACACTAATAAATTTTAGGAGAAATACAAATTTCCCATGAAAAAAACCCAAGTAAAATCATAATGTACAAACCGGACATTTAAAATAAAATCATAGTATTCCTAGGAATTCAGAATTAGATCACGTAGACAACATTGGGTGGAAGGTTTGAAAATCAGAATTCATGCAAATCACTGAATTTTAGGAGAAATACTAATTTCTCATGAAATAAAAAGAGTGATTCTGTATGCAGGTCAACTTTACATCTGCGGATCTAAATTAAATCTGAATTGACAATAATGTCTATCTTAAATATTTATTATAATTCACGAAAAAATTATTTATAATTTGAATACATGTTCAATCATTACATAGACAGATTTATGCATTCAAAGTTAGCGTTTTAGAAATATATTTATAAAAATTAATAAACGAATGAAGGATAATTATGATATTTTCCCACTTTCATCGAACCTACATAAGCAAACAAGACATGCATATATCAAACTCCAAAAAAAAAAACCAGGTAAAATCATAATGTACAAATCGGACATTTGAAATAAAATCATATTATTTCTAAAATTTCAGATCACGTAGACAACATTGGGTGGAAGGTTTAAAAATCAGAATTCATGCAAATCACTGAATCTTGGTATTTATTCAATCTTTTTAAACCAAGAATAGATTCAGGGCCGGTTCAATAGTGAGACTAACGTGACCCTTGTCTCAATCCCAAAATTTTTATTAGTTTTATAGGTCCAAATTTTTAAAAAATGACAACTAATTATATATTAAAAACTCAGTATTTTGGGCCTATTTGATTTATAATGCAAGTTTTTGGACCAATTTTAAAACTAAAAATAGTCTTTCAAATCCCTTTTGTTATAAAAACGAATTCAATTGTTAAAAAAAAATTTAAGGGAAAGAAAAGGGTTTTCAATTCATCTCACGGAACTTCCCTTTATTCGACTATCTATCCCTTCCTTTGTCGGACTTATTTATTCATTTATTGTCAATTTTGTTTGATAAAAAATGATTCTGCCAAATAATTAATATAAGTGTCTTTTTTATTTGTCGGATTTAATTATATATTTGAATATTGAGAAACAAATTTTAAAAAATTGCCTCAGTATCTAAAATAACTAGGGCCGGCACTAAATAGATCATATGTGAACTAAAACAAATTATGTGAAGTAAAACAATATATTATGTGAAGTAAAATAATACTATCTATGAATATATTTCAAACAAAGGTAAACAGCCGTGAGTATTACATGTAATTTTTTTCAATATATTTTAATCATGAAGTATAACAATCATCCAATATCATTTATAATTTTCAATGAATATGTTGAATAGTAAATATACTAAATTTAATTTAATTGAATGGACCAAAATTACATAACTAACCAATTCAATTGAAATCAATTGAAAATCAGGAAATAATGACGAAAATAGGTCTAATTGAATCTGAATGATACATATACAATCAAACAAAGTAGTAATTTAACATAACTAAAAATAGTAAAATAATAAAATTATGATATGATTGTGAGAAAAATTCCAAATAAAAATAATTAAGATAAAAATTATAAAATTGCCCACCAATTAAATTTTAATTAAATACACTAAGAAATCTTGTATTTTTATTAGAGTGTGATGATGATGATGAGTAAGGGATTATCATGCTTCAAGGACTAGCGTCCTTTTTTTGTAATTCCACCATCCCGTGCACTTGCCATTATTTTATTGCAAATTTTATTTTTTTTCAGGAATTATCCCTTTTATTTTTTGAGGCACATTTATTTGGGTTATATTTCTATATGAGCATACATATAAATATTTTTGTAAACAATCGTAAAGGAGTTGGTTTCTGGAGTGACCGTCTATATTATACTTATAATATAAACCAATGACTATATTACAATATGGAAGGAAAGAGGTACTTATTTGTAAAATTTGGAAAATGTACTATTCACGGCACTGTTCACGGCACTATTCACGCAAAAATATGTACTCAAATCAGCTAATATAATTTCTATCTTTTAAACACTTGTAAACACAAAAGAATTCAGGTTAGAAAGACAAGTTTCCATATTATAAACATCAAATTTTAGGTACATAAAAACTAGGGTGTTTAGGTTAAATAATGTTGTGTTAAGTATAGTAAAGTTTCACCAAAGTATTCAGCCTAAAAATTCAATTTTTCACAATCATCACAGTTTTCAACTTAAACAATCAAATTTCACAAAAACCACAGTTTTCAACCTAAAAAATCAAGTTTCTACAATCACTCTAGTTTTCAGCCTAAATAATTAAGTTTTCACAATCTTCACAGTGTTCACAATAAATAATCAAGTTTCGCAAACACCAAAGATCCCAACCTAAACAATCAAGTTTTCACAATAAAAACAGTTTTCAACCTAAACAATCAAGTTTTACAACAACCACAGTTTTCAACCTAAAAAATATAGTTTCTACAATCATTGTAGTTTTCAGCCTTAATACCCAAGTTTTCACAATCACAGTTTTCACATTAAAAAATCAAGTTTTACAAACACCACAGTTTTCACAATAAATAATCAAGTTTCAACACAAATCAAGAAACCTAGTTTTCAAGTTAAACACATAAAATTTCATATGCAGACAGAAACCACATCAAGCAGTCTAGTTTTCAAGCTAAACACATAAATTTCATAACAAGACAGAATCCACATTAAAAATTCCAGTTTCCAAGATAAACACATAAAATTTTATAAGCAGAAAGACATCACATTAAACAGTCTAGTTTTCATAGTAAAACACATAAATTTTCAAACTAAATAATCAAGTCTCCACAATCTTCACACTTTTCAGAATCAAATACAATACTGTGAAAATGAAAGTAAGCATGAATAAATCTTAAGGTAGAGCTTGGTATCCTGTTCCTTCAACCTATCGAGATTCTCCATCCGGACCCACACCCTCCCAAATCGAGATTCCCCATCACAAATTCGAATTTCAAACAAAAATCAAATCTCAAGCAATCGTTACCTTGCCTCCAGTCGTCGGGCTTCATGATTCCGGCGTCATAAACCGGCGTGAAATCCGACTGGAAAAGCTCCCAATTCCTCACAGCAATGGAGCCTGGCTTCTGGTTCTCATTGAGTTGATTACACAGTTCACATCCCTCCAACGCCGAATAATCGGAAAGCGTCGCATTGTCAGATCGAGGATCTGTGCTCGGCGGCGGCGGATTCAGCTCGGCGGCAGATTCGCTGTGCTCGGCGGAAGGATAGAGGAATTGTGATGGTGGCGACGAATGAAACACAGATCTGGGAAAACGATATATATATTTGGTATATATATTTCATATATTTGCAGAAAGGGATTTAAAGAACACATATTTGCAGAAAGGTCCCCGCTTCCATAATTCCTTTACATATAGACCCCATCTTTTTTTATTTTAATTACAAAAAAGACCATCTATATTATAGCTATAATATAAACGGTTTATTCCAAAACTAATATATCTATATCGTAGAATGTTAAAAGTCATATTAATTGAAATGTTGCATCATCTATATAAGACAAGATTTTCTCTCTCTTCATGAAAAATATCTGTGACCAATGACCAAATCGAACTAATTAAAGCTCATAAGTATTTTTACCGTCCAACTATTTATAGGGGTTACAATCAAATATATTCACATTTTGAGTCAAACTTATTCGCCTCATACGAACTAAATTAGGTGAAGACCATGCCTATTTGAGCTTCATCTGAAATGAAAAAAACGTCAAAATTGTGATGTCATATATGTATTTAAGTGTAGAAAACATGCATGCTTAACAAACACTAATAAAAGAGTAACGGATGATAAATAAACTTTACCAACTTTCTAAACAAAAATAAATATATTTATTTCGTATTATATTGAATAATAATAATCGAGATTATCTCGAACCCTCATCCATCACATTCTTTTAAATTCATTCTCTTAATCAGCAGAGAAGTCAAAGAGATCGTTCATCAAACATGCCAGAAGATCTCAGGAAGGATCTGCTATCAAAATCAGACGAAACAGAAAATTTGGGGACGAAGATCTGGAGAATGAATCCAAGAAGGTTTGGATAGTCTCTGCTCCTGCCACATTCAAAAGGTTTACGACCTTCGGAGTGTGTCTCATAACTCAGGCGTTTGTGGATCCTGTTATCAATGGCTACAGTCATGATCCTCCCTATGTACATCTTCGCAACCCCTTTCCTGATGGCCTTAGGGCAGGATGAAACCATTGCCAAGGAGGCTGGAAACATCGCTCTGTGGATGATTCCTGTGCTGTATTCCACACTCCTGTCTTTCACCTGCCAGATGTTCCTGCAGTCGCAGAGTAGAAACGTGATCATTGCATATCTGAGTGTAGTTTCGCTATCGATTCATGTTCTGCTGTCATGGCTTCTGACAGTGAAATGTAAGTATGGAGTTCCAGGTGTGATGGTGGGCTTTCTGGATACCGAGCATCGGCCAGCTCTTGTTCATCACCGGTGGGAAATGCAGGCAAACATGGAAAGGCTTGTCGCCCCACGCTTTCAACGACATCATTCCGATCATCAAACTTTCCCTATCGTCCGGTGCTATGATATGGTATGATTTTCTGTCTCTCTCTCTCTTATTTTCAGTTGATTTACACTTTGGCTTTGTTTTGACCTATTGGTCTTAAGTAGATCCCCAGTTCATTCTAATTCAGTGAAAATATAATTTTGTGAAATTCAACTTTGTTTAATTAGGGTCTCTCTCCCAACTTATTTTAAAATTTTCAAATTAGTTTAGTTTCGATAAATTCTGTATCTTTTAACCATAATATTGTTATTTTAATATATTAATTTTCATTTCAGTATTCAATATTTTCAATTCGATTCTGCAAAAGTGGAGTACTAATTCATTTTCACTTCAGTCGATTTAGCAAAAAATAAACTCAGAATAACAGGGGCTTGGGTAATTACTACACGAGTAAGCTCTTAGGATTTACTAATTTTTCAATTTAATTTGTTTGAAATGTGGAATTCAGTCTTGAGCAATGGTGTACTCTTCGGTTTTGATGCTTCTAACGGGATATTTGAAGAACGCTGAAATTGCACTGAACGCATTATCTATATGGTAATTTCATTTCTCATCTCAATTGTATTAATTAGTATCGTTTTCATTTTTTTTTAAATCATCAGTTATCACAAGTGACATTGGTTGGTTTTAACTAACCATTATGTTCACATTTTACACAGCCTTAATATTAGTGGATGGCAAACAAGGTAACAATAGAAGAAGAATCCGATTAGAGTTTTGTTTGTATTTATTATATTTATTGTATATTGCAGTTATATTCTTAAAGTTTACATAGTTTTGGTAATTATTATTATACCCATGTATGTAGTATAAATACTTGAGAAAATCTTCTGAACTCCCAACTTTCCTGACTTTCCATAAAAGTCTTTATACGTTTCTCCTTATACAGTGTACGTTTTACTTTGAACTGTATTTTTTGTTAGTTGAAATTTTTTAAATTTTACATAAAATTTCTTGAATTTTCGTATTATAACATGTTTTACTACATCTTTACTTTAATATGATCAATGTTTTAACACAAAATTGTATCACTTGAGTTTAAATATATAGTGGTAGTTCCATAGCATTAGGAAAGTTGGACTTTTTAGAGAATTTGTCTAAATACTTATATAAATCCTAATGGAAATCAGTTTGGAAAATATTCTTTACATGGTATCAGCCTTTTATCGATCCTCTCTTTTTTCTCTCTAGGATTTTCGCCCACCCTTCTTCCTCTAGCGCCGCCGGCTTCCTCCCTCCCTCCCCTCATCAAAATCTTTGCTTTTTGATTTTTTCCTGCTCTGCGATGGCTTCTAGTGGACGTCATGAGAAGTTGTCCATCAATAAAATGATCCATATGTTTAATACCAAGCTTGATGTTACTACGTATCTACAGTGGAAGCAACATGTTCAGTATGTTCTTCGTCCCCAAGGTTTGTTTAGCCATCTTGATGGCTCCTCTCCCTGTCCTGAACTTCCGGTGCCTGTGCCACCGTCCTCCTCCACCGTTCCTCCCGATGATGCTGCTAAGTTGAAGGCCAAGGAGGCCTATGATGCTGCCAAGGTGGCGTATGATGCCTGGATGGATGATGATCATGCGATTTGTGCTGTTTTGTACTCCTCGCTTACCCCAGAAGCGAAGAATGAAGCCTCTCAGTGTCACACTGCCAAGGCGATGTGGGATGCCTTTGCGAAGGCCTATCAACATGGATATGCGGTTTCCAAGTTCAGCCTCCGCCAACAGGCTGCCTCACTCAAGAAATCGGGTACCGTTTATGAGCTACATCTTTTTGTATGTCAATTTTTAAAAAGTTGAATGCTATGGGTGATCCGGTTGATAATCGGGAGAAGTTAATTTGGTTCATGAATTCTTTGGGACTTGAATTTAGTTCTTTTAGTGCCTCTATCGCCTCTAGAGATCCTTCCCCCTTGTATCAGCAGGTTGTTGATGAGGCACAAGCTCATGAAGCGTTTTTGGCCAATTTGAGGGGTTCTGCTGGTCCAAATCCAACCCTAGTAGAATTTTTGGCGAGCTCTTAACCTCAGGAAGAGACTTCCGCCGCCGACCCAGCAGCAGGCAGCGCGTGTGGGGGTGGCGCGTGGGCCCCACGTGCCGCCGGTTCTGGCCGGTCCGGTCAGCGGCGTGCGGCAGGTCAGTCAGGGGCTTCTGGTCGTGGTGGTCTGATTCAGTGCGATACCTGTGAGGGTTATGGTTATGTGTCCAAACAGTGTCCGTCGTCCACTGCTCGTCCGGCGTCTCAGAAGTCTCAGCCCTATGTTCAGCCCTATGCTCAGCCCTATGTCCAGCCATATGCTCAGGCAGTTTCTGCCTTTTGTAGCTCAGCCAGGTCAAATTCCGCGGACTTCTCAGGCTAATCTTGTTCAGATGTAGCCATATGCAGTTCCTCAGCAGCCAGCGCCTCAGTATATCATGTATGCTCCCAGAATCCCCAGCAATACTTGACATATCCTACTCAGCCCTCCTTTGCTGCTTCATCGTCCACTACTCCAGACTGGTACATGGACTCTGGAAGCACGAATCACATGAGCTCCTTTGCGTCGAATTTGTCCAGCATCACACCTTATAACGGTAACACTTTTGTCTTTGTTGGTAACGGTGCGGGTATTTCTATTACCGGTATTGGTGATGCTTGTGTTAGTCCTTCTTTGCATTTATCTGATGTGTTGGTTGTGCCTGCTGTTACTAAGAACTTGTTGAGTATCAGTAAGCTCACTCGTGCGCTTGGTGCTGTTATTGCATTTGATGATCAGTCTTTTCTTATTCAGCACAAGGCCACCAGGCAATTCTGGGGCAGGGCAGATGTGAGGATGGTCTCTATGTTTTGGACCGTGGTGAGGAGGTATTGCTGTCATTTGTGGTGAAGAATAAAAATTGAGCATCGTTTGAGATTTATCATGCTCGTCTGGGACATGTGTCTCCTAGTGTTATTTCTCTTTTGAATAAGACTGGTTGTTTGTCGCTTACTTCTTTGCTCCCTAGACCTGGTATTTGTGAGCCTTGTGCTATGGCTAAGGGACAGATATTATCTTTTGTTGAGAATTATAAACGTGCTGATCACGTTCTTGATTTAATTCATTGTGATTTTTGGGGATCTTCTCCGGTTTTATCTGGTAATGGCTTTGCTTATTATGTTGTGTTTGTGGATGATCACTCGCGTTTTTCCTGGCTTTATCTCTTACGTCGGAAGTCAGATTTTGTTGATATATATCTCCAGTTTGAGGCACTGGTTGATAATCAATTTTCATCCAGGATCAAAGTCTTTCAGAGCGATGGTGGAACTGAGTTTACCAACACTCGATTACAGACTCACTTTAGTACTCGAGGCATTCATCATCAGATGTCTTGTCCTTACACGCCAAAGCATAATGGTAGGGTTGAACGGAAGCACAGACATATCACGGAAATGGGGCTCTCCATGTTGTTCCACTCACACTTACCTCTTTCCCACTGGATGATGCTTTCAGCACTGCAGTCTTCAACATTAATCGTCTTCCTACTCTTGTTCTAGGTGATGTATCTCCTTTTGAGGTTTTGTTTGGTCACTCTCCAGAATACTCCAACTTTCATTCTTTTGGTTGTCGAGTATTTCCATATGTTCGCCCTACAGCAGCTCATAAGCTGGCTCATCGTAGTCTTCCATGTATTTTCGTAGGCTACAGTGCGCAATACAGGGGGTTTAAGTGCTTGGACACAGTTACCGGTCGCGTTTATATGACTCGTCATGCCAGATTTGATGAGACTCAATTTCCTTTCTCGAGTGCTACACCGGAGGCTCAGTTTACTTCACTGGATGTCTCGTCGTTCTTGGATCCCACCACTCCAGACTTGGAAATACCTTCTGTTGGGTCTTCTCCTTGCCTTGTATGTCTTGAGCCACCTGTTTCTTCTGAGCCAGCGCCACCTACGGCTGTTTTGGATGATCCTATTACTGTTGATGAACTTGTTACTCCTCCTCGTTCGCCTACACCCTCGGTGTCGTCGCCTGAGTTCTCGGCTCCTGCATCCTCGACTTCAGCTTCGACTCTTCCTACTCCTCGGGCTCATAGGATGGTCACTCGTCATCAAGATGGGACACGTGTGCCTCGTGATCTTGGCCCCGACTTTGTTGTCACTGGACTAGTTGCTGAACTGGTTGCTCAGAAAGATTCTCGCACTTATCGTACTGCTGCTAAGGACTCTCGATGGGTGGCTGCTATGGATGAGAAGATTGCTGCACTTCGTCATCAGCACACGTGAGATTTGGTTCCGTATCCTCCACAAGTTAACGTTGTTGGCTCCAAATGGGTCTGTCACATCAAGTATCGACATGATGGATCCATTGATCGCTACAAGGCTCGCCTGGTTACTCAGGATTTTTCTCATATTCCGGGTTTTGATTTCGATCATACCTTCAGTCCGGTAATCAAGGCTGGCACTGTTCACACTGTTCTTGCCATTACAACCATGAGGAACTGGCCGCTCCATCAGTTGGATGTCAAGAACGCTTTTCTCAATGGCATTCTTGATACTCCAGTTTATATGGCACAGCCAGCGGGTTATCAGGATCTAGCTCGTCCTCATCATGTGTGTCTTCTTCGAAAGGCTATCTATGGACTAAACAGGCTCCCATGGCATGGTTTGATAGGTTCAGTGTGTTTGTTCGGGATCTTGGCTTTGTTGGGAGTCTCTCGGATCCGTCTTTGTTTGTGTTCACTCATGATGATGTTATTCTCTACCTGCTTGTCTACGTTGATGACATCATTCTCACAGGGAACAGCAGTTTAGCTATTCGCCAATTCATTACCCGAGCTGATCGTGAATTCTCGGTCAAGAATCTTGGCTCTCTTAACTATTTTCTTGGTCTGGAAGTGAGTCCCACCTCCACTGGTTTGTTTTTGGGGCAGGCCATGTATGCCAGAGACATACTTCAGCGAGCTGGGATGTTGGATGCTACACCTGTTTCTACCCCATTTTTACCTTTGTCTCAGCTTCATAGCAGCACGAGTGGTCCTTTTCATAATCCCAAGTTGTATCGTTCACTTGTTGGAGCTCTTCAGTATCTGACTATCACTCGTCCGGATTTGTCGTTTGCGGTTAACTCAGTGAGTAAGTTTCTTCAGGATTCTCGTGATGATCACTTCTCGGCAGTGACTCGGATACTTCAATATGTTCTTGGTACGCAGCATTATGATTTGACCTTTTCTGCTGGTGGTGTTTCGTAGGGTACTTGCTTACTCGGATGCGGACTGGGCTCGGTGCTTAGAGACTCGGTCTTCTACATATGAATATGCTGTTTTTCTGGGTGGAAATCTAGTTGCTTGGAGTGCTAAGAAGCAACCTACTGTCTCTAGATCGAGTTCGAAGTCGGAGTATCGTGCTCTGGCCAATACAGCTTCGGAAGTTGTCTGGCTTATGCATCTTCTTCGTGATCTGCGTTTTCCTCTGCAGGGTTCTCCCTTACTTCTTTGTGACAATAACAGTGTTATCTTTTTGGCGGAAAATCCTGTTGTACATAAGAGGGCTAAGCATATTGATATTGTTTATCATTTTGTGCGGGAGCTGGTTGATGGAGGCAAGCTTCGTGTTGGTCATGTTCCTACATCTCTGCAGGTGGCAGATATTTTTACCAATGGTCTCAATCGTGCCTTATTTGATTTTTTTCCGGTCCAAGCTTTGCGTCTCCATCAATCCGACGCTTCGCTTGAGGGGGGTGTAACAATAGAAGAAGAATCTAATTAGAGTTTTGTTTGTATTTATTGTATATTACAGTTATGTCCTTAGGGTTTAGATAGTTTTGGCAATTATTAATACACCCATGTATGTAGTATAAATACTTATGTAAATCCTAATGAAAATCAGTTTGGAAAATAGTTTTTACAAATGATATCTAATGGCTTTTTATCAGCGGCAAGGTATGTAAAATTCTACACTATAATTTGTCGTGGATTTTAGGTACAGGAACGTTTTAATTTTGCAGATCTGAAATAGACTTGAAATGTCGCTAGTCCGCTGATGCAGGTTTAGGCCATACTGTAATAATGTATGGTAATTTTATCTTTTCCAACCCTGCAAAATTAAGGTATCCCTGCATCTAACGATGACCTAATTAATTTATTTACTTTGAAGACTTATTTCAACTTACTAATTGATTTAGTGCATATATGTTTTGAATGTATTAACTAGTGTTCGAGTAGGCAATGAATTGGGACGTGGAAGTGTGAGTGCAACCAAGTTTTCAATATGAATCACAGTGTTGACATCGTTGAAATTCGGAGTGGCATTCTTCATAATATTTCACTTCTTTCGATCGCAATTCACTGATATGTTCACTGTGAGTCCTATGGTGGCTAAAGCCGTGGCTGACTTATCACCATTGTTAGCATTCTCTCTTTTTTTAATTAATCCACCATTGGTGGGGGGAGATTCATTGGGCTCCCCAAACCCTGCAAAAGCTCATTTGCCTGTTCATTACAGCAGCTGGATAGCCATTGATATTGCTCAAAATGAATGAAAGAATAGGCTTAGAAAATACTATGATACCTACTAAGCACTACAAATCTAGTCCCCGAGCATTTTAGCGAATCACAGGGAAACACAAGTCTGCCAAGGGAGGATTGTAGAGAAGCCAGTACCATGTCCAAAAATTCCAGTAGTAGCTGAGCCAAAGCTTGCAACTGATGCCTACTGGTGCCAAAATGTTGCATAAAAGTTCCTGATGTTCCAGCTTGTCATGAGTGTAGAAATGTCCCTGGAAACTCATTGATCACCTATCAATGGGTCTTCTGATACCTGAAAAAGTAGACATTAGTAGCATCTGCTTGAAAGCAGATTTTAATTTTTAACATTTGGAATGCCTGTTTTCTCAAGATGGATAGAATTCCTTAGCACTATGGGGGCCTGACTCATAAGCAAGGGGCCTTGTAACTGTTGTGAAGAGGAGTATTTGGCAAGAAAATCTGCCACAATATTCCCCTCCCTAAACACATGTTGTACTACTGTACCACAGAGACTGTCATGAATATCATAACAGATGCTATAAAGGCTCTAGTGAGCAATGTGTGGATTTAAAATGCAATTTATGGCCTGCAAGCAATCACTCTCCAGTGTAAAAGGAACCTGTAGTAGCCTGCCAGTGTCTAGGCCAAACTGAAGTGCAAGAATTTCAGCATGTAGTGATGATAGTGCAGTTGTCTGTTTCATATCCATTCTACTCACTAGACCTTGACTATTTCTAGCAATTAGGCCTAGTCCAACAACACCATTTATATAAGAAGCATCTACATTTATCTTGAGGCCTATATCAGGAGGAATCCACCTCTGTTAGCATTCTCGATCCTCTTAAACAGTGTTCAGCCTGTCCTCTCAGGTAAATTAAGATGTTATTTTAATATCAAAGGGTGTGTTTGGTTGGATGATATTTTGAGAGTGTGGACTTTGATTTGGAATTTTGAGAGTCTGAGATTTTGTTTGAGATTTCTTAAGTCTGGATAAACTAAAATCTTGTTTAATTAGTTGGTTTGGAATTTTGTAAGTCTGAAATAAAAGTTTTGTTTGGTTGGAGTAAAGTTTGGAAGTTTGTAGCAAAAACATTGTTTGGACTTTATCTTTTGTAAAAACTTAACTTTGTAAGATAAAATATGGATTTTGTAAAGCAAAACCTGGAATTTCGAAAATAGTGAACCAAGCAAGATTTACAAAACTGGACTTGGAAAGTTTAAGTTTTGCAAAATCTTGCCCAACCAAATGCACCCAAAGATTTTAGGTACAAGTTCAAACGGATTATGCAGGTTCAACAATGTGTTAAATGTTTGAAATATCCCTGTAAAATTAGGGTTAAAATCTTGGGAAAAAAAAGAATTCTTAAAGGCAATTGATTCATTTAACCATTATTTAAACCTGCATAATCTATTTGGATGTGCACTTATCAACCCTCTTTAATATTCTATCAAAGAATTTCACTAGATAATGTTAGTTTTCGTAATTTAGATTTAGACATAACCTAAAACATTCATGGTTTTGTTTGCAGGTGTGGTTGTTGGGGGCAGGATTGCAAAGTGTTGTGGCATTTATAAACATTGGTTGCTACTACTTGTTTGGGATTCCGACGGCTTTTATACTTGGTTATGTGATCGGATGGCAAGTACAAGTAAGGGTTTATTAGAGCATCTCCAATGGTTGTATTTTTGGACTTACTTGGCAATTTTTATAAAATATTTAGCACTACCTTACCATTGTTTTACCCTTTACAAGCACTAGTTTCACAAGCCACTAGCCTTGGCAAGCAACTAACTTGAGTAGGTCCCATATCAATAATTCAATGTATTTAGATGTGTACTAGAAATGAATGGAATCATACAAGTTAATTTAGAGAATCTTCAACGGTAAGGTACAATACATTGTAGTTTACATTAATTCAACCTAATTAGCTAGCAAATTACAAGTATCTCCAATGGTTATTAATATCATAAATTAGTTTGTATGATCCCATTCATTCTAATACACATCTAAATACATTGAACTATTGATGTGAGACCTACTCAAGCTAGTTGCTTGCTAAGGCTAGTTCCTTGTGAAGTTAGTGCTTGTAAAGGGTAAAACAATGGTAAATATTTAAAAATTGCTAGTGCTAAATATTTTATAAAAATTACCAAGCAAGTCCAAAAATGCAACCATTGGAGATGCTCTTATGATATTAATAACCGTTGGAGATACTTGTAATTTGCTAACTAATTAGTTTGAATTAATGTAAATTACTCAAGCTAATTGCTTACCGTTGAAAATGCTCTTATAAGCCTTTTGGTTTAATTATCAAAACTAATAAATGATGAATTGTGCAGATGAGCATTACTTTCCCCTTTTTTATTAGGAGTTTATCTATTCTTTTTACTACTTTATGCAGTTGAAAGTTTTTTTTAAAAAATATTCACAGAAATTTTATTAATTAAATAGAGTAAAATTCTTAATAAAAGTATCAAATGTATAATTTCTAATGATATTAAGCATTCAGGGTGTTTGGATGGGAATGCTACTCAGTACACTGGCGCAGGCTATTATACTTCTTACGATTATACTCACAATAAATTGGAATAAACAGGTATTTATCCTCTCCACTTATTTAATTTTCCTTTATATTTATCTTCTTGAAATTTATTTGATGAATAAACTAGAATGTACATGCATGTCTTTTGCAGGTCTTAGTTGCTCAGCAACGAATCAACATATGGTTCGTAGGATAAGACGCTGGTCCAATTTACTATCTAAACATTGACATAAATGTTGTTTTTAATTACCGTTGGCCTTAATGATTAAATAAACAGATATTCAGTCGGATAGGTTAATTGTATTGTGAACAAACAGAGCCATATTCATTACATACGGTCATGGGGAGTTTCTTTTCACTCTTAGCCAGGATCATGGTCTTCCTTAGGTGGCATACCTCGGAGCAACTGTGCTCCGGCTGATTTTTGGGGTGGCGCAGTTCAGGTGCCCGTTAATAGAGTTTGCAGGTTAATACTTGCAATTTCTCTTGAACATGTACAATCTTTTCGGGGGATCTTTATCTTAGGTGAGCGTGATGGTGATCCAGCAGTCGTTGTTTCCTCCAATGGGTGGGATTTTTACTCTATCATATGCCATCGAGGTGAAGGAGGTGTGATTTTGTTGCCGGTCATAACCTCAGATCCGTTACCCCTTCCGTCGACCATCGCTTCGATTAGATCAGATTTGGTTTTGAGTAGCTTCCTATCATCCTCTAGGCCAACAATCTTCAAGGATTGCTGCCAAAACCTCTCCCGTCCCTCGTTCGACAAGACTGGAATCGTCAGCACCATTTTTCTCGATCTTCTGGGTCCGGAAAAAAGATGAATCTTTGAAACTATCTTGGATGTAACCTGCTAGCCCCCAATCTGATTCAAAGAGGTAATAGTTCAGGTTTCGAAGATGTAACGGTATAGTTCTCGAAGATGTAACAGTTTAGTTCTCAAAGATGTAATGAAACAACTTTATTTTCCTTCATTCTTCTTTCCTTTCTATTCCTTCTTTCTCAGCATCTTATCCTTACTTGTTATCTGGATTCAACTTTATTTCTTTTCCCCCCTACTTCCTTCTTACCTTACAGTATCCTTCTCATGATGCTTGAACTGTCTCATACTGGATAGTGTTGGGTATAAACAATGGGGACAATATGGTGATTGAGATAATAGCTGGATAGCGATAGAGTCACGTAACACTCTCACTTTCCTTTGAGAATATTTCGACCCTATCAGTTTGGGTTACACGAAATTCCTCGTAGGATAAAACTATCACTGCATTCTTGATTTTAGACTTGAATCAAGAACATGCTTTTGAGTATTAGTATTTCTGGGCTCGTATAACATGAGGAAAACTGTGTTTCTCATTGTCGTTTATATATATTTCAGTGTTACATACATCATTCATAGATGATTGAATAGTTCAGTGTAAAACCACATCATGCATCAATGTAAATACCTGTATTTATAGGTAAAGTCATTTACCGGTGCATTTATGAAAAGACAACGGTACGTAACTCCATACAACTGGTGGATACATTTCCAACCAAATCTGTTCAAATGGGATACGTACAAACTGCAGTTTCACATGGTAACTATTATACAACCACAAAGTAACTCATGTATAACCACACAGTAACTCCTGTGTAGCCATATAGTAACTCATGTGTTAATTGATACACGTACAATATCCTCAGAATATTGAATTCTGAATCGATGCAACACTTCAATTTAATATAAACTATACACAGATAAATAAATAAATATTTATCTTAGAACCGTAAACTCGTAGATTGTTTTTACAAGTATGCACTCCGCACCACCAACCTTGTTATAACATCTCGAGTTCACTATGTCGAATCCAATTATACATAAATTCAATCAGTGTTTAAACAAAACACCAACAGATAGTGCTCTATATCTGTCAGAGGCGGAGTCAGAATTTTTGAAATGGGTGGCAAAACAAAAAATTTAGAGCAGAGCCAATAGCAGACGTGAAACAGAGAAGGAATTTTGGGATTTTTAATTTTAATCCTAGAAATTGTTATGGGTATTAGTAATATTTTTTAGAAAGTGGGTGGAAAAATAATAAATTTTTAAAATTTGTAAAGAAAAAAAATTTATAAAAATTATTTTCAAAAAAAATGGGTGGAATTTGCCACCCTTGCACTAAGGCGCCACTGATCGACTGATTTTATTGAAATAGCATTGAGGGATTCGTGCAGCACGTTCGAGGATTGAGTTTCAAGAAGTCTCAAGTATCAGGTCTTAGGCGGTTGTGTGTTTAGATCCCTTCTTGTTTGAGCAAGCTCACGCTTTCAGCTTGTTCGATGAAAACTATCGATATTCCACTTCTAGATCTTCGTTGTTCAAGCCTTAAATGTTTCGAGCGAAATGATCTTGTGAAATAAGAGATCGTGTTGTAGAGTGGACCCTTTGTACTATCACACACAATTATACGTCTTACTTTGATCCAACTTAATTGCAGCAACACCAATTTACCTTTCTTTAGCTTTCTCATGTACAACTGACAGGTACAAAGAGGTCTACTAGCACATGAGGTGATTCATTACATGAGAAAGTTAAAGAAATGTAATATTGGCGTTGCTACAATCAAGTTGGATCAAAGTAAGGTGTATGATCGTTCATGACATTTGTTGGAAAAGGTACGTACTTGCATGGAATTTCCTACAATGTCTATAACAACCAGAGTCAACGTCCTAGCAAATCAGAAGCATTGTAGAAGACACTCTTGATTTCCTCAACTCATCATTTTCACATTTTAGTATATCAAGGTTGGAAGGAATGCCTTTGATAGGGATCATAATATGGCATTAGACCTAAATCGTACTCTTTTTAGTATGCAATTATCTTTTATTTAAAAGAAAATTTATATGCATGTTCAAATAGTACAAGGGTAAATATAACTGTTAAAGAAAATTTTAAAATTCAATTTTTTTAATTGAAACCAAGTCAAACAATGGCTACTAATTAAGCAACTAAGCCCCTGTCAAATTCAACATATTTTCATCTTAACTACGTTGAACCATACTGATGCTACCAGTAAACTCCGGGATACCAGCTCCGGTACAGGGTAATCCGGGGAGAGCTGGAATCCTAGCCCGCGGCCAATCTCTCACCTAAGTCCTGCAAAACAAAGCCCCCGGAGTCACCCGAGGGTAGACGCTCCGGCGTGATGATGAAGATAGGGCTTTTTGCAGAGGAGAGAGAATATGAAGAAATACTGAGAGTATTTAAGTCTGATAAAACATACCTATTACTGTTGGTCACTCCTCTATTTATAATGGAGAGGATCAGAGAGGGCTTAGGCTAAGTGGTCCTCCTCCTGCCGCAACCCCGGGTGTGTCCAAGATAGCTGATGTCATGGGAGGACCACTGCTGGGCTTAACCCTTTCTTCTCCTTTACCAGTATATCCGCTGGACCAGGATATGGGCTAAGGCCCATATCACCACTAGCCCCCCGAGACCCTGGCTTCCGGGGTTTAGCCCGGTAGGCTGAGTCTCTAAAAGGAAGTCAATGGGTCGCAGCTTATGCGGGGCCGTATCATCACGCGCCAAGCGTGTGTTTTTTCCATGCGCGTCTTTTCGCCGTTCGCGCACCAATAAATGCTCATTATTACTTTTTCTCAAATGCTGGGCTTACTTTTCCCAACTTCGAGAAATTCCTTTTATCCTTCCCTATAAATACCTCATCAAAAAATTTCACTTTCATTTTTCATTAATTTAGCACTGTCGCTTTCTCCCTCTTTGTCCTTTTTGCTTTCGTTTACCACTCTTTCTTTCCTACCCATCTGATATGAGCAGCAAAGTCCTTAACCCGGCAGACGACCATTCCTTGGACATAGACGATTCTCCTCTCCCTCCTCCATCCGGCGGAAAAGGACTAATGACGTCCAAGGCTAAGGTTGAATATGGCGCCCCGGAACCTGTGGACCCAAAAGATCCCGGTATGACCCCGGTGAGTGAAGCGGTCGAAGAACTGGTGAAGAAAATGTATGTGCCATTATCCTATGACGCAGGACTGGAGCCATACTCCGGAGATATGCAAACCCGGGTGTGCATCCCCCGGTACCATTTTCTGCACGGGCTCACCTTTCCTCTGCCCCCGCTTTACACTGCCTATCTGAAGTACTACAACATCTCTCCGGCCCAGGTACATCCGAACGCCGTTAGTGTGATGATCGCCTTCCTCCTATCTTGCAAGCGGGCGGGGATTACTGGGACTGTGGAGATATTCCGCAGTTTCTACCACCTGGCAGCAACCTCTGTCCCGGGAGTTTTTAATGCTCTGCGCCGGAACAAGACCCCGGTCATCTGCTCCGGGAGGCTGGAATCCGTGAAGACCAGCGACTGGATGAACAGCTACTTCACCTTCAATAAGGAGAAGTACTCAGTCCCAGCATGGAATCAGCAGAGGGTTGCTGAAACAAAGGCGGCTCTACCCCCAGCCCAGTTTCGGCAGGTATCCGAGGATCATGACAAGATTGCTAAATTCTTCATCCAGTTGAAGGATTACCAGAGGCCGGGGGGTTACGAATTCCCCCGAGCGGCGTATCCTGCAGAGGTGTTCTCCTGCCGCCGCCTATATGCCAAGTGGAGCCTCAGTAATCTTCGTTTAACTTATTTCTTGTGTTGGTTTTTCTTGTGTTGGTTTTTCTGATTTTTGGCTAAGTTCATTGCTTTTCTTGTTTCAGCCATATCTCCCCGGCCAGCGATAGTCCCAACAGGGTCGAAGTCCGGCGATGGGGGTGATAAAGGCACTGAGAGGCCAAAGAAAAACAAGTCCGAGACCGAGAAAGCGGTCAAGGAAACAAAGAAGAGGAAGCCCGGGGAAAGTAGGTCGGGGGAGAAAGAAACCGGTTCTAAGGTGGTCCCTCCGGTCGGCAACCGTCGGCTAGCATTCACCATTCCTCCGTCCGGGGGCCACCCGCACAAGAAGAAGAAGACAGAGCCTCACTCCGAAGGCTCGTCCCGGATTCCCCGGAAGGAGGAAAACTCTACTGCCGATAGCCGCCTCCAACCTATAAAGGAGATTCCGGACGGCTCCTCATCCCAGCCCCTGATACTGGATGGCCCACAGGTGTGTGTCTCTTCTCCCTAGGTATTTCAATTCTTTATATGTTATTTTTATTCTAAGTGTTTATATTTTCGTAGGATAATGCCTCCAAATTGTTAGAGTTCACCGGGTTGCGAGAACTGGTTAACCAGGCTTGCAACTCTCTATCTGAGAATTTGTCCCGGGAGGTCGACCAGTTAAGGTTGGAAAAAGCCTCTCTCTACAAGGAGCTGTCCGAAGCTCACAAGGAGTTGTCCCGGGTGAAAAAGGACAGCAGGCGCGGCATGGCCTCGGCGCAAGAGGCTCTTTGCCGGGCCTTCACCAACCGGGTCCTCAAGAGTCGCTCCTTCGAGGCGAAGATGATGTCCCTTTGCGACGTCTCCAACGAAGCTGCCCTGCACGCCGCCTATTCAGCCGTCCGGGAGTACATCCCCCGGGAGAACCGGGCGGCGTTCAGAGAATCCTGGTATCGCCCCAAGGCAGACGATCGCTTCAACTATGCGGCGGACCGGCTGATGAAAGACGGCCTCGACGGAATTGTCCCCGGAGTGCTCGAAGTCTTTGAGGGGGCTCGAAGTGTCGATCCCCAGGACATCATTGCTTATGCCGGGGATGCCGCAAAGCTTGCTGAGGATAGGGCAGATCCCGGGCCAGACGACTTGGCCAATCTCGCTGCCATCGAGACCCCGGTGACCTCGGAAGGAGAGGGTGGGGATTCAGATGATGAAAATGCTAAGTCCCCTGTCCAGGAGCAGGAGGGAGAGGAGGAGGAGGAGCTGTCCCCGGAGAAAGGCAAGGCTCAAGAAGAAGAGCAGTCTCCCGGGAATGAGGATGATGAGGACACCGATCATGAAGTAAACATAGTTACTTAGTCCTCTCATTCTTCTTTTGTCTTTTAATTCTGTTTTTTATTTCCCCCGGGCTCCTTCCCTGAACCGTTCCCTTTTGTAATTCAGGGAGGAGAAAGTAGCTCCGGGGATGAGAGCGATGACTCCAATGATGTAAGAGTCTCTCTCCTTGCTTTTGTAATCGTAACATTATCTATGTATCTGATATTTTCTTTTCTTTTTTCTGGGTTTATCGTTTTGTTATGACTTGCTCCATTTCATGCCTTATTCTAACTTCAAACCTCAATCTTTTTACTTATGTAGCCCCGGGATGATCCTCCGGGTACAGTTCCCTCCGGGGTGGCTTCAGATAACGAAAAACCGTGCCCCCGGTGTGAGGAGTTAGAAGAACAATTGGGTCGCTGGCAATTAGATGGTATTCAGACCCGATATCTTCTTGTTCAATCCGGGATTGGGTCAGTGATCGATGAATTCCCGGACGTCACTTCGTTGGTTACAAAACTTAGAGAAATATCAAATCAATTTGGATCCCTTTCCCGGTGTCAATCCCCGGCTCGAGACCGGGTGAACGCCGTTCTGGATGCAGACCAGACCATTTCTATGCTGCAAGCTGAACACGATGCCTTTAAGGCCCGTCTTAAGGAGGAGTTTGACTTGGTGTGGTCTGAACTTCCATTCTATTGTGACAAGCTTAAATGGTTGGAGAGAAGGGGCGATCCCCTCAGGAGGAATCTAATGCTAGAAAGGGAGAACCGGGAGCTGGCAGCCCGGAACCTCACCCTCCGGGAGAACTTGGTCACCCTACAACTTACCTACCACTTGACAGGGTTGCGTCTGGGTCGGGTTTCTCCCCCCTCTACACTAACTTTCCCCGGGAGGTCGGGGCATTGTTAGTACACATGTTTCGCATGGGCTGGAATGACCCCGAGTCTCGATATCGGCCTGCTTTCGAGGAAGCTGCCGCTTGGTGGCAGCGTCAAAGAGAGGGGCAATATCTCCCCCATCCTTGGTACTCCTTCCAAGTCGGATTTCCCTAGACTTTACTGTTGAAAGGTATCTCGGGTTCCGTGTTTCGGTCGATCCGGAAGAATCTGCCCGGAGAGTGTCTAGACTCCGCGAAGATGCTGCCAGGATCCGTGCTTTTATCGCTGCCGAAGACGCCGCTAAAGAAGAAAGGCGTTTGGCCCAGGAAAGAGGCAAAGGGAAAAGTAAAGTTGTTGCCACGAAGAGGAAGAAGTCTCCCCGTGTTCAAGGACCCGTTGTTATCGGAGCTCCCCGTAGGACGCCATCTCCTGAGATTTCATCCTCAGATGACGACTTTGATCCATATGCTGAAGCTGGTCCTTCGGGGGCTGGTCCCTCGGGGGCTGGTCCGTCCGGTTCTCGTCCGGCTGCGGAGCCCAATGTCCCGGGGAATACTACTGCTGCCAGCCCACCAAGCCCTCCTGCTGCTAACAATCAACCAAGTCACCCTGGCACTCAAGATGACCCGGACTCTCCTATTAGCTGGGATGGTCCCCCTTCCCTTTGTTAGCTTAATGCAAGTTTCAAAGTTGTAAATTTATTCCAAAGTTGTAAATTTTGTAATTACCAATCATAAGTTAATGATATGCGTGTTATATTTTTCCTCTATACTTGTTCAAATATTTATTCCAACTGTTCCCCCGAGTCGCTTATTCAAGCGTGCCCGGGTTGTCTTCCGGGTGCTTGTTCAAGCTTCCCGTATATTCTCATCCTAGCCCCCCGGGCGCTTGTTCAAGCGGCCCCGGATTGACTTGCCCTAGGCCCCCGGGCGCTTGTTCAAGTGGCCCCGGATCGACTATACTTATGAGAAAATGTTAACTCGAAAAATAATCTCCATAAGCAAAATAAGAAAATTCGACTGCGGGCCACGGGACAACCTAAGCTCAATCCTGGCCAGAGGTTCCCGTGCCGCTTTCATGCTACCATCCTAGGCATAATCCATGCCAGAGGGGTGAATACATAAAGTGATCTAGGCATAGTACCTACGTAAGTTTGCAATGTTCCAGTGCCTCGGGACCTTCTTCCCGGCCTTGTCTTGCAATTCATAACTTCCACCGGGTGGGCTGCTATCACCTTGTAAGGCCCTTCCCAGTTGGGAGCTAACTTCCCGCTTGCAACCTGCTGGCTTTTATCGTTCCGGCGCATCACCCACTCCCCGGGGATGAACTGTTCCTTATGCATCCTTCTGTCGTGGTATTTCTTAACTCGTTCCTTCACCCGAGCCTCATGCAGGGCTGCTTTTTCTCTTTTCTCCTCCAGTAGGTCCAAATCCAGGAGCCGGTCGTTCTGGTTTGCCTGCTCGTCCGGGGACTTCGACCGGAGACTGGGAACTCCAACTTCTGCCGGGATAACCGCCTCCCCCCATAAACCAAGCTATAGGGGGACTCGCCCGTGGCGGAGCTCTCCGTCGTTCTGCTTGCCCATAAGACACTCGGGAGTTCATCAACCCAATTTCCTCTTGCCCCTTGGAGCCGTGTTTTGATCCCGTTGACGAGGGTCCTGTTGGTCACTTCAACTTGCCCGTTAGCCTGTGGGTGGTAGACCGAGGTCAACTTCTGTTCAATCCCGTACTCCTTGCACCAGGATTTGAAAGGATTATTCTCGAACTGTGCCCCGTTATCTGTCACTATGAACCGGGGAATTCCGTAGCGACAAATGATGTTTTCCAGCAGAATTTTACACACGTACTTCCCCTAATGTTTGTCAGGGGAGCAGCTTCTACCCATTTGCTGAAATAGTCAACTGCCACTATCAAATACTTGAATCCCCCCGGGGCGGTCGGAAAAGGGCCTACCAGGTCCAAACCCCAACGGATGAAAGGCCAAGTTCCAGATATACCGATCATCTCCCCCTGCGGCACATGGATCAGGGGTGCGAACTTCTGGCACTGCTCGCAGGAGCGGACTGCTTTTTGGGCATCCTCAAACAGCGTTGGCCAGTAGTACCCCGTGCACATGATCTTCCGAACCACAGTCCGGGCCCCTTGGTGACTTCCGTTGGGACCCTCATGCACTTCTTTCAAAAGGTGGCGTGCTTCCTCTCCATCCACACACTTCAGCCAAGGTTGAAGATATCCCCTCCGAATTAACTCCCCGTCCAAGACGGCATACCGGGGCGCTTTGACCCGGATTTTCCGGGCTTTTATCTTGTCATCCGGCAGCGTTCCATTCTCCAAGTACTCCAGGAGGGGTGTGATCCAGGACTCGGCTTCTCGCACCGCTGCTACTTGGCTGGGCTGCTCATATCCCCGGGTGGTTATCATTTCCATGTACAGATTCCGGTCTCGACTCCGCTTGAGCTCTGAAGAGGCCAACTTACTTAACGCATCCGCCTTACAGTTTTCCTCTCGGGTAACCTGTGTTATCGTCACCCGGAGGAAACCCTGCATCATCAACTTTACTGCCTCCAAATATTTCTGCAAACTTCTTTCTTTTGCCTCATACTCCCCATTGACTTGCTGGACCACAATAGCCGAGTCACTATAGGCTTGTACAACTTTGGCGCCCGTCTCCCGGGCCAGGCGTAACCCGGCAAGGAGGGCTTCATACTCGGCTTCATTGTTGGTGGTTTTAAACTCAAACTGCAGCGCATACCGATATTCCTTGCCTCCGGGACTGACCAGCACGACCCCGGCCCCGCTCCCCCCAGCATGGGAGGAGCCATCCACGTGCAACTTCCATTCCGGTTCACCTTCCCCCGGGTCTTTGACAGCATTGTCAGCCATCTCAACCAGGAAGTCAGCCAAAGCCTGCCCCTTGATAGATTTCCTCGCCTGATAAGTGATCTCGTGCTCTCCCCACTCAATCGCCCACTTCTTCATCCGGCCAGATGCTTCTGGTTTCATCATGACTTGCCGAAGGGGTGATTTGTAAGAACTGTGATAGGGTGACCTTGAAAGTATGGGCGAAGTCTCCGGGACGCATGCACTAGTGCCAGCAGCAAACGTTCTAGTGAAGAATAACGCGTCTCCGGTCCTTGGAGAGCCCTACTTACAAAATACACCGGGCTCTGTGCTCTCCCGGACCCTCGAACCAAAGCCGCACTTATTACTTGATCCGTGGCTGCCAAATACAAGAACAACTCCTCCCCCGGGGACTGGCTTGGACAGGGTAGGGAGTTTTCCCAGGTGCTCCTTCAACTCCTTGAAAGCTTGCTCACACTCGGGAGTCCACTCGAACTTCTTTGCTCGCCTCAAAATGTTAAAGAAAGGCAGCTGCTTTTCTGCTCCCCGGGACAGGAACCTGCTCAACGCCGCCAGGGATCCGGTTAAACATTGTATATCCTTCACCTTGTTTGGGGAAGGCATGCTCAGGATTGCTTCAACCTTTTCCGGGTTTACGTCAATACCCCGGTTTGACACCATATACCCTAAAAACTTGCCGGCCGCCACTCCGATGGTACTCTTCTCCGGGCTCAACTTCAGGTTTACCTCTCTTAACACAACGAAAAGCTCCCGGAGGTCATCCAGAAAAGCGTCATATGTCCTGCTTTTGATCACCATATCATCCACATAGACTTCCATGATCCTTCCCAGCTGGTTCTTGAACACCCGGTCCACCATGCGCTGGTATGTTGCTCCTGCATTTTTAAGACCGAATGGCATTTTCCTGTAACAAAAGGTACCAAAGTCAGTGATAAAAGAGGTTTTTGGTCGATCTTCCGGGGTCATGACGATCTGGTGATAACCCCGGTGCGCGTCGAAAAAGGCTGGAAGGTGGTAGCCTGTTATGGCTTCCACCAGCTGGTCAATGGAGGGCAATGGGTAACTGTCTTTAGGGCAGCACTTATTTAAATCTGTAAAATCGATACACATCCTCCAGGACCCGTCATGCTTTTTCACTAGGACCGGGTTGGCAATCCACTCCGGGTAAGTGATCTCCTCTACCATCCCCGCGTCCAGCATTCTCCTCACCTCCGCCCGGACGAATTCTACCCGATCTGCTGCCAAGGCTCTTTTCTTTTGCCTTATAGGCTTCAAATCCGGGTAGACATTCAACCGGTGTATGGCGAACTCTTCTAGTATCCCCGTCAAGTCTTCCGTTCCCCACGAGAATACATCTTCATACTCCTTCAACAAATTCCGGAGCTCATCTTTCACATTCACCGGGAGATGCTTCCCAACACTCACCTTCCCCCGGGATTCTACCTCCATATCCTCCACTTCAAAGGAGGCCGGGTCACCGTGCACGGCTCCCACTGTGCTATTCTTCCCGGAACACTCCCCGGGCTCTGATGTGTTTATTCTTTCTGAACCTCCATTCTTGGCCTCCTTTATTGCGGTGAGCATGCAGCTGCGGGCGGTCGTTTGATTGCCAATAACCGAAGCAACTCCTTGATCCGTCGGGAACTTCATGGTTAGATGGTAGGGTGAACATATCGCCCGAGCCTGCGTCAACCAGGGGCGACCTATGATCATGTTGTACGGGGAAGAAGCGTTTATGACCGCAAAGTTACACAGGACAGTGCACCTCTTGTTAATGTCCAGATGATCAACAAGGGTCACCCGTAGCGCTATAACACCTAACGGGTGGACTGTGCGACCCGTAAAACCTGATAGCGGGGACATGCATGGCTTCAAATTCCGTCGACCAATGTTCAATTGATCGAAACAATCCGCAAACATAACTTCTACGCTACTCCCATCATCCACAAAAACTCGCTTTATCACCACCCCTTCTACCTCAGCAGAGATCACCATCGGGTCAGAGTGAGGCACTTGGGCCGGAACTGCATCCTTCTCTGAAAAAGTGATCGTCTCGTCATGTTTAAACCTCTTTCCCTGGATCTCCCCCGGGGGAACATACCTACTCTTGGCCTTCACTGCCGACAGTGTCTGCGCTCCATCTCCCACTATCCCATTGATCACGTTTATCATCCGGGGTGCTCTGGGTCCCGGAACTCCCTGTCTAGGTGCTTGCGGGGCGGGGTTAGGAGCCACGTTGGTTTCCGCAGGGCGATTGCCGCCTTGACCTCGGTTGTTTCTCCAGTTTCGTTTCCTCCCCTGTCCTGCCGGTGCAGCCGCCGGGTGTGCTTCGCCCGCCACACAGTCCCGGAGCTGACCCCGCTCCACCAACTTCTGGATATCCGTGCGCAAGACACGGCAGCCTTCTGTAGTGTGACCATAGGACTTGTGAAACTCACACCATTTTTGGGCATTGGCCGGGCCGGGACCCCTTGTATAACTGGGGGATCCGTGAAGAGACCTCGGTGAATGGCCAAAATCTCCGTTTTTGTCTTGGAGAGTGGAGTATATGTCGGTCTGACCACCAACGTCTGCCCCCTGGTGCGGGTGCTGCACCCTGGGCCGGGGGGCGTCTTGCTGCCTCCGGGCGGGCCCCCTGGTGAGGAGTGGCCCGGAGTGTAGTTGTTTGGGTTGCTGTGGCCAAAATCACCCGCTGCTCAAAGAAACCGACCGTGTTCATCCGGGTATGGTTAGCTTCATGCACAGTGCAATGCATTTCAACTGTCAACTGGAGATGGTAGAAAGTTCCTGGCATATTCTTCATCAACTCAATGTAGAACATCTCGTCTCTCAACCCATTCACAAAGTTGTCGATAAGGGCCTTCTCATTCAGATGCCTATCCTGGACCTTCATAGACTCAGCAATATACCGGACATAATATTGCCAAGTAGACTCCGTCTCCAACTGCCGCATAGCCAAGACCGTGGCTAGGTTGACAAAGTTGGTCTTCATTGCTGCATATCTGTGAACCAGGACAGTAGCCAAATCCCAGAAAGTCTTCAAGGAGCCTTGTGGAAGACTTTTGAACCAACTCAAGCAGTTTCCTCGGAGATAGGAAGGCAACAACTTGCACTGCAACGGCTCATCAATGTCCCGGGCACCCATGACACTGAGGTAGGTGTGAACAAACTCCTCTGGATCCCCGTCCCCATTGTATGTCGGAACTCCATCTGGCGCTTTGGTACCTACCGGCCATTTGTAGTTTAGCACCTCTGGAACCCACGGGGAATGAGGAACCATCCCCCGCCTACCAATAAGCCTGGTCAAACGATCTTCAATGGACCCGTTGTTAAACGGGGTGTTGTATCCACCATAAAATGGTTGAGCTTGCGGGTTTAAGCCTCCTAGAAATTGCTGATCCGGGTACTGCTGCTGTCCCGGAAATATCTGCTGACCCGGAGGTATCTGCTGTCCTGGAGGCATCTGCTGACCCAGGGGCATCTGCTGATATCCAGGACCCCTTCTCCCATCCTTTTCCAGGTCCACTACTTCGGGTACCTTGTTAGGGGCTGCTGCCTTAGCTGCTTTCCAGGCTCGAAATTCTCCGAATTCCTCTGCATTGGTATGAATTGTTTCTAGATCTCTGCGCTCCGGATCCTCTTCCCCGGAATCGAAATACTCCGGTTCGGATTCACCACCTTCTCCGAACGCCTCCTGGTCCTGTCTCTCCTTTTCCTGCCGGGCCTTATCCCTCTGCTCCTTCTGCATCTCCCTGAGGGTACGTTCCGGCACCTTCTTCTTTCCTTGGCGCTTCTCAGCGGCCGCACGGGCAGTCTCCTTGCGCGCCTGCTCCTTCTCCTCGGCCGCTTTCCGCGCCGCCTGGGCAGCCGCGGCCCTTTTGGTCTTAGGACCGCCTTCTGCCTGATTAGTTTTGGAAGGGGGTTCGTCCCCTGTCTTTTTAGGTCTGCCGCGGGGCATGACGAAGCAAAATCCCACTGGGCGTGCCAACTGATGCTACCAGTAAGCTCCGGGATACCAGCTTCGGTACAGGGTAATCCGGGGAGAGCTGGAATCCTAGCCCGCGGCCAATCTCTCACCTAAGTCCAGCAAAACAAAGCCCCCGGGGTCACCCGAGGGTAGACGCTCCGGCGTGATGATGAAGATAGGGCTTTTTGCAGAGGAGAGAGAATATGAAGAAATACTGAGAGTATTTAAGTCTGATAAAACATACCTATTACTGTTGGTCACTCCTCTATTTATAATGGAGAGGATCAGAGAGGGCTTAGGCTAAGTGGTCCTCCTCCTGCCGCAACCCCGGGTGTGTCCAAGATAGCTGATGTCATGGGAGGACCACTGCTGGGCTTAACCCTTTCTTCTCCTTTACCAGTATATCCGTTGGACCAGGATATGGGTTGAGGCCCATATCACCACATACGAAAGTTAGCTGAAATTAAGTAAAACAAGTTGCAATTAGCCGAATTCGAAGCATAATGTAGCTAGCTGAAGCAAACTGTAATTAGCTGGAACATGATGTAACTAGCTGAAACACGTTGCAATCAGTGGAAATTATTATATTATTATTGCTAATATGAGTTCAAATATGGTAACATACAAATAAAACTAATGTTATTCAATTTCAATTTCCATGCAAATATATAATTTAAAACATTACTCTGTGTGAAGAATTGAGAATTATTTTTCGGAATAGTTCAATTCATAAAAATGAAATGAGATATTAAATCTTGACAAAAATAATAATAACATTATTTTTATACTATTAATTTAGTATAACATATTGTTTTGACAAATGAAATTCCTTTCTTTTCACTGTATGAATGATAAAATACTGGGTTTAAATATATTTAGAACTCGGTAGGTGAGGATACTAATGAAATTGAAACATCAGATGATAGCGATTAGTAGTTGATACAACCGACATGCATTTTAGGAATATTGACATGTTAATTTGTAATGGTTGCTCAAAACAAAAACATATTTGATAAAAAGTAATTCTATTTCAAAACGCTTTATTGAAAATGAAAGAATTGAAGATAGCTAAAGTTAACTGTACCCAACTGAAGCAAGCTACAATTAGCCGAAATACATTGCAGTTAGTTGAATCTAGCTGCAATTAGTCAAAGTCAGTTGAAATTAGGTTGACTTAACTGTAAACTGCAAAAAATAAGCTAAACTTGACAGGGTTTATTAAAAGGTACTTAGGGTGTCTTTCGTGGAGCTGTGTTTTAAAAAAAGAGAAAAGTGTTTATATAACCCTCAGTTCTAAATTATGTGCAAATATAACCTCCAGTTCTCAAAAAGTGCAATTATAACCCTGATTATAATTTTATAGCCGAAAAACCCATTAAAATAAACAAAGACGATATAGCCCTTATGGATTTAAAGGGCTAAATGACTTTTTTTTGGTTAATCGGATTTAACAAATACATGATAATTATTTGCTTTTTTCTCTGTAATTTGGCTGAATCTTTTCTTGGCTCTGAGATGCAAAGATCTAGTTTTTATGCATTTCCCCTGGTTCCCGGTTCTTGCTATCAGATAACAGCCTAATATTGAGGGTAGTTTTGTCATTTCAAGTGATTAAATAGCCATAAATTACAGTAAACACAAGTCAACCATTGCAGGGTTATAGCTTTTTAAAGTCATAACCAATTCAGGGTTATAATAGCACATTCTAAGAACTGAGAGTTATATTTGCACTTAACCAAGTACTCGGGGTTATCTATGCATTTTACCCTTAAAAAAAGATGAGTGATTTTGGCTTATGTTGTGACAAAAAGCAGAAGTTAGTCATAGCAGCTTCTGCTTTTGGGCTTTAAATGCATTCTACTTATGAAATGAGTAGTTTTTTGGCAGTTTATAAACACTAAGGGCATGTTTAATACGTCTGAACTGAACTGATTTGAACTAAATTGAATTAAAAAATACTGAATTGAAAAATACTGAATTGAACTGAAAAATACTGAACTAAACTGAACTGAACTGAAAAATACTGAACTGAATTGAACTAATTAAATTAATTTGATTCTTTTATGTAAAATATATTTATATTAAAAAAATTTATTACAAAACAAACAATTGAAGTATATTCAATTGAACTTAACTGAATTAAATTGAATTGAAGAAACAAATCAATACATCGATAAAACTATTTAGGTGGAATTTTTGTGAGAATGATTGTAGAGTTTTGATAGATCTTTTAGATATGGCATGTTTGTATGCTCATGGCCTACATTAGACTTTTGTGTGTACTGTTTTTATAGCCACTTTTGTGGTATGGCAAGGCTTGGGAGACCTAATAAATCCTCCTCCATCTCATGATGGTTTGAACTAAAAAAAAAAAAAAATACATCGATAAAACGAAATTAGCAAATTTTTATCAAATTATATTCCATCAGTACTGAACTTGATAAAATGATCCTAGAAGTTAAACATAATTGAATTGAAGTATACTAAACGAAACTTTATTGAACTGAACTTATATAACCAAATTGTGCTATATTTGATCAAATCAAATTTTATTAGCACCAAACTTAATCAATCAAAACCTAGCTAGCTTAATAAACAAAAATTAACTGGAGTATGATGAATTGAACCAAACCAAACTTAACTGAAATGAACTAGAGCATGATGAATTGAACTAAACCGAACTTAATTAAGCTGAGCTTACAAAAGTGTGCATTAATACAATTAAATCAGCAAAATTTTATCAAATCATATTTCATCAATTCTAAACTTAACAAATCGGACCTAACTTATTAAACTGAACTGAACTAAACTAAATCATTTGGAACTGAACTTAATTGAACTAAATTGAAGAAAACGATCAATGCATTGATATAACTAAATGAAGATGCATTTCATAAAATTATAATTCATCAAAACCAAACTTAATAAACTATATGGAAGTGATATATATTGAACTGAACTTAATTGAACAAAAAAATTGAAAAAACAAATCAATGCCTTGTTTGAAAAGGGGTTTTATACATGCAAGTTCGATTTACTAATGCAGGTCTGAAAAAGACAATATTACCCTTCACTATTTCACAGTCTGGACCTGCACTAGCACAATTCAGGGGTAAAATATTGTCTTTTTCAAACCTGCATTAGTAAATTGGACCGGCATGCATAATTTCCGTTTGAAAATGGATATAGCAATAAGAATTTGGAAACCTCTACCTAATGGTAGAGAAACTGAAACTCAATAATAGAAAATTGAACTGAATTGAACTACACTTAACTGAAATGAACTAAAATTTCAATATAATATAAAATCATTAAATTATTTTTTCGCTGAACTGAATTGAAATTAATTATATTTTCTCTAAACTAGATTAAATTGAATTGAATTATTAACATATCATTTGTTTAAATGTTTTTAAAAGTATAATGCACTGAACTGAAAAAATGAACGGAATAGAAAAATTTTGTATTGAACTGAAAAGTACTGAACTAAGCTAAAATATACTGAATTGAACTGAAAAATATTCAGATAAGTTGTACTAAGCAGACCCTTAAAAGCTGCTTTGGTTTGAAGCACAACAGTTGAAAAGTTCTACCACACCCTTACATACTGTTTAAAATGTACTTAGGGCCTGTTTAGTACAAATTATCTGAATATTTTTCAGTTCAGTGCTTTCAAGTACAGTTCAGTTCAGTATTTTCAGTTCATTTCTGTTCAGTGGATTTTACTTTTTAAATTTTTTTAAAAATTATATGTTAATAATTCAGTTCAGTTCAATCCATTTCCGAGAAAATATAATTTGATTTAATTCTGTTCAGTGAAAATATAATTTAATGATTTTAAATTTATATTGAATTCAATTTATTTTAGTTAAATTTAGTTTTATTTTCTATTCTTGAGTTTCAGTTTCTCTACCATTAGGTGGAGATTGCCAAATTCTTGTTGCTATATCCATTTGATTTGGTTGCAATATCCATTCGATTTGAAGCAATGCATTGATTTGTTTCTTCAATTTCTTTTTGTTCAACTAAGTTCAATTCTATATGTTTCAGTTCAGTTTAGTTTATTAGTTCATTTAGTTATATCAATGCATTGATTGTTTTCTTCAAAGTAGTTTAATTAAGTTCAGTTCAGTATGATTCAGTTCAATTAAGTTTGATAAGGTAGGTCCAATTTGTTAAGTTCATAATTGATGAAATATGATTTGATTAAATTTTCTAATTTAATTATATCAATGCTTATATTTGTTAGTTCAGCATAATTAAGTTCGATTTAGTTCAAATCAGTATGCTTCAGTTTATTTCAGTTTATCAAGGTAGGTTTGATTTTAAGTTGGGTGCTGATAAAATATGACTTGATAAAATACAGCATAATTTGTTTATATACATACAATGAATTGTTTTCGTTAAATTTGTTCAATAAAGTCCAGTTCAGTATAGTTCAGCTCAGTTCTGTTAATATCTTGGTAAATTTTACTATCTTTTATTTAGATGAAGTATAATTTGATAAAAAATAGAGCTAATTTAGTTATATCATGCAGTGATTTATTTCTTTAATTTAGTTTTGTATAGTTAAGTTAAATACAATATATTTTAATGGTTTGTTTCGTAATCAAAATTTCGAATGTAAATATATTTAATTAAAAGATAAATGAATTATAGTTCGGCTCACTTCAGCATTTTTCAGTTTAGACCAGTTCAATTAAATATTTTTCAAATCAAATTAGTTCAGTTCAGTTTAGTTTAGCCGTATTAAACATGTCCTTACAACGTGATTGAGGGGTACAGGTAGAGGATCTTTATTTTAATAGAACCCGCTGTCTTGGCACTGTTAACTTAGAGGGTGAATTCTTTAGAGCCCTAGAAGGCTAGAATGTTGTACATTGGTGAGGTGTCTAGATTCAGGAGAATGAAGAAAATCTGCTAGTTTGTAATATGTTGCCCTGAGTATGGTGTTACCGTCATGAGTATGGAGAAGAATTAGATAGTTATATTCTTAGAAACTTTTCCTAATTTCAACAAATTGTAACCCTATTTTGGCAACTGATATTGATATTAATTGAAAAGGGAGAACACCCTTAAAACCCCGTCATTGACGGTTTAAATTAAAAAAAAAAAAAAAAAGATCGTAATTTGTATAAAAAAAAAACATGTCCTTACAAACTATAAACTGGTACTGGACTTTTCTTTTTCTTTTTCTTTTTCTTTTTCTTTTAACAAAATCTTATTTGAAACGAGACACGTATATTTTGGCACACCCCCTTTCTCTAGAGGGTTTTGGCTTACGATCATCTCCCAAGTTTCAGGTACGATTCCCCTGGTCGTAGGATTATTGAATTGGTTTCCCTGTCAGATCTGGGTGTTTGTTGTTTGGCTACTGATTACAGGGTTTTTAATTAAAGATGGCTCGCGTGTATGTTGGGAATTTGGATCCGCGCGTCACTGAACGCGAACTTGAGGATGAGTTTCGTGTCTATGGAGATGTCAGAAGGTAAATATATTCATGATTATGTTCTTCTTTTTATCTAAGTTAACTGGGGACACTACTGAAGAATATATGCGTTTGTCCTAATTTAAGTATCTTAACGATACTGAGTTACTAGAATCTGTATTATGTGTTTGATCACGAGGGAATCAGAAACAATCTCGAATAGGTTTTATATAGTTGTCTGGTTATCATATCGAAAAATCTGGTAGATGGGCTTTTGTTTGATTTAGCTGATGTATCTTGTTGTGCTTGGATACAAATACAGTGTTTGGGTTGCAAGAAGGCCCCCTGGTTATGCATTTATAGATTTTGATGACCGCAGAGACGCCCAAGATGCTATTCGGGAAATAGATGGTACGACTTCAATCATGCTCCCTTTTATGACATTTTCTTGATGATATGATTGTTCAAATGCGTGCACATGATTTGTTTTACTAAATTGTATGTCTAAACTTGACAGATTATCTTTAAATCAGCTAACACGTGTTTTTCATTTGTGTATTTGTGATTGTGCACCAGGTAAAAATGGATGGAGGGTTGAGCTTTCTCATAATTCCAGAGATGGTGGACGTGGAGGTGGACGTGGTGGAGGTGGTGGGCGTGGTCGGTCTGGGGGTTCTGACTTGAAGTGCTATGAGTGTGGTGAGGCTGGTCATTTTGCTCGTGAATGCCGTCTGCGTGTAGGAACAGGAAGACGCCGCAGCCGCAGCCGCAGTCCTGCTAGATATAGGAGAAGTCCTAGTTATGGGCGAAGGTGATATAAATTTATTACAATTTCTCTTGAGTTTTAATTGCATTACTACTACTATCTTATTTTAGCATCAATATGAGCATTTGAAAGAAGTAAGGAATGCTTAAACCACATATGGTGCGTTTATGGAGGCATTCATCTTATTAGTGTTCAATTTTATTTATCAGGAGTTACAGTCCCCGTGCTCGATCACCTAGACGCCGGAGTTTGTCTCCTCGTGGTCGCAGCCTTAGTAGATCTCCTCCTTACCGTGGACGAGAGGAGGTGCCTTATGCTAATGGGTAAACACTTTTTCAATATAAATAATTATTATCTGCCTGATTGCTCTATATAGTTTGTTCTTGTTTTATTGGCTTCTTCAAATAATTAATTGGTGTTGCGAGTGCTTCTATATTTGCATAGGATAGTCAAGATTCTTATGCCTCTTTTGTGTCATGGACCTGATTTTTTAAAGTTGGATGATTCTAGTGCTAGCTTGAATTGCTAATAAAAATAATGACATTTCAAAAAATTTACTGATAGGAAAGAAACATTTTTGAAAGGTGAATACATTTGTTTGGTACCTGTGTTGGTTTTTTTTACCTGCATGTTTATTTTTTTGGATACATGTGTCTTGTCAAATTTTTCGGGTGTGATTCAATCACAATGAACTTAATTTATCTGGGGATGAGGCTCGTGTAAATATAGGTCTGTGTAAATACAGGTCTGTGTAACTTCAAGAAAGTCTGGACTTTAGTTGTGGGAAATACTACTGTGCTCATCTCTGTGTTTGACTTGTGTAGGAACGGTATCAGGGAACGGCGCAGAAGCAGGAGCTAAGTGTATCAATTTGGTATCAAACCAGGATCAGGAGTTTATGAATTTGTGTTTAAAATGCCTGGACTTAGTTACATCTCTGTAATGGGGGTCATGCCTCGGCTTCACCTCCTGCATTTCGTTAAGTTTCTTTCGTACTTCAGTATTAAGTTGGTTAGTTTTCTGTCCTTTCTTTGGCACATGCCTAACCCTATATCTAGTTACTATGGATAGTAGAAATCTATGTTTGCTGTTTATTTTGTGGACATAAGAGATAAAAGGGGCTGCTAAATATTTATGCTTTTGTTTTTGTGTGGAGGTGTCTACATGGTTCTGCTTCATTGGTTTTCTGCTTCTTCACTCTCCTGTTGGTTTCATTCTTCACTGTCCTGGGCGATCTCCGATTTGATTGATTGTAAAACCCAGTTGCCTGCGTTGGTAGATGATTCTGTAACATTGATTCTGCGGCTTTGACACCTCTCACTTCACCTCAAATTGTAGTGCTAGATCTTTAGATGCGCTATCAAAGAGCAGCATCAAATACCTTGGCAGGTAATTTGTTTGACAGGGGTTGGGGGTTTTATACAGAAACCAGTTTGAAATTTTCTAATTGGGTTTATAAGGTGTTAAGTTTAAATTCTGAATGTAAAATTCGAGAATTATAGAGCCTTGTACAAGTCTACATCTCTTTATTGTTATCCTAACTTTGTATTCTTTTGTTGGTCTTCAACTCTTATTGGGAGGGTCATACTTCAACTTTATCAACGAAAAGTAACCCTGTTGAAATGTAATTTGAATCATCCTTTATTTTCTTTTCTTTTTTTAATTGTAGCATATCTTTATATCAGTTCTGTTGCTTTTAAACACAAATTTATCCAGAGGCTTGTTACTTGTTAGTGAATGTGATAAGTAAAGAGTTAGCTCTAAGTTGGAATTCTGCTTTCGTCATTGTTGGATACAATATGTTTACTTTGCCTATATGTACGAAGATCTGCTCATCAGCCTTTGCCAAGGTCGGAATTTGTTGCCTATAACATGGTCACTTCTGTTGAATCACTGGGCTTTTCATCATTAGTCTGCTATGAACCTTTAGACACAACATTGTTTTGTCTCGTCACTTGTCTTCTGGCACTGGTTTTTTAGATTGAGTTTTCTTTTGAACAATGGAGCTCAATGTTGGCTCATTTCGATTTACCTTAATGAATCTGAGCAGAACAGACATTGTTACTCTATTTCACCTACTATATCTGTTATCATTCTCTGTGTGCCGATAGGGCTCAGTTGGAATCTGAACTTGTAATGTGATGGGACAATAATTCCATCTGATGAACAGTATATGTGTCGATCGTGCACTATTTATGTTGCTCTGACATGGCAGTATAGTAATGTGTCTCCATGTCGGATACGTGTTAGACACGACATGACACAAGATATGGTTGTTTAGTACTATTTGGTCTATATTTCTTTAAAAATGTCATGCCACTGTGTCGGATATTAGGATAATGACACGACATGCAATCCGTGTCCGAGTAACATAGGTGCCTATAGTAGCTGGTGTTGGCGTTGCTTGATTTGTGCATTAATCCCACGAATCTTGTAAGTAACGTAAAACTAATCCCACGGTACTAATCTTGTACATAAAATTTTAAAAATTGAAATGAACACATATACTCCCGGAGTAATGAAACTTAGCTATGCCCATGAACGGCCAAACCAATAGTTATGATTCTAATGTGCACTCCACGTTCAATTATTTATCTTGACCTGGTCCTTATGCCAATTACCATCTTAATTCAAGACATGGCAAGTGTGAAATATGATTAAGTAATTCAGACATAATGAATTAAGTGGAGAGCCACTACTAATCTTTAATAAAAATATTAATTTAATTTACTTTTTGTTCTGTTTTATTTATGTTAATGTTTTTGACGATGCATGTATTTAAAGAAGTGCGTATCTTGATGCAATATCAATCCATTTTTAATCATTATTTAGAACTACTCACTTCATTAAAAACACACATTAGACACAACATTACCATAATAACAAAATGTGAAATCAATATATTTCCATAGTTAAATATATATGCATTCTCTTGATACTCTTTCCCTATTTTCTTTCAAATGATTGTGTGAATATATTCTTTGCTCTACAATGAAGTCAAACATGCTAAGGATGCAAAACCAGGCGCTAATGTGACAATGAAGAAGAGGTACTGTGTTCATGCTGTGGCCATGTAGTAGTATTGTGGATGATTTCATTAATGTTTTTGAGTGTTTTTTGACAGTTATTACAACGACGAGAGCATTTGGCCGACAAAGTTCTGGAATAACAAGATTTTCCCAGAGGGGAACATTGAGTCCAGAAGTTCAATATTTTGGAATCACAAGTTGGGGGGTATTTTTCAGGTTATTGATCCTGAGAGCGACTTGTCACTACTTTGGAGCAGGATTTTCTTGTTTAATTGTTTGTTGGCTCTGTTTTTGGACCCCCTTTTCTTCTACCTTGCTGCCATCATCAATGACTCTGAGTCGACCTCGTGTATTACCACAGACTCGAACCTTTGGATCACCATAACACTCTTTAGAACAGTGGCTGATGTATTTTATGCCATAAATGTGTGTAAAAACTTTAGAACTGGTTATGTTTCTCCAACCTCCAGGATTTTTGGTAGAGGTGAGCTTGTGATGGATCCCAAGCTGATTAAACGCAGATATTTGAGATTTAAGTTCTGGCTCGATCTCCTCGCTACATTTCCCATCCCTCAGGTACACCATTTCTCTTGATTTTTATTCACATGTTAATTCTGGTTCAGTTATGAATTATAGTTGACAGGAGTAGGGTTTCTCTGATAGTGAAATGTAGTTTACTAAAATAGCAGCTGAATCTGTTGAACGAGAGTTAGGTCTAAAATGTTTAGGCCATGCTATGAATTTTTCTCAAAATGAATTTAATCGTTTCGATTTTGCAGATAATCGTGCCCGCTGGTCACACCAACAATACCCTCCTTGTCACATTTATGTTTTTCCAGTACATTCTCAGATTATATTTGATTTTTCCATTGTGTTCCTCGATCATAAAAACCACTGGATTTGTTACCAAGACAGCCTCGGCCGGGGTTGTATTATTTCTGCTCCTCTATATGATGGCGAGCCATGTAAGCTGCTTACTATCTCCATGAAATAAATGCTAGTTTTATTTATTTATTCACAATGTCTACTTGTTGATGAAGATTGTGGGAGCTGTGTGGTACTTGTATTCGTTCTGGAGGGATTCTTCGTGTCTGATCAATGCCTGCGAAGGGGAAAGCGGATGCAAACTTAGTTTTCTTAACTGTGGTACCCTGGGTACTTCCGAGAGGAATACGTGGGTGAATGGCACTGCTATTTATAGCCAATGCAGTCCTGATTCCAAGTTTTTTGATTTTGGGATAGCTGGAGAGGCAATAACTAAGGGTGTCATGTCTGTTCCCTTTGTTGAAAAGTACTTGTATTGCTTGTGGTGGGGTCTGAAAAACCTAAGGTACTTCATTCGCGAGTCCCGGATTTTAACCTCAAATTACAGCTTTTGATTGATCCTCTTGCAGCTCTTATGGCCAGGGACTGAATACAAGTACATTTACAGGGGACAATATATTTGCCATTTCCATCGCACTCGTCAGCCTTCTTCTATTCGTATCCTTGATTGCATTCATGCAGGTATGGCTCAACCATTGCTCACTGTTTTAACCATTATTATTTTTGCTATTTGGTTCTACATGAATATATATACATTGTCTTGTGAATGAAGACGTACCTGCAATCTGAGAATGTGAGGCTTGAGGAGTGGAGGCTCAAGAGGCGAGACATGGAGGAGTGGATGAAACATCGACATCTTCCTCAGCATATAAGGGAGCGTGTCAGGAAATTTCATCAATACCAGTGGCAAGCAACAAGGGGAGTTAATGAAGAATTTATACTGCACTCTTTACCTGCAGATTTGCGTCGAGTCATACGAAGCCACCTATGTTTGGACCTTGTGCTTCAAGTAAGAATAAGCTTTTTAGTAGTTTGGCTTCACTGAAGAAAAACAAAGCAAGATGAATTTGAGTCTTCTCCTTTTCCCAGAATAGGATGCTTCATTTGTTTAACCATACAAACTTTGAATGTTGCAGGTGCCTTTCTTCAAACAGATGGATGCTCAGCTTCTGGACGCCATATGTGAGCGTCTGGTATCCTCACTGAGCACCGAAGGGTCGTACATTGTTCGTGAGGGTGACCCCGTCACAGAGATGCTCTTCATCATCAGAGGGACATTGGAAAGCTCAACCACAGACGGTGGGCGCGTCGGTTTCTACAACTCAACCACATTAAAATCAGGTGAGTTCTGTGGCGAAGAGCTGCTCACGTGGGCACTGCTCCCCACAAATGAAGCCCTAGCAACCTCTACAAGGACTGTGAAAGCCGTGACTGAGGTGGAGGCCTTTGCATTGGGAGCCGAGGACCTTAAGTTTGTTGCAAATCAGTTCAGGCGGCTTCACAGCAAGAAGCTGCAGCACACGTTTAGGCACTATTCGCACCAGTGGAGGACTTGGGCAGCCTGCATCATACAGAACGCTTGGAGGAGAAACAAGAGAAGGAAGCTGGCGCATTCGTTATCTGAGTGTGAGCAGAGTGGGAAAGCGAGCCCCATGGGTGATCATAACCTTGGTGTTACTATACTCGCTTCGAGGTTTGCTAAGAACACGAGAAGAGGAGTGCACAAGGTGAAGGAGGTGGGATTGCCTAAGTTTCAGAAGCCTGACGAGCCCGATTTCTCAGCGGAAGTGGATGAGCAAGTAGAGTAGTATTACAGATATATTATCAAATATTGTACAAGGCTCTACAGGCTTTGCTAGCAGCAACTGAATTTTTGTTGTATAGATTGTTGATAGTATTGAGAACAGATAGTAGGAATTATAGGCTACAACTGAAGTTATTGACCAAAACATTCATGTTTGATCACATTCAAATGCGCGATAAAATGGAAAATAAAACACGAAAACAAAAAGTTGGCTAGAAGATGCATTAAGACATGAACTTCTCATAGTTGTATAGTGGGAGGCGTCCATCGGATTTGACACCTGAGAAATCACAAATCTTGCTAAAAACCTCATCTTTCAGATGGAACCGTATTGCTTTGCCCGGTCTTCCAGACACAATGAAGCTATTCTCACCATCATCCTTGTCAACAATGGCCAGAATTACGCAAACGTTTGTACTTAGTAGGAAATGCTCTGAACATCGGCTGGAGATCAACATGAAACTTCACAGACCAACCAGAATACTCTTTATCCATCTCATACACATCAAACTGTGTCGTGGGATTGGTAAAGGTTCGAACCAAGTACAAGTGATCATTTGACTCTCCATAGTAGCTTATACTCGGAAACTGATACTCATACTCATTTCGAGGGGCACTGAGAACGTCCCAAACTGCTCTTCATCAACACTCAAGTATAAGACATCGTTATAATTATTAATCCAATAATTGATAGCTCCATTCCAGTAAAAGGGAGACGATACTACATACCTCCCACATACATGAAAGAGATCACTAATACGACCTGTCTCCGATGAGTAAATTCGAGCACAAAAGCTATAACCAGTAGAATAACCATACGAGTTTGAAATGGGGGGATTTCCTAGGATCAAAAGCCAAACCTGCGGAAACAAATAAGAAACCCTTACCAACGGACTTGGTCAGAGAATCCGAGACGGTGACTTGCCTTCTGGTAGCAAACCATTACAGTATTGAATAACGTTGAATCCCTCGGAGCCCACACCGTGTACAAAATCGAGTCTTTCGAAAGGGGCAGGCTGATGGTGATTGAGAGGAATGTAATCGAATTTAACAGAGTATGCCGGAAATATGTTTGCAGCAGCGGATGCTCTTTCCGGCACAAAACTGGGGACTTGAGATCAAGGAACGCCAGTACTTTGACACGGATTTAAACCGAAGCAGTGATGTTGCCGGCAAGCGAACCAGGATTGCAATGAGGAGGTCCTCGATTCCTGCAACAATCTCCATTGGAGTTAATCCCCTGAGGATCTGGAACGACATGATGTCCATTGCAGTTAATCCCCAACGCTTCATAATGTTATGCTCACAAAGCTAAAACTGCATGTGATGCTTGGTTTGAATATGCAGAAACTAGCCTTTGTTACGCAGCGTAGGCAACGTAAAGTTTGTTACGCAGGAAATGAGAAACTGGACTTGCGACTCTCTAGTCAACTAACTCCTACGATTAAACTAAATATAATTCACTTTTTTTAAGATTCAGATTTGCACATTCTTGTTTGGTTAACACCTTGTACTGGTATGTCAAAGTCTTAGATCTTTTTGAAATATTTTGGAACAATATATGTAATATTTTTAAATTTAATATGATTGACAGCATAATCATAGGATTGATTGTATGTATATATAGTTGTATTACCATAATATGTAGTGATGTATTTGAATATATTCACTCTAATACAATCGATCTCCCTCCAGAATTTTACTACAATTAATTCTTACTTCTTATAAAATAATACCCTATTCTTAGGGCTGGCAAACGGGTGTACGGGTAAAATATGGGTTGGGTAAAATGGGTAATATGAAAATATGGGTATGACCGTATGACCCATTTTTTACCCGTTTTAAAACCGGGTAAAACGGGTCGGGTAAAATACGGGTTGGTCTAAAACGGGTAAAAGCTATATCTAAAGCGGGTAAACGGGTAAACCCGCGGGTTTTACCCGTATTTTACCCGACCCGTTTTGACCCGTATTATAAATTACCCATTTACTCATACCCGTATTTTACCCGTACCCACATAGATAAAAAAATAAATTATCCATTTACCCGCGAGTTTTACCCGTATTTTACCCGACCCGTTTGACCCGTATTATAAATTACCCATTTACTCATACCCGTATTTTACCCGTACCCACATGGGTAAAAAAATAAATTACCCATTTACCCACAGATAATGGGTAAAAATTGTCAGGCCTACCTATTTTGGACAGGGAATAGTTGTATTGAAAAGTTATTATGAATCATGATCATGAAAAAAAAACATTTTTAGATATTCGTACGTATATCAATGTCGGTATCGTTTTTTCATTAACGATTCAATCTTACTCTGCTCATAGACCTGTCGAACCTATTTTTGTCCTCATAAACAGGTTCTAGGATAAAATCTCCATCTACCTCTTTTGCTTCTTTTTTTTTTATTTTCTTGTGACCATTGTAAATTAGACAATAGAGGTATATTATCAATTTATGCCACTTCCTCCATAGATAAGGGTGAGTTCATACCTGAACTTACCTATGAAGCAATAGAGTGTTCATTTGCTTCAGTATTTACTTACCTCAAGCTCATATCCTGCAAGTCTTATTGTTGATGCTGTTTAGCTTCAAAATTGTGTATTTCAGATGCACGCTCTTGTCTTGGGTGAACCTGTTCACTTGTTGGAACCTGACATGCAACAAACTCAATAAGCTGATTAGTAGTTGATGTACTAATGGTATTTTCATTGATCTTCATGGAAACATCATTTAAGATCTCTATATCTTCATATTGAGTTGGACAATGTTGTTCATCCATAACTTTAAAAAATGTGGGCTCTGAATCACTTAGTTGAGCTGTATCGACCAGTTGTGATGGATTTTGAGTAATATTAGCAATGTGTTGTTGTTGTTGATGTAATCCTAAACTAGTAGTAGCATTCTCTTGAGCAACAGCTTGTTGAGCCATAGGAGTTTTCTCCTTCCAAACCTGACGAAGGACTTGTTGTTTACCTGCAAAATTAGTACCTCTCTTTTTCAAGGAGATTTGCTTAGTAGAAACATGATTAGTAGTAACCAAATCAGTAGGAATCATTTGTTATTCTTTATTGGTTAAACCTAAAGAAGAGACATTGATCTCCTATGTGTGATTTTTAATGAGAGTAGGTCTCCATGGATAAAATGTTTAGGTTTGGGATCACACTTACAAGCAGCATTATCATGGCCAATTTTAGAGCATTTAGTACATTCTAAAGGTAGGATTTCATACTCTACCCTCTGCCATTACCCCATATTTCAGAGGCTTAACCATATTCTCTCTGTCAATGGCTTAGTGATATCATTTTCAACACAGACCTTAGCTACATTAGACCTTGTTTTATTCAAAGTTGTTTGGTCTACTTCAACAAGCATACCAATTAAAGTACCAATAGACAGAAGAGTATGCTCATCAAAAAATTATCTTTTTAAACCATAGAGAGGAATACATATTGGAATGATTGGTGAATCAGCGCTTGGATCGAAGTTCAGACTCCATTTTGTGATTCGGATTGAGTCTGGATTTATAAATTGTACATTAAATCATGATTCGTGTATGGGGTGTTCTGAAGCATGTTCTTTGGTTTCTTTAATATTTTAGTTAATTATGAGGTGTTTGGGATCATTTTGCAAGAGTTTGTTTTGTTAGACCACCAACTAAGCGTCTGTCGGTAACAACCAAAGATGAAATCTCAACGACAGTGTAGCAAATGCAACGTTTGGGTCACAATAAAAAGAATTACAAGTAAGCTCTTAATCAAATTTCTTTAGTTTAATATGAAGGTTCATTTGATCTCTCTTTTTTATCAGCTTGAATTACCATTTGCATCAAGATAGATTAATGTTGTATAACTCTTCTTTCTGACATTTGAATGAAATCTGCAATGTTGCTATTTCACTCGAAATAAATATTTTTGTGCATGTTTATTAATGTTATACGTTAAATATATGTATTTCGGTTAGTCATTATAAATGATGTCTTAATCAAAACTTTCGCACTAGTTGAATTGTTGAATTGTTGATAGTTGAATTATTTATTCAAAATATTGGAATGATTGCAATAAGTAGAATCAATATTAAATCTACTACCAACAAAGAATAGGGAAGAAATTTGTGGTGGTTAGTGTTTTGGAATCAATAATCAATCTACTGTTAAAGAAGATGAGAGGAAGACGATTGAAGAATGTGTGACGATTAAATTTTAGAAAATAATATATGTAGACCGGTCGATTAACTATCTATACTCTATATTAAAACATCAACTCTTTGAAAAGTCAAATACCACTTTCTTGCGCTACGTCAGTTTTGAGAGCTCTCCTAAATAGGACACGTATTTTTAAATTTTTTTCTTTGAGCATCTCTTTTTTCCGTGCGCCCGCTCTCTTCGACTTCCTTTTTTGCACTTTTCCTTTTTTGTTGCAGCTCAATTAATTATGCTCCTATTCCAAGAGTCTAGATTCAATGTATAGCATCTGTATCAAGGTCATCTTTTCGTTATCCCCGGCTTGAGAAGGCTAATGGATCAAACAGAGGTTCTTTAGATCACTGCTGAGAAGCTCTTAGCCGGTCGCGACCTGGAGGGGAGCAGGTTTCTGGCGGCGCGAGCTATGGAATCCGACCCTCTTCTACGCCGACCAAATCTTTGCCGTCGCTGACATACTCCATGCCGGAGACAATCTGATCGGCGATTACCTTCCCGACTTGTACGTTGTGCTCAATGTGCCGCCGCCTGAGACTGTTGGAGAGCTTCAGAAGGTTGTCGGCCCTTTTGGACCCTCGCAACACTGATTTTCCTTTCTCTGAACCTGCTTCTAGGGTCCTCCACGGTCTTCTTTTTTTACACGATGTTGTTTTACAGGTTTGTTTTGAAACATCTCTCAATCTATTTTCTTCCTGATTTCCTGTATTAATTTTTATTTTTAAAAGAATAGTTTTGATTTAAAAGAATAAATTAAGAATTTGGTCTTGAGAGTTTAGAAGCTTCATGTATTCTTAAAGCCTCTATCTTTATGTCAATAACATTGTTATCATTTGAAAATATATTTATGTGAATGCGATTCTGTCATTTAATTAGCATTTGACTGACATGGTAGTGCTATTTTCCAAGGTTTTGTTGTGTTATGCATGTTAGAGTATGACATATTTGTACTGTTCAACCACAAATTACTGCAGACAATTCCAATTGATAATAACATCAATCTGTTCCAATCTCCACTCATGTGTAGATTCCTATGAAATTAAGGACTGTTGTGAAAGAGTTACTTACGTGTTCTCCAACCACATGTTTTATAGCTAATTTTGCAGCACTTGGTATGACTTTGGTGCTAGGTTTTCTTAGCAACTTTCTGAACGTAATTGGTGATAGGCTGTCCTCGAGTTTAGCTTTTTTGCATGTAGCATATATTGATGTCTGAGCTCACTATGAGGTTGAATGTTGAGGTATTGTCTGTTTTTCCGAAGTGTTGGTGTGAAAGGTTTACTCTCACCTGTACAATTGTGTTTGAATGTTCTCTCAGTTTATGAAACGATGGAAGGGAAATACACTAAAGATGACAAGTGTCCTTTTTTAAGAAGCATAGAAAATTATTGGCAGGATTTCATGCTCCCTCACTCTAGGATTACTGTTGTTGCTGTGATGATAGAGCTTAGTCTCTATTGTTCAATGATAGAGCTGTCTATCTCATCCGTCTCTTTTGTTCTATGATACAGCTTTAGTCATTGCTGTCATGGTAACCCTCTCCCTCTGACTCATTATTCCTTTTGAGCTGCTCATGCGATGATCTTTCAGAGCTGTTGCTCTGTTACTATCTTTACATTTGGGACTCGAACCTGAAGGCGGCAAAGAAGCGCTACATGGAGCAGAGGGCGAGGATCGACGAAAGTAGAACCTGAAAAGTAGTTTTTCTGGTGAGTACATGAATTCTTTTTCCTCATCCAGACTGTCACTGACTCACTGTATGAGCATCTTTGTATGGTTTAGTATATGCTTTCAACTTTGGGATTGTCAACGTTCATTGAGATGAAAAGTTATGTTTTTTTTAGTAAAAGTGATGTTCATAAGCTTGGTTATTAATTTTTCAATTTTAGATTTTGTTAATTTTCTTCAAAAAAGGGACCTTATTGTTTAGTTCTATGGCTACATTATGGGTCCTAAAAGATACCGGCATCATGTCATGATTTTATTTAGTATTGATGCATTCGTAGAATAAGCTCTTGAGAACAATGTTATCACAGTGCCATTAGAGAAGGGAAGTTCCCATAAAAAGGTTGTTTTGGTCAACCTTATAAAAAAGTTGTGCTATTCATGTTAATTTTGCCCCTCTTCTGTGGAAAAAAAGTTTGATTTATGCACCATGGATTGCATCTTAGGTTAAGCTTACATTGTTGCTTTTGTGTTAGTGTTAGCTTTCCTGCTCTATTATGGTTTCTGTTGTTTTATAATATGAAATTCAGATCAGGCCAGACTTGAAGCTAGAATATCTCCGCTGATATATAAGAAGAAAAAATTGTTCAACGAGTTGTTGACTTCTAAAAGTATGCACAATTGTACTGTTTTACAATTTCTCTACCGTCTACTATCTACTGTCTACGTTGATGCAAAGATTAAAAAAAGTAGAACTGAATCAGAATCAAATGAAATAAGTGGTTACTTGTGCTAATAGAGCCCCGTGCAATCTGCATTTGATGGTTATAATAATTCCGTCTTTGCATCAGAAGAACTCGGGGAAAACACATACAATGGTATCTTCCACTCTCTTACTATAATGAGCATGTATATATATGTACCTTTATTTTGCAGAAGAAGTTCTAGCTATGGTTGTGCTTTAGTATCTGATCCCTGACATGTTTAGTTGTTACTGCTTTCCTTTTTTTGTTTGAGAATTTTGACAGCAAATGACCTCTTGCTTTCTTAACAGGATGAGAAGGTTACATATATGTTGGGGCATTTTCAAAGGGATTTTGAAGAAGGTTATGAAAATTTGGGTGAGTATAGGTCAAGTTGAACCTCCTATACATCAAACTGTAAGGGTAAGCTTCTTCAACCTTTAATCATGATAATGTGGAGCTTGGTTATGTTATTAGGGGCAGCATGGGGTGGTTACAATATTAGGTTGGCTGCTACTCCTGCTTAAAGTACATGTTACTAATATTATACGAACACAAAGCATTCCTTTTTTTTTGCCAACACATAGATGATATGTATACCGTGTACTGAATTTAGTACTAACTTTCTCTATCATTTAACATTTACAACTCTGCAAGCAAGCTATGCTGCTCAAAAACGGCAAAAAACCCGATCTGTTGGTGAAGTTTCGACTAACAGGAATGCCTCCGCAAGATCAGGAAAGCAAACAGTTCAAAGTCAAGTGTTTTTTACTCAATTTCAAGACTCAGTGCAGGATTCATGTACATTTAGCATTACTAATTTTGAATGTAAATTGCAGCTTTACTTAAGACTTCAAAAATTATTTAATCATATTATTTGTTCATATGTTAAAGAACTAAATCTGAGGAGTGAGTCTTGAGAGTGATGAAAGACTTAGAACAAATATTCAACATAACTTTGATACTGTTTGGATTTTGTTTCTCTCATTCCGTTCCTTGAGGATATTAGAAGAGTGGTGATACAATGCAGGTCCATGTTTACTAATGCAGGTCCAAAATATAATATTTTGGATGCACTGCACAATTCAAGGCCACATATTGGCCCCGTTTGGCAACAGCGTTTTGGAGGAGAGTTTTGTTTTTTTTTGCTAAAATAGATGTTGACTAGTCAAACAACTACTTTACTTGTTTGGTGAGAAACGTTTTCCATTGAGTTTTTTGGATGAAAACTCTTGTTTTCAAAACGCTCGAAAGGGGAGCTTTTTGGATGAAAATTATTGTCATTAATTGGATATATATTACAAATTCTCCTTTTTATCCTTTCTTTTATCTTAAGCAATATTCTTTTATCATTCCCTTTGAACGTAACTTTATTTTTAAAACTTTCGTTTGAAAGTATCACGTAAGAGCTAACATTTTTGTTTGTACATAATTAGAATTAATTATTTTGATTTGTACTAATTTTTATTTCTATCACTTTTATTTTTAAACAATTATTTTAAAATTTTAGAGTACAATTTAACAAATAAATATAAACTTTAATATATGTTAGTGAATATCATTCCAAAGAAATACAAATAAATATAAATACTAGTACTAGAAATATTTTCTATGCTTCAAAATAAATGTCACACGAAAATAAAATTTATAATTTAAATTATGTTGATGTTCATTTCTGTCATTTAACATAACAAACAGCTAACATCTATTTATCATTTACCAAACAACAATCTAAAAACCGCTAGTTAAAACAGCTAGTCAAAATAGCTAATACAATCCGCTAACAGCTAATACAATCCGCTAACAGCTAACAACTAACAGCTAGTTCCCAAACGGGCTCATTGTGTTTTTCAGACCTGCATTAGTAAACATGGACCTGCATGTATAATTGTTGTATTAAAACCACCATCTATTTACTTCGTTTCACATCTATACAACATGAATACTTTATAATTAGTGAGTCAATATTTTAACCATGTGATGTTATTTTTACTTAATTGTACTACATGTCAATAAAAATATTAAATTTCAAACAGACGTCTTGTGCGGGATGGGTATTTAACATTAACTTTAACTATGGCAAAATCCAAAAATTGAAGGCACGGGCACGGCTAAAATATATTAATAATATATATTATAAATAATATGTAAATTCTGAAAATAAAAATATGAAATTAATGTATCAAGTTAAATTATTTCATAAGTTTCAAGAAACATAAATATAGCAATTCAAACTAACATTGGTATTTGTATACGGCGATAGAAGTTGGGAGGACGAGAACTTATTTGCAGTTTTACGGTTATAGTATGAGACCATGAGTATCTGTAGAATTTGGTTTTGGTTTTGGAGTAGGGTTTACCTAAGCTAGGATTTATATATATATATATATATATATATATATATATATAATTTGAGAGTTGGTCTCTGAAGTGACCGTCTATATTATACCATAATATAGACCAATGACTAAATTACAATATGGAAGGAAGGAGGTCCTTATTTGCAAAATTTGGGAAAAGTACTATTCACGGCACTGTTCACGGAACTATTCACGGTACTGTTCACGGCACTGTTCATAATCATCACAGTTTTCAACTTAAACAATCAAGGTTCACAAAAATCATAGTTTTCAGCCTAAAAAATCAAGTTTCTACAATCACTCTAGTTTTCAGCCTAAATAATTAAATTTTCACAATGTTCACAGTTTTCACAATAAATAATTAAGTTTCGCAAACACCAAATTTTTCAACCTAAACAATCGAGTTTTCACAATAAAAACAGTTTTCAACTAAATAATCAAGTTTTACAAACACCACAGTTTTCAACCTAAAAAATATAGTTTCTACAATCACTGTAGTTTTCGACCTTAATAACCAAGTTTTCACAATCACAGTTTTCAAATTAAAAAATCAAGTTTTACAAACACCACAATTTTCACAATAAATAATCAAGTTTCAACACAAATCAAGAAGCCTAGTTTTGAAGTTAAACGCATAAAATTTCATGAAGAATCAGCATTACAACAGCAGAAACTAACACAATCCTAGCAATAACTCCGGTGGAAATCACTTGATTAAACAATGAGCCACGTAAAAGAATGATTAAACAAGAGAATACAGTGATTTCTACCAACTTGATTGATTGTGACCCAACACAGTGATAGTATTTGGGATGAACAATACCTGCGATCGAATGCTACACAATCCACCGACAAGTTTTTTGTAGAAACTGATCAATGGCCTGGAAGGTTTGGGCACGCCAACCGGAGCGATGGCGATGTTAATCCCGAGCGCAGTTCCGTCAAAATCAACCCAAACTTGAATGTTGCCACCGGAGATCAAGTCAACGGGTGAGTACTGAGTTGCTCCGATTGGATTGCTCTGATTGGATTGGGAACGTACTGAGTTGCGCCGATTGGATGCTCAGATTGGATTGGGAACGATGATTGAAAGAGGGTTTGTGGAATTGGGAACGATTATTTCAGAAGGTATGAGAAAATAAAAAATAGAAATATGGTATATATAATTATGGAGGAGGATCTGTGATGCCCTATATTGCTAAAAAGGACCCGTGTAAATATTAATTGTAAAAGAGGAGCCGCCTTTCCTATTTTAATTGCAGAAATAGACCGTCTATATTATATCTATAATATAGACGGTCTATTCCAAGACTAATATATAATTTGAACGGTAAATTTTGTTACTTAGAAAATTTAAAAATTTATATGAAATTTATTGAATTTTTACATTAAAACATATCTTTCTAAATGTTTACTTTAAAATAATCGGTATTTTAGCATAAATATATATCATTTAAGTTTAAATATGTAGTGGTAGTTCCCCGACATTTAGAAAATTGATCTTTCTAAAGAATTTCGCTAGAAGGAATTAAATAAGAGATTAAAAAAAAGGAAGTAAATATATTATTAGAGTCTTCTCCTCTTCACCTTCTCCCAGATCTCTTCGCCTTCCCAAATCATAACTGCGGATAATTATCGAGGAAAACGGGACTGTTCGGCCTTCTCCCGTACCAGGTACGTACCGAATGTTGGTCAACTGTGTTCTTTTGCAAGCTAGCTACGGTTACCCGCTATCATATCTGGGCACCCAACTTCATCGGGGACGGTCAGCCGTCCCCGTCAGTTTGGGGACGCCAGGGAGACGTCTCCGACGCGTACCCGTGGGCGTCCCCGTCTCCGAGACAGGTACTCGGCCTAGCCGCCGTACCCGCGCAACATAGGTTCTAATATAACTGCTTTTCAACATGCTTATGCTCATGGTATTGAAAGATGTTAATAGCTTCTGTAAGGTGTTAGCTTTGACGTGTTTCTTTCTGGCTCTTTTCAGCTCTCATGGATTATTGATGCTTACACATATCACATACAACAAGAGAGCTCACTACATACAGGATTGATAACTTGCTGACATTAAGTGATCAACAATTTTAGGATTTGTATGAGAACTGCAGTGTAAATCATCAAAGTAAGAAAACTTCTCTTTTCTCTCATCTCTTTGCTTGCAAGCACAGTTAGCTTCCTAGCTTCATATTGTTATATTTTGCCAATTTGCCAACTTAATTAGTTTAGGCATGGCTATCAAAAAATCATGTTTTTGAAGCATAGTGACTAGAAATTTAGAATGGTTTGGAAATCACACATCACATTTGATATTAGAATAATAAAGCTTTTATCTTACTATACATTACTAGACGAGCTTACTGATGCAGTCTATAGTTCAATTTGGAGTATAGTGTTATGTTTTTCTTCACACTTCTGAATAATATTGATGCATTTGATGTGCCAAGACTCTTTTTTCCGTGGATGCTGAACTTCTTTGAAGAAAGGCTTTACCTTGATGTTATGGCCTTTTCTTTTAATGTTCCTTTGGATTGAATTCTCTGCCACAATGATAACGTTTTAAAAAAGATTCCGGTGATGCATTGATATTATCAAAAATCCCTTATTCATAATGAATGTGATTGCATTAATAAATATACCTCTGATATACATGATAATTTTCTGCTGATAACAACAAAGTTATCTTTCTGTTGCAAGCCTATATTTAAAGATTTTTTGCTACTGAATCTTTTTTAGTCACTTCTTTAGCTGCTGATGTCTGCAATTAGCATGTACTTCTTTGTCGTAACCGAATAGTGCCGTGTTTTAGCCATTTTTTCATGCTTTTTCTGCTAATTTCTAATTTTTTCATTGGATTTCAGTTACCTGTAGTTCAATTTTTTGGGTTCTGTGTAATGAATTAAAACAGTTAATGAAATATGTAAGAAACTAGATTATGTATGAATATGTAATAGTTAAGTTCACAAATACACATGATTTAATCTTAAAGTCCAAGTAAAAATAAGAAGGTGCATTCAATAAATAACTAAAAGACATATTTTAAAATTATATATCACTTGATCATAATTTTTCAGGAAACACAAGTTATGTTTTTATAGTTTTCTAAATAACATCTCCATCAATCAATTAAGCTACATTAAAAACAGATATTTATACATAATATTTACAGTCATATCCGTGCAAAGGCACGCGTGTTATCTAGTTGTTCTAATAATGACACAAGCTAGTTCTTCTTTTTTATCACCTTAATTCACTTAAGTAAGAAATAAGTTCAAACGAATCAATCCAAATATAGGGTTGTAAATCAAATAGTAGTATCAAATTCTTCTTTCTCGTTTCAATACTTCTTCTTCTTCGTTCTTTCCATTTGACCTTTATTCTTTTGTCAATTACTATAGTGCCATTGACCAATTCCAAGTTTTGATCCCAAACCCTGTTAGCTGACCCGCGAGACACAGACCTGGTACAATCTTCCTTACAGGATGATTTGGGCCGTCTGACTGGCCGATAAAGGCTGCTGCTGCGACTTGTTCAAGGTACGGGTTTTTTAACTTTCCGGCTAGTCTGAATATCTCTGTGTTTGATTGTCTGAATTTCCACGTGTCTTTTTTCTGAATCTCTAGTGAGACTTTTTATATTAATATCGCATTGTAGCTGCAATCAATGTCTTAGACTCTCAGTTGGGGCACAATTTGATCTTACACCTGATTTTGCCAGGATTAACTGCTGTTGTTCAATAGCTGTGAAATCATGGCCTTACGCCGCCGTTTCTCCACACTATACCGCTCACTCCACAGCCACTCCCGCCATGCTATCGCAGTTTCTTATTCTGCCCTCTCCCCGTCTTCGAGTGATATTCCATCTCCTGAGCGTTTTGCCCAACATGGTTATTCACATTTTAGTACAGAACACTGCATTAGGAATAAGAGCCTGTTTGACAGGAGTTACAGTTTCAGAACTCTGGACCTAGCTCAATCACTTCATTATTCAACTTCAGCGAATTCAGGTAAGGACACTGCTGATGCAGATAGTGATAGTAACAAAAAGAAGGAAGTTTTGTCATCTTGGATTGATTCGTTGCCCAAAAAGGTTCAGCCGTACGCACACTTAGCTAGGCTGGATAAGCCAATAGGGACTTGGTTGCTAGCTTGGCCTTGTTTTTGGTCGATTACTATGGCAGCTTCCCCAGGAACTCTTCCTGATGTGAAAATGATGGCACTTTTTGGTTCAGGAGCACTGTTATTGCGAGGGGCTGGTTGTACCATCAATGATCTGCTTGATAGGGATATTGATACCAAGGTAGAGCGGACTAGGTTGAGGCCAGTTGCAAGTGGTGCTTTGACACCATTTCAAGGGCTTTGCTTTCTTGGCATGCAGTTGCTTTTGGGACTTGGGATTCTTGTTCAGCTGAATCCTTTCAGCCAAATCTTAGGGGCATCATCTCTGGTTTTGGTTTTCTCATATCCTTTGATGAAAAGGCTGACATTTTGGCCTCAGGCTTACCTTGGTTTGACTTTTAATTGGGGAGCCTTGCTTGGTTGGGCTGCTATTAGAGGTAGTCTTGATCCTGCTGTTGTGATTCCTCTCTATTTTTCGGGTGTGTGTTGGACACTTGTGTATGATACTATTTATGCACATCAGGATAAAGATGATGATCTGAAAGTGGGCGTCAAATCAACAGCTCTGAGGTTTGGGGATTCAAGTAAAGAATGGCTTTCTGGATTTGGACTTGCGTGCATTGGTAGTCTTTCCCTTAGCGGGGCAAATGCTGAATTGGGATGGACGTATTATACATTTTTAGCTGCTGCTTCTGGCCACTTAGCGTGGCAGATATGGACGGTTGATACATCATCTTGTGCTGATTGCAATAAGAAATTTGTATCTAATAAATGGTTTGGTGCTATTATATACAGTGGCATCCTATTTGGGCGCCTGTTATCATAGCAGGATGACAACATGCCGTTAACATCCTCAAGAGCAGACCCCCTTCAGCTCATTGTAGCTCGTTAGCTAAGTAGTCAAAGAAACAGGTAACTCTCATAGCAAACATACAGTATGTATAATTCTATGTTTCAGATTACGTAGCAAGAGGATACAAGGAATTCTGTTGATGATTTTGTGAGAAATAGTCGATATGATTGAGACTTGAGAGTTGAAGATAGTTGTTATACTGTAATAATCAAGAATCAACTTTGAACATCTATTATTCTTAGAATTATCTGGTATATTATTTACTACTCTTTAAGGATGTTGCTTTGAATTCTATTTCCCTCTGTCAACCTAAAGTATTAAGTTCACATTTGTATGTTTGTTCGCCTAACATGTAGACTGCTAGGAATGCAATTATCAGACAAAAGTGTGAGTACAGTGAGAACTGACACTGATGCTTATGATCAGCCTGCTTTGCTCATACCTATAAGTTTGCTTCAAAATTTTGTAAGCTTGTGCAACTTGAAATATATATGCTTCTAAGCAGTTTTGATTAGTTTTCTGTTTAGAAATGTATGGATGAACCACAATGGTAGAAGAAGCATTTGTTAGATAGAAAATTGATTTGCAGTTTTAAACAGAAAAACGGGTAAGAACATTAGAAGCATTAGAAACAGGAAATGAATCTATGATGTTTTATCTATGAATCAAAATACTTGTAACTAATCCCAGATGATGCTTCTATTGTTTTTTGGCAGCAGAGGCCGAAATGCTCCCAAATACAAAACTGCAGAAAATATATCAAAATACTTCTAATGTCTTGTTGGCAACAGAGGCAGTCAGTTGGTTCCAACTGTTCCAACTAATTTTTTCCCCTTTCTTCTCTCCCCTATTTGGCATCATACTAAAATTTCCATGTATGAGACATCTTTCCTATTTTAGCACCACACCCTGGTGATTTTATAATTTATCAAATAAAACAATCAAACATGTTTAGAATTGGTTTTCTGTATATTCACGATCACGATTTTATTTTATTTAAACCACTTGTAGTGGGATGACATTTAGGATCATGTTATACACATTTCACTATTTTACTCTTATAGTCTAAAACATAATATGAATTTACAAAAATATCCTCGGGTTTTTATGTTCATGGGAAACCTAATAATATTCAGGGGCAATATTGTAAATTCAATTGTATTTTGGACTACAATGAATAAAATACTGGATTGCGTGTTACACTTCAGAAAATTTATTGGGTTCACCAAATCTTATAAGAGCCTTATTGGCCAAATTATTAATATTCAATACATGCATTGTTGAGGAATACTATACTATTAGGGTAAAGGCTAGTATAAACTTTTCCATGTGAATATTGAGTATATATGTGAGAGTAAGGGCTACCACATTGGTACGCTTTTATCATTATCTGTACATGGTATCAAAAGTTTAGGTTTTATTTTTGAAGAAAAAAAACTCTCTTCTCCTCTCCGATCCGATGTCGAATTTTCCGACTAACAGAGGATATGGGCTTGTCACCGGCAACTCTGCCCGCTGATGGCCATCTTCTTCAAGCTGGGTCACTTTCCGCAGCCCCTGCGTCGCTGTCTCTGAAATCCTCGGCTTCTTCGACGCTCCAATCGGCATCCAACCCGGCTCGATTGCCCGTCCCACCTGCTGCAGCTTCGTCGGGGATCATGTCTCCCGCCGTCGGCCCAGATTCAGCGTCCAGGCATCCCAAATCAACCTCCAGGGGTCCCAGAACGACCTCCAGAGGTCCCGGGAACAGCAGCGCCGCCGACAGAGGCTCCAAGAGACACGGGCGCGTGGATCACACGCGCCCCAAACGCGGCCGACGAGTCAGGCGAGTGGATCACACGCGCCCAAGCACCAACCGAGCCGAACTCATCCGGCGCGTGGATCACACGCGCCCAATCCCCAGACGTGCCTCCTCTCCCTGGCGCGTGGGTACACGCGCCGACGTGGCCCCGTTACAGCAGACCATCTTCACTACTGCTCCGTTTTCAGCCGAATTAGTCCGTTACATCTGCTCCGTTTCAACAGCAACAGTTCGCAGCAACTCCGGTTCAGCATAATCAGTTTGTAGCTGGTCCGTATCAACAATTTCAGTCCACCGCCATGAACAATCAAGGTTTTTTGGGATCTTCCACTGGACAGCAAGGTTTCTCCCTTCCATATTTGTCTGCTCCAAATCCATCCAATTTAGTCACGATTCAACTGTCATCTCCAGAAAATTACTTGATTTGGAAAACTCAGATTACTTGTCTTTTGGTAGCACATTAGCTACTCGGCTTTGTTGATGGTACTATGTCTCTCCCCACTCCTTTTATTTATGATGCCAATCGGAGTATGATTCAAAATTCACAATATTCTGAATACTTACGTGTTGATCAACAAGTTAAAACTTGGATATTTGCCACGATATCTCGGAATGTGTTTGTTGATGTTCATGAGCTGCATACTTCTCGTGATATTTGGGTTCGTTTATAGTCACGTTTTATTCAAGCTAGTATGGCTAAATCTATGGATCAATATTTACATGGAAAAGTCTAACCTAGCCTTGCATACTAGCTAGAACCCCTATTTCGCTCCGTTTCAGCAGACCATCTTCACTACTGCTCCGTTTCAGTGAAGGCTAGTATAGACTTTTCCATGTGAATATTGAGTATATAAATGTGGTAGCTCTGACTCTCATATATATACTCAATATTTACATGGAAAAATCTATACTAGTTTTTACCCTAATATACACCTTCACATCTAATCCTTGCCGGCTCGCGGAATTAATATAGGTAATTGACTCAGCGAAGCCCAATTTAGCAGTTGCGAGCACTTTCTTTTTGGAGTAGGTTAGTAATCTCCAAGTGAAGCACAATTTAACCACAAAAAATGAATTATAATAAAGCTGTTAAATATAGTCAATGGTTTGAAATTGTCAAAACCAACTACAGTTACATTGTAGTTTCTGAGTGCTACTAGTCTGAAAGTTGTTCAGCAGTGCTCCATCTCTGTTTGCTCCATGATTTGCTTCTAGTTCTCAGAAAACTGATCATCTGTTTGCTCCATACACTGCTTCTGATCTGTCTTGCTTCCTTAATGTGACTGCTCCATGAAGGTCTTGTTGCCTGAAATAAAAAAGATAAATAGCAGTAACAATTCCATTAGAATGCTCATGTTCTAGGATATGGGAATTCGATGCCATCTGGTATAAAACTAGTCCCTTGATTTCTCTCGGTAATGATTAAATTTTGTTTTCCTTCTACTTTACTTGCTAATTTAGTTAAAGCATTTGCTAATGAATTGGCTTCTCTATAAATATGATTAAATGATATTGAATCAAAAAATTCACCGTCTAATTCTCTGAAGGATCTCATGAATGGTTCTATATTTCATGGAATTTTGAATTCCCTTCTCATCAGTTTGAGTAGAACCATGGAATCCATTTCCACTTTCAGCTGTTAAATCCCTTGATATATATGCAGTTTGTAATCCTTTAATTAGTGCTAGCGTTTCTGTTCTTCTGCTCGTAAAAATTGGCTTTGCCACCACCACATAACCCAAAATTTTCCCTAATCAATATACCAGCCCTGTATAGCCGTGATTACCAAGAGAACTTCCATCTGCATTCGATCTGTATTGAGCTCTTGGAAGTTTCCAATACATTTATTGTATTGAATGCCTTGAAAAGCTTGTGGATGTTGGAACTAAACTTAGTAACTGAGAATGAATCCTTCTTGCCGTATATAAATTCATTTCTACTGCACCATATGAGCCCTATAATGAACATAGGCATTATCCTATGAAGTTCAGCGTCAATCTTTACATTTCAATAGTAGAAGCATGTGTCACAAAGGTTAGCGAAATTCTCTGGTTTAAGATCTAATATATCATGAATGTATGACCAGAAAAAAGTTATCTAACATGTTTTAATTCAATCCTGATTTGTTTCGACGTTTTCATGATCATGTTTAGCCTAAATATACTAAATAAGTAAATAGTATTTGCTAAATGTACAGTTCACGAGTTTAAACTTTAGATAGGATTTCCCATGCACGGGCATGAAAATAGTATTTTTTTTATATTAAAACCCAACTAATTGGAGATATATTCGAATCCCTAATACTCTAAAAATAGCCCGAAATAGCCTGCTAGATTTTACAAGTTTGGACACAATATTTGCAAGGTCACATTGGGAGGCTTGGAGCTTTTATGGGCTCATGAAATAATGAGTTTGTAAAACAATGTATGTATATGACTATTACGAAACGTATAAAGACTCAAAAGATAGTATGGTAATGCTACATAGGTGGGTATATTCAATCCTAGTAATGGTTAGATGAATCACAACTTGATCATCTGAGACTTGAGATACATGGGATTGGAGTATACTTCAAACACAGTACTCCCTCTTTTTTTTATTTTTTATTATAGCTCTGTTTGATTTAAAATACTATTTATGGCAAATCCTTTTATGAATGATATTGAAGCAACATATGTCTCATGGAAGCTGATAAAGTACCTCAGGAACATCTGGTTAATTAAGTATTCATTTCACTCATATATGTAGAGAAACAAATGCAGTTGCGATTGCTTTGTCCAAAGTTGCTAGTGAATCGGAAAGTACAATTTTGTATACTCATTATTCTCTGCCTAGAAACAAAAAAAGGGTTAATATATATAAATAAAAGGGAGTTAAGGCAGATTTGACTTAATGGAGAATTTTTGCGGCTATATGTATCTCAATTACGGGTGGAAAGCTACAAGTTGCGAAGGTTCATGGTGAAAGGTAACTGAATAATGGTATGACACAAAGGGATGAATGCTCACTTTTGGGTGGTGATGGATCATAAGATGAGTTGTCAAACAACAGCTAAAGATGAGGAAGCAGAAGTATTGTAACTGCTTTTTAAATTTGTTGCTACTTAAGTCCCGTGCTCGTTGGCAGAGCTGTTCGCTTAGCGATTGTTAAAATGCTTGCGAGTAGTTAGTCCTCTTATCAGTAAAGTTGGGTGCCGCACCGACCACTAAATTGCTTGTAGAGTTGTGACATGATCGTAGACTAGTTTCTGTTGTAAAAAATGGAGAAATGGTGAAAGTTAAAAGGGTGAAATGCTCTCAATAATGAGAGAAAAATTGTCAAACCCTAACTTATACCTATCTTACACTACTAGGCACATTTCAATAGGAAATGGGGGGAAATTTCTTCTATAAATTGAGGGAGATTTGGGTGAACGAACTACACACCTTAGAGACCAAAACTCTCCCTCTTCATCTCTCTTTTCTTCTCCCTTTCCTAAAATTTAGATATTTGGTTAGATAGTTTCTCTACAAGAAGCAATACCGTTGTAATTTCTTCCACAAATATATTAGTGAAACTCCAGATTTTATTCGACCGTGGATATAGGTCAAGTTGACTGAACCACGTAAATTTTTGTGTCACTTCCTTTTAGTTTTTATAAAAGTTTCAAAATTATTCTTTGGTCTTCTATCAGGATTGTAATAAAGCCACTCCACTTTTATAATAGGGGTTTAAAATTGTATGACCATATGATGGTCGAAGCACCAAAGGTAGCGGTGGGAGATATGTAGGCATCAACACTACAAGATACAAGTGTTGACAGGGCCATGCTTAGTTAGGTAAATCTAGCTCGATTTGTTGTCCATTGTTTTGTAGCTGTCCTCTTTCTTTTTTGCTACTTAATGAACACCTTAGCCCACCACCGACAGTGTGACTCAAGTTTCACACACTCCTCACGTTTTGGCCTGCCGACACACAGTTTGGAGATTGTGACAAGAAAACCCATAGAAAGGTAAACAAAAACAAGATGCATATGATGGAGTATTTATTTTTATACTCCCTCCGATTTTAATAGAATGGGCTAGTTACCAATTTAGGAAGGTTTTTAGTTAATGGCTTAGTTTCCTTTTTTAGCAATATTCTTTCATTCACAACCACACATTTTACTTTCCCAATAATCTATACAATCTCCACCATTCATTTTGCTCTCCTTTGTAATTGTGCCAATAAAACTAGGCCATTGTGTAAAAGACGGAGGGAGTATATGAACAAAAACACACAGTGCACACAATGAATGGCTAAAATGCAAAAGTAGACTGTCTCCTGTACTAAGACTTTGATTAAATGCCTAACTATCTGTGGAAAGCTACAAAAGCATTCACAATCCTATCTATTATGTGAAAAAAAAGGGGTGATTGACGTAAAATGTGCAAGTGTAACCGCTGAGATATCAACATGTTAATTGTATCTATACCCCCTTATTTAGCTCATCTGTTCGCCAATGAGGTCGAGACCAACAAGAAGGAAGGTGATTCCTTGAAACAGAAGAAAGTAGAAGTGCATCCCGTGTGCGGATAACAGGCTTCTTACAGAAGCTGTCAAGAGTAGGAAGGCAAGGACCAACTCCTTCCTATAGATCTTGTTCATTTTCTTAACCGTCTCTGGCCTTGCTTTGTCCAGTTCTTTCAGTTGGCTAAGTCCACTATCAGAAGCTCCTCTCGTCAGTTGTGTGGTAGAGAGAGATTTTGCATCGTTCTCAGCTGCTGTCAGCAAGTCTGATTCTGAGGATCTACCGGCCTTTTTTGTAACAACCCACTCGTATGAGCTACTAAACTGGAATAGTCCAGAGACCATGGCATTGAATTTGGTGATAGACATTGTGTTCTCAAAAAGAAGATAAGGAGCTATGAATGGAACTGCTTGAGGTGCGGGGAGAATGCTGAGCAATGTCATAAGAACAGGCACATAACATACCACCCACATAGGGAGTTCGGCCTCGGGTATGAACATTGTTAGAGGAAGAATGATGCAGAACAAAGTGAAAGAATAGAAAGGAAGGATGAGTTTCCTCAGCAGAAAGAACAACAGAATCAAATTTGCTTTCTTCCAAAAAGGTATCTGCAGAAAAATGTTTGAACATCAGCTGGTATTAAGGATGTTCAGCAATGTGAAAATGGTACGGGCCGTACGGCTAACTGAAACCAGCGGGCAATATTTGATACCTTAGATTTTATGATGGCTGGAAGGCACACTCGAAAAAGTTGCATAGGGCCGGAATGCCACCTGTGCTGCTGCTTTCTGTAAGCTTCGAAAGACTCGGGAACTTCACATAGGACCTGGTTCAGGTAGAATTTGGCATAGTCAGCAGGAAGTGCTAAAAAATGATACTTAGGAAGATCAAGAATGCAATCGTCTTCAAATACAAGTTAACACCCAAGAAAAAAAGAGCATGTTCCCATTCGAATCTAAAGACGCATCTCCTAAAATCTAGGAGAGAGCAACTGCACTTCTTATATATAGCACCAGGATCCTGCATATCAGCTGCACTCAGTGCTTTATTTTCTGTTATAGAAGTGTGTCTACCGAAATTGCTCTGTAATTATCCATAACATCCATGAAAAGATGCCGGTTAGGGACATAACCATATACACAAACAGTAATGGACTAATGCTTGATAGTTGACGTAATCATTGTTAGAACTCTAAGACAATGAAGGGTTTCTCTGTCTACTAATCAGCTAACCGAAGGATTTCAGTCCAATTTATTAAAAGGTTCAATTCTAAAGTGACCTTAGAAGAAAGGACATATAACTTCAAATAAGAAACTGTGAATTTATCATAAGATGGAAATACTACCTGAACATCATTCAAATAAATAAATTTCCATCCATGAAGATGAGCACGGACTGCTATGTCCATATCTTCAACAGTTGTTCTTTCGAGCCAACCTCCAGACTCCTCCAAGGCCTTAATTCTCCAAACTCCAGCAGTTCCATTGAAACCAAAGAAATTCAAGAATACCCCATTAACTTGTTGTTCGACCTCAAAGTGGAAGCAAAGATTAATGTTCTGCAGACGTGTCAACAAATTTTCATCCCTATTTACAAAAGACCATCTTGCCTGGACCAATCCCAAGTCAGGTTTATCCTGCAACCAAGGCCATCAATTAGTTGATGTTCTAACAATACTTTCGGACCAGTGAAAAACGACAATTATGAACTATCATAAGTACCTTAAAATGAGGAACTGTTCGCTTTAGAAAATCTGGGGTTGGCTGGAAATCAGCATCAAAGATTGTAACAAATTCATAGTCCTTCACATAATCACAGCTCATAGCAGACTTGAGATTTCCGGCTTTATAACCAGTCCTAATCAAGCGATGACGATAAATTATGTTCACCCCTTTCTGACTCCATTTATCAACCTCTAAATTAATAAGTTGCTGAATTGCTTCATCATCGGAATCATCAAGAATCTGAATGAGTAATCTATCTTTAGGCCAATCAAGTTGGCAGACAGCAGAAATAGACAGTTCATACACCTGTTCACACAAGAGAAGAAGCCAAAATGAAAATGAGCCCAAACAGATGACTCTTTGGCAGCTGTGAAGTAAAATATCCAGAACGTGAATTCCTTAAAACATCACCATCTCAAACATAAAATTCAAAACAAAATATTAGCTCAGAATATTTCTGGACTAATATATCCTGCAATTCTGCCATGGCCTTAGAAGAAAGGCAAGAATATAACCACGATAGCACTACTAGCAAAAGCCAGGGAACAGTTTTGAGCAGTGATCTTTAAATTTGTCCGTGTAAATACGGAAGAAAGTAAATAGCAACAGATAATAAGCAAAGCTCAAGTACCTAAAAAAGAGAATCAAATATTCATTACCTCCCTCTCATTACACATTGGAACTTGAACTAGTACCATCGGATAATTTTTGTTAGGATCCTCAATATTATCCGTTGCAAAAGGATCCCCATCAATTCGAGGCATGATTTTCCTCGACTTAATATACAAGCAACCGAGGCAAAGCGTGAGTCTATCCAATGACTGAATCAGAAACAGGACCACACAGAATGTCGAAAGCCCTTGAATGGAAGGAGCTATATAATCACCACGAAGCTCGAGCCATGCAACATAAGCCGAATGCAACAGTCCTTGGACATCAGAGGAGCCATAATTATAAACCATGTATAGATCAGGACTCTCAAACAAATGCCAACCTTTGAAGTAAGCTACAACCTCAAACGCCAAACAAACCAATGAAACCACTAAGAATGCTTTCATTACTTTCAACATTGTGGTTCCTCTCCCTAACTTCTCACTAGCAACACCTACTCCTTGTCTGAAAATCAACCTTCTCTGAACAGTCCCCAGCAGCGTCCACAGAATCGAAGCAAGCCAGGCCACACAGCCAACCACACGGTTAGCCTTGAGAAGCAGCACCCAAGTAACCTGCTTGGCATTCTTCCCACGGCTCTTCTCCATCGGCCTGAATGCACCATCAGGATTATCAATCTCCACAATTGAGAAGTTGGGATTCTCCATTTTCACCACTACTGGAGTTCCCTCCACACTGCTCCTACCCCACCAATCAGAAAAACTCAATCTTGGAGCCATTTTCCTACCAAAAAACAGTAAAAACTAAACCTTAAAGAGCTCAAAACACCATTTTCAGCAAAGCCCAGATCCCAAACTGTAAATGAGGACAAGAATTTGCATACACAGCAACAACAAAAGCTCAAACAAACACTCAATAACTCAAGAGCCCACTTTTAGTCCCTACATTAGAGTAAACAAAAGATTGTTTTTTTTGGAAGATTCGTAGCACACTCTCAAAGGCTGGTCTTTGAGGCACACAATAAACAAACCATGGAGGGAATGAGCATTATAAGAAAGGTATCGCTGCTGGTAAAACTTTTGGTGGAGTGCTATTCCCTGTCAAAAGATGGTTTCTTTTAGACATCCTAAGAGTTACCCCAGATGGAATTTCGAAATTATTCAAATCAGGAGCTGGAGAATATGCTATCAGAACGTAATCTATACTGTATATAGAAACTGCAATTTGAAGTAAGTTAGGAGTCTCTGCTGGAGAAAAACAAAAGACGCTAGTTGACTCTCAACTCCATCAACCGCTCTACTACACTTACTAGTAGAAGAAGAATTGAAGTGTGTGCTTCTGGACTGGTTGACTATTAAATAAACGAAAAATGACCAAACACGTAAACATTTCACATGTATAATTTCTCTATATTTTCCGGCTCAATATTTATCAGAATCAAACTTCATACAAGCATGAATAAGGTATAAGAACATAGCGACACACCGACACGTAATTTTAACATAATTTATAATTGGAACAAATATTTAATCATTATTCAGACGAATTTAAACTTTCAAGATTAGGGTTTAGAAATATACTAAAAATATCATAACCAACTAAACATCTGACGCAGCTGAGATATCAGTTAAGATCTGCCAGCACGAATCTGATTAGTAAGAAGTCGCCGACGTTGTCTCCTTGTCCGGTTGTTATTGGAATTCACCAAATAAGAGATATCACTCTTGAAAATATATATTATTGATAATCGAAAAACCCAAATAATGATTACGAAATTCCTATAAATACTATGACTAATTCTTATGAGAAAACCTAATGTAAAATTAAAATGGAATATTAAAAACTATTCTAATTTTTAAGGAAAAATAATAGAACTATTTAAGGAAGCCTTGTAAATCGATTCTTTCGAGGAAAGGGATTTGACGTTTAGACGAACACTAACAATGATCGCGAATTGGTCCTACATCAGTCACTTCCACTTCAAAAGAACTCGTCCCGAGTTCACTCCCTCCACCATCAAGAGCCTCAATCTGCATTGAGAATTCAGTTGACGTAAAAGCGACATGTAACTGTTGAATCTTTATGTCGATTGTTGTCGCTCCATTTATTGTATAAATTTCTCCTGCATCATTCTCCTCTGCTTTAAAAGAACTCGCCCTCGAGTGATCCTCTGGATAAAGAAACGTAATAGCTGGGAGTCTCTCCTCAAAAACATTGATCATGCTAAAGCTCATTGACTCAAATCCAGAATCAACTAAATGAATACATGTTGCACGAGGATGTCCTTCCCAATGAACAAGATACTTCCAACGCATATTATATTTTTGAGCAAGTACTTGTTTTGGTAGTTTGGTAGAAGCTAGAACATTTATGACAAAGTTATAAACTTTAGTTCGTATATAATATATTCCTTCATCATTCTCCTCCACTTTAAAAGAACTCGACCTGAGTTCCCCGCTTCACCGTCAAGAGTTATGACTGCAAGTTTATCAAATAAAGGAACATCAATAACACCATCTCCAAATCCAACTCCATACTTTATCTTCATATCTTCGTCCTTATCTCTCAAGGGAACAATGTCGTTATTGGAGCCTTCATGGATATAAACCTCGATCTTCATATCTTCATAATGTTTCGACAAAATCATTTCTAGAATCTTCCCAACAACTTTGTGTTCCCATGTTTCTTCCGAAGAATACTTCTTTGGAATACTTTCAAATCCAATATTGTCTTTCATCTGGGAAATATCCACAAAATTATATTTAATCATCTCTTCGTCATCCTTGTCCCTTAGAAGAATAATCTCATTAATAGGACCCACACCGGTCTGAAATTCAATCTTAACATCTTCGAAAATTCCAGACGTGTCTTCCAAAGGAACATTGACTTTTATGGAGCTTTCATAAGTATAAATCTTGGTTTTCATATCTTCGGATTGTTTATCCAAAGATTTAGTTTCTTCAATGACCTCATCTTCTTGAATCTTAGTATCATGCTCCATATCTTTGACTTCATTTTCACTCCCTTCAAACGAAACTCCACATCTACAAGAAGAGTTTGAATAATTTTTATCATCAGAAGCAACAAATAAATCTTCTTCTGAATAACCTTGATATTTCTCCACTAAACTTTCACAACTCTGCAAGGATGTAATGTCAACCTCTGAAGAATTATGAATTACTTGATTTTCAATAAACTCATTCTCCATCATGCTCATATAATATTGTGGAAGGTTTGGTAAGATGGAATTCGTAATCAAGTAATCGTGATGTTGAGTAGTTGGAGGTAATTTGTTTGATAATTCATCACCAATTAGTGGATTAGAATTCATCAAAATATGTTGTGGCTCTACTGGGATAATTGTCTCCACCTCTTTCTCCACCATAGGATAGAAGTTGTCAGATTTAGTGACACTGATCTTGTCTTCTATTTTCATTATATCCGACTTCTTATTTACGGAAGGAGGTTCAAAGTTTGTAATAGAAGCCATTTTGATCTTATGCATATCTCATGTAAAAACCATTACCTCACCACCATTCCTATACTTACTCTCATGGTTATACTGCCAACTTTTCCCCAATAAAATATGACGAACATCCATATCAAGAACATCACAGATCACATACTCTTTGTAATGTTTTCCAATCGAGATAGGTATATTGCATGTCCGTGAAACCTTCACCTTATTACCCTTATTATCCCAACCTAAAGTGTAGGGGTTTGCATGCGGTTCGGTTGTCAAATTCAGATAATCAATCACTTTCTGAGATACGAGATTTTTCGGAGCTACCGTTATCCACAATCAAGTTGAAAACTTTCTTGTTGATTGTACAGTAACTTCTAAAAAGATTCACATATTTCGCTTCTTCCTTGGGCAACAGTAAAATATATTTTAACTTGCTATCTACTCTCCTGATCTTGTCATACACTTCATATTTGCCTTCATTTTTCAGAAAATCAGTTGTGCTCGTTGGACATAAATTGGATATGTGACCCTTTCCTCCACATCGATAACACTTGTGATTAGATAGTTCGCCATATAGATTAATTGAATTTTGGACTTGTACTTGATTCAATCTGATTTTGTCCCGAGAAATTCTTCTGTTCTCCTCATTATATAAATCGTTAACCTTCGAATTGAATTTTCCAAGGGTTGAGGCTAACTCCACATCCCATTTGTTAAAGTTCACCTTAGTCACACGATCTCCCACCGTGAGTCAAATAATAAGAATGGGAGAAAACCACGCTCTGAATACCACTTGACGCAGCTGAGATATCAGTTAAGATCCGCCAGCACGAATTTGATTAGTAAGAAGTCGCCGACGCTGCCTCCTTGTCCGGTTGTTATTGGAATCCACCAAATAAGAGATAACACTCTTGAAAATATATATTATTGATAATCGAAAAACCCAAATAATGATTACAAAATCCCTATAAATACTATGACTAATTCTTATGAGAAAACCTAATGTAAAATTAAAATGGAATATTAAAAACTATTCTAATTCTTAAAGGGAAAATAATAAAACTATTTAAGAAATCCTTGTAAATCGATTCTTTCGAGGAAAGGGATTTGACGTTTAGACGAACACTAACAATGATCGCGAATTCGTCCCACATCAACATCTCTATTGTACACGTGTCATATTCTTATTTGTGTCTAATAAGTGTTATATCAGGGTCATCCAAATAAATATTATTTGTTCAAATTTAGTACTACCTCTGTCTCACCCAAATCAGCACAGTTGGCTTTTCACACTATCCAACACATCTTTGACAAACCGTATCTTTATTTACTTATATTATCGAAAAATAAAAATTTAATATTTGAATAATTTATGTTGCGATGAATCTTACGATACCAAATACGATAATATTCATGATTATATATCTATTTAAATAAGTGGTCAAAGTTTAAAAGCAATAGTGTCAAAAAGTCAGAGTGCGCATTAGGGTGAGACGGAGGGAGTAATTTTAATACTTGATGAACAATAATATATTAAATTGGAATAATAATAATAATAGTAGTAATAAACCAGAGGAATGACTTTCGTGGTGAAAAAACTAAGGGTCGATCTCTAGAGTGACCGTCTATATTATATTTATAATATAGATCAAGTACTACATTAGATTATGGAAGGAATGGAGTTATTATTTGCAAATTAAAAAAACGAGTATTGTTCACGCTCACTGTTCATCGGTATTGTTCACGCGCACTTACTATTCACATGAATTACTGTTCAATAAGCTAAAAACTATGCTGCTTAACCTAAAACCAAAAGGTTTTAGACAGGCACAGTCAAACAAATGAAAATCTAGCTATTTACTATGAAAATAGAATATTTTTCATGAAAATCTGACATGACTACAGAAACTATCAACAAAGATTCAAAAAACGGCACTATTTAACATAAAAACAAAAGGTTATAGACATGCAAAGTCAAACTAATGAAAACCTAACACTTTACTCTGAAAATAGGACAGTTTAGCATGAAAATGTGACATGCACACATTAACTGTCAACAAACTTCAAAAACTATGTTGTTTAACCTTAAAAAAAAAGGTTTTAGACAGCCAAAGTCAAACTGATGAAAACCTAACTATTTACTATGAAAGTTTAGCATGAAAATCTGACATGCACACAGACATTATCGCCGCGCTTTAAAAACTATGACGTTTTAGGTTTTAGACAGGCAAAATCAAAGTGATAAAAACCTAGCACTTTACTATGAAAACATGATAGTTTAGCATTTAAACGTGACATGCACACGAAAACTGTCAACAAGCTTTAAAAACTATGTTATTTAGCCTAAAAATAAAAGGTTTTAGACATGCAAAGTCAAATTGATGAACATCTAGCACGATACTATGAAAACATGACAGTTTAGCATGAAAACCTGACATGCACACAGAAACTGTCAACAAGCTTAAAAAACTATGCTACTTAACCTAAAAACAAAAGGTTTTAGACAGACAAGGTCAAACTGATGAAAACCTAGCTAATTACTATGAAAGTTTAGCATAAAAACTTGACATTCACACAAACACTATCGTCGCACTTTAAAAACTATGATGTTTAACCTAAAACCAAAATGTTTTAGACATGCAAAGTCAAACTGATGAAAATCTAGCACTTAACTATGAAAACATGATAGTTTAGCATTCAAACGTGACATGCACACATAATCTTTCAACAAATTTTAAAAAATATGTTATTTAGCCTAAAAACAAAAGATTTTAGACATCCAAAGTCAAATTGATGAAAACCTAGCACTTTACTATGAAAATGTGAGATCCACACAGAAACTGTCAACAAACTTTTAAAACTATGTTGTTTAACCTAAAAACAAAATGTTTTAGACACGCACAACCAAATTGATGAAAACCTAGCTATTTACTATTAAAACTAAGCAATATAGCATTAAACCTATGTCACTTGATATGCTCGCTGACAGCGGCTCTCATCGGAGAAGCTCTCGCCACAAAGAAACCTCTGTCACGACATTGCTTCGACAACACAAGGCCTCTGAAATTGGGAGGATGTGCAAACTACAAAAAAGTTCGTATAGGATTACGAAAAGGCCTCGAATTTGAAGGCGTCGCGCGGTTGTAGGAATCTCGAACAGCTGCACACGGCTGTCGTTGATCTAGAGCCGAATCGATTGACAAAACTCGTTACCTTTGCTCGAGTTTGCTGTGAAATTTGGGAAAATTGAATATCACCGGAGATGTTCGTTACCTTTGCTCGAGTTCGTTACCGATTCGATCGCCAGAACTCCGGTGAACTTTCATTTTAAGGGAAAAGGATCCAATTAGGTTTGCGGTGATATTGGAGAGTGGAGACGATGAGTGTGAAATTAGGTGGGGAAGAAAAAAATATGTTATCTTTATGTTTAGTGAGCTTTATGTTTAGTGAGCGCTTGTTGGCAAATTCCACGAATTTGCAGAAAAGGAGCCGCATCAATAATTATTTGTAAAAGAGGAGCTGCCCGAAAATATCTTTGCAATTATAAATCGAGAATAACATTCATTCGGATGATCCTGATATAGGCCTTATCAGGCACCAATAAGATAATGACACGTGTACAATTGTAATGTTTTATTTGGTTAAGATATTTTTAGTAAAGTTCTAAAACTCTAATTTAGAATGTCTAAACCCGTCTGGGTAATGATTGAACGCGTGGCCCAATCATAAATTAGTTAAAGATGATGTGTCGTTATTTAATTGGTGCATGATATTGCCGATATCAGGATGATCCTGATATATATTAAACTCTTATAAATTGTCAGTAAATGTAGACGGTATGGTTCAAAACTAATGCAAAAAAGAAAATTAGATATTCTCATTTTTACATTATCTTTTTCTCTAATCACTGGTAAAATTAAAAAGTTATTATTCTTCGTAGTAAAAAAATATTTATTAGGTAAGATCACTTAGAAGGTATTTCTTAAACGTTAAAAAAAAGTGTATCGCTTTAAAAAAGTAGTTGGATGATGTAGGCAGATAAGCCATGGATGAAATGAAACTGGAGAAAATCACATTTTTAGGAGCAACGATGCGGAATTAACATATACGGTTGGACGACTTTAAGGGATTGAATGGAAGAAATAGGGAGAAAAATCAAGGTTAAACATGCTACCAATATATTGTGTATTAGCGGGTTTAAAAATTAAAAGTATATCATACTTGATTCGTATATATATTAATAATATAGAGTACGTTTTAAATGATATTAACATACAAATGTATTTATTTCTTATGCTCAAAAGTTCAAATTAACAGGTATTTTCTACTTCATGGGAGGCAAAAGAATATTTGTTTTAAATGCAACATGTGAGGGGATACTGCATTTCTTTTTTTTAAAAGAGTAGATACGATAAATGATAATAAAATCCAGGAAATTGGAAAAATGTCTGATCTCACCGACAGTTCGTGAAGGAATTAAATAGCTTATGAAGCGGTCTTCTTGTTGTTGTTGTAAGACACCATTAGTGGTTGATTTCTACATCAGCGGTCAAGTGTTTTTGGGGTCCCCAAAAGAGGTCATTAGATTTAGAAACCATATTTGGTTGCATATGCTATAAAGGACACACGTATAATAATAGAATATCTTGATAAAAAATAAAGATATTCTTGTATATTTTAGAATAGTCTAAATTATTTCTCTTGGATTATATATTGTATATTTCAGTATCAATTAAATCATTCTAAATTTTATATTCACATGGTATCAGTTTTGATTCATGATATTTTTTTCATAGTTTCCCATTAGGTGCAGCTCTTAAACCCTACCTTTCCAAAAACCTAAACCTACAACTAAGTTTTCTCTAAACCCTAGCTGTCGCAGTTTTAGGTGTCTCTACTCTAAAGTCTAAACCCTAGCAATCATCGTCGTTCTAGGTGCCACTCCTACCAAACCTTAGCAACAGTGCTCGAGCTTTTCCTCTTCGAAATCCTGTCGTCGGTTTACCGCCCTTCGCAATGGACGCCGGCAAAACGTTGACCTATGCCACCATGATCCATATATTGTCGATCAAGCTGGGATCTGGCAACTTCATGGCCTGGCGCTCGCAGGTGCAAGTTCTGCTCGAATCAACAGGCATGTTCGGTTACCTCGATGGTTCCATCGTCAAACCCGTTGCTGCTTCCGCTCCGGCCACGCTCAACTCGTCAGCCGATGCCTCTGCTGCTTTCAAGGATGCTGTATCGTCGGACTCCACTTCTTCATCGACGTCGGCTGCTACACCGGCTTCGTCTGTCACGTCGCTGAAATCCTCCATCACGCCGGAATTAGGGCTGACAAACGGGTAAACGGGTAAAATTTTGTCGGGTAAAATGGGTAATATGAAAATATGGGTATGATTCGTTTTTTACTCGTTTAAAAATGGGTAATACGGGTCGGGTAAAAAACAGGTCAGGTAAAATACGGGTCGGGTATAACCCGCGGGTAAAACGGGGAAAGGTTATATCAAAACGGGTAAACCCACGAGTTAGACCCGTATTTTACCCGACCCGTTTTGACCCTTATTTTAAATTATCCATTTATACCCATACCCATTTTACCCGTACCCGTATTTTACTCGTACCCACATGGGTAAAAAATAAATTACCCGTTTTACCCGCGGGTAGCCGGTAAAAATTGACAGGCCTATCCGGAATCTTGGACGACTCAAGACAAGATCCTTCAAAACCTGCTTAGCTCATCTCTCACGGAGGACTCCATGATGAAGACGATCGGCTGCCAGACGGCTCAAGCTATGTGGGAGGCTCTGATCGCCGCCTACAACAATATATCTGATGCCCATGATATGCAGCTTGATGGTGAGCTTCACACCATTCATCGTGGCTCTTCCACGGTGATGGAATATCTCCGTCACTTCAAGCTCATCGTCGACGACCTCGCTGCTCTCGGTACTCCGGACGCAAACAGGGACAAGGTGATGTTGTTTTTCCGTGGTCTCGGTTCTGCCTATGAAACTTTCATCACGGTGCATTTTTCGCAATCTCTAATCCCGTTGTACGCTTAAATCATCGCTCGGGCTCAATGTCATGAGATTCTCATGTCTACTGGTGCCTATGGTGCAGCGTCTGGATTTGATCCTATTATGGTCGCGTTTGCTGCGTCTTCCCAGCATGGTTTCGTCATTTATGCACAGGCGCGTGGTCACCACGCACCGCCGCTCTGGTGGTTCCGGTTCTCCTACTGGCAAAAATGGTGGTGCCTAGACAATCTTCTGGTGGCCGCAATCGTCGTGGTCGTAAGAAGTGGAATCCCAAATGCCAACTCTACAATGAGTTTGGTCACACCGCAAAAATCTTGCACCAATCCTAATTCGGAGTCGAATCTTGCTGTTGCTTTCAATCCACCGTGTCCCTCGACAATTCCTCTGACTGGTATCCAGACTCTGGTGCAACCAAACACATGGCATCCACATCGTCGGTATTGACAATATCGCTCCATATAACAGTAATTGTTCTGTTGCTCTTACTAACACTAGTGCACAAGCATATGTTTCTCGGCACCCTTTTCACGGCGTTTTGGCCAGATTTTGATGGAACCGCCGAGTAACAAGGTTACGAAATCGTAACCTGTCGTTCGCCTAAGGAAAAATAAAAAAACACGGCGTTTCACAAATAAAACACGACGTTTTCCAAAGTGTATTAAAAATGTCAAGGTCAGGCGAAATCGTAACCTCGGACGGTGACAGGCGTGTTAGTTAACTATTTCGCCAGCAGTACCCGCCTGAAATTAGAAAAGTTGTTCGCCCATACATGGTTAGACGCGTAGAGGCTGCGATCTCGCCTTTTATACACGCAATTAGGCGTTACTGAAGAAGCGAGTTCTCTTGTAGTTATGACCAGAAGCGTTTCATGTTACCAAGTCGTGGCTATTTTGATGTAGTTGAAGGCGGTACCGTAACAGGTTTCGCCTGTCAGTGGCGAGTTCGCTGATGGACACGACTGTTGCTCTCTGTCCAACCAGGCGATGGTAGAAGCGAGCTCGCTTATGGTTAAAGTCAGCTGGCGAATTTATTGGCGAATACGCCTGTGCATTTAGTTATTAGCAACCACGCCATACTTGTCCTTCAGAACACATGAAGAATAATAAGTATCGTACGATGATTGATGAAAAACTAAGGACTCTGAAATTGAAGAATAATAATATGGAATTGAAATTAGAAATTGAAAAGTAACCTCATCAAGTTTAGAATTAAGAAATCAAAACGAAAATTTGAAATTGTCGCATTACAATATGAATAAACCCTAGACTACGTCTACATGTCTAGGAGTTGTCACCGCCTTGCGGATCCTGGATTTCTGGAGTGGATGCCGGAGGATTTGTACGGGCATATGCTCTTAGAAGACCACGAATAAGGTGGCAGTTCTTCCAGCTAGTCTTGCGGAGATTTCCAAGTTCTGTCCTCATCGCGAAGTTGGACTCCTCAAGCCCCTTATAATAGGCTTCCGCACTCACTAGTAAATGGTAGATATAGAAAATGTTAGATTTAGATAAAACGCACAATAGAATTGAACATAACAAAATTGGGACAAGAAGTTACCTCCACTTTGCTCCGGTTCCGGCTCCACGTCCTTGTCTCCATTTGGTTTCCAAGTCCCCCCAACCAATTTCCACTTTTTCTTCTCAAGGTATTCCATGGTATAGTACTCACACAGCTTCCCGGTGTTGGAGAATTTGAACTTTGGATGCTACAGGCGAATGAACTTATTATGAAGTTCCCGTAGGGAAACTTCTTAGCCACCGTATTGTTCTCAACCACGCTATCCTTCATGTGTTGAAACATGGAATACCCGAGGTTTATCATCACTTCCGATGCCACCAAGTAGTAAGTCACCAACGTGATGAAGTTTGGTTCTTGGAGGTAACCACCTTTAGGCACAAGGTTGGTAGCCACCATCTCATAAAGTATCCTGCGCTCGGGTGTAAGTTGTCCTAGCTTGTACTCCTTCGGCCTTCCAAGCGGACCTAATTTACGCCCAAAGTGCTCCAACCCCAACTTCTGCAAATTCTCTACTGGAAAGAGGGACTCACTAGGCCAGTTTCCCCTTGTATAAAGGTCCATTGGTTCATCATCATCCTCGAATGTAATTCCGAGGGCTTCATTGAAAAGGGCAGGACTAACCTCAAACTCCTTCTTGTTCACCTTGGCCTTCCAAACATCACGAACCTGTCGGAAATTTGCATAGAACTGCATCGTCTCCTCCAGATATCCCGGGTCATTCACCGCCATCAATTTGTCACCACCTGAATATTCTAGACAGTCCCACACCCATTTCAAACCAAGCTCTTGCACCTTATTCTTGTCCACCACTAGTAAGGTGTTCAGCAGCGACTTTGCGTCCTCAAAACTCCTATACTTGAGGTAAGCTTGCTCACTCACAAACTTACTTTTGTCGAACTTAATAACCTTGTTTGATTGTTCAACAACCTTTTTTCCACGAGGAGCCATGCTACTGATTATCCAAATTACCTATCAACAATAAATAACATCAATCCTAGTAGCTAAAACAAATCCAAAATAATAGCTAAAACATCAATCCAACATACAAAAAACCAAAACGGTCGCAAATACATGAATCCCACACACAATAGCTAAAACATGAATCCCACATGGGCGACAATCCAAAAAACTAGCTAACACATCAATCCCACATGAAAAACACAACAAATAAGCTAAAATTCCTTTCAACCTAAAAATTAAGCACATCCATTTGAAATTAACGACGAATAACATTAGTGAAAGAGGTCAACTTACAAAATAAATGGGATTTGGGCGGTTGGGGGAACGAATAACCCAGTGGACGGCGCTTCTTCGGTGGTGGATTTGTCGGGGGAGCTCTGCTGTTGATTGTGAATGAAAACAAATTGGGGATCTGATGTTGAATGCGTCTTGCCCCAAACGTTGACTACTTATAGTGGACAGGGTTACGAAGTCGCTTCTTAATCGCCTAAAATCTATAGTAACTGGCGACATCGCTTAGCATCCGCCTACGGGCGACATTTATTGGCCAGTTCACCTATGGGTATAAGCTATATAATTTCACATATGATGACCATGTAATAAATAAAAAAAATTGATCAATATATTTCGTCGTTCAGAAAATCTCGAAAAAGTCGGTAAAAACTGGATCTCGATCTCGGATTGACCAAACTAGATCTCGAGTTCGAGTTGACCAAACTCGATTTCGGGCTCGAACTCATTCGAATTAGGGGTGTAAATGAGTCGAGTCGATACCGAACAGGGGTATGCTCAAACTCGACTCATTCTGATGACTCGACTCATTAACTTTTTGTGAGCTCAAGTCCGACTCGACTATATTAGTTATATACCTAATTGCATATATATTTGCTTAATAAGCTCGTCGAGCTTATCGAAATAAAATTTAAAAGCTCAGAAGATCGAGTTTGGTCAACCTGAACTCGAGATCGAGCTTTGACCGAGTTTCTCGAGATTTTCTTAATTTTATTTCGATAACCTCGGTGAGTTTATAGAGCAACTATATATATTATTAGATATGTAATTAATATATGTGTTTCTTTGAAAAAAATTAAAAATATACAATCTAAATTAAGTTTTGGATGTTTATTAAAGAAATGAATACATGTCATCTTGTTATGGATTTTTTAAATGGTTGTAATGTATGTCTATTTAAATTTTATGTAGTAGCTATATTACTTAAATTGGGTTAGTTCCAACAGGCGGAACATGTTACGAGTTCACCTCCACGTAAAAAACAATTGGGCCTTTGGGCCAGGATAGACACTCACTTATCACTCTGATACGGCCCATGTATGTGTATAGTATATGTATATTGAATGCCATGTGTTTCATGGGTAGTTTACGCGGGTCGGCGACTTATCGAACCCTACATTTTTGCTCCTATATTTATACTGATCAAATGGATGCTAATCCACCGATGTGGGAAACATGATATGACGTGGTGGCGAAATCGCCTCTCCTATTCGCCTGGTAGCGAATCAAGAAACGACCCCGCCTCCTAGTTTATCTCAACATTCAATACTTAAACCCTAAACCCTAGATGGTACTTAGAAACGATACCGCTTCTCTGATCGCCTATCAGTCACACGACGTCGTTTATATGGATTTTGTACTTGTGTTTTTTTAGAAAATCTTCTTCTGCAGAGGCGATCTCGCTAGATGATTCACTTGTCAGTTGCGAGTTCTCCTAGATGCACGCTTGCTAGCTTCTGTTCCACACAGCGGATTTGGTGGCGAATTCTTAAACTCTAAATGTTTGTAGCTGGTGTAGGAAGCGATTTCGCTTCATGTCATCGCCTGCTCTAAATATTGGAAGCGATATCGCCAGATGATTCGCCTAAAAGTTACGAGTTCGCCTGGAGGCACGCTTGCTAGCTTCTGTTCCACAAGGCGTATTAGGTGGAGAATTCTTAAACTCTAAATTTGTAGCTGGGGAAGGAGGCAAGATCACCTCTTGTCATCGCCCGCTCTAAATATTGGAAGCGATATCGCCTCCAGCTCCACTTCCTATTATTGTACAAATTGTTATCATATTTTTAGTAGCAAGGTTTGTCAAAATTTAAGCAACATTAATACAGAGTTCAATATACTACACACATTGAAAATGAAGTACATATGTCTGCAACTTAACCATGTCGCGAGTTTAAAAACAAAATTAAAAGAACGAGGTTTATCATAACAAAGGCTATCATTCATCCTCGTCATCACTATCTTCTTCATCACTACCACCGTCAGCAGTAGGAACCTCTCCAATTTCTTCTTCTTCATCATCTTCTTCTTTGCTGGACGACTCTTCAACCTCCGCATCTGGTCTCCGTTTGTTTCTGTAGACAGCGTCGTCTCCTTCTTCCTCTCCAACCTCGTCAGTGAGTTGCTCAGGACTGAACAGGCCACCATCCCCACCATCTTGCTGACCATCGTCCTCGGGATTCTGATCTTCTTGATCACCAATCAGGTCTTCATTTTCCTGTTCTGGCTCCTCGTCATCACGCATCTGGTCTTCATCTTCTTGTGGTTCCTCTTCACGTTCCTCGTCATCTAGCTCCTCGTTCATAGGTGGCAGAGATTGTACGGAGAAGTCTGGCATCCCTTCCTCGTCGCTGAGCTCAGGTTCCAAGTTCAGTATCCTGCCAAACTCTAATATCAACTCCGTCTCCTTAGAGATGTCCAACTTCACATGTTCTAGTTCCGATGAGAGCTGTCCCGTAAGCACAACCATTCGCTCTCGCCACTGAAGTTCCCGGCCTGCCAAACAATATCAAATAAATTAGATCAAATACATGGTCACCAACAAATGATCATAATAAAATACCATTCTTCATAAAGTGAGACTTACCCGGACTCAAATCACCTCAGTTGCGTGAACTAGAAGCACCGCCGCTCTTCTTCTTTAGCACGCCATCAGCGCCTAGCTCCAAGCCCTTGCTGCGTAGCCATTTCTTGTTGTAATGCATTACCGGCTCCGGCTTCGTGACTGGTCCAATACCCTTCTTCTTCAATATCACCGTTATAAGCTGCCCATAAGGGATCGTCACATTGCTTTTGTCCTTGGCACGCTTCAACATGTACTTGAAAATAGTGTAGCCTGGATTTATCTTCAATCCCTCCATGATGTAGTAGAACAACATAAAATTGGCAATAGTCGGCTCACAAGGGTGTCCACCCGATGGCATCACATTCGAGTATATCAACTCGAAAACCAACCTTTGCTCTAGTGTGAGGGCGCCAATGTTGTACTTCTTTGGAGTACCTACCACCTTGCTACGCGTCTTAAACAACTTTCTACACATGTGCACGGGTTCAAGGGGGTTCAAATTTGACAAGGATGGGAAGTTATGTGTGTGGTAACACTAATAATGACCGTTTGGGTCTAACGGCCTTAATTGGCCACTCGACACATACGCGCAACCTATCACCTCATTTATCAAGTACTTATCAACCTTAAATCTAACGCCCCTAACCATTGTCTACCCCTCTTCGGCGTCTTTCTCAAAAGTAAGATTAGCATAAAATTGCAAACACTCGTCCTTATACACCGGCTCTTTCAACATCAACATCCCTTCTAGGTGCGTCGCTCTAAAATAATCTACAATTTTAGGGAAACCTAATGCAGCTACCTTGTCCTCATCAAACACCCTTGCATTCAACATAAAAGGACGAGAAAAGCTTTCATACCTTGTCTCAGCCTTAGTACTTACGAAGAGGGACTGCTCATCCTCGTCGGTCACGTTCTCAGCCGCATTTGGATTACCGGTGTGGTTTGGATTCTGCGACGAACTGGCAGCGATGTGGAAGTGTACAAGTGTGGTGGGTTTCCGCCCCTGCGACGAAGATCCAGAGCTCTGCATTACTGCTCCATCGGCTGCTGAGCTTCCCTTCTCCGGCGACTTTACATCTCTCTGATGGTCTCTTCTTACCGTGATCCAGCCGCCGCACCGCATTCCTCCACGGCGGTTGTCTTCTGGCGCTTCAGGGCAGGTGGGGTTAGTGTTATCCAAGCAGATTTGCTCCGGCCCATGGCGATTTGGGGTTTTCTTGTGGTGGCGATTTCTGGTGGTGGGTCGACTGCGGGTGGAAGTTGGGGGGATTTTGATCCCACCCACCCGCAAAAAATGATTAAGTATTTTTTTGATTAAATCTAAGGAAGCGAACTCGCTGATAAGTCCATGGTTCGTATTCGGGCCTCATTCATACTCGGACCAAGACCCGAGAAGGGTCGTGGCTCGAGATACGCAGAGGGTGGATCCATAGGTCCATCAATCCTAATCCTTACAAGGAATGAGTATATTATGAATGTTCTACAAGGAATATACATCTTCTCAAAGATGGTAATATAGCTATTCTAAACATGGTAACACAACCATGTCCGAAATACACTTCTATTATACATGGTAATACAACCTCTATTCCCATAAGAGTTGTATTCATACTATAAATACATATCTTGGTGATCTACGGATTGTAGCCATATAAATACCCTAAAGGTTTGGTAGACCTCTCATCTAATCTCATACTTTATACTTTACGCCTTAAGCTACTGACTTGAGCGTCGGAGTATCTATCCCCGGGACACCCGGGGCCTTTGTCTTGCAGATCAGTTCGAGAGCCTGGTTCGTCGTCGAAGTGTTGGTGTCCGGCATACATCAATTTGGCACGCCCGGTGGGACATCTCACACGCATAGACGACGTCGCCGAACCTTGTTTCCAATCTGATCTAGTGCATCTGAAGAAGTAACTTCCCCAACAACATGTTTGAAGCCGAGCAACCCAGACGAAGTGCCCGAGTGCTAGGGCAAAATCCAGAAGAGAATCCAGAAGCACCCCAAAGGACGAGGACGAGGACGCGGTCGACCCGGAGGATCTCGCACACGCTCCACCTCTGAACCACCGTCAGACTCTACCGTGGGGGCAGGAAACTCCAAAGTTCCAAACTCCTTCGGTTCGAATCCTGTCGTATCCGAAACACCCCTCTCTGGTCCAAATCCTGTTGTATCAGGAGTGCCACCTTCTGGATCGAATCCTGTTGCATCAGGAGTGCCACCTTCTGGATCAAACCTATTGGATCTGAAGCACCGAACTCAGGACCAAGAGTCTCGATCCAGACGGACATGAACTACAGCCAACGCGTCAACAACTCAGAAGGCCTTGACCAAGACAATAGGTTTGGATATGACGGACCTGATTCGATCTTTACCTCAGAAGAACAAGCACTAAGAGATCAACAAATCCTCACGGAAAAACAACAGGAGGAGGAAAGACAAAGACGTCTTAGGGAAACCTTGAGCCGGACTATAGGACATAACCCGCTAGGTTCCGGGCCATCTTATATCAACCTTGACTCAGAAACGACCCCTGAAGGCGTCCGAACGCTGATGAGGAACTTACAGGCCCAATATCCTGATTTTGTTGCATCTTTGATAAACTCAAGTCAACAGCTCAGTGCACAGATGCATGAAGCTCCCAACCGAGTATCTGTCTCAGGAGCCCAAAATACACCACCTGCTGATCCTACTCAACATCGAAGACTCCTCAACGACTTATCCAAGGATCTACCGTCTTATAATGCTCAAAGCAGTCTACCACCACCTCCTAATGTATCCAATTATCAGGGCGAAGGCACAGGATTAAGTAGGGATGAGGTGAGAAGGATGCGCATCATCAACATCGAAGAAGAGCTCAGACGTGAGAAGAGGGAGCGGACTCGAAGCGAATGGCAAAATAGCGCCGATCGGCCTTACACCCAAGATGGAGCCTACCCTACCCGAGGTAAATATGAAGTTGACCAAGAAATCACGCGTATCCTCGGACCCAGAGGACAAGCTGCTCGTTCTCCCTTCTCGCGGCATATTGTGAATCTCCCATTCGATAACCACAAGAAGGTCCCAGAGCACTTACCCACATACGATGGCACTAGCGATCCTAAAGAATTTCTCTCGGTCTTTTTTAAGACCTTAGAAACCAGGAAATTCCATGAATTGGAAATATGCAAGATCGTCCCCAGTTACCTCCGAGGGAAAGCACATACATGGTTTACCCAGACCAAACCAGAAAGTTTATTTAATTACTGTGATTTTGCCGAGTTTCTTCTCCACGCTTTCTTCCAGAAGAAGAATTTCACCAAGTTCCTCGGGGATCTGGGGTATGTGACCCGCCTCGAAGGAGAGACTGTGATAGAACAATATCATAGATACATGGAATTAGTTATTGAATGCTATGATCGAGATGAACGCCTCATGATAAATATGTACCGGATGAGTGTGGATGATGACATTCTAAGGATGAAGCTGGCAACAAAAAATACAACAACCATTCAACACCTTCAGGCCATTATGGAAAAGTACTCTAGCAAATCAAATGCTGTGACGGGCAAAAGACCCCCAGAATTCCTTATGGACAGAAAAGAGTCCAGGGCGAAGATACCGAAGGTCGATAAGACTGATAACGCTCCAAAGCCTACCTTCAAGTCCTAAACTACTCTAGCAAGATCTCGGGCTGAATTTCTATCCATTCACAGGCACCTTTTGAAGGACCCGCCCGCCATGAAGGAATCAGCCGAGCGCCAAAGGTCACCAAAGTTCTGCCAATATCACCGAGATCGGGGGCATAACACAGAGGAGTGCTATCAAATCACAAACGAAATCGAGAAGTTGATTCGCCAGGGAATTGTGCAACAAATTGCACCATCAACAACCAGCGATAATCAGGAGGAAAGCCCTGGCAGAAGAAGAAGGATGGCTACCGCAATAATAACAACAACAACCAAGGCGGCGGAGGCAACAATCTTCAAAATCCTCCTCCTCCACCACCTAATGGAGCCAACCGAGTCATCAACGGCATCAATGGCTACACAGGAGAAGCAATTTCCTTGACCAAGCTGAAGGGTAGCGTGCGAGCTATACCCCACACTGAGCCAGTCAACAAGAGGCTCCGCCCCGAGGAAACCATTACCTTCTTGGATGCGGATGCCGTGCCAAATCAGATGCCTCACTCGGATCCTCTCATCATCTCAGCAACCGTACAAGATACTCTAGTAAAAAGAGTCTTCATAGATGATGAAAGTGGGGTAGAAGTAATGTTCCAAGACTGCTTCCAGAAGTTAGGATTTACTAAAGATGACCTTAAACCTACGAGTCCGATTTCGGGGTTCACAGGAAATCCAGTAATACTTCTCGGAGAAATCACACTCCCCGTCACAGTAGCAGAAGGAGCCAAGAGCCTAACCTTTTACTGCACCTTTGTGGTAGTAGACACGGTCACACCCTTCAACATTATCCTTGGCAGACCTTGGATGTGCCAAGCTAAAGCTGTATGGTCTCCCTACCACCTGATGCTGAAGTTTCCAACATCACAAGGAGTAGTTTCAATCAAAGGAGACCAAGGAGTGGCGCACTCTTGTATGATCACGGCCATCCGTGATGCCAGAAAAGTGAGCAACATATCGGCCGTCAACACTATTCTAGGAGATCTGGTACCCGATCCTGATCTCGAATAACCTATGGTGTTCCATTTTGAAGAAGAGGCCTACAACAAGATGACTACACTATGGCATAAACGCCGCCACCAAGCCTTCCAAGTGGGAGAACTGGTAATTCCAGCTGGCCCGTGGTGTACCAATAAGCTAGGAGGAGCGCTGGAGCCGAGGACCAAAAGACCATACAAAATCTCTGCAGCACAATCCGGTGGATTCTACCTCTTGCAAACACGCGAAGGAGAGCACTTGGACCCTGTCATTATGGCGCCCTTCCTACGCAGGTACCTCGGAGCTAAAACCAAGTAGACCTTCTCCATATAAGGAAAAACTACTTCAATAAGGCCTACGGGCCAAGCTCTTTTTCTTTTCATCTTTTTACATTTTTATACCCGAGCTCCCAAACTCGGGGTTGTCTTTTATAATTTTACCGAACTCTCAAGTTCGAAGAATGCAATTTCTTTTCGACATATATCTTCTATTTTATTTTGAAGCAGTCCATACACTCTAAATACAAAGAGAAACTAAGCCTCACAAAGCATAAGTAAAGACTGCTGCCTAAAGATCTATACGCTTATAAGTGTATGATTGATACTTATCTAATATGAGCTGTTTAGACTATGTGTCTGAACTACAATCATCTTAGGCCAAAATAAAATAATATACTTATAAAAAGTATATGGCCAAAGACCAACATGATACAGGTCATGCAAACTCACAAAGTTTGGAATACGACTCTCCATGTGATGCTTTTATTAAGGTACACATCACTATTTATTAAGGCTATTCATAAGCCTAAAGAGTCAATCTTCTCAAGGATTGCAATATAAAGACTGTTACAGTCGCAATGTGCGTCCTTGATGATCCGTCGCGATGGCACGATGAGGAGTACCTGCTAAGAATCAAGGAACTCTCAATCAGGGCGGGGCGGCTTATTGCCGTTCCCGCTCCGATGCTAAAGTCAGTGGACTGTTCGGAGAGTTGGGATGTGATTGATTGTGTTTAGTAAACTTACCTTTCTCTTGTGAGAAAGGGATATATATATGGTGCAGACAGTTTGACCTGACCTGATCTGACCGCGCCGTTAGGCGGTCTGGGAAGATTCTCCTGTCAGGTCAGGTAAAGCTGCCATCTGCGGTCGGGTCTGCCCGATCGTCATGTAGGATGAAGGGTCGGGATGAACCATGCGGGATGGTGAGATGCCCGACCCTAACAAGTCCCCCCAAGTCCGAGCGCGGAGCAACGGTTCGCGTGATGGACTGTATCTGGGTTTCTGTGATCCGTGCGACAGTGAGCCGTCAGTAATAACTGCATGCCTGCCACGTGTCATCACTTTTTCGAAGGGATGCGTGTAAATTCAGTCTTTGTAACTGTGCAACTTTTGCAACTGCAATTATTACTTTAACTGCTCGCATAACTCCCCCCCTTTCTTCATTCAAATACGAACCTGCTCCTCATTTCTGCCTTCTTCATTTCATTCTCGAATTCATTGCTCACAACTTTAGACATTCCGCACACGCCTGTATACCTGCTTCACTTTGATTTCTCGTGTTCTTCCGCCTCTGTAGCGTCTTGCCTGATCTGATCAGGGCTGACATCCCTGTCTCCGGCGCGTATTGCCAGATTACGGATGAAGAGGCGGCTGAGTTTGTTCAGATCTGCCGTGACACCGAGGGCCTCTAAATCGCAGATCTGGCCAAGTCAATCGTTCGCCCCAAGCCCAGCGACACCATCAACGCTGCCCCGGCGGGCAAAGTTCCTGTTTACTATGAGCATCTGGCTCGCTGCGGCGTCAGGTTCCCTCTTACTCCTTTCTGCCAATCCATTCTGTCCTACTTTGACATGACTCTGGGCTTGATGACGCCCAACGCTGTGCGCAACGTCATTGGCTTCGAGACCCTGTGCGGTGCTCGCGGGGTTGTTCCCTCCGTCACCCTGTTCCGGGTGTTCTTCTACGCCGGCGGTGGTGGCGACGAGGACGGTTGGGGCCACATCAAGGTTCGCCCCAAAGCCGACCTGCACATCGTGACCGGCATGCCCAAAACGACCAACTGGAAGGTAAAGTTCATGTTTGTCGATGAAGATGTCGTGTATGGGCCTGCCGCCTCTCGCCCAAGGCAATCTGTTGGCGATCCTGATACGCGTGGCCGCGCCCCAGATGGCGTTTCCCAGAATCGCTTGGCCGCCTCCATCAAGGCTCTGAAGGAGAAACCGGAGAGGTGGGACGTCTTGAAGTTGGATGAGAGGTTGCGGGATTCCGGCCTGCCTCACCGTCGCGTGCTCCCTGCCATCCAGGATGAGCCTGTTGTCATCCCAGATGCTGATAAGCCCGTCCAGGGTGAGGGCAACGGCCCCCCAAAAGTTGATCTCTCCAGCCCTCCTGCCGCTCTGGCACTTGCTCCGATTGGTCGCCCTGATAAAGGTATGTCAGATCCCACTTGGCCCTCTCTTTCATCCTTTTTGAGCATTGCCATGACCTTTTGCTCTTGCCTCAAATGTATCTTCTTCATGTTGTATGTGTTTCAACAGATATGGCTCGCCGCCGACCAACCATTGACGTGACAAAGTTCGTCCGTCCCTCGCAGCGCAGGAGGTTGGAGGAAAGCGCTGGCCCGAACCAGTCCACTCAGTCGCATGGTCAGTCCTTTCAAACCGGACAAGATGACAATGCTGAAGGTTCCTCGCTTCCCTATCAGGATACGGGGTCGTCAAGGGGTTTGCTGAAGCCTGACCAGTTGTTCCAGATGGGGGTCGGCGGTCGCGAGAATGTCTCGTCCCGACCCCAAGTGCCCGAGAAGCTGAAGAGCAGCACTGAACCAACTGGTCCGCAGCATGGTGAGAGGGCCCCTCCGCACGCTGGTGGCTTTCAAACTGACAAGGGTAAAACCAACTCCTCCACTATCTTCCTCAACTCGCCCGCCGGTCGTTTAGAATATCTCAAGGAGGTGATGCCCCTTGACCATTTCAGAGCTTGGGTGAAGAATCCGGCGCTAAACCTTCATGGGGTCAGGACTGCCACGGACAATCTGATTTCATCTGTTTTTGATGTAAGCTTCATCTTCTTGTCTCTCCTTTCATGCTTAACTTCCTCTCCCGACTCTATCCTCCTAACTGTTGTATTGTTAGGGCGCTTGCTCATCCCTCGCCGTCATCTCCGACTTCAGCACCTTGTGCTTGGCGCATGAGGCTGACAAGAAAGTGCATCACGCCACCCTCATCGAGCTCGGAGACGTGAAGAGGCAGTTGGCCATCGCCGATGCCGAGATAGTCCAGCTTCAAGAGGAGGCCAAGGCCAAAGCAGATGCTGATGCTGATTGGTCACCTGATGACTGGATGGAATCCGAGCAGGCGCTGAAGAAACAGCTGGACGCTGTCAACGCTCAACTAGCGTCTGCCATCTCGGACGGTGAGGAACTGAAAATAGCCAAAGAGACCAGCGACGCTGCTCTACTAGATGCCCAGATATCTACCACCGAGCTGCAAAAACGCCTAGATGAAGCTGTTGGGAAAGCTGATCAGATGGACAAGATATCTGGTGAACTGGCCACTCTTCAGGCTCGCTTTGCCGAGTCCGAAAGTCAACTGAAGAAGGCGCTGGAGGATAAGGCTAGCCTCGCCATTGACTATCAGTCTGTGCTGACCGCCGGCGTGCGTGAGGTGTTTGCCAAGGTGGCTCGATCGGAGCGCGCCGTCGCGCGCACTTCTGCTTTCCTTCGACGGGCTTATGCGCTGGATAACGTGTATGAAGACTCTGCTGCCTATGCCACTGCTCTTTCTGAGCTCACAGATGCTTTCATTGGCTATGGCTTCCCTGAGTACTTTTCTACACTGACCGGTGAGATGACTCCGGCCGAGCTTGCCGCATGGGAGCCAGATGTTGCAGTTCCGCCTGTTGTGGTCGATGGTGAAGTTGTTGCTGAGGAAGGTCTGGTGAAGGACTTGGAGGATGCTGGGAACAATGTCCAAGTTTCTGCCCAGAACCATTAGTTCTGCTTCTTTCCTTTCCTTTCTTTCTGTTGGATTTCTCATAAACTCCCCCGAATAATTTCCTTTTGGTTTGTAATGACCCATAAGGGTTACATTTGCTTTACATTGTTATTGAATTCCTGCTTTGACAGCATATGTTATTGCCTTAGTGGTTTGGCTGTTTGCTACTTGATGAAACTCTTGTTTGTGCATTTGCATTACTGGCTATTGCCTTAATGTTTGGTTGATGCCTTGCCGTTCTGCTCACCCCTGTTCATGGTGGTGACTCATCATCCTTCTATATGAAGAGGGATGAGTCAGCAGGATGAACTAACCGGGGTGAACCATGATGTGGCTTGAACTCCTTGCCGACTTGGAGGTCGCTAAACCCTGACCAAGCCACCAAGGTATATGGGCCTAGACCTTTCCTTGGTTTTTTTTCTTCAAAGCCAAAGCTGCTAAGCTGTGATCCTTGTTAATCGATCCGTGTCCGACATGGGTTTTTCTTAAAGAAAAGATCCCACCTTTTCTCCAAACCGGTAGCTATCCGGGTTTGGAGAGGATATGGTTTGTTCTGTTTGCCCATCCGCATTTGAACAAATAACCACGCCTATGTTCAGCACTCAAAAAAGGGCGGCTAAGCCTCAGTCTCGGTCTGGCGGTCACGATCGTGATCGTGTCATCCGACTTGCCCATTGGTGTAAGTACACTTCTGAACTCATCTTTGCCATTCCAGACATATGTCTGAGATGCTCGGCAAAGATGTGTCCTTCATGCTTCACAACCTAAGTGAGGGATGTGTCGAGTGTTCTAATGCTTTGTCCGGGTAACTGGAGCGATGGCCTGAACTGCCTCTCTTAATGTCCATTATCACCGATTCCGATCATGTCACTCGACTTTCGAAAAAGGGGCATAAATGAAACAGAAAAAGGGATGATGTGTTCTTGAACTTGACACTTGGAATTCATTAAAAACAAAAGGGGGAGTACAAAAGATACAATTTTGCGCGGGAGAACTGGATTTCCTCAAGATCACATCCCTCATGAGGGCAAAAGTCGCGATCCGATCAGGAATCCGTTCTCCAAAAGCATTTCCCCATTATATACAAACTAATTGGTACCTTTCTCATGGGTCTGATGCTGCTCAACCGTAATAACGGCGGAGGTTCTCCATGTTCCACGTCCTTGGTACCGCTTCGCCTGCCATGGTCTGCAGCCTGTATGCGCCGTTCCCCAGCACTTCTGCGACCACGTATGGTCCTTCCCACGTGACATCTAACTTCTTCAAGCCTTCAACTCGGCTAGCTTCATTCTTTCGGAGGGCCAATTCGCCTTGCTTAAGATTCCTCACGCGGACTCTGGCATTATAGCGTTGTTCCACGTATGACTTGTAGGCCGCCTCCTTGATTGTGGCATGTTCTCTGGCTCTCTCCAAGTCCTCCAGGCTTTCTCTCAAACGCTGGTTATTGTCCTCTTCGGCATCCGGGATGGCGGATCGCGTCGATGGGATGATGAGCTCAGGCGGGATGATGGCTTCACTGCCACAACACAGAAAGTAAGGTGATTCACCTGTGGCCGTTCGGGGCGTCGTCCTGTATGCCCATAACACCGACGGGAGCTCATCTACCCAGTTCCCTTTAGCGCCGTCCAACCTTCTCTTCAACCCTTGCACGATCGTTCCATTGGTTCGCTCGGTGAGACCGTTGGCTTGCGGATGGGCTACTGATGTGAAGCTCTGCTGGATGCCCATCTGGTTACACCAGTCTCTGAAGACTCCTCCTTCAAACTGGCGTCCGTTGTCGCTGATGATCGTCTTGGGCAGGCCGAATCTGCAAACAATGTTCCTCCACACGAAACTTGTCATCCTCTTGCCCGTGATGGTTGCCAATGCCTCCACCTCAACCCACTTGGTGAAGTAGTCAACGGCCACCACCAGGAATCTTCTCTTGCCGGTCGCTTGGGGGAAAGGACCGACAATGTCGATGCCCCATTTTGCAAATGGCCATGGGCCTGTGATGCTCTTCATGGGTTGGCCGGGTTGAGATGACACCCGGTCATGTATCTGGCACTGATGACAAGTTTTGACCACATGGTCGGCGTCGACCCTCATGTTGGGCCAGTAATAACCTGCTCGGGATGCCCTCAGCGCCAGTGTCCGGGCACCTTGATGGCTGCCGCCGCTTCCTTCGTGGAGCTCCTTCAGGATTCTTTCTGCTTGTCTGGGCGTTAAACATCGCAACCACGGCTGCAAATATCCTCTCTTGTATACCACCCCGTTCCTGAGTGCAAAGTTCAGCGCCTTCCTTTCTAGGGCTTTCGCCTCCTTCTGATCGGGTGGTAGCGCTCCACTGAGCAAGTAGTCCCGCATTGGTGTCAACCAACATGGCGGCTCGGCCTCAATAGCCGCGACCGTCATGCCGTCAGTTGATCTTGTCGGCAGTGTTTCCACTAGAACTCCTTTGGACAGATGGCTACTTGCCGTGGAGGCCAGCTTGCTGAGGGCATCTGCCCTTGTATTCTAGGATCTGGGGACTCGGGTCACCTCAAACCCTTCGAACTGCGTGGCTAGACTCTTACCTTTGGCCAGGTACTTTTGCATTGATGGCTCCTTGGCTGCGTATGACCCATTGAACTGGTTTGCAACCAAAGCCGAGTCGCCGTATGCATCCAACTTGGTTGCGCCCAGCGCTTTTGCTAACTCCATGCCTGCAATTAATGCTTCATATTCGGCTTCATTGTTCGTGGCTGGGAACTGGAATCTCAACGCATACGTCGTCTCCATCCTATCGGGGTCGGTGATGATCAGACCTGCTCCTGATCCTTCCACGCCGGATGCGCCATCCACATGCAGCTTCCACCATCCTGTCCGGTCAACGCATCGTTGCTTCTTGTCGGCTGGCTCGCTTGGTGCGTCGATGGTTACTTCATCCTTCTCCTCGATCCCGGATGGCAATTCTGCCAGGAAATCAGCCATCACTTGCCCTTTAATGGCTTTTCTTGGGGCGAACTCAATGGCGTGTTCGCCTAGCTCTATTGCCCACTTAGCCAACCTTCCTGACATCTCCGGCCTGGTCAAAATTGCTTTGAGCGGCTCGTTTGTGAGAACCACGATGGGGTGTGCTTGAAAATATGACCTGAGGCGTCTTGCCGCATGAACCAATGCCATGGCCAACTTCTCCTGAGCGCTGTATCTCAGCTCGGCCCCCTGCAGCGTTCGGCTGACATAATAGACCGGACGCTGGATCTTGTTCACTTCCCTAACCAACGCGCCACTCACGACTTCCATCCCGGCGGCAAGGTATAAGTACAACGTCTCACCTTGCTCGGGAGGAGACATGGCTGGTAGGTCTTTTAAATGATCCTTCAACTTGAGGAACGCTTCCTCCTCGACCTGGCCCCATTGGATTGCTCCTTTTGGCCCGACGCTGCCCTTGAGGATCCTCAAGAACGGGAGTGACCTCTCTGCGGCTCGTGACAAGAACCTGTTCATAGCCGCCAGCTTTCCATTCAGGCTCTGTACGTCTTTAACGTTCCTGGGAGGCTTCATTTCCAAGACGGCTTGGACTTTCTTCGGATTGACCTCCAAACCGTTGTTGGACACCATGAGACCCAGGAACTTCCCGGCCCCCACTCTGAACTGGCACTTGGCCGGGTTGAGCATCATACCTGCCGCGTTTAGGGTTTCCAAAGTCTCATCTAGGTCCTTCACTAGACCTTCATACGATACGCTCTTAATGACCATGTCATCGACATAGATTTCCATGTTGCGGCCGATCTGCGCTTTGAAAATCTTGTCCACCACCCTCTGGTAGGTGGCACCGGCGTTGCGCAGGCCAAACGGCATCATCCGGTACGCGAAGGCTCCCCTGTCCGTGATGAAGGCCGTTTTGTCGATGTCGTCCTCCTTCATCGTGATTTGGTGGTACCCCTTGTATGCATCTAGGAAGCATTTGATCGGGAAAAGGGCCAACGCGTCTACCTTCTGATCGATGATGGGTGTCGGGTAGCAATCCTTGGGACATGCCCTGTTCAGCGCTTTGTAATCGATGCACATTCGCCAACTCCCATCTGACTTTTTGACCAGGACCGGGTTGGCTAACCACGTGGGGTATGGCACCTCCCGTAGGATACCTGCATTCACCAACTCGGTTACCTGTTTGTTTACAGCGTCATTCCTTTCTGGGCATAGTGGCCGTCTTTTCTGCATGACTGGTGGGTGTGAAGGATCCACTCTGAGGGCGTGCTGACCGAGTTCGGGTGATACTCTCGTCATGTCTGTCGCCTTCCATGCAAAGACTTTCTGATGCTTGATCAGGACCCCCAGAACCTCCTGACGACTTGCGTCGGGCAAGTCAGATCCCACTTGGACCCCTCGGCATCCGCCTTGGTCAAGGAACATGGGCATGCATGATGCTGACAAGGTTTTGGGGTCTGGGATCCCTGATCGGACCATATGGACCGGACGTCGTGGTGGTGATTCGTCATCTAGACGCTTCCGCTTCTTTAATGCTATCCTGTGGCACTCTCTCGCCTTTTGCTGATCGCCTCGAACGGTCGCTATCCCTCCTTTGGTTGGAAACTTCAAAAGGAGATGTAGGGTTGAGACAATACCTTTGAGCTGGGCTAGCGCTGGCCTCCCCAGTATTAGGTTGTACGGGCTATGAGCTTTGATGACGATGAACTCCATGTCCACCTCTTTCCTGGTCGGCCTCTCCCCGACCCCAACTGGAAGTGTGATTGTTCCTTCTGGCCACACCGTTCTGTCCGCGAAATCCACCAACGGTGTGCTTGTTGGGATCAACTTGGCCTTTGTGTTGTCGTCTAACTTTTCGAAACAATGCCAATACATTATCTCTGCCGAGCTGCCACCATCCACGTACGCTCGATGAACCATCTTATCCATTATTTGAACCGTGATGATGACCGCGTCGCATCCGGCCGGACGATCCAGGATGGGATCGTCGGCACCGAACGTGATCAACTCATCTCTACCCAGCCTCCTACTCGTCGGGGTGTGTTCTGGGGCTATCCTGCACCTAGCCTTTCTTTGTGAATCCGAGCTCCCTCCGGCATTCCCGCCTATGATAGTGAGTATATCATTGCTCGCGCGCCTTGCTGGATCTCGTTCTGGTGATGACTCCTCCTCATACTTTGCTCTTTTTTCATCTGGTCGCTCGGCCCGCGCCACCTCCTTTCCTTTACCACGCCCCCTGTTGGCCCCTTGATCCTGGCCGCCGTTCTTGTTGGCATATGTCGCCTTGTTGTGAGCTTTGGCGGTGGCAGCAAATTTTTTTAACTGCCCTTTGCGCAGGCATGACTCGATGGCCTTCTTCAGGTGGATGCAATCCTCTGTGTCGTGGCCGTGGTCGTCATGGTACTCGCAAAACTTGTTCAAGTTTCGTTTGTTGGGAGGCATCTTCATGGCACGCGGGGGTGGGATGACGTCGCGGTTTGCCAAGAAGACTTCTCTGGGCGTCTTTGTCAACGGGGTGAAGACTCTTTCTTGAGCAACTCGAGGTCCTAGCCTGTCCTTCACCGATGACGCTTTCTCTGCTTTAGCCGGTTGCCCATCCTGGATGGGCTTCTGTTTTGACCAGTAAGGTCGAGCTTCTTTCTGTATTGCCAACTTCTTCTTCTTGGCATTCTCATCGGCTCGGTGAAACATCTCCACCACCATATGCAACTCGTCCAGCGTGTGTACCGCGCGAAGGGTGAGCTCCGAATCCAGAGCCTCGTGATCCAGGCCTTGCATGAAGATTTCGATCAACCACCGCGGCTCGCCACGGTGCACCACCCTGTTGCTTTCCTCGATGAAGCGCTCATAATACTCCATCAGGCTCTCGCCAGATGATGCCTTGTGGCGTATCTTCATCAGGTCCTGCGTCGTGTTGGTGAACTTCCTCTTCTGCATGAACCTGATGAGAAAAAGTTCCTCGAGCTGCGCGAAACTGGATATGCTTCCATTGTCCAGGTTGGCGAACCATACCCTTGCTGCCTCCTTGAGCGTGGTGGCAAAGACTTTGCACCATACGGGCTCGGGCGTGGCGTACGTTGACATATTAGTTGTGAACGTGTGCAAATGATCTGCTGGGTCCGACAAGCCATCGTACGTACCTAGATTTGGTGGGATCCGGAGACGAGGGTTGGCAACAAACTACGTTATTGCCTCTGAAAACGGGCTCCCTCTTTTCTGGCAATCTGGGGCTTCATAAAACACTGACAGCCTCTGCTTCGCCGGCACCCTCGGCTTGACACTTGGCTTGTGAACATACGTCATGGCCCATTCCCCAGGATGAGACCTAGGGTTGGCCTCTTTCTCGCCCGGATCTCCCCACTCCTCGTCTGAATCTTCCAGGATCTCATTCCCGTCATCATTCAGCTCTGTGAGGATGGGGGCTTTTCGCTTAGCTCGTGCGGGCTCGGCGAAGAGCTTTGCCGGTGTGACCGTCTTCGCCAAACCTTCAAGACGCCGCGCTTTCGGCGGTGTACTTCGCAGCTCCTGCAGCTGCTTGTTGATGGTAGCCTGTGACTCCAGTATCTGGCAGAGAACATCACCATCCTCCGTTGTGAAAGATGGGGACGCGCCTGGGTGCCGAGCCTTCTCAGGCGTCGCCGAGATCGGAGTAGCTGCTGGGTTTGAAGGGGTGAACGGGACTCCAGCCCCTTCGTCGCCCAGATCTGTGACCACTACCTCGTCGATGAGGACAGCGTGGTCTTGTCCTTCTCTGCTCATTTGCAGTGCGTGGGCTATGAAGATACTTGATTATATCCCCACAGACGGCGCCAATGTTACAGTCGCAATGTGCGTCCTTGATGATCCGTCGCGATGGCACGATGAGGAGTACCTGCTAAGAATCAAGGAACTCTCAATCAGGGCGGGGCGGCTTATTGCCGTTCCCGCTCCGATGCTAAAGTCAGTGGACTGTTCGGAGAGTTGGGATGTGATTGATTGTGTTTAGTAAACTTACCTTTCTCTTGTGAGAAAGGGATATATATATGGTGCAGACAGTTTGACCTGACCTGATCTGACCGCGCCGTTAGGCGGTCTGGGAAGATTCTCCTGTCAGGTCAGGTAAAGCTGCCATCTGCGGTTGGGTCTGCCCGATCGTCATGTAGGATGAGGGGTCGGGATGAACCATGCGGGATGGTTGGAATACGACTCTCCATGTGATGCTTTTATTAAGGTACACATCACTATTTATTAAGGCTATTCATAAGCCTAAATAGTCAATCTTCTCAAGGATTGCAATATAAAGACCTTTATAAAGGCAAAACCAAAAAGTGTTATTACATTACGAAACTTCTTACACCTCGTGAAGGTCTTTAAATACAGGGGTACGACCCTGACCACGAGAAGAAGTAGAGGCACGACCTCGAACACTCTGGAGGCCACGACCCCAATTACTTTCTTCTGCTATCCTCATCAACTGAGAGGACGTAGGGGATCCACTTCTATTTTCTATAATCACAGGTCGAGCAGGAGAGTCAATAGAGCCACGAGCTCTAGGAGTAGGTGTCACCTCTCTGCCCCTTCCACATGGGATCCCTCGAGATACACCCCTTTGGACATGAGGCCTTATCAAAGGTCCTGAATATGGGACACCATAAGGTCCACCTATTTCCCTCCTTGAAGACCCTGAAGGTATGACAAACACACCTTGAGCCTTTAGTTCCTTTATTTGGAACCTGCAAGTGTTAAGCTCAGCCTGGCACATTCTCAACTAATCTATCCTGGAGGCAATCTTGTGATTCACAGTGATATTCTCATCTCGGAGATTCGAAATAAGAAGATCCTTCTCGTGACTTTCACCCTTGACCTTCATTAAGTCACTCTTGACTTTCCTCCATTCTTGGCCATACTCCTTATTGGTGGCCACGATCTTGTTATGAGCATCTTCTAGATCTTTATATCTCTTCTAAAGATCACTCAGGTCATGATTCAGCTTATCTCTTCACTTCAAAGCCTCTTTGAGCCCACCGCGAAGATTATCACATTCTTCCCGCACGATGCTGAAACAGCCCTTGGAGTCATCCAGATCTTCCTCCAGTTCCCTGCTCTTCTGAAGGACAGCTTCATACTTGACCTGCATATCAGCACAAGCGGCAGAGCAACACTGGACATAAAGGAAGATAAAGACCAATCAATTCCAAAGGCAAAGCACATGTTCAGAATACATGAAATGCCAAAATCTGGCGAAAATAGAAAAATCTTGAAGTAAAAGACAAGGCTCTAAGGAGTTACAGTCTTCTCTTGCCCATCAGAAGTCTTCGGGTCCTCAAGTGAAGTTTCAGTAGTCGGCTTCTTCACCAGGAATGTCAGCTCAGGATACAAACTGGACAGCCTGTCTTGGAACTCCTCCAGAGTTAAGGCCTTCTTCAAAGATTCCAGACTAGATAGTAAACTGGTCTCAAATCCCCCAATCTGGCTATACTTCACCCGAAACTCCTTCAAATTCTCTGGTACTTCAGGCCAAGTGTAGGCAGGGGCAAGACATCCTTGAATCTCTTCATTAAGAAACCCCTTCAGAGGAATCCACATCTTCGAGAGCTCAGATTTATGGTAGAATTCACCACACTCTTGGCGATGAGCCTCCATCTCTGGACAGTTGAGGCAGAAGTCTATTATCAACCGAACTAGCCGCCTCTAGCTAACGGGATCAGCATACTGGTCTCTCTCCGCATCCACCAAAGCCATGTTCTTTTTCAGTTCTAAGAAGGAACCATCAGACAGCCTTTTTGCCTTCTTCAAGGCTTGATTCTCCTCTTCCAAGGCCTTTATTTTGGCCTTATCCTGAGCCATCTCATTCTGGAGATGCTTTAGCATATCTGAAGGTTCCTTAGACCTCTTGGACATCTCCTCCTTCATCAGCTCGAGCTCAGACGCCTGCCCTTGAGAATGGTTGTACAGTGTCCGAATGGAGTTGTACATATACTTCATCTGACTCACAGACTATAAAAGAAGACAAATAGAGTTAGCTAATTACACAGCTAATCCTATTGAGAGCTAAACCGAATCATACCTGGCTAATCTCGGAACAGTCTGGTACCACCTTGACCAGAACCTCGGAAGGAGGAGGTGACACATATTTCTCGAACTCTTCCAATGGTCCGAGTTCGAGCCTTGGCTTCTTTGGAGACTTGTCTGCAGAGCTCCCTGAAGCCTCGATATCCCTCTTCTTCTCATTACTGTTCAACAGCCCCCTTGAGACAACAAATTTGCTGCCCTGTTCGCCCTAGAAGCACCCACTGCATATACAAGGAAGAAAGTTAGCATAAGAAGCAATGGAAACATTATGGACGAGAATATAACACAAGAAGAAATACCCTCTTGCAACGCATCTGACTCTACCACAGGAGTTATCATCATGATCTCATCGATATTTTCAGTCATTATGGGAAGGTCACTAGAGGTCCGAGACATTTCCTTTCTCGGACCTCGAACTAAAGCAAAACCTTCATCCTCTTCCTCATCTGATGGATCTAAAGCCACAGGAACAAATAGGCAATCTGTCTCCCCAATTACTTTCAGCTGTGATTGAGTCTTCTTGGGTCCTTGAACCAACCTTTTGAACCGACGCCCACGTCGAGCATCTTTCATCAGACTCGAGATTTCCTTATTTATCTCCTTCTCGGATATCTCATCTCGGGCAGCTCTCTCTTCTAATGCCCTATAGGCCTGCAATGCCTTAGCTGCACCAACTGGATCCTGCTCCATAGACAGAAGGGTTTCATACCAATCCATCTCAACACCTTCTGACTGATCAAAATGTGACAACTTCAAGAAGCTGCAATTTTGAAGAGTACGGCCGGATAGTTGATTCAACTAGTCATACGTTTCTATAGGCTTTTGCCAACCCATTTGATGATCTCCAGATACAAACTTACCCTCTCTAAGTTTGATCTTATCATTCACCAACTCCCAAACTATATTCAGCAGTTGGCGGGACGACTCCACTTCATTGAGATCTCATTTTGGACATCTTCATTCCAATCAGGAACTTCATACTTGGTTCGATCGAAGGTTAGTTTTACCTTATCCCACTTCCCGCAGTTCACAGGAAGCACAAAAAGCTTACCTAAAGTGGTATCCCGAGAGGTCAAGGTCACATTTTGTTTAACAACGGAAACCTTATACATGGTCCGCAACAAGGAGAGACTGGGACGATAACCTTTACGAGCACACCAAGTTATTAAGGCCATAATGATTAATATAACATTGGCATGTAACTGCCCTGGATGCACCCTATAATGCTGAAGAAAATCATCCAACAGTGGGGGAAAAGGGAAGGCTAACCCATGTTGCAGAAACCTTCCATAAACGACCCCTCAGGTTGGAGTTACTAATTCAGTTGCAGACTTGTCTTCTCCAGAGTACATGAGGTCAGCATAAGAAGGAATTGAAAAGGGACAACCTTCTGCGAAGATAGCAGCATCAGCGCGTGCTTTATCCTCCTTCTTCGCCTTTTTGCTACTACCTTCACCATCCATGGATACTATACCTCTGGATGCATGCATTACCGTGGGGCTATTCCCCTCTATCTGAGTCCTCCGGGCCATTGCCCTCAACCTCTTCTTTTCCTCAGAGGCTTTCTTCTTCAAAACTACATGTTTTTTCCCACTTGCTACCTCAGCCCTATGGAGTTCAAGGGAGCTACTCTCCTCAGCCTGAGCTTCTACATACTCTCCCTCATCATGATGGGGGAAGGAAATTGTTCTACTACTATTGCTCATGATTACAGAGAGTATGGGGGGAATATGCACACAAATATAAAAGGAAAAAACAGACACAAGCAAATGCGCAGAGAAAGAAGATAGCACTTACTGATGATGTAAGCAGAAAGCAGAAATATGGGGCTTCAGAAACTGATGAAATATTGATGCGTCTTCTGATCTTGGAAAGAAAAAAAAATTTGAATAAGAGAAGACAATGGGAATGATTTGGGAAATTTAATCCAAACCCAGACAGCATTGCAGACGAGCAATTACCTTGATTATGTTTCCAATGCAAGTAATTGGAAGAGACGGGGGACAGACCGTCTCTGTTTGCTAATGAAGACACGCCACGTGTACCCACCATCTGGATTTCAAAGAAAGCTAATCTCAGCCGTTCATATATTTGATGGAATACGAAAGAACTTGAAGCTAGATATTCAGAAGGGTAAGCCCGAGAAGAAATTCCCCGAAGGACACACCGAGTCAGTGTTCCTCGAGTTATTGATCTTCCCTCGAGAATCAAGCCTTGGAATACTCTATATTCTGAAGATCTACCTTGGGGCTACTGATAAGTCCATGGTTAGTGTTCGGACCTCATTCATACTCGGACCAAGGCCCGAGAAGGGTCGTGGGCTCGAGATACGCGGAGGGTGGATCCATAGGTCCATCAATCCTAATCCTTATAAGGATTGCGTATATTATGAATGTTCTACAAGGAATATACATCTTCTCAAAGATGGTAATACAGTTATTCTAAACATGGTAACACAACCATGTCCGAAATACACTTCTATTATACATGGTAATACAACCTCTATTCCCATAAGAGTTGTATTCATACCATAAATACATATCTTCGTGATCTACGGATTGTAGCCATATAAATACCCTAAAGGTTTGGTAGACCTCTCATCTAGTCTCATACTTTATACTTTACGCCTTAAGCAAATATACTGACTTGAGCGTCGGAGTGTATCCCTGGGATACCCGGGGCCTTTGTCTTGCAGATCAGTTCGAAAGCCTGGTTCGTCGTTGAAGTGTTGGTGTCCGGCATACATCACTCGCCTGTAAAACTCGCTCATAGTTTGTTCAAAGTTGTGAACTCGCTTATATAACTCCTGTAGGTGAATAAAGAAGTGATTTCGCTTCTGAGTATTCTAAAAACCCTACACCCTCAACCCATGCCCTTAACCCTAAACCCATGGCAGCAACCCTAAACCCATGGCAGAAACCCACGTGATTAAACCCTAACCCATTTTTCATTGAACATTCTACAGTGTAACTTAATTTGTATTTGGTTCTAATCTATAACTGGATACTTGTCCTTAATTTTTCCCCGAGAAGTGTTATCGAATAGACGGATGTATAACGTGTCAACGAAGGTGTCTTTTGCTATAACATCTTACAAACTGTGAGTGATACGACAGGCAATACTGGAGAACAATTCAACAATTCTACAATAAGTACATTCGTTGGTGATCTGCACATGCCCGGTGTTTACCGTAGAAATTGGTAGTATCGACATCCATGTAACATTTGGTTAACGAACGAATTGTAATAATCTGTAGTCCTCTCATCAACCTATGACAACACAGTGTATGCCTTATAAGTAAAAATGAACAGGGAGATGGATTAAAGTTAACAAATTCACATAACTCTTCATAGGACTCTATGCAACCGACTCAACTAATATTATGTTCAGCTGTAATCTCATTCACATTTTATGATTTAATGTTCAATTATGATATACATTATTACCCATTGTCTCACATGATTATTCATTTCATAAGAACATCATTTATTATAAATTATTTATAATGGGTTCATGATGCAAGCGATACCACAAGAATGACTCGCCTCCAAGCGAATCAGGATTAATAGGTTCATACATGCTAGTATTTTTCATATGGATTATTGTTCGCAATTACAACACACATTCAATATAATACGTATAACAGTTCATAACCATGGCAACAGTTACAACGACACATTTGCAATCCGATTCCGGTTCATACATATTATTGATGGACATATTTCATATTATTATATGTTCGTAATTGTATATTTGTGATAGATGCTTTCCAAAATACACATACTATAACACATTTCATTAACCGAGCACTTATACAAATTGATTAAATATGGAAGCCTGAGCTAAAAGGCGATATCGCCAGATTATTCGCCTATAAACGAATGTTAGGCGAATTCGTAACTTGGTGACACAGTAACCGACCAAATGTACTATTCAGGCATGTTTTGTCTACCTAAACCATGATATATATATATCATTTGCACCCGGATTTTCTCACTGGCAACCCCATTTTCACCACCCCTACCCATCTACCCTCCATTCTCTCTCACCTTATCCCCTCCTCAACCTCATTCACAAATCAATTCAATCCATATCCATTCTCAAACCATTCCAATCCGAGAATCACTCCAATCCCAAGCACAATCTCATTCTTTTCACCTCAAACCTTGTTCTTGGCCATGAGTTTAACCCTAGGAAGCTAAAAACCCACCAATCTAGATCAACCATCCTTCAAATTTGGGTAAATCCAACAAAGCTTGCTACTTTGTGTAGTAGACATCAACTACAAACTAAGAGCTTCTTGTACAATCAAGGTATGTGTCTAAAATTTCATGTCTATGTTGAATGGGCATTTAATTTCTTTGTTTTTGAGATTTATTACATCAAGGTCATGCTAGCTAGAGTGAAGTTTATCACTTGTTAGGCTCTCACTAATAACTATTGTGTGTTTTTACTTTTGCAAGCAAGAATGATGTAGTAGTGAATCCACAAGCAAGAATTAGTTTGGCAAATGTTGTGTTAGTCCACCTCTACGATCTCATATGTATACACAAACTAGGATTGGCTAACACCTTCTCTTACAAATCCAATAAAATATTCATTGGACCATATCTCGAGAGGTAAACCTTGTAATTTTCTCTATTCTTTTAGATTTTCTAGATTGTATGTTTCTCCAAACAAATATGACCATTTGGATTCTTTCATGTGATTTGTAGTGATCATTGGAGCTTTGCTGCTATAATACCCGATTTGAAGCAAGTATATTGGATAGACCTCCTCCACCGCCCTCCATCCCGGACATTCGCCGATCTCATCGAAAATGCATTTCATTAGGGTAACTTCTTATGCTTATGCTATCACTTAATTTCAATTCAATTTTTTTAGCCTACACCATTGCTATAACCATGGAGTATATACATTGTAATCTAGGAAGCAATCCTCGGACTGGGAATGTGGCTATTACACGATGCTGTTTGGTTTGATGGTGGTAGATGGTGTTAAAAACAACATGCATGATCTTCTAAAGGTAACCTTCTACAATCTAATTCCATTGCTCTTCATGACAACTTCCTAATGCACATTTGTTTCATGCATAGGTATTCGTGGATGGTACCACACCTTTCTCCTTGGAAGAACTTAACAATGGAATAGACCGACTGGCACGCCACCTAGTCCACGACCGGGCTTTTACCATCGCAAGGCCATAATTCCGGAAGCTACCTACCACGTGACAAGGTGTTGGTCTGTTGCATTTAGTTTTTTTAATTAGGAATTGACATTGGTAATGCACTTGTGTACACTAGAGATATGAGGTTGTGCCTCTTTAGTATAGGGTGGATATTGGAAATTGGCAGGTATTTGTTGTATCGGAATAACGATTCATGTTTCGAAAGAAACGGGTCACATTTTTCAAATATTAGCCAATTTTGCAGTGCTTGTAGATGATATCGTAATAAGAGATTCGCTTACAGGCGAATAAAGAAGCGTGTTCGCCACCATATTTTTCACACTCCACAATCTACAACCGGACACAAAAACGGTATCGCCTCCACATTCGCTTGTTCAAGCGATTTTGCCTTGCCACTCGCTTGTGAATCTCTGTTGGCACGATCGTTTCAAGCGGCGAATTCGCACACAACTTCGTCTATTTCACAAGGCGAGTTCGCCTTGTAGATTCACTCGTAGGTTGTATTTGAGGCGATATCATAACCTTCACGTTTATTTACAATTCCCGCCAATCAATAATTGTCCAAAATATAAGCGAATCCAGTGGCGGTTTCGTAACCACTTCATAGGCGAACCTGGATCCGATATCGTGTGGTTCAAATTCATTATGCTGGCGACTGAAATGAGCGATATCGCTTCTGCAGGCGAAATGATGTTGGCGATACCGTCCATTCAGATATCACTGACACCAGGCGGTGTCCTGTGGCGAATTCGTAAGCTGCATTCGCCTGGTTTCACGGCATTTTCGGAACCGCCAAGAAAAAGTCACTTTTAAGGCACAACCAAACAAGGCGTTTTGGATCCACCTTGCTTGGTATGATGCAACCGCCTTGCATCCTATGCATGTCCACTAGTGTAATGGTAGACCTGATCATATTACTCATATAGGTCTGCGTAGGTTTTCTCGTAATTTTTTCACATCACATATAGTGTTGCGGTTAGGCTGTATATTCATATCTACTACGGTAAAAACAAGTTGACACTTCCCTCAGCATAGCGAGTATACAGAATAAAAATAAAGTTAATTTAGTTCGATTAAGTCGTTGATCAAGAGAATTACAAAAAACACTTTTCTCACATTTGCTTCATACTAATTATTTTTTTATCAAACATTCAAAATATCATGTTGGATTCATTCAATTGAAATTACCATTATAAAATCTTGAACAACAAAAATTGAATCACTTAAAGAGAGTTTGTATAGGTCTATCAACTATATCATATCAATTGGAAAACTTCATACCAATTCTATTAGTTTCTTCCGTTTGCAACATGGAACGTTCCAGTGCTGAATCTCACAAGTAACTATAAAAGTTAAGAATTTTGAAACCCACCGTTTAATGAAAGTATCTAAATTCTGAAAAACTATAAAGAGTGGCTTCGTTTTGATCACCTATATTATCTCATTTAATAGATTTGGTCACCTATCTTTTAATTTCAAATTTTTGGTCATCAATCTCTTCAAAAATTAAATTTTTGATCACTTTTGTTGTCTGTAGTTAACTTTCATATTGACTCCGTTAATCGCTTATCTTTGAGGGAAAATATTAAACTTCACTCCTTTGCCTTCACCAACTTCATCTCTGCAATTCACTTCATAATTCATAATTATTAGACAAGGTTCAATCCCAAAAACTAGTCTTACGCTATTTTTTACATGTAAACATTGAGTATATATATGATCCCACTGAATATCGTGGTATGGTTGGTGCATTGCAATATTTAACTATGACTCGTCCAGATATTTCTTATGCTGTTAATATGGTTTCTCGGTTTATGCATGCTCCCTGTACTACTCATCTTCATGCTATGAAGAGGACTTTCATGTATTTGCAGGGCACTATGGACTTTGGTCTTTTTCTCCATGCCGCAAATTCTCCGGAGATCGTGATTGCTTATTTCGATGCTGTTTGGGCTGGTTATCCGGACACTCGTCGCTCCACCACAGGCTATGCTGTGTTCCTAGGGAAGAATTTGATTTCCTGGCGCTCTAAGAAACAACCTACTGTGTCGAAGTCCTCTAAGGAGGCAGAATATCGTGATGTTGCTTACACTGCGGCGGAGACTATTTGGCTTCGTCAATTGCTTGCAGACTTTGGGTACTATCTTCGTCATCCGGTCACTCTCTATTGTGACAATGTTTCTGCGATATATCTTGTTGCCAATCCGGTTCAGCATGATCCTAGCAAATATATTGATGTTGATTATCATTTTGTTTGAGTGATAGTTGCCCATGGTGGTCTCCGAGAGTTCTTTTGATTCCGACACAGTTGAAGATTGCTGATATATTTACTAAGGGTCTTTCTAGTGATTTGTTTTGTAAACATAGATCCAATCTATCCGTAATTGCACCCCGTAAAGATTGAGGGAATGTATTAGGGTAAAGGCTAGCATAGACTTTTCCATGTATATTGAGTATATATATGAGAGACAGGGTTACCACATTGGTACGCTTTTATCATTATATGCACAACATGAACCAACACCATATTTCTCCAATGATTTTGTGCATGATTCCTGTTGTGAAATTTGATTGTAAATATTGTAATTATTTTGAGTTCTTGAAACATTAAATAAAGTAGGAACAACTTATATTATACTTACAAGTAACCTTTCATGTCCCGGTAATCCAAGATAATTAGCTGAAGCAAAATTTAGAACTTCTGTACCTTGACTATAGCATGTGGTCCAGCAGCACTGCAAACTAGTGATCGATATGAAAATGTAATCTTTATTATATTGAAATACATATTGGCTGAAAGAGGCAAGACATGCATATTTTCATTCCTCCTGAGCCCCGAGTGCACAAAAACCAATCATGTTTATTTATAAGCCAATTTTTCTCTCATTTATCCCCATATCTACATTTGATTTCTTTGTAACACTTGAGCTATTAATAGTGAATATTTCCATCACGCAAAAAAGGCTTATGTATCCCAATTCAACCTTTTTGAAACTTATGAATATAACTCTAATATAGAGCAAAGTGTTGTTTTACCTTTCTAATACTGGATGTTCATAAGTCACTTCTTCTTTTGCAAAGCTTTCTGGAAAAAATAAACAAAGGCAGTTTTTTTTACAACAATATACAAACACAATCACAATACATTTTTCAAGGTAAATTAGGCGATATTAAGAGAGATTGTTTCTTTTAAGGTGGGATCGACGATCATCAACCCCCAATTCACGGTATATAATCATCTTTTATACATCTAATTATTTTATTACAACATCTATTAATATTATATATTAATATCAATTATATTATAATAATTTCCTTAATTTTAACCTACAAAATAGATTATATAAATTTTCACACACATGTATGCCTTCCTTTTCTTATGGCTTTGACATTTCAGACAGTATTGGATTTCTCAACAGAAACAGAAACCGTCTTGATGGCATTCAAAAATATATATATCTGCAACGCAATAAAAAACCAACATGTGAAATTAACGACCTCTATTTTTCATTCCAATTGGAATTCAACATATAAGAAGTAGAGCATAAACTATATTTCTGTGAAAAGTTAAATCCAGTTACATCAGAAAAGAATTCACCTTTCTTGTCGAAGATGATCAGCATTGATGCTCTGAGACTGAAGAGAAAGATGCATAGGGGAAGGGGAGGTCCTTACTCTTCTATTCATACACCCTTGGATTTTACTGAATGGTTCAGATTAATTTGGTCACGATATGCAAATTCTTATCTCTTTATAATACATAAATTTTTGTAGAAATAATAAAATGTTAAAATATTACATTAGCGAATTCTGACCAATTAGAAAAAAAAAGTGAGAATAGGTGATAACTCATATTCACTTCAATTTTAATCTGGGTACAAAATTGACTAAATGGGGTATTAATATCACCGAAAATCACAAATCTGAAGCAACACTTGCTATTGGTAAATAATGGATCAGTAGAATAGCTTTTTTTGACATCATGGGACGTAAAAAATTATTCTTATAACGAATTTTATTTCCCTAAAATCATTGTTAACAAGGTTGCAACTACAACTAATAAGCTAGCTACATTAAATTTCGACATATATGGAAACCCTGGCTGTCCAGAGGTCTATTTGATGAATGATATGAACAGTTGAAGAATAGTCCCAGTCGACATCAGAGCATCATTATATGTACAAAACAAGACTTTCTACTTTCCATACCGAATTCTCGGGAGACCTGTTAACCGTAAACCTTACCACGCGATAGCAGCAAGACCACCTGGTTCTCATCCATTATAGTGTCATCAAACAGACGTCTCCAAGTCAATCACCTGTTCTGCCCTTGACTTTATCTTGATTCTGTTGGAATGATGCCTTAACGGTGCTTATCAAGAAAACCACGATTGAAGAGAGGCTTTGCAGATCTTTTTTTGACAGATTTCCTGTCTTGAAAACCATTTGAATGTGCAGATGGAATCTTACCAGCATTTTTAACAGTCATGTCAACCGAACAAGTAGTTTCTGTTTCTCCCAGTACTTCATCAGATCCTGAAACAGATGCCTCAAGTACTTTATCAAAGTGATTCCCCGGATTTTAACTGTGGGTGCATCCCCAAGGCACCATTAGATTTTCTAGCTGCACCTTCAAAACCATTTGAAAGTTCAACTCCCTGTGCAGCTTTCTCAGTCTTATTTAAGGATTCAACATCTTTTGTTTCAATGACTTCACAGGAGCTAGAAGAAGCTATAGAGACATCAGAGCAAAGTTCTTTTATGGCATCTACACCGTTTTTAGAAGTCACTGAATGTTTTTTAAGGAAACCTGGTCGAAAGAGTGGCTTCACCTTTGCATCATGATCCTTTATGGTAGATTCTCTAGCACTCACAGAATTATCTGGAGCTTGAATTCCATCTGAAAACTGCATTCCTAGATCGCCACTTGTATCCGTACAATCAGCAGGTCTCACTTCTTCCAGGATTTCGCTGGAGCTTGAAACAGTGGAGGAAGTACTATGAGGCAAATTGCCTTCTACGACAGCATTATTTTGCATGGCCATTGAATCATTATCCAAGACAGGATCTTGACAAGCCCTGGAATCTTGATCTGACGAATCTTTTAAGGGAAAATCTCGTGGAGTTATATTAATGCCTCTAGAGTCATCCTGAGTATCAAACAAAGAGGAGGATGGCATCATTTTGAAAGTATCAGCTTCAGTTAACTGTTGAATCGCCGCATGTATAGCCATGGTTGCATGATTAGAAATGTTTTCAAGCGGGACAACTGCTTCTTCTGTTTCAACTGAAAGTGGAACCTCACAAAGGTCGTCATCGCTCAGGGGAACAGCACAATTTTCCTTAACATCCTCTTTTCCATCGTCCAAATTACTTGTGGAGGATAGATCTACTTTATAGACACCTGCCTTAGATGGTGATATGGTATTAGATGGATCTTCCACAGAATTAGTATTAGATGGATCTTCCACCATCTCCACATCCTCTTTTCCATCGCCCGAATTACTTGTGGAGGATATATCTACTGCAAAGACACCTGCCTTAGATAGTGAACTGGTTTTAGATGAATCTTCCACATGCACCTCAACATGTTGAGTTGACGAAAGCTCAACTTCTTTCTCCACTTCCACATTCTCGTGCTTCTCTTCTGTTTTAGTTTCAACAGGATATAAGCATGACCGTCGCGCAGAAATCCTGCACACAATCATATTACATGTTATACATAGAACGCTACAAGTAATCCAAGAAGCCCTAAAGTTAGCAAATAGAAGACAAAATAAACACAATTCATAAATCAAAGACTAGTCATGGAGATGGAGATCCAGAACATTCCTAGTGACATTATATATTTAAGTTGAGTTCTAGTAGAAAGGAGGCTTTTGATTAAATAATAATTTCTTGAAACATGAAGGCTGAATCAATTGCAAGTAGTACTCCTTTCATTCTTCATGCTGGATGTCAGATGACACCTTAACACCAACAAAATTTTAGGGTTTACTATTTTTCTTCTTTTTGCTACAACACGAATTTTACAGCATATAGAAAACCTAATGAATATCATTGACAAAGTTAGGGCAGATATGAATAGATTAATAAATCTAGCATATCAGCTCATTTCATGGATTAATAATGTTGAGTTCCCAATTAAAAACAATATGTAAACAGAACATAACTCTAATTTTAAATTTGTGCATATTTATTCACATCTAGTTGATGACAAATAGCAAAACACAGAAATTTTATCTCCTAAATAATCAAGCTTATTTATTTTTTAAAAAAACCTATATTAACTGATAATGGAAAATGCATAAACGCAGTCTCCACTAGTACAGTGTTCATTGTACTCAGATGGGGTGAGACTATGCACAAAAATAAGTAACTGAACAAGTCAATTACCTGCTATACATGAGCATACAAGCCCCTTGAGATAGTACTTCATCCAAATCAACCTGTGTAACCTAATAAAAACATTAGAGATGTATGAGATAACTGCATAGACAAAAGACAGGAATATTACATTACTTCAGACAAGGGTTACTAGAAACTTAAATCACTACAAATAGTTAATAACATTACTAATGAGATCTCCATTACTAATTACTTGAATAATGTCAGACAAGTCCTTAAGCATGATGAAGCTCTACATGTATTGCACCAATAACTCGAAAAGCATGCATATGTAATAAACTAGGACAGAAAATATTAATACCTTGCAGTCATCCACTCTGTACCATTTTCCACAAAAATCCTTGATGTAGCAGATGTAATGACCAAAAAAATGAGGCATTCAACATGTCAACATGAACAATAACAGCATAGAGCTTGTATATCTTGTCATCTTCCGCTGTCTCACTCATGTAGGGACTAAGATCCAGTTTTGGTTCTGCTGAGCCTGATCACGACTTTTCAGGCCCTGCGTCTGGAATCCAAAAATATCACGAGACTATCCAGAGATGAAGGGAGACTAATAATTGCAAAAACAACATGCCGTGGACATAAACGGCACATTGGTTCACATTAGTCATCCTACGTCAGCGGAACAAACAAGCACCCATTCTCAAAAATCCCGAGAATAGCAACTAAACTACAGAAACAGCGGATACCAGTTAAGTATTTTGTGCTATTATTACTGCATCAGAAAGACTTCACATTTGACTAAAATGGCCTTGTGACCGACAAGAAAATCACCAAACATAAACCACTGAGCAAAAGGATAGAAGATACCTTAACAAGCCACCTCAGCCAAAAGATGCAATTTGCAGTTTGAGTCCAAACTGCTGGGGGAAAAATGAAGCACAAAACCAACAAGTTTTACAGAGACACAATCAAACGATTAAGTAACATCATAAACCAAGCATAAGAAGGAGAAAATTATATAAGTAGGGGATATTGAAGGAATAATATCATACATTAATGCAGGGCAAAAGTACATATACATGTGATGAACTGAGACAGTTCATCTTGTAACATCACAATCTGAGACTATAATCCTAGAAAAGAATCAACTTTACCTAATAATATCAACAGCTAAAAATTACTAGCTAGTGAATAAATGCAACTACAACAGTAACACCGTAGTGAGCATTCCACATACTCAATAGTCAAAACCTGGTAAGAGTTTGTAGTGAATCAGGGCATGAGCTTGCACCAGATTGTCAGCGAATGAGGGCGAAGTTTGCAAATGGATGAGGAGGTCGAGGTGCGGGCTCGGCTGCCATTTCCATTTCAGGATCTCCAAAGACGTTCCACATTCTCATAGTTTCATCAGGTGAAGCAGTGGCAACCGTACAACCATTAGGGCTCTGAGCCATGTGAAGTACAGGAGATGTGTGACCAGTCAGCTCAGCGATCCTCACCATTGAAGGATAGTCCCACAAAGTCAGCTGATTTTGAGTGTATCCATGAGCACTGAGCAGCTCCTTTTCGTTGGTGTTCCACACAAGACCACAGACCTGAGATCCACTGTCGACAGAATTCAAGCAAGCTCCGGAGTGGGGCTTCCAGAACTTGATGCATCCATCCTGTGCACCTGAGGCAAGCAAGTCTGCCTGAAACGGACACCAAGCAAGGCCCTTTACAGCAGCGGTGTGGTCTTGGAACCTGTGGAGCCATCTCTGAGAACTTGCCATTGAAGCGTCCCAGATGTGGAGGAGATCGTCATTTCCACCACTGGCTAAATGCAGTCCTGAAGAAGACCACTTGAGGGCACAGACTTGCTGGTTGTGTCCTCTGTAGGCTTGGACCATATGGGATCTCACCCTCACATCACTGTTGATTATGCTGCCGTCCATCCCTCCTGAGGTGAGCAAGTTCTTGTTCCAATCCAGAGAGCCAACTCGGGACTGATGCGCGCCTTTTAACGTCCTCAGTAGTCTACCAGAAGCTGTGTCCCAGAGTTGGATATCCGAATTGCTCAAGCCGACTGCAATATTCTTAGCGTCGGGGCTCCATCTAACACTGCTCACTGGTCCTCCGTTTTCATCATCAGCAATGGGAAGCTCAGATATAGAGCTACTAGAAGCATCCCACATGAAGATAGAATTATTGAGGACAATAGAAACAACGTTGTTGGATCCCCAGTCCAGCAGATTGGAGCAAAGCTCATCCTGCAAAATACCAGGAGCGTCCAAGAGCCAATTAGCAGTCTGATGGATATGGCGTCGGTGAGGAAGCTTCTTCTTCTGTGGCCGGTAAGCAGGAGCCGTATCTGCAGAGAAGCTTGCAGAAAGTAGGCTGACAGGTTCCGGGGGGCTGTTCTTGAATGCGAGAATCCTGCTTCTGTCCATATCTAGGGCTTGAGCAATCATCTTTTTGTAGCCCTCTCCGTATCCTCCAGGACCTTCCTTCTGCTCTACTTTCCGACCACCTTGTGTCAGCATGTAATGTGCAAAATCAAAGTTCATGGCCGACCTATTTGGGATAAAACGATCAAGATTCTCCTCCCGGCAACGGTTAATGCCGCTCGGAGCATCCATCGAAACCCTAACCTGCAACACCAAAGAAACCAAACAAAAACCCAAATAGATTGATTCAAGAAAAAACAAGACCAACAGAAATGAAAACAAATTATCGCAGATCAAGATGATGGTGACGGCGAAATCAAGATGATGGTGGAGATCGTCGGCGAAACCAGATGACGGTGGAGATCGTCGGCGAAAGCAGATGATGATGGCGATTGATGATGATGATGATTGAGATGGATGATGATTGATGATGATCGAGAGCGAGAGAGAATTTGGGGAAAAGACGGAACAAATCGGTGTCTGATCTGGAGAGGCCCTAAGTAGCTTTTATAGACCGAGTGGACCGCGTCGGCCGCGTGCGACCCTTCAGCCCAGGACTATTCCACCGATCCACCCAGGATCTTCGACCCGGACCGGTCCGACTATTCCGGTTTATTGAAGTACTGCTGGGAGTCTGTTTCACGGAGTAGTATGTTTCCCGCTCCTCATTTTTTTAATTTTTCCGGTATAAATAAAGAGCAATGCTACTTGCAAGTTGTATTTTACTTTTGCAATTCGTATTATTTTCAGAAAAAACTAATACACCGTCGATCAAGTGGTTAAAGTTTGAACAAGATAAATCAATAAGGACAATCTTGTCAGTTTCAATCAAAATACATACTGCATTAGTAAAACAAAACTTGCAAATACGAATTCCGTAAATAAATATATTTGTCAAACAATAATTAACTTTGATTAGCTATTTAAATAAAAAAAATCCTATTAGGCCCGGTTTATTTGGAGCTTATTTTTAACCGAACTAAACTATATACTTAATACATTTAACTAAAAAAAATTTTTTTAGGAATAACTAAATTAAATTTAACTGAAAACATATAAATATATTGTCGTGATCCGGCAAGGATCACAAGGTCAAAACTGTGAATTTACAGTTTTAGCAACGATGAACAGAAGAATGAGAGTAAAGAGAGAAGAAAGGGGAAGAATCAAGCTAAGATTGAGAGAGAATTAGAGGTTGGAAGCATCAACAAGTTGATGGAGGTGGGAAGCTGTTGAAGCATCCTCCTTCTGACCACAAGGGGCCTTGCCCTGTTCATCAGAAGAAGAAGAATGGCCCAAAGTTTGTTGCCGAGAAGAACAAAGCTCATACTTCTGAAAATCCTATTAATCAGAATGAAGATAATGATTTTGAAACTCCCGAGCCGAAGAACAAGAAAAAGGTATTTTTTTAATGAAAAGTTTCATCTGAGTCTGTTGACTTATTACAGATGCGAATTGACTAAAAAATATGATATGTTTTTTCTTCCTTCAGGTGCAAAAACTTACTGTCACGGTTGGGAGACAGCCTGTGTTTATGAGCAATGCTGATTCTCAGCAAACACCCCCTCAATCACCCTTGCTCAGAATTTACCCCATCAATCACCCCCTGCTCAAAATTCACCCTCTCACTCACCCCCTCAAACTCAGAATTCACCCCCCGATCAGCCTCTCTTTCACCCCCTCAAATTCAAAATTCACCCCCCCCCCCCCAATCACCCCCTCAAACTAAGAATTTACCCCCTCAACCTTCGGATCTCCGTGACGCTGAAAACAGACAAAGGAAAGGGAAGGCTCTGGCGGGAGCTGACATTGTTGAGCCTGCCGAGAAAAAAAAGAAAGAGGGCTGTTTCACAGGTTGTGAAATATGTCAACAAAGATGGCACCGAGTAAGTGTTCTATCTGTTTTAACTTTTATTAAAATAATTTTGCATGGAATAAAAGGTATATTTTTTATAAAAAAAAAGGTTAAGGTTTAATATCAAAAGATTTTGAATAAAAAAATACTTTGGTTTTGCATGTTAGAAACATATATATTTTATATCAAAAGGTTATTGTTTAATATCTGAAAGTTTGTAATGAATTAGTACCCTGTGTGTAGGGTTTAGGGTTCATTTAGGGTTTAGGGTTTAGAAACTTATACTTTTAACTTATTTTTCTGCTGTCTCTCATGATGCCAAGGTTAAGGTTTTACAGCATAAGATGTGTTTTTTTAATGCTATAGGTTCACATTTTAAACTGAACTGCTACTTGATTTTGTAGGTGTCAGAAACAGCTCACTGTGGCTCATCAACCTGGAGTCCTTGTTGAGTTGATTAGTAATTTCACTGATGCTCAGAAGAAGGACATTGAAGCTATTGGGTTTGGGTCACTTCTGAAGCTGCAGCTTAAGAAGTTTCCATTAGGTATTCTTCCCTTCCTCCTGGAGAATTTTGATGGTGGATATTGCACCCAGCGTGTTGGTAATGTCCAATATGTAATTACTGTTGATGATGTCCATGATGTTCTGGGGCTGCCCACTGGTGGTGAATGTGTACCTTTGGAGGTTTTGTCGAGCTCTGGAGTTAATGATAAGGCGATAGCCGAGAGAAGGCAAGCGTGGAAGACCAAATTCCAGATTGAAGGTGATAAGGGAATCTCTTTGAGCATGCTTTGGGAAGCGATGGAGAATTGTCCCGAAGGTGGTGAAGACTTCACCAAATACTTCTTGTTGTATGTTGTGACCTGTTTCTTATCTCCGGTGTCATCCAAGAATGTTGATATGCAAGTTTTGAAGGCTGTGGAGAATGTATCAGAGATAAAAAATTTGGATTGGTGCGAGTTTGTCTATTCGAAGCTGTCCAAGGGAGTGCAAAGGTATTACACAACCAAGTACACAGCAATCAGTGGGTGTGTGTTTGTTCTCGTTGTCCAGTTCTTGCAGCGTGCTCTAGTTTTGGGGAAATCAAATCCAGTAGCTCTTCCGCTGTTGCAGCATTGGCCTCAGGAGAAGGTGAATCAGAGGTGCCAGGAGATCAAAGCCCGGAAGTATGAACGCGTGCCTCTTACAAGTGATTTGTATCCTCTGACCCGGCGTGGGAAGCTGTTGAAGCATGCTTCTGTTGAGGATGATTGCAGCAAACAAGAGGTCAAGGGGAATCTTAATGTTGGTGGTTTTACCATCCCACTCGGTGGTGATATCAAAACTGACGATGAAATTAAAAGTCTTGGTCTGAAGGTGAGTTTTCTTTGCTATTGTTCTTTATTATCATTTTCCTATCCTTTTTTACTTACACCATGGTCTTTTGATGTTGATTTTAGACTTCTGAAGAAGGTCTGGAGTTCTTCAAAAGAGATCTCGATGTTGCTACTTCAAGGCTTATGGACTGCTTTAATCGAGCTCAAGCTGAAAAAAGACAAGTGAATGCTGGTCCAGATAGTGAGGAGGAAGTGTGGGGAAGCCAAGAATTTTGGTGTGATCCAAATTTCCATAAGATGCTGGACGACGTCTACAATCATGCGCGAAAGAAGGCCGAGACTAGTTTCAACTTTTTTGACTTGCAGATTGACGACTCAGGTGACGAGGGCTTGTAGATGTGAACTTGCCAATCTGTTATGTTTAACATTTTAGACTATCTGTGTAGGTGAAACATCTTTTGTGCTAAAACATTTATGTTTAGTGGTATAATATCAATGTTTGGAGTTTATATATTCTATTGAGTATTAAAAGTTGGCAATATTTACAAAGTATCAATGTTAGAGTATAGGTTACAAATTACATATTTTAACATTAAACCTCAAAGTTTTAATACACAAGCATGATGCTATCAAGTCGAATTTATTTATTTCACACTAAAAGGGAATAACTTAAGTTCCTATTAACTTCACATCAAAACAAATGTATTTTAAATACAAAGGTCCACATTATATATTCAAACCTTACATGCATTGCTATGCATTTAATTTTGCAGAACAAAGGCATTTTAATTCCAAAGGTCTCCATTATATACTCAAACCTAAACATAAACAAGAGCATCACCACATAAAAATGCTACCCTAGCCAGTTTCAGCACACAAACACACATTAAAGGCCAATGTCTCAAACACACCAGAATATTGGACTTTTAGGAAACAGGTCCCATTTGATAGGCACAAACATGAGCATCACATCTAAAAATATGATTCCAAAGGTCTCCATAATGTGATCCCATATTATAGGCATTTTAATTCCAAAGGTCTGCATTATATACACAAACCTAAACATACAATTCATGCATTTGATTTTGCAGAACAAAGGCATTTTAATTCCAAAGGTCTGCTTTATATACTCAAACATAAACTCAGTAAAAAACAATGCTTTAACAAGCTTTACATTTTTATATAGGAAACACAAGCTTCAATTATAAACTTTCAATGTTTTGATCAAAAAAATACCAATGTTGATAAAACCAGAACCTCACAAAAGCATCTAATATAAAACCCCTATCATGTTGCTAATAACACTAATGTTTAGACTCACATTCCTAATCAATTTAAAATAATGTCGGTTTTGATGTGTATGATCCAAACTAAGTCTGAGATTGTTTCTTTAGTTTCATTTTCTTATTTTCAATCCCATACTTGATTCTTTTTCCATCAGGCCTTCCTTTGCCCATTACTCTCTCCGGATTGCCAAAGTGAATTTCATCATCTGTACCCGTACCTGATGGCTCGGATTGCTCTGGTCCATCACTTTCTTCTATCTGAGGCGCTTTAGTGGCTAAGAACTGTTGTACTGCTACTTCATCTGTTATCATTGTATCCTCCAGAAACTTTCGAGACTGGTCATTTCCTTCACTTTTGAGTAGAAGATTGTAGAATCTTGTGCTCATACCATGGCGCCAAGGTGTGAAATCTTCAAGTCTTAAATTAGGCTGTTGTTCAAGGTACTTTGTCCAGACGTCCCTCTTGATGTGTTTGGTCCAACGATCCAGTATATATAGCCCGGGTATTTTTGATATGGATAGCATGTGTAACACCCTTATGCAATGGGAGCATAACGAACCTGCCTCATCAAACAGCCTGCATGAGCAAAATACTTCAATTGATTTTGTTGTTGCCTCAGTAGTTAATACGACTGTTTCAGGTTTCTCCGGATCACTCTCCGTTACCACTTTGAAAGATCTAATGTAGCCTCCATGGTTGCATTCCATTTCAGTTATCGATGTCGCCATTCCACGCCTGATTTATTTCCTGAATTCCTCATAAATCTCTTTCGTATAAACCTGTTTGCAGATGGAAAGAACAAAAAGGCTTTGAATATAAATTCACAGTACAGAACAAAGGCATTTTAAATCTAAAGGTTGATATT